>OX402003.1:3101233-4391800 GCA_947859395.1 Eupithecia insigniata
TTAGCGCACAGTGTCTATCGAAAACCCACTCACACCGACAGGTACTTGAACGCCGCATCACATCATCATCCGCACCACTTACAATCCGTTGTCTCCTCACTCACGAACAGAGCCTATGCTCTGTGCGACCCTGAACATCTGGAGGAGGAACTCAGCCATGTTCAGAAGGTTCTAAAACAGAACGGATATGAAAGTGCTAGATACATAAAGCGGAGAAGCCGAAGAACGCCTGAGGTAAGCAGACAACCCATCTTTTTGCCGTATGTGAAAGGGGTGACGGATAAAATTGAAAATATCCTGAAAAGGTTTTCAATAAAGTCAGTTCTCACCCCCCACGCAAAAGTTGCTCAGCAACTCAGAACACCAAAAGATGTCATACCTCTACAAAAACCAGGCGTCTACAAAGTTGACTGCAGCTGTGGCCGCTCATACATAGGGCAAACTAAAAGAACGATTGCCGAACGGGTGAAAGAGCACATAGCAGCGGTCAAAAATAGGCAACTGAACAAGTCGGCGATAGCGGAACATTTGCTAGACTCAGGAAGTAACCACTGGATTGAGCTACATGACCCTAAAGTTCTATCCTGTGAACGCCACTACTACAAACGGATGGTTCGAGAGGCGATTGAGATCACAAAATACCCGAACTTTAATCGTGAAGATGGTTTTCGTCTCTCTTCCTCGTGGAATCCTGTGCTTAATAAGTGTGTGCGTCGTGATCCGCCTGTACTGCAGTCAGACACGGTCAGTGTAGTGTGTCGTAATATGAACTTGGACATTCCTGATTCTGCAGACGAATTGAGGGTAGTCGTGGATACTGCCATCAATTCTCGGCGGTAGCTCCGAGTACATCCAGTCGCCCCGTGACCACGATCGCTGTAACGCGATGGAAACGTAGGGGAAAATATAACAAAAGGTACGCGATAAATACCCGATAAATAATCTTTAATTATAACTACAATCTCACCTGAAAGAAGACACCTATATACTCTTGTCTTGAAGAAACCCAGAACCTAACGGAAAGCAAAATAGTTCCACTATCTTTATCGGTTTTCAGGATTTTCTATCTTCTACATTTTAGAGACTCTACCAAAACTCTCTCTCTCTCTACTAAGAGCTTGTTTCAGAATCTGTTTTTAACCCACTTTTAATTCAAAAAATAGCAACAGCTGTTTTGAATTTTCCTGCATTGCCATACAGCGAGGCAATGCAGCCAGCGTCTTGGGGACGCTTCCGACTGCTATTGATATGGACCAGTTGAGCTGTCTGTAGATTGTTTGTGGCAGTCTGCAGTTGGCTTAATTGTTTCAAGTGTAAATACTAGTTTATATTATTTGATTGTTATTTTCTTTGTCAATAAAGTAAATTGTAAATAGCAACTATCTAATATACATATGTCACAACCTAGAATTATAATTAGTTATATCGGACTTAGCTCCATCCTCGGAGAGTCGATGGATGGAAGTGGCTCAGGAACGGTATTTGTGGCACATTTTGGGAGACCATGATGTTCAGCAGAAGACCTATTTCACCTGATGTGGTAATGCTACCTTCTCTTTAATTTTTTCACTGGTCAAATGGTTACCTCAGTAGCGTAACTAGCATCGAATTCCCGTACAGTGTGGAAAGGTTGTGGCGTCGTATGGGGGAGGCCTATGTCCAGCACGTGTATGGGCTGATATGATGATGATGATGTGGAAAGGTTTTAGATTCTAAGTCCGCGGAGTCCATAACTTTTGATTTCTGTATTTAGTCTTAAAATTACCATTCTTGTCCACCAGGCAAAGGCGAGAGCATGTGGGATACATATCTGCACAAACACCCCGACTACACCCCGGACAGGTCAAACGGCGACGTAGCCGCTGATTCCTACCATAAATACAAGGAGGACGTTGCCATGATACAAAGTCTTGGGGTGAAGTACTACCGCATGTCGATTTCCTGGCCACGGTGAGTGGAAAATCCATTAACACATGCGTCATAATTTGAGTTATTCCGTGTTCGTCCCAATCGCTTAGGACCTAAGAGGGACGTACACGAAAAATCTAATTCAGAGGTGATTTCATTCCGCATTCGTCCCACTTTATGATTTCTAACAGAAAAGTTGCCAAAGTACTGTCAACCACATGCTTCTAGTGTCAGTAGTCTTGCTTTACTTACGTCTAAAGTCATACATATCATCATCAGCCCATACACGTCCACTGCTGGACATAGGCCTCCCCCGTACGACACCACAAATAGCGGTCCTGAGACGCCTCAATCCATCGACTCCCTGCGACCGCTACGATGTCGTCGGTCCATCGAGTGGATGGTCTCCCATGTAGGGGGGGATTTGCCATAATCACCACGCTTGGCAGGCGGGATGGTGATCGCAGTGTTGGTGTTTAAAAATACTCAGAAGGAAGCTGCTGCCCTTCCTCTGGTAGGTTCCTTTAGTCGGCTCTTACGACATGCACGGGTTGAGTTGGAAGGATCGATATTCGTACGCCGCGGCCCCACGCTACAAGGTCATACATAATACAGTGTTTATTTATTTTAAAACTGAATCTAATTATGATTAAGTAATTGTCTTGTAGACCGAAATGTAAAAATATCTATGTAAGTTTTGATAAGCGCACGCCATAGCTACTAAAACATTTTTTGTGCGTTCTAGA
Organism: Eupithecia insigniata; assembly: GCA_947859395.1. Classification (NCBI taxonomy): domain Eukaryota; kingdom Metazoa; phylum Arthropoda; class Insecta; order Lepidoptera; family Geometridae; genus Eupithecia; species Eupithecia insigniata. The sequence continues at coordinate 3,103,888 of OX402003.1, forward strand.
ATAAAATTTAGACTAGTAATTGTACCAGACTTATGTTTTTTAAGGCTGATATAAAGATTTTTTAAATTGAAGTTGTATTGAGTGTGGGAAGACCTACATATGTCTCGATGGAGCGACGACTTTGTAGCGATCGCGGGAGACGGCGGCGTAGGACCGCTATTTGTGGCGTCGTTTGGGGAAGCCTATGTTCGGCAATAGACGTATACGGGCTGATTATGATGATGATGATGGTCTTAATGTCTGCGGCGTAGAGTTTGGCTTTCCGAGGGAACTTTGTAATAGAAATGAATTTGAACGATTCATCGCAGTTTTAATAGTTTGTCTACTGTCTTTTCATAGTTTTGTTTGATGTATATAATAGGCCTATCATTGGTTTGTTCCCACGTCTACAGAAAATCAACACTACAGTTTTTTCAGGTAGGACATAAAAAAAAATCTAGAACGTACCTTACTTCAAATAATTTCTGTGTGGTGGGTGTGTTCCGCTTACAGAAATAACCGTTGAAATCAACGAAAAATATTATCAAATCTCTAGTTACCAAAATTTCTAATTTTCCATGAATAAGAGATATTTCTTTTTTCATTTTCAGCATTCTTCCTCAAGGGACTGACAACCACATAAGCGAAGACGGTGTTCGCTACTACCGAGCAGTTTTCGATGAGCTAATAAAAGTGAATATAACCCCGATCGTGACGCTTTTCCATTGGGATATGCCGACAGCACTTATGGACCTTGGAGGTTGGAGCAATCCAAAGATGGTGGATTATTTCGAAGATTACGCTAGGGTCGCGTTTGAACTGTTCGGGGATGTTATCAAGACTTGGACCACTATGAACGAGCCGCATCAGCATTGTTATAATGTAAGGTTTTTTGTTATTATAGTTCGTAAGCCGGGGTAACTCGGGTTAATCTCAGCGAAATTAAATGATATCCCAAAATTTTTAGATTTCGGCGGGACTTGGTTTCGTGGTGTAGTGGTTAGCGCAGTCCCGTATTGAGGGGAAGGTTGCGGGTTCAAGTCCCACCCAATTTTTTTGGGATATCGTAGAATTTTTTTGGGGTTATACTCATAATGTACGTTGGTTTCAGTCACCACTACAGCACGCATGAAACAACAATAAGCATTCAAATATGGGCTTAAACACGTTATTTTTAGATACAAATTTACAGTGACAAAATGGCTTGCCGCAAGCTTCATGCGAGTAGCACGCGAGCTGCCTGTTATCTGAAACCGACAATCCTACTAATATTATAAATTTGAAAGTAACTCTGTCAATATCTGTCTATCTGTCTGTTACCTTTTCACGCCTAAACGACTGAACGGATCTTAATGAAATTTAGCAGGGAGGTAGATGGTATCCCGGGGATGAACATACGGTATATGAAAAGCAGTAGGACAGTATACAATACATCTAAATATTACGAGTCTAAGCTCATATTTAAAAATCGCATCTCAATGATGCATTCTTTACCCATCGGTAAAACCAGTAAAAGGTGCTTTTTCAAATTTACAAATTATACTAGGAATTTGTCACTTTAAATATGAATAAACATTATGATGAAAAAAAAATTAAAATTGTTGCCCATTTTCAGGGCTACAGCACCGACTACTTCGTTCCGAGATTACAATCTTCTGGGATCGGGGACTATTTATGTGTACATTACATACTGCTGGCCCATGCGAGGGCTTATCATTTGTATGATAAGAAATACCGACCTATACAAAAAGGTATTATAAATTTGTTTTCTCCCTTGTAATACTTACCTATGTATTGTGATAAGTACCTACTGTCTGACATTATTGCAAAGAACGTTTTATCCCAAATTTGTTTTGGGTTTTGTGCTTACTTTGAAGACTTAGTAGTATTCTCTACCAATAGTTCAAGCTTTCGTATAAACGAAAGCTTGAACTATTGGTAGAGTAGAGTTGTATAATAATACTTACGTACTAGTGGTATTGGTTGGAGCTAAATTATATTATGAACTAGGTACCTACTACTTGCTTAAACATTGTCGTATTTATTTCGGATCTGTATCTGACGACGACTGTACAATTTACGTCACGTGGTTTGAGATCCCATTCGCCGGAAGAAAAAAAAATTATCTATCCGGCGAATGGGACCGCGGTCCCTTTACCTAGTGGTCCCAATCGACGGAAGCCTCAAATTTTGAGGAGAATTTGCTTTCCATTACTAGTGTTTATATACTTTTTATTTGTGATCTAAGTGTCAGATAAATAATAATAAACTGTGTAGGTAGGTATGTAACAAGGTAAAATATGATTTTTGCTGTTATGCAAATAGCTAACAAATAAATTTTTTCCTTATCAATATAAAAGGAGGAAAAACCCAAAGGGAAAAATGTTTTTGAAAGCACCTCTATCATTTATTTATTAGATACCCACTTACCTATTATTTCACTTTTCTGCCACCAAGGGAGTAGTTCCACAAACTTTGTGCTCGAGCTTCCTGCTTTTTAACTTTCCAAATAATTTATGTTACGTCGCAAACAAAGTTAGACGAGTCCGTTTTAATTTACCGGGGTATTATTTGTCTTTGAGTTGGTTTTATTTTTGATTTATATTTTAGGAAGAATTGGAATAACCCTGGATGCGTTTTGGGCTGAACCCAAGGATGAATATAAACAAGAAGATAAGGAAGCAGCGGAACGATATCTTCAAATGCATGTAAGTTTCTTGATCACCGAGAAAGTAGTTTTAAATTATGACAGAAATTAATTATACACTTCTAGACATTGTACACGTAATTTTTTTTACAAGTAAAATTACAAATGATATAAAATGTGTTACCATAAAGCTGATTTTTGTTCAGGGTCAAGCTTTACGAGTATGTCTTGGACAAATCTCTATTTAGAAATTAATTAATGAACTTTTTTAATTTGAAAGTTTTTTTTTTACATGAAGGAACCTTTTTATTTTATCTCGTGGTAAACGAGAAGCATCAGGAGCATTTTTCTGTAATATATCAGTTGAGATTCGATTATTATTTCAGTGAGTCAGGAGAACCGATAATTAACTCGTCATTCAGATAGTATTCGCCTTAAATAGTGACATAAAAAAGTGATAATGGACTCATTCTTATTTTATATAAGTACATATTTTAGCAGTTTAGGTCAAATTTAAATTACTTATTACTCTAAGACTAAATTGTAATACTATGATGTATTTATTGAGGAATAGAGATATATGTAAATTATTTAAAAGACAATATTCTAAGGAAATGTATAAATAGAATCTTGGATTATGGCGAAAGCTCCTGATGAGAGACCGCCTTTACATTTCTTTGCTAATAATACCTAACATTTTCCAGATGGGTCTCTACGCCCACCCGATATTCTCAGATACCGGCGATTATCCTGATTTGGTCCGACATATAATCAACAACAACAGTCTCGAGCAAGGCTTCACGAGGTCCCGGCTTCCGTATTTCTCAGATGAAGAGGTCAGTGGGGGCTTTTGAAATATTTATAGGCGTAAAACATCTATGTTTATGGATGGATGCGAATGCGAAGGAGGCGTTTCGTTTTGTGTAGGATGTATACTAGTATCCATATCATTTGTTCGCAAATAATGAGATATGACAACCTCCAAGTAACGTCTGAGGGATCACCTCACCACCCGTGCGTCCCTTGTGTATTTGACGGGTTAAATATAGTTTTAACTAGTTGTAACTACTTGACTGGATACTTTAACAAATTAGAGACTGTACCACAGATTAGGTAATGTTACTTCGACTGTACCTACAAAATTTCAGAACATTTACTCAAGAATAGCGTAATCAGAATGATTAAAATTCCAATGTGGACCCTCAGTCGTAACGGACACAATTTTTTTCCACTGTAAAAACGAAACTGTTGTAAAATATTTTAACTATACTCTAGCTAAGCTGAAGTTACATTTTTTTGAACTTGAACTCCTTGTCAATTTGACCCCATTCTTACTATACTTAAGTATCGCATAATCAAAATAACAGATTGTGAACGGATTTACAGATAAAAGCTCTAAGAGGCAGTTCAGACTTCTTCGGCTTGAACCACTACACCACTTTCCTAATGTCTCCATCATCGATGGAAAAGGGATGGAGAGTGCCGTCAATGGACCACGATACAGGTGTCAGGCTGGACCAGAACCCTAATTGGCCGATGCCGGGAGCTGAGTGGCTGACGGTAAGACTGTTAAAAAATATACATAACACGTACCTAAAAATATAATAACATATTCAGTCTCAGTAAAAATATAATAAAATATAATAACATATTCAGTCTCAGTAAAAATATAATAAAATATAATATTCATGTTCAGTCATCTAGTACTCATAAAATAACACAAACTCTGCTTAGATTGGGGCTAGCTAGATGATGCTGTCTGAATTGTCCAGGATTATTTATTCATTATTAATTATTTGACACACCTTGTTTAAGACCTTGATTACACTGCAGCACTGGCATAGTGTTAATATCGGTGATCGAAGGGCATAGTAAATAAGTTTTGCAACTTAAAGCAACTAGTTGTAGCAAAGTTGTGGCTTGTTTACCCACAAAATGTCAGTTGCAAATCGATTTAGCGGAATTGAATTTGAAATTTAGTTTTATTTTACATGCATAACAGGAAATCTGGTTTCTTGAGGTTCTATTGAAACTGTAATCCCTAGAACAGGTATTATTTATCCATGTCAAGAAACTATGAGTTTTTTATTTTAGCTATTAGTTTCTACCCCTGGCTTCGCACACGTTGTTTTTATGAAAACGTTTAAAGGTTATTTGTATCCTATGGGAAGTCTTGATTACAGTAAGAAATAGGATCATTTGGCAACAAAGAATATTTCGATTAAGAATATGTCGTTTTTCCGACAAAAACGCGATTTCTGACATTTCTAGTAGTCAAACCTCAGTCGGTCTAGCAGAGACTTTTGATCCTTATAAAAAACAGGATCGATTAGCATCAAAAAAAGATTTTGTGTAGAGTTAAAATTTTCTTGCTAACTGTAATTTTTTTTCCAAAATCTTGAATGCAATTCAAAATATTTCAAAAAGTTATGGTCTCCTAGGAACGTTTTCCTGTAACTATAACGGTTAAGGTAACTGCCCTTACTGCCCGTCTCAAAAATCTACCCTGTATATGCAAAATTTCAGTCCGTTCAGTAGTTATTGTGTGAAGAAGTAATCAACATACGTCCAGCTATCCATGCAAAGTAATGTGATGTGAAAGATTTAAATTAGGTAACTTTAGAGGGAAAAATTTGTTAACACTCACAATTTTCTTCTATGCAAACATTAGCCAAGTTTATTGTATTAAATCTTACAAAGGAAATTATTAAAAAAACGTGACATTCATCCTAAGATTGTTCTTGAAACCGGGAAAAACAGTAACAACCTGCCGTAGATAAAAGAGTCGAGTAGGTGTTTGACCGATAGGCGATAAATAGATCTTATCTGATCTCGGCCAAGGTCGTAGATTGTGGTTGGACTTGGATATCCTTAGAAACATATTGGTTGAATTCTATAGATTATATCGCTTCTAATATCTAGCCCCAATGTAGCACGGTAGCCGTGTAGTTAATATTATATTTTTAAGAGGAATTGATTCTTTTGTAGTTGCTCAAAAAATAATCACGAGGTGAAATTAAATGATATCCCAAAAATTTACGATTTCGCAGGACTTGAACCCGCGACCTTCCCCTAGGGGAAACCTGCCGGGGTTCAAGTCCCACCGAAATAGTAAATGTTTGGGATATCATTTAATTTTTTTGAGTTTACCCCCAGTGAATATATATTTCTATTGCGGCTTTATCAATTACTAAGTAGCCCACTCAGCAAGCAGACGAGCGTGTGTGTGTAGGTCTGACAGGTCCTGATTCTGCTTGTTGCTCTAACACAAAAACCTAGGGCAATTCGTGAAAGAGCGCTGGTTTTCAGTCAGAATTAGGTAGACACGATCTCAGATCCAGCGACACAAGACAAAATAGGTACTTAAGTAAATAAAAGGAAACAAGCTGGCAACACTTTTTATATAACTCGTGATTCTTTGAAAGTCAAGGTTATACCTACAAGTTCCGGGTTTAAACGACCTGGTAGGTAATAAAATCTACCTATTGATGCTTACTACGTTAATACCTATAAAGCGCTGTTTATCTCATTATTTTGGTTGGTTAGGTTAATAAAGCTAATTATCTACTGCACCAGTAACTCAATTTTCATTTCTTTCGTGTTGAAAAATTTGTTCATTGACATAGACTTACCTGTCTTTTTATTACCTACAATGCAAATTCAATAAAAATATTTTTACAAAATTTAAAGTTTGTAGAAAATAGTAAAAAAGTAAAAGTAAAAAGATTTTTATTTGCCTGAACAGATGAGTAATGTACAGCAAATTAACCTTAAATAAAAAGAAAAACTGTCAAAATCGGACTCCACTCAGCATGTGCTATGGTAGAGCAGATCATACCATGGCGCTGGTCTTCCGTGGAGACCGTGGTGCTGAAAATGTTATCGAGTCATTATTCTCACCATTGAAAACTTTCTATTTTTTTATTATTATTTACCACCAACACATTAATAAAATACTTAAGCAATATAATAATATATGTATTAGCAGAATCCCTCAAACGGCGGAAATACGGTAATCTTGACCGAGGTTACTGATTTGAGCCGTTTGGGGTGAAAACCCTCGGTCCTTGGGGTCCTTGGGGCACACGCATTTCATAAAGATCTTACCAAACTTCTTTCTTCATAAAGTCCACATGAGATCGGAATGCTGGCTTCTATTTCGAATTTACCATTCAAGTGGCAATGTTGCTAGCATTCTGGGCACTCTGTCTTCTGGTGACGGCTTAGATTTATAGGAAACTGCTGCCCGCGACTTCGCTCGCTATTCCAGGTCCCGAACTATACCCATACCAAACAGTTCAATAATTTTTGCGTGAAAGAGTAACAAATATCCATACATCCATCCATACAAACTTTGACATTTATAATATTAGTAGGATAGGATTGATATAAGTGTAAATACTAGTCTATCTATTTGTTGTTTTTATGTCGTTGTTGAAATAAAGACAAGGAACTTGAAATACTTTTTTTTATTGAATATTTCACAATACTGGTTTTCACACAGAACAAAAAACTATTATAGTAACTTAAATATAATGTAAACTAGAATAAGTGCAGAATCTACTAGTTTTGAACACTGCATGCTTTAAGTTGAGTAATGAGCTGTATCAAATAACAATAACAACAATAACAATCACTTATTCACTCAAAAACATTACATTTAGGCACAATTTAATATTAAACAAGGAAACTTAAAGCTAGTACAATAATTACTGGTATGTCTAATGAAATATTGATATAAAATAAATAGATAAAAAAATAGGAGAAAATTAAGGGTTAACAAGATAAAAATTTGCATAAATTGCTAATAAAAGTAATGTGACTCGATTTGAGGTTAAGGTTCCTTTGAGTTATCTAATAATGTTTGACTATTGCATCAACTAGGTAGGAAATAGTTTGAAAATTTAAAGGTCAAGCTTGACCTCCAATCATTAAATGACTCTATGTTGACTAGTTTTTTTGAATGAAACCTCATTTCTCAGTATCTTTTGGTATCGATGTAGATAGGTATTATGAGCAATTGGTAGCGCATCCCGTACTGAGGGAGGATTGTGGGTTCAAGTCCCGTCGAAGTCGCAAATGTTTGGATTCTTATTAAATTTCTTAAAATTACCTTCAGTGTGGGGCTTATAGCCCGGCTACACGCTCAAACATTTGTGCAAACATGCATGCACAAACACAGTTTGCGCAAGCAAGATGGAGCATGTAGCCGGGCTCAAAGCAGTTTGCGCAAGCAAGATGGAGCGTGTGGCCGGGTTCATCTTGCCTGCGCAAACTGGTTTGTGCAATCATGCATACACAAATGTTTGAGCGTCTAGCCGGGCTATTACGCACTATAATAGCAAAATCCTTAGGTATTATGAGTTCCATTATTCATATCTGTTTAGTTCTTTGTTGAATACTGGTGTTAGAATTATAAAATACTAGCTTTTGCCCGCGGTTTCGCGCGCTTGTTTTGGTATAATAAGTATATTATCTAAGTTAGGCTTTGTTCTAAATGTACGCCTCATCTTGATGTATTTATTAGTTTTGGAGATCTTAGATAGCTAAATAAAATTCTCATTTCACAAACTTCCGGCTTTATACTGTTTATAGGATAGAATATTACATTACAAAAGAAAAGTGTTGGATAATCCACACGGCATCATCTAGTCTCAAAAAGGAAGCAGAGCTTTTATAATGAGCACCTGATAACTAATGCATTACAGTAATATTTTAGTATACATAGAAAATATCCCGAACACCACAAAATATTTGCAGATCGTACAAACATTTATCCCAAAGCCGAAATCAAACCCGCAACCTCCTACGTCGTAGGCAGATCTTTGCCTTCTGCGTCACAGACACACACAAGTCAATAACTGGTAACAAAAAGTTTCCATGGCAATGGGCGTAACAAAATTAGACTCGAATTTCAATAAGATACGCCACTTGAAAAATTTGATCGTGCTCTCGAAGTGTTCCAGGTGTAAAACTACTCCCAAACCAATTTTCATTATTCAGGAATTTGAAGTCAAATTATCCGCTAAAGAATCTGTTTAACATCTCTTGTTCTTTGAAGACGAGAACCCATTTTCAATTGGCGTTTTAGGATCCTTCCTGTCCGAAGTTCACGGCTGAACTCCAACGGAACTACATTTAACAGAAGCAAGATTACTTTCGGAAACTGTTTCGTTCTAGCTGGCTTCAATCGAATCGGTGCCAGTAGGTGGTCAGGTCATGCGTGTAAAAAATAAAGATTTTTCTACTACAGGTTTAAAAGTAATTTAGAATGAATGAATAAAAACTTTATTGCACCTATTAAAATTAGATAAAAACTCTTATATCTAAAATTAAAATCAATACAGTACAAAAGGCGGCCTTATCGATGATAGCGATTTCTTATAAGCAACCTTTAGAAAGCAGTTATGAAGTTTTGCGCAAATTGTAACCATTTGCTATATACTTTCTTAGTTAAAAAACACTTTGAATTTGTCGTTTTACAGTATTTCAACATAAAGTTGACTTTAGTAACTCTAAAACGACATTTGATTCGTATAGGTACCTAGTTTTTTTTTGCATTGGGTTGTAGAAGTTAAATAACTGGCTCCTAGAAAAATGATTCTACAGTATAAATGACTATATTAATTTTAAGTAGAATGCATGCGGGTTGAATACATTTGACATCACTCTAGTTATAAGATCTGACATGTACCTGTAATAATGTATTCAGCAAATAAATAATTTGATTTGATTTGATTTGATTAGCAAATGCCTTACAATGTGACCAAAACTACTTATCTGCTAATATATGAACTTGTGAAAGCAAAAATAAAAAATAATGTTTTTTTATTTTTTTCATTTTAATCTAGTGCCCATAACACAAGCTCTGCTTAGCTTGGGGCTAGATGATGCTGTGCGGATTGTCCAGCATTATTTATTTATTTAATTACGTCTCTGTCCTCGCCTTTAAATAAATATATAATGCTGGACAATCCACACAGCATCATTTAGCCCCAAGCTAAGCAGAGCTTGTATTATGGGTCTTGTATGACCGATATACATAATACAATACATACCTAGAATAATATTTTTTATTATTCATTGTAAATACCCAGAACATCCGGAACAAATGCAGATCGTACAAATATTTGTCCCAAGGCGGGAATTGAACCCGCAACGATGCGTTGCAGGCGGACCTTCGCCCTCCACCGCCGGCGATGAACATAAATGCTACTTGAAACTCGAATGCGAAGCCACAGGCAGAATCTAGTATCAGGATGCTACGTGTTTTCTTTACCTATGTAAAAAAAATACCTATAAATTCTAATGTCCAATTCCTGGTGTCACCAGTACCGTAAAATCGCAACTCTTCGAACTCCTTGTATTGTATAAATCTGATAAAACTATGTGGTTTTATTACCAATTATTTATCACATTGACTTGTGTTTACCTAACGCTGTTTTGACCGATCTCACAAACATAATTGAATTTTATTTATTTTTCAATTGACCCTTAACACATTTGATTTTTCCAACTGCTAATTTTGTTGAAATAAGTGGCAACTGGACGTGACGTGAGCAAGTGACACTCCTGGAGGAGCAGACCTTGTTTTCTTGGATCAGGATTGCAATAAAGTTTTAGAGAAATTCATGCCCCTTATTTCTTATTTGATAATAATAACTATGTTTATACTATAAAATTTGACTTGTCTAAGTGCTTATTTTGTAAGCCTAAAGAAATAAAGTTATTGATTCTAATTTTGAATTTAATCTTTCAGGTCTTTCCGGAGGGTCTCAGAAGACTGCTAAACTGGCTCACCAGAAACTACGGACGGAAGATTCCCATAATAATAACTGAAAACGGAATGTCCGACTCAGGGACCTTAGAAGATTATGATAGAGTGGACTACTTCAATAAATATCTTTATCAGGTGCTGCTGGCAATTTACCATGATGATGTTAATGTTAAGGGGCATTTCGCGTGGACACTTATGGATGACTTTGAGTGGACAGACGGATATGTGTAAGTATTATTAATCATTATTATATCAACCCATAAAACTCTACAGTTGGACATAGGCCCTAACGAAAACGCCTCAAATAGCGGTCCTAAGCTACCTCTGTCCATTATCTCCCTGCGACCGCTACAATGTCGTCGGTCTATTGAGTGGATGGTCTTCTAACACTCCGTTCCGCGTTGCATTGCGGTCACCACTCGAGAAACTTTTGCAGCGCATTTATCAGTTCTACGAGCTATGTGACCTGCCCATTGTCACTTCATCAACTAATTCACCAGTATTATTACCAACATTAATAACTTCCCAGAGCAACATTGATTTACTATATCAAGGCCCAAAAAAAGTTTAATAGAGAGAGGTTTATAAGTAAAGTGTTGTTTATTTTGGAAAAATACAACTATCATTGGTACGCAAATTTTAGTTATACTTATAGGGAACATAACAAAATTGATCACTACTCAGAATGTGCTATGTATGAGAGAGCAGACCATGTCATAGCGCTGGTCTTCCGTTGAGTTTTTACTCAACATAGTTTTTTTTAAATATCACCAAAGAAAATAAACCAACAAATTGATGTATATCATTTTTTTATCTCATCGCCTTCAAAGTATAATAGCTGCTCTCAACACTTAATTAAAAATCAATAATTAAATCATCAGTAATAAATAATAATCAATGATCTTCTAATTGTCTATCAATCGTGACTCACGATACACCTTATTAAAACCTATTTCTTATTGTTCAGTAAAATGATTATCAGGCTCTGAATTTATGAATATAAACATGCTTGTTTCCAATTGATTGATCTGCTATGATTGTCGATACGACCTTGGTTTCCCTGACCGGAGTTACGACGGCAGCAAATAAAAAACATTAACCTAGTTAATAAGACTGATATTCTACGAGTATTTTCTTTTAAAATTAAAAAGTAAAAAATGTAATTTTTCTGTAAGGCATGTATGTATTTCACATATACTTTCATATTTCTACTTTTTTATCGGAATTAACAAATTAATGAAGCATATATTTTTATTCCATTCTAACTGATGGATGAAATTAGTCACTGTTTGACAAGAAACCCGATAAATTGCTATTATTATACCTACCTACCAAAATATCTAGTTTTTGTCTCTTTTCATCCATATAGGCCAGGCCAATTCATTAATATTTATGTGTACCATTTACATAAAGTTTTAATTTAATTATCCAGATATATTCCGATTTGAAGTATAAATATAACATTTAAATGTTGTTTAGGTTTATTTTATTTATGAACATAATAATCTGTTCTCTTTAGATCAATAATGTTTTTTGACTGTATCTTGGCATCTTATGCGTTGTACTTTTCTCTAAGGTATTTTTCTTTCTTTCAGAACGAAGTTCGGCTTGTTCAGCGTGGATTTCAACAGCCCAGAGAGGACAAGAACGCCGAAACTATCTGCATTCAACTATGCGGATATAGTTCGGACTAGAAGAATAAACTTTGACCAGTTTAAGACTAGAAAAGATAATTTTAATAGTATTGTAACAGACTTGTTATAGAATAGAGCTAAAACTCAATTTGAACATAATATACAATTACAAATAAAAATCTTTATTGTACACCACGAAGAAAACATTAAAAATAGACATTACATAAAACATGTACAATGGGCGGCCTTATCGCTTAGAAGCGATCTCTTCCAGGCAGTAGGTACAAAAATATAATATAATTATATTATATAATTATATTTTTGTACCTAGATCAATTAAGTAAGTATGTGTATGTATTCAAACTGGGAGTATTAGTTCAATTTGCAACAGTCTGCAGTTAGCTTAATTGTTTCAATTGTAAATACTAGTTTAATTTGTTTATATTATTTGATTGTTATTTTCTTTGTAGATATAAATAATTATAATTATTTATATCTATTTTCTTTGTAGATGTTTGATTGTTTGTTTTAATACTCCCACTTTGAACTAATAATGTATACTTACTTAATTAATCTACAAACATATGTAGGTAAATTATTGTTCTTCATAAATTGTAAGGTTATATTATTTATTTCTACGGAAATTTTCTTTGGAAGTAGTTATAGGTACGGTTAAGGTATACTAATGGATCATGCATGTGATAAAAGTCTTGACCTTCAAAATGCGAGGTCTTTCCGGGAGCCAAGTCCAATTTTTAAGTAATTTTTGACTGGATTGTAAATTAAGTTTTTGTATTTTCGAAAAACTTGAAATTGCCGTGGCCAACAGCATCACAATTTAATTTTATTAAATACCTTTTCTAATGAATTTGTTGTTTTACGCAGTTAAACTAATTAAATTTAGCTCCAAAGTAAAATTACATTGAATAAACACATTATTTCCCCATATTATACTACAAAAAGCTACTAAACCGATTAGGCTGAAATTTGATATGGGTATAGTTTGAGACCTGGAATAACATAAAAGCTATTTCTGAATCGATTCCCCTGCGTCGACCTGGCTCTGCGTCGAAAATAAAATTGTATTGTTATGCAAATTTATCCCGATAATACGCGGCGAAGGCGCGGGCAGCAGCTAGTAAGAAAAATAGGAAAGTCGTCTAAGGATTCACCACCTCATTATATACATAGGTAAAAAACACTGCCTTTTTATCTCAAACAGCTATCATATATTCTCATAGTATAAGCACCTCATTCTATGATAGATATCTACATATATCAAGCTTATAGACTACCTAGTGTATGAAACTAGTGTTCTGTCATAACCAGACGGCCTTAACAAAAGTGGAGGCAGGAACAAGAGAATGCAGGTATTTGAATTGCTATCGGTGTAAGCCACATCCGATCGCGTACCAAACCTAGCCAGATCTGGCTCAGATAGCCTTGCTCTATTAAATTTTAGATTGAGCTATTTCTGTCAATCTGGATTTGATTTGGTTTGTTTGTTTGGATGTCTATTGTCGGAGTCAATACCAGAGTCTTGAGTTTGGTTTCTCGTTTTTCTTTCTATTCTCCATAAATGTTGAGTTTGCTAAAAGTAGGATTTGCATAATTTTGAATCCTAAAATTTTGAATATGCAGCATGTTTGCAAAATCTATGGGAATTGGAACGGTGCTGAACAAGACATAAAACTATGCAAATCCCATTCAATAAAATTACGTCTCCAAGAATTGTGGATCCTCCACACATGATCCATGCCTACCTTAATTACAATAGACTGTTTTATTACTTAGATCTTTATTTTTGTCGTTTTATCAGTAGCTAAAACACATTTTTTAAGAATTCTTAGGTTACATTTGTACCTAAACTAATACCTACACTACCTACCTGTGACCCGTGTTTAGTAATAAATCGATTTGTGGTATGTACCTTACTTTTGTCGGAGTGTTATAAAGTGATAAATAATACGTAAGCACGTAAAATAAGGCGTAAATAATATTTTTTGAAGAATCGCGGCTCTAACGCCATCTATTAGTAATGCAACTACGACTACCCCCTAGGTTCATAGACAGTGAAGTTCTTTATTTTACCCAAAAATGGCGCTAAAATCGCTTATTTATTTTGTTATTATAACACCGATATAATAAACAAACTAAGAACTTATAGGCAACTCATTTTGTTATACAATAAAATAAGCAAATAAATGTCTTATTCCAGCCTTTGAGCCCTCCAGTCGTCAGGTGGTAAACATCAGTGGTTCGTAAATGAGGTGCGTTTCAGATATGAACCTTTTCCTTACGTCTCTGCTCGATAGCTACTCGACACGTCCACGATAGCTACCGGACTACCAACAGTCGAGACGTGATCGTGGCGTCGACGCCACGATCACGCCTTGCCAGACTTGCCCCTCTGGACTGATATTCATTCCGAAAATCAAAATTTAAACTAACAAAACAGACTATATCAAATCTATATTTATGCAGAAATCTACCGTAGGTACTCAAGAAAAGTCCCAATAGTTCCTTTAAACTTCCCTTGTATAAAAATTTTAGGTTTTTCTGATATTTGATATCTTTGAGAAATCAGATTTCAGACAAAGAAACGCCAAGAACGCTTCAGTTAGGAAGACACTAGAAAGCAGATAATTTATTCAAAAGCACGTGGTTGCTCCACAAAATCAACTAGCCTCGGTCTAAAATAGATAACCCCAAAGTAGACTTGGGTACACTTATATCACAATGAAGTCATGTAACCTGAATCGGACTTATCAAAATTATATAGTACGCAAAAATATTATATATGACTAGTTTCTGCTCGCGGCTTTGCACGCGTTATTTCTATGGAAACTTTCGAAGGTTATTTTTGTCCCATGAAAACTGATTTATGCTATAAAACGTATGTTGCCTATATGTTATTTGGCGTACAAAAAATATTAAAAAATTAAATATTTCATTTACGCAAAATTAAAGCTCGACCCCTACACTAGTTGGCGCGAAAAAATAAGAAATAGCCATCCATCCAAACGTTCGCATTTATAATATTAGTGTGATAACAATGAAAAGAATGGAGAATTATGATACAAGAAAATGAAAACAGAAATGAGCTGGTTGGTTAAAAGCACAGACTAATCTGGTCTGTGGTAAAAGTAAAAAATAAAACACTTGGGCGATTCAAAAGAAAATTCGGAAAAAAGTAAAGCTCACCAACACCTACTTGAAGTTTTAAACTAACCAAACCTCGAATAGTTTATCGAGTTACTCTACAGTTTTCTATGCCACTTCTGTCTTACTTTTGGACTGTAGTCAGCTTGGAATAACTTAGATCTATTTCTATACTGAACTTCGATTTGTAGAACTGTCTCGACGGAAAAGTTGAGAGTAGCTGACCTAACTTTGTTTTCTGTATCTATTTCGATTGAATGATGCATAATCAGTCGCAAGGCATTTTTTTTTACAAAACGTATAAAATCAAATAGAAATAAGGTAAGTATTTAGCTGTAGATGATTTCATTTAATTAATGAAAAGGGAATTATTTTATAAAATAATATCGATAAAAGATTATAACAGCTTTAATTTTCGTAACCAAGATTTTTTATTAATAACTGTAAGTAAACCAAATGCAGATTGGCCGAGGACCTCAAGAGGCGCAAATAAGCAGGTCTCGACAGAGCCTACGCATTTGCTCCCCTTGGAATCGAGACCTTAGATCCGTGGGATACCGACAGCTCCGGGTTTTCAAAAGATTATCTGAGCGCCTGGTCGAAGCGACGCGTGACCCGAGAGCTGGTGAGTATCTGGCGCAGCGCATTAGGATTGCCATACAGCGGGGCAATGCAGCCAGCGTCTTGGGGACTCCGACTTTCTGAGAAACTTATTTATTCCAGCAGTACATAGCAGCCTGGTATAGATGATGTCCTCCTAGCCAAATTTTCCGCTACGGCAGCTAGTCTCAACGGAGACCAAGTGCGCAGGAAATATTATAATGCATAAGTGTGCGCGCAAACACAGGTGCACTCTCTATTCCCTCACTCTTATAACCCGAGAGGACAGCAGACCGACACGGCCGGGGAGATATCAGACCCAGGACCAACGGCTTAGCGACTTTTCCAAGGCCCGGGGGTGTAACACCACCGACTTCCTGTCTCCGGACTGTTACAGTGGGTTTTCTTGCAAAAAAAATCTAATAAAAATCCCAATCCTAAATAATCCCAATAGAAAAATACCTGTAGGTAGATACATACTTACAAAAAAAAAATAACAAACATTTATTGTACACCACGAAGAAAACATTAAAAATAGTCATTACATAAAACATGTACAATGGGCGGCCTTATCGCTTAGAAGCGATCTCTTCCAGGTACATAGGTATAATACTTAGGTATGATACCTAACTACTGAAGGAAGACTAATAAAGGTAGGTAATGGATAGAAGTGTTCAACCAACACTTAACAAGAACTATAAAACTTGAGCACCTAGTCAAGTCACCTAGACAACTCCGCATCGAACAATAGGATAACTTTATCCAGGGTATTCGAAAGCGATAATGAGTCGACAATGGCTCTCGCACTGTTACTCTATTAAACGACCATTTACTAGGGCGATTGTTGGCTTAATAGCTTGGTAGGTTTGTGTTGCAACCGCATTCAGTAGGGTAATCCTCTTTATGGTCCAACTTTAAAAGCTGCCACCCAATTTAAAACTTTACTTGGTTGTGATAAGCTTCTGATTATGTCTCGTTTTTGTCCAGTTGTATCATTCCAGGCTTTGCACTTAAATAGGGTATTTTTTTTATAATTAACAGGATATAAATAAAATAGTGCTTGAATGGTTTTAATGAATGTTGTGTATTTATATCAGGGTTGGCATGATTAAAACAAATGGTTTTAAAACACATGTTTAAAACAATGTTTAAAACAGTTTGATTTTAAACCGTGTTTTTTATCACACGTTTAAAAACACAGATTAAAACAAGTTTTAAACTTTGTATAAAACGATGAGAAAAAAACAAGCTTTAAAACTACTTTTCATTGCGAATGAATGATATAAACTGAAAGTAATATTTTTTTGATAAGTTATTTATTCAGTCAAACAAAGATCTAAGTACCTACCAAGTACCAGGATTTATATGGGTAATGGGATAAGATAACACGTATTTTTGAAACATGCATTAGATAGTATAGAATATTAAAAATTTCAATTTAAAATCAATCAAAAACAAAATTATAACAAACAAAATTACCTATATTTAATAAACATTATAAAATCAAAATTGTTTGTCAGTCAGGAGAGTAAGACAATATGACAAGATCAAGATAACAATTATTTTTTCTTTTCCTTATTAAGGTATTTAAAAACTGTAACAAGTTTTGCAGCTTTCTCTGTACCTAGTTTATTTCGTACGTCAGAATGAATAAATCCAAATGTTGAAAACAGTCTTTCAATTCCAGCACTTGAAGCTACAGCAGTGTGAAGCTGAGCCACTAAGTTCATTGTTTGACCATTAATTTGTTTTTTTAACGACTGCCACCATTCGAGAGGTCCGACCTGATTTACTACATGATCTTCAAATAGAAAGTTATGAAAGGGATCTGTCATTGCCCTGTATTTAACAACATAGGGCATCGCCTCTTTGTGATAAGCTTCTATAAATAATAAAGCCTCAGAAATATCTTCACTCGTGAGTTTTTCACCCCTGTACTTAGGATGTAGTAAGTTTGCTGCAAAATGAGCTGGAGACATTGCCATTTCATAACGAGCTTTGAACTTCCTTAAATCATCCAATGAATACTCGGTCTCACGCAGTCGTACATTCTCTCCCTCAAACATATTTTTAAGCTCTATCCATGCTTCAGTCACTTCGCCAATACAGCAGGATGTCTTTTGGGAGATGTCAAGTGTAACTGCGATGTTTTCCAGTTTTTTGTAGAGAGCCTGGACTTGTTGCTTCAGCGCCATGTCATTTACTTTCAATGAATGAATACTTGAAATGATTTAAGCATATATCTGACATTATATGCCAATTTTCTAATAACACTTTTAAGCAGTCAGCCATTGTGTTCCACCGTACCTGTTGTGGTATAACAATTGCTTTTCCACCAGCTTCTTTATATTTGGCAGATGCAAAGTGAGTGTATTTGAAGTACCGCATTATCGACTTAACTTTATCAGTAATATCTTCTGCATTCAAATCCTTTGCTAGAAGGTTTAATATGTGTGATGAACAGCCGTATGTAAGTATATCCTCGTGAGAAGCTAGTTCTTCCTGTTGGGCTAAATCTCGTCTCATACGGCTCATATTTGCTGCGTTGTCTGTCACTACACTTCGCACCGTACATTTGTAAGTTTCACATTGTTTTATTGCCGCAGTAGTAACTTTAACCAAGTAGTCAGCTGTATGGCTTTCGGCTCCTGTGTCTATTGTATCAATTAAATGAGATGAGTCTGTCAACACATCGGTAACACAGACACAAACTATCGAGTCCTGCCTGACATTACTCCACCCATCAATTGCCAGATTAACAACTTTGTTTTTCAATTCATTTTTTACGGCTTCTTGAGTCGTGTTGTAGACTTCGTCGAGTAGCTTGCTAGCAATTTGTTTGCGGTTTGGAGGTTTATATTCTGGGCGTAACATTTCCATTAATTTCAGTAACTCTGGGTGTTCTACGTGGTTAAAAGGCGTGTTAGTAGCAAACATATAACGAGATAATTGTAAATCAATTTTCTTCTTATCTTCTTGACTTGTAGCAATAATACATCTTTTCATTGAAATGTTCACGCTCGCGCTGCTGCTGGTACTGGCATTTTTAGATTGAAGAGTAGTAACAGAAGATGTGGGTGTAGCAGAAGAATTATCTGAAGATCGGGAAGAACCAGCATCACTCAACAACTCCTCCTCCACGTCCCTGTCCGCGTCAAGATTTGCGTCAGTGTTAGAACCGGTGGTGGTGCTACATTGCTGGAAGTGTGCCTCCATTCTTTTCACAAGTCCAACTAGTTCTTTCTTACATTTTCTGCAACGCACCCTATTGGTCTTCAGTGTGGTATTTTCTTGGGGGATCGATGTGAATTGTTCCCAAATTCATCTTTGCATGCTTTTTGCGTCCTGGAGTTGACATTTTTATGAGGTGTTATCAGTCGCAGAATTAATAATGAAATGAAATGTGAGAAAGAAAGGCACTCGTATTTATAGAATTCATATTAAGTAATTCCCCGCCGGTAAAGTCCCGTTAGGAAAGTCCCTAATGGATGGCTGTCGAATGGAATAGTGGTTATTTTATTCCCCTCATTTAAATATAAATATTAGGGATGGGCCTAACTTCGGCATTCTTCCGAAATTCGGTTGAAATGCCGAACATTCGGTATAAGAAAAGAGTGAAATAGTTGCACAATTTTGATTTTAAGATTAATAAAACATAAAAAAAATCAAATCTGTCATACTCACTCATACCTGATTAAATAAATAAGTCTTTTACATAATTTAAAATCATGGTAATTTATTTATTAATCAAGTAACTAACTGTCATTATCAGTTTCCTTTTTCGACATTTCAATCTTAAGTTTTAGAATTAAAAAATCAAATTCAATAAGTTCTTATTAAATTAGGAAGTCTTATGATTTGAATCAAATAAACTTTATGAAAATTCAATATATTAATTACTTATAGGTATATTTTATTGTTGTTTGTTAGTTGTTACCATATAAGTGCAGAATAAAAACCGAACTTCGGCATTTTTGATTTTTACCGAATGTTCGGCCGAAATTCGTATTCGGTTCAAACCACATTCGGCCCATCACTAATTAATAAATATTGGGGGTGCCCCTATTCATAGAATAGAATTTATAGTTTATAGGTATTTCCCCGACGGTATAGTCCTGCTAGGAAACATTCAGGGTGAATGTAAATCGTTTAGTAGTGATTAGAGATACGCAACATAAAATAAATGTTTATCCATTGATCGTTTTTTGTCAATATTTATTTTACTATAGAAAATTTGAAAAGTCAAAAGATCTAGTCTGGAAATGAAACATTATAGGTCGAATTAATTTAAAATAATGCCCTAAACTAAAAAGGACAAAAAAAAAACAAAAAAAACAAAACAAACACTTGTTTAAAACAATTTGAACTGTTTGTTTTATAAAATTAAAAAAAAACTGTTTTTTTTCCAACCCTGATTTATATAACATCAAGAAAATCATGAAGCTGATGTAGTAGAAATTTTACATAAAAGTCTCACTTAGCCATACTTAAAGAATATATAATGTAGTACGGGAAAAAATTACCACCAAAGTTTTTTTACCATTCATGGCCTATGGTCAATGAACCTCCATGAGTGTATCCGTTTGAAGGCACGTCAAGATCTTGTTTGTATCCGGATTGATGCTACGGACCCGGCTTACCACCAAGTCTACCCCTGGTGGCCGGGACGCAACTCTACCATCAAAATAATATACCATAGTAATGTCCATAGTATGTATGTCATATATATGTATGAATGTCATATGTCAGTAATATGCTAATAGTATGTCGTAGTGCCATAATAATATATCATAGTACCATTTTACAGAACAAAAATTACTAACTGGTAGTTACTGCTAGCTCGTTAGCATGAAAGAACTAGGTAGATTTTACCAGTGCATCTCTAATCAACTTTCTGTATCTCTGATCAACTTCTGTTGTCCTGGTACTTTTACCACTATTAAATAAAAATTTAGTTATGTATGCGTTTGTGTTTGTACGGAGCAAAATCTTGATAAGGAAACATCATTTGTTCAAACTCTACCGATTTTTGTAAAACTTTGCTGCGATATTATTGATTTCTTTTTCTCGGTTTGACAACCAGATGAAAATTACTATCGGGTATTTACGTAGGGAAATAAAAATAATACGAAACTTTAATTATATTAATAATTACCTGCATACCGGGCAGCTTGTGGCGAGCTGTTGGTGAGTAGCGACACCACGGATGTTCCTGGTTCTCGTCTCCGCTTACGGAGTGGTATCCCAAGAGAACCAGATCCCCACCTCTTGCTTGCCTTCATTGGCCAGTCTGAGTGGAGTCGCGAGAGATGCATCTTAGGATGTAGACTCGGGGGGTGGAAGTGTCTAATGGCGTAATAACGAGGAAACCCGCTCACGTGTCTTCGTGATGGTGAAATCGGGGCCGCACCTCTCGACACCCCTTAGTCGCACCGATGTTGTTCCTTTACCGGCATTTATACCAACATTTTGAGGAACCCATCCAGCATTCGGCAAGCCATCGTCTGCCGCTTGTAACAGTATTGAGAGTATATTTATGGCAGGTGTCCATAGTTTTCCCCATAGCCCAATTACCCAGGCCATCCATTCACCACAATAACATGGCTTTTTTTGTTATTTTCATTTTCCTTTGCAGTCTCTACACCTGGCGGATATAATCTTCGGGTGTATCATATTGTGCAACCAAGGATGATACCCGCTATGTGTAGCTCTCGCATTTAGATTAATTCTCATAAATGGCCTCTGTGCTGTTGGCTTCGGCTCCACGCATGCCTCCCAAAGGACCGGGCCCGTGATCATGGAAATGAGAAACAGAGTATTAATAATATTAAGCATCTTTATAGAAAATGCTTGTAGATATAGTGGTTTTGATCTAAATCGCTAACTTAGAAAACAATTTAAAACCTTCAGTAATACCACTTCGTCTACGAATAACCGTCTTAGTAAAGCAAAGAGTGTTTACAATGTAGCTAAGGTTTAATTGTCTATTTATCCATCGTACTAATTACCCCACCTGCCCACTAATAGCTGCTCTTAATTAACAACGAGGAAAATAGCAACGATTCAAAGCAGCATGCATTCGACAGATTAGATTGGTATTCAGAAGCTTTTAAAAAATAGACAAGCAATTTGTTTTGCAAGTCGGTTGCGGAAAGTACTGTCGTTGATAGGAACTTTATATAGAGCGTAGGTACGCTCTATACACAAATAATGGCTTACATTCCATTTCATCATTTTTCCATTTCATCTTTCGAAGCTATTTTTATTCATTTTATAGGTACCCATTTCATAATTTTTTCCATTTCATAATTTTCCCATATCATTCGTTCTAATTTCATACTTTTCCTACCCACTTCTAGGATCCTGCATACGAATAATCCGTCACTGGTTGGAGCAATATTGTATATATTTTTTAGTTGTTTTAATTTTTCTGCGTGTAAGAATAAATTTAATAATTTACATACTACTAACGGAAAAGTAATTTAGTGCAAATTGTGAATCCATCATAAAACCTATGAATGAAACCAGGAATCTATGAACAAACCTATGTACATATGTATGTATCTATGAACCCATCAGAAAACCAACTTAGATTTTATTTTATTTTGAGACAATGTTGATTTGTTAGCCGAAAATCTTTTATTTTCCCAATATGCTCCAAAACTATCAATGGGCCGAAGTTAGTTTTTTCATAAGTTTATAGAAAATGGTTGTCGATTGTTTGTTGTCGTGAATAAATAACAATTAAAATTAAAGCCTGCTCTAAAATGTGTTTTTTTAACAGGAAGTTAATAATAGATAATTATGATACTTGATACATAATATTGAGACATGTAAAAAGAAATTGGTATACGTTTGAACCGTGTAAGGTGCGTGTAAGTCGATTGCTCCCAAAGAAATCTAAATAATAACGAATAAACCTAATTTAATTTAGTTTTCTTCTCTAAGATATGACTTCATCGAGAGTGTTTTAGTAGTTTTAGTTTTTAGTAGTTTTTAGTTTTAGTAGTTATTTTTGAAGTAAATCGGTGCAGCTGTTCTTATCTTATCTTACTGACGGATCGTTATTTTTCGGATGCTATATAATTTTTGTTCGATATTTATAATATTATTATTGATATTTATAATATTTTATAATTTATAGCATATTTTAAAGTATTTTTGTTTGATTTTAGCTTGATTATATCACATATTTAAAATCTAATATATTGTTGACTGACATATTATTCGAAACCCTACGAATATCATAAAAGCAACGGTTTGTGAAAATGTTTCCCTGAAGACTAATAAAACTACTGATCAGATCTGCCTGAAATTATGCCTGAGACATTTAATAAGCCAAACAAACCCATACATCATTGTTAGCAAACAGGACGTTATTAATACGTGAACAATGTGAACATCCTTCGCTCGACGGGAATACATGATGAATTGGTTCAAGATAATGTAGTTTTATTTAATAGGTATAGTCTGAAAACAATTTCTTAGTTCAATCCATAATAATTGTGAATACTGTACGAATGTACTTATCCTAAAATTTTGTTACTGAAAACTAGACATTATAACTATAGATTACCATACCACAAAATTTTAAAGTAATTCTATATATCAGTACATACAATCAATCAAACCTCATTTTATTTTAGTATCATCATCATCAACCCATACACGTCCACTGCTGGACATAGGCCTCCCCCGTACGACGCCACAAATAGCGGTCCTGAGCCGCCTCCATCCATCGACTCCCTTCGACCGCTAAGATGTCGTCGGTCCATCGAGTGGATGATCTCCCATGTAGGGGGGGATTTGCCATAATCACCACGCTTGGCGGGCGGATTGGTGATCGCAGTGTTGGTGTTTAAAAATACTCAGAAGGAAGCTGCTGCCCTTCCTCTGGTAGGTTCCCTTAGTCGGCTCTTACGACATCCACGGGTTGAGTTGGAGGGGTCGATATTCGTACGCCACGACCCCACTGCCTATTTATCATTTTAGTATATCATAATAAAATTTAGATACACACCTATTCATACGCCCCTAGGGTGATACCTACTATTTATAATAAGAAAATAAATTGTACCTTATATCTATATGAATAAATGATTTTGATTCAGATTTTTTTGAAGTATATCTAAATACCTAGAGCTGAAGAAATAAATTTTTGATTTATTTGAAAAACTTTTAATTACAAGCTGTTATTATCATCTAGGACTAAAGTTATTGGGAAGACAAATCCAACGAACCCAAACTAGACGTGGTTAAGTCGTTTCGTTTAGGAGTTCTTATGGCCACCTTCGGTTTCTATAATCAGACCAGCTCAATGGTACCATGACATTGGCAGACTGACACGACCGAGGAGAGTTCAGTCAGGCGCAGGACCAACTGCGTGTTTTCTACGGGCTGCTACAACTGAATATGAGTACCTGCTGCCCGAGCTTTTGCCCGCGTTTATGTGGATAAAAACTAGCTAATAATGTTATTCCAGGTCCCAAAGTATACACATACCAAATTTCAGCCCAATCAGTTCAGTAGTTTTTGCGTGAAAGAGGAACAAACATCCATACATTCATACTCGCAAACTTAGACATTTAAAGAAATTAAACTAGTATTTACAATTGAAACAATTGAGCTAACTGCAGACTGTTGCAAACAATCTATATATATATATATATATATATATAACAATCAAATAATATATCTTTATATTATTTGATTGTTATTTTCTTAGACATTTATAATATAAGTAGGATGGGGTTTTTCTAGTAATTTTTTTTTGCACTATTCACGTACCAAACATAAATATATATTTCAACGAAAGCTCTGAAGCCATCTGCGTTTCCGCCGAGGGATCAATTTACAAACCAAACCATTCTGCAAGCAAAAAGTGCGCGTCCTCATTTGTAGGGATATCCGTGGAATGTTTGATTTATAAACCGGAAAAGTACCAAGTGATATACAGCACCCTTTTCCTTCTCAGAGGGATCGGGTTCAGGGGAATTGTTATATTTTCCCGTCTCTTTTACGACTTGATTATAAAATGACTGACGGAATGACGAAGGGGTGCCAATGTGTTGATGTTGGTGAAATGATTTGTTCTAAATCTTTTTGTTTATGAACGCCAATGATCATCATCATCATCGTCATCATATCAGCCGATACACGTACACAGCTGGACATAGGCCTCCCCATCATCATCAGCCCTTATACGTCCACTGCTGAACATAGGCCTTCCCCAAACGACGCCACGAATAGCGGTCCGGAGCCGCCTCCATCCAACGACTCCCTGCGACCGCTACGATGTCGTCGGTCCATCGAGTGGCCCTTTGTGGCACTTTTTATTGCACGCAAAGAAAAGAAAACGGTAATAAAAATCTATGTTTGATATTTGCAAGTAATAGTTTTTTTTTACAAATATTTATCATTGGCGACGACATCTTACGAGAACCTACTTCTTACGAGGAAAGCAAGCGGATTCTGCCTCAGTACAGATAATAAGAAAGTGTATACTTAAGCGAACGTTAATGTGATCAACGCATATGATTACGTTAGTATATAAATGGGCCTACATATTTCTTGGCATGATTAATTCACCTTATAATTTGGCTGCATTACCTCATCCATCAATCATCATTGTAATTAATTACATTTTATCTTCGCCCTAGGTCCATGAATCAAAATATTAATTAGAGCCATAAAGGTTCTCGTTCGGAATAAGAAAGGAAAAGAAAATTATTGTTCGATAAGGGTTTTGCCAGGTTTTACTTCCTATATGACATGACCGTAAAAGATAGCCAAAAATTTACTATGAGAATCAAGGTTAATTCTACTAATATTATAAATGTTAAAGTTTGTATGAATGGATGTATGGATATTTGTTACCCTTACCAAATTTCTGTTTAATCGGTTCAGTAGTTTTTGCGTGAAAGAGTAACAAATATCCATACATCCATACAAACAAACTTTAACATTTATAATATTAGTAGAATTAACCTTGATTCTCATAGTAAATTTTTGGCACCTTCGGTTTCTATAATCAGACCAGCTCAATGGTACCATGACATTGGCAGACTGACACGACCGAGGAGAGTTCAGTCAGGCGCAGGACCAACTGCGTGTTTTCTACGGGCTGCTACAACTGAATATGAGTACCTGCTGCCCGAGCTTTTGCCCGCGTTTATGTGGATAAAAACTAGCTAATAATGTTATTCCAGGTCCCAAAGTATACACATACCAAATTTCAGCCCAATCAGTTCAGTAGTTTTTGCGTGAAAGAGGAACAAACATCCATACATTCATACTCGCAAACTTAGACATTTAAAGAAATTAAACTAGTATTTACAATTGAAACAATTGAGCTAACTGCAGACTGTTGCAAACAATCTATATATATATATATATATATATATAACAATCAAATAATATATCTTTATATTATTTGATTGTTATTTTCTTAGACATTTATAATATAAGTAGGATGGGGTTTTTCTAGTAATTTTTTTTTGCACTATTCACGTACCAAACATAAATATATATTTCAACGAAAGCTCTGAAGCCATCTGCGTTTCCGCCGAGGGATCAATTTACAAACCAAACCATTCTGCAAGCAAAAAGTGCGCGTCCTCATTTGTAGGGATATCCGTGGAATGTTTGATTTATAAACCGGAAAAGTACCAAGTGATATACAGCACCCTTTTCCTTCTCAGAGGGATCGGGTTCAGGGGAATTGTTATATTTTCCCGTCTCTTTTACGACTTGATTATAAAATGACTGACGGAATGACGAAGGGGTGCCAATGTGTTGATGTTGGTGAAATGATTTGTTCTAAATCTTTTTGTTTATGAACGCCAATGATCATCATCATCATCGTCATCATATCAGCCGATACACGTACACAGCTGGACATAGGCCTCCCCATCATCATCAGCCCTTATACGTCCACTGCTGAACATAGGCCTTCCCCAAACGACGCCACGAATAGCGGTCCGGAGCCGCCTCCATCCAACGACTCCCTGCGACCGCTACGATGTCGTCGGTCCATCGAGTGGCCCTTTGTGGCACTTTTTATTGCACGCAAAGAAAAGAAAACGGTAATAAAAATCTATGTTTGATATTTGCAAGTAATAGTTTTTTTTTACAAATATTTATCATTGGCGACGACATCTTACGAGAACCTACTTCTTACGAGGAAAGCAAGCGGATTCTGCCTCAGTACAGATAATAAGAAAGTGTATACTTAAGCGAACGTTAATGTGATCAACGCATATGATTACGTTAGTATATAAATGGGCCTACATATTTCTTGGCATGATTAATTCACCTTATAATTTGGCTGCATTACCTCATCCATCAATCATCATTGTAATTAATTACATTTTATCTTCGCCCTAGGTCCATGAATCAAAATATTAATTAGAGCCATAAAGGTTCTCGTTCGGAATAAGAAAGGAAAAGAAAATTATTGTTCGATAAGGGTTTTGCCAGGTTTTACTTCCTATATGACATGACCGTAAAAGATAGCCAAAAATTTACTATGAGAATCAAGGTTAATTCTACTAATATTATAAATGTTAAAGTTTGTATGAATGGATGTATGGATATTTGTTACCCTTACCAAATTTCTGTTTAATCGGTTCAGTAGTTTTTGCGTGAAAGAGTAACAAATATCCATACATCCATACAAACAAACTTTGACATTTATAATATTAGTAGGTTAAGTTCGTTCTGGGAATGCGTGCTCTATCTTTGGCCATAATGTTCAATAACCCTAGAGAGAAAATGGTCGAAGGGTTTGTCCCCATCACCCTACCCATCACCACTTCACGACGTTGTCGTCAACGTGAAACGGAGCGGCACCGCGACCCGGCGCGGTGTCGTGCCGCGGCCCGGTGCGGTGTCGTGCCGCGGCACGGCGCGGTGCCGTGCAGTGACGCGGCGCGTTGCAGTGACGTTACACGTTGTCGTTCCTTGTAAAATTCCGGTGCATTTATCACTCCCAAACTTCAGTCTCTTTCTAGATATGGACCACACAAGACGTATTCTGCTCACGCAGAAAATATTAAAAACCGCTAAAATATTTGAATTTCGCGCGGATTTGTGTCAGATTTCGAGTCACTGAAACTTTTCGATTGAGTTAGTATAGCGGTGCAGAAGCCTCAACAGAATTAAACATGAACATTTGGACAGAGCTAGATTACATCGCAATAAACAATTTATGCAAGCAATCTCCCAACTAAAATGGATGCATGTTCCTCTGTCAGAATGTTCGGAACTCCGTATGTATTTTAGGGTACAATAATTCACCCAACAGCAGATTGTCGGCCAGTTACTTCCGGATACTCTATTAATCACGGCAAACTTGAATCGTGACTAATTTTGCTGGGCTCCCTTTGTTTACGTACAGCGAGCGGACAAAGCGGAAAGCTTCAGTCTGTACGATGTTATTTGTTCTGTTGTTTTGTTATGTTACATAAATACAACCTACCAACTACCAATTATTAAATAAAAAATACTAAATTAACAATTATTAAATATACATATTTAATATACATTAAATAAAAAATACTAAATAAACAATTATTAAATATACATATTTAATAATTGTTAATTTAGTATTTTTTATTTAATAATTGGTAGTTGGTAGGTTGTATTTATGTAACATAACAAAACAACAGAACAAATACATAAAATAACGCTCAATATATGTACATATCATGTATTGGTCGTATATAACACTGATTTACGTCACTAAATCGAACCTAAATTTACTGCGTAAAAGTATATGAGAACAAAATTAACTGTACTAGGTTAATAAGAGACAAATTAGTTCGGTTGTTACATAAATACAACCTTTTTAGGTAATAAATTTACAATTATAAAATAAGTAACATATTTGAACGCTCAATACTTAGCCGTTATTGGTCGTATAAGACACTGATTTACGTTACTAAACCTAGTTTTACTGCGTAAAAGTTTATGAGAAAATAAACTATAGTAGGTAACTGAAAGGTAAATTAGTTCAGTTGTTACGTTACAACCTACCAAAATCGTATTCAAATAACAACTATGAAATAGTATCTAACATAAACGAATGTTCGAGACAAATTATTTTTCGCTTATGATTACGACACAGATTTACATAACTAACTGGCACATTTCACAAGATTTACCCGGTAAAAGTTTATAAGAACAAAATAAACAGTAAATACCTAGTAAAAAGTGAAAAGGCTAACGATAACTATAGGGAGATAAATGAGAAAATTTCTTCATCCGCTCTGAAAGCTTTGTATATCTGAAAGCTGAAGGAATTTAGTATGCTTTGCTGTATTCTCGGAGTTACGGATGCTGACAGTTTCCAGCGCTTAACATTATTTAATTTATTAACTTTGGTGGCTGAATGGCTGGAATGGCTTTCATTTAGTTACAAACGGTTTTGATTTCCCATTTCAGTGACGGTCGTGTTATAAGAATCGATGCCTCAAATTCAACCCGTGGTGCAGACTAAGGAAATAACCTACCAGAGGAAGGGTAGCAGCTTCCTTCTGTGTATTTAAACACCTTTATTGCAATCACTTAGCTGCCTGCCAAGCGTGGTGATTACGGAAAAACCCCCCTTGGTTTTGGTTAGGTTTTGGGGAGACACGTTCAGCGGTGGACGGATAAGAGCTGATAAGGAAATTTTTAGGAAATGAAACATCAAAATCTACGTCTAATATTAGCTTCTACTTTAGTAGTTTGAATGAGTTATTCTCACTTCGGACCACAAAAAGTTGAATCTCGCGAGCCCAAGTGAAAAGATGTAGTACATACTTTTCACTTGGGCTCACTGCTTGCTTACGACATATTCATAATATAGATAATACAAAGTCCTGGGCCGCGTCTGTCTGTCTGTCTATTCGCGATAAACTCTAAAACTTCTGAACGGATTTTCATATGGTTGGATTCATGCATACATACATACATATATACATTAGTTGAAATATAACGATAGTTTGTTGGAAGCGTCGGAAAAAGTCAAGCCGCCTGGGAGCTTAAATAGAAAACGCTGTCTAATCCCTTTAAGATATAACAAAACATTGCAAGATAGGATATTTCTCTACTACCCATGCGAAGCCGGGGCGGGTCGCTAGTACAAAATAAATCAATATTTCTATTACATTTCCGGCCCATTTGTTGTTTGTATAAATCTCAGCTTGATTTTATACAGTCGCCAACCAAATATTTTATTGAGGGTAAATGAAAGGTTATCCTAATTTACTCGATTTAATAAAACTACAAAATGTTTCAGAGATAGATCGATGTGTCGAATCTAAAGTATTTTTATAATAATTTTCCATAGTCATCCAATTCATGGATGACCTCGTTCGAGATCCATAAGCTCATATAAAATGCCACCTTATCTTGAGTGGGCATGACATAAATTTGTTTCTCTAAGAATTTATAAGGCTGAGGTCTTAAAGACGCTGATGACATCATAAAACTTCAAGTTGAGGGCTACATCAACAGATTCTAAAAATATTTCTACATGACGCGACTTTTTGCGTGTCTCTAAGTAAAAAATATCCTAAGGGTTGTGTATAAGATTTTACTAAAATAATAGCACTGATATGTTCCAGAAGTAGTAGGTAGTCATATCGTATCATGGGTTCATAGAAAATGGTTAAGGATTTGCGGAAAAGTAATTTTACGATAGCCCTAGTTCCTAGTAGAACGCAGAAAATATTTAAAAACGCAAAACATAATAATTTAATTTCCAGAGAACGTAGGACGACTTTAATTCGAAGTATAATATTTAGAATTATGTTGTACGCTAATCTATTTAGTTTAGTAGAGATGTGTTTAGGGGTTAGGTGAATTAAGGCATAGGTTAGGTGGATTAGTTAGCTAGTGGTGTGGAGATAAAGAATTTTAAGAAACATACATATGCGACTAAACTCCTGTTGCCTTGCCAGGGTTAGGTGGGTTAGCTTGTGGTTCGGTGTGTGGTTTTGTAGGGGTATACTCTATACTTAAAAGTGAGTTATGGTTGCTAAAGATTAACACGTATCTAATATTTTTCAATGTTCCACTCGTATACCAAGATTCATCGAATTCGGGCTGTCACACTTGGGTAGGTTTACTTGTAAGTAGGATGATTTCAATCATGTTTTTAGTACTAAGTTTATATCGCGACTGAGATATTCATTTTGGTCATTTTACCGTGGTCGTGATAGATTCCCGACCAAAAGTCGCAGCTTTAGTCCATCACATCATGCATTACATCAACACAAGAACAGCCATTGGATACCGTATACATTGGAAATTGCAGCAATTTGTTAACTTTATACTCCCCAAGAGGGCAATACGCACTCTCGCATTTTTGAAATTTATCGTTAAGGATTTTTATTAACTACTTCGCAGTGATTTTATTTGTAAGGTCCTTTATCATTGTTCGCGAGAGCGAAATAAAAAGGCAATTTCTACTTTCACAATATTGTGCGTTCCTTTTTATCCTCCATTCAATTTATTCTTTTTGCCTACATTACAAATAATACTCGTAGTTTATTGTGTAAAATATTTTAATTTTATTTTATGTATTTATTAGCAAGATCTAATTACTGTTTTACAAAGTATTCTGAATAATTATCAGACAATCAACGGTTACGTCGGTTTACTTTGACTTATGTAGGTAGGTAGGTTTTTTTAAATAGTATATAGACCTTCGTTTGACCGCAATATAACCTGATGGAAAGTGACGATGTGGTCGACGGTGTATCACGAAGGTCTAGAAGACACCTATACACTCTTGTCTTGAAGAGACCCAGATTTTAATTGATTAGAAAAACTGAAACAGGCAGCTAGTTCTAAACCATAAAACTAGTAAATCCTATAGCTATCATATATTTCGACGACAGATGTGGTGTGGCGGGCGAAGGTCCTCCTGCGAGGCAAAGATATTATATATAGATATGTTATTTTCTTAAAATGCAGATTCTTTCTTTTTTTTCTTTCTTTCCATAGTTCATCTCTTTAATGCAAATGGCGGCGAGGTGACAAAATAGGTTTCTACATTATAGGTTAGTTCCAAAATTTGCAACTAACCTCTTTTCGTTACAGTCGTAATAGTCTCTCATCAGCCACTACCTACGTCCACAACTGAACGTGCCAAACAAGGAGGGTTTTGCCATAATGCCACCTGACGACCGATGTGGCGCGACCGGCGAAGGTCTGCCTGTGACGCAGAAGGTTGCGGGTTCGATTCCCGCCTTGGTACAATTATTTGTACGATCTGCAAATATTTTGTTCCCGGTGTTCCAGGTATTTTCTATGTATAGGTAATAAAAAATCTCTACCGTTGTATGTATCATATCAGTCATCTAGTATCCATAACACAAGTTGTGCTTAGCTTGGAGCTAGATGATGCTCTGTAGATTATTCAGCATTAATTATATTTATTTATTTTTCTATCAATCAACTCATGACTTTCAATCACTTTGTTATACAAATCCTGCTAAGCCCTGCCACAGACTATAATCAATCATTTGCATAATTCAATAGGCATGTCTGATTTGCCTATAGCAACATAATGTAGTGTTGCCACTAATGTGAGACAGCCTTGACAGTATAACTACAATAGTAGACTTGACAAGCTTCTTGATTATGATGGAGTGATGACACTATAAAGAAGTATAATTTGATTGTTATGAAAAAACTAAAAAGCTACTTCGAGTTTTTAGTGCAACGTCTGTGGTGTGGTGAGGGTAGCGTGCGATGCAGGAGGCTTCAATTACCGCCCCCGGACAAATGTTTGTATGAACATGAAGGTCTGCCAAATAGTATATTTATCTACTGGGAAGGAAGGATGGATAGGGGAAATTCGTATTGATTTCCTTTTCCATTGAAAGTAAAGAACAAGAGCTTTATTTATTTTTTACACAGAAAATCGTAACTAGTTAGGTCTACTGGTTTGTGTAGCAGAAAAGTAGGTGCACGCTGAAGTTTTTTGTATGCTACGCCGGTCGTCGTAGCACCGTAGTATTTGCTACGAAGTTCTACGAGGACTAATATCTCTCAAAATAGACGTCGCAGGGCGTCGGCCCTACGACGTCTATTTTGAGAGATATTGGAGTTATATATTTTTCGAGCAAGTGCCTTATCGTAAAATTTTCATTCATCCTAAATAATATTATAAATGCGAAAGTGTGTTT
This sequence comes from Eupithecia insigniata, assembly GCA_947859395.1. Lineage (NCBI taxonomy): Eukaryota > Metazoa > Arthropoda > Insecta > Lepidoptera > Geometridae > Eupithecia > Eupithecia insigniata. The sequence goes on from OX402003.1 coordinate 3,136,867, forward strand.
GTTTGTTTCACGCGGGACAGCAACGGGGCGCAGCTAGTACATTATACATATATTACTTACCAATGTCTACTCGCGCAAATTTCTTTTCGCGCAAGTGTATTTTGCCCAAATGTGCTTATTTTAGACAAAACATAAAAAGGAATATTTACCATGACTTAAATTTATTTGTATTTTCAAGCGGTTACTAATATTTTCAGAAATCATGAGAATATATTTTACTAGCAGTTCCCCGCGGATTCACCCGCGTTATTTACGTAAACCTAACATGAGAATTTAATCTTTTACCCGGACAAAAAGTTTATTAGCCTATTTTACTCTCTATCCTTTCAACTAACTCTATACCAAAAATCAAGTCGATTGGTTGCTTAGTTTGGGCGTGAAGGAAGGACAAACAAACAAATACGTTTATAATATTAGTGAGGATTTAAATAATGTTTGCGTTTTACTTCATCAAACATTAAATAACATCTCTGCAGAAGTTTAATCCCACAAAAGTAGCTTAGTTTAATACTTAACAATGCTACCAACACTGTTAAACAACTATCAACTTAACTACAAGTCTTTACAGCATAGTTTCAATTGTCTGAGTCAAATAAAAGACATTACCTTAGTTTGTTCTAGCGTTGAATTGAATTTTGTTTTACGGGCCGAAGGGATGTTCTTCAATGTCCACAGAATTGTTTTCATGAATTCATTGAAACAATTGATGTACTGTAGGTTTCTTTGTTTCTGTTGAATGAGTTTTATAAACCCGTTTTTTTTTTTAAATTAATGTCTGCGTCATGGTAAATAATAGTTAATAGTAAGGACCGTTATTTGTGACGTCGTATGGGGGAGGTCTATGCCCAGCAGTTGACGTGTATGGGCTGATGATGAAGAATTAATTACTCACATATTTTTTATTTTATCGAAAATCACCCTTTGAGTGGGTTAAACAGGGTCGTTATTATCAAAGATTGTATCCCTTTTGGTTAGATTCGCTCAAAACTCGATAACGGGCGAAGCCGCGGGCCGCAGCTAGTAGTAATATTTGCCGGAATATACACAGAAAATTTAAATCTGAATAAGTTCATTACAATATAATCAACTTATTCAGTGAGTAGGTACTTACTAGTATATTATAAGAGTAAGTACCTACTCACTTTGACTAACAGAGTCACCTCAATTAAATTAAACGAAACCTACCGTTTCAGCTCAGTCTGAATTTATCCATTTAAAGGGTCTCCCATTCAAAGTTCCATATTCATAAAGTCCAATTATTACTGACAGATTCGACGAAAAACCCAGCAATTCTTGAAAATAACTAGACGCCACGAATAATTTGCTCGTTAGTCCCGAAACACTACATTTATAATGCTGGCACTGAGCCAATACTTGTATGCACAATTTGTAAAGTCTTTTGCGCTTCATGACGAGGCAAAAACGTGACCAAGATGGCTGCTACTTGTGTCAGCAAGATGAGAGATTTGCAAGAGCTGACGCGTTGATTGTTTATATGTGGCATGGAGTTATTGGCTTTTGTTCTGAACGTAGACCGAGAATTTACGGTTCTGAGCTGTTAGCCCAGTGAAATTAGCTTAGCAGGGGTAAACCCGGAAAAATGTAAGTAGTAATTTTCCTTCGCAATTCGTTAGGGGGGGGTCACCGTCAAAATTTTGTTTTGCGAGGTATTCGATCCGTTGCGTCATCCGCCATCTTGATCTTGATTTTAAGGGTAAATTTTTGTTTATTAACTAACTCGTTTATTTTAAATTTCATACGAAATATTGTAATTACACAAAAGTTAGATAGAGAGGTAGAATTAAATTTCCTACAACTTTGGTTCTTATAAATTTTTCCTAGGATCGATATTTTCCGATTTATTCGAAAAGAGGTGGTGAATTTTTGTTAATAGAACAACACGTTTATTTTAAAATTTACGCGAAAATGATTAAGTATAAGATTTTTAAAATCAAATTTCCTATAATTTTTGTTGTAATAATTTTTATGTAGGATCGATATTTTTCGATTTATACCCGAAAAGAGGTCGGGGTAAAATCTTATACCATTGCATTATCACGTTTGTTTTCAATTTTACACGAGAATTGATTTATATTACAAATAAAGTTGTTTTAAATTAAATTTCCTACACGCAAAACTAAATTTTTACTGCTAGTGATTCCCCCAAGGAATACAGAAAAATTTCCTACTTGAAAAAAATTCCGCGTCAAATCCTAATTCGACTGGGCTATATCCTGAATCTGGCATTTGATGTATATTTTTTTGTTCTGCGTCCAAATACGTGTGAAATTCTCTCGTATTTTTATTACCAAAATCACGTTTTATTATTACGCATTTTTACTATCAAAATTATATTTTTTATCCCCGGGGGATTAATATTTATCCCACAAAATTTAAAAACAGTGTTAAAGTAGAGGAATTCAAATTCGATTATTAGCTTTTTGAAAACAATCAAATTATCACAATCGATTGATTGTAACAAACAGTTTTCATGGCAACGGGCGTAAACAAGAGGTAGGTACAGGAATTTGAAGTCGGTCAATTGTTTTTTAATACACGCCAAATTACTGAGGTTTGAGTTACGTGATACACTAAAGTTTATTCAGTTGGTTAAACATGACTCTGGTAGACAAATAAAGAATACAATGGTTCATCATCATCATTATCATCATCAGTCTGTATACGTCCACTGCTGAACATAGGCCTCCCCCAAACAACGCAACGAATAGCGGTCCTGAGCCGCCTCCATCCAACGACTCCCAGCACTACGATGTCGTCGGTCCATCGAGTGGATGGTATCCCATGTAGGATTTGCCATAATCACCACGCTTGGCAGGCGTATTGGTAATCGCATTGTTGGTGTTTAAAAATACTCAGACGGAAGCTGCTGCCCTTCCTCTGGTAGGTTCCCTTAGTCGGCTCTTATGACATCCACGGGTTGAGTTGGAGGGGTCGATATTCGTACGCCGCGGCCCCACGGCCCTACATTGGTTACGTATAGGTAAATATTGCGAGATATTCAGGATTTTTAAATATTTCTTTTATAAGATACAAATATGCTGTTGTAAAAGTATTATGATCACTCCCATAAAACATAACATGCCACAGGTAGGCCGCAATGAAAGAGTTAAAAATATCCTGGCACGGAAGCTTGCAAACATTTTCGTGTAATTTTGCGCATTCTGTGTTGATCCGGAATTCTCCACACGTAGCGGTGTGCATTGTATAGAATGCTGAATAAAGTTTTTACTTTTTTATTTTTGTACTTTTTCGGTGACTAACAGGCTCGGTAACAATTGTAGAGCAGGAAGAATGTGAGGTTTGTCGGTTTCGGCGTTAAAACTGTCTCAATACAAACTAAATAAAAATATAAAATAAACCTATCTGACGATAGATGTGGCGCGGCGGGCGAAGGTCCGCCTACGATGCAGAAGGTTGCGGGTTCGATTCACGCATTGGGACAAATATTTGAACGATCTGCAAATATTTGTTCCAGGTGTTCTAGGTACTTCTATGTATAACAAAACATATCTATTTATAAGGTTTTTATAGTGCTTATGCCCGCACTTTGGGTAATCTTAAAGAACGCTAAGAAGCTAACGGCGCTATAGTCCGTAAGTCCCAAAGATTTTCGACAGGTCGGGTACTTGCCTCCGTGGCGCAGTTGGTTAGCGCATCCTCGTATTCAGAGGAGGGTCGCGGGTTCAAGTCCCGCCGGAGTCGTAAATTTTTAGGATATCATTAAAATATCTATTTATGTTATGTATTGTATGAATTATATATATCAGTCATCTAATACCCCTAAAACAAGTCACAAACTCTGCTTTGCTTGGGACTAGATGATGCTGTGCGTATTGTCCAGCAATATTTATTATTATTTATTTATTCAATCGTTTAAAGTTTTCTTATTCCTTAATCTTCCATCATCTTCATAATTACAAATGTTGATAATTGAGTGGTACCTATTCACCCAAAGTATAATAGCACAATTAATGCTTTGTGTAAAGTTTTCGTACATCGCAGTTATTTTCTCTTTATGATATATGTATATAAAAAATATAGCTATATGTTTTTAAATAAATAAATAATTATTATTATATTTACCAGAATATTCTCTAAAAGAAAATAACTTCGACGTCTGAAAACTTTTCTCACTGGGGCATCACGTCAGTTTGAGGGTCGTATTAGACTAAACGGGTTGGCCGTTTAGTCTAATACGTACGTACGTAGTAAAAAATAAAAATGTCACAACGTAAAATCTCGAAGATAAAAGGATATTTGAATGAACGAACACTTTAGTGTACTTAAATTAACATTAATAAAAAATCTTATATAAAAATGAAAAAATAAATAGTACAAAAGGCGGCCTTATCGCTGAGAAATTTCTTCCAGGCAACCTAGGGATCGAGAAAATTGTATATGTAAGAATATATACTATTTTCTGAATAATAATATATATAAGAAAAAGGGATGTTGATAGTGCACAGATAGTAAATACCAGAACTATTATAATACATACATTATTTACAATACAAAACTACATATTTTTATTATCTAGCTAAACTAGAAACAAAATAAACTAAACAATAGGTAAAAAAAACAATAATTATAAAATCTAACTATAAATTAAGCTGCAATCACACCTGAAGTTACTGATAGATATTTATTAACGTTTTTGACAAAAGTTTCATGCGGTACAGTTTTTTCTTTCAGAGAACACTCACCGATGTCCAATCAACCGATGTGATTTCAAAGAAAACAATGAAGAGGAAGACCTCACAGGTACTGAAAATTTGAAGGCCTACCAGATTTTCGAACTAAAACGAGCTGCAAAAGCTTAATTTTGTCAACAAGGTACGAGCTTTGAGAAATTATGTCCATAGTTTTGTTTAAAACACTGCAGCTGGTAAAGTAAGATAATAATTTAATTAAAACTTCTTTGAATACTGCGAACTCTAAACTGAAAACGTCAACTCAAATTAAATTTATCTCTAAAGTGCAAACAAATATTCTTGGAGGTGTTTAAAAGCTTTTAGTGAATAAAAAAAATGTAAGTTATTATTTTTACAACTCAATTAGTGAAAATGTAAAATCGGACACTCATGACACCAAATAAGTTAGAGGAAAAGAGAATTTTAGAATTATAAAAACCGCGCAAGTACAGGTCGACCTGCACATTGAGAGTTCCGTACATCTTACAGAACTATTTCGTAAAAGGAACACTAATAATGGATATTTTTTCAAATAGTTTTTTTTTCTCTTATGACAGCTTAAAACAAATACTTTTATACTACACCGACTCGGAAAGTTACCTATTCTTTTTCCAAATATAAGATAGAAAAACTCTACGGAATTTCATTTCTCACGTGTTTTAGCGGGAGGGAAAACTGTATGGATATCCATTTCTAACGTGTTATTTTTTTTTTATTTCCTAAAAGATCGGCCGGTAGCTATCGTTATTTTCACTATAGGTCAAACGACAAAAAGTTTTTACTCCAAGTCCGCTTGCCTCTTCCGATTTCCGAACAATATTTTGAAAAAATAACCCAATTGATAAAGGCTGACGCGGGAAGTTCTTCTAATTTTGAATTTGGTGTAGGCAATTTCATTAATTCTACAGAATTTCGTCGAGTGATAGTGAAAGTTTTATGACACCGCCAGAAATAAAATATTTCATTTGGCCCTTGGCTGCGCCTCGGGCCTCAAATGACACACTCGATAGGAATTAGGCACGTTCTCGCCTAGGTGTACAATATACTAAGGATGGGAGTTATTGGATATTTTGGCTAACGGTTATTATTAGGGTATTTTGTTTCAATACCGCTAGTACCAACTGGTACCCAATAACGGTTCGAGAAATACCAAATACTTGTTGCAGCTACATAACTTTACGGGTGAACGGTCCGCTAGTACCTATGCGTAGATGATAGTTAGGTAAGTATAGGTATTGAAGTGTTGGGTAGTTATGGTTCACGGTCAGTTAGGCGCGATGCTCGCTTTGCACAGTTATTCCCTAGCGGTATGCGGATTTTACAATAGCGTTAGATATTTTAGGACCATGCTAACAGGTACTGAGTTAGTTATTGAATACCGGACTCATCTCTACAATATACTATACCAAAGTGTACTAGCTGACATGATTATGTTAGTACCTATGTATCTTATCACGACATAGACTTTTTTATTTATTTTCATTTATTTGACGTTGTATGGATGTCATTATCGATTTTTACACATTAAACACGTTCTCATAATTATGCATTGAATGTTTTGGTATTGGAACCATATTTTTTTGGGGAGTAGAGGAGGTTATATTTCTATAGAGGCTATATATATTTCTTCGGCAGACTCAACACTTATGTGTCAAAGTTGCTGTCATATACATATATGTTTAAAGACTTTTGATAATCAAAAAAAAAATCACGCCAATAAATCATCATAATATTCCCGCCTCGGGACAAATATTTGTACGATCTGCAAATATTTGTTCAGGGTGTTCTGGTCGTTTTTCTATGTATAACAAAAAATATCTATCTATGTATATATTGTATTATGTATATCAGTTATCTAGTACCCATAACACAAGCTCTGCTTGGCTTGGGGCTAGATAATGCTGTGTGAATTGTCCAGCATTATATAGGGTATTTCATTAAGCGTGTCCTATCTTTAAATTTTAATAAAACAAAGTGTATGTGAGATATTTTCGATTTATTTGAAAGATGTAGTGATGCCATTATGTGTGGAATATGACATCATTCAAATGTCCGCCACGGCTTCTCTGGGTGAGCGCATGCGAGATATCCAATTTTCCATGACTTTTGCGCATAAATCAGGCTCAATTTGACCTATGCCATAGATTATGTTGGCTTTGAGGGCCGCTGTGGTTTGTGGTTTATTCGCATAGACCTGCGACTTAAGAAAAGCACACAAGAAAAAGTCTAGCGGGGTTAAGTCACATGATCTCGGTGGCCAGTTCACATCAGCTCCACGTGAGATGACCATGCCCTCAAATCTCTCATGCAGAATATTCAATGTGGCATGAGCTGTGTGGCAAGTAGCGCCGTCTTGTTGAAACCACATGTCGTTGGTGTTCAGATGATCCAGTTCATGCCAAAAAAGTTGGTAATCATCGACCTATAGCATTCGCCGTTGACAGACAGCGCGACCGTAAAATGGGCGAAGCGCGCGGTGCGTTGCCCAAACAGAATACTCATTTTGATAAAACAATTTTACCATTTGCACGTTTTGTTGAATGCTATAGCTATCCATGGTGATTTGGCAAAACAGAATGAATAAATGACAACCAATTTGACAGATGTAGCTTCAACAAGATGGCCGCTACCAACTGTCAAAGTTCGGACGTGCCTATTGGAAGACCCGTTATTATATTTAGTTGTTATGCCACAAAATAACTTGTGTTGTATTTTTCAATGTAGCCTCGTAAATTAATTAGAACTTGATACAATTTACTTAAAAAAATGAGCAGAGCTGTGATACATAATAGATTAGGTACTGATTTAAATAATACCTACTTAAATAGGAAACACCCAGATCCGGGACAAATAAGTACTTGCGTGAACAGTATGAAAATGAAGGTAGGTTTATAGAAATAGGCTAACAAACGGCGGCGGCGGCGGCGTGTCGCTCTGCCTATAACTATTTATGGTGGCTCGATTCACGTTGCCCGCAAGATCTATATTTTTGTATTGTTTTTTTGCATTCTTCTAGGAATAAAACTAGTGGAAAACTTTGCGGTAAATCGTAAACCATTTTCAATGAACCCATGATAAAATTAACTTTATTTCAACATGGCTTGGCTTTTGGAGAATTAAAATAAAGTTCATTTTATAAAAACATCTATTCTATTACCAAATGCTCAAAAAATACCATTGAATTGGAAATTTGTCATAACACAGATTCAAAGAAAAAGATTAATAATTTGCGTCAAAATTACTATTCCAGTAGATTAATTTCTGTGTTCTCAGATTATCACAAATATAAAAAGGTTAATTGCGCGGCAACACGAATCAAACAACCTTATAACAAGAACCAACGCCTACGGGAAGTTAACGCGTCGAAGCGCGGCACAATGAACATGGAACAACTACAGTCGTACAATGACGTCACAGTCTTCACCACACCTATTCAAAGCGTTCCACATTGTTCTTCTTGACAACTTCTGGTTGCATCCTGAAGTGTGAAGTTAGCTTATGTAACGTATACACAACACAAGTTCATGCACGCGGCTTCGCAGGCGTTGTTTCTATAAATCTTCTAAGACTTCTAAGATTCTTTATGAAAACTTTTAAAAGTTATTTCTATCTCATGGGAACTGATTTAGGGGATAAAAAGTATGTTTTGTTGGCTTAGACCTACATTTCTGCAAAATGTCTGCCCAATCCACTTAGCACTTTTAGTTTAAAGAAGCAACTAATATCCTCCACTCCATTTACGATATTTATCCAAACTTTCGTATATACAAAATTAGTACTAAACGTGGTTTTAGGTAGTAACTACTGCACCAATTAGTACTGAATGACATGCATGAGTATAACAGATTTATGCGTCTTTCCCAAGAGACTATTAGAATACCACCATAAAATCTGCATTTATGAAAAACGCTGAAAAGTGGTTCAAATGCAGTTACAGGGGGCGAGTCTATTTGACATTAGGAACGAGAAGTGATGGTGATGTCTCTTTTTTCCATAGGATTTGGTACAGCGCCTCTATAGTACGCACAGGGAAATACGCCATCGTCATACATATATCTCCCTCTTAAAGCGATTTCTTCCAGCCAACTAATAAGATTATAAGAAGAGCATTGTATCGTCCATCTAGTTCAAAGAGCGTGGTTCTTCGCATTCAAACCAAAGCCTACTCGGAAAAGAAAAATCGAAGTTTATTTTTCGTGTTCGAGCAAAACCAACTCTTATGTCCGTTGCATAAGATTAGCGTTTGCACGAAAAAGAATCAGAAACGTCGATTTCTTTTTTAAGAGTACGGGCCCAGATTGCGGTTAAAATAACTTTATATTTAAATAACTTTTAAACAAAAAACGTTGATTGCATATTAAACACAACACTCCCGCAAAGCTAAGCCCCATCGATATCAATTAATATTCAGATGAGGTTTTTATCATCTATTCTCGGCTTGGGGTGCTCCGGCTAATTGATTCCACTAACCTTTATTCTTTATCGATAACCTTAAGGTTCTTATAGGATGGAAGCATCGCTTGGTATTATTAAAAAAAAATATAGTTAAAAACTAAAACGCGACTACATAAAAGTCTTAAACAAGCGTTCACCTATTGTCCATAGCATTTTCTTTTGATACTTAAGTAGTCGGAGGCACCCACCCCATATACCTAGGGTACAATTAGTAAGAAAGGCCTCCGACTACCTAATTATCAACAGAAAATGCTATGGACAATAGTTGAACGCTTGTTTAAGACTTTTATATAGTCGGGTTTTAGTTTTTAACTATATTTGTTTTTACCATATATATATCGATACAATATATGTATATCGATACATTTTTTCATTTGCCCATCCCGAGATGACCCGTTGCCATGGTAACAAATTTCAGCGCTACGTGGGAACAAAGTAAATCGGCTACATACATATGTACATACATACATAGGGTGCTAAAATCATAACCCTCCGGTAGTCGGGTAATAATAAATAGGGTTGGTACCAAGTAGGTTACCTATGCTCTCCGTAAGGAACAATGGCAAGTTGAGCATGGAGAGTCCTCATGGTCTTTCCCAAAAATTTGATTAACGATAAGAAAGGTATGTTTCTTATCGTTAATCAAATTTCGATTAATCTTAGGTAGTAATGAGGGACCCTGCATTTTTAGTTTTAACAGGTTCTTTCGAGAAAAATAATTATATTTTCTTAAATTGCAGAAAACTTCCTTAGTTGATATTTTTTTTTTGCAAATGGCGGCGCGCGGCTTGTTGACAAAATAGGTTTCTACATTATAGGTTGGTTCCAGAATTTGCAACTAAACTCTTTTCGTTACAGTCGTAATGGTCAGTCACTACGTCCACAACTGAACGTGCTAAACAAGGGGCGTTTTGCCATAATGCCAACTGACGACCGATGTGCCGCGGCGGGGAAAGGTCCGCCTGTGACGCAGACGGTTGTGGGTTCTATTCCCGTCTTGGGACAAATGTTTGTAAGAACTGGAAATATTTATTCCGTCCTGGGTATTTTCTATGTATTGTAAAAAATATCTATCTCTGTATTTATTTGTACCGGTAGTACCTACCCATAACATAAGCTCTGTTTAGCTAGGCCGTCAGCCGTTTCTCTGGTATCTACCAGAGAAAGCAGCAGCTTCATCCCTTAGTCGACTCTTACGGCATCACGGGCTGAGTTAGAGGGGTCGATTTTTACACCGTGCCTGCCAAGCGTGGTGTACCATACTTTAAACATTGTTACAAATGATCTATAGAGAATTTATCTTCGAATTCATTCAAAAAATCTTTGTTAAGTTAAATTAATAAACCGCTAGGGAGTAAAAGTTCTCGAGTGGCGACTGTGATGCAAAAGGAGTGTGGGAAGACCTCTCACTTGATGGACCGACGACATTGTAGCGGTCGCAGGAAGTCGATAGATGAAGGCGGTTCAGGACCGCTATTCATGGCGTCGTTTGGGGAAGCCTATTTTCAGCAGTGTATGTCTCAGGCTGATGATGATTATTAAATAATCCAAGCATAAAATCTAAAAATTCTTTTATAATGCTGCCAGGGACTGTGATTATATGACGTGCATGTACCACATGCATAAGGCATATATTTATTTTTGCCCCAAGAGCTAAAACGCTATATCCAAAAGACTTAGATAAGGATATGCATTTTTATGTGTATAAGTTTTATCTATTGTTATAATACCCATAAAATAAAATAAATAAATAAAAAGAGCTTTATTCCATATCAACACACATAGCGTTAAAAAAAACATTTCAAAATACATTCTTAATACGATTAAAATTACAAACAAAAGAATTTTCAAATTGATAAATATAAATATGTCAGGTGTCTTGTATCATGTCATTAAATATAATTATTCGTAGTCAATATTATGTTTTATGGTGTTTTATCAGTGATATGGACCGCCTTCGGCGGTGCATGCCTCCTCCAAGGGTCTCCCGTATTCTCGGTCTTTTAGCGTTTTCATTATGAGGTTAGGCTTGGACGATCGAGTAAGATACAAATTGGATTTTTGAGTTTAGCAAGGCGACTCTTTCCGATATTGTTAGAGAATCTTCCATTTGAATGTTTTTCAGTTTTTATTTTATTTTATTAGAAAGCCAACTTCTATCTTTTCTTGTTTTTTCCGTAGTAACAGAGTATATTCATTCACACCTGTATTAAATTGTATATTTAGATTTATTTTTGCAAACTCGATGCTCCTAGTTTCGCTCAGATGTACCTACGTTGGATGTCGCGATGCTGTAAGGACTTCATGGTCCTTGGAGGGTGGGAGTCTATTGCCCCCGCGGTGACTAGCCGTTCTGGGGGAGGAAGTATGCTGTGCTGCATTTTCTTGGTTTTCTTGGCTGCTGTTTCGGATGTTTGTTTTGTGTTGGAATGACATGTATTGAGTTATGCTTCGGTTTTCAGTTGTTGGTTTGTTTTTCTTTGTTGCTCTGCGATAATCCTCTTTGCTTATTTTCGGACTGTATTCATTTGTCTTGCGTTTGCTAGTCCGGCTATCGTAACCATTACCGCCATCATTTGCATTGCTTTCCGGTATTACTATGAGCTTGTTATATTTTATGAAAGCTTTTCTCCCTACTTCTATTTCTGCTTTTAGTTTGTCTTGCAAAACTTTTCTTTGTTGCAGAATTTTTGGAGCATAGTCTTCCTTAATGTACATACCAGAATTAGTTAATTTGTTTTTATTCTTTAATAATTGTATTTTTACCGTAGGTCGTTAGTGTAACCGTTACAGGTCTTGTTTTGTCACTCTTTTTTCCAATTCTTTTTACATGTTGAATTTCATTTTTAAAGCAATCAACTTCCAAGATTCCTTTTATTATTTTTAAAATTCTTTCTTCTGCCTTAATACCCATAACCAACCTAATGTATGTAATTATACCTCAAGGTGAGATAGGATCCCGTAACTTATCGCGTAAATAATAAACTTCGATTATTCCACACAAGAACGGAACTACAATAAATCAAATAAGTTTTACTAGGTAGGCTAACTATAATATTCTTATTGATTACTATTTATATTATTTTATATAATATAATTTTCTAGTTGTTTAAAGTAGATGTTAAAACAACTAGAAAATTCGTGTTAGACCTACAAATGTTTGCCAGTCATCGTATTTTTTGTAGTTTTTTGTAAAGCACAATAATAAAACTATTTTAGTATACATCTGTCCGGGTGTGGCTAATAACAAGTCACCTGGGCGAAATTGTGATTTACATTTAAATTACTTCCAACCGGATATGTGTTGATATTTAACGTGATATGTGTTGCTCTAAGTGACTTTAGTGTTAATAACCGTATTATATTCTATTATCAAAAGTTTTATCCAGAAAACCTAGTTCATTTTATTCTACTTTCATTTTATATCGAGGATATAGGGTTAAAACACGGTAAGCGCAAAAAAAATCACTTTAAAGCTCACTGTAGGTAATATTTCATGTTCTTTCTAGTAGTGTAATCAAATAAACTGAATTGAAAGAGTAACATAAAGATTTAATCAAATAAACTGATTTGAAAGTGTAACATAAAGATTATTCATCCAGGTCATCAAACTGGAATAAACCATGAAACCGAGCGAAACATTTTACTCAGGTCACTTCAATAAAACAGCTGTACCACAAACTACAGGGATAGTTCTTTATACCAAAGCCTGAAAACCGGACAGTAACGTTTAGGTTGAGAACCACTACCTCTGAGTTCAGAGTGGCTGGTTGGAATTTAAAGCAGTTTCAAACGCTTTATCGGTAAAAGTTTACTGAAAAATCTGGACAAGAGCGCAAATGCTTCTCGTGTGACACAATATCTTTGGAAAATGAAGTCCGAAGGAGGCCTATCGAGTTTTGAGTTTTGAGACCACGTTTTAGCAGTAGATAGATAGAAAATGCTTTATTGCACACTTAAGAAGGCTACGAACCTCTCCCAAAACGGAAACGGATCGGCCCATGCGGATTTGTTGTTGTTTCACGTCGAATGAAATGATGCGTCGCTTCTAACCATCAAATACGAAGCTGTCATGTGGCTGTGTGCGTGTGCTCGGTGTCAGCACCATTTTTTGTTACTTTTCGTACTTACCGATTAATATTGAATAAACTATTGATTTCAGAAATATTTTTTTATTATTTATAATGTTGAATATATTTAGGATGTTTGCAGTGCGACAGATTTTCCGAATAAAGGTCTATCATGCATAAAAAATCGCTTGAAAATGACTCGATTTGGTGGTCAAAATTAGTTTCGCTCTCATTTAATAGTCATTATGTTTTTGAAAAACTAAACCGCTACAAACATAGCTATTTTTCATCCGATTACGTATGGAAAATTTCAATAAGATGGGGACATAGTTTCCAAATGAAGCGGAAAGTACGTTTGCATGGTGACTAACGCCATCGGTTTTGTTCTTAACAAAACAATTTGATACAAAAAACAAATGTGACAATTGGCGGTCTTATTGCTCACGAGCGATCTCTACCAGACAACCTTGGATGGATAAGATCGTTGGATTAAACACGGGGATCTGTGTTACAGTAAAGAGAAGCTTTTATCTCACACTGTCAACAGTAGGTATTTACTACAGGTTTCCTAATGAACAGCGTAAACTTGTATACATATTTCGTCAGCCTAATATACATGCCGGTGTTAGAAAAGACGAAATAACATAAAAAGCTACTGTTTACCTGAAAAATTGCATGCGAAGCTGCGGCAGGAACCTAGTGAACGATATAAAACAAGTTTCAGGTTCTGAACCAAAGTACTGTTTTGGTTTTCAGCTTTTAAGTCCCTTGGATGCAACTGTGTAGAAGTTTGTTCTGTTTTCTAAAACTCGTCAAACAATGAGACCATCATTCGTAAACCGCCGCTCGCGCTGTGGTGAAGGTAATCGTTTGTTTCCCTTTCGCGTACCGCGAGTCCATTGTTTCTATCAGAAATAGACGAATGTTTTTAAAAACATTTGAAAATAGTTTTTTCTGTCAGCCACTTCTCTTTAGCTTTTTGTTTAAAATCATGTTCCTTTGGAATAAAATGTACACATATAAAAAATATACACATAAAATGTATTTAGGAAGTCATACTTTTATTCCACTTTCAGTCGTGAAATCCCACTAATATTATAAATGTCAAAGTTTGTGAATACGGATGTATGTTCCTCTATCACGCTAAACTACTGAACTGATTGGGCTGGCATAACATATAAGGTATTTTTATCCCGATAAAATATGGGCCTAGGCGCACGCAACATCTAATAGATTATATGTACAATTTTTGAATAGGGTTCAACAAAATTCAAAAAAATTCAAAATTTACGACTACCTGTTCTCGATTCTTCTAGTTTTTCAGTGTAGTTTAATGTAAAGTAAAGTAAAAATCGCGTATTGGTACAAGTTTGGGAACAGAAATAGTTTTGAAAAACGATGTCATCTGTAGAAGTTTAAAACTGTGTCGCAGAATGACAACGCCCTCCTCACAAACAATATGATTTCTCCATGGTTTACCACAGTGTACCACTAATGAGATTATGCTTCATCTATATTCATACGAAAATACATTGTAGTTTATGAAAGCCTCATGACTTTTGATACAAAAGTTTGTGTTTGTGCCCATCGCCCACCAGCAACTCCTTTATCTACACAGCTTCATTTCCGTGCATTTGACACATGGAAATTGCACTGGATCCAATGTCGAAATGTCAACAGCTTTTGCAGGATTTGTTTTACATTTGACTGCGATGTCCATTTCACGTGTTTATTAGTTTGGTGGACCGCGTAATGTGAATTTAAATTCGTTTCAAACTTGGCTTGCATGTCCATTTCCGGGAAGTGGATGTGATTCAACAGAATAACTATTTGTGATGGAATTCAAATAGCTTTCTTATTTGCAGTCAGTCCGTTTATAAGTTGAAATGTAATTTGATAAGATTAATAGGTACCTCATGTATATGCAATATACACATGCATAATAACAATTTCTTTTGGCGGCTATTTACCCCGTTTGACACTAGATACAGTACCTGAAACCCTCTTCTACACTGTTCCTCTCTTTTACAAACAGCAAGAAAGTACAGACAGCCTTATTACTGCTCATCTCCAGTTTAAAATCAAAACTTTGCCTCTATCGAATACAATAACCAGAGAAGGTCCCGTAATACCTACTAAGTATCAAAGTTATCACATTCCTTCCTGGGCACACAATCGTTTTTATCACATGTTACAGTTTGCCAACTCCAATGTTCACGGGGTTTCATATGGTCGACAAACTTAAAGTGTCAGGAAATTGTAATTGACCTAGATTTTGTATCAAGCTCACGAAGAGCTGAATTAGTTCAACGAAAGAACGGATCACTTATCCGTCCTTTCATGCGACCTTTCATCCATCTTCGTTTTTCAAAGCAGACCTTCAGGCCCCTATGTCAAATTCAGTATATACGCCTAGGAATTTATATCATCATCATCATCATCATCAGCCCATACACGTCCACTGCTGGACATAGGCCTCCCCCGTACGACGCCACAAATAGCGGTCCTGAGCCGCCTCCATCCATCGACTCCCTGCGACCGCTACGATGTCGTCGGTCCATCGAGTGGATGGTCTCCCATGTAGGGGGGGATTTGCCATAATCACCACGCTTGGCAGGCGGATTGGTGATCGCAGTGTTGGTGTTTAAAAATACTCAGAAGGAAGCTGCTGCCCTTCCTCTGGTAGGTTCCCTTAGTCGGCTTTTACGACATCCACGGGTTGAGTTGGAGGGGTCGATATTCGTACGCCGCGACCCCACGGCCGTTTTAAGGAATTTATATACTAAAGTATAAAAAACGTGTACGTAGCATGTAAGTTAGGTATGCACTTATGTAGATACTATTATGGATACTATATAGGACGATCTCTATGGCGCGGTGGGCGAAGGTCCGCCTGCGACGCTTGCTGGTTCGATTCCCGCCTCGGGACAAATATTTGTACGATCTGCAGATATTTGTTCACCCTGAACAAATATCTGCAGATTCTGGTCGTTTTATATGTATAATAAAAAATATCTTTATATGTAATATATTGTATTATGTATATCAGTCATCTAGTACCCATAACACAAGCTCTGCTTAGCTTGGGGCTAGATAATGATGTATGAATTGTCGAGTATTAAAAAAAATGCAATTATTTATTCATACTATTAATTAATTATTACATTCATGTTACCATTAGCTGTTTAGTAGAGATGCCTTGTTTATTTTAGATTTTGCTTCTTTTTGTTCTGAGTTGTATCTCTGATAGGTCAATAAATGTCACATATCTTTATAATGTCGTGTTTGTGTTTAAATTAAAAAAAACAATACCTACATTCGAATGATAGGTAATAGTCTGATGTAGGTACGCTCAGCATTAGGAAGCAAAGCTGCCAGACATGAATATTAAACGCTGAATATCAGCCAGTGCAGACATTGTGAGCACTCAATCCGATCGAGAAATGGAAATCCTACGCTCCACTTGAGTTTTATCATTAATATGATTTCAATTCGAGAGTGAATTTTCTTGAAATATCGCAGTCACCGGGTTAGATCGTGCGCGAAGTGCAATCCACTTGTTCGACAAGAATCAATTTTATTAACGTCAAACGCCAATCTCGTTACAATCGATTTCTCACAAGAACTCAAAGACCAATTCTATATAGGTAAGTACAGTAGCTTTGAAAACACGTATTTGAACTATCCCTGTTCCTAATACATAAATAGTGGGAATGACCTAAGTTTATGAGCATGCAAAATAAGAATACGAAAAAAGTTTTCGTGAGCTCGATAGACTTACATAACTTCCATGTCTGTCGTGTATGACACCTACAAAAAGTATGAAGCAGGTGACAGACAGACATTCCGTGAAAATAGCCCGTTTCAAATCTCTCAAAATCATTCGAAAACTATAATCGAGATCGTATAAAACTATTCAATCGGCTGTCAAAATTTGAAAAGTAATTCCTTCCTAGGTATAGGTGCTGCGGCGCCAAATTTATGGAACGAAACGAAATCATTTTCCGGTATCGTTAACTAATGCACACACAACCAGTAAATATATGTACATAAATTCGGAAAAAAAAACGAACTAAATACAGCAGCCTTAGCCTTACACATGTCTAAGTCATTTAATGTTATAACTCAAAAAAATACGCCGGTCGTTTTGTTGGAAAAATCTGATTTTTTCTAACAAAACGACTTCGCAATACCTGCCTCAGAATATTATTACGTCCACTACATTCACGGTTCAGGGTATTTCGTCAAAAGATTGGGTACAAAAGGCCAAGGCGGCACCTCAGCACCCGAAGTCGAATATAACGCATTCAAGGTATCAAATTCTATAACCCCATCGGAAAATTCAATCCACTTTAGCGTTCGGCATCTCTTGGCTATAAAATGCGATATTCCTATCCTAGAGGCCAAATTTCACATTTGAAATCTTTGAGCTGCTTTAGCTTCTTTTTATATTCATTTTATTAAATGAATGGAAAACTTTTGGCAATTTCAGACACCACGGAATATCCGGGGTGTCCAGAACTGTTATGAAACAATATAGAATAGATATATTTACTTAGATGCTCGGCTAAGAAAATATTATTTTATACTTAGCTACAAATTTCAGGATTTTTAGAAATCGTAATCTAACTCGAAAGCCAAAAGCATGTTTCGCAATAATCGATCATAATATAAAGATAAAAAAAAAATATTGACAAAGAACATAACAGTCAAATAATATAATACAAATTTAACTAAATACTTAAATAAAATCAAAATATAACAATAAAATAATGTCCAATCTATAATGTACTCAGACAATCTAACCCGTTGTCAAATAATTTATTTTTACCCGACTACCGGAGGGTTATAATTTTAGCACCCCAGCACTATGTATGTATGTAGCCGATTTCTATGTTCCCACGTAGCGCTGAAACTACTACTTCGATTTCAACAAGTGAGGTATCGATTGATTCGTCTCATTACCCCGATGGTTATAGGCTATATGGTGTCCGACAAAACTGAGGGTCTTAAGAGATAGCTGGGTCTACATTACACCTGGAACACTTCGATAGCGCGATAAAATTTTGCAAGAGACGACATCTAGTTACAGTTCGAGTCTAATTTAGTTTGATGTGATGAGTGAAGGATGACACACCCGTTGCCATGGAGACCTCTTGTTTATTTGTTACCATGGCAACGGGTTATCTAGGGATGGCCAATGAAAAAATGTATCGATAAACATATATTGTATCGATATAATATGTATGGTAAAAAAATATATAGTTAAAAACTAAAACCCGACTACATAAAAGTCTTAAACAAGCGTTCACCTATTGTCCATAGCATTTTCTTTTGATACTTAGGTAGTCGGAGGCCTTTGTTACTAATTGTACCCTAGGTATATGGGGTGGGTGCCTCCGACTACCTAAGTATCAAAAGAAAATGCTATGGACAATAGGTGAACGCTTGTTTAAGACTTTTATGTAGTCGGGTTTTAGTATTTAACGATATTTTTTTTAAAGCATAAAGAAATATAACGTCATTCTGATTTTAAAAGGCAGATAAATGTACCTATCCATAAGCTGCCACTGTAGTACCAGTTAGTTTATTAAGTTATGTATCTGCACTCGAATGTTACCTTCATCACCATTATTGACCTATCCTACAACTATAAGGCTGTGGACAGACGGTAACCGAAATGAAAATGCGTTTTGCGTCGCCACGGCGCCGCCGCCGCCGTGAAGCAAACAGAATATTAGTTTATAACTACTCATTTAATTTCACGCGATTTACCACCTAAAAAATCACGCTAGTTCCGTTCCAGCCCATTGCATTGTTGTAAAAAACGCGTTACTTTTATAAATAACTATCTGCTGCCCACGCCTTAGCCCCCGCTTTATCGGGATAAAAAATAGCGTTTAAGTTGTTCCAGGTCCCAAACTATACCCATACCCAGCCCAATCAGTTCAGTACCTAGTTTTTGTGTGAAAAAACTTATCCATAGTATAAGAAAACAAGGTATGCTCTTCCGAGACACGATGGTCACGTGGGTGTCTCCAGGCTACGTCATCGACGCCAACGGCGAATGAGAAGACGACTCTGTTTCCTGGTGATACCAGTAGCGTAAAATCGTAAATCCTCGAGCTGCTGTATGTATCTGGTAAAACTATGTGGTTTGGTATTTACCAATTATTTATCACATTGAGTTGTATTTATACGTAACTAAAGCTGTTTTGTCTGATCTAACAACACATTTTTTTATGGATTTTTAATTGACCCTTTCTCATTTGTTTCCCAACTTCTACATTTTGTTGAAATAAAGTGGCACCTGGACAGTGACGTCACCTGGCGACACTCCCGGAAGAGCAGACCTGTTTTCTTGGATCATGAACTTATCCAGACTTACATACTTTGAAATTTATAATATTCGTATGATAGTATAGTGTAAGAAGTCTCTTCTATTTATAATTACTTACAGCAAAGCAATCAATAAATCGCATGATTGATCGTAACTAATAATATCCGGTGTGAACGATCATTGTGATGAATTTTCGCAATTTTCAGCCAAATCATTGTCACGTCATTTATAACGGTTCGCTTGATCATTTGTGATCATGACGGCAATAAACTATGGGTAGCATATTCGATTAGCTGACCAAGTTTCAGGAAATTGCTTTTTCTTTTGCATGTCACTCTTTTTTGGTCCTGCGAGTAACTAAATAGGATTTTTTTAGATGTCATTTCGGTAAATTATTTTAATCATGATTTATATTCACAGACTTTTGATAAACGTCTTATCTAGACTTTAAGCTCTAAACGAACTCTGACTTCATTTACACGTTAAAAAAACTTGAGTAAGACCTCCTCAATAACTACCACAAAATATTACCTATGTAATTCTAATCCAAAATTTATCAATTTTGTAACCTAGGATAAAAACTTTCATAATCTATGTTTCTGTTTGTTTTGTATGTACTTATTGTATGTGTCGAAATAAATGATATTCTATTCTATTATATCCAACACCTACCTTCTTTACGAGACATTTGAAATCCCCTCCTAGCATGGGAATTGTTCTCTTGGTTAGAATAGATAATAATTACATCGCATCCTCAACCATTGCGTCCATTATTGAAGTTAAATGAAATTTTAAATTAATTACGCTTTCGATGACAAAGTGACGTAATTTTTCTCAATTCTACGCTCGAAAACAATCCCCGTGCCCCCTACTCAAAGGGTTTAAAAATTAAAACCAGTCCCCCTGGTTAGCCGGGGGGGCCGGTGTCTCAGAGAGATTTTTAAAACTTTTGAATAGATATCTAATGATAAGTCTAGAATTCAAGAAAGGTACAAACCAAATGTTGTTACAGAAGTTATAGACGTAGCTTTGAACGCAAGAAGCTCTGATTAAAGACACAGCTTCGTTGAGAATATCTAACACAAGTAGTTTCTTCAGCATTGATGAAAACAAAAGTACAACTTTTAAAAAAAATCTATAGTATTTTAAAGCATTAATTTTTGACGGACTGCTGACCATCAGCATAATATAGGTTAAAGGTTGCATTAAAGTCCAAAAACTTTTGTCATCATCTTGCTTCAAAGTCTAAAAGAATAAACAATAAGTAAGGTATACTTATTTTTTTTACAATTGATCATCAAATAAATTATAGATTCTGGAGTTACTTTGCGGAAATCCCCAACTTGATGACTTGATGATGAAATGACTTGGCGCGAGAAGTTCGGAGAGGCAACATCACCGGCTGGACTGGCCGGCGCGAGAATCTCGAAGTCGCTGGCTGGACTCTGTCAGTGTTGCTTGGCAATCTCAATGTCAAGGACGAGTATTGTGGTGTCCTGAAGATGTATCGTGGAGAGACGAAACTAGTTGACTACTTACTTTCATGTATACTATCAGAGTAGGTTATACGCGGAATTGTTACTAAATTTTTTCATTATATCTCATCATCAGCTCGTATACGTCCAATGCTGAACGTAGGCCTCCCTCAAACGACGCCACAAATAGTGGTCATGAGTATTGGCTATCCATTTACTCCCTGCGACCGCTACAATGTTATCGGTACATCGAGTGGTCTAACCACATTCCGTTTCGCACTGTATCGCGGTCGCCACACGAGAACCTTTACACCCAAATAGTTATCGTTTCTACGAATTATATAGCCTACCCATCGCGACTTCAGCCTGCTTATTCTGAGAGCAATGATTTGTGTTTATTTTTTTGAACAATACGGTATTTTATTAAGTCAATAATGTGCTCTTGCTCTAAATCTAAACTCTACATAAATAATCTTGTTGTAAATAATATTGTATGTAGAGTGACACATAATTATGTGCACGCTAGAAACTTGATATTTTTTTTTTTCATTATTTTGGACCTGGTGATCTTGTCGTGTGAGACACGCAGACTATTTTAATTTCCAGACGTTTTACTAAGGTCATTTTCGAATATTAGTCAATTGTACTAAACGGTCGTTTTCCTACTTATGTGTTCTGATAGGTACCCAGACTAGTTATGTATCACAGCGCATCAGCCCGGCAGTTTGGCTTTTGTAGATCTTGATCTTACTGCTAAAACCTGGCAGTGAACGCGTTAAAGAATAACGTATTTAATTGTTTGGAAAAAAACCGACTTCATATACCTCAGTATTTACAGTTTACACTATTTTTTAAGCTTTTCAAGACAAATACGTATCCCTCGGTGATAACCACGGAGGGACCACCTCGTGATCATTCTTCATACAATAGCGAAAAACCAGTATCGAGTAAGGAAAAAATATTTTATTTGTAAATAGTATCGTGAAAAGAAGATTGTTTCTTCTACCGCAACTGGTTACTAACCTCCAGTTTCGTATGCGTACATAATTCACGGATTAATCGACTAAAAAAATGAAAATAAAAAATACAGGCTTACTTAGAACGCTCCTATATTTTTTGGTTGATAAAGACAATTTTATTACTGCCTGCCCTAGCCGTCAACAAAATCTCCTGTAAGCAACACGAGCATGACGTTTCACTTTTTGTAAATTTCATAACACGAACATTGAAGAGAAAGCTGCTTCACAAATTTAAACTTTAGCAAATTGCTCAAGTTAAACTTTTCAATTCTGTTAAACTTTTTGTGGTTCACTTTGAACTCAGAGATAAATCTTTAATAGGATAAAGAAGAGGCTTGTTTTGACACCCCCTTGAATGCCTGTAAATTATTATATCGATACATATTGAACCAGAATTTATACTCAAGATTGATTATATAATAAATAATTTAGTAAGCAAATGCAGAATTTGACTGATTGATTTTAGTAGGATAACATATTGTTAGATTTTTAAATTTTCATGTTCAATAGCGTCTTTAATCCTAATTTAAGGTTTAACTTAAGATCTACAAAACCAAAAGATACGAAGCTTGAGATAAGATCACGTACCTACCTTATAAAACAATGTAAAGGAAATACTCGAAACCAAACCACACAATGTTTTGTGTGAACAAAATTTGTGTAAATACAATCTATACCTAGACCCCAAATAGGTTAACACATACGTATCATTGCACCATCGCACCTGAACCGCAGAACATAAAGCTCATGAATGAAAATGGACTGCACTGCAGGAAACCGCTGGCTGTCTCAGTTTGTAGATTTTAAAAGCCTGTCGGCTTACGTTCATGCAGCGGATATAACTCAGCCGCTGATTTAACGGGCTAGATTATTTGAGAAGCCCAATTTTGATAGAATAGTTTATAGTCATATTTTTTAGTTTTAAGTTTTATACCTACATGAGATGAGACATCCACCATATCTACATATTTATTTATTGTTATAGACCACCGTCTATAACAATAAATAAATAAATAAGCTACTTCCTCGAACACTTATTAGTTGACCAATGATTTAACAACAGCTTCGCCTTATACAAATAATAATAACGCTGGACACACCATCATAATTATAGCATCCGCTCACAAAGAGCAGAGCTTGTGTTATGGGTAGGTACTAGATATCTGATATACTTAATACAATAGTTTTTTTTTATCGTCAGTACATTAGGAACACGATCTGTAACGAATATGGGGATCGAACCGGAACTGGTTCGAGAGCCTTGAACGGTCGAAGGCTCTCGAACCAGTTCGGGTTCGACGAAGTTCGCTCGAAGTTCGACCGCTCCGTCACCGAGGTTGCCAAGCCAAAATGCCTTATAAACTTTTACCCGAAATTTTGACTACAACACTTTCACCCGAAAGTTTAACTCTAAATATAGAACAAGAGATCTAAAAGGTTATCTAAAACATTCCTAAAACCAGCTGGTAAAAGCGACTCATCATCATCATCATCATATCAGCCGATCGACGTCCACTGCTGGACATAGGCCTCCCCTAAGGATCTCCACAATGACCGATTTTGCGCTGCCCGCATCCAGCGATTTCCCGCGACCTTCACTAGGTTGTCGGTCCATCGCGTAGGGGGTCTACCTACACCGCGCTTTCCGGTACGTGGTCGCCACTCTAGAGCTTTGCGGCCCCAGCGGCCGTCGGTCCTACGAGCTATGTGCCCTGCCCACTGCCACTTGAGTTTCGCAACTCTGAGAGCTAAGTCGGTTACCTTGGTTCTTCTGCGGATCTCCTCATTTCTGATTCGATCTCGCAGAGAGACTGCGAGCATAAAAAAATTAATAAATAAAATAATATTTATTTCTGTAGCCCTCTCCATTGCTCTCTGTGCGACCTTGAGCTTTCTGACGAGGCCCATATTGAAGGACCATGTTTCAGTGCCATATGTCATCACTGGCAATACACACTGGTCGAAGACTTTCGTCTTGAGACACTGCGGTAAGTGGGACGAAAAGACACCACGTAGCTTCCCGAACGCTGCCCATCCGAGCTGGATTCGGCGGTTGACCTCCTTCTCGAAGTTGGACTTTCCTAGTTGAATGGTTTGTCCTAGGTAGACATAATGGTCGACAACTTCGAGGGTGTTGCCTCCGAATAATACGGGAGTTGGTACTACATGGACATTTGACATGATTTTCGTCTTGTCCATGTTCATTCTAAGACCAACTCTTTCGGAGGCTCTACCGAGGTCACCGAGCATTGTACTAAGGCCCTCCATGGTCTCAGCCATGACTACGATGTCGTCTGCAAAGCGAAGGTGAGTGATGTACTCGCCGTTGATGTTGATGCCTAGCCTTTTCCAATCCAGAACCTTGAACACATACTCCAGCGTAGCGGTGAACAGTTTCGGAGAGATGACGTCTCCCTGTCTCACTCCTCGCTGTAGTGGAATAGGTTTTGAGTTCTGGTCCTGTAATCGGACTGACATAGTGGCGTTTTCGTACAAGCACTTCAGCACTTCGATGTATCGATGGTCAACTTGGCACCTCTGGAGGGACTGTAATACAGCCCAAGTCTCGACCGAATCGAAGGCTTTCTCATAGTCCACAAACGCTATACAAAGGGGCATGTTATACTCTTTAGTCTTCTCTATTACCTGCCTTAGCGAATGTATGTGGTCTATGGTACTAAAGCCTTTCGAAGCCTGCCGAAGGTTCTGGATCTGGTTCTGTGCTGGGCGGAGCGTGGACTTCATCAGCCGAGATCTGTCAGGCTTAGTGTTGATATTCAATGTGTCTCTCACAAGGCGGTGATCGCTTCCGGTCTTAACCGCGTTGATCACAGAGACATCATTGAATATTTGCTTTTTAGTCGACATGATGAAGTCCATCTCATTTTTGGTCGCACCATCTGGGCTCATCCAGGTCCACTTTCTGTGTGCCCTTTTCCTGAAGAAGGAGTTCATCATGTAGAGTCTCTCCTTCTCCATGAAGCCGGCCAGTAAGTGTCCCCGGTGGTTTCGCCGTCCGACACCAAAGTTTCCCTTTCTCAGCTCGTCGCCATTCCGTTTCCCTAGTTTCGCGTTGAAGTCTCCCATAACAACGGTGTAATGAGTTTTGGTGATATGCATGGCTCTGGAAATGTCCTCATACATAGTCTCCACCTCATCATCGTTGTGGGTCGAGGTCGGGGCGTAGACCTGTATGGCCTTCAGCGAATACCGTTTGGTTATTCTGAGTATAAGGTACGCCACCCTTGCCGACACACTGTCGATCTGCACGACGTTGTTTACGAGAGACTTGTGAACGATAAATCCGACACCACTTTGGGACTGTTGGTCACCCTCCCGGAAGTAGAGCAAATTACCGGATTTCAGGGTTATCGAGTCCTCTCCCTGTCGTCGGACTTCAGATAACCCGATTATATCCCATCGTAACTTGCTCAACTCTTCCTCAAGTTCGGTTAACTTTTCGTCAGTCCGCAGTGTACGCGTGTTGTAGGTTGCCAGGTCCAATCTCCGTTTGTGATGGTAGCCTGGTATCTGCCGGGGATTCTTAGCACCCCTTGCCCCGCCACTTGCTTGGCCGCTACCATAGCCAAGGGTAGCGGTGCCGCCGGGAACTGCGGGCCGATTTTTATTTGTGCCTGTTATGTTTTAGGGGGGGTTTGCCATAATCGTCACGCTTGGCAGGCGGGTTGGCGATCGCAGTTTTGGTTGTTGGTCCGTTCTACAGGGGGCGCTGCTGCCCGCTCCCCGGTGTATAACCCTTAGTCGCCTCTTACGACACCCGCGGGAAGAGGTGAGGTGGTGCATATTCTAGGCCGACACCACACGGCACCAAAAGCGACTATCTAAAGAATATTAGAAAAATATAAGGAGGGCAGTAAAAAGTCCAATTTAACTCTCAATATAGAGCTGTTATACAGATTATTCTGCATGTTGAACATCTTGCAAGAAAAAACGCGTCATCGTTACCACGTTCGAAGTAACATTACCGTTAATACGTTCATTCATCGAAGATCTATAAAGTTGTTTGAAGGACTTGTTGCTATACCCAACAACTGTAAAGTTTTTGCTAGCGTAGAATACAATACATAACTCTTTATAGTACACCACATATAAAATACAGCATAGAAAAGCTCGAAAGTACAATGGGCGGCCTTATCGCTCAGATGCGTACCTACTTGTCTTCAATTACTTTTTCAGGCGGAGTGGATGTCGGATGTTTACCTACAGAATTTTAAAATCAGCGGACATTATTTTGTTATACTCTTATGTCCGCTTATTGTGCAAAAGGAAAACGAAGCTCTCGCAGAAGCACCACGAAACGAATACTTACGTATTTGTAATATTTATGACATTTTTATATTTTGAAAGGATCGGAAGAAAATATGAAACGGTCAATTCGGGCGTGAACGAGTGGGAAATATCTGGTCAATGATAGAAGCATCCAACACGACATGTTGGATGCTTCTATCATTTACCGACCATGGGGTGTCGGTAGGCTGTGTGTGAACGGTATGCATATGCATGGCATGGGTAAAATTGTATTTTTTTAAAAAACTTTGCCCGTATCGGTTCACTGTTGTATGTAAATTGTGAATTAACATCATCGATGAAAATTTTATATTCAACGTTTATTTTGAACGGCTGCAAAAATTTTCTCCCAACAACAGAAAACTCTCGGTCAACAAAAATAAAATTTAAATCGGTTTCTTAATAAGACCCCATTTCGTCAGAAGTTAAAAACGTACCATACCGTGTGGTTTTTACATAAATAAAAACGCCCTTTGAGAGCATCTTCATCAGCATCATATCAGCCCATACAGGTCCACTGATGGACATAGGCCTCCCCCTTACGACGCCGCTAATAGTGGTCCTGAGCCGCCTCCATATTTAGATTGGTACCACAATTTCTGCCGTCTTTGACAGCATAAGCAGGTTTAAATATACCTACTTCGTCACTACTACATCGTCATTGTCAGCGCATACACCGCAACATCTGAACATATGCCTCCCCTATACGACGCCACAAATATTAGTCCTGAACAGCCTCCATATTTAGATTGGTAGCACAATTTGTTCCGTCTTTGAGAGCATTTGAGATCAGGTTCAAATATACCTACTTTGTCACACATAGACAAGGTAAATTTTGCATTTCATGGTGTACTGCTCTCGATAACAGCAAATGAGTTTCCCATCTCATTTCGATATAAATGACCGTCTCGCAACGCTCATCTAGCAACCAATAGACGACGCGACTGTATCAGCTTTCAGAATCTCGTGATTAACTGAGCACCTAGCATGAGTCTGACAGAAGGTACGTAGAAGCCGTTTATAGTCAAACGATTTTTTTTTCGATATACCTGCGATTTATTGCAAGGTCACGAAATTGGTAATAAAATTCACTGCGTTTATTTCAGACAATAATAAATTTAAATACAAGAAATAAGTTCGAGTCTGTTACATAAGTACATAATAAAAATTTAATACAAAATTAAAAATAAAATAAAATTTAAATCAAAATCACAATTAAAATCTGGCACAGCGCATTAGGATTGCCATATAGTGGGGCAATGCAGCCAGCGTCTTTGGGACGCTTCCGACTGGCATTGATATGGACCAGTTGATGTAGCTTGTCTGTAGTTAGCTCTATTGTTTCAATTGTAAATACTAGTTCTAATTTGTTTCTATTATTTGATTGTAATTTTCTTCGTTAATAAAGATTAAAATCAAATACCCCCAAGTATATTTTAAAATAAACCTATCGTAATACGTCTACACCGTCCTTGTTCAGGAATGTGTGTTTTTTATTGTGCGACATTTACTACAAAAAAAATTGTTTTCAATATAGCTGTGCCGTAATATTTTTGAAAGTAGGTACCTTATACATTAGTAGGTATCTAAGGTTGTCTGGTAGAGATCGCTCGTGAGCGATAAGACCGCCAGCTGTCACATTCCTTTTTTGTATCAAATTGTTTGTAAACTGTTTTGTTGAGTGTGCAATAAAGCATTTTCAAAAATCTCTCAAAAATATCGCTCCATAATAAGTAGGTATATTTCCATTTTTGCGTACCTACATTATTAATTTTAATTATCTTCAAATCTTCTAAACAACATTATTTATTATATAATGTTAGTCATTTTGAAAACTCTTTCAGTGGTGTATCTTGTAGTACACCTACCTAATTGTGGGTTTTGTTTTCCAGCTAACACTCCAGATGTTTCGACAGGCACGCCTTATTTTTTTTTGTTATTGCCAAAATTTTCTCAATGATTTACGAAGTTTTGGATAGTATTTATATGTCATATTCGCAATATATCTTATTTTGCGTGTATAAATACAAGATATAAGCGTTTTTGCCATAACTCTTTTTATAATGTTTCAATATTTATTGCAATAGTCCGTCACAAGAGTTTCATGAGACGTATGTATTGTAATTTTTGCGAAGATTTTTGTCTTTACGATCTTTATGATACTAGCTGCTGCCGTCGTCTTTGCCCGCGTTTTATCAGGATAAAAATAGACTGTAAATATGTTATTCCAGGCAGGTCCCAAACTATACCCATACCAAATTTCAGCCTAATAGGTTCAGTTGTTTTTGCGTGAAAGAAAAACAAATATCCATACATCCATCCATACAAAGTTTAACATTTATAATATTAGTAGGAAGTAGGACTATTATGCATTTATTTCAGATAAAATATCTATGGCTCACACTTTTTTTTTTAGGATAACCGGAATGAGAGTTCGCAATGTTACATAGAGTCATAACTAGCTGAGAAACATTCATATGTAAAAATTATGGCAAAGACAACCGATGAAGGCATCATCAGCCCATACACGTCCACTGCTGGACATAGGCCTCCCCCGTACGACGCCACAAATAGCGGTCCTGAGCCGCCTCCATCCATCAACTCCCTGCGACCTCTACGATGTCGTCGGGCCATTGAGTACCGATGTAAAACGAATAACCACGCTTGGCAGGCGGATTGGTGATCGCAGTGTTGGTGTTGAAAAAAACTCAGAAGGAAGCTGCTGCCCTTCCTCTGGTATGTTGTGTAGGCTCTTACGACATCCACGGGTAGAGTTGGATGGGTCGATATTCGTACACCGCGGCCCCACGGCTATGAAGGCATCATCGAAACATAGGAATATTCTGTACTGTAGTAAGGTCTTAGGAAAATATTTGAAATCAAAGTTGATAAAATTTCAAAGAAAGTTGGAGAGTAAACACCGAATTGCGGGAACGTACTCTTGGTCATTCCATGGGGTTATATTGTATTCTCATAATCTAGGTGTATTTAGAACCGAACTTTGTTCCCAAGTTAATTTATAGAGGACTCTCAATGTCAAAGTATGTTTTGGGCTTCGAAGTTAAGATTTACTACCGCGCCACTTTGTAAAGTTATTTGCCCTCATTTCACAAATCCTTTGTAAGCTATAATTTATTTTTATATTGTACTAGTAACCTGCCCCGGTTTCACACGCGTAGCTGCAGTTTAAAAAACATTTTTAAAAGGAATAATTCCGAAATACATTGTTTTTACGCAAAGCTCCCAGTAGGTAAGATTTTTCTCTACGTCTTCAACAATCGTCGTCATTTTCAGTCAGTTAAAAAAAACACGTTCTTTATGAATCATTCCGGCCTTCGGTGAATGGACGGAATTTTATGAAAATCAAAAAGTAGTTTTAAGGATTATCGCGTTCAGACAGACCGATATACGCGGCGGGAGACTGTTTTACCTACTTAACAAATCATGAAAGGGGGATTATGAGTAAGCCCTTTGCACAAACAAAATGAGTTCTTGTTCTCGTTATTTATTATACCAAGCGTACAGTTTAACGAATCCATTTACCAATGACCTGTCAAAATAAAGTAGGCAGTAAAACTTTATTCGTTGAAATATTTTCGCAAATAACCAATGAAATTTTACGGCGTAATAAACTTTGGTTTACAAGAAGCCAGTGATAATAAGGCTTGTTTTGTTATAACTAATCAATAAGGAGCCTAAAATATAAACACGAGGGAAGAGTCTACAAATAATATGTAAAGCCGGGTACTGACCGTTGTTATAGGGTGTAATGTACATTCGCATCGAGCATGATTACGTTACCTCGTGAGCCAAAATCCGTATCGTTGTTCGTTTCGAGCGCCTTCTTTCCCCGTACTTACTGACTGCACGAACAACGCTCGCTGTAAAGGTTTGCCCCCATTACCACGTCACTACGTCGTCAACGTGGAACGGTGCGGTATCGCAGCGTGCCAAGTTGATGTGACGTGCTAATTTACGTTACCGTGTCGTAAAAATGGGTTAGTATCACTTCGGGTCACAAACAGTTCAATCGCGCGAGCTCAAATTAAAATTCTGAACAAATTAATATTATTATTATATTATTTCTAGTGTATCTTCGGCCCACTCGTCTTCAGGTCACGATGCCGCAACGCCACACGTTGTCGTGCCTTGTTAAATTCCGGTGCAGAAAGAGTCTGCTATTTTACAGTTTTGTGAGTGAAAAATGTTCCGGAATTTTACAAGGGACACAACGTGTAACGTTGCGCATCGTGACGTGCATTTTTACGACACGGTAACATATACTAGCACGTCACGTCAACGTGCCGCGCCGTGACACTTCAACGTTTCACGTTGACGACGACGTCGAGACGTGGTGATGTGGACAAGCCCTTACCGCAGCTCTATCATGTCTGTAGCTCTTACGCAGTTACGCCCCTTAATCCGTATCGGCACGGCGGCGGCGGCGCGTAATGTTGCAGTGGTGCAGGGTTTTTTGCTATCTTAGCAGATTTAATTAAATTAGAGCTGGATCACTGAAACAATATGTAGGTAAGGTAGTGCCATTTTTACGGTAAGTAAATATATTTCAGTTCATCTTTTTTGGGATAACATAACACCAAGCTCCTTCACATTGAGCAACTAACACAACGTGCCAGGTAATCGTTGTACTAAGTTCGGATAGGGTGACTCTTATTCACTTTAGTTCCATTTTTTTTTTATTTTTTTACTTATTGATTATACCAATATTAATTCTCTCATATTATTAGGCTCTCTAGCTGTCTATCGAAAATGCACCCTAATAAGTACGCAATACGCTGTTTTTATTATTTCTACTAAAGCAAAGAGAAGGCAATTTAGATAAAAGTGTCAGCTACAATGGCATCGTTCGTATTCATTATTCGAGGCCGTGTTTGTCGCAAACACCGACAGACGTACACTCCGGGAGTGGATCAATTAGGAAATTAATCAAAATTACGAAATTATACTTAACAAGATTTTTTATAGATGTTTCAGTAACAATTCGAAGTATTGAATGTATTTGGTTATGTACTGTACCATCTACACTTATAAACAGGTTTTTTTTTTGTTTAAAATACAGAATTCTGCTTTATTTGTTTAAACATTTCGTTTTATATTAGTAAGTCATTTATTTATGTTCGACGGTAGTCCGGTAATAATAACAATAATTGATTAAAGACTAAATATCTATACTTATAATAAAACTGCAACAGGTCCAATTCTGTACATTGAAGATATTTTATACCTACTGCGGGGGGGCCCCCGTAGTGGCCCCCCCGCAGTAGGGTAAAATTTCTTGGGTGCGCATAGCGCTGAAACTACAGAATGTATTCAAATGAAACTTGGCATGATTTAAGTTCATACTACGAGGAAGGTCATGTAATACTTTCTATCCTGGAATTCGTTAAGGTAATACAACTTTGATCTTAATAATTAAGGTTTGTGAGGTTGTAGGGAGTAATCTCTGAATCTACTGAGCCAATTTTGAAAAAAAATCACCTATTGAAAACCACGTCATTTGCGAGTGTATAGGCTATATATATTAACAACTAAAAATGTTTAACGCTGAACGTAGTGGGCACGGGTCAGCTAGTAATATAATAAAATTTAACATAAATAACCACGGGATATAAAATACTTAAAATAAATAAGATTAGTATCTATTTTGTAGTCTACGCATAATTGAATAATGAACCTACTTATTTGGCAGCAAGTGTAGCGAAAGCCGGCGATTGTAGACAATAGGCTGCGGGAGCGTGTATGTCAATGTTCTGAACCGTAGAACCAACGTATTTAACTTATTTCATATTGCATTTTACTGTAAAAGTACATTAAAATAAATAAGTTACGAGTAGGTAGGGTAAGTTAGGTGAGTACCTAGGTAGAATAGGGTTTTTTATTATAAATATTCACAGGTATTTATCGCGTTTATTTACCTATTTTCCCGACATTTCAAAAGATTTACACTCTTTGGTTAAACTTGACTTCTTTGTTATTGGCAATATGTGTCTGGGTTGCCACTTTTCTGCCAGTGTTTAGTTCATCTCTTTGGTTAGGGTTTTTTAGTCATCATCAACTTTAGCATAGTTGTAAATTTTTAAAAAATTATCTAAGCGCCTGGTTGCAGCGACGCGTGACCCGAGAGCTGGTGAGTATCTGGCGCAGTGCATTAGCATTGCCATACAGCGAGGCAATACAGCCAGCGTCTTGGGGACGCTTCCAGTCGGAAGCGTCCCTATATCAATAGCGTAGTCGCTATTGATATGGACCAGTTGAGCTATCTGTAGATTGTTTCCAACAGTCTGCAGTTATCTCAATTGTTTCAATTGTATATACTAGTTTAATTGGTTTATATTACTTGATTGTTAGTTTCTTTGTCAATAAAGGTATTTGTGATAAATAAATACATTCAAAATTGAAATAACAAAACAAAATCAAAAACTGTTGCTGTTATTGTGCTCCCGTAAAACGAAATTATGTCGCCCATAAATCAAAGATACAAACTATGACTTGTCCAAACAGTTACAGGATATAAATAACAACAAGCGGAAGGAAAAACAACTGCCTTCAATTTGCTGTCACGGACCGGATAAATATAGTCTCACGGAAGTTGTCTCAGTGAGCTAGATATTCTACTGTAATCTACTTACCTAAATGTTTTTGTAAGTAAGTAGAAGTAGTTAGATAATATATTTATATTCATGTTGGTACGTCCGTCAATCTGCAGCAGGCATGAGACTTTTTTCCGCATGCATCCATGGAAGCCGTCCGTTAACAAAACCTCTAACAAATTTCAATTGCTGGACCCCATACGACGCCACAAATAGCTGTCCTGAGCTGCCCGTAGCGGTCTCTCGTAGCGGTCGTACGATGTCGTCGGACCATCGACTGGATGGTCTTATGTAGTATTAATTAACATCGTTTTAATTCTGTGTGATAGTGGTTTTGAGGTTAATAAAAATATTTTCTTTCTTTCTTTCTCGGGCCATGAAAGCTTTAAAGGCAGCTAGAAAAACATGTTGGGCTCTCCACTAGCCAGTGGTAGCGGCTAGTGGCATACGAACTAAAAACCTATCGATAGGTACCTTTCACCATAACAACAGAGCGCCTACAAAAACCACTCATTACCAGACTTTTAGAAGTCAAACTCCTGAAGAAAATGATCAGTTAACCATATGCCTAAAATGATTTAAAATCAAGTAAAACTAAAAAAAAAAAAAAGATCCTATTTAAATATCTTTCTTATTTATAATATACTCGTAAACGTTTTACACACATAGTATTTATACACAAATGTCTGTATTTATACTTACACCTACCTACATATAATTGTACTAGTTTTAAATCATTTATTATAATGTATAAAATATAAAATAAGGACTTATATACCTACTCTATGTATAAAAATAAACTAGGTACTAATCGTTTGCCAAATATAAATAAAAACTAGTATCTATATCTACATATATAGCAAACGTTTGGCCCCTTAAGTTATTACCAACTCAGTATAGACAAGTTAAGTGCACTAAACTACAACTCTTATAATAATAGTTAAGTTAATATTAAGATTATTAACATAATATGTTAACTACTTATGGGAAGAAGCTGTAAGCTGTTCTCCTGTAACACAGCTACATTGTAGCTACCACAGGAGACAGTGTACCAAGACCATTGTCAAAAATATTTTTGAAATAAACGTTTTTGTATTTTGTATGCCTCCAAATGACAGCATAACATTTTTAATTCCATTTTTTTATCTACAGACAGGGTATAGGTGTTATATTCAGCAACATTAACAAGCCTATAAAAAACCCAATTATAACAATCGAAGATTTATTCTTATATAGAACCGTACTCTATTGGCTCAACCTCATTGACTTACAAAACAATGTTGATAGCCTTACACCTCTACCACTATTGGCTTCCGATGTAGCCAAAATGTACTTTATTTATCTCGTTTTAGAGTTTGTAATTTACTGCCTACTTTAAGAGCTCCCTCAATATTTTGTAGTTTTAAATTTTGAACCAAATAATACTGTTTTTAAACGCGTTTAGGGATATAATGAACTCTATTTATTATAATTCGAATATAAATGTAAGAAATAGGGAGGACTCTACACAATAACTCCCAGGGACTTCATGATCTGATCCCACCACACACCATCCTTATCTGGTGGATCCACTCGTACTAAGCGGTTTTCCACCACCTTCATCAATCGCACCGCTAAGGAATGGAACTCGCTGCTTGCTTCGATTTATCCAGCCAATTACAATCTGGGTCTCTTCAAGACAAGAGTGTATAGGTCTTCTAGACCTTTGTGATACACCGTTGGCCACATCGTCACTATCCATCAGGTGAGATTGTGGTGAAACGAAGGTCTATTGTCTATAAAAAAACTATCTTGTCTCATACTAAGAAAAGTAAAAAAAAGCAATGCCATAACCTACTGGCATTGTTAAACAACATCACCTAGCCTCAAAGTTGCTATCTAAGGGCTCACTCACACAGCATCCGTTTTACAGGATGCGTTTATTTTCCCGTGATGGTGTATGGAGCTGTAGGAGCGAGTTCACACACCTTACATTATTCCGGATTCAGTAAACGATTGTTACCGGACCGTTTTTTACGGATAATTAGCTACTGAAAAATTCGTTTACTGGGTTCAGAATACTGTCTAGGTATGTGAACTCGGTCCTACAACTATATACGCCATCACAGGAAAATAAACGGATCCTGTAAAACGGATTCTGTTTGAATGAGTCCTAAGCATATTAGTATTTAGTATTGTATACGAATGCGAGAAATGTAAGTAGGTACCTTTTAAGATTGATATTGCCTACCTTCCTTTTATGTTCCTGCTTCCCTCGTATAAGGCATAAGAGAACTGTATAATACAAACTGTTAATAGATCTGTACCGCATACTCAGTTTTCATCTCACGTACCAAGTTTACTTTTTCTATCTTCTTTGTTGAATTCAATTACGAGTTACAGTCATTGGCTAAGGAAACGCTTTTGTGCGGTGATGACTAGTTTATTCCACTTTATACCAGTTCATGAAATGGTTCTGGCGAACAAGATGATCGTAAAGTTTGATTGAATATGGTAAAATTTCATACATTATTTGTATAATATCTGCTATATTCGGATCTAGAATAGTTGATATTATTTGTACCTAAATAAAGGGGGTTTGTGGCGTCGTATGGGGGAGGCCTATGTTCAGCATTGGACGTATAATGGCGGCTGATAATGATAAAATAAAGGGGGTTACAAAACGAAAGAAATATCATCAGATAATATTTTACGGCACTGCAGCTATCATCTAAACAAATTGCAGAAATTCGAGACAACTTTTGGATTTGAAACCTTTCCATCGTTTTTATTCGTCTCTTAAGCATTTTCGTACTCTAATTTAAACTTCTTGTGGTGCGTGTGCATTGTTTGTTGAATTTTTGTTTTAGTAGTTTTCATTCATAAATGACTTTATGACATTAAATATCTTTAATTTTTCACCCGAGAATAAAGTTATAAACTCATTGCTACCACCAAAAGAGGTTCTCAAATCTTATAAGATCTTATAAGATTTGTTCCCTCTTGGGAAAATCCCTGGCTAGAAGGAGTTATATTCTTTAACCTTTTAAATACGTGTACCTACGTCGGTGATAGTTTTTGTTCTGTTTCCTAAGGGACTTTGAAAATGCTCTCAATATATTTTATTTTCATTTATTTATTTGCTCACATGTACATAAAGCTTAGGTCTTAATGTTAGCTTAGGTCAATACATGCACCCTGCAGAGCACTGCAAAAGAATTTATATTAAATAACAAGCATAACATAATAAGTTTAGATTAAAATAGATAGGTAAAATCACGGTAAAATAGATATATTTTTGGTGAAGATATTGTGCAGCCTAGCCGGTCTAATGTTATGACGGTAACTACACCCGAGTTTTACGCAGAGTAAAATCTGTAAAATCTTCAAGGTTTTTATTTTTTTTCTAAAATAACGTTTTGTTACTAGCTTTATTTCAATATCGTACTAGCTAGCAAAGTTTATCCATCCACTAAAGTGTGCTTAAAGTTGTTCAACAAAGTCGGTGTTCGTCAGTGTTTAACGGGATAATTGCCGTAATTGAAAGTTCTCACTTTTACTTTAGAACTGAACTGGGCTAAGTCGATCGGCGCGGAACTTAGCGTGGAAGTTGTGAAAACAAACGTAAGAAGGTACATAAGTTGGTGCATAAGTTTTTGCAATTACAATACAATACAATACAAAAATTCTTTATTGTACACCAGAAAAACAACATTACAAAGAGATATTAGGATCACATGGACGGACAAGTATAATGGGCGGCCTTATCGCTTCATCATCAGCCTATACACGTCCACTGCTGGACATAGGCCTCCCCCGTACGCGTACGCCAGAAATAGCGGTCCTGAGCCGCCTCCATCCATCGACTCCCTGCGACCGCTACGATGTCGTCGGTCCATCCGAATGGATGGTCTCCCATGTAGGGGGGGGATTTGCCATAATCACCACGCTTGGCAGGCGGATTGGTGATCGCAGTGTTGGTGTTTAAAAATACTCAGAAGGAAGCTGCTGCCCATCCTCTGGTAAGTTCCCTTAGTCGGCTCTTACGACATCCACGGGTTGAGTTGGAGCCTTATCGCTTACATAGTTCTAATTTCACCGTTATTGCAATTGATTGCGTTCAATATAAGATCAATAAAATAACTGAATACTGGCTGGAATGGCCGTGGGGCCACGTCTTACGAATATCGACCCCTCCAACTCAACCCGTGGATGTCGTAAGAGCCGACTAAGGGAACCTACCAGAGGAAGGGCAGCAGCTTCCTTCTGAGTTTTTTCAACACCAATACTGCAATCACCAATCCGCCTGCCAAGCGTGGTGATTATAACAAAACCCCCCTACATGGGAGACCATTCACTCGATGGATCGACGACATCGTAGTGGTTGCAGGAGGTCGATGGATGACGGCGGCTCAGAACCGGTATTTGTGGCGTCGTATGGGGGAGGCCTATGTCCAGCAGTGGAGGTGTATGGGCTGATATGATGATGATGAAAATAAATGAATAATGCTGGATAATTCACACAGCATCATCTAGCCCCAAGTTAAGAAGAGCTTGTGTTATGGGTACCAGATGACTGATATGTACATAATACATAATATTACATATAGTTTTTTAGGATACTTACATAGATAAACTGAGTTTAGCGTTTTAAATGACTTTGGCGCATTTTACCGACATAAAGCTGACCCGGTTCACTGCTAACCGAGTTCAAGAGCTGTCATGACACAGAGGTAATTAAAGAACTCAATCAAGCTGAACTTAGTTTTGTTGATCTAGTTTTGGCAGCTAACGGTGAAATTGGACTTTAAGCTGTTGAGCTGAAAAAGGAAAATCTTTTAAGTAAACCTCATTTGAGTAGTACGTCGTCGCTGGTCAGTCGAAGCGAGGTAGAGGCAGCTCGTCGAGTCTCGACGGCTTCGCGGTGAGATCTCCAAGTAGTCTAATATTCAACCCCTCCGGTGGAAGTCGTAAGAGTCGACTAAGGCTAAACCAACGAACCAGAAGAAGGTCAGCAGTCTCCTTCTAAGTATTTTTAACATTTTGCGATCAGCAATGCTCCCGCCAAGCGTAGTGATTTTGTCATAAAGTCGTTTGAGGAGCATAAAATAATACAGCCGCTGTCCACGCTGTTGTACGCTGTAGCTTTAGCCGCTGCTCTGTTGTCGTGCACAGCGTTCACCACGGCGGGACAGCACAGCGGCTTTATGATCCCACACATACTGTGTGGAATTATGTCTACGTATTTGATAACATTTTTCTATGCCAGTACAGCTTTATCACTGTTACTCAAAGTAATCAGAATCGCACACGAATGAGAAGGCACCACTTTTTTCAAAACCTAACGAACCATAAAATGAATTACACAGCACCCGTTTCTACCATGTAATTTATGCCATATGAAGTTAGGCGGTTTTTACACGAGGTTAGTAAAGTTCATTGCCATGCCGCCGGGCGGGGGCCCTAATAAAATTTGTAGAGCTATTTCTGGGACCGTTACTATACTTAGTTAAACGCATAGAATACAGCCTATCTTGTATTGAAAACCTTTAAATAAATTTAGATTTACTATCTGACGAGCGATCCTAATACATATATAACTTATATTCATATTTTACGTATTCGCAAAAATCGCCTTAGATTATAGTTTTAAAACTAGATACTTTAAACTTTGGCTTTGAAGTACTTACCTATTTGAACAATCTACTGTCAACCTTTATTGGCTTGAGGGCGGTCATTCAAACAAAAGTTTTTTTTTTTTAAATACAGTTTTTCCGAAATAATTTCCAGATTCATAGAAATTGGCCTCGGACTTAGCCTATCGATGGAGCTCTCTGTACCCACCGTCTAACAGTCTTTCTATGAATAGCTAGAACTTTCAGTATGCATTATTTATTACAGTCATACAATCAGATCATAGTATCTAAGTGTGTTTAAATTATGGTCACTTTATTTACCCATTTAGGGTGTTGCAATGAAAGACTGGCCAGGCATCACAAGGTTCATCACATACCTAGTTCTATACCTACATCTAACATTTTACTATGAAAACATTGACATTGGTGTTCTTTCAACATAAACGAGGTTCGCCGTTAACCCGCTTACATTCATAATGAATACATCTAACATGCTTAATTCTGATACTTCGCTGCTAAGCTCGTATAAAACCGGCCTTAGCCCGTAAAATAACACAGGTCGGAATATTTCACGACTCTTTCCCCTGCCATTGGGATTTTACGTGTTTTTGTGAACCATTAAAATTAGTGTGCCTTTTATTTTAGACGCTGGTATTTATATGCCTCTTTATGTTTTTGTTTACATAAACGTGATTGTGTAAATAGATCAATTCTTTATTTTAGGGCTCCGGATCATAATGGTAAAATCGGAACCCATTTTAAATAAATAAATAAATATTCGTCTACTTATTTGTATCACAGCTACTTTGAAACTCACACAGCAAACACAGTTGTTATTACGTGAATTATAATTACAAAAGGTCATTTAGGTATCTTATTTATTGATCAATTGGGTATCGTTTTATCTATTAATCTATACCTACCCACATATGTATACTATATATATACCTACTTCCCTATATCTATTACCCTCATTTTGTACCTATTCAAAATGTATTCTTGGTCGCCAGGTAGGCTTATTTACCTACCAACTTCTTGTAAAAAAGCTTCTCCAAACTTTGAAAGAAATCCAAATTACGCAAATATACACAAAAATAATGCCGGAAAAGCCCCAAGGATTTCCCAAAAAGCCAAACATGACCAAAAATTTAACAAAAGAGGGATAATATTAAATTTCGCTATAGAAGGATTTCTTTGTTATTGAAACAAGTAAATCAAAGGAAGGATTAAGTTATAAACCTTCCCCTGAGAAGCACATGGCGAAGGGTTTGAAATATTGCGCAATAACTTACCTGTTCCTAGTGCAGCTTTAAACGATTTCCGGAGGCTGTAAAAATTAATAGAATTTTTCTACTTTCGTGCTTTTTGTGTCAGCTATAGAGTTTAAATTCTGATCTCAAGTTTGTGGTTTGTTTTAGTTTAAAGCTATAAGGTATACCGTTGTAAGCCAAACGCGTCGAGGGTATCAAAGTAGAGAGTCAGAACAATTTACATTTCAGTTCCTTAAATATTTTGGATAGACTTCTAACTTTCCATCCAGGAATCGTTTATTTTGAAAAACGATTAAGGAATTTCATAGATTGATCCATGATTCTGCCGTTTATTTCTCATAGAGATCCGAAACAAGAGGGGTCAGTTAGTAATGCGTCTGATCCGAAGTATAACTAGGTGGAAACATTACTAGAGAACGAAATAACGGACGAAGAAATTAAAATATTTACCGATGGAAGCAAAATAGACGGGAAGGTAGGAGCTGCAATGTCATGCTGGGAAAATAAAGAAGAAATTAAGTCAATGAAATTTAAGCTGGAAAATATATGTACAGTATTTCAGGCAGAAATGTACTCGCTATATAGAGCATTAAAATGGGCTAATACATATAACAAAAATGATAAATTTACAATACTAAGCGACTCCAGATCGTCCCTAGACCTAGTCAAAAATAGAGAAACCTTCCACCCCTTAGCATTTTCAATCAGAAAAGAAATCAAAGAAATTATAAGCAAAGGAAAAGAAATAAGATTATTTTGGGTTAAAGCACATGTAGGTATAGAAGGTAATGAAAGAGCAGATAAGTTAGCAAAAGAAGCTGCATTAAAAAAGAGAACACGAGCAGACTATGATAAATGTCCAGTTTCGTATATTAAAAGATATTTAAGAAAAGAAAGTATTGAAGAACTTCAAAAACGATACGATCAAAGCGAGACCGCAGAAATCACAAAAATATTTTTTCCAAATTTAGTTAAAGCTCATAATACTTTAAAGAAAATTAAAATAAATTTTAAAATAACACAACTTTTAACAGGTCATGGGGGCTTTGCACATTACTTAAATAGATTTAAATGTAAATATGCTTCCGGATCGTACATACCAGCAGGATGTTTGTGCGATCCTGATGTAAACGAAACAATAATACATCTCATATTAGACTGTCCGAGGTTTTGTTTACGTAGATACGAGTTAGAGATGAAAATAGACAGAGTACTTAAAAAGGAAACTTTAAATGAAATATTAAATGATAAAACAACAAGAACATTGTTTTTGGAATTCTGCATCTGCATCGTGGATGATGCTATTAAAAGAAATAAGTAACCCATATTATGTTTGATGTTGGAAATAGATAGCAAGAAATAAATGGATTAGTTTTTACTTTTATTCGTAAACTTGAATAGACTTAATACGTACTATAAATCTACATGATCGAATAACTGAACAGACTTGGTTAATAATTATAGAATATAAAAATGTTAAAACCTACAAGAATAAGAAACCTATTTATATAATATATTATTGAATATATTCCATATATATAGGCTATGTAACATGAATGTAAATATAACAGAAAAAAAGCAATAGGTAATAAACTAATATAATAATAGGCTATCATGAGCGCAATATATTAATGAACATATATTGTACGCATGAAAATAAATACGATAGAGTAAATATTAAGTTGTTAGTATATTGTTTAAAAATAATAAGTTATATTTAAGTACATAATGTGTATATAAAAAGAAAAAAAGAAAAAAATACAAAAGAAACAAAAAAAAAAGAATACAAAAAGGAAAAAAAAGAGAAAAAAAAATGTATATAAGAAGGAAAAGAATAAAAGATCATAACGTATGTATGTATGTATATAATAATGACACGACCAGAAGCGAATTTGCAACGATCGCATTTAAATAACCGACTTAGCAAAATGTTAGCCTAAAAATGTCTCCGATCCATATCGGAGGAAAAAAGGCGGAACAAACAAAAAAAAAAAAAAAAAAAAAAAGTATAACTAGGTAGGATTTTTGTTTCGTCTGAGCCGCCAGCCGTCACCCGAAACTTCGTAAAACGTATTTTAAAGTGATGTTGTAATCATAACTTTCTGGAATCGTTGATTGTGTAATTTTTTCCTACCTAATAAATGTTCACGAACCCCAATTTTTATGCGTTTAAATACTGGTTACAAAACTTATGGCTTGAAGAGCAACTGTAGAACTCTGCCGTACGGCAGAGGTGTTGTTACCCAGCGACTTGGTTTGTGTGAAAAGATGATAGTAGTCTTCGAAAGACCACCACAGAGCCCATTATTACCACCCTGAGAGAACAAAACACGATCGAGCTTTATATAACTTACCTAATACTGGTTTGAAATTAAATGTAAAGGTTAATTTGACAAAACAATAAGTAAATGTTAAAAGACTGATCAAGAAAAACTTTGATAGAATGAAAACAAAACAGAGTTCATATTTCAACCCCATCATAGCATCAAAGATTCAACTCAGCGGGGGCTAAATGAAGTGTTTGAGAACGGTTTGAACAGAATCGCGACTGTCCGATTATCTAGTAATTTATTGGGTCATATTTCATTGCTCTTGCTCTGGGACCCTGTGACGGAACAAGATGTTCTTGCAGATAGGTCAATAGAGTTTACATAAAGTTATGTTAGAACTTTACTGGACACACCGACCTCACAGACCCTACCCGGCGGCGGCGGGTTGATGTGAATGAATATTGTAGGCAACCAGCAATGTTTTGTCAACTTGTCGGCAGCCGGTGACTTTGGTGTGTAGTGTAGACTCTTTAGGACCCTTCTCATGTAATTGTCCGACCACGGTTTATTGGTTTGGTTGATTTGACAGCCTTTATACATAAGTGGTGTTGGCGGAAAATGCTTTTTATTCCCTGGACCGCACATAGAACCAATCTTTCGGTAACCAAAAAGCTCAAGCTAAAGCGGGAGAAACACCTATCAACGGTCTTTGGTCACAGCCCGCATGCCCGGAGACAGCCATCAAAAACTCATCGTCACGGGAAAAATGGAGGGGAAGAGAGGAAGGAGCCCAATGCGCTAGTCTGACCAGATCTACACCACACAAATGTCAGATGCGGTAGGTGTCGCTGAAAATTGGAGCTGATGGCGTGACATCATAGTTCGAGAAAAGCCGCTTCCGTGATGAGTCACGTCACAACTCCTATTGTATTGGAAAAACAATGGAAGGGGGAGGATACACAAGGGTGAATTTGCCATAATCACTACGCTTGGAAGGCGGATTGGTGATCGGCCCTCCAAGCGTCAGTACAAAAAAAATACACAGACGGAAACTGCAAACCTCTGGTAGGTTCGCTTAGTCTTTTCGTTCGTTGGGCACCTGTGACAGTTTCCATCTAGGACATTTATTTTAGCAAGTTCCTACTCATCTAAGAGAAAATAAATCCGATTTTATTTGTTAATATAAAAAAAATTTGAGACTCAAGCCCGTATTATGAAAGCTTGCTCAGTCATAGATCTACGCTTGAGTAAAGTTTACGACATAGAAAAGCTTTACTCAAGCTCAATACGGGCCTTGATATATGTAGATCGGTACCTACTTATTACTGAACTATCTGCAGGCTTCTTGGATCACATTCGTGTTGAAGATATTACCTATAATATTGGAAACACCTGTAATATATTGCCTGAAACTCACGTTTTGTGTCATTTGAGGAAAATGTTTAACCTTTCTACTGTGCTGCGATCTTTTTTCTGTAGGTTTTCGTACCTACTCTATCTAATAACGAAATGAAATGAAGTGAAAATATTTATTGAAAAAGAAATACACAATAACAATGGTTAACTCAATGTTAATCTAAAGTAAGGTGTTATCAGTTTCTCGTCAATTCACTTAGGTTTAAATTACATCGATGAGCTGTGTAGTGTGTACCCTACCCTACCTAATGCCACGGGAGTTTCGCGTTAGTAAGAACTATGTAACTTTATTCTTCTTCGGATCTCCTCATTTCTTGATGTTCAATATGCTGTAACAGCCTGGCTATATAAGGCAGGAAAAAGGAAAAAGATCTAATTTACGTTTACCAACCAGCAGGTTCTGATTAAATATAGCAGTAACGAAATACATCACTCGTCACACAACCATCATAATGAGCGCATGTGTCACTTTGCAGGCAATTTACATTGATTTAGGTGTCGCAGTTAAATTTGAGTAACAAACTTTCCCTAGTAACACTGAACCGTCCCTCTCCATAAAACTTTACAGCCCCTATTAACATCCCGGAAAGCGTAAACAAACCGACACTAAAGTAATTGAAATTTCAATGCGAGTAAGAGCTTGCGCATGGAAATGTAAATCTACGCAGGAGCGAATCGGAAAAAAAATCCCGCGCAATATTTGTTCTCGCTCAGCTTAATCTCGGCTAAGCGATATGAATCGCCCGGCATTAATATTCAGGGGATCTGCAGCTGAAGCACTTCTTTCATGGTTTTATGGAGGCTTGTTTATTTTACCACCTTCG
Source organism: Eupithecia insigniata (assembly GCA_947859395.1). Lineage (NCBI taxonomy): Eukaryota > Metazoa > Arthropoda > Insecta > Lepidoptera > Geometridae > Eupithecia > Eupithecia insigniata. The sequence goes on from OX402003.1 coordinate 3,181,253, forward strand.
TTATCTCTGGCTACGCCGATTGGAACTTCGAGCAAGCGCCCGGGTCTGTAATGCCAAAACAGGATGGGCTTTATGTCTGCTATAAAAAAATCTAAATAATAATAATACAATACCTACTATACAAAATGCTTTATTGTACACCAACAAGAATCAGTTAAATAGAGACTACAAAAACATGTATAATACAATTGGCGGCCTTATCGCTTAGAAGCGAAATAATGTTGTGTATGGTAACTGGAAAAAATCATACAACATCTGGATGCACTTTAGCTGAGCTTATTCAAATTTCGGTCAAGGCTGCCAGTCTCAACGAAACTATCCACGTGCGCAGGACATTAATAGTGCACAAGTGTGCGCATAAACACAGGTGCACTCTCAGTGTTAGAATAAAAATACGCGTGCACCGCCTCACCCACACGCAATGCACGTGAATGCATTTTGTTGAATCTTATCATACGCAGAATTTTCATTCTAATATTTCGCAATGTCGAAAATTGTCGCTAAGACTCTTCTCCAATCACCGGTCGTGTCAGTCTACCGTCCCATCGGACTATACGGTGGAGACCTTATACTCCGATGGGACGGTAGACTGACACGACCGGTGACAGGTTAGGCGCAGGACCAACAGGTTAACGTGCTTCCCGGCACGAGGGTGTAACACGTACATAAAGTTATTTAACTAAGTAGGGGAGGGGGGAGACCCCCAAGTTGCTAAGGGCAATAAATAAAACACTACGTATGATAGATTCCTGAAAAGTTAAAAGTTTAAGCTATCTGTTTCTCGCTTTCATCAAATTTAAGGACGATTATGTAATCGTGATTAGGTAATTAATTTAGGTAGATAGATAGGTAATTCTTTATTGCACACTTATTGATAAGAAACAGAAATACAAAAAAAAAGAAATTTAAAACTAAGTTACAAATGGCGGTCTTATCGCTCGAGAGCGATCTCTACCAGACAACCGTGGATGGATAGGATTGTTGGGTAGTACTAGGGGATTTGTGTGCTAATATCGATTTAATAAATAATCATACTCATAATAAATATTATGCCTAAAATAAACTAAATATGTATATAAAATTATATATATGTACATACTATATATATTTACTTATATACATAGGGACACAGGTATGCGTTCAATGACAACAGCCTAAATAGTGCTCCTTCACCATGGTTTTGAATAGTGGTAGCGACTTTGCTCGCCTCACCGAGACTGGCAAAATGCGTTCCATAGTTGTACAGCCCGGGCAGTAAAGGAATAGGCGAAGAAGGAAGTAGAGTGAACAGGTACTTGAAGTATAAAAGTTTCAGAAGGACGCAGAGAAAGAGCGTGCGAATGATGGAGAAAGGTAAAAAGCTCTTTTCTCGCTGAGATAAGCAGAGTGCAGAGGCGTAAAATAAGATATTAAAGAGAAGAGAGAGAATATGAGAATTTCGGCAAAGCCGAATAGGTAACCACTTGAGCTTCCTGCGAAATTCCGAGACATGGTCATACTTGCGCTAGCCAAATATGAACCTTATCCCCCGACATTCTGCAGGCGCTCAAGTTTGTCTAACTGTTGCTCAGTTAGATCAAGAAAGGCAGAATCGGCTTAATCGAGAACTGGAAAGAGAAGAGATTGTGCAAGAGAGATTTTAGTCGCAAGTTTAGGTAGAAAGTTACGCAGCCTTAATTTAGGTAAGTACGAGAAAAAGTCGCCCCATCCTGTCTTGCCCCTGCTCCCCTCCTAGAGTTGTAGTTTTTTTGTTTGATATGAATATATCAAAAAATCGCTACATAATTAAAAGTATAACAAAAAGTCCTGCGCCACGTCTATCTGTCTGTCTCTCCGCGATAAACTCAAAAAATACTGAACGGATTTTCATCCACTCCATAATTTCCTCCATCATCAAACGATAGGTTCATTAGGAAGATTAAAATACATAATTTGTCAAGGTTTTGTTAATTGGTTAAAATATAACGATAATTGTTAGGAGTGTCGGAAAATAGTCAAGGCGCCTGGGAGCTTTCATCAAAAACGCTGCCCCTATTCCCTTTGAGATTGCTCTACTAGACGTGCGGAGCTGGGCCGGCTAGTTAGTGATAAAAAGATTCAGTTTGATACTGTTCTCGAAAAGCCGAACTTTACAAAGTTATAAAAAGTTTTCAGTTAGCGCAGTGCAGTCAGTTGCAATTCCGGGAGTAACGAGCTCGATTTGTCTTCCAAATTACCTTCAGAGCTAGAGCGTTCGTTCGACCATACTACGAATACTTTTTTTACGTTCAACAACGAAGTTAGGATTGCTATAGTTGAACCTACTGAACTGTCTGTACTCCTAGTAGGTATAGCTGTTGGTATCCATTATCTGCGCTACTGAGCCTGGATTTTAATCACTAGCACAATTGCGATTGTGCTAGTGATTAAAATCCAGGCGTGCGCGCCGCGCGCTTTTTATCCTACTAATTATTAATACTTAGCCAAAAATTTGTAATAAAGTGAATTTTATTTTTGTACCTCGGATCTCCAAAACTACTGATCACCTCAAAATTAAACGGTCAATAATCTCTCGCTAGCTCAGCAGTCTACTTTAGACCCACCCACTACGCTCGTGACTCTAATCTAGACTGCTTTGCTAGCTTGGGATTTAATATCGGTACGTTCAACAAAAACTCTTACTACCCACTTGTTGAACAAATAGCTACTATGAAGATCTTAAAGAATGCGAGTAAGAGCTTGCGCAGGAGATTATAGAGTTTTACACCTAATATACCAGTCTGAGTTCGACTTCTCGCTCTAAGTTATACAGACGCAAGAAGTAATATAGAAGTAATTAATATAGACGAAAGAGATCTCTATCTCGACTGTATATATTTCATTAAAAATCTAATTCCATAGAAAAACAGTTAAAATTAAAACCTTTAATGAGGACAAAACCAATGTACAAAATACTCGTTTTAATATTGTTCACTACACTCTTGTCCAGTAGATTTCAGTCTAAAAATGGAGTTGTCTGCCGCATAAATGAGGCTACCATCAGATTCAACGACTGCTCCATAGATGTTATTGATTCCAGCTAGTTTAGAAACCTTAACATCGTTCTTTGTAACTTCATTCAAAGTGAAAATCCCGGTCGGTGTAGAAAAGTATAGTTTTCCATTTGCATCAGCTGCGAAAGAGTTGACTGTATAGTCTCCAACTTTGACTGGTTTGTCATCATCTTTCGGACGCAAAAAAAGACCAGAAGAGTTCGAGAAGAAAATATTATCGTCTTTATCCAATCCGACAAGCATAGCTTTGTTGTTACCGATCCCCGGGATTCTTTTCAGCCCTCCATTTTTGTAAACAAACGCATACTCATCTGGATATGTCGTGAAATAAACGCCGTCTTTGGCAAACACCTGCCAAATATTATCTGTCGTTATATCCAATTTTGTTGTAACTTTGCTCTGGTAGTCAAAACCATAAATACCGTCAGCGCCACCGATGTACGTTTTGTGTGTTTTTGGGTCAACGCTGGTAGCAAAACCTCCTGTCACACCAGAGATGATGTAGTTATCTTTGGTCTTCAAATTCAGAGCAGCGGGTATGAAGGAAGTTGCATGGGGTCCTGTATATGTATAGAACAAGACGTTTGTGTCATAGTCGATAGACATCATGTAGGGTTTGTCGACATACTCCTTGAGGACCTCCTTCTCGTGGTTGATTCCATTGACAATGATTCCATCGCATCTGGTGATTTTATTGTCCACTATTCTAGCAGTTGCTAGGACAATCAGCGTTGATATAATTATGAGTTTCATCTGGAAAACAGATTTTTTTTTATAAATTTAAGGAAAACAATTAATGGTGGCCAACACACAGCGAATTGTGCTGTGGTATTGATATGTATTTGGAAAAGTCAAAAATATATTTAACGTAAAATCTACTAAAATTCTATTCGTTTTATGTATATACATACATAAAACCTCATACATATTAAGGTCATCAAAGGTCAAAATCTTTAAAGGTAAATGTAAAGTTGAGTACAAACAGATCATCAGTAGTAATAAGTTATTTGAGTAGATTTAAATTATTAAATATATTTTAACCATTAACAACCACTAGTATTCAATAGATAATACCCTAAGAGAATATTATAATTAGGTACCTGTTACAAGGTACCTATTCTATAGAAAGCTAATATTTCTGAATGCAAAAGTTTGAATCTTGAGATGTTTTTTATATCTTCACGCCAAAACTACTCACGGATCAAATCGAAATTTTGCATAGATATTAATAATAGACCTGTTTTAGCATATTTTGATCCCGAAACCGAAACCGAGTGAAACAACGGGCGGAAACTAGAATTTTGTATTTCTTTATATCTATACTTAGCTAGGAAATTCATTCATACAATCAAAGAATAGGAACAAATTAGAACTAGTATTTATTTACAATTGAGCATAAAATTAGTAAATAGATAAAAAAAATATCTTTTGAAAGCTAAGGCTGAAAATTTTTGAGAAAATATTAAAATAATGTACTTACATTGTCGTAAAAACAAGTGTTCTCAGTCATAAACACAATCACACTAATAGCGTTGTTTACATTCCTTCTTATAAGTGGGGAGATTAGAAAAGGTTATGACATCTTATCTTTGTACTAGTGATTCCCGATAATTTCTTTGCAGTCTGTTCAACGAGTCATGTTTTATTATATTTGTGTGGATATAAATTGATGTCCAATACTCAGTATTTGAGAACATAAACAAAAATAAAGATTATGCTATTTCTAACTAAACGGATAAGGCTAGTGTGTAAAACGTTTGTCCTTGTTCAATCGATTTTAGTTAAGTTCTCAGTAAAGTCGGTATTTTAATATATGGCCTTGGTAAAGAAATGGAGAAAACATGGTTAAATATTGTTTATTTTGCGGTTTGTTTCTGAGAGTACACGCTTAGTAGTTAAGTAGGTATAGCTTATTTTACTGCTCCAGCTTCAATAGTTTGAGTAACTTCTGTATATCACAGGACCAAAAGTTCTGGGATACACTGAGTTCCGACTGATGTTATTTTGATAATTTCAGAACTAGTTGCATAAAAAAACCGTCCTCACTTGCCACCATTCCAAATAGATCAATTATCTGAGCCATTTTCTCGACTCTACAATCATCTTTCATTTCGTATATTCCAGTTGGTGTTGAAAAAATAGAGAACTTTATTAATATTCATTGAAAATCCAACTACAACGTAGTCTCCTAAATAAATAATGTCATTTTCGTGTTTTTTCTAACAAAAGAGTTCTGAAGAATTGTAATAAACGATGTTGTTTTCAACGTCCATGCCGATTTGGAACACTTTATTATTACCAACTCCCACAATTTGTTTCACTCCGTTTTCTTTATAAATGAATGTCTCTTCATCAGGGAAGGTGGTAAAGTAAACTTCAGTTTTTACAAAGTTGTCATATGTTTCTATCGGTTATGTATGTTTTCACTGCTGATTGTGTGCTGTAATCAAATTCGTAGATTCCATCTACACCTCCAATGTACACTGTATCTGCATCTTGGTCAAATGACGTAGCAAATGCACCTCTTACACCTCCAATAACTCCATATTCATTTGTGTTGAGGACAATGAACGATGGAACGAATACGCCATCATTCCCTTTGTATGTGAAGAACAGATAATTGGCGACATAGTCTAAAGACAGGTGGTATGGAGCATCCAATCCATCGATCATGGTTTCTTGCATGCTTTTGATGCCTTGATATCATTGCACTTTCTTTCTTGAATTTCTTTCTTTGAAATAGCAGATGATAAGCTTAGCACAGTCAATAGAACCAACAGCTTCATCTAAAAAAAAAATATTTGTAGGTATGCATGCAAAAATAAATATTTTTTTTTAACAGAGTACAAAACAAGGAGGAGCTACTACATATTTTCAGCGTTATGTGTTTTTTGGTGTATGTTCGTCGATTACTCCGTCAATTATGGACCGATTTTTATGATTATTTAGCTTTTGTTTAAAGAATGGTCTAAATATGGACACATATTTATTTCCCCGATTGTTTAGCATTTGTCTCACAAAACTTAAATAAAACCAGCCAAGTGCTAGTCGACTGGCACATGGAGGGTTCCGTGCCATTGCCCATAACTATTTCGCAAAAGGACCCAAAAATCGGTTTTATAAAATCGTAATACGCAAGAGACAACATGACGTTTACCCATCCAAGTACTGACCGCACCCGACACGGCGACGACGTTGCTTAACTTCGATGATCTGTACTCAAGTTGATATGGACGTTGGACCCCATAATTATTCATCATCATCATCATCAGCCCCATACACGTCCACTGATGGACATAGGCCTCCCCCGTACGACGCCACAAATAGCGGTCCTGAGCCGCCTCCATCCATCGACTCCCTGCGACCGCTACAATGTGGTCGGTCCATCAAGTGGATGGTCTCCCATGTAGGGGGGGATTTGCCATAATCACCACGCTTGGCAGGCGGATTGGTGACCGCAGTGTTGGTGTTTAAAAAAAATACTCAGAAGGAAGCTGCTGCCCTTCCTCTGGTAGGTTAAATAAAAATTAAACAAAATTTCATCTATCTACCTATTACGTTTCAACAGATACAACCTTGACAAAAGTAGAGCAAAAAGTAGAGCAAAAATAATTTTGCCATCGAGTGCGTAAATTATTTGAAATTCATTCCTTCAACTTCAATAATGTACGCAATGTATTACGATGCGATGTCATTATTGTTTATCCATAGGGAATAATCGCCGTGCTTGACCTGGAGCTAAAGAGATACGTCTCTAATATCAGTTAAATATTCGTTCAAGCACGTTTGTGGGAACATTTAACTAGAACTTAGGTACGTATTTAAAATATGTGATTAATTAGGGCTAAAAAAAATCGAACTTAGTTCTCGCTTTTTCAGTTTTTTCTTCGCCATATTAGAAGGCGAAATCCTACAAAATGTAGCTAAGAACCATATTCATCATTTTCAGTGGTTTTTTAATCCACGAAAAACCCTTATGTCACCCAGTGTAAGATTTCATATATAGTCACTTATTCGACATACGTTTTGTTCGAGTCCCAGAATCCAACTGCCGTACAATGAGTGAGTGGGATCGGGAATGAGTCAAAACACTAAAGAATGAATGTAACAAATGGGTGGAGGGATGCACCCTACATACTAGACTTTATACACAACATTCAAACATAATATCTAACCTACCAATAAGAGAAACCTACACTGTCACAGTATTTACTATCTGTGCACCAACACCCCTTTTTCTTATATCTTTTCTCGATCCCTAGGTTGCCTGGAAGAAATCAATCTCAGCGATAAGGCCGCCTTTTGTAGTGTTTATTTTTCATTTAGATATAAGATTTTGTAACGTTAATTTAAGTACCTACAATAAAGTGTTCATTCATACTCTCAGTGGTTTTTCAACTCATGACAAACCCCTGAAAATATTAATTCTACGCGGGAAGCCGCGAGCAGAGCTAGTTTTGGATATAATTCCCTACCAGCTACGTGACCACCATTAACACAGCAACATTAGCAAGACGATAATGAGAACCTAATGTGAAGAGTTTTTGACGAGGATGACAAATATGTAGATTATGAGGACAAATTCCTACATGAAGTTGAATTAATTATAATTTTCCGAATATTTTATTAAAGGTACTAAGAAGTCTCTCGTATCTATTTATTCTACCTATTTTAATTTTTTACGTACCTGCTGTAATAATTTGATTGTATTGAAATAACGACCGGCTTCGAATACCTTATAATCAGATTATCTCTAGAAGATAAAAAAGCTTGGAACGAGTTTTGCTCCAACTCGAAAACGAACAACCTAACAAGGTAAAGGTTTCTTGTTCGCTTCTTTACCTTACAAAGATTAAAGTGAACAAAAAAAAGAAGTGATCACTTTATTTCCTAGTTTAAACTGCAGTAAGTAATAAACAGTGCTGTAAGTAATTTGAATTTGTGACGTGTCCAAGAGTCCTGTAAGGTCTTAAGGAAATAAAGCAATTTGATATAAATTTTACACTGTTTTTATGTTTTGCGACACAATACTAATCCTTCAGGAATAAAATTTTATATTATCTCGGGATATTTATAGAATAGCGAAAGAATTTTCAAAATCGGTCCATAATTGACGGCCGATACAAACACAATTTCGTGTACGAACATTTTAAAATGTCCCCTGGTTTTTCCGCTAAAGCTAAACTGATGACCATTGGAATCCATCCTTCAGAGGAGTGCCACTTGATGAATAATTTATAACACCTACAGTGCGTATACTCCAAATCAAAGGGACACGAAAGGAAAGGCACTTTAAATATTTAAAAAGTAGACTTAATTTGATGGATCAAGTGAAGATTTTTGTGGCGATTATTTTACAGATGAATGAAAATCTGTCAAAAAATCAAGTAACTTGTGACGTGCTAGAGTTGCATTGGAGTACTAGGAAGTATAATTTTTTTTTTATAGTTTCAGTGAACTGGCAACTCCTAAGATACATACATAAATTTTGATGATAGTTGCTAGGTGGAGATTTATTTATATTGATTCAATAATCAGTACACAAAACATTAGAATCATTTTCAGGATTTCTAAGTATTTTCTGGGATACCCAGACAGAACATATAAATGGTTTTTCTGAACCAAAAGTATAGAAATCAACTATTTTTATGTACATGCTTTTTGCAATTTTTATGCACAGTTTTCTCTTCTACACAAGAGCTCAATTCACACAGCCTCAGGGTGAAACAAGTTGGTCTAATGGATGAACGATTCATTTTTTGTACCTACATTTGCAAGTTGCAACGGTATATCGAAAAATAGTATCTATACTAAGTGCCAAATAAGGTGGCAATACAGGTCGTTCATCTTCTCTACGAAATCGCAAAATATTAGAAGTATATTAACGCTATTCTGTCGCTTTCCATACAAACGTCAAGCGATACCAGTGTTGCTAGAGTATCTTGGTACAAACGTACCAGAAAGCAAAAAACAACACAATCCAAAAAAGTTCGAAATCAGTACTAATTACTGACTTTATACGTTTTCATATAATTCACGTTCTTGTTGGATATTCTAAAATACCAGAATAATTTTAAGCCGGTGATATTTTAAATAATTAATCAATAATATTATAGTTAAGAGTACCAAATTAAATTAACATGACTGAAAAAGATATAAGAATTGTGTGTAAAATTAGATTTAAGTATCGAAAACGTTCATAAATTCAAAATAACATAAAGGTCTATCATTTTGTGCGTAATACGTTTCCAAAGCATCGTAACGTACATATGTATAACCCTAAAAAATAGAAAATTTTAACTGGTGCTCCATTTCGATTTTGACCTTTAACGACCTGTATTTTCAAGCTATCTGGCACCAAATATACTTAAAAGTTCGGATTAAAATATTATGACCTTTCTACTTTCTCGTACGCATTTTTCTTTGTCCTCATGTTAGTTTATAGAGACTTTTGTTATTAAGGGTGAACACTACTTATTTCGGCCAAGTATTATGTAGGTACTTTCTGGTTTCCCAAATCATTCAGAAATCAGAATTTACTCGTATGAATCAAGATATTTCTTTTGGCATAATTTTACCGTAATTATTTCATTTTAGAAACGGAATGACCTTTTCCTACATCGTAGAACTTGGTATTCGCAAGCATTTTTTGATTTTATAAGTGCCTTCTTACAAACTAATTAAAAGTTTTCTTTGTGGATTCGTTAGGGAACAGATGTCGGATGGAGTTTTTTTGAAAATCACCTGAACGAAGTTTTCTCATTATACAAACTTCAATTTTATATTTGGTAGAATACAAAATCTTGTGGTGATCCTGCGTACCTACTTTCAGCGTAATCTGTTTTGGACGTAATAAGTAAAGTACTAATTTACAGGCTGTGCTTATCCACTGCTTGCCTTAGAATCAGAATCAGAATCAATAACTTTATTTCTTTAGGCTTACAAAATAAGCACTTAGACAAGTCAAGTTGTATACTATAAACATAGTTATTATTATCAAATAAGAAATAAGGTGTTATTGATATTCTCTTCACTTCAATTTTTTGTCCACTAGTGGAAGAAGTGAAAAAATGATTAGAGGTTGTGAATTATTTTCCTGCCTTGAGACATGGCGCCCCCGATAAGTGATTTAATGGCTGTTATACGATAGTTTACCTTTTCAAAGCTAATTCTACTAAAAACAAAAAACTTTACAATCCGTTCAAGGATTAAAAATATTAGAGGAATAAACAAACTCACATACTTGAAAAACATTAGGTAAGTAGCTTCACTCCTTTTTTGGGAAGTCGTGTATAAATGGTTACAACTCGCTTTCATATTCTTAAATCTCATAGCTGCTAAAAGATAGAAGCTTTCACTCAAACCGCTTAAGAGCAACCTCGCAATTTTGTATAATTTTGTATCAACCAAAAAGCTAAACCCGAGAGTTCATAATAACCTGAATAATGCAGACCCAAATCACCTGAGCAACCTTTTTGCTAAGATTCACCTCTGGCACGTTAAGTAAAGAGCTCCCGAATATTTCGGTTTTCATTTAGGTAACAGCAACACCATTCCGCAAGTCTCATCTAATTTTATCGTATACACATCGAACACATTTCGCTAGGCATGCAGTCTAGATGTTTGAGCTGGTTCAATCACTTAACTGAAGAGAACATAATTGGCTCTCGTTTATTTTGATTAGGTCTATAGATTTCGTCGAAACTTTTCGAGCAGCTGTAAATATACGCCTAATAGACTTGTCCACGTATCTGGATGTATCCATCCCCTTTCTAAATATATCCTCTTTTCACGTTTTACATAGCAAATATTCAGTAATAAGGACTTTGTGCTCTGAAAACTACCAGTCATTCTAATTTGAGGACGTGTTGCTGTCAGGGCATTTTATATTACAGTCGATGTGTATCCAAAAACATTTAGCTTCCAAATCCTCTTAATCCTAAATGATTTCTTTTAGTCCAGAAAGTTTTGGTTGTATATACAGATAATTTAGTTATAGTTAGGTAATTTATGGGCACATCATAAAATTATAAGGCTCCGAATAGCAGTTGACACAAACGAGATATATTCAGGAAAATTCGCCGATACCGGCGAAACTAGAACCGTTAGTACAATACATCGAATGGCGCGGAAAGCAGCTTTCACATAAAAATATTACAATGGTGTATTGTGTGGTATAAGGGTGTTCAAACGCTACTGATAAGAAAAATAACACTAATAAAGTTTCCTCCTACTCCTCGCGTCGTATTTTCTCATGTCTGAGGGTCCTGGTTCTCCCGTGAAATGATCTTGTCACGGACAATATTGCGCTAGCTGCATCTGTCCTTGGCATTAAGAGTGCAAAAACAGACCCAGCTAGTCCCATATCTGGGCTACACTAGGTAGTAAGGGCTATTACCCGGCGCGCCAGCCCGGAAAACCGAAATTACGTAAACGGTACATTGAATTTTCCTATAATCAGCTGACAGCCTCCGGCGATGGATGGCAGTCTATGGGGGGATTATTTCTAGGGAACTTTGTGGGTAAATCAAAAACGTTGAGAATTATTTTGGTGGTTGGATATTTTAGCTGAAAATTCACAGCATCACCAAGGCCAAGGTAAGTAAAGCTTCTGATAAGAGTAGGTACTAGACTAGGGGCTGCATGTAGATTGATAGATGGTACTATTTTATGAAATTTTGAAAACAAATTTATTTACTTTTCGTTCGATTCGATCTTTTGTTTTATAACTTATCGATCACCAATCAGTTTCACCAATTTCCAAGTGTGGTTATATGATTCAAGAAGAAGAAAATACCTATCCTCGGTAATAACAATTTTATGAGACCACCTCGGCATCACCTCCACACAACAGCAAAAGAAATAAATGACATTACTTATGACATTTAATGACATAAATGACGGAGAAATCGATGGATTTACATACATACAGACAAAAATAGAATCTCCGTTTTTCGGACTCGTCGTCGGTTTAATAAGAGACCTTTTCACATATACTCCGATTCCAAAAACCTTGTTATATATTGTATAGGTACAAAGGGGTTACAAAGCCCTAAGAATATTTGTGGAAAATATTTAACGACAATGTTATCATCGAAGCAAAGTACAGAAGCTAGAAAAAATTTTTTTGTTTTCAAAGCTTAATGTCCCGTTCGTTTTCGTATTCAAATTTAAACATTTATTGCTACACATGTGAGTGATAAAAGCACATCACATGCCACACATGTAATGTGCTTTTATCTTGTTGTTTTCTGTTATTTTTAACAGGTTTTGATAATTTTTCACTCTTAAATGTCTTTGTATAAAATATCTTTGATTCTGAATCAAATTAGGTACAGTAAGTAACTATAATTGTTTTTCACCGCATTAGCACTCGACGGCGACGCCTAGGCGTTCGACTTAAGATTCCACCCATAATTCATTAAATTTCTGACATAATTTTATTAATTTTCTTGTAATATTATAAATAATTACTAGGCCCTTTTACAGCCAACTCTTATAAGTTTTAATTTCGATTTGACTATCTGTTTGTTTTCTTTCTGTATACAATCCCTTATGGTGCTTCCTTTTTCCTGTTTTGATTATACATTTTGTATTAATGTAATAGGAGTCATGTTTTAATTAATAAATTACCGACATCAAGTGTATATTATGAAATACCTACGGTGGAAATAAATGAAATTATTTGTCAGCGAGGACACGCTGCTGGAATAGCGTATCATGTGAACAATAATATTATAAACGTCAAAGTATGTAAGGATGTATGGATGGATATTTGTTACTCTTTCACGCAAAAACTACTGAACCGATTAGGCTGAAATTTGGTATGGGTATAGTATGTATAGGCTATTTTTCATCCCGATAAAACGCGGGCGAAGAAGCGGGCAGCAGCTAGTATTATAATGTCTTTTAAATAAATATTTCTTGAGTTTTCTAATAAAAAAAAAACTCAATTATTACCTAAAAGAAAACACAAAGGAAAGCTTATTTATTAAGTTTTTGTATTTTTCTTGTAGCGTTTTCTGGCGCTGCTGAAGGTTCTGTAGTATTATTTTCTTATTATTATCGTCAGTTTCTCTGATCTCGTACCTATTCTAAAAGGTGATCAAATTACCTCATTCGGAGTCCACTCCAAACGGAATTTTCCAACCTTGTTTTTCGGCAATTTTCCCAGAGCTTAAGAAGTTAAACAAGTTCATTTGTTAGTTAAATTCAAATCTTTTAATCCAATTACAAGTCCGAACTCGCGACACGAAATATTTTAACTTTGCTTATTACAGAATTCGGATTGGAATCATCTCACTTTAAAATGTTTTCGGTATTTGACGAAAGTTTATAGACACAATTTAAAAGGTAGCTAAAGTTTATTGCTATCCATAACTGTTCTAATGATGCCTGAAATGAATTATTATTATACTACGCCTGCTCGGAAAGTTGCCTATTCCTTTTCCAAATATAACATAGAAAGTAAGCCACTGCAGGCGAATAGGAATCTGGGAGGAAAAACTCTATGGAATTTCATTTCTCACGCGTTTTAGCGGGAGGGAATGGTGTATGGAAATCTATTTCTAACGTGTTTTTTTTATTTCCTAAAAAATCGGCCGGTTGCTATGGTTATTTTCATTCGACAAAAGTTTTTACTCCAAGTCCGCTTATGCCTCTTCGGATTTCCGCACAATATTTTGAAAAAAAAACGTACTGAGGGAGGGTTGCGGGTTCAAGTCGCGTCGAAGTCGAAAAGTTTTGAGATCTTATTAAAATTTCTTAGTAATTATCCCCAGTGTGAGGCTTACGCACTATAATAGCAAAAACCTTAAATCCAAAAGTTTTAAGATTTAGATCAAGAGCGGTACGATTAATGTATGCTGCCTAGAAAGCACCCAGGATACCCGAAACAAATCGTACAAACATCTATTTACTTACGTAAGTCTGTAAAAGTTAATTTCAATTGAAATAAATATTTCATTTCATCTATCTCATGGCGGGAAACGAACGCGCAACTTCCTGCATAGCAGGCGGACCCTCAATCTATACTTATAATAAAACTGTAACAGGTCCAATTCTGTACATTGAAGATATTTTGAAAAATTTTTTTGGAGGGCTCTCTTTTATCGATACTGATGCCAAAAATGTATTTATTTTCCATCATGTCTGTCTGTCTGTCTGTATCTTGGCCGCGCATCCGAAACTACTGAACGTATTGAAATGAAACTTAACAGGATTTGAGTTCATACTCCGAGGAAGGACATAGGATACTTTTTATCCCGGATTTCAATAGGGTTCCCTTGGGAGAGGGGTTGAAAGTAAAATTGGTTGGCTGCGTATAGCGCCGGCATTACTGAATGTATTGAAATGAAACTTGGCAGGATTTGAGTTCATACTACGAGGAAGGATATAGGATACTTTTTACCCCGGATTTCAATAGGGTTCTCTAGGGAGAGGGGATGAAAGTAAAATTTGTTGGCTGCGCATAGCGCCGGAACTACTGGATGTATTCAAATGAAACTTAGCAGGATTTGAGATCATACTAGGACGTAGGACATAAGATACTTTTTATCCCAGATTTTAATAGGGTTCCCTTGGGAGAGGGGATGAAAGTAAAATTGTTTTGCTGCGCGTAGCGCCGGCATTACTGAATGTATTCAAATGAAACTTGGCAGGATTTGAGTTCATACTACGAGGAAGGTCATGGATAGTTTTTATCTCGGATTTCAATAGGGTTCCCTTGGGAGAGGGGATGAAAGTAAAATTTGTTGGCTGCGCATAGCGCCGGCATTACTGAATATATTCAAATGAAACTGTGCAAGATTTGAGATCATACAATGAGAAAGGACATAGGGTACTTTTTATCCCGGATTTCAATAGGGTTCCCTTGGGAGAGGGGATGAAAGTAAAATTGGTTGGCTGCGCGTAGCGCCGGCATTACTGAATGTATTCAAATGAAACTTGGCAGGATTTGAGTTCATACTACGAGGAAGGACATGAATACTTTTTATCCCGGATTTCAATAGGGTTCCCTTGGGAGAGGGGATGAAAGTAAAATTTGTTGGCTGCGCGTAGCGCCGAAACTACTAAATGTATTCAAATGAAACTTGGCAGGATTTGAGTTCATACTATGAGGAAAGACATGGATACTTTTTATCCCGGATTTCAATAGGGTTCCCTTGGGAGAAGGGATGAAAGTAAAATTACTTGGCTGCGCATAGCGCCGAATTTACTGAAGGTATTCAAATGTCAGGTAGTCAATTCAAAGTTCATATTACAAGAAAGGGCATAAAATACTTTTTATCCCGGAACTCAGAAGGGTTCCCTTATGAGAGAGGATGGAAGTGAAATTTTGCGCGTTGCAGGATGACGCGCCGGGCAAGGGCGGTAGAGAGCGATAGCCCCCCACTGTGGGGGGCACTGACAGTGGGACCCCAGGCAGTGGGGACCCCAGCAGTGGGGCCCCTCACGCAGCCGGACCCTCCCAGTAGCCTCTCGCAGTGGGGCCCCCACATTGCCCCGCAGTGGGACCTCAGTAGCCCCCACAGTGGGGGGCACCGGCAGTGGGGCCCCGGAAGTGGGGGCCGCCCGCAGATGGCGCCCCGAAGTGGGCCCCCCACATTGCCCCGCAGTGGTGCCCCCTCATTAGCCCCCACAGTGGAGGCACCGGCAGTGGGGCTCTCGGCAGTGGGCCCCCCACATTTCCTCGAAGTGGAACCCCTCAGTAGCCCCCCGCAGTACTCTCCGCAGTGGGACCCACTCAGTAGACCCCCACAGTGGAGGGCACTGGCAGTGGGGGTCCCCGGCAGTTTACCCCCGCAGTGGGCCCCCCACATTGCCCCGCAGTGGGACTCCCAGTAGCCCCCCGTAGTGGCCCCCCGCAGTAGAGTAAAATTTCTTAGCTTCGCATAGCGCTGAAACTACTGCATGTATTCAAATGAAACTTGGCATGATTTAAGTTCATACTACGAGGAAGGACATAAAATACGAGTCCATACAAAAATTGTTATTAGTCCCGATAAACGACCTATTGGACAGCATCCGGTTTGTACAAAGCTCTCGCTACCAATGATGTTGCCGTCGTCCTGGTAGATCAGCACTGTAACAGGCGGGACATTGTGCTGCGTACCCGGGATGACCGCTTGCAATGCATTGGCGAAACGCAACAGTCATTTGATGCTCTTCAGTCTCTACTCGCTTATATACCTACCTGTCGTGACGAAGACACTGGAAGTGGATACAACTTTGATCTTCGACTCGGTCTCACGGTTCGGTTCGGTTCACTAAAAATGTTTACCGCCCAACGAAGTGGGCACGGGTCAGCTAGTACTCAATATATTTATTGTTGTCATCACATTGGCTTAATCGGTAGGTAATTTAGTTAAGTAAGTATCAAAATATGAACCCTGTTGGACGTAAACCTGTGTTTAACCCTCGCCCACTACACGTCAGAAGTCGTCGAATTAAGTTGAGGACGGAGTGGAAGTCACTGGGCACAAATGGCATCAATTAGTATGTTAATCTATGTTTAATTACCTACGAGTATGTCACACGGGTCGAATAGTCCGAGATTCACCTAACCTAACCTAACAATTACTGGGGAGACAACTAAGCACAAGTTTACCCCTAAAGTTCCTAGTCCCCATCAAGTTCCTATCTTAGTAGGAACTGAACAATACAACCTATTTCTGCACCGTGTGTGCTCATCATTTATGCACAGTTTCTGAGGTCCGGCTGTTAAATATCCATGTAATTGGAAATCCCGTGACAAAACGTTGTTTGCTGGGCATCCCAAGCTCTCTAGGGATCACATACCTAACATCAAAATATACACGTGAGACGGGAATGGCCTTTTATCCGAAACCATGCGGAGTTAAAGAATGGGGATAAACCCCATTATAAAAAATAATTCGTAATTAATTTGTAAAAATGTTATGTATGTTGTTTTAAACATAATTGTTATTATTTTTTGAATTCTTCAATAATGGTTAAAAAAATTCATTACCAATACCAGATTTTTTTTAATGAGGATAAACCCTCATTAAAATACACGCTAAGTGTCCTGGCGAGCGGCACGGACACCAGTTATTAGAAAATGAAAAAAAAAAAAAACTTTGATACAAGGCAGAGTTTTCAAACTTAAATTTTAAAATAGTATAGCCATTTCCTTTCATTTTCAGTAATGCACTTCTTGCCAAAGATTGATTTTTATCAGTAACCGAATCCGTTGGTGCAAAAATACAGGCTGTCATATTTTTATAAAATAAAGAAATACAAAAATGGTAACACAGAGAGTAAAAAAATAATAATCATAAAAAACTAGACACTTACTACATGATTGTAGCTCGCGTTACTGTTTGCCCACTGCTGGGACCGAGATCATAAGACTTTTTCCAATATCTTTTAGTTAGCTTTGTGATCTGTAGTTTCTTTGCTCAATTATTTAATTTGTAATCCGTTATCGAAATCAAAAAAACATCAAAAACCTCCAATTGAGTCGACTAGTTTCAATAGTAACCGGCAATGTGATTTTTTCTATATATAACTCTCTCCATAGCTCTCTGAGCGCCTTTGAGCGAATGTAGCAGAATTAGTAGTCAGCGACCTCGTCTACATCACACACACACTGGGTCTCCTGTTGCCGAGACTCTCAAGAGACTGGTGCCTCGGGAGAATGTACCCACACATAAACACTCACGATACACACACACATCACACACACATTGTCACATTATTGGTACAAAACCTCCGGCAGAAACTAGTACCTAAATAACAATGTATGGATTCGCAATTATCCAGGTGTATAAAAATATTCCCTGGCTATTAATCCAACACAGCCATGTTACACACAATCGTTTTACACACAACCGTGTTACACACACCTAAACTGCGTTATTCGAACACCATCTATCTATACGGTCGCAATCAATTCGATCGCAGCAACGTGAATAGCAATCGCTTGTTTTCGTGAAAAATGTGTCCATTTATCCGGAACTGCCCACCGCAGAACGAGGAGCCCTAATAAATAGAGCTTGAAGAAGCGAAACTACAAGCGGACATCCTACTATTCCTACTGATATTATAAATGTCAAAGTTCGTAAGGATTTATGTATGGATGGATATTTGTTACTCTTTCACGCAAAAACTACTGATAGTTTTTGCGTGAAAGAGTAACAAATATCTTCTGATTAGGCTGAAATTAGGTATGGATATAGTTTAGGACCTGGAATAATGCATAGGCTATTTTTTATTCCGATAAAACATCCAATAAATATAATTATATTCAATAAATATAAACACAAAATCAATCACCACTAAGGTAAATCGGTATCTAGGATAGACGACAGCTGTGGCGCGGTGGGCGAAGGTCCGCCTGCGACGCAGGAGGTTGTGGGTTCGATTCCCGCCTCGGGACAAATATTTGTACGATCTGCAGATATTTGTTCAGGGTGTTCTTATTGTTTGCTATGTATAATAAAAAATATCTATATATGTAATATAATGTATTATTTCTAGTACCCATAACATAAGCTCTGCTTAGCTTGGGGCTAGATAATGCTGTGTGAATTGTACAGCATTATTTATTTATAGAGTAGATTTATTTCCAGCGGTAGTCTTCCATGGTCTATTTGTAACTGTGTCCGATGATGGTGACCACTTCAAAAAATTAACGTAAGCCACACCTTTGTGCCCACCCCCCGTGTGACAATGTTGTATAGCGGGTAATCTCGCTGGAAATAAAAATATAGAAATTATACGTAGGTACTGGACAATCCACAAAGGATCATTTAGCCCCAAGCTAAGCAGAGCTTGTAAACATAACTTGTAAATAAAAATAAAAACCTATCATCATCATCATATCAGCCCATACACGTCCACTGCTGGATATTGGTATCCATACGACCGACGCCACAAATAGCGGTCCTGAGCCGCCTCCATCCATCGACTCCCTGCGATCGCTACGATGTCGTCGGTCAATCGACAGGATGGTCTCCCATGAAGGGAAGGATTTGTCATAATCACCGCGGTTGGCAGGCGGATTGGTGATCGCAGTGTTGGTGTTTAAAAATACTCAGAAGGAAGTTGCTGCCCTTCCTCTGCTAGATTCCCTTAGTCGGCTAAAAACCTATCTAGTCACGTAATTCCTGAAGTTGGTTTGGCAAATAAATATTTGCCACATGAAGACGAATTTCACTTCTATAAGCTGTAACTGATCATTGTATTTAGCCGAAACCCTAATAAAATAAAGGTACTGGTCTATCTATATCATTTCTTTATGTGAGTAACGAAGTAAAACGTCTATCTTTATGTACGAACAAACTCAGTGGTGAGTTTGCCGAGCTTGCTCTCCTTACAAATTACATAATATGAACTTTCCTTTGCTTGTGGTTACATTGCCCTTATTGAATACTAGAGCGCGCCCCGGCTTCGAACGGGTATTTAACAAAAATTTCAAGTTCCCTAATTTTTATGAAAATATTGCCTATATCACCCAGCGATAGTTTAGCTTCCCAACAGTGAAATAATTTTTAAAATCGGTTCATTAGTTTCGGAGGCTATTAATTACAAACAAACAATCAAATCTTTCATCTTTATAATATTAGTATAGACTAGTTTCTGCCAGCGGCTTCGTCACGTTGTTTTTATGGATATGTTTTAATGTTATTTCTATGGCATTGGAACTGATTAACCTATTGAATAAAATGTAGCTTTGTTGTTTTCCATTCGAAATACTTAACTGGGGTAATTTTTTTTCAAAATTGTATTTAAAATTCTTGACTAGTCTATGCATCTAATTAAGTATGTTGTATGTTTGTTATTTGTGTGCCTATTGACAATAAATGATCTTTAAGACATCACTGTGATGACTGAGTAGTGAGAGGATAGCAGAACCCACTCGATCAGTATAAGGTGTCACAAAATAAGTTTTCGAAATATAAACATGTAGAGTAAAAGTATGCAGTAATAAATTACCCCATTTCGTGTCACCTAAATGTACCTACATACAATCCGCCATTAGAGATAACTCAAATTCTAGCGAGTAATAACCAAAAACTCAACATTACATCGACAAAGCAAGCTGTATTTTGGATAAGAAGGTATTTTGAGTTTATACTGAAAGGTTGAATTTGCCTTTTAGAATTTATCAGCACAGAAAAACCAGAGATCGAGATATTTTCTTAAAAAATCTCTTAAAAATATTTGAAACAATTTCCATCTATTGAAAATCCTACATAAATGGATGGAACAAGAGGATCACATTAAAAGTGAATCAGAACAGCGATCAGAAACGAAGATAATTACTAAGATGAGCTCCATTCGCCTATAAAAGTTGATGAACCTTCGAGAAGCACTACGAAGTGGTTTTACAAGGAAAGCAGGCTACCGGCTAGTCATCATCATCATCATATCAGCCCGTACACGTCCACTGCTGGACATAGGCCTCCCCCGTACGACGCCACAAATAGCGGTCCTGAGCCGCCTCCATCCATCGACTCCCTGCAACCGCTACGATGTCGTCGGTCCAACGAGAGGATGGTCTCCCATGTAGGGGGGGTTTTGCCATAATCACCACGCTGCTTGGCAGGCGGATTGGTGATCGCAGTGTCGGTGTTGAAAAATACTCAGAAGGAAGCTGTTGCCCTTCCTCTGGTAGGTTCCCTTACTGGCTAGTGAGAAACAGAAAATCTTATTTAGTATATCTCAAAGTACAAGTACATAATCTACACATAAAATACTAAATAGGCAGGTACATAAAATAATAAAGAACGAGACCTAAAAAGTAACAACAGGTAAGCTGGTTTTCTCCTAGTTTTTTGTGTTCAGTGAAAAGTTTTCTCCGAAATTGCACTTTTCGCCGAAAGATTTATTGAAAGGTATATGTGCTATAAACATTTTCAAGTCTATCGTACTTTTCGGTTCAGCCGTGGCCGAAATTCTGCTAGAAGAACATCATGGGGCCGAATGTTTTTTTGTCACTTTAAAGTTATAACCATAGAGTAAAAACTCGCTGCTGTCTCAGTCAAAAACCATAAAAACCACAAAATTACTATTGCTTTTCTGCAACAAGATTTCTGCCTAAACAAGGTGAACCGCTTTACTCCTTAATGGGACCGATAATTGAAAACTTGGGTTTAATCCGCGAAGAGTAAATTGAAACGTGGCAGAGCGGAAAAAAGATAATTATTTGATATTGTTGAAAAAAACCAGGATTCGTTTACGGTAATGTTATTAAACTTTAGGCCCTTCAATATTTTAATTTAGTAAAGTCTCTCCTTGTAATTATTATTTTGTTCGCTTCGATTCACTTTAACAAACTGATCTCTGTAACATTTTTAATTTTAGTCAACCGTTTTCATCATACAAAATAGTGAAACACCATACAAAATAGTGAAACACCATACAAAATAGTGAAGCACCATACAAAATAGTGAAACACCATACAAAATAGTGAAACACCATACAAAATAGTGAAGCACGATACAAAATAGTGAAGCACGATACTGCCGTCCTTAACAAGAATGCAATAACTCGGTCCGAGCTACTTTCGAGAAAAACGCAGTTAAAGATATTATATTACCAAATCCTTATAGGTATATTGCGGTTTATAAAAATACTGGATCGGCTATAGATACGTACAATCTGTCTTAGCAGAACATATAGAGCTCGTTTTACTGATCACGAATATGTGTATAACTCTTTTAGCGCGAAAACCGAGTTATTGCACCTTTGATAAGGACGGCAGCATAATATTAATAAGTCAAACAAGAGCCTTAATTAAGCAGAAAAAAAAGTCTAAGTCTATGGGTCAAACACACCCTTGGTAGGCGTGGTTACGCATAACATAATGCGTCCCTGATATCACGTTAGCTACAAGATCTTAGCGAATATTTTAATACATAATTTTTTAATACGACCGAATATTAAGTATGATGTGATGGATGGGATAATATGTAATTTTTTTTTACCCGCGACGGAACGGATATGGTATTATTAAAGTACCCACCTACTAATATCGCAAAACAAAATAATTTTAAAGTGTGTCGTTCACTTGACTTCGTAGCTCTATTAGCAGCACATTCCCGTATTGAGGCGAGGTTGCGGGTTCAAGTCTCGTCGAGGTTGATATTTTTTTGGGTATTTATTTTAATAGTACCTGGATGACTGAGCTTTGCTCGGTATGTTTATTTTGGTTTATTGTGTTTTTTAGAAATTATATTTATATACGAATTACATACTGATGAAATTATGAAATAAGATTAGTTGCTCCCAATAAAAAAAATATAGTACCTATTATTATTCGCGTCATATCCGAGTATAAACAGTAAATTTAAAAAAAGATGTCTTTGGCTTTGTAGCGTCGAAATCTTGTCTATGGGAGGATTATTGAAAACACGTCATTTTCTATAGATGAATCCTAGCTAGATCGATTTATCGTCCCCGAAACCCCCTGTATGTTTCATGAAAATCGTTGGAGCCGTTTCCGAGATTCAGATCATATATATATAACACATTATCTTATATCTTTAAACGAGCAATTCTTCTATATAGTATATACACACACATATATATATATATAATTCGACCTAACACAATCTTATATCTTTAAACGAGCAAATGTGCATATATATATCTACTGAAAATCTAAAGATCACCCTCTCATTAATCTCCATGTGTGCCATCTGGCAAGATTTGTAGCTTATGAGTAGTTATGAGTTTAATCTGGTTATAAATACAAATTAATTTATTATTTAGCTGCAAGACTTATAAGGTGTTCTTGATCTAACTTTCTCAGCACTAAAAGAGCTCTCCACACATCAAAGGTTACCCTGCCTCGTAATTCCTAAACCTATTCAGGAACGAGTATCCAGGAAAACAGACTTCTTGAATAGCGCTCATAGAAAAACTTTTCTCATTATTGGAACAGAATGGTCGGGATTACTTGGGTTTAATTGTGGTCATTGAATAAATAATCTACGATTCCAACGTAATGCTCCAATATAAAGCTTCAAATATAAAGTGGTTCTGAACTTTAGGCAAAAAAATATATGATGAAAATGGTCGCTAGTTACCTAAGTTATATGGATGGTCCGTAATGGTCACCCAATAACCAAACCACGAAAAAGTACGAACACTTAGATAGATATATAACTCTTTATTGTACCAAACAAACACAAAATACAATACAACTAGGAAATGCTAACAAACAAAGAAGAACAAAGGGCAGCCTGCGATCTCTTCTAGGCAACCTTGGGATGGAATGGACATAAAAGAACAATATAGACGGTGGCGTTTGAGTTTAACGAATTATGAATATAATATAATGATACCTACACAACGTAATATATGTATACCTACTTAATACACATATATGTACCTACTTAGTTCATATACATAAACTTACATACACATAAAATAAAGTTGTTTGAATAGTTACAAGGATAAATAATGTTGATGAAGCAGTTTTTTGTAAATAGGAAGTGATTTCGCACGTCTGCACTTATTGCACGATCACAATTATTATCGAACAAATTTATCGCAAGTTTGACGTGATTATGTAAGATTTAGGGAATAAAAGAACTAGTAAATCTTCCAAAGCTGTCATACTTCCAAAGTTCTCGAACTTTTAAAGTAGGTAGGTGCAGCAATTCAGCCTTTTATAAGCATTTTTTAAATTCATTTCAATATTATGTCTGAAGTTTTCAAATCACTTTACAAGCCAATGAAAACGATGCTTACAAGATAAAGGAGAATTTAGGAACGATGGATTTTCTTTATGCGACTATGGAGCCACCTTCTGCTAAACTGACGCTATCAGTGCAAATTATTTGATGGGGAAAAAAGGTGAAAAGTTTTAATTAAAAATTTCTTTTAATCACATAATTTGGCTTTTATTACAAACATGATAAATCTAACATAAATTAAATTATATAAAAATTAAACCGACTACACTGCATTACTAAGTAGCTGAAAAACAGAAAACAGGATTAGGTGAAAATGTTTCACTTCGCTTCGCAGACGGGGCGACATGAGGTCAACTCTTAAACATTGGGTCGTTCGGGTAATATTTTTTTATAGTTAAATTTATTTGACTCTTTTTAGTCATCATGTACATACATACATACATACATAGTAAGACACTAAGCGTTTCTCGATCAACTATCGGAACTTGAATTGGAAATATTGTTTGGTTTTTAACCTACTACCCAAAACGAGGGGTGTTTTTATAAATGTTCGTAATATTGAAACACAATTGTAAAATTGTTTATGAATAAATAATTCCAATCTAATCTACTGCCAGTTTAATGCTACGATATTTTAAATTTTAATCAAAATGGATTTTTAAACCATAAAATTCGCCCTAGTTCCTAACCTACCCAGTCTGGTTCTCCCATGCGCTTATTCGTACCAACCAAATAAATAAATAAAAAACCACTCATTGTGCCTACTTCTAGAGGCCAAAGCATATCCTTGTGCCCGATACTTAAAATGAAATGGGTTCCATTCCATAATCATTTATTGAGTGGTATCATGTTCTGTGGCGCTGTGGGCGATGGTCCACCTGCAACGCAGAAGGTTGCGGGTTCGGGTCCTGCCTCGGGATAAATGTTTGTACGATGTATAGATATTTGTTCAGGGAGCTCTAGATATTTTCTATGTTTAATAAAAAATATCTATCTATGTAGTGCACAATATTTTTATTATTTCATTTGTAAATACTTGTTCTAATTTGTTTCTATTATTTGATTGTAATTTTTTTAGTAATTTCGTCTTAATTATATCAGTTATCTACTACCCAAAACACAGGCTCTGCTTAGTTTGGGACTAGATAATGATGTGTAAATTGTCCAGCATTATTTTATTATTTATTTTTTATTTTATTTGTACATCGAGTTCATTATGATTAAGTTAGATGAGATCATAACATGTACCCAATTAGAGCGCAAAACATAAAAATATACTTTCTTAAAATTTATTTAAGAGCTTTGTTTTAGTAGCACCATGTTTACGATAAGCGGCTCCTTAAGCTAAGAAAGTCGTGATGAATGGTCCATGGGATTATGAATCGCTGTAGGGCTCGGGTTTCAAATGTAAAGCCTGGGCTTGAGCCAGGTTACAGGGAACTGAGACGTGTCAAGACATAAGTTACCTACGTTTTATTATAGTTCATATGTGACCGTTTAGGCTAAAATTAAAAAATAAACTTATATCTACATTTATAGAATGCCTATTTTAATTTCCAAAACGAAATCGTGTGTTTCGTGACGGCTAATTAGTGTACTCCAATACAAAGAATTTAGTACCAATATCCACGAAAATAAAAACGAAACAAACGATTCCGTATTTAATAGATCTCCTGGCTCCAGCTTATACAGGTACTCTGCATATACATAAGTACAGAACCTGTGACAAAACAAAAGTGAAAGAGGAAACTGATTGAGACGCGAAAGTGAAGATGGGCGGGGCATATTCCTCAAATGGATCCGGACCGATGGCCGCGAAGACTGCTGGAGTGGAGATTTACGACAGCACATCAGACCAAGGTGAAGACCACCAAAAAGATGGGGTGACGACATCCGACAACACGTAGGCTAGGAGGTCGAGGCACAGATTAGGTAATGTTACGTCGAAGGCTCAATAGCGTCTAGAGTGGAGACGATTGGACGAGGCCTATATTCAGAAATAGATCCAGGACAGGCCACGATGATGATAATGATAGCACCTGTACATATACTTAGAAGCACGGTATTATATAGTTAAATAATTACAAAAACTTAATTCGCGTAATACGCACACGCGGACAGGTTTGTGTATGAAATTCATGAGACATCCTGGTTCTACACACATGCAAATCCTAGCTCTGGTTTGTAGCCTCGCATAATACTGAGACAGAGACCTTAATGTAATACATTGTTTAATTGTTTTCTGTTCGTATCTAAATTTCATGTAAAGTGCCGTGTTATGTGTTCAAATAAACTGATTTCCTTTCTTTCTTTCTTTTCTTTCAAATAAACTACTTGATGACCTGATTTTGTAATTGGCTTTAATTCTAGCCAGGTATTTCAGGCAGGAAAAATGGAAATCAAATTTGTTCATAAAATCTGATAGGTTCTCCGGCCTGTGACTGCACAACAAAATCCCCAATCTCCATGCCAACCTCCATCAGCGCTGAAATCTTCAATTATACTTCAAGTGATATACTTGAAAGGCAATCATCGTCAATATCAAAGAGGTCCCCTATAAAATATACGACAAATTGCCGTGCCGATTTCGCCTATTGTCTAGTGTTTCGTAGGCGTGTAAACAATAGGGCAGACAATAATTCCACGGGTTCGATCTGCTTTCAGATAGCCTCAACAATTCGTACCTTCGTCAAACTAAGGGCTCCCCAATAATGCTGGCATTGGAATTTATGTCGACCCCAGGAACCCCTTTATCCTGCTGAAACGGTCATTTTGAGTAAAGCACCTGTCATTCTAAAGCTTGGAATAGTGTGGAATCAAGCAGAAGTATTTCGTGATTAATATTGTTTGGGACGAAACACGTACATATATCGTTGCCAAACCTAGAAGCTTTATTATTGGGGGTAGCACCTTAGTTTTTATTAGCGCGCGTCATGTCACAAACTATGTAGGTATCGTATTAACATAAATCCTCCATAATCCAAATATACAGAACCCTACCTACTCAATCCGAAAACTCCCAGAGCAGGGAAATTAATATTTTAGGATAGAAGAGTCGTAAAGTGAAAGTAACATTATCTTCCGATAACTATGTTTCCAAAACATTAAACTAACCTTTTACTTAAAGTCTGTGAACTCTTTTCTAACCTTATGTTAGCTTATTTTCAATGAGGTGAAACGCAAAGGATGTGGAACGGTCAACGGGCGGTGCCATCAATATCCCATTATCATTTGGCATTAGACCAAGAAGTGCTTGTAAGACCCGTTTAAAGGCTCTAAGGTATCACAGGATTATTGGGAATAGAAGTTATAGACTGAAGTTGGCAGCTTTTAGTTCTTATGTTATCGAACGGACGGATCTCGCTACTTTAAGCCAATTAGATTTTTCATATTGTTATGCTTTGAAAGATAATCGATTGAACCTTGTTGGTGTCAATGAACTATCGTGAATGTTTGGTACAATATGCAGATATGTCCCGGGTACTCTGGGGCTGAATAGTACTAAATTAATCACTTTACCATAACAAGAGTATCGTTTCTGAATGACATATTTTGGAATTTTATCTTTTATTAAAGAAACTACAATCAAAAGTGTCAAAGATTGAATATCAATATATCCGTGCAAATAGCACCGCAGCACGATAAGATACTATTGTCATAATTATTAAAGCGATTGCTATGCAGAATTCGGACCTGGCCTGGGTATTTTCTAGGTATGATAAAAATATATATATTATTAGATATATTCGTTATCTAGGTAGTACTCGTAATATAAGCTTTACGTAGCTTAGGGCTAAGTAAGGCTCATAAGAGATGAGCCTGAAAAGACAAACGCTGCTGAGACTGTGGATGTAGGCGCGAGCAGTCCCATGGTCTCAGTCCTACTGAAGTGAAGGAACATCCCAGGGGGATGTTCCTTCATCTAGCCCCCCTGGGATTTTCTTTCACCTCAGTATGCTGTGTGAATTGTCCAGCATTATTTATTTAATGATTATGCTTACGATGTCAGTTGGTGAGTTCAATCATACAGGCGTCATGAATATTTATTTTTCTTGGTCGCCATGGTCAGTATTTGCTCTTGGCTACAAAGAAATCATTCAATCAATTGACACATTGACACCATAAAGTTTCATATTGTACATATGAGTTTAATCTTTAAGGTTTATTAGTACTTTATGCGTATTTAGCGATTTTAAGGTAGCGGTCGTTGTCTTTATTTTCGAACTAAAACAAAAAAAAGTCGTTGGATATGAAACCTGTTTCACAGAAAGCACTGGCAACTAATGCCAGCCAATATCAAAAAGCTGCTGCATCAGGTTTGCATGTTTTATAACATCAAAATCGAGATTTTTACCTATTTGCTATGAACATTAAACGTTTCTAATTGTAGCTATAAATCAAAATTGATCAACCCCTTGCATCAAAAGTGAAGGGTCACTCGCCTTATAATATCCTTATAATATACCTAAACAGAGAATATAATATTTTTAACAATATTTTTTCTGATCTTTAGACAGACAGACTTCTAACACTATCGATACAAAAAGCTTTTCTCCAAACGCAATGCAACATACGCCCCCAGGCTACACATTTGGGATTCCTTCGGAAGCTTTCTTCTAAATCACATCGCCTTACAAACACGCCTTTATTATACCAGCAATAAAGTTCACTCTGCAAGCTATTAACAGTCTGTACTTTACGAAGCTTTTCAATGTATTATTTCGGGTGTTATCGCATGAATGTCTGCTTTATTACATCTTGAGAATGCCAAGTGCCTGCTTTACGGATCTTAGGATTTTATTGACATAACTTTATGGTTCGCTTAAGGGTTTGCTGTTAGCTAAATTGCTATTAAAATTAATTTTATTAGACTGACAATCTTGGAGACCTGAGAAAGCCTACGAAGGACTTCAAACGACTTTACCAAACAATTTTCGCTACTCCATTAAACCTTAGCGGGAACTCTTTCCTGTTGCAGTCGTAGCTTATCCAGCCTAGGGTTGGCATATAGTAAATCCACCTTGATAAGAGCGGTCGAGTACCCGTTTTACTAGTAAACTGACTGACAGTGTCAAACTGTCAGATCTTCATCCTTAAGACTAGAGCTAGCTGACAAATTGAAGAGGAAATAAACGAAAGTAAGTTTGCTATTGCTACACCCTGCCCAGTCATTTACTTTCTGTTTTGTATAAACACGACTATGAAGTTCCCTAATTGTTGACACGTGAGTGAATAAAGCCTGGCTGTGGGGCCGCGGCTTGCGAATATCGACCCCTCCAACCCAATCCGTGGATGTCGCAAGAGCCGACTAAGGGAACCTACCAGAGGAAGGGCAGCAGCTTCTTTCTGAGTATTTTTCAACACCAGCACTGCGATCACCAATCCGCCTGCCAAGCGTGTTGATTATGGCAAATCCCCCCTATATGGGAGACCATCCACACATTGACCGACGACATTGTAGCGTTCGCAGGGAGTCGATGGATGGAGGCGGCTCAGGACCGCTATTTGTGGCGTCGTATGGCCTATGTCCAGCAGTGGAAGTGTATGGGCTGATATGATGATGATGAGTGAATAAAGACCGAATAACAGAATGAACTATTTCATTTACACAGTTCCTTTTCACAGATATAGATGCGAATATTAAGTATAAACAGTAGAAACTATGAGAGTCAATATCAAAATAAAAATGTTCAAGCCAAGACACAAACCTCATTGTTGTATTATGTGTGCTGCTCGCGCCTTCGCCCGCGTTTTATCGGGATAAAATATAGCCTATCTGTTATTTCAGGTCCCAAACTATACCCATACCCAGCCCAATTAGTTTAGTAGTTTTTGCGTGAAAGAGGAACAAACATACATACATCCATACTCACAAACTTTGACATTAATAATATTAGTAGGATTTATCATTATTTTCAACATTGACTGGTAGCGACGTTGTAGATAAATTTGTAACAAAACTTTATTCCGTTATATAAATTAGTACAGTTCTAAAACCACATTTACACGACTGCAACATTAGTTTGCAACACAAACGCTGTTTGATGTACGAGAGCAATAATGCTTATTAATGAAAGTGCCAAGTTGTGAAAATTCATTAATTAATTATGAAAGGGATTGTTAATTTTGGTCGAGAATCACTCGTCAATGTAAACTTTTGCATGAAGTATCTACGAGTACCTATGATTAGCAGATTAGTATCGTTTTTTACCTGACTACCGGATAGTTATGATTATAACATAAAAACTGTTAGTTGTGAGAGAACAACTGGACTACCCTTTTCGGAATCATTTGAAATGATGGTTTTTATAAGCATCATCATCATCATCAGCCTACTGTTTCATGATTTATAGGATTATTAGCTAGTCCTTCAGTTTTTCATAAAAACCATTGAAATTGTACACATAGAGTAATGTCAAATTGTATAGTTAATATTTAAAATAATAGTGTTTAAATTGCCAATTCCTTTAATTTTATCTTATATCCAATATTTATTTAAAAATATATCCTTACTAACAACAAGAGCCGTTGATGTGAAATAAAATATTGACTACTTTTTGTAAAATGAATTGATTCGATTGTAGGCTTATGAAATACATACATTTACCAAGAAATTATATACGCAGTTTTTTGTCATTCATAAGTCAAACTTATGCCGACTCAGACGAGTTGATCTAATTCTCGTGTATAGTTTCCGATCTGGCCATATCTACATTCCCATGTCAAAGAGCCACTATATATATACCTGAGAAATTGTTGCCATAGTACACCTAATATAATGCAATATTCAAAATTAAACTGTGGTTGCTCTTCAAATCTTGATACCTACTGGTTGGTATAGAAAGTGAGCTGGCCACGTAGCTCTCAATTCCAGCCTTTAAACAGCATTTAATAGTCAGAAGAGGAGAGGAGGAGAAAGAGGTCAGAATTGGGCCACTTCCTTGGAAACTTGGGCACGGAAGCGTTACTAAGTACTTTGGGCACGTGATGCTATGTTTAGAACTACATACTAACTATGCAACACTTTTCGGAACCTGTGAGCAGGTAAAATCTTTCATTTTAGAAAGCTGCATTGGTTGGTCATTGTATTTTTTTCCTAGATTTGATCCTAGATGAGTCTCAGCATTGATATTGATAAAGCCCTAATTATGTTAAAGCCTTGGTTATATTAAAGCCTAGAGTGACAAAACTCAATAAGTGTAAACGGCGATTTTTAAGAGAAAATCTTAGGAGATTGTACAAAACGCCGGTTCCAAAGCAAATAACTTATTTTGATTTATTTCCAGCGTTTTACGTGACACGCAACTGTCCTAATTTTTTTTTATAATAGGTAGACTTTAGTTTGATCACAATCTCAACAGATGGATCTATAACGTTCCACCGAATCTTATGAAGTTTGCCCTTGGTCTTACTTGCAGCCAGCAAGGCACAATTGGTGCCATATCGTCAAGCGATCTCTTCCAGGCAGATTAAGCTTCTTAACTTATACCGATTCAACAAAGTATCTACTTATCAGTTATCAAATCACGTGTATATACAACATTGAAAATAATATTCAACAATATCAAACAGGATAAATTAGCTGTCCACGCGTTTTCCCTCCGCTTTCTGAGTAGTTAACTTTTATGCGGACCGCGTGGTGGTTTTATCATAAAAATTTCCTCATATAGGCGCCGGGCTGTCGCGCTGTTAACTATAATGTGGTCTGCCATCGCTTCGATAAAGAGCTGAACCTGAGTGTACAAGCACAGTTTTATAGAACAGCTGCCGAGCTTGTGATGATGTCCTCCATGCCGAATTCTGGCCATCTGCGCAGGGCATATTATTGTGCACAATAAATAACGAAAATCGAATAGCTAATAGATACTGAACAATTCACACAGCATCATTCATGCTCAAGCTAATAAGCCCAAGCATATTTAAGTAGGTATTATAGAGATAAATATAAATAAATACTTATTATATATGTATATAGTATTACATATTCAATAAATAACATACAGTAAATATAATAAATATACGTATAACATTACCTATCTATTTGACTTCGACTATAAAAACTTTCGTAATTTGACGAATTCATTATGAATGTAAGCGGTTTAACTACGAACCTATTTTGTGTTGGAAGAACACCAATGAAACGTTGGGAATGAACCCTTATAGAGGGATGAAACGTTGGTCTTCTTCCAACGCACACTAGGTTCATAGTTAACGCGCTTACATTCATAATGAATTTGATATTGATATTGAGGAAATGTTCGTAGACCATTTTTTTTATATAGGGAGAAACTTAGGATGTCTAATAGAAGTGGATAAAGCATTCCACAGTTTTATACCGTGTACAGTCAAGGATGATAACATAAATTCGAAAAAACCACAAAACTGTAAAAACCAACTGGTTGCTACCAGCTATGTAACAGCCGCGTACAGTTGCGTAAACCGTTAACCGTATCACGTATCGCCCTTTAGGGTAGTCACAGCTTTGGAAGTGCGCTAAAATGTTTATAGCTTTTCGAATCATTTACGCACAGGTGCGAGAGTACGAGAGAATGGAAATAAGTGACATTCCTGTTTAGTTGTATCAAATCGTGTTGTACTGAGTTTGGAGTGTCAATTTTGTTGGTAATTAGAATATGATAGAATATTGTTTATTTCGACACACATTTGAAGTACATTGCGAGAGTACGAGAGTATGGAAATAAGTGACATTCCTGTTTAGTTGTATCGAATCGTCTTTTACCGAGTTTGGAGTGTCTATTTTGTTGGTAATTAGAATATAATAGAATATTGTTTATTTCGACACACAATTGAAGTACATTGCGAGAGTACGAGAGTATGGAAATAAGTGACATTCCTGTTTACTTGTATCGAATTGTGTTGTACTGGGTTTGGACTTTTGGAATGTCCATTTTGTTGGTAATTAGAATATAATAGAATAATGTTTATTTCGACACACATATGAAGTACTAGCTGCTGCCCGCACCTTCGCCCATTTTTTATCGGGATAAAAATTAGCCTGTATGTTATTCCAGTTCCCAAACTATACCCATACCAAATTTCAGCCTAATCGGTTCACTAGTTTTTGCGTGAAAGAGTAACAAATATCCATACATCCATCCATACAAATTTGAAGATTTATAGTATAATACTAGCTGACCCGTGCCTACTTCGTTGGGTGCTAATCATTTTTAGTAGTCTATAAAACTCGCAAATAACGTGGTTTAAACAATGCGTGTTTAAACAAACTCAATAGGTAAAAGAATTTTCAAAATTGGCTCAGTAGATTCAGAGATTACCCCCTACAACCACACAAACCTTACTTATTTTTATTAGTGTACTATAGTATAGATTTAAATAGGTATACCTAGATTTTATTGACTGGACGTCACATAGTGGGGGGCACTGGCAGTGGGGCCCCAGAAGTAGGGGCCGCCGGCAGATGGCCTCCCGAAGTGGGCACCCCACATTGCCCCGCAGTAGTACCCCCTCATTAGCCCCCCACATTAGGGGCCCCAGCAGTGGGGCTCTCAGCCGGGGGCCCCCCACATTTCCTCGCAGTGGGACCCCCGGTAACCCCCGCAGTGGGGGGTCCCAAGGCGGGGAAATTAAAATAAATATTTTCGTTTTCATAGAGATCTACTCGTAACCTAAGGTTTTATAACAAAAAGCTGTTATTGTAGTTCAAATAAATTAAAAATTAAAATTTCAGAATACGCGGACATAAACGGCTGTAACTTTTCATTGCGTTGACTTAGAAGTTTGATTTATATCACGGTTACAAAAGGTTACGGACTCGAGTATTTGATTTTAATTTCAACTCGATACATTCTAAGAAAAAGGGGGTTGATAGACCGATGGAGAGATGGACAACAAAGTGATGCTATAAGGGTCCCTTTTTCTTTTGGGGTACGGTATCCTAAAAATTAAGCATTCTAAAACGCTTTTTAACGAAACACAGCATACGTGTTTTGTATAAGTTTCATCCTAGTATTCTAATACCATAATATGCTGTTATTTGTGCATTATGTTTAAGAATACCGCCTTAGTGCTCATATACACGAGCGGCAAAGTGCCAACGACAGAGGTAACTATAGCCGTCGACAGTCGACGGCTGCCGTCAATTGCCGACGGCTGCCGTTGGCGCGTCGACAGCTGGCGTCGACAAGTGACGGCTAAAATTACCTCTGCCGTTGGCACTTTGCCGCTCGTGTATATGAGCACTTAGGTATAATCCACAAAAATAAAATACCCAAATTTATCATAGAAAATCATCTGTACAATAAGACAGAACATGAAGGTTACGAGTAAGTAATGAGCAACATCCCCAAAGCCTCAGCAAACTGCGAAGCAACGCTACAGATACGTATAATCCTCACTTTAGTGCGGATCTACCCTCATTCCATTTCATTAAGGACACGACCTGACCCGATTATTAAGGCGAAAGAATCATAAGCCAGTTCTGTATGTGATTCTGGCTGATAATATTTTGTGAAGGTAAATTAGGCAGAAGATGGTAGGAGGAACTAGTTCTTTTCTACCGGATTTAACCTTTAACTGGTGATTCCCGCCTTGGGTCAATCTTTGTATGATCTGTAAATATGGGTACTACTCGGTATTTTCTATATAAAAAATATCAAATTATGTATGTATTGTATTATGTATATCAGTCATCTAGTACCCATAACATAAGCTGTTTAGCTTGGGGCTAAATGATGCTGTGTGGATTGTCCAACATTATTTTATTTATTACGCTTACCTGGCTCACAAACGTATACGATTTAAAGAACCTTGTCAACGATCTAAGCTCACAGCAGCCCGAGTTCGAAAAAGGGGAGGGAGGCTTTTGCCCGTTAGTGGGTGACATGGAAAGTAACTGATAATAAATTACACTTATATTAAGATTGTGAAAGTATGGTTCGATGGATGTTTGATTGTTACGTATTCACGCCAAAACTATTGAACGTAGCGTACTGAAATCTTTCATAGATATTGGTTTAGACTTGTGTGTGTTTGACGTTTGTTGACCTTTCTGTGCCATAAATCAGTAGCCATAGTATAGAAATGATATTAAAACATTTCCTTATAACATTAATTAGATCTATGTTGACTTGGAATAACGTATGTAGGTAGGTTTAGGCCGGAAATTACGCGGTAAATGAATCAATTACTTTGTAATCGTAACTTTCCGTATAGCAACATGTCTTCGGTTGGGTGCAAGGTGTTGCGTGCCTCATAAATGCCAGTGCGGTACTGTTGTCGAACAGCTTGGTCATCACGGATTATCGTGTACTAGGGCTGCCGGTCGGATATCTCGCCATGCCAGCCTTAACGATATCATCCGACGGGCCTTTGTCACTGCTAACGTACCAGCTATTCTCGAACCGAATGGTCTGTTGCGTGACGATAGTAAGAGGCCCGACGGCATGACTTTAGTCCCTTGGGAGCTGGGGAGGCCTATTGTGTGGGACGCTACATGTGTCGACACACTTGCGTCTTCCCATCTTTCAAGGACATCCGTGAGGGCTGGTTCGGCGGCAGATTTGGCCGAGGATCTCAAGAGGCGCAAATATGCAGGTCTCAACAGAGCCTACGCATTTGCTCCCCTTGGAGTCGAGACCCTAGGTCCGTGGGGTACCGAGGCTCTCCGGGTTTTCAAAAAATGATCTGTGCGCCTGGTCGAAGCGACGCGTGACCCGAGAGCTGGTGAGTATCTGGCGCAACGCATTAGCATTGCCATACAGCGGGGCAATGCAGCCAGCGTCTTGGGGACGCTTCCGACTGGTATTGATATGGACCAGTTGAGCTATCTGTAGATTGTTTGAAACAGTCTGCAGTTAGCTCAATTGTTTCAATTGTAAATACTAGTTTAATTTCTTTATATTATTTGATAGTTATTTTCTTTGTCAATCAATTACTTGTTTAAATGAGTTCTAGGTAACTTATATTATTACGTAGCTACTTATTAAAAAATTATGTAAATAGTAGATAAAAACCAGCCAAAAAAGTAATTTCGTCAACACTCACAAAGTTAGAGCACATAATCAAACCCTTCCGGCCTTCGCAAACAACTTTCAAAGGTATAAGACACACCTTTCAAAAAGTTTTGGTGAACCTAGATATCCGCACGTAGATTGGTCTCTGACTGACTTGCGAACAAGCTAATTTGAAACTTATTTTCATACATATAATGCGTTCATTTCACTGAAGATTCAATTTTCCGGCGGTAGTTATAAAGTATTTCTAAAACAAGCAACAGGGCTCAATAAAGCACAAAGTTCCGCAATCTCTAGGGAAATCAACAACTTACGGCATGCTTCAGCTGCCTCATCCCTATTTGAAAATTATATTTTTACTACTTTGAGAGCTTCGACATAAGATTGAACGCTACAAATTGCTTCCGATCACCTTTCATGGGTATAAATAGATTGGGAGGTAGAGTTGTTATTTATACAGAGCTTTCCTTTGTAACGAGTGAACGCCTGCCTTTGAAAAGTGGGACGAATGCGGAATGAAATCACCACTGAAATTGGCTTTCCATGTTCGGACTACTTTGTGCTGAGGTCAGTGGGACGGATACGGAATTACTGAATTTTTTTCAATGTGGTGATTACAAGTAAAATTTTGAGAAACAATGCAAGAACACTCTAAAGAACACGATACAATTCTATTTACTAAAAACTTTTATCAAAAGCAAGCTTTTTTGTTTTGATTTGTTGGGAAGGCAAATCTAACGAACCCACGAGTTAGTGGCGATTCGCCATCGGACCCTGTTTTCTGCTACTTTTTAGTTCCATACTTTGAGTTTTGATTCGACATCGTCAAATAAAATATTGTTTTTCGCGTGGTGATTTGCCATCGGCAGTTCCATCACTCGACGAGGGTACGTCGTTTTTTTTGGGAGTTCCTCCAGTATAAATAAATAAATAATGCTGGACAATCCACACAACATCATCTAGCCCCAAGCTAAGCAGAGCTTGTGTTATGGGTACTAGATGACTGATATACATAATACAATATATTACATAGAAATATATATTTTTATTATACATAGAAAATATCCAGAACACCCGAGATAAATATTTGCAGATCGTATGACCTTCAGTTCCCATCATCATACCAGCTCGATGGTACACTAACATTGCATTGTCACCAAACTTTATTATATTAATTGTATTATGTGTTTTGTTTGAAATACCTTATTAAATAAATAAATATACAATAAATTTACATAAGTATCTATTCCAAATTTCAGCTCAATCGGTTGAGCATAACTGGTCTAAAAGTCAGTTGCAAGATTTGACCCGTACATACTAACAACCTTCTGTCTCCATCATCAGATCAGATCAATGTTACCCTAACATTGCATTGTCACCGAACTCACAAAAGTATGCCTTTCAGCGCAATCGCTAGGTTGCCTGGAAGAAATCGCTCTCGGCGATAAGGCCGCCTTTTGAACTATTTTTTTTTTTTTCATTTAGATTAATGTTTTTTTATTAATGTTAATTTAAGTACAATAAACTGTTCATTCATTCATTAATTCGGTTGAGGATAACTGGTCTAAAATTCAGTCGTAAGGTTTACATACTAACAGGGCAAGTTATATAAAAGCTAATAGAAAGATCTTACTGATACACAATCCTGTAATTCTCAATGCACTGAAAACATAAACAATAGCTACGGAATAGCTGCTGTCAGCTACATGTTACCTATCACAGTTTTGATTGAAATCTGTTTTGTAGCTATGAAACAATATTTGTATAGGCGAAGCTATTCTATGTCATATTTACCTACCGGTTAGAGGTAGAGACATAGATAGACAGACATCGTTTATGCCTTATTTGCCAACTAGCTGCTGCCCGCGCCTTCACACGCGTTTTATCGGGATAAAAATAGCCTATATGTAATTCCAGGGTCCAAACTATACCCATGCCATATTTCAGCCTAATCGTTTCAGTAGTTTTTGCGTGAAAGAGTAACAAATATCCATACATCCATCTTTACAAACTTTGACGTTTACAATACTAGTAAGAAGTAGGATATCTACACACAAAATAAATAGTAATTGTTAATCACTAGATAGTATAAAACAAAGTAGCTTTCCGCTGTCTGTCCCTATGTATGTATGCTTAGATCTTTAAAACAACGCAACGGATTTTGAAGTGGTTTTTTTTATAGATAGAGTGATTCAAGAGGAAGGTTTAAATGTTTAATTTAGTATCAGCGTTGCACCCGTGCGAAGCCGGGGCGGGTCGCTAACTTAATTTTGAAACAAAAAATAAAATTACCATTTAATTACACAATAACGAACATAGCGGTCGCAGGGAGTCGATGGATGGAGGCGGCTCAGGACCGCTATTTATGGCGTCGTATGGGGGAGGCCTATGACCAGCAGTGGACGTGTATAGGCTGATATGATGATGATGTACGTTGAACAAAAACTAAGGAACAGTATGTAAGAATATGTAAGTAGGTACGTAGGTGAACAATGTGTGCTGCAGTAGCAAATGGGCCCAGGCTCAGCATAATACCAAATGTTATAGGTTCCGGATCTTTATCGATTTGTAAGAGATGATTTGGTTTTTATTATATTTATTGACGGTATTTCATAATCATCAGCGTCATCATCAGGTTTTAAAAATGTTTCTGTTTATTTTGCTAGTCCACGGGACATGCCTCTACCAATATCTTGCTCGCCTCTACCAGCGTCTGGTCTTCAGTTTTTTCGACGATTGGTAAGTATTTCTAACAACGCAAAACGCTATTAAGATTTTATTTTTCATTTATAAAAACTAATATTTTTGAAGGTGTTTCAGCTTAGAGCTAGTTACGTTTCATTAAAATCGGTTCACGAGTTTACCTAATTTTTCTTATAAAACGACGGGGTTTTACGAAATTTCATAAAATTAACTTAAGTTTTGTCAGAAGGAAAATCATCAACGTGTTTTGTTAAAGTTTTGTTAGCACATTTTCAGTACCGCAAACATACATAGGTGTGTTTGGCGGTACTGAAAACATGTTAGGTGTTTGACAAAAATTTTGTTTTTATTTATATGACAGAATAATGTTTGTTGGCTCAGCTAGTTTAATTAATTAAGTTAAGTACGTTAGAGTAGGTATATTATAGCAGGCATTGTTATTTGTGGCGGCCGGCGGCATTATCGCTTCTGTCGTATATTCAGCACTAGCTGCTGCCCGCACCTTCGCCCACGTTTTATCGGTATAAAAATTGCCTATTTTATATTATTCCAGGTTCCAAACTATATCCATACCCAGCCCAATCAGTTCAGTGGTTTTTATGTTAAAGAGGAGCAAACCTCCACCTCTTTCACGCAAAAACTATTGAACTGATTGGGCTGAAATTTGGGATGGGTTTAGTTTGGGACTTGAATTAACATAGGTTATTTTTTAATTCCCCCCTACATGGGAGACCATCCACTCGATGGACCGACGACATCGTAGCGGTCGCAGGGAGTCGATGGATGGAGGCGGCTCAGGACCGCTATTTGTGGCGTCGTACGGGGGAGGCCTATGTCCAGCAGTGGACGTGTATGGGCTGATGATGATGATGATGATGATGACGATTTTTTAACCCGATAAAATGCCGGCGAAGGCGTGGAGTGGGCAGCAGCTAGTTTTAAATGAAATAGATGAAGAGTGCAAACAAAAGCAAATAATGCAGCACACTATTTCTTTTAACAGCGACAAATGGATTCAATACGCAACAGATAACAAATGACATCGTTTGAACAAAATCCATTGGCATCGTTTACAGGCTACATTATGAGCCAACTAGCTGCTGCCCGCGCCTTCGCCCGCTTTTTATCGGAATAAAAAATAGCCTATATATTATTCCAGGTCCCAAACTACCCATACCAAATTTCAGCCTAATTGGTTCAGTAGTTTTTGCAGAGTAACAAATATCCATACATCAATCCATCCTTACAAACTTTCTCATTTTAAATATAAGTGGGAAATATGATATAATAGTAGGATAGGATATCATGGAGGAGCATGGGTGTAACTTCCATGTGTCAGCCTGATTCTGATATTCGTTGGCATATACTTCGGGTGTGAAGGTACAATTTTTGCTAACAATTGTCGTTATTTTAAGAGTGGTCTGGTATTTTAAGGGAAGGAGAAAGAAGGCAAATATCTAATTTTTTGATTAAAAAACTTTAAGACCACATCAGACCAACGCGGCATTTGCTACCTAGATATATAGCGATAGCGTTAAATTTTTCTTGTCTCGCACGCTGCTTGCCGCGCGGTACTGTAAAATACTAAGCGGATGCTTCCGCTCTGGGTCGGATTATAAGATCTGAACGAAGAAGCGCCAGGCCTTTATTGAAAACAATCCGTCCCTAGGTAAAATATAACACAGAAATAAGTAATTTCTCGTTTTTTTTATAGGTGAAACAGAAAAGACCGTCAGCTGAATTTTTTCAATACAAACCATCATTTAGTATGGTATTAGGCTCCCTCGTTACAATTTAGACAAACGCTGACTCTGTAGCTATCCATTTATTTACTGTTCGAGTTTTGTACATCAAAGACTTATTTTACTTTCAACTCTATAATCTTAATAATAAAGTCTAAAGCGATGTTATTTATTTTGTAACCGACTTGAATAAACGTTGCCATATCTTATTTTGTTGAAGATTATTGTAAATCATCCTTTTTATAAGGTCTGTTTATTGTTTGCCAAAATTTGGTGAGCTTTTTTTGAGACTGAAAATTCCATTTCGCTAAATATTTGCTTTCTCTTTTGTTGAAAAATTCAAATATGACTTTTGTTAATCCAAAAAATTTATTTAAAACACAATAAAGAAAATGCATGCTTGGATGCACAGTCTGAATTATTATTTTTTGAAATAATTTATATCATGTGGTTCCCAAAACAACATAGTGCACAGTAAATCATGTCTAATAGGTTCACGAACAGTGCGCGTATTTTACAAGCTTTTCAGGAAGTCACAGGGTCGTAATCAGAGGGCCGAGCCAGTTTTAATATAGAAGAAACGATGGAGCAAAACTTTTTTGAAGTGCAGGAAAAGTAATCAATGTAATTACAATGCGGGCGATTGGACTACGCTGGAGTTTTTAACTTTTGTGGTTCTAAGATTTATCGCTTAACCAGTTACCACGACTTAAACTACTCGAATTAAAAGTACACTAATTCAATATGAGTCATATTATATCACTAATAGATCTCATATTAGATGTTCTCTCTTTAAACATAAATCACTGTAAGATCTATTACAAATTTTCTTCTTTATCTGAAATCTGTATTTGTTGAAATAGCAAATTCTGCGGCATTTTCCCGGTGTGAGAAGATAGGAAAACATATATATGTAGATCTTTGGAAAGTCCTATGTTCGGCAGCTTTCGACTGAAATGTATTATGACGTGACGTTTTAAAAAACACTTAAAATACATCCAGATCGAACGAATGCTTCCAGACCATATAAACAGTTGTCCCACTGCGTAATCAAACCTCAACCTTATGCGTCGGGCAGACCTTCACTCGCTGTGCCAGTAAGGCACCAACGCATTTTAAGCTGATGATCTATCACAAACACAGCCCAGGCTAATCGACAACCCCTCTCCTGAGTACACCCCCTATTTATAAACAGCCATATTGCCTCATGCATCACCCCACAGCTTGACACGTGGCACCACCGCACACTGGCTCCTATAGAATAACGGTCATTTACCCACTTTATAATCCGATTTAATGGCAACACTGGCTTTTTTGCCGTGATTTATTATAAAGATAAGTTTCTTTTTTTAAAATGCTTGAACAGGGTTATTCATATAACCATTCAATAATGCTGCCAGCTACTAGCAAAGTTAAAATACTAAAGATATTTTTAGGGAGTTAGATGAATAAGTAGTTCTCCTCCTTCATAGTAATCCTGAAGAAAAGAGCTGTTATTTAACATTTCTTTTTTCACATTTCGAGGTGGCCATCCTTAACGGAGATCAGCCATGGATGCATGCAGGACATTATTATATAGTGCACAAGTG
The DNA here is from genome assembly GCA_947859395.1 of Eupithecia insigniata. NCBI lineage: Eukaryota > Metazoa > Arthropoda > Insecta > Lepidoptera > Geometridae > Eupithecia > Eupithecia insigniata. The sequence goes on from OX402003.1 coordinate 3,222,981, forward strand.
TGTGACCAAATACAGGTACCTACACACTCTATTTCCCCACCCTCTTAATATAATGCGACAGTGGGACAGTAGACCGACACGGCCGGGGAGAAGATACCCCGTAAGTGTAGGCAGGTATCTAATATTTAATGTTAGATGAGAACCTACACAATAATAAGGTACACATAAGAAGGTACTTAATGTAACAAAAAGGTTCCAACAAAATCCACGCGAAAATGATTACAAGTCATTTATTATAGTCATTTATTTCTACATCACAGTTCACTGGACAACGAGAACAAGATAAGGTAAGAATTCCAAATTGGTTTCCGAAGATTAATTACTTTACAAGTCATTTATAAATGTTATTTAGATTTTATGATTTTGTGTGATAAGACTTATTAAGCTTGGATTAGAAACCGAAGCTTTTGATAGCAATGAGCTGATAAAAATCACTTCAGAGATCTCTTGATGAATCAGTGAGTCTCTTTTATATTATATAGATTACTAATACGTATTTTGACAGCAGAATTGAAAAAAAAACTATACCAACTTAACGGCTCCGGAGATATAACATATATGATTAGCATTATTTTATATTATAAGCATTCAGTGTATCTTATTTTAAGGTTACGTTAAAACCTTTTTCTCCGTAATCTTTATCGAAAAATTTTCGTAAAAAACCTAATAATCTAATGCAATACAAGACCCCAACCCATCTTTTCAAAAACGAAAATACTATTTTAAATATCAGAAAAAAATTAGCAAAGTGTCATCTATTTTCTTAGTTACTACCGTATTTCTCCTAAACTACTAATATAGTATATGATAAGATTTTTTATTGGTATCGTCGTATTAAATAATATAAAATACTAACTTGGATTATTTTTGCATGTCCTCATTAATAGATAATAAGCAAAATACATTATTTTTGCGCTTACGACGCTCTGCTCTGTCCCGCTCCTGTGAACGCGAAATCCATTGCCTATCCTTTTCACAAAATGGCGTCATATGAGTCCCCTCTTAAAATAACTTTTTTGATTATATGAGAAATATTGTATGTAATTTAGAAGAAAAAAGGGTGATTTCGTACCATTTTCTTGTAGCGACGCGACGTAGCAGAGCTACGCCGTAGATGTTTCGTAGCACTTTTGTAGACGACCTATTGTAATACGTCGTCTACAAAAGTCATACGAAACGTAACCTAACCAGGTGACTAATAGGATCAGAAGGATTTTGTATTTCTCTTGCAATCCGCCCCGGCTTCGCAAGGGTAGTAATCAAGTTTAAAAGATCTAGAATAACTAAGTTTTGCATTGTTTGCAGATTCTTACTAACTGGCGTGGCGCAGTGACCCGAAGTGGATCTTGACCTTCGACATCAGAGATCGCCATTTTTCCCGGTCCCTTTCCGTTTCAGTCCGGTTGACGGCCTCCGCGCCGTTCTTGTAGGTCTTTCTCCATTTCGTCGCTCCGGCAGCGGTACCTGGGACGGCCAATAGGCCTCGGCCCCCATTCGGCCCAAAACATCGGAGTTAACCCAATTCTTGTTTGCAGAAACGTATCTAACTTTATTGGTTTTTGCGAGACGCACAGTAAAGCCGTGATGCAGTCATGATTTTTCCAAAATCTTCAACAATCTTCTTATTCCAGCCAATTTACACAAAACCCTTGTGTAACATGAAGCATTACGCCCATGATAGAAAACCGTATGAAAATTCGATATCTACTTTTTGAGTTTATCACGTTCAAACAGACAGACAGACGCGGTGTGAATTGTTTTAAAGTATTTAGAGATGGGCTTGTAAAACACATAAAAACAGTTTAACAATGTTATCGTGATTGAATCCGATTGTAAAGAAATAAAAGCTTTTGATAGTTGCACAAAAACATCGATTCATGGCTGAAAAAACACGACATTGTTGGTTTAAATGAACACAGAGTAACGACAGTTTTGGAAATAAAAAAAATATAGTTAAAAACTAAAACCCGACTACATAAAAGTCTTAAACAAGCGTTCACCTATTGTCCATATCATTTTCTTTTGATACTTAGGTAGTCGGAGGCCTTTGTTACTAATTGTACCGTAGGTATATGGGGTGGGTGCCTCCGACTACCTAAGTATCAAAAGAAAATGATAAGGACAATAGGTGAACGCTTGTTTAAGACTTTTATGTAGTCGGGTTTTAGTTTTTAACTATATTTTTTATACTTTTTTCCTAATAGCTTGAAAATCGATAACCTCAAAAAAGTTTGAGAAACGGTTTTGGAAAGTACAAACAAAGATCTTTGCAACGATACCACACATGAGCATATTTACTAACATTGAAATTTTCGACCCTTTATTCGACCCCCGCTATCTCGTTAAACCCCCATTTTTATCTGACGTCACATAGCCTATAACCATCGGGCTATTAAGACGAACCATATGACACCTCATTTGTTGAAATCGGACCAGTAGTTTCAGCGCTACGAGGGAACATAAAAATCGGCTACATATGTACATACATAGGGTGTCAAAATCATAACCCTCTCGTAGTCGGGTAAAAAGCTCGTAACGTAACCAAGCTTACGCAACAGTAACTATTTTGAAGTTTATTTTGTATGCAAGGAATTTTTATACTAACGTAACTTAGTATAAAAATTCCTTGTTTGTATGTAATGTACTTACCATTAGTGAGAAAATAAATACAAATTCGCTTCGGTCATAAAGTTCTGCTTTGATGATCTATCCTCACCATAGACAGTATAACCTAGATCCAAGCCTAGATCCTCACGGATTTCATCTTTGAATTCAAAATAGGAACTAACTTTTGGAGATATGACTGATAATGGACCAGTTGAGCTACCTGTGGATTGTTTGCAACAGTCTGCAGTTAGCTCAATTGTTTCAATTGTAAATACTAGTTTAATTTGTTTATATTATTGGATTGTTATTTTATTTTGGAGTAATTTATTAATATATTATTGTAAGTATCGACATTATATTTTTAATGGCGACACTCAAGAGAGATCAACAAGCGTTATTAATAAAGAATGAGTCTGAGTCTGTCATCCCGTGACCACGACAGAGTGTAAATCTGTTGAAACGTCGTCGGGAAAAATAGGCAAATAAACGCGATAAATACCCGTGAATATTTAATAAAAATCTGAGTCTAAATGTGAAGAATCCAACTTTTGAAGACGGTTAAAAATTAAGGCAATTATTATCTTTACCCAATGTTTGTAATGGGCCTTTCGAAAAACTTTACATAAATTATATATAACCCATGCATTGAAGTAAGGCGCCTTCATGAAAATGGGATTTCCGTAAATAGATGGAGAGTGCAGTCGATCGTCCGGAATAAACCCGCTCCATTTCGCCTTTCCGAGGGGCGGGCGCTAACTACGCCTATACTTGGTGATGGAATCCAAGATATTTTTTGTACAACAATGAGGTACTAAACCATAGAATTAGGTACTGAACCGTAGAAATAATATACATATCTTAGGTACCAATATTATTGGTGGTATTATCGGAGCAAATTGCAGAAATGCGAAAATAAATTTGGTTTTGACAGCGTACATTCATCATTACCGACCGTTTTTAAATTCGAATGTACGCCATGTTCGCTTTGTGTTCAAATAAGCTTTGTTAAAGGTTTATTTTTAAGTTGTAACGTAATAAGTTGTGATAACAGCAAAGTAACTAATCTTATAAAAAACTTATAACAGATAGATGTTGTGAGTTTTTATAACAGATAGCTGTTATCATTTATTGTAAAGTTTTCATACAGATACCTTATTTACAAAAAATATCTTTGAGTAATAAGCATGGCCATCCATTCGGGTAAACTTTATTTAGCTTCCCTTGAGTAGCGTGACTTTTGAACGGACTTTCAGTCAGAAGTTATCTACCTACGAACGGTGGAATGTAGTGTTTAATATTTTTAACCGACTTTGAAAAAAGACTTCTATGCTCGGCTGTAAAATAAATAAATAAATAATGCTGCAAATCACACAGCATTATCTAGCTAAGCTAAGCAGAGCTTGTGTTATGGTTACTAGATAACTGATATATTTAATATAATACGATACATATGTAGATAGATATTTTTTATTATACATAGAAAACATCCAGAACACCCTGAACAAATATTTGCAGATCGTAAAAATATTTGTATGTATGTATATGTCTTTTTTATTTTGTCCAACGATTTCTTCTTCTGTTATAGGTCGATTATGAAAAATCTTTCGCTATTGTATATAGAATGAGCATGAGGTCGTCCAATAAAAAATCTTATCTAATCTTTATCCCCGAGGGATTAGTATTTGTACCGGAAACCTTAAAAACAGATAACAGTGTGAAGTGTGTTTTAGTTTTGTCAGAACAATCATATTATTATTATAGGTAGGTACAAAACACATGCCATGTCCTCAAGAGTGGAAGGCACAGATTTCCACCTTGCTACCTAAATGGATTTTTAATTTTTTCAAAACAATTATATTCTTTTATTACCTGTTTGTATGAGAGCTGTAAAGCACTGAGGTTAGGTAAGTATCCCTTAATGCTAATAGTATAGATGTATGGTTAGATAACTACATAAAAAGATAATACTACCTTATATTAAATCTAGTGACGTCGTCGTTTGGCCGCAAGTTAATGAACTTTTCCTTTGTGATGGAAGAACCTGATTGGTTTCTGGGTATTGGTATCTTTTATTTATCAGTCTCAATAAGATATTTTATGGTGGCATCGCCACAATGTCTTATCAGTTCCCATAATCCATGGCCATTCGCTTTAATTTCAAACACAACAAGCCCCATAAACTAGCTCCCTCAAAGAAAATTACTACCAAAATCCTCACATAAACCAGGATTCCCGGCTTCAATTATGGCGAGGCTGTAACTTATGCATAATAGCATCGATACTCTTGTCCAATATTGCGGCTGTGGTCGCCTGGGTGGCTGGCTCGAATTAATGCTTTAATTAATATCCAAGGTCTCGTATGATCTTGTGTGTGTGATATGATCTTGCCATGTTGGCCTGACTATGCACCGATATTGCAAGATTGAGGCATGCTTTGGTTAGGGTGCGGTTGAGCTTTGTCTTAGTTTTATTTTAATTTCATCTCGGACGAGACCTCAGTAAGATACTTACCTTCTTACTACTCTTTCTGCTAGTTATCTGTCGGTCGGTATTAGTTTTAGACAGAGCAAGTTATAAAAAATAATAATGGTGGCAAATAAAACATTAGGATTCGAGATACAGATATATTTGAGTGGGATGACAATCCATAATCCAAACTCCGAGTTTGTTGCAAAAATTATCAATATATAAAATAAATTCAAACAAACTATCAAACATATCCTTTGTAGAAAGGCTTATTACAAAATATCAGATTATCTAGAGGATAAAAAAGCATGGGACGACTTTTGCTTCAACTCGAAAACTAAAAACCTAACAAGGTAAAGGTTTCTTGTTCGCTTCTTTACTTTACCTTAAAAAGATTGAAGAGAACAAAAAATCAAAGTGATCACTATATTTCCCTGTTTTACTTATGTACCTAACGTTAATTTTGTGACGTGTCCAAGAGTCCTGTAAGGTCTAAAGGAAATAAAACACTGATATTTGATATAATAGTATGAGTATATTATATACCTACCGATTACGATTAACTAAGAAGTACCTATGTGAAACCTAGATTGGATACCTACCAAAGTGAAATTTCAGACAAATATCTTTCAAGGTATTATCATCATCATATCAGCCGATCGACGTCCACTGCTGGACATAGGCCTCCCCTAAGGATCTCCACAATGACCGATTTTGCGCTGCCCGCATCCAGCGAGTTCCCGCGACCCTCACCAGGTCGTCGCGTCGGTCCATAGCGTGGGGGGGCTTAGGTAAAATCATTTGTAGGCCAAGGTAGTATGTATAAACCCTATTATGTAGGTAGTAGGTATGCTATAGGCCTTGTGCATAAGCTCAAAGTCACCCAGCGAGCTATGAAGAGAGCTATGCTCGGAGTTATTCTACGCGATAGGGTCCGGAATACGGAAATTCGTAGAAGAACCAAAGTTACCGACATAGCTCTCAGAATCAGCAGGCTGAAGTGGCGATGGGCTGGCCATATAGCTTGTAGAACCGATAACCGTTGGGGAGTAAAGGTTCTCGAGTGGCGACCGCGATGCAATGCGAAACGGAGTGTGGGAAGACCTCCCACTCGATGGACCTACGACATCGTAGCGGTCGCAGGGAGTCGTTAGATGGAGGCGGCTCAGGACCGCTATTCGTGGCGTCGTTTGAGGGAGGCCTATGTTCAGCAGTGGACGTGTACCCGTACACGTCCACTGCTGAACATAGGCCCCCCTGATGATGATGATGATGAGGTATGCAAGACACGATCAAGCAATCACTTTGCCCATTTAATTGGGATTTTGTTTACCCTCGCTGTCTTACAGACTTTGATAAATTACCAACAGAGGATTAACTGATTTTGTATCGTTCCGAATTCCATGATCGTCGCTATCATTATTGTTCTTGAATTTAAGAGTATTTTAGTTCCTTTTCTTTTTCAAAATAAATACGTACCTATTATAAATAAGCCTAAAACGACTTCTCTTCTCTATATACCTACTTAGGTAACTGTGAAAGGGTACCTACCTACCGAAGACCTAGCAGTTTTTTTTACCATAGGGAAGAAATGCGTAGGTACTACCTACCACTACCTACGCTAATCTTTTTGCCACATAGACAGTACCTGTGAAATGCAGAGAAGATATTGGTACCTATTGTCACAGAATACCTATGTATATTTTCCAGCCATAAATTTGATATCGCTAGGTAGGTACCTACTTGTCGTTTCTTCTTCGTTTTCGGGTTATCTTGTGACCGTTAGTATATAAATTCCTTGCTTGTGCCTTATGAATTCCTTGCTCTGTAGTTTGTTTGCAACAGTCTGCAGTTAGCTCAATTGTTTCAATTGTAAATACTAGTTTAATTTCTTTATATTATTTGATTGTTATTTTCGTTGTCAATAAAGAATTTACATTAAAAAAAATATGACTATTTTACTACTATTTTCTAAGACTAATTTAGTCTCAGATCGTCATTTGTCTGAGACTGATTAATTCTTAGTACCTACTTATTATATTACCTACTAGTGGGTCGCCCCGGCTTCGCACGGGTATTTAACAAATATTTCAAGATCCCTAATTTTCTTGAAAATCTAAGCTCACCCGGGGTTAATTTAGCTCCCTAACAGTGAAATAATTTTTCAAATCGGTTCCGTAGATACTTTCGGAGCTTATTCAATAAACAAACACACAAATAAATCTTTCCTCTTTATTAGTATAAAATTAAATAGAATAGAATAGAATGTATCTTTATTGCACCATCAATACATGTAATACTTATACAAAAACTTAATATTAATTATATATAGTGTGGTACAATCGGCGGCCTTATCGCTAACAGCGATCTGTTCCAGGCAACCTTTGGATGGATAGGATTCGTACGCATTAAATCTGACGGTCTCTTAATTAATGACATAAAAACAAAATAATTGGATAAACTTCCGAAAAGGTAAAACCGAATTTTTTCTTCAATTTTGGCACAGACATTGCTTTAGGGTTCCTAAGAGTTAAAAGGATTTTTGGCGACACGCAATATTTTTCAAAATATTGAATTTTTTGAGTCTGCTTGTTTAGCACGCTCCGATATACCTATGTATATGACCCGCTACGCGCTGCGGCTCCCCACGGCACTCTCCAGTGATCCCCACTTTGTCCTCCAAGCCGTCCCCACCACTCCGCATATCTCCCACCTCCATATTGCTATATCCCGGAAAATATTAAAATTGTCGGGCGGGTGTGGGCTAACGATGGCAACCGATACGCGCCGTTGCCGTGGCTGCATTGCCCCGCTGTATGGCAATGCTAATGCGCTGCGCCAGATACTCACCAGCTCTCGGTCACGCGTCGCTTCGACCAGGTGCTCAGTTTTTTTAAAACCCGGAGTGCCTCGGTAGCCCACCGACCGAGTGTCTCGACACGACTTAAATTATTTATGAAATCTGTTATTGTGGCAAAAAACAAGTCACATGTTTTCAACGTAAAAACCCCCGGGTTTTAATTGTAAAGGGTTTGTATCGAAGAAGAGTTTAAAATTTGCCCGGCCGCACACACATGTATATAAAAATTGTGTATTTGGAAAAATAAAACAATAGTTGGGCGGGTTTGGGCAAACGGCGCTACGCGCGGTTAGCCGTTGCTTCAAAAAAAAAACCCCGGGTTTGAATTGTAGAGGGTTTGAATTGCAGAACGATTTGAACTTTGCATGGACGCGAAAACCCGGGCTTAAATCGTAGTGAGGACATAATCGTAGATATACCTTTATATATATATGTATATCTTGTCTATGTATACAGTCTTTTACATAGGAATATACATATGTATACGAATTACTATATATATATGTGTGTGCATATGTATACATAATCACCTATAGCGTGGCGACAAATATATATAGATACAGGTACCAGAGCGTGCTAAACAGCATACTCAAAAAATTCAATAATTTGAAAAATATTTCGAGTCGCCGAAAATCCTTTTAAGGGGAGTCTTAGGAGCCCTAAGGGAACGTGTGTGCCAAATTTGGTGACGAAATTCGGTTTTCCCTTTTCGGAAGTGCACCCAAATAATTTTGACAAATAATTATTTAAATAATAAAAACAGAAACTGCGGTAATTTTATAATAAGCGTAACACAGAAATAACACAAATAATTTACAAAATAACAGTAAAAATATTAAGATTTATCAGGAGTGGACAGATAATGTTGATAAACCATTCTTTTGAAAATAGGAAGGGATTTAGCTTGTCGGATGGATACAGGAAGGGCGTTCCAGAGTCTGGCGGCCTGCAACGTGAAGGAATAAATAGGTAGGTAGGTAGGTAGATGGTCTTCTTCCCCTTTTATTTTTTTATTTATTTTTATTTAATTAATGTTGGCTTGCGTCTGGTTTAATACAATTCTGCCAGTGTCAGTTTCAAAGAGCTCATTTATGAACGAATAGAATACCGTTTTGATATAAAAGTCTGTTGACTGCTTAGAGTATTTAAAATCATAAATTCTCGGTCTACGTCGAACACCGATTTGCTTACACGGTCTACGTCAAAGTCGCTCCCATCTGTCTTGACATTGAGATAAATCAAGGATAAATATTGGTTAGCACCGACGTGAAAATAGCCACCGCTTATTAAATGGCAATCACCGTCCAGTCACAAAACTCTCAACGTCAAATATATTGTTTGCTGACGGAGCCAATAACCAAGAAGTTGAAGTTTTATTTGCTTACATTTATTTTTGAAACATTGAAACAGCATTGAACGTTCTTTTTCTTACTCGTAATTCTCAAATAAATTAGCGAAAATCTTACAAAATGTGGAAATCTTTGGCTAAAAGTAAAGATGAATCTCCTTACTATATTAATGTAGAAGTATTGGACGACAGAAAAAATGCTCAGAAAAAAGTGTCCTTTTACAAAGTTTCTATAACAAATTTCGTTAAACTTTGGTCTGCCGTGTTTGATTCCAATGATGTTATTAAGATTATGCTGGTAAGAAAACTGAAATTACTACTTAAGGACCTACTGCTTAGTTTTCCGTTTACAGAATTAATGACCTTTAACAGTACCGTACTTTCTCCAGTTTAATACAGTATACCTTCAATAGTTTTATCTTTGAGCTTGAGCTTTTAGACAGACAGACGCGGCGGTGAACTTTGTTTCGTTAATGCTATGAAGTAACAAAAAACTGCTTGTCAAATGCATATAATCTTGAAAACTTAAATGTTCAGAGACTATATTTCACCCTTGCTTTATGTCCTCTTTTATTAAGACTCATATCTGATGCTCTTATTGTCATAAAGTTCTGCAAATTCCTACTTACCCACCTTTCTGAAGTGGTCAAGGTTATAAAATTAGGTCCGACAAAATAAACACCAAACTTTTTTACTATCTTGTTCTAACCTTTCAGGACAGCAATAAAACTAGAAGAATAGAAGCTGATGGACCACGCTTTCTGAAAGTTGGTTTAGATATGCTTCAAAACCCAAAAGAACTGCATAAGATAGAGGTCACAGAATGTTCCAAAATAAATTTGAATATAAGCCTGACACAAATTAAGGGTATTGTTTTTTGTTTGAATTTTACTCTGAAAGTCTGTGCTGCTGAACAAGTAAGTCATCTGATAAATTATATATGGTCGTAGTGTGAAAATCACTAAACAAAGTCAATCTTCCAAAAACAATTTATTGTGTATGGCTACATGGAATACAGAACTCAGTCAATTAAAAGTTTTTCAAAAAAGAAAAAACCCTTTTACCTGAGTATCCAATGTTAAATATATATTAATAAATAAGCACAGTTAAGATTGCCCTTCAATTGACCCGGAGCAAGGCAGTGGAGAAGAGATTCATCCAATATTAACCAATGGAATTGCATAAAATCTTCGCTGTGTTTCAGGAGAATAATGGAATTGCTTAAAATCTAAGCCCCACTGCTTTGCTTATGCCACTATAATTTGACAGCCAGAACACTATATCCCCTTTAGTCAGTCTGATAGAACTAACTATTTTTGAACGAATTTTCTTTTCTATACAAAACAACTAATTAATAATGGTCAGGGGGAAAATTCGACTAAATTGCTTCACCATAACAATTGTATTGTCTCAGAATAACACATTTTGGCAATACCTTACTGTGATGAGTGAAACTATAGATGGAGGAATGCTTGTCAAAAGTGCTAATGTTTACCAAAATATCAATCTCTTCATTCGGCACCCACAATTTCAGAGTTTATTTCATCTATGGATGATTTTCAACAATACAACTGTCATAATAAAGCCATTGGTAAACAGAATTTGACCTCAGCTTTGATGTTGAAGATGTCTCACTCAGTTTAATATACATATTTATCTACTTACTAAAATGTTTATCAGTATTTACTCGTCTACTTTTCAGTTCTTTTATGATGTAACCCGGCCCCTACTACAAATAATAGAAGACCAACATAAAAGTGAAACCAAACTGAGAAAGCAGATGGAAGGGATCAGAGGTTATCTCAGTAAAATACCTAAAGAAATTTTAAGTAAGTAATAACAATAATAACAAGCGAGGCAGCTTGTGGCTGGGTGTTGGTGTGTTGTGACACCACAGGTACCAAGTGCTCTGGTCAAGTACCTGATTTTCGTCTCCGCTTGTGGAGTGGCATCCCAAGAGAACCTGATCTCCACCTCTTGCCTTCATTGGCCCATCTGACTGGAGTTTCGAGAGATGCATCGTAGGATATAGATTCAGGAGTGGAAGTGTCTTATGGCCTTATAACGTATCAATCACTCCCAGTCTTCATGATGGTGAAATCGGGGCCTCATCACTGTCGAGCATTATCTTATCTCTTTAAACCAGCAATTCTTGTATATATATACATCTATCTGTACATATAATCTGAATCTCGGAAACGGCTCCAACGATTTTCATGAAATTTAGTATAAAGGGGGTTTCTGGAGCGATAAATCGATCTAGCTAGGATTCATTTTTAGAAAATGTCGTTATATTCATGATTGCAATAATCATCTTTATCTATAGGGCACTCCCATAGACAAGATTTCGACGCTACAAAGCCCTCATCTATCATGTATGACGGCTTTTTTTTATTTACTGCCTATACTCGGATATGACGTCACAATGGGGGAGGAAAGCTCTTAGCTAAGATAGATGAACCCATAGACAAGGCTATGGACATAAAGTCCATTTTTTTTGTTCGTAGATAACCAGCCGTGACATAAACTGGAAAAATAAGCTAGTATCATGTCTGTAATATGTCTCTTCCTGACATCTATTGGCGAATAATAATACTATTTTTTTTGATTGGGCGCAACTAACTGCTCTAACGTCACAACAACACTAAGCTACTCCAGCAGGTGGCGTTCTTAAGCAACACTAAGTCAAAAAACACAGCATACCGTAAAAAAAATACCGAGCAAAGCTCGGTTATCCAGGTACATATTTACGTGATTATGTGTGTTGCTGACCTACCTATGCATATTAGTTTTGTATTATAAGGTTAGTTTAAAATGTACAACATTAATTTCAGTGAGATATGAGAAACAGGATATAGAAGACTACAATGATGTGAAACACATGCAGGCTCATAGTGTTATGGAGAGTGTATTTGGTAATGATACTGAAGAGGGTGTTAATCTAAGGCATATCTTGAATAGCCGGCCTCCTTGCTTAAAACCAACATTACCCATCAAAGAAGAACGTGATTCGTAAGTACACACATTACAATCTCACATACTACACACTAATAATATAAGGGCGAAAGTTTTTATGTTTGTTACTCTTTTACGCTCAAACTGCTGATCGAATTTGGAAGAAATATGGTACAAGGATAGCTGTCAGAGGCAGAGGGACTATCATCTCCACTCTGGAGGTACTTTGTGAAGAGGGTGATCAATGAACGAAAATACTTCCCGTGTTGGTTATCCTCAGCTCAGCTAGTTTCTGTCACAGTACTGTATTATGTTTCTTTTCTATTTCTTTCTATTTATCTTTCTATTTTATTGTTGTGTCCCTTAAAATGTGTTTTGAATTTAATTTTGTCCTAAATCTATGGACTACGCATTGTCTGAAATAGGTAAAACCTTTTCAACCGACTTCAAAAAGAGGATGTTATCAATTCGTCTGTATGTTTTTTTTTTTTGTATATATGTTACGCGATATCTCCGCCATTTATGGACAGATTTTGTCTATTGTATAGAAAATGATCCCGACGGGGTTCCATAATTTTTTTATCCCCAGGTGATTACTATTTATCTATTATATGTTATATACTACATATATAATTATTATTAAACTTAAAATAGGCGCAAAAGTAAGAAATTTGAAGTCGGTTTATCGTTTTTTAAAACACGCCATATTATTCATCATCATCAGCCCGTACACGTCCACTGCTGAACATAGGCCTCCCCCAAACGACGCCACGAATAGCGGTCCTGAGCCGCCTCCATCCAACGACTCCCTGCGACCGCTACGATGTCGTCGGTCCATCGAGTGGGAGGTCTTCCCACAATCCGTTTCGCACTGCATCGCGGTCGCCACTCGAGAACCTTTACTCCCCAGCGGTAGGAATAGACAGGCGACTAAGGGATATCAATCACGCGACGGGCACCGGCGTCTCCTGGAGAACAGGTTCACCATCTAACTGCGATCCCCAACCCGCATGCCCAGAGTGGGGATTATGGCCCTCTATTGGTAAGAGCCCATAAGGTGCTAATCAGGGAAGGCCTTTGTTCAGCAGTTGACTGGTAGAAGCTGTTCATATCATAATATTTGTACTTTATTTATAGGATATATTTGTTCCTTTTTCAGGTCGGACGCACGATCCAGTACATTGTCTTCGGGCAATTCATCTTTGTCAGTCTGTGCCATAAAAAAGGAACCAGAAAGTCAGCCAAGTGAATCAACCAACGAAAGCTTTCCCAACTTAGGCATAAATGGAATAAAATCGATCAAAGAAGAAACAAACATAGAGTCCAAAATAGAATCGAAAATAGTAACTAGCTCACTAAACAATGATTCACTGAGAATAAAAACAAATGAAGGTACACATCTAAAATGTGAGTCAGAAACTCTATCGCAAAATCAGCTAACACCGACTAAAAAACGTCACAATGAACTAGATGTAAAGACAGAAGTAAATGAATGCTCCCTCTCAAGTTCTCAATCTGAACCCTCACACTTGCAAAGACACGGGGTTTTGACTCCTAAGAAGAAGCGAAAGAATTTGAATTATTAACATATAAATCCACCTGAAAACCCATTGGGATTATGAGAAATCTGGGAGATATTTAGCATTCCTGGTGACTAAAAAGATAGGAGATAAGGTACCTGTTTATTCATCATCATATCAGCCCATACACGTCCACTGGTGGACATAGGCCTGTTCCGCCTCCATCCATCGACTCCCTGCGACCGCTACGATGTCGTCAATCCATCCCTCCGTTTTGTGTTGCATCGTGGCCGCCACTCGAGAACCTTTACTCCCCAGCGTTTATCAGTTCTGCGAGTTATATGACCTGCCCACTGCCACTTCTTCTTGTTTGCAAATATTTGTTCCGGGTGTTCTGTGTAAAAAATATCTATCTATGTATGTATGTTGTCCAATGTCACACAAAATACAATACAATACAAATATTCTTTATTGCACACCAAATAATACAAAATACAGAACACAAAGACAAATACAGACAATGTACAATGGGCGGCCTTATCGCTAAAGAGCGATCTCTTCCAGGCAACCTTAGGATAAACAAGAAGTCCATTATCATTTATGTTGTTATTGTCCAACCAATAGTCACTTATGTTGTTATTTTCTCATTTGTAAAATGTTTCCTAGTTTTACATAAGTAGTTATTGTATTATGTATATCAGTTATCTAGTACCCATAACACAAGCTCTGCTTAGCTTGGGGCTAGATGATGCTGTATGGATTGTCTAGCATTATATCCAGTAGGTAAACTTATCAAATGCTGGTGAAAAAACAATATGATATTTTATAAAAGTTTATTGTTATCTTGAACTGTTACACTAACAAAGTACATCCATTGTGCTGTATAAAATGTTACTATAAATGTGATATACTTGAGAATGTTAGATATTGCTTATACCTACTAAATGCTTGAATACAATTAGCTCATCTACTTTTTATTGTAAACTTAAAATTTGCTTAAAACAATTCTACTGTTATTTAATAATGACTTTTGGTTTGGATTTTTTAAACTATACATACGTGTAACGTATCAAATTAAATTATTTTAACTATATACTATAAAGAAATATCATCGTAAATGGTTTAGCCTATGCAATTTTAATTTCAACAATTTTTAAATATTTCTTTGTAAACAAATTAATTACTAAAACTCAATTCAACCAAAGATATTTTCTGTTTTTTTTTTAGTTAAATGTAGGTCAAACATGATTAATAAACTTAAAAATTTATACATACAAATTTCAGGCCAAAAAATACTTTTATGCATTAATATTCGTTGTGGTTTGTAGATATACTTATAACGTTCAAACACTTTAAAGCAGCAATTTTGGATGGGACCAGCCCGTTTTTCTTTTTAATTTTGCGTAGGCAAAAATTTCACAACGTTCACACAATTGGTAATAAACTTTGATCAGTCCATTGCAATATTCAAAATTTTATAGAATATCCATTCAAATCACATTAATTTCTAGCCAAATTGCTTGCTGATGCGATTATAATTTTTAACTTTTGATGAAAATGTTAAAATTGAGTTAAATTCGATAGATAATAATGTGCGTCCTTCACCATTGGTGATTGGTATGCTTAAAAAGGTAGTATCATTATTATAATAATTAGATTATCAACTTTTTTATAACAAGATTTTCAGAACTATGAAGATTTTACTATAAAAACTTTGGTGTTTTGACGAATTCATTATGAATGTAAGCGGGTTAACTACGAACTTAGTTTGTGTTTGAAAAACAACAACGTTTCATCCCTTATTTATTTTTAATATCGATGGACTTCATCAGGGTGAAATGTTGGTGTTCTTCGAACACAAACTAGGTTCGTAGTTAACCCGCTTACATTCATAATTAACTATGAAGATACTATTTCTTATTTTCATTAGAAACAATTAGAAATGTTCGATTTACTACTACTACTTAAGTTAGTGATTTAGTAGTTCACTTGATTTAGTTTTGACTTAACCTGTAGGTTTAAAATTTTCAGGGAAAATTTAACACTTTAATGGCCCACGACACACTTGGCCATTTCCAGAGCCGACGTCAGGAGGCTGGGCAGTGAATGGGTTAAAGCATAGGATCCATAGTCCATAGATAAATAACTAATCATAGCATCAAATGCTTAGCTTTCACTAGCAATTTTTTTTAAGACTATTAATACACTAGACAAACTCGACGTGATATGTTTGTAAATAAACCGCCCATACCTACTAAACCTACAATTCACTTTGTTGCCGTGTCTTTGTAATACACATTTGACATTAATTGTCGATTTGAGACTTTTCCTTCAATAAATCTTGCTTAAAATTATATCTGAAATTCTACGCCAAGCGAGTTTTAATTATTTTGTGTCGTGGTTGATTTACAAACATTCCACATCGAGTTTGGCTAGTCTATAGACCTAAAATTTTAAGGTAAAATCGCAGTGCGTAAAATTGCGAATTCGTAAACGCAAGTAGCACACAGTATGCCTGAAAGCTAATATAATATCTACTAAACCTAAATAAATTGTTACCTAATTGTAAAGCTATACTCGCTCTTTGAATTAATTTTGGTTCTACGGAAGTTTAATACTTAGGTTTTTAAATCATCAAGTGTTTTTTGAGGTTTTGCAGTCAACGCGTGATCCAAAGACCTAAGATTAAATTTCATTTTTTCCTGCAATAAAAATTCAAAGTAGATCACTTGTGGGGTCCGAATACCTATTCCCCATTTTTTAGATCTTCTAAAACATATCTAGGTACAGGTTGCGTCATGGCTTAATAGCGATGACCTTGATGCGCAGACATAAATTTATAGATTTTTACTCCGTTTTACATCTGCGCAGAACCCCTTCCACTATCGCCGAGCGCTATTAAACCGTGACGTGACGTGTACATTTGACCACGAACAACCAGTGATGCAGTGTTTCAAGTTTTAACCGTATTGAATCCGTACTAATTCATCGAAACGTTTTAAATTTTTGTTAGTAAATCAAAAAGATTGGAGATATGGTACCTACTTAGTATAACAATGTTTTGCAACATGTCTACAATATTAACAGTTTCAAATTCATTGATCTGTAGAGACAAAGCCTTGTCTAGGGTAAGAAAGCCCAAAATGCATCGAATCTTCAACGAATGCGTAGAAAGTTAAACTTGTATTAATTTCTTCAACTTTAATTTTACGCAAAGTAGGTATGTGATGGATGTCTCTACTCTACTTGGACACTACCCTTGACAAAAAGCTTGTTTCTTTCCTAGGCTGCGTCCACGCTAAGTCATACTGTTATCGTTGTCCTAACAGCTGCATTTCGATACGTCTGTCTCGGATTCGGATGGTTTGATAACGCTGTCTCTTTCCTTCAACTCGAATGCATCAGCCTGAAAAAGGAAATAAAGTAACATGAAACCTGAAACATGAAACATACACTTGCCAAATTAGATTTGATATTTTGTGAATAAAACACATTTAGAAAAACAAAATCTCACAACTTGCTTGACGTCGAGTTTAAAATATAATTTTATTGGCAATAGTTGTGGAAGGAAGGGTCTCAAATCGACAATCAATTTAAATTGCGTATAAATAGACGTAGCAACAGTGATAATTTTATGGGCACAAACTAGGTTCGTAGTTAACCCGCTTACATTCATAATGAATTCATCAAACTACGAAAGTTGGTAGGTATAAAACCTAAGCAGTTTGTTTACAAACATTTTACAACAAATTTGGCTGGAATATAGATTGTACGTTTATATTAACTTGATTTCTTCGTACAGTACCTTGCCTTCAATTTATTATTTTTTGCTCCTCAAGTCTTCAGGGGAAAGGTGCTGGTCGTCATCATCATCAGCCCATCTTGTCCACTGTTGGACATAGGCCTCTCGTAATGAGCGCCGTAATTTAACATTTTTCATTGTGTCAATTATTTATCCGTATGGTTCTGTAAGTGTCAATTATTTATCTTGTTTGATATTTGTATTTAATTTACAGTATTATTTGATCTTATTTAGTGTTTATTTCTTTGACCGTTTTAATTGAATAAAATAAATTTTATTTGTAAATGGCGCCCTTTCTTCAACTTGCCGCAGTGAAGTATCAATATGTTGGTAGCAGAAAAAAAAAGTTTTAATAGTTGTAGACCTAACATTTAAGTCACATAAATTGGGCTTACCTTAGAATCTCTGTATTCCCTTATTTTCCTGGCTAAAGTCAAAAACGCTTCTTCTATATTTATATCGCTCTTACATGACACTTCGAAAAACGGCATGTCGAAATCATCTGCTATCTGAAATTGTTGAATACACAAACTATGGTAAATCAGAAGGCCTTACTGTTAATTATCCCACTAAATTATCGAAAGTTTGTAATGAATAATGATATAATAATAATAATCACTTATTTCAGGCATCACAAGACAAACACCTACAAAGTAGCAAGTACCTATAAAGTAACTCTAGGACCAATTTAATAAATACTTTAGAGACTTAACGTACATAATATTACATACTTAAATATAAAAACTTTAAGAGAATCGTGTCATTGAATTTGTTTTTAACTAACTTCAAAAAAGGAAGAGGTTCTCATTTCGATTATGTTTTGACTATTGTGTGTTATGACTATTTTCACCAATTATGGACCGATTTTGAAAATTCTTTCAGATTTATTTTCTTGATTTTATTTATCCCAAGGGGATTAGTATTTATCCCGCAAAACCTTAAAATTAGTGAAAAGTAAGGGGTTCGAAGTCGACGTCGCTAAGTCGACTGCGTCGTCGTGGCAACGGGCGTAAACAAGAGGTAGGTTATGGAATTTGAAGTATCATCGTTTCTTAAAACACGCCAAATTATTCCGAACAATTTCAAAACTACGGGAATAACATACCTGTGCATTTTTTTCTCTAGCAAAACCGGGTGCGGTGCCCCATCATGCACAATTTTTTTAATTTGATTATGTCTGTAGATTTAGAAGTAAGTAGGTAGGTATCTATAATTATAGGAAGGTAGATATATAGATAGATAACTCTTTATTGTACCACACAAACACAAAATACAATACAGAAGAAAATGCTAACAAACAAAGTACAAAGGGCGGCCTTATCGCTTTAAGCGATCTTTTCCAGGCAACCTTGGATGGACTGGACATAAAAGAACAATATAGACGGTGGCTTTTGAGTAAGGAAGGTAGGTAGGTACTGACCTTTTGTCCACGTTCTCTAGGAACTGCTCTGTGATTATCGTGAACATCGCATTTGTTCCCTACCAGCACTTTGATCACATCTGGAGATGCATACTGTAACAGAAGTTATATTTATTGAAAAGCTATAGAAATTAACTAGTATTTACAATTGAGGTAACTGCAGACTGTTGCAAACAATATAAAGATAGCTCAACTGGTCCATATCAACAAGCGACGCGTGACCCGAGAGCTGGTGAGTATCTGGCGCAGCGCATTAGCATTGCCATACAGCGTGGCAATGCAGCCAGTGTCTTGGGGATGCTTCCGACTGGTATTGACTTTTATTTTAAATTAAATATAAATATTGTTAGACACGTAACAATTCTGACAATGAGTGAGGCCGTTTAGTGCCTAAGAAAAAGTTATAGCAACCAGTACACAATTTTATTCAAGTTTGTAAGGGTTCTCTAATAATAACATTAGAAGTAAGAAAAAAATTAAGAAGTAAGCATCTAAGGCATAGGCTGAGCTTATTCACATGATCTCTGCGTTAAATATTGATAGATACATATCAATATCAAGCCTCAGGAATATGCAGGGTGCCAAGAAAGGGGTGATTCTGGACCCCGCCCCGGCCCCGTGGAGATCAGAGAGAGATTGTGTACCTAATAGGCTCAAAAGCTAAAAAAAACGTAGAGCGCGCGCCAACGGAGACCTTTTGTACTTAGCAATGCTGTCGCGCGTTTACAAAACGTGCGACTATATCGATGCAAACGTGTTAACGTCTCGGACCACATCGTGTGGTATTAGTATTTATCCCGCAAATTCCGATTCGAAATCGGTTTAGTTTTTCCAAAACAATCGAATTAACACGTCAGACTGATAACTCACTTCTTGTATGTTCCGCAGCCAATACGACAAGTGGTTGAAAGACTCCAAGTTAGTGATGTCATACATGAGGATGATGCCCATGGCTCCACGGTAGTAAGCCGTGGTCAAGGTCCTGAATCGTTCCTGTCCAGCTGTGTCCCAAATCTGCAGCTTGATGGGCACTCCGTCGAGGTTTATTATCTTCTGCTTGAAGTCTATGCCTGGAAAAGAGTGAGTCAGATTTTGAAACTACTCAACAAATTAGATAGATTTACCTATTGATAAACTTTTTGGTTACTACACGACATCACAAATTTTACTAATATTATAAATGTCAAAGTTTGTGAGTATGTATGCTTGTTCCTCTTTCATGCAAAAACTACTGAACTAATTGGGCTGAAATTTTGTATCGGTAGCTATAGTTTGGGACATGGAATAACATAAAGGCGGGCAGCAGCTATCGGACTCAATCTCGGGGCACGAAAATGAATCGGAAACATCAATTTTTACGCGTACGGTACGGACCCTGGTCCATGTCATCGTAGTTTTTTCTTTCTTGGTAAGCGCTTTTAGTCAGATTGAACTTTAATTGAAATTTTCCGCTTCTGCCCCTGACTGAATACGCACCCCAAATTGAAGCTTAAAGTGCTTAAAACCAACTAGCTGAGTTTGATTGATGTTTAGGAGATGATAAAACTATTTAATGACGTTGAAAGACACACAAACACACAATACATTAACGGCAACAAAATGACCACTTAAAAGTTTACAGTTGCTATTTTGCGGTCGTAGTAGGTAATATCATTCCATCAGGCCACAGGGTTATTAAATGAAAATAATTTGAAAGCCATAAAACTCTACTTCCTGAACGTAACCCGTCTTTTGCTTAAATTCAACGGAGATAATTGGTATTAACGGTACATGCCACAAACATGTGGGTAGATTATGGCTGAGGTAAAGCATTAAGCAAAATTATAGTTAATCGTCAAAATTAAACGTAAGGGTAAGCTCTGAGTGCTGAGCCCTAGCGACCCTGACTTAATCTACACACCAAAGTCGGTTGGCTGACGAGGATTTGGATAAAAAGAGACTGTCGATTGCAATATACACACAAATGAAGCACCAAACCGGGCTGTCTCGCCGACTTTAGATCTGTTTTTCGAAAAAACAAAAATAACAAAAGATATAAAATTGCAATTGTAGCGATTCAGCTGCGGTAGTCAACAATCAACAATAATTCTCAAACGATTCCTTCTTTAGGACGAGACGAACACAAATTGCTGACACGACTACAGATTAAAATAGCTGACCCATTGCGAGAGCTGATTTAGGACCAGCAGCATTCACTTCGATGACGAAAGCATTGTGATGAAAGTTTAAAAATGGAATAATCTTGACAAATGACAGTGTGATTATAATGTGTGCCAACAGCCGGCAAGGAGCAAAATGAAGAAAACATTCTTACGAGTTCGCTAAAATTCACTCGTTTCATTTTATGTTCATCTGTGAGACTTTTTTCATTTTAAATACTTATTTGATCCTAAAAGTAGGTAACAAATATCTTTTTTTCTTTTTTAAATGGCGTTTTTTTTGCTACATCTTCCTTCACTTTCACATCACTTTGACAGATTTCTGTACAAACTCAAATAGTGTCTTCTTACAAGCTATTATTCTACTTGCGCTGTTAGTTTGTGTGAGACAAATTTTGTAACTGAATTTTGTCCCACCAGTAGACCAGGTGCCCTCAACCGATTGAGTTGAGGCTTAATACTTATGTTACCCCCGAATACTCAAAAGCAACTCACATTTAAGTACGTCTCAAGTGACGAATTTTTGACAGATTTTCATTAAAAACTGTAAAAAATGGCGACTTGAGACGCGCTTAAATCTGAGTTGCGTTTGAGTATTAGGGCGTAAGTTTGGTGATCATGCAATGTCATGGTACCTACTATCGAGCTGGTCTGATGATGGAGAACGAAGATGGCTATTTAATATTTATCTCTTAAACGAAACGACTTAACTATGTAGTTCGAGCTTGGGTCCAATTCCGAATAAATATTTAATATTTAAAAAAACTTTCAGAACAAGCTGTTTTACTGTCTAGGGCCAAAGTACTTGGGAAGACCAATCCATCGAACCCAAAGTATAGTTATTCCACATAATAAAAAACATTAATATAGTTATTTCTCGGAAAAGAACCATCCTAAGCTTCGCCAGGTCAACCCGTAAAGGTACAAAATCCCCGAATGTCGCTTTCCTACTTTATATAGGTGTCTGTTATTTGTGTTTGTACGCTAAATTCTCTGACACGAAGTCAGCTGTGGCCGCGATCAATATCTGGACTCTGCACAAATCCAGTAGTGCAGATTCAGGGTTTCCCAGTTGATCCTGATCACTATATTGTTAGCTAATTGAATATGTAATGCACTCCATACAATTTCTCTACCAGTAAAACAACCAAGGAAGTTTCTAAGCATACAATTATTAAATACTTCCTTCACACCATATGTTCCATTGTTTCAAGCTTTTCATCCGCAGCGGAAAATATAAATCCCTGATATTGTTGTGTTTCTAAGGCACTATAAAACTTCATCACCTGTCTGACAAAGGCTCGTAAAAGCGCTAGTAAATAAGCTCTGACTCACCTATTGTGGATATATAGATGTCGTAATACCTTTCGTCACAATATCTATGCACAATACACGTTTTACCAACATTGGAATCGCCTAAAACTAGCAGTTTATAAGTCGCTGAGAAATCGAGAGCCATTTTTGTTTACTTTCTTGTTGGTACGCGAGCGAAGTCTCAAAACATGGGGAGAAATGTCAAAGTGGGGAAAATCAATGAGCTTGACCGCGCATGTGCGAACGCCCCGAGTTACCTTTACCACCCCAGATTCTTTATCAGTTACTATGATATTATTGCTATCAACCTTAGTAATCTGGGTATTAGATTCGGCTCTACTGTCTAGCCTATACTTATATCCAGTGCCTGCCTACCTTTTATACATTTATACAAGGGTTTCACGCCATAAATCTTATGGTAATCAACAGGTACATGTCACTGACCTTACCCTACGTTTGAGAGCACAAATAAACGGTGTAGTCCTTGATAAATACCGACTACAACATACAATCATGTTGACACTTGCTAAAAGTTCCTTTTCATTTGAATAATTTTCAACAAGGAGCAAGTAGACTTATATTCTTCTGTGGAATAATATAGGCTGATGATAACGATGATTCTGTATTTTTGTCAAGAATCATAACTGTGTATTTTTAAAGTAACGATGTATTTTCAAAGATTAGTAACCTAACCCTTCCATGGAGTTCCGTATTAAAAACCCCATTTGTTTATTATGCACCGATAGGAGCTATCGTGATAATTAATCTGCTATTCTACCCAACCGTATGTTAATATTTTAGACTAGCACGCCGCTGCGACTGCTTTCGAACGAATTTTCTTAGTTTTTGTTAATTACCTAAATGTTTTTTCCATATTATTGAGAGTTTTCTCTTTCGTTACCAGCATTTAAGAATCTCTGCCTTATTGAAATCATACACTACGTGTTTGAATTTTAAGTCACTCTTTTAACGTTCATTTTATAAAACTATAAATTTCTCAGTCGGAACCTGTTGATTTTTTACAAAAACTCAAACTTCCTCGTTGATAAAATAAATGTAGAGTAAAAGTATGAAACATGGATCCAATACCCACCTGGGCATCGTGATTACCGAGAGATTGTATATCAGTTCCCTTTGTTTCGGTGTCTTTGTAACGTAGTTCAAGTGCAGGTTTGTTGTGGTTATGTTTTGAGCCGTGAATGGCATTACCATAATGCCCAATGATACGGTCGGTCTGTGCTTTTCTTTTTTTATGAGCTTTTTATTGATATTCATGATTATGTAGTGTATTCGACCCGCTGCGCAAGAAAAGTTTGCTTACGATGTTAAACGAAATCTTATCTCTCTTATTTCCATTTCTATTATCATCTTAGACATCTCAAAAACTATCTAGAAGTTCAAAAAAAAAAGTACAGAACCATTTCTCCACCATTTTGTGTATATTACTTTGAATATCTTCATTCTCTATGAAAATCGTGTCTAAGAAACAGTAGCTGTGCGCGTGCACACCTTAAGATCCCTATGTGAACAACTTCATTTGTCAACCACAAACCACTACCGCCTGGCTGATGCATCGTAAATAGCCGCGATTTTGACGTTGCCTTCCTGCAAACGTAGGGCTGATAGATAAGCAATTCTTTAAAAAATATCAATATGACACCCACGTATTTACCTATAATAACTACTTTCGCCACTTCTAGAACATTTTCGAACTTTTAATTTACTATCGAATTTCACATTTCTGGGGGCATAAAAAGGTCCTTTTTCCCGTAAATCTCCCGTGGGACTTTTTTATTTTGATCCAGGACATAAAGTAAGCTTATGCTACTCTCCATCCTTTCAACTAACTCTTTACCAAAAATCAAGTCGATTTGTTGCTTAGTTAGGGCGTGAAGGAAGGACAAACAAACACACTCTCGCATTTATAATATTAGTTAGGATTTTAATTACGCGCAAAACACATAATTTCACAAAGTTTATAATACCTATTGGTAACCTTCTTACCCAGCTTTCTGAATATGTTATGTATAAACAATTTGTCTTTGACTTTACACCCAGGAAACGTTTACCCACCTATACTTTCACCTTTCCTCTTAAATTATATCAACTGAGTCAGGATTAAGTCCCAACCCTACATAAACAATTCTAGAGAATTACGTCTGGCTTCTGTTTCCCAGCAATTTCCTAGAGTTACTGCACAAACTTCTTCGTATTCTGTCCCCCAAGTGACGGATGTTCATTCCGTAGAGAACAGATTTGTGGGTCCTTTTCATTCCACTCCAAGCCTTTGTCTTCGTTAATAGCTTGTAATTTGGATAATTCGCTTTCATGGAGAGTTAGGATTTACAACAATTTCTATTCTCTTGTAACCAGACCTTTGTTTACCTTTTCACCAAAGATATTTGATACTTAAGTACGGACTTATCTGTAAATTTAAATTTATTTTGATGGCGGAAATTGTATGTTCTTGTCCAATCCAATAGTCTCAACAAATAAATAATGCTGGACAAATCACACAGCATCATGTATTCTTAAGCTAAGCATAGCTTGTGTTATGGATACTTGATAACTGTTAGACTTAATACATTACACTCTTATTAAGTTATTACACTACAAGCAGACGCAGAGAGAAGTTGAGTTAATGGTTGGCATTTGGCGTTGATGTGTAAAATCATATACCCAGAATGAAACCCCACTCTATCCCTAAGGAATAGTTTTCAATCCAGTTAGAAGCTATATTCAAACTATATTAAATACTATAATTGACTTCTCTTCTTCAAACTTTCATAGCTTGTTCTTTGGTTGAGCAATCACTAAGTAATCAAACAATACCTTTATCGTGATATGGAACATTTCAAAACGAAGCATTACTTGGAAGAGTGACTGGACACTTAACTGGTCATCTGGTATTGCCATCGTCATTGCGGGCTTAATATCTATTAGACTATCACTTTCGGTCGCCGAGTGGTCCATTGTCAGCGATATAATCTTTTTTTCTTAATGAGCCTGCAGATCCGGCAATGTTACCTAATCGTTCGTGACGCACTTGTGGGAATTTTGTGGAGCAATTACTTTTCAGTTACTGTGTTGTGAATATCAGAACAGCACAGCAGGTACAAGTTTCCTCTTACATCATACATCATCATCCTTAGTGTGTAACGCATAATTAATGTAACACTTACTTATTGCTTTAGTGGTCCTCTAGCCTTTTGCCAGTTATTTCAAAGTTTTTATTTCCTTGTTAGTGTATTTCATTAATAGGTATATGTTATTACTATCTTAACTGGATTGGCCATTCTTCTTTTGTCTATGTTCGATCGAACTCTATTGGTTTGTCCATCCGTGGGCGATCCTGCTTCAAGTCTACTGTTTGATTCCGTTCATTAATTACATTCGATGATAAATGCCGTTATGTAATCCAATCATTCGCGTAGGTGTGACTATAAACCTGTCTTTGTAATCGTCATTGAGTTTCGATGTGTGATTTACGAGTGTCTTGTTCTTTGCTATTATGATTTGTACTTTCTTAGGTAACATGTCATAACTAAGCTATTATTATATTACTACTCCATTTTTATAGTCACGCCAATGCAATGGCTTGAAATTTACCGGATATAGCTAAAATTTCGAGAAAACAATTAATTACAGGCGCGATGTTTTGAATAGCTAGTACATTCAGAACTTGAGCGGATCAACTACCAATTTTGCTCCTGGTAAACGATACATTATTCAGCATATCAGCTAACTTCTCGTAGACAGATTGCCAGGTATCTAGTTCCCGATAGCATTGTGCCGCAGGGTCTTTCTTCAAACCCCGGAGGTCGATGTCTGAGGTCACTTCTCCCAGAGACTGCGTCTGTTCCGGGACGCTGCTGACAAGCCCTCATTGTTCGCAAATCGCTCGCAAGGTCCCACTTGTAAATGTCAGAGTGGCGCCGGCGCCGACGCGGTTGCGCGTTAACGCGTGAAATTGAAAAATATTGCCTTAATTGTGAAAACCAAACTTTAATATGGTACTTACTTTTATCGTACTTAGTTAAGATGTTCTTTTGATAAAGCGTTAATAAACTTGAGTCGTACATTACGGTTATATGATCCTGATCTCCAGTGATTTAGGGTACTGGATAAGGATGGGAGTTATTGGATATTTTGGCTACCGGTTATTAGTTGGGTATTTTATTTCAATACCGCTAGCACCAACTGGTACCCAATAACGTTACAATACTCTATACCTGTCCTGATTTCTACCCAATATATTTCTAACCGATTTGGTTAGAAATACCAAATACTTGTTGCAGCTACATAACTTTACGGGTGAACGGTCCGCTAGTACCTATGCGTAGATGATAGGTAGTTAGGTAAGTATAGGTATTGAAGCGTTGGGTAGTTATGGCTTTCGGTCGGTTAGGCGCGATGCTCGCTTTGCACAGTTATTCCCTAGCGGTATGCGGATTTTACAATAGCGTTAGATATTTTAGGACCATGCTAACAGGAACTGAGTTAGTTATTGAATACCGGACTCATCTCTAGTACTGGAGAGTTTCTACATTGTTAAAGATGACCAGTGTGGCGCGGCGGGCGAAGGTTGCGGGTTCGATTCCCGCCTTGTGACAAATGCTTGTACGATCTGCAAATATTTGTGACGGATGTTCTAGGTATTTTCTATGATTGAAAAAAATATATGTCTTTACAATATATTGTATTAAACTAGATATAGTAGACTGATAAGTCATCTAGTACCATAACACAAGCTCCGATGAGCTTGGATCTAGCTAGATAATTCTGTGTGGATTGTCAAACATTATTTATTATTATAAAAACAACAATTTTTTCTTTGGATTTAAACTGCATTAGATGCGAAAGCAGCGATCAAATGAACACATTCAAAACAGACAAGGAATGTTGAATTTAGTACTTACCACACGTCGAATTATCATAAACCTGTGAACAGACCAAGCGCCTCCTGTATAGCAACTTCTGTGCGAGTTTATTCGAGTTTATTTGCCCCCAGGACCATAAAATTAATCTCAGCATTCTAAAGAAACATTTGCAAGATTTAATACCAGTGCTGCATTCAGGATCTATATCTGCTGAAGCTGATCCTTTCATTGAAATGCATATAATAAGATTCGTATAGTTCGTATATATTCGTATAGTTCAAACGCATATATGGCAGAATAGGGTATTCAATATAAAAGATAATCATCATCATCATCATAAATGTATATTATTTCTATTTCGTGTTTTTCAACTCGAATAGAGTCGGATTTGTTATTTTTAGAACAATAATTGCACAATTTGGAAAAGAACTCGCACAAAGCGACAGCGAAAATAGTTTAGCCATAAATGAAATTAATATAATAAAACAAAAATTAAATCAATGGGAAACCGTGGCTGGACCGACTTGGCATTTTTGTTTTCAAAAGTTCGCAACTACGTTCGCATTAAGTTCTCGGGGAAAGAAAAAATGGAAAGTGTTAAGGATAATTACCTATGAAGCTATGTATAATCTAACAAGATATGCCCTATTTCCCGTACTGAATCCAGCATTTGTAAACGATAATGCATGTTAATCATACGTTCGGCAATATATCTGTAATCTAAGCACTGGCTGGGTTAAACACAATGGTGGCCGTCCTTTTACTGTTTAAATAGACAGTATATCAAAGTCAAGGCAACACTTCAATGGGGCGGGCGGCGTAGTGAATGCGCGTCTAGGAAGCGTGGTGTCATGTCTAGACGTTTGATGTTGTAAAAATTGCTTCCTATATAGCTTCCTTGTACAGGTTATGTCATTGTGGATGTTTTATGATTTCAGAAAGGATCCACCTTTTGGTGATTGCTTTGTTGGCACTTCTTAATTAATTATGGAGCAGTCATTTTAGCCAAAAAATTGGGCTATCCTCTTAAAGCCATCTCAAAAAATAGCCAACCAGCTGTAAACTCGTATATTCCTTCATTTTGGCGTCATTAACGAATTAATAGGTGAAACACTAAAATGATGAGATATTTTACATGATTTACTAGCTAGAAAATTAATATGTCGTGGAGATCAATATCAGATTCAGATGTTTATTGTAAAACATCCTTATAGACGATGTTTATGGATAAATTTCGGCGCCAATACATTTAAAAAAAATTACACTGGACAACCGAGAACACGCGACATACAATTGGAAAGGAAATAAAATCTTTCATAGAAACTTTACCACCCTGTTTAACAGACAAAAAGGGTGATTTTTGAAAAAAAAATATGTGAATAATTATTGATTTTGTAGTTTATTGATACCGAGTTATGATTGAATCGAACCAAAGAATAATAATTTTCCATAGAAACTTTAACACAATTTTTTCCCCTTCATGGATTTGAATCTGGACTCATTGGACTTTTTCAAAATTAAATTAGTCTATGTCTTATTTCTAGACCTTAAACTATCTACATGCCTCATGTAAATAAGTTAAGTAGCTACAGAGATACGAGGTAACAAACATTCACACAGACTTTCACATTAATTATTATATTTGATCAGAGTGTTCTGGTCGTTTATAATAAAAAAAAAAATCTATGTACTCGTATTGTATTATGTATATCAGTTATCTAGTACCCATAACACAAGCTCTGCTTAGCTCGGGGCTAGATAATGCTGTGTGAATTGTCAAGCATTATTTATTTATTTATTATTGTAGGAAAGAGGATTTTCAGACGTGTTGGAAAATCACGTCTTCTGAGCATGGGTTCGGAACCCCAGCATCTTGAACAAAGACAATATTTCACAGAGAGAGCTACAATAATATTGTCGTTGACTAATTATGTGACTTTATTGCCATTGAACTTATTTCGCTTCGAGACATTTTACTACCTTTGAAAAATATTATGCCGGAAAATTTACAAGATATCCTTGTGTCCCTGAAGTAAGTTATAGTCTTTCTCTTTTCATTCAGCTTAAGGCTGTAAAGAGGGCTTTTTAATGGCTTTAGTTTATTTTTAATCGACAAGTGTCACTATTAAATGTGATGAAAATATTGCTTACAAAAGTGAGCTTTCATTTTATTTGTCTCTTGATGGGGAGCTCCATAACGTCAGTCTATATTTTTACCGTTTTTGTGCTACAGGCATTTCGAAGACTTATCTGAACCAATTGTCAAATACTTAATACCTACTAATTATCAGAACAATGATGTTTTCGAGCACCGTTTTTATTTCTGAATTTTCCTTTAACTTACCTGTATACCAAAAATTCTCAACTTTGCATTCTTATTCTTATACTCTTATTAAACTAAATATTATGTGATTCTATTGCAAATAGCATTATAATTACTCCGTGCCCCGGTTAATGGCTATAACTCTTCTTATTCACATTAAAGAGAGAATCCTTTGTCGTAATATAGTCAGGGACACACTGCGAAAAAGCAGTTTGCATTATTATCTTCCCGTTTATCTTTATCGTTTGAAATACATAGGTACATAAAATATTGTCCTTACAGTTAACATTTCACAAGAATTTACTCATTAGTGATAGCTTGTACCAGTAAAGACAACGACAAAGGTGATCTCTGTCTATAAATCTTCTCCAGTTGATCGATAACAAAACATTTCTAAAATGTCTATATACATATCTTCTCCGGTTGATCGATAAACAAAACACTTCTAAAATATGTACTTGCAAATTATTATTTACTAGCTGTTAGATAGATAACTCTTTATTGTACCACACAAACACAAAATACATACAGAAGGCAAAGTTGACAGCAATTAAGTACAAAGGGCGGCCTTATCGCTTTGAGTGATCTCTTCCAGGCAACCTTGGGATGGCTGTTCACCTGCGTTAAATTCGTATTTAATATTTCTAGGGGGATAAAAAGGTCTTTTTCCCGTAAATCTCCCATGGGAATTTGATGTTTTACCAGGACAAAAGTCTGTTACTCTCCATCCTTTCAACTAACTCTATGCCAAAAATCAAGTCTATTTGTTGCTTAGCTCGGGCTTGAAGGAACGAGAAACAAACACACTTTCGCAATTATAATATTAGTTAGGATTCATGCATTTTCTGTTTTGAATACAAGTACCTATTGTACATACCTATGTATCTTAAAACTTTTAATTTCTTAACCACAATCTATTACTTCGCCTGCTTTATCTCAATGCGACGTTACAATAACGTAACAGCTATAATTAGCAAAATCACGATTTACCCCGCTTTCTAGGTCCCTCAGATCTTCACTATCGATCATCTCAAGATACTGATCTTATCCTAATCAATTACCTACTTAATACATAATCGGAAATTGCCGTTCGGAATATGATACCATCTCTGTAGGTTTCTTTATCTATCGACAAAATTTCAGGTCAAGTAATGTTTCAATCCTTTTTTGTGCTTTTAATTCCATTTATTTAATTCAATGCAATTTTAACATTTTACTGTTTACTTATCATCATAATCTCTAAAGCCGTGTACTGACCGGTGTGTTACGGGGCGCAATGTAACGTCTTATGTAATGTAACAAGTTACACAGCGAGCGTTCGTGCAGTTAGTACGGGGAAAAAAGGCGCTCGCAACGAGCAACGAGACAGAGATATTTTTGAAGTTTTATGCTCGCTGCGAAAGTTACATTAAGTACGCCACGTAACACTGAATAATGCAGGGTGCATCCCTCCACCCATATTTTACATTCACTACTTTGTACGTTAACTCATTCCCGATCACACTCACTCATTGTACGGCAGTTAGTTAGATTCTGAATGAATGAACACTTTATTGTACCTACTAAAAATTACTCAAAAACTCATATATCTAAAATGCAAATAAAGACGTACAAAAGGCGGTCTTATCGCTGAGAGCGATTTCTCCCAGGCAACCTGGATTCTGGGACTCAAACAGAACTTACGTCGAATGTCTTTAGTTTCGTACTAAGTAGTTTAACTACCAGAAACTAGAATTTCAATCTACATTCCACATACGGTTGTCCTTGCAATGCTCTGGGTTTTCCAAATCTTTACCACATACCTACTCGGTCACTGCAATTATGTAGGTATCCCAGGAATTCAGGCCAGGCGTTGTCATTCATTATGTCATTATTGTAATACGATTGGCGCCTACATAAAGAGGTCAGATATACATCCTATAATGGCGAACATTCATCTTGTAAACGTTATGTCAAATATCAATTTGCAAAGAGTTATTAGGTAAAAGCAGATTCTCTTGGCTAATTTTGTGTTCACGCTTGTTATGCCATTTTGGGATTGATAGATATTTTTATTAGTATGCAATTTCGTAATAGTGCTAATATGGAGCCTGTTAGGAAAATACACCGCGACACCTACTCTCTGACGGATTTGGTAGAGCGTGTATCTGATAGTTTTGCAATTTATTGCCTACTAATATGCTGATAATTTATAAGCTAATTTTAATAATAATGCCACTGGCAGTGACACAGATAAACAAATAGAATTTTTTTCACCGTTCTTTTCGAGTCAGGGCTTAAAAAACACTTTTGAGAAGGCAAACAAACAGCACGGAGCTTTAAGATAACTTCTATATTGTCTGTTACATTAGATTTTATTGGATAATTATGTCGGTAATCGCAAATATTCAGGAATGTTATAACTAGCACTTTGCTTATTGTTATTGACGTAATCAATACAGAGAAAGTATTGCATTGGTATGTGATCTTTATGTTTGACAAAAAACATAAGTATGTCGCACTCAGCATCTGCGTCAGTCGTTATATAATTCTAGAACTGTCCATCAATCTGGAGGTCCGTTTTGAATGCAAAGTAATTCGAATTCTTTTGTGCTCCGTCATATCAAAGCCCAAGTCATAGATGAAATAAATGCAATGCAAAACTTGAGACTGCAATTTTCAATCGATGATAGAGTTGATGGAGTATTTACACTAGAGAGGGCACAACGCGCTATCCAACAAACCAATATTATTCCCTACAATTGAACTTTACTCAATAAGTAAAGTTCTCTCCGTCAGAAAATTATTTATACTTAGTATAGCTCTACGTAAGCACTCATCCCTAAGCTACTTTCCACCTATCACGAACAGTCGTCGTAGAATTAGTGCAGTTTGTACCAATGAAGGATCATGCCGCACAGCAATTGCTCTGCGACACAACTACATCCTCACACCCATCATTTATAATCGCATGAACAAAATTCAGAACATTTATCCACTGCATTATAGTAAAAGTAAAAACAAAATTAAAGAATGGCTCCTCTCCCTCACCTACGAAGAAACTGAAAATTTAATTAAAATCAGATAAAGATCAGAAGTGCATCTATAACACACATTCCTACACACGGTTAGCCCCTGTGGCCTGGACTGCTAAGTCTGGGGTTCCCAGGAGCTCCACGCATACACAAACACTGATAGCTCCTGTTGCCCGGACTCTTATGAGACCGGTGTCCTCAGGAGCTCCACACATACACACTCATACATTTTAGTTATAAATTATAAATTCTGTTTAAATTTTTTCATAGCATTGTTTAATAATAGATTAAGTAATATTGTTTTATATGAACGTGCGATCTCCTAGAGCCCATTTCACCAAACAAAAATATTATATTCAATTTACCCATTGTATTAAAATAATATTAAACAATGCTTTCCGTTTGGTGACATTGGCCCGTATCCCGAGTTTGGGCGCTGGGAGGTGCGACATAGTTTTAAACTTATGCGCTTTTCCAGTGTTCCATTGTATCTTAGCTGTATATATTTTTATTCATTCCTAATAAATAAATTACTAATTTACTGGACCCAGTCTGATCACGAACGACTTGGCTCTCCTTTTTGTCTCTCCTGTTCTGAGCTAGGGTCGTTATATTCATCATCGATCAATTCAATAATACCCCAAAATGTCCACATCAATTTGCTAGGAATATCAGTTACGTCCACAGTTAAATAGACTGCTCTGTACCTTCCAAGAGTTATTCTTCTTTGACGGTGAAGTCATCATGTAATTAGAGTGGCGCCAGTGCAATGGAACTGACACTTTCATTGCTTTCTTGGACGTCTAACCTTATTAGACCGATCATAGGTATCCAATTTGATTATTACTTACTTATGATTTATCAGTTTTGTTTGACTTGAATGAAATCAAAATGCAATCTATTTAAAGTGTTTATGTCTTAAATGTTCTGTTCTTATGAACACTTAAACTTATGTTCTTAAATGTTCTGTGGAATGAACTTGCGAACGAGCTTCTGTTTTTCCAATCTAGGAGTCTTCAAATCCCGAGTGAAGTGACTCCTTCTGGGAAAGCGTGCTCCAACTTAGGCCACATCTTCACTTTCCCGAGTGAGATGGTGGTGAAACGCTTTACCATTATCAATAAAAAAAACGATTAGAGTGTCTATGTCTTAAATGTTCTGTTCTTATGTTCATCGGTTGGAGGGTCTAGGTTTCAGGCTCTTATATATCCGTTTCTTGTCAAATATATTATCTCGTTCTTTGATTCCAACATCAATGACAGTACAAATTACATTAAGTACCTACAATTACAATACATTATTCTTCCAATTTCCCACTACCATTTATACTTGCTTATTACAACTGGTTGATAACGATCTCAAATGATTATGTCCTCATTACGTAGGAATCGGAAGTTACCAATAAAACAAAACGACGACGATTGGATTAAGTAAGTTTTTGTAATTGTTTACGGAACAAATCCGTTGGTATTCGGGTCGCAAGGCCGACCATAATCCCGTGACAGAGTGAACGATCGTAACTAGGGCGAATCTTATTGGTGTGAGTCACCATCCATTAACTGTTATGTAAACTTGCATAGTAAAGTGGGACGGCTGAATCCAGCTCAGATGTGTGAATTTTGTGTACCAAGTTATCAGATCTTGCTAGTAAATATCAAAAACTAAAAATTCCAGTTTCCACCAGTAGGGAATATCTCAGCGGTGAACAACGGCAATAAACTCGACAATACTCTCATTATTGGCGATAAGGTTTTAATGGATCAAGCAAGATAGTTATGTAGAGGTCAAATCATTTTCGGAAGTTGTATTTAACATACTGCAATCTAAATCGCGAATCGAGGCGGATCAGGACCGCTATTCGTGGCGTCCTTTGGGGGAGGCCTGTATTCAGCAGTGGACGTGTACGGGCATCAGCCCTCATCATCATCAGATGATGATGATGAATCTTAATACATCGTTTTAATCAACCTCACCGAATATTATCCAATAGACCCACCACAGAGGCGAATGTCCTTTACTGAACCCCTCGGATCTGATTGCCAATTTTTTCAATAAAATAAACTTCATGAAAAGAAACTTATATGTTTTAAACCCATTGTAACTTTTTATTTCCTTATTCTGGCATCAAGGGCGCACATAATCAGTATTTTGTCTTGATTTGTAGATTCGAATAACAAAGAAATAAAGGTGTGAATGGAAATTCTTTAAATGCGAAAAGGTTACGAAGACCGTGATATTTAACATTACTTTTACAATTGTATTGCGAATAAATCAAATGAATATAATATGTATAAAGCTATTCGAAGAAATAATTTGCATGTTGAATTAAAAAACGAGGAAGAAAGCTCGCATGATAATGCCAAATAAAGAGAATTATCCCATGACTCTACTGAAAAAACAACAAATAAACCATTTAACATATTTATCCCTACTTACTGGTCATTTTAATAAAATTATCAGGTGTTTATTGCTCTTTGTGTTGTCTGTCTAGACAGAAATGTCCTCTTGGATATATGTGTCTGCAAATGGAGACTTATTTTGTCTGCTGATAGTATGCAAGGATTCCTAAAATAAGTAAACATTCCAATGAAACAGTTTGCTTTCAGTGATAAAGTAAAAGATGCAGCCAAGCTTTATTAACTTACGTATAATACCTACTTCATCGCTGCCAAGTCGGAAATTTAGTCTGAAATCTCAAATGCGAGAATATTCAGCTTTTCACTGACTATTATCCTAATGCCTGTAGCACTAGTAGTCGGGAACAATTTAATGCTAATAGCATTAGGAGAACAAGCAACGTAGGCGCCACCTGCCCACACTAGTGGAAAGCGATCGTGTAACAGAGACTACATCATTTCATTACCATTTTACAGCAGCTTTCATGTTGCTCTCCCAAGACTAATGGTAATAGATATTTGTATCAAATTAAGCAATAACTTACGATTAGTTTCACTACGTTTTCTGAATTGTAATTTAAATTTGCGTTTATGTTATTCTCAATTAATTTTACAGCTATTTTCGGGTTCAGCTTTATCTTAGTATACATTATTGGGTCCAATAATAGATTTATATATACTACATATACTCATATACTCTATGCTCGTAATGTACTTTATACGTCATGTATCAAAAAATCAAGTGATTATATAGGCTATTCAAACAAATGGAATGATTTCTCATCTCTCTAAGTTCTCTTCTTGTTCGAGGTCGAGTCTTGGTCAACAATTCCAGAAAGCTTTTTCTGCGTCTTTCTCTCGCACTCAGAATTCTAGTAACTCATCCTGAGTTGCGCTCGGGATTCAATGACGTCCGTGTGTAAAGCATTGTGTCTTACACAATGCTTTACACACCAGATGTATAATCTAAAATTCTTCTTCTTTAGTGTATAAGGTTAACCTATCTATTATTAGAATCAGGTTATTATTCTGTTAAAAGTGTAAGCTCACGCCAATTTTTAGAAATATTAAATAAAGAAGTGGCAAAATAAGTTCCGACAGCGGGCAACTCGATTATGTAAAAAATGGACTCTCAGAGGCGGCGTATTGTTTATTTTGTGGAAAGTTGTTAATGAGGTTCAGAAATGATTGTATGCTTATCTAAAAGTGTTTAACATATGTTTTATTTCAGTAGTGCAGATAATGCGAGGATAGTCAATACTATGTGCATTTCTCAGAAAGGTGAAGTAGGTGAAGATACGAATTGTATAGCAGAATTCTACGAAATACTTGCAATTCCTTGCTTATTGACTCTAACATCGGTGTCACAGCTTATAAAGCTACCGTCTACCGTCTTTTGAGTAGAGTTAGTTACCTACATATTTAAGCATCGTAAGCTATATGAATGAAAACTTTACAAGGCCTAGATTCTAAGTCTTGGAAGCTTCGTATGTGTTATTAATTCGATGTATTCATACCAAATAGGTAGTACAACTAATCCACCGATTTCAAAGGAATGAAGTCTCATTAAATTTTTAAAATCATTTCAAGAAAATCCGTCGTTTTTATGCACGTTATTATATAAATTATTACAATCTGGGTCTCTTCAAGACAAGAGTAAATAGTTATATTCTAGAATCTAGACCTTCGTGATACACCGTCAGCCACATCATCACTTTCCATCAGGTGAAGTTGTGGTCAAACGAAGGTCTATTGTCTATAAAAAAATGTAAGTACCTAAGTAAAAATCCAAATTTGAGCGTGGTGTCGTTTGGGGGATGCCTATGTTCAGCAGTGGACGTATACGGGCTGATAATCATGATGATGATGAAGTAAAAATCATTGCCCCCGAGGCATACTAATCGGCAGATAAAACTAGCACCATCACGATATAGATAATCATTGATGATCGTTTATTCACATCGATTATGTCTACCAAACAATACTTTATTGTGTAATCACTCTATCAATTGCATTTCATCTCATTGAGACTGTATCTCATTGTTGAGCCTACGCGTTGTTTTAGCAATCTGTACACTGCTGCATTAGGTATACAATTCCCATGCTTTGGGAACATGGCCGGAGATGTGTTTCAATCATAAGTAAGACTTCGTTACGTCACTGAGAATCATCAGTAAGTTTTGTCAAGGTGCACATTGCGTAAGCATCCGCGTGGTGTCATTGACATTACGGATATTGTGTTGTCAATATGCCCTTGTTTGGGCAATGCGTGTGCTTTTCAAATCTTTTGACAGGAAATATGAGTTGATTGAAGGTGACGTCCCTACTTACATCATCATCATCATCCCGTATACGTCCACTCTTAAACATAGGCCTCCCCCTAACGCCACGAGTAGCGGTCCTGAGCCGATGACTCTTTGCGACAGCTATGATGTCGTCGGTCCATCGAGTGGGAGGTCTTCCCACACTTCGTGTCGTATTGCATCGCGGTCGTCACTCGAGAACCTTTACTGCCTACCTTTCTGATAAAAGCTCCCAGGTGGCTTGACTTTTCCGACATTTCCAACAATTATTGTTATATTTCAACAATACACAAAACCTTGACAAATTACGTAGCTAAATCTTCCTCATGAATCACTCTATCGATTGGTGAAAACCGCATGAAATCCGATCAATAGTTTTTGAGTTTATCGCGAACAGACCGACAGACGCGATTTGGGACTTTTTTTAATAATATTTAGTGATAGTGATGCCTAATTTAGCTCTGTATTTTGTCTATCATCATTACATAACTGTCTACTTCTCCAATTCTCAAAAAAAAACACACTTGTGAGCAAAAACCGATTTTGCCAACTGTTTTTGAGCAGTAAAGATACCGTTTTCGAATCCTACTTACCAAAGTTATTGTTATTTTATTACATCGTGGTGGAGAAACATCGTGCATTCCAAGGTCCTCCATAAGGGTCCTGCCGACCCTCAGCACTGAGGATATTGACGTAAGGAGAAAGGCCAATATAAATACCACAGATTAGTTATCTAAGTAGGTACTAATTTAATCTTATTGGTTCCAGGAATATCCTACTAATATAAGTATTATAAATGTCAAAGTTTGTATGGATGGATGTATGGTTATTTGCTACTCTTTCACGCAAAAACTACTAGACCGATTAGGCTGAAATTTGGTATGGTTATAGTTTGGGAACTGGAATAACAAATAGGCTATTTTTTATCCCGATAAAACGCGGGCGAAGGCGCGGGCAGCAGCTAGTGATGCCAATAAGATTAAGTTAGTTACTCAGCGTTCCACTTAAAATTTCTTCTCACCTTTTACAGCTCTTTGAAATTTTTTCATTTATTTACATAATCTCAATCAAAAATTACATCGTTCATTTCATTAGTGTAAAATAACTATAAATAATGTCCGAAAGTTAATTTTACAACCGGTCCCGTACCGACAAACATATCAATTCACACCTACCGTAATTAGACACTATAAAACGGAATAAACAAACGCTGATTTTGTAATGGCTGTTAGAATTTCACGCGCTATATTTCTTTGAACATGGTTATAATTCTCTAAACAGCAATAATTCTTTGAACATTTTGTTATATAACTGTGCGAATTTTGTCGATTCCGAAACTTGTTAAAGCCGTATGATTTATAACTCGTATCACGTTAGGGAATCCGTCGATCATATCGTAAACATTTGTTAGAATTTATTTTATTAAATTCCTAAAAAAAAAGAATGTTTTGTAAAGTATCTAGTAGGTAGCTTACAATTTACACCACCCAAATTTTTCTGCGAGTGTCGTGAGAGGCGACTAAGCGATATGAACCACAAGGGAAGTTTGGGACCACCACATACCAAACTTCCCGCGGGAACTTTGGAGTGGTGCAAATTCTAAGCCACGTAGTAGATACTACTTTACAAAATATTTTGATAACTTGGAGGCAGCAGATCGAGTCTTCTGCAGAACAGCCAGTGTGCTAACGGATAAGACTAAGATTTCTTAACGAATTATTTTCCCAATCTTTATAAACACAATATTTTATAATATCTTAATTTATTTATTTATTTAAAGGGCATCCTACGTGAAAATCACATTAGAATCAGAATCAGAATCAATAACTTTATTTCTTTTGGCTTACAAAATAAGCACTTAGACAAGTCAAATTTTATACTATAAACATAGTTATTATTATCAAATAAGAAATAAGGTGTTATTGATATTCTCTTCACTTCAATTTTTTGTCCACTAGTGGAAGAAGTGAAAAAGAAACCACTAGCTATTAATGCTGATTATTACACTACAGTATCTTAAGATTCACTTAATGATGAATGTGTGTATGTGTTTTCATACTTATGGGACGCCGCAGCGTGCACAAAATATTTTGATCAATTAAGTTAAACAAACAGTAGATAAATGTAAACTAAAATATATGAGATCTAAGACATATAACAGGGATATGTAATCTTTAAAATCATATATCACTATAAAAAAAATCTACACAACATAATAATATATGATACTCTTGACGGCAATGCTTGAGTGAGAGTCAGCCTTAGGATCAGTAAAGATAACGCCTAGTTATTGGCAACGTTCGTGACGCGTCCTAATCATATCGAGCTGAGCTAATGGACACTAATGGATATAATCAGCGGAGACGATCTGAACACTCTGTTTCGGAGAAAGTGACAAGTTTGCTGCGTATCTTGGAGTGTATGAGTGTATATCTAGGAAGTGTATATAAACATCCAAACTACTAATTACATTTTTATTTGCGTAATGTATGTTCTTAAATATTTTTAGTATTCGTACCTAACCTGACTACTTAAGCCTAGTATATACTATCAGAAGATTCTCGTGCTGACTGTACCTCAACTTATCCATGATTGCGCGTGGGAAATTATGTACGAACGAAAATATTTTTAAAAATTGTTATTGAAATGTTCGTTGGATGTGTTTGGGAACTAATGTATGAAAGATTTCGTTTCCGAGAACAATAGGTTTGGATGCAATGGGAAGTAGCCTATAATATTACTAGCTGCTGCCCGCGCCTTCGCCCGCGTTTTATCGGGATTAAAAATAGCCTATATGTTATTCCAAGTCCTGACAAACTTTGACATTTATAATATTAGTAGGATAAATGTCAAAGTTTGTAAGGATGGATATTTGTTACTCTTTCACGCAAAAACTACGAAACTGCTTGGGCTGAAATTTGGTATGGGTATAGTTTGGGACCTGGGTTAACATATAGGCTATTTTTTAGACCGATAAAACGCGGGCGAGGGCGCGGGCAGCAGCTAGTCGTGCATATTTAAGGGCACCTATACAATTTTTACAACGATAATATATTTTTAGGCGGGACCATAAAATATATTTTGTGAGAAACCTCAATAGTGATAGCTGACAAAGACGCTGGGTGAAAATGTGCCCACATTTTTTCATTAGATGCTTAACTTATTATTACCTAACTAAATAAAAAATTATGCTGGGCATATTTCACATGGTATCATTTGGCCTCAAAGTAGATCAGCAGATCTTGTTGATCTTGCGACACAAGAGGTTGCGGGTTCGATTCCCGTCTTGGGACAAATGTTTGTACGATCTGCAAATATTTGTCTCGGGTGTTCTGGGTATTTTCTATGTATAATAAAAAATATCTATCTATGTAATGTATTGTATAATCTATCTATATCAGTCATATATCTAGTACCCATAAGACAAGCTCTTCTTAGCTTGGGTCTAGATGATGTTGTGTGGATTGTCCAGCGTTATTTATTTATTTATTTTTAATATTCGCAACTGACCCATTTTTTATGAACCATCAATAACAGTAGTGCCTATTATTCCATGATCAATAAAACGTCACAGAAATTTTATGATATCCCAAAAAAACTGACTTCGACGGGACCCGCTACCCTCCGTACGGGATGGGCTAAACAATTACGCCACGATGTCAAGTAATGTATGAGTCGAAATATCCTGGGATTCCCTTCGGAATTCGTTATAAAACGTCATCATCTCAGTTGATCGACATCCAATACTGGCCAAAGGTCTACCCCAAAGATTGCCACAACCATGTTGAGAGGGATTGCCATCAACGTCCCGCTTGGCTGGCAGGTAGGCCATGGAATTTCGATGGTCGATCTGTTCCGCAGGGGGCCCGCCATCATTACATGTCCCTTAGATGCCTCTTATGACATCCACGGGAAGAGTTGGAGTCGTGCAAGGTCTAATCCGGCACCTCACGGTAGGTTTAGTAACTTCTATCTACCTAATTAGCTAAAAGTATCGCAACTAACTACTTTTACTGGTTTTTTCGTTACGTAACGGACAGCTTGCATTTCGTGATCAATGACTAAAGGATAACTTATTGTAATTAGGTAATTAATTACCATATCGTATGCGTCTGATAAAACGGCCACATTAATCTACCGTCTGGTGAAACACGGTCAATACTGTCGTTTTGCAATGGGCACCTCTTTACCAACAATATTCTTCAAGATATTTGAATACTGCCTCTATTTAAAAGCTCTTGCTTAGTGGTCAAAGAAAATATTTTCTAAACATTCAGTTTCTTCATATCGGATTATGAAAGCTAGCAATAATAATAACGAAACTTGAAATATGTAGGTTTTTTATTCTTAAAATTATAAAGGTAATTTTGTATACTTAATAATAATACTTATAACCTGCAGGGCAGCTGTTGGTGAGTAGCGACACCACGGGTACCGAGTGCTCCCGGGGAAGTTCCTGGTTCTCGTGTCCGCATGCGGAGTGGCATCCCAAGAGAACCAGATCCCAACTCTTGCTTGCCGTCATTGGCCGGTCTGAGTGGAGTCGCGAGAGATGCATCTTAGGATATAGACCCGGGGGTGGAAGTGCCTAATGGCGTAATAATGAGGAAACTCGCTCAAGTATCTTCGTGATGGTGAAATCGGGGCCGCACCTCGCGACACCCCTTAGTCGTTGGCACCGAGATGTTGTTCTTTTACGGCATTTACGCCGACTTTTTGAGGAACCCACCCAGCATTCGGCAAGCCACCGTCTGCCGGTTGTAAAAGTATTGAGAATATGTTTATGGCAGGTCCGTAGTCTCCCGTATAGCCCGATAACCCAGACAATTTATTCATCACAATATCATGGTTTTTTATTACTTTCATTGCAATAGTCTATACCACTGGCGGATATCATTCTCGGGTGTATCATATTGTGCAACCAAGGATGGTGCCCTCTATGTGTAGCTCTCGCCCTTAGGTTACATCTCATAAAGGGCCTTTGTGCCGTTGGCTTCGGCTCCAGGCATGCCTCACAAAGAATCGGGTCACTATGGCCGTGATCGGGGAAAAAGCAAAGAATTTTCAAACAAGCTTTTTTATTTTCTGAATATTCAGATTTATGATATCGCGGTTGTTTTAGAGCAAATCCCGTTGTCCAATAATGAGGGCTAACATCGCTTGAATTAGGTATTTTATTCTCAAATTATATACATAGGTAAATTCATATTAAATAATCTACCGTAACTTTGCAAACTTAATAAAAATAAAACATTTTTAAAACAAGCTTTTATACTCGTACCTAATATTTAAAAGTGCATGGGAACACAAATCCAACGGTCCCAAACTCGACGGGGTGATGACGCCTTCGTTTCGTTTACGAGTTTCTATTACCACCTTCTGTCTCCATCATAAGACCAGCTCGACGATACATAACATGGCATTGCTACCGAACTAAAGTATGCCAAATTTCAGCTCAATTGGTTAAGGAAAACTGGTGTACAATTCAGTTGTAATATTTGTCCTACACGTACTTGCATTATACTATTAACTAACAAGGCAAGTTAAATAAAAGCTTGTAAAAATATGCTAAGTAATTACATATGATTATTCCATCAGAAGTAGCTTTCGTTTGTTATACAAGCTATTTACATAATTTTCTCCTCTGTAATGTTAATAACATTTTACATTTGCCAACAAGTTTTCTTACTTGTCTCCTATAATTGAAACGTCTTATGTTATTGACTTCTTGTTATGTCATAATAGCTGTTAAGAGTTTTTATACCATAAGAATTAAAACATTGCCATCCCTTGAAATAAAGTTATCAAACAGCTTTGTTTCAATGATAAATTTGTCCCGTTTTTGTAAGCTACTTTTGATTATCAAATAAAT
Organism: Eupithecia insigniata; assembly: GCA_947859395.1. NCBI lineage: Eukaryota > Metazoa > Arthropoda > Insecta > Lepidoptera > Geometridae > Eupithecia > Eupithecia insigniata. Next base: position 3,266,220 of record OX402003.1, read on the forward strand.
TAATAATTGTTTTATGAAATTTCCTTTGCTAGTAGTTAAGACATTTCAAATCGGAAGTATCAAAGCTGACATAGTATTTTCCAAAGAATCTAATCGAATTTCCATTGTTCAAGATATTGCGGCTCGGACAAAAGGATCGAAAGTTATGTTATTGCAAAACTAAACGGCTGCATAAATTATAGACGTTTCGATCTTGACAGTACCGGGTAGGGACGATTCTACGTGAAACTATGCCCCCGACTGTACCGACGCACCTATCACCAATGGGTTTCTTAACTTTAGTCTGGCGTTTTGCAATAATCCTCTTTCTGGTTTCTTTGGTTTGAATATAGACTATAGTTTGCCACTCTTCGGTAAAGACTTTTTTTAACTAACTTCGAATAAAGGATTATACATATGTTCGGTTGTATGTAAATATGTTTTTTTTTATATTTGTTTGCTTTTTTCTCTTCAAGTGGGCAATATAGAGGATGATCCCGAGATGGTTCTATCAAAAAAATATCCCAAGGGATAAGTATTTGTCCCGCAAAACTTAAAAAAACTGTAAAATAAAGAAATATGACTCTGTTATTCGTTTTTCAAAATAATAAAAAAAAAAATTATTTTATGCTTGAAACTTTAAAAGATTCATGATTTTATTTGCATCGTGTTGTTTACTTGGGGCACTGCAATTTGGTATACAGTTTCCAGATAATACAATAACATTTTGTCATGTAATCAAATAATATTATAACAAATAATATGGAGCATTATTTGAACTAGATGTTTCTTGAACTATATTTTACATTCAGGTCCATAGATTCAAATATTCTTCTACAAAAGTAATACCAAATCGACTTGTTACTTCGAAAGAAAGAAGATTAAGCAATCAAATGTATTGCAATACAACAACTAGGAAAGTTTTCCAGCTATATCTATCATTGTCTTGTTAAAGTCCAGCGAAAGCAATTGATCTCCTTTTTTGCACCAGCAAAACATAGCGTCATTTAAGTCTGCCCTTACAATGAGCAAAGGCGTGACAAGATACAATCTTGGGAACCCTGTCGGCGAAACTCGAATTAAAATAAATATCGCATTGAAAACGGGCTGAATAGCCTTTAGGACGATATTATGCTCAATTACTAGATCCTCCATGCTATTTACACGTATCTCTTGAGAACCGCAAAAGATGACGAACAATTCAAGCATTTCAATAATGAGTTTGTTTGATATATTACCAATATTTGCGTAATTACGCACCTATTTGAAATTGTCGCTCGTATAATATTTTCTCGGGGCAACACGGGCAATTTTAAATCGATCGATACATTACGAATGTTTGCTGGATTTCCAGCTAAAATTACCACGGGTTCTTTGCGCCGTAAAAGTTATTTACTGCGTGTAAGCGATGATTGTGCCCGCATAAAATATGGGAGATTGTTATTTGAATAACACTTAGCTATTCACCTATAAATTATTCCTTGTCTGCATTTTTTCTCAGATGAAATCGCGCACCTGCGTCCTTTCAAATGATTTAGAGAGTTGTTAATTTAATAAATTTAATAAATTGGATCTCATCGCTTGATACGATCGCAATTTGTGAAATTTTAATTTGCCCTGACGCTATTACTTTCGTACATTCGCGAAAGAAATGAATTCAGTTGATTAGCGATACGATCTGCTCCGCGAAAGTAGACGATGATCCTCATATCTCCTAATTGTTTCGCTTTCGTCTATTACGTAAGCTTATTGTTCCCATAGATAGATGCTATCTCTTGACGAATGGGTTTATTATGAGATACGGTTAGGGTTACGCAATTTGCGTAATGTGACTTCACTTTTTTCTCATTACTTAATTTATGATCGCCCTAAGGCTCCGTAAATAGTCTCTTTATGGCTTTTCCAAACTTAAGTATATTGACTTTTCGTGTGGATACTCTCCTCATTATAACGCTCGAGGCTTTCAACTTTATCGCTTCAATCATTAAAAATCACAATTAATGACCGCACCTAATTAGCAAGCTTCACTGCCATAATTCTGCAAAAAGATAATTGCCGCAAATTAGCATTTTTATCTATGCCAATAAAATAAAGATTCTAATTGGTAGGCTGATATTCACAATAAGAATAGTGCAAGAGCTGGTTGTATAAATTACTGAAGTATCTAGATGCATCTTAATTGTATAAAGCGACACGACATCGTATGCAGCTCGCGGCCACTGATGCTGATAATTCGATTATATTGTAATTGTTCTTTGAGATTCTATCGTAATTACCTTGCGTAAGCGACAGCGGATAGACAGAATGCATAGGTTTATTTTGTTTATTTTTTCTATCGGGGCTGGTCTTGGTTATCATCGAATTCAATTTGTTTGCCCTTGTGTTTCTGTGGCTACGGTTCTGTTTGAGTTCCTATTTTTATTTGTTTACTAGGAACACGTTGATTTCATATATTACTAAATGTCGTCATCGTAATAGTAAGAGATTATTTTATTTACTAATTAGCACACATATGAATATATAGCACATATATGAAATCAACGTGTTCTTAGTAAACAAATAAAAATAGGAACTCAAACAGAACCGTAGCCTTTATGTTCTGTTTATCTACGATTTACTTGAATAAATTTTATTCTTAGTTATTTATTTTATTACTGAACGACTCTTTCATGCTCTGCAAGTCATAATCTGTTTTCTGTTGCTTGTAGAAATCTATCAATCGTTAGGTTATTGTATGTACTGGTAACACAAGCTATACATATGTACAATAATGTACATATGTATAGCTTGTGTTATCCAACGATTGTTTATTACTCGATATCTGACTTTCTTTTCATTATGATCTCTAGACTTTTCCCTCTAAGCCTGCTTGGGCATAATATCCACTTTTCTTTTCAGCAATCAAAGTTTTATTGCTTTTATATCACCCCATGGAGCATACAATGAGTGTGTTTGTCCAAGCTATCGCTTTCAAAGCCATCGTAGATGAATCATTTATTGACAAGTTTCATTCATCGTTTCGTACAATGCCAGATTACTGAATTATTAATCTGGGATATCGTTGTAAGGTGCCCATAAAGTTGTTAGAGTCTCTTTCAACTGACACTTCGGTTACACTGTTGCAATCAAATTGTTCATCTTTGACATCTGAGGTTTTTGCTATTATAGTGCGTAAGCCTTACACTGACTGGGGCTGAGTCTGAAGGAAGTCCCAGAGTTTTCGACTTGACCTAGTGGCGCAATTGGTTAACGTATCCCGTACTGAGGGAGGGTTGCGGGCTCAAGTCCCGTCCAAATCGAATAATTTTTGGGATCTTATTAAATTTATTAGGTAAATCGTTTCTAAATCTATTACCATATTTATAATAGGTAATCAGTAGGAATGATTCTGCCGGAATATAGACGGTATTTATTTGCACATTTATCTAAATCTCGTCATTGTGATCGAACTGCCACAGCATGAGGACAAAATCCATCGGTAGCTTTCTCTAGAACTATCACCGTATCCAAGATGACACTTTCGCCTTACTATATTTGAACTGCAGATTTCTGACTTGTGAAATTCCTAAAAAAATCGCCGGCGCCAATATGTTTACTCAAGTCTGTTGTATAATAAGTTTCTTTTGATGTGGGAACGGAGTCGACAGGAAGAATGTTAACAATCCGGTCCGAAGGATGCTAATTGCCTGGCAAGCGTTACCTGTCTGGGAGCTAGCACCTACTATGAGAGTATGAGATCTGAACAGGGTACCTTTGGTAATGGTGTGTCAAGGCGTGCCAACTAACAAAACTATTTTGTTCGTTGTACTGCGTAAGTGTAGGTCCCGGTTGATTTTGTGATGCTCGATGATTTGAAGGATGTTTGATTGATACTTTTACAGGTTCATAGTAACACTTGATTCGGAAGACTATTCAGAAGGTGTATCGAGTTATGTTTTTTATTTGTTTCACATGAAGCACCATAATAAGCTTGGAATCACCGACCAGAGGTATATCTAGGATTCATTTCGCTACTCTCTATCCTGTGCTTCTTGTCTTGCACTAGGTCTTGCAAAAACGAAGCTTTGATTTTGTTTCGTAAGTTTTTTCTATAAAGACTTTAGTCTTGATATCCTTCGCTAAATATGTATATTAAAAACTGGAACAAGAAAAAACAGTGAGTAGCAATTTTGGAGATTTAAAAATAAAATTTTCAGTTTCCCCCCTAAGGTAAATTTATCAAGGGGGAAAACTGGAATATCCCTATTTTTCATTCACGAGATCCTTAGTAGGGGCTCTCGTAGAGTTTTAATGATGGGGAGTTTTGCAGGCGACTGCATAGCAACGGCACAACGGTGAATAGAATCGAGCTGTCATTTACATTATTATGTCGTTTTGTCTATTTCTGTCGCGGATCAAGCATATTTACTTGTTACTTTCTTTTTATTTTAAAACAGATATACCTACATCGCTGCAGGTTGAGTTCGTTATTTTGACCGACCGATGTGGCGCGGCGGCCGAAGGTCCGCTACGAGGTTGCGGATTCGATTCCCACCTTGGAACAAATGTTAAATCGGCTAATATTTTTTCAGGGTGTTCTGTGTATTTTCTATGTATGATAAAAAATATATATTCATATAATGTGTTGTATTAAGTGTATCAGTCATCAAGCTCTGCTTAGCTTGAGGCTAGATGATGCTGTGTGGATTATTTATTTATATTATTTATTTAGTTATGGTGAAGAGTATTCGTTAATTTAGAAACAGATTAATCTACAGTTGTTTGCAACAGTCTGCAGTTAGCTCAATTGTTTCAACCTGTTATCCTCAAGCGATTGAGCAGAAATTTGGCATACTTAAGTAAGTTAGGTGACAATGCAATGTCATGGTACCATCGAGCTGGTCTGATGATGGAGACCGAAGGTGGCCATAAGAACTCCTAAACGAAACGATTGAACCACGTTGAGTTTGGGTTCATTGGAGTTGTCTTCCCAAGCATGGGAAGACAACTCCAATGAATTTGGATCATTGGATCCTAGATTGTTTAAAAGCTGGTTTTTTAAATAACTTATTTAAGTTTTAAATTTAATTTATAGTTTCTATTTCAACACATCATCTTAACCTTGTAACCATGGTGTCTTAAAATCAGAAAAATATTACAAAATTAACGTGCCGTGCTACAAATAAACATACGTTGATAAGGTCAAAAATCTGCAAAAGTTGAAAAAATAAAACCGATTGTCTACGATGTAAATAAATGGGTATGAACGGTTGGAACTCGTTTTTTTATATTAAACAAACCTTCACAGCTGCCAAAACAGACATATACCAAACAAAAACTTTGCATTAGCTTTGCATTTTTAACCGACAAAAATTAAAGAGGAGGCGTTTCTATGACATACGTAGAAACGCCTCCTCTTTAACTTTATGTTAGCTGTATAAATATTTTTATGTTTGTCCGGCAATTTCTCCGTCAATTATGGACCGATTAGATATCATCATCATCATCAGGCCATACACGTCCACTGCTGGACATAGGCCTCCCCCGTACGACGCCACAAATAGCGGTCCTGAGCCGCCTCCATCCATCGACTCCCTGCGACCGCTACGATGTCGTCGGTCCATCGAGTGGATGGTTTCCCATGTAGGGGGCGATTTGCCATAATCACCACGCTTGGCAGGCGTATTGATGATCGCGGTGTTGAAAAATACTCAGTAGGTAGCTGCTGTCCTTCCTCTGGTACCTGGTTCCCTCAGTCGGCTCTTACTTCACATCTTACATCCACGGGTTGAGTTTACCGATTAGATAATTCTTTCGCAATTGCATGGAAAATGATCCCTGAGCTAGTCCCATAATAAATTTATCTCCAAATGATAAGTATTTCCCCCGAAAAACTTAAAAAAACAGTGTAAATACTAAAGAGTTTCAAAACGATTAAATTATAATTTAACATTAACATCCTATTCATCATTTAAAGTATCTTTTAACACAAGATCGCAATCTTAACGTTTAGCATTTATCAAAAAAGTTGTCGTGACTAACTGCTAAAGAAAGGTGAACCTTAAATCTAGCCTTGATCCTACCTCTTTATAATCTCTTGTAATTTAAGCAATAGGCACCTATTTGTCATCCTAACTAATATTATAAATGCTTAAGCGTGTTTTTTTGTTTATTTGTCCTTCCTTCACGCCCTCACGAAGCAACCAATCGACTTGATTTTGGCATAGAAGTAGTTGAAAGGATGGAGAGTAACATAGAAATTTTTGTCCTGGTATAAAATCAAATTCTCATGGGAAAAAAGACCTTTTTATCCCCCTAGAAATGAGAAATTCGAACAGCTAGTAGATAATAATAAGTACATAATGCTGGACAATTCATACAGCATCATCTAACCTAGCCCCAAGCTAGGCAGAAACTGTGCAATGGGAAGTAGATATCTAAACAATATAGATATATTCAATTTTACATCGATAACACCCAGTAAGGTGCTAACAAAACGAAATATATTCTGAAACTAAATATTGAATATGAAGGCTTTATTGACAAAGAAAATAACAATCAAATAATATAAATATGGACGATATTATTTATATGGACCAGTTGAGCTACCTGTAGATTGTAAATACTAAGTTTAATTTGTTTATATTTTCTGATATTTGAATTCGATTTCTTCTATTCCGAACTCATACGAATGCGATCATTGCCACACTCTACAATGTAGGAAATGCATTCACAAGTCTAACACAGTTAAAATTAGACCGCTCGACGGGATAGGAACTCATTCCTCGGCGAACCTGCCTCAGTATAATTAGATTCAAAGCCACTCATCACTCCTAATTCGTTTTATTGCCCGCTATGTATGTGAGGAATGTGGCGGATGATTATGGATCGCAGCTACTTTGGCACTATGGTTTGAAGCACTTGCAATTTATCTAATACGATAGATGGACCATAGATAAATGAGGACCTTGTTAGATTCGTTCAGGATTTCGAATGCCATTGGGTATTTTTTTTCCTTAGGTACACATGTTACTCAAGTCGTTAAAATTCTAGTTATAATTATATTCACACACAAACTTTTCACATAGGAAACACCGTACGGGATTGTAAGTAATAATATGGGGAGTTTTATAAAAGGATAAACTGACTTCAAATTCCCTTACTTTTACACTTATTTTAAGTTTTGCGGGATAAATACTAATTATACCTCGTGGGATAAAAAAAATTATGGGACACTTGAGATCATTTTCTATACAATAATGAATTTTCAATATCGGTCCATAATTGGCAGAGATATCGCGTAACATAACTACATACAAAACAACATACGGACGAATTGAGAACTTCCTCCTTTTGAAGGCGGTTAAAAACGGGCAGAGATGGGTTGTTGCAAAAGGAACATAATCTATTTCTGACTGCTATTTTCCCGTAAGAGTCTTCAAATCCCGAGTGTGAAATTTCCTTTTGAGAAAGCGTGCTCCATCTTAGGACACATCTTTACTTTCTCAAGTGTGATGATAGTTAAACGCTTTACCGTTGCGTACCAAATAAAAAAAGGCAAAAGAACTCACCGACAAAAAACAAGACTTCTTACACAAGGGTCCAGAGTAGATCATAAAAAAACAGTTTCCTACGTATAAAAGACAGATAATGTTAAAATTCAAAAGACTTGAACAGAACCAACCATTAAAATATTCCCTCATTTAATCTCGTGTTCCCGACGACGACGTTCCGACGTGCCCAGAATAACCCAAATAAAACTAATATCCTACAGGTTTTGGAATTCTCCACGGCTGCCGTCGTCGTCAGTGATCTTAGTAACTTACTTCTCAAGCGAAATGCCTGTAGTTACACTCTACATAGAGCTGCTTATGTTAAGAAGAATTACATATTCCAATTTAGATATTTTAAGTCAGTAAAGACATTTATGAATGAAATTAACAAAAACAGATAACAATAACAGAAAAAAATAAGGTTACAGCAAAATTAATCCCTAAAAACTAAAACACAAGCTTCCACAATGCATAAAACCACATGTGTAGCAAAAAAGTGTAAATTTGAATTCGTAAAACCAACGAGATATCATTCAGTAAATTTTTGGTTTTGAAAGTTTTCAAAATCAAAACTTGTTTCGAACTTCTGTGCTTTGCTTTGATGATACCAATGTCATTAAATATCTTCCATTACTTGGGTTTTGTAACCCCTTTGTGTACAAAAAATACCCGAGTTTTTGAATCGGAGTACAGATAGATACCCACTTTAATTTATCTATAGACAAGGAAGGCGGCTCAGGACCGCTATTTGTGGCATCGTATGTGTGAGGAGGTCCAACAGTGGAGTATAGGCTGATATGATGATAGACAAGGAATAACTTTATAGTATGTATAGATCAAGTATTAAGAATTATAAATATTCACATGTATTTACCGCGTTTATTTCACTGTTTTTTCTCAAAGTTGCAACAGTTTACACTGTGTCGTGTAAACTTGTAGAAACAACGGGAAAAGTAGGTAAATAAACGTGATAAATACCTGTGAGTATTTATAATAGGTTATTGTGTTCAGATCGCAATATAAAAAACATTATCAAATATTGAGAGTTTTGTCTGGCAGAGTAAATTTTTAACTGACTTCGAAAAATGGAGCAGTTTCTATATTCGGCTGTAATGTATTTTTTTTAATGTACCTATGTTCGTCTACCTTTCCATCATTTATGCACCAAATTAAATGATTCTTTTGCAGTTGAATAGAGGGAATCCCAATGGGTTTTTTTTTATTCCCGATGAATTTCATTTTATCCCGCAAAACTTAAAAATAAAACAGTTAAAAAAGATGCGAAGTCGGCCAAAATATGTCTTTGTTTTTTTTTTATTCCTTTACGTTGCGGAAACTTTGGCCACAGAATTTCTCACATACTTGCTACCAAAGGTGTAGGAAGAAACTCGGCACTCACATTATATTTAACAATGGTGATCATAAGCGTCACGAATATTCAATTTGCTTTAACCATTTTGCTGTAGGCCATCCATTTGGTTACCTAATCGCACATGGGCGGTTTACGAGCATGTATCCGTTCATTACCAGGTAAGCTACCGTGCACTTTCACTATGGTAGTTACTGGTACCATAGGTTCTGTGGGGTCAAGTTTACATGACTTCCGACGAGCTACGTCATCGGTAATAGCTCATCATCCATCATTGTTAGGATGTGAATATCGCTGTGGAATTTAACTGGTAGTTTCTTTGGACTAAACATTTTTGATAAGTACTTTTATATCACTTTCGTTACTATACCTTTATGTATCTACCAATACACCTATGCTTTTGAGGGTAGGTAAAAAAGTTAAGTAAAAGTAAAAAATACGAGTTTAATCCTACTAATATTATAAATGTCAAAGTTTGTATGGATGGATGTATAGATGTAGGGATATTTGTTACTCTTTCACGCAAAAACTACTGAACCGATTAGGCTGAAATTTGGTATGGGTATAGTTTGGGATCTGGTATAATCTGGTATAATATTATTAGGCTATTTTTTCCCGATAAAACGCGGGCGAAGGCGCGGCAGCAGCTAGTTTGTTTATATTATTTGATTGTTATTTTCTTTTTCAATAAAGAGCTTTTCTGGAAAAAAAATATATTTATTGACACGAATAGAGTTACCAATATATAAAATGAATAGAACCAGCTCCCGAACTAGATAAAAACTATGTTTCAGGAGTCTAGTGGCTTCTTTCATTTTGGAAAAGTGTTCACGTTATTGTTCTCATACAAAGAAAAATATGAATATACTCAATATAAAAATAAAAACATATGTAACACATGTTACATAATGTAGATACATTGTGTAATATATCGACTGGAAATTTTCCAAATCCTTCTGCAAATTCTCAGCAAACTCTCCTAGCTGTAAATCTTGAAAAAAAAACACTATGTAAACATTCGGTACTATTTACAGTATTCATTTTAACGTTGGGAGCAAAGTAGACTTCTTTAGCAGTTTCATACTTTCTTATGACTGATTTGGAACTCAATGATGAATTTATACCTATGCTAAACAAAAAGGATGTTCTCATTTTCATTCTTGGTGGTATTGAGTGGGAGAGGTCACGCCTTCTAACTCTTATTCGGAATCGTGTTTTGCAATGGTGATTCTTATCTTTGGGAAAATCTAGGAACCTAGACTAACGTGGGTGAATTTTTTTATAGCTTCCAACAAAGTAAATGGTAGACCGTTCGCTCTATTAATTATTGATATTGATATCTTTGATACATCAGTCTTAGACAACCTAACCCGCTACATCAGTGTATAAATTAAAGCGTATTTTTAATGATAAATTCTTTTTGGACAGTCATCAACTAAACGAAGATTGTAAAGCATTATAATTTTTAATTAGCCAACTACTTAAGTTGAGCCAGTTTGTATCTTCTGCAAATTTTTTCTGAATTAAATTTTAATTCTCCTGAAACACAGTTTTGAACTAGTTGGACGCATATATGGACGCACTTCTGTTTGTGAAATTATAAATTTAAGTTAAACAATTTTAAATTTTTTAACTAATTTAACTTTTTGTATGTTAGTAACAGACCCTATTTCATGTACTTTTTATATTTTTACAATAGTCTATTGATTTTTACATGAGTTTTATATTAAATAGTTTAAGAGGAAACTCGTAATTAGCCCTAGGTAGCATAATACCATCATGTTATCTTAAGCAAATATCTTATCGTCAAATCATAGACGTAAGTTTTCTTAAAATTCGTAAATAAAAATAAAAATAGATTATCGGCAATGCCATCAAACTGTTTGTGAACCAATGACCTAAGCCAGGAAGCACTTGAACTCGTCTCGCCTGTAGCGACATTCTGAGAAAATGCAAAAACTGAGTCAAAGACCCAAGCGCCCTACGATAATTTATTGTAATAGTCGTAGTAAAGGGCTTGTTAATGCAGAGCGAGCTGGTTGGAATGGAAGCGAGGAATCGATAACGATCTTCTCTTACAAAAACACGGTAGTTACAGAAGGTAATAGCTACATACATACTCAATGTTATACTTTATAGCAACAAGTCTCGTAGCATCATGATGGTAGGTACAGTCCAGATGCATCAGTACTACTCTCCATGAAAAGTGCAGTAACTAGCATTTTTGTCAAAAACAGGAACGATTTCCTGATGAAATTACAATAAAAAAGGAATACGGCATTTTTAAGGCAATTCCGTATATACATATATGTATGTATCTTTCTTTTTGGTAAAAATTGCAGTTACTGTAGGCAGAGTACAAAGTGAGTGTTAAAGTCTTGAACAGAACTGTGAAAAAAGCTAGAGACAAAATTTAGATGACGCAAGCTCGCTTTTTTAAATACAAAAATTATGATACTCATTGGCGGATGCATCTGTTCGACTGTGGCAATGATGAGCAAGTCACCGTGTCAATACAGCAGCTCGCTCTATGTAACCTGTCCTTAAGATCATTGGCGTCGCTTGCGCATTCTACTGCCTTCCTTTTAAGGTTCTGGCTGCTGTTTAAGGCACGTCTGTGTTCACCTGTTACGGTGTCAGCCGCATCCGTCTACTTAACCTATTAAAATGCGATTTGCACATTATTAACGCATCTATTTTTATTCAGCAGTTTTTGATGTTATAGGTGGGTTAACTTTATTTTAAAATGACATTTCTATTCAATACCAACAACGCGGATATAGTCATGAGCCAAAGAAATTCAAAGACCGAAGTCCAAGTCCATTTGACGACCGATGTGACTTGGCGGGCGTAAGTCCGCATGCGACGCAGGAGTTTGCAGTTTTGATTCCCGCTTTGGGAAAAATGTTTGTACGAGCTACAAATATTCGTTCCGGGTGTTTTAAGTATTTTCTATATAAAGTAAATAATATCTAACTGTGTTTATGTATATTGTATGAAGTACGTATATCAGTCATCTACCTATCTAGTACCCATAACACAAGCTATGATTCGCTTAGGAGTAGATAATAATTTGTGGATTATCCAGTAATATTTATCCTACTATCCTACTAATATTAAAAATGTCAAAGTTTGTAAGGATGGATCTATGAATATTTTTTACTCCTTCACGCAAAAACTACTGAACCGATTAGGCTGAAATTTGTTATGGGTATAGTTTGGGACCTGGAATAACATCTAGGCTATTTTTTATCCCGATAAAACGTGGGCGAAGGCGCGAATAACCTGAAGCACCCACTTGCAAAAAGCAAAAATCTTTGTTTTTAATGTAAACCTATAGGTGTAAATCTGTCGTTGAAGGGCCGCTTTAAATTTATAGCCCATCGTAGATAGCCATACTTGAACATTACATAAGTTTTCTTACTAGGACGCGTTAACGAGGTATAACACAATTTTGGATTGACACAAGTGTGACTGCACAATCATCGATTTTACTCTACGCCTTAAAAGGGTTCTACAATTGCTTCTGCCGGAGAAGGTTAAGGAAGGGGTGCCAAACTATAGCATTAGCCAGTAGATGTAGGAGATTCATGAAAGCTAAAGACAAGCCTGTTATATATGGTTGCGCGCGCCCGCTCCCCCATACCTAGAACCCTCGAAGCCCTAAACAGACTCCTGGTGGCCTTCCCGGATACCGATATGTTCGCAGACGAGTGGAGAACTCTGATGCTTACTACGAATTTTGACAAAAACTACTTTATATACTAATTTTGACCAACTTTGACGTATACTTAATTCGTAACTTTATACGAATTAAGTAATTGTTTAAATCCATAATAACATAAATCTTAAACTAGAATAATTCTTATATCATAATATAATTAAACTCTATTATTGATTATTTGACATAGCTATGTAACTATTTAAAGCATATGTACTTAATCTAACTATATTTAATATTAAATCTTATTGTAATTACTATAATTGGCCTAAGGCCGTTCTAATTATGTCAAATAAATAAATATACTCATGCCTAGCTAAATGCCCCTACATGAGAGACCATTCACTCGATGAACCGACGACATCGTAGCGGTCGCAGGGAGTCGATGGATGGAGGCGGCTCAGGACCGCTATTTGTGGCGTCGTACGGGGGAGGCCTATGTCCAGCACTGGACGTGTATGGGCTGATATGATGATGCTAGCTAAATCTTTGCGAAGATAGCATTGGCAAGTTTTTACTTCGAAAGTTTTTATCGTTAATCTTTTCTGGTTGTACATAAAAGACTTAACAAATTCAATTTGATATGTATTATCAATTACTTTTTATTATTTCAATTAAATAGTTAAAAAAACATTTCATTTTCACTTTAAAAACAAATTTATTAATTTTATAAATATTTAAAGATAAAATTATCTATTTATGAACTTTTTACATTCTATTGTATTTTTTATCACTTCAGCAAATCAAATTAACAGAGATGTGAGTTTATCAAATGTATTTTGCAAGCTTTCATGATTTTTTAATATCCCATAATATCCATGTGTAAAACTACACATAATCGCAAATAAACCATCTTTTAGAGATCCCTCGCGTCTAAATTACAAGTTTCGAACTTAGTAGTTAACCAGTTACTGTTGAGACCTTTTTCAATAAACATATTTTTATTTATTATTTATTTTATCAACTTACGTACAGTAACAGATAATGAGACACCGAAAACGCATCAACATTGAATACCCATTGAATATTAATGTTGCACAAATGTTGGACAATCCACACAGCATCATCTAGCCTCAACAGAGCTTGTGTTATGAATACTTTGTGGATACTAGATGACTGATATACTAAATACAATATAAACATACATAGATTGATAATTGTTATTAAACCTACATTGAAAATACCCAGAACATCCAGAATAAATATTTGCAGATCTTACAAACATTTGTCCCAAGGCTGGAATCGAACCCGCAACCTCCTGCGTCGCAGGTGGACCTTCGCTCGCCGAACCACACTGGTCATCGTAGAACCTCTCCAGTACCCTAAATTGCTGGAGATCAGGATCATATAACCGTAATGTACGACTTTAGTTTATTAACGCTTTATCAAAAGATCATTTTACCCCCAAATACTCAAACACAATTCAAACTTAAGCACGTCTCAATTTGCGAGTTTTTGACAGTTTTCAATGGAAATAATGTCAAAAATTCATCACTTGAGACGTACGTAAATCTGAGTTGCGTTTGAGTATTCGGGCGGTACCTAAGTACAATAAAAATAAGTACCATATTAAAGTTCTGGTTTTTACAACTAAGGCAATATTTTTCAACCTCGCCCGGTGCGACATCCGTCATCACATCATTGTCGTCGATAAAATATTATAATGACTAATGAGTCAATCTCAGTTTCGGGGAAATTTTTCGTGAATGTGATGTTGAAATTATATTTTTGGCACAAGGCAGTCTGATGGGAAATGATAAGCTGTAGTTTATTTTGGGCCCACGATGTGAAGAAACTCATAAGATATCCAGGCTGTACCCAGGCACGTAACAACCTTGTAATGCATATTAGTATTAAGTAGCGTTAACGAATTAAAGGTTTATGGTTGTAGGTACCTAAATTATAACAGCGGCGAAATTCTGCTAATCAATTTTTAACGCTTTTTTACGCTTTACTATGACAATGTGTAAGCTGACCAATATTTTATTAGATTAGAGTTGATAATGTTACCAATACTAGGAGCTTTTTGGGGAGTTGAGGTGGGATCACTGTCCAAATGACGCTCGGGGAAAAACAAGAATGTAAAAGTTAGTCAAGTGTTTTGATTATAAAAATAGACGCTAGAATGAATAAACGTTAATTATATTGTATCACAGTGTTTTAGTGTGTGTGTAATAGATGAAACTATTAGGTACCTACTCTAGATATGCGATAGGGCTTGCGATGCCATTTGCAAGGAGAGTTTGATAGAGTGATTTCAATCTTGACACCTTATTATAACTCGCGTCTCTCCGACTGCACTTCCTTTGATCGAAGGCCACCGAAATGTGTCATTCTGAAAGTATTCCATTGTTATGGTGATTAATGCAGTTAGAATTAGGGCCCAGGTTGTGACAGTAGAATATTTTTACCAAATGTTTAGTCTTAAACTTAGCGGACCGGTATCGTAAACAAGGAGTTCGTTGTTACCCTTTATTATGAAAAACACCACAATTACACCGAAGTTCTCAATTACCCTCTGCCTTGATCGATAACACATTGACTAAATCAAAACATGGTGTTGAAATATTGCATCAAACCCGTGGCAATGAACCTTTTTTGCAAATATTTTGAATACTTCTGATAAATGGGTCGTTTTTGTAACTTTTCAGGATGTGCAATCGTTTCAGCATTGGCATTTCCGGAAAGTATTTTTAACTAAGCGCGAAATGATCTCATTAATTCTCCAAAGTTTTTTCTTAATCTTTGAAGTCTTCAATGTAATTTTTACTCGCCTTAAAAAAAGGTGGTAGGTCTATGTTGTGGGGATTTATGTTTTTTAATTGTATGGTCGTCGACCTCTCCGTCATTAATTTTGATTAGAAATTTGAAAAGATTATGGCGATTCTTTTTCTATTGTATAGAGAAGATCTCAAGATGGTCGCATATAATTTTTATTCCCAAGTATTTGTTCCACAAAACTTAAAAAAGAGTGTAAATATTAAAGAATTGAGAGCTTTTTTATTGTTATGAAACAACTTAAACCTTAACTAAAATCCTTACTGAAGGAATCAAAATTGGAAACCAAAAGGATATTAGTTCTTTCAAAACAATCAAATTAACTCTTCTAGCATCCTACCAACTTCATAGTACCCTATATTTCCTGAGCATTTAATTTGCTTTACTGTTCAAGTTCAACGTCTACAGTAAGCACTACGAGCCTTTTCTTAGAACTAACGGCTGCTAGGCTTATGTAGGTACTCGTACCGGCGATATATGGATAGCTTGTCGCATGTCGGTCATGTGGGAACGGGAAGCAATTGCAGATCAAGATCAAACTCATTTGACAATAATATATATCTAATAACCCGCCTGTAGAGTCTCTGTAGTATAAAATATCGTTTTAATAAATGATTGAGATGACTTTGTCTGAAATAAAAGAATAGATAGCAAAGAAAACATTTTCAAATCCCCCTTTTTAAAGTACTTAGTACCTAACATACTACCGACCGAAGCAGATACTAAATAAATAACAGAACTAATACCGTACAAATTCAACAATAAATCGTTTTCAACAAGGCGCCGCAACAATGGCGTTAGGTCATAGGTCACCTATTATAGCAATGGTCGTGATGCTATGCTAGTGGGCTTGTTCCAAGTAGATATGTTTAATTTTGCACACTAAGAGCAAATATTACAAGAAAAGAAGTTCATCATCATCATCAGCCCGTATACGTCCACTGCTGAACATAGGCCTCCCCAAAAAACGCCACGAATAGCGGTCCTGAGCCGCCTCCACCCAACGACTGAGAGTAATTTTTAAAATCTAAAACAGTCACCGTCTGGTCAAAGTATCATGGCTTATTTTAAAGTATTTATTGAATAGCGACGATTTATTGTAAATTTTAGAACGAAGTTTGGTCTTTTTTAAATCGAGAAAATTTTATGCAGATAATCGTGTATTCGAATCAGCGTTCTAGCATCAATCCTGAACTATAACTATATTAATCTCAAAGTAAATGCTACAGTATTGTGGAAGATATGATTGCTGACACTAAGAGATTTCAGGTTTTTAACATTATTCGAGATACTGCTCAAAACCACCCGGAATTTATACAACCATCCGACATTCCTACTCCCTTTGCGAGATTAGGTCGATACTGTCGATAGCTCATACATTGCTGACACTACGCGATTTCAGGTTTTTAACATTATTCGAGATACTGCTCAAAACCACCCGGAATTTATACAACCATCCGACATTCCTACTCCCTTTGCGAGATTAGGTCGATACTGTCGATAGCTCATACATTGCTGACACTACGCGATTTCAGGTTTTTAACATTATTCGAGATACTGCTCAAAACCACCCGGAATTTATACAACCATCCGACATTCCTACTCCCTTTGCGAGATTAGGTCGATACTGTCGATAGCTCATACATAGTGCCTGCCTATTAAGCACCGGCTTTGATCTAGCTGGTGCAAGGGCCGTGTCACTCGACTTTGACGGGCGGATAACGAACGAACGTCAGCCGGATGTTTTCAGAATAGGGTATGCTCATGCACAAGTTTCAGGGGCAAAGATAAAGATAAAAAGTCTTTATCATAGGAACATACTGAAACTGTGCAAATAAAAAAAAAATATAGTTAAAAACTAAAACCCGACTACATAAAAGTCTTAAACAAGCGTTCACCTATTGTCCATAGCATTTTCTTTTCATACTTAGGTAGTCTTAGACTTTTATGTAGTCGGGTTTTACTTTTTTACTATATATTTGTTTACCATACATATATCGATACAATATATGTATATCGTTACATTTTTTCATTTGCCCATCCCTAGATGACCCGTTGCCATGGTAACAAATAAACAAGAGTTCTCCATGGCAACGGGTGTGTCATCCTTCACTCATCACATCAAACTAAATTAGACTCAAATTGTAACTAGATGTCGTCTCTTGCAAAATTTTATCGCGCTATCGAAGTGTTCCAGGTGTAATTTAGACCCAGCTATCTCTTAAGACCCTCAGTTTTGTCGGACACCATATAGCCTATAACCATCGAGGTAATGAGACCAATCAATCGATACCTCACTTGTTGAAATCGAAGTAGTAGTTTCAGCGCTACGTGGGAACAAAGAAATCGGCTACATACATACATACATACATACATTGGGTGCTAAAATCATAACCCTCCGGTAGTCGGGTAAAAATAGGAAGCGATGCGACCTGCAGAAGTAAAATACTGAGTCTAAGGTCGCAACACCCAGGATTAGAGTTAAATGAGTTCCAACGAGTGTAGGAAGGTACTTATTACAAGAAATAAATAAGTAAAGCTAACAATAGGTTTTCCTTATTTAATGAAGTTACATAATAAATAAAACGTTCAAAGTTTAAAGTGTTCTTAACAATAGAATTGGGTACCTACATCTTAAATAAAAGAAATTAAATGAAAATAAATTAAGGAACAATAAACTAAGACTGTTACTCAGTGTGTGTGTACAAAAATGCGTTATTCTAAAAAGCCATGCTTGTATCTCATTTTTCCTTCGCTTACATACCTATGTAATTAATTCATTTTCTAAGGACTTCCTAAGGTATCTACAACCTTAATTAAAAAATTATAACACCTTCATCTGTTCGTATAGCAATACGAGTATGAATACCTTGAATACTTAAAAAGGATATATAAATTCGCTTCATTTTATATTCAGCAATGCTATCTCGTAGGGAGTTGAACCCTGTAGAATATTATGAATAGTCTAGACTAGAACAACTCTTCATAATGCAATAAAATCTAGGTGATTCTCATTATGCTTATCATATGCATTCATAGTTTCTCTACTTAGTTGGGCGACTATGTTTGCTTATCGCATTGCTGATTGTATAATTTAATAGAAATTGTATGTATAAATATACTAGCTAATAAGTATACTGCCCGTGTCACTGCCCGTGTCTTTGCCCGCGTTTTATTGGGATAAAAAATAGCCTATATGTTATTCCAGGTCCCAAACTATACATATATCAAATTTTAGCCTAATCGGTTCAGTAGTTTTTGCGTGAAAGAGTAACAAATATACATACATCCATACATCCATCCATACAAACTTTGACAAATATTACATATACAAGAAGGATGAAAAAGTTTGTGCTTAGAGCGAACCTACTAGAGATATGTAGACAGATAGACAAACCTATCGTTTATTTCCACGACATTATACACAATATAAATAAACAATTTATAATAAAAATAAATACTTAATCATCAATTATACTACTCGTATAAAAGGATAATTTTATTGTTTTGAAAAAACTAAAAACTGTCTACGAATTCCTTAGTTTATAAATTAAATAACTCATTTATTAAATCGGAGATATTGATCACAATCCGACAACTCCAAATACCTGGGGATACACCTGGACCGCCGACTAATATGGCAAAAGCACATTTGGACCAAAAGAAAGCAACTGGACCACAAAATCCAAAGCATCTACTGGCTGATTGGACGCAAATCACAACTTTCTGACACCAGTAAATGAACAGTCTACAAAAGCATAATAAAGCCCATCTGGACCTATGGGATTCAACTCTGGGGTTCAGCTAGCAATAGCAACGTCGAGATTCTTGAGAGATTTCAAAGCAAGACCATCCGAAATATGCTCAACATTCCTCCCGTGAGCAACAAGCATATGTATGTACATGGACATAAAAATGCCTACAGTCAAACAAGAGATAGTGAAATTCAGCAAAAAATACCAACTAAGACTCGATGGTCATAGAAACCAACTTGCCGCCACCCTCCAAGGATCTAGCAGCATCAAATTCTCCAGGGTGAAAAGATATAGCATCCATAACCTGCCGACTAGATATTCAGACAAAGATCGAGAGCTAACTCATTGGACCACACTCTCTCTAAATGCCACAGATACTAGAATCGGACAGCAACCTGGATTTTGATAAGGAAATCAGATAGCCACGCAGCAGAATACAAAATGAAAAAAATAATAATCAGAGAACATTATTAAGTAATTTTTTTTTGTGAGCTGTCTTAAAACAGTTTTACATTGTTTTTAACTATTCCTACGTACATGGTAATCCCTCGGGAATAAACATTTTATGGGACCACCTCGGGATCATTTTGTTTACAATAGCGAAAGAATTTTCAAAATCGTTCCATAAATGGACGGAAAAATCTACGAACATTATATTATACCCACAGTCGAACATAAAAACTCCTACTTTATTCGAAGTCGATTAAAAATAGCCTACTCATCATAATGTTTAGCGCTTGATTATCTATTAAGAACCTTCAATGTCGCATCCCTAGAACAATACGGAATTATGTCAAAAAAAATCTCTCATATTTGAATCGCCAAAATTTTACCGCGTCGTATCGTTATTCGCAAAAATTCCTAACAGGCGGCTCCCTTCCTTCATCATCATCACCCTTGGTGTATGAATGAGTGCAAGTTCATACCACGAACACAAGAACACGAATTTATTTATGGTGGCATTTTGCAATTTGCGTAGAGTGCTATTTCGACTCAGTGTTGTCTTAATCGCATGCGATGTATATAACTGCTAGGTTCATCATCATCAGCCCATACACGTCCACTGCTGGACATAGGCCTCCCCCGTACGACGCCACAAATAGCGGTCCTGAGCCGCCTCCATCCATCGACTCCCTGCGACCGCTACGATGTCGTCGGTCCATCGAGTGGATGGTCTCCCATGTAGGGGGGGATTTGCCATAATCACCATGCTTGGCAGGCGGATTGGTGATCGCAGTGTTGGTGTTTAAAAATACTCAGAAGGAAGCTGCTGCCCTTTCTCTGGTAGGTTCCCTTAGTCGGCTTTTACGACATCCACGGGTTGAGTTGGAGGGTTCGATATTCGTACGCCGCGACCCCACTGCTAGGTTACGTAATTGTTACTTATTTACTTTTCTCTTCCAAGACTAGCAAAGACTGTATATATACCATTTCCCTTTACCATTCTTGTGTAAGGTCTTCTCAGTATGAAAAGAATCCATAAGGTTGACAAGTCAATTTGTAAGGTACAGTTTCTAAGTGATATGAGTTTCTGGTGTCGATTTTTTTATTCGATACCCCTGCCTCTAAGTAGGGTAACCTGCCTATTGGTCTCACGTACCAGGATTATAAAATAACGGTATCCTGTACCGTATGAAAATGATGGATGATTCATACATGCATAGAACAGTTGATACGATGCACGCGAACCTTTGGATTTATTTTGCATTTCCTAGATAAATAGCATACACGTCCCGCTATTCAGGACTGTGACGTTTAAAATGAAGCAGAGGGGTATGGAAAGAACTATCGCTCTTGGATTAAGTTCATACCCAAAATATTTTGTTGCCAAATGGTATGGAATAGGATGTTTGAAATTCTGTCAAGGTAATGATACACAACATGAGTCTATCCACATTTATATAGTTTTTTTTCGATCATGTTCATATTGTACCTTGAGGAACAAGAAACTTTATTGGTATTTTAGTAAACAATGTTACATTCCTTTTATATAGGTACATATATAAGTTTATACTGAAGCAGAGGGATGTTGGTTTAAGTATGGAAAGAAATAGAAGGCCTTACATTTTGGACTAAGTAAGTTCATACCCAAAATATTTTGTTCGTAATGAGATGGAATAGGATGTTTAAAATTCTGTCACGTTTATAATGAAGCAGAGGGATGCTGATCTAAGTGTGGAAAGAACAAGAAGGTTTAAAATATATGTATTCACTCAAAAAGTGATTTTGGGATCACAAATTGCAGTAACGCAAAATATTTTATTCCAAGGGTAGGATGTTTAAAATTCTGATGTTGAACGGGTTGTACTTAAGTACCTCTTTGAGACAAAGTAAGACCCATATCGCTATGGCACTCATTAGGGGAGGCTTATATCCAGCAGTAGACCAACATAGGCTGATGATGGTCCGCTGATTAGCGGATTTTTGTTTTGAGATTATGGCAAAATCCTGACGTGATGAGATCAATCAATCTTACCTTGGATTCTGATTCAGCCACTCCAAAAATATACCCAGTATATGGAGCCCTGGGCCAAACAATATATTTTTTATGTGGCTGTGTAATTTGCGGAAGAAACTAATTATACTGGCTGGCACGAGGCAATGATGACGATATCGATGATTTTCATGACATGTAAAAATCACAGACTAAACTCTTAATTTTCTTCTTTTTATCTCTATTTAAAGAGATAAATCACACTGCTATGTCAAATGACAACCTGATTTACTTACAACCGGTATCAAAAAGTAGTAAATACATATATAATAAATATAAATATCTAAACATATTAATTGTGTATGGGTTGTTGTACATTTGCCACAAAGTAAATTCGTCACGAAAAAAGTATGTGTAAATTCGCCACAATTCTATTTTATTAATTTTGGTGATTGTGAATTCGTCACATAGCCTTTTCCGTAGAGACAGCAGAAAAATCAAACAATAAGTATAATAAAACAAATCAAATGCTTTGAAACTCATAGCTAGTATTAAATAAAAATCAAAATAAAAACGGTATTAATTTTTACCGATCAGAATTTCTAAAATTTAGCCTTTTAAAAATCACAGTTGACAAGTGGCTGATTTGCCAATAACAACATCAGAAATATAAAAAAAGAAAATTGAAAAAAAAAACACTGAAACATGTTTTTTATATATACAAATTCTTTTACAACCTTACGTTTTCGTAAATATTAAGTAGCTGATTTGCCTATAATATTACAAAGTCAGAGAAGATAGGCTATTTTGTAATTTTTTATTTTATTAATCACTCTGCGGTTATGTCGCTCTAAGTAATTAACAGAAGAAGAAAGAAAAAACAAAAAACATACTATAAAATTAAGAAAAACTAAACAGATTAAGCTAGATTTCAGATTAAGATATAAGATTAAGACGTGGGGTCGCGGAAGCCGTGGGGTCGCGGCGTACGAATATCGACCCCTCCAACTCAACCCGTGGATGTCGTAAAAGCCGACTAAGGGAACCTACCAGAGGAAGGGCAGCAGCTTCCTTCTGAGTATTTTTAAACACCAACACTGCGATCACCAATCCGCCTGCCAAGCGTGGTGATTATGACAAATCCCCCCCTACATGGGAGACCATCCACTCGATGGACCGACGACATCGTAGCGGTCGCAGGGAGTCGATGGATGGAGGCGGCTCAGGATCGCTATTTGTGGCGTCGTACGGGGGAGGCCTATGTCCAGCAGTGGACTTGTATGGGCTGATAATGATGATGATGAAACAGATTAAACTTTCATCTACTAAACTATTAAAATAAATAACTCTTAATTCTTATCTCTCGAAATCACACGAGGATCAAAAATCTGCACACATCAATTGCCAAAAAGGTTTCGGAGAAGTAACCGACACCTAGATAAAGCGATAATGTTCACTAGGAACAGTAGCCACACGTTACCTGTAACTGTATACAATAGATAGAACACTTGAACTGCGTTGTTTATATTTTGTGAACTACTGTTATTTTTGGGTTTGGTGTAAGTAACAAGCTGACTGTAAAGCGTTAAGCGACAAGGGATAAAACAGACACTCAACGCGGCCAAAGAATCTCCTTATTATTTCTATACATTATTTTTTCTCTCCTTATAATTTTCTTTGTATTTCTCACTGTGTAGGCTTGTTCGTGACGTCACCGGTACGAGTTCTAACGGAAGCTTCTAACCAGTGTGCTGGCTTGGTCTCTTACGGGAGTTTAGCCAGCATAAAGCTGAGTTAGGACCCTTTTATAACAACTTTAAATTATGTACCCATTTTATGTGTCTTGTTTTTAACTGGGTTGTTTTTTTTATAGTTTATAGATCTTCGTTTGAGCCCAATTGTTGTTATAAATAAATGTATTTCTTCTTATTATTAACTAGCTTCCTCCCGCGGCTTCGCTTGCTCCGGATAAAAAATACCCTATGTGTTATTCAAGAACCTCAACTATCTATATTCTCAATTTCATCAAAATACATTCAGTAGTTTTTGCGTGAAAGAGTAACAAACATCCATACATAAAAACTTTCGCGTTTATAATATTATAAGTAAAATGAGGATCATCTGATCTATCTATAATTTAAAACACAGGCTCTGCTTACCTTGGAGTCGTATAGGGCTTGTTTTAAAGCCATGGGTTAGACATATTGCACTAACATCCCTGATAAGCTGGGTATGTTTTATCAGGGTTATTGGGCGACGCACAAATGCGCTCAGGGAGCCAATTCGGCGTATCACGTAATACGTTATCGAGTGGCTGTTTATCAGTCGATATTTATCACCTGATATTTTTATCCCGGGATAATGGTCATGGGATAAAAATATAAATATTAGTTAAACATCGAGTACTGCCAAAAACTGCATACTCTTGCGACTTATCTAGCAACTCATCAAAGAAAAACCCTCGATAAATATCGAATTGCAGATTTTGAGATTATGCTTGTTTGCAACGAAGCAGTAACTCGATATTTTGACAGTTATCATATTTATCCTGTATATTGCCAGAATTGCCCTCCAGGTGCATGTGCATACCTATACCTTATCCATACTCAATGTAGAATGTTAGTAAACAAGCCACCCATACTTAACCTAAAATTCTGAATGACACGTACTCTTATTTCCGTTTGATATTTTTTCACGCTCATTCTGAAATTACTAATTGTAAGCTAATAAATATACATACCGAATCGGTACTATAATAATGGAATTTCTTGAAATAAAGACTTTCTCTCACCGTTTGAACCACTCCTGCGCATCACGAGTGCGTTCCCGGAACCGCCCGCGCAGTCACCTGCTGGGACACCGCGTGATAAACAACGCGTGCTATTAATCGCTACCACTGGTCACTAGGGAAACATGATATCACAGTAGAGGAGAAACTTTACGGCCAATTTTAGCTGCTCGGTTTGATACAGCCAGTAATAAGATGTCGATTGTCGCAATAAAAATCTGACAAAAAAGATCTGACTGCAAATGCCACTGGTTTGGAGTGTAGGTGCACATCTTATGCTATATTATTACTAGTTTCTGCCCGCGGCTTCGAACGAGTTCTATGGAAAGTTTTAAGGAGATTTTTATTCTATGGAACTGATTTATGGGATAAAAAGTAACCTATGTTTGGTTCCAGGCCTAGAATTAACTATATCCAAAATTTCAGAAGAGGTTATAAACATCAATCCATACATCAAAAACGTTCGTATTTAGGTATATTATTAGTGTGATTTGATGCTGACAGGTTAAAGATCTCATGTATCAGAAAATAATCATACCAAAGTGAACCAAAGAGGTATCTTTGGGTGTCCAAATCCACATAGAATAAACCTCTATGTACCTAATGCGTTCCGCATTTTTTTCTACGTAGAAACTAGAGATGGTATTGATAAAATTTTTTGAATAATAAAATTGTCTATGACTTTACTATTGAAAAATTTAATGACCCTTATACCACGTCACTTTCCATCAGGTGAGATTGTGGTTGAACGAAGGTCTATCGAGTATAAAAATATTTTATTTTACTGTAGTTATACAAAAAATTTGGTCACAATACTTAACTGAATCTTTACTCTTGCACTACCTTTTAATGCACAGACGTGTAACGTAATTATTTCAACCCATTTCTCATAATGTTACCTATTATAATGTATGTTTGTTCGACCCACGACTTTATTACTTTATGTTTATATAAAAACAGTTACTGATTTCATTCATCATGATAATAATTCATATTCGGATTTTATCCACTGCTAGGTATTAGGTGTTCCAATGATATTCACCGGTGCTAGCTGCATGGATATTCGCGAGAAACACATTTGCGCGAGAGATACTTGCGCGATGGACATTTGCACGAGTGGATATTTGCGCGAAGGGACTTTTCCGCGAGTGGCACTTGCGCAAAAAATCACAAATCTACTAATACCTCTCGAAGAGACATCGCAGAAAGTTGCAGATTTCATCATTGCGGGGATTGTTCTCTTAACTTTGATATATATCTCACCTTCCCCTTCCCCATAGCCATAAACAACCCCCATAAACATTTGAATTTAAATCTTCGTAGCATATGCTACGATGCTAAAACGGACCAGCAGCGTAGCATTCAAAAGACATCAACGCGCACCTACATTTCTACTACACAATAAAATTTTAGCTCTGGAACCAATTGACCTGAACATAGGCCTCCCCCAAACGACGCCACTAATAGCGCCTCCATCCAATGACTCCCTACGACCGCTACGATGTCGTCGGTCCATCGAGTGAGAGGTCTTCCCACACGGTGTGAGAACCTTTACTCCCCAACGGTTATCGGTTCTACGAGCTATATGGCCTGCCCATCGCCACTTCAGCCTGCTAATTCTGAGAGCTATGTCGGTAACTTTGGTTCTTCTACGGATTTCCGTATTCCGGACCCTATCGCGTAGAGAAACTCCGAGCATAGCTCTCTCCATAGCTCGCTGGGTGACTTTGCGCTTATACAAAAGGCCTATAGTGAGCGACCACGTCTCGGATTCGTCAGTCAGAGTCTCGGACAGTTTTCAGTACGTAAATGTCTCTTTACTCTCATTATACTGACTTTTTTACCCTTCTTCCTTCCCAGTAGATAAAAATGTTACTTCTCCAACCTTCATAGCGCATGCTACGATGCTACGCCGCAATGGTGTGGCGGAGTAGCCAAATTCAGAACTGCCAGCAGTAATCAGTAAATTGGTGACTTATTTCTTGTGTTTCTTGTTTATTTCCAATCTTTATAATCTAATATGGGCATGTTTGGGATGGCTCGGCCAAATACCAGCTTGCAGCCTTAGACTCGTCAGGAACTTCATGACCTGATTCCACCTTTTGCCTTCCACTCCAGGACAAGCAGACGCACGGCACAGTCCCATCCTTATCTGGTGGATATACCATCTACACTCGTACTAAACAGTTTTCGTCCACCTTCATCATTCGCAGCGCTAAGGAATGTAACTCGCTGCCTGATTCTGTTTTTCCGGTATATTACAATCTGGGTCTCTTCAAGATAAGAGTGAATAGCTGTCTTCAAGACCTTCGTGATACAACGTCACCCACATCGTCACTTTCCAGAGATTGTGGTCAAACAAATGTCTATATACTATAAAAAAAGATACCCCAATAAGTAGAAATCTACTTCTTTGAACAATAACTTTCGATAATCTCTGTGATATTCATACATTTTTGCTACGTGTGTGTCTGATTTCCTTGAGATCTCTACATATGTATATAAAAAGCCGATGTAAAACCACAAGAGCTTAAAATACAGTAGACATAAAATTTCGATTCTTCCTGAGTATAAAAATAAAACAAAAACACAACATCCTAAGATAAAACCGCGGTGTTGGTACAGTCATGCACAGATGCAGAAACAACAACACTCCATTACATAGCTGCCACTTCGAATTGCAATCGGCTGTATTGTCTATTATTTATGTGACTGTACCAGTTAAATGTACTCCGTTCCAGTACCAGGCCATGAGTCATGTTTATTAAAAGATGGGAGCGTTGCATTATTCGATTTATAAGATACTTACAATAGATAAACAATTTCTTCGAAATCCAGTAGGGCAAGCACATGGAGTATTGTCTACGATAGAATAGACCAAGCTGGCAACGCGTCGTCATACAATGCGTAAATAATTGAAATAAGTGTTATTTTAGTGGTATTTACGCATCCTATGACTATGTGGCGTATTTTTCTCTATTCTATTTTAGACAAAAATCCCTGTGCTGGGCCTGGTGCACAAAAAAAAACACATTTTTATCATGAACTTAGCATTAAAATGTTTCTACAGAGTAGGGCTCACCCAACGCTTGAAGGTGACGTGGAAGACCCAGGATGAGATGGCAAGACGAGTTTGATGCACATCATCCATCATGGTCTCTGACAGCGTCAAATCGCAAGAAGTGGAAGGAGAAAAGAGATACCTTTTCGCAGCAGTGAGAGAGTAACGCCCGAAAACAAAATAGTACCTTCTTAACATGTTTTTACCAAGTGCTCTACTATAGCATTAGCTTAAGCTATCACTTCAATAAAGTTATCTTTGCTTCATAACTCTACTTTTCAACCTTTCTGCTCCTCCTCAAACAAACAATAAGAAAAAAGGAGAACTGCTTCATTTATCATTTAAAATTACATTGAATTTAATAAATAAGGTGCAACTGGGTTAAAGGGTAGGCTTTTATTTACTAAATAAATAAATAATATTGGACAATCGAAACATCATTCAGCCCCAAGCTAAGCAGAGCTTGTGTTATGGGTACTAGATGACTAATATACATTAAGAAATAATACATAATCTAGATAGATATTTTTAATATACATAGAAAATACCCAGAACAAATATTTGCCGATCGTACAAACATTTGTCCCGAGGTGGGAATTGAGCCCGCAACCTCCTGCACCGCAGGCGGACCTTTGCCCGCCGCGCCACATCGGTCGTCCATCATTTACTGTCCACCAGAAATGTGGACACCGTTATCGATGGAATGTGTCAAACTCATAATTGTAAAAAAAATCGGCTGATTATTATTGGTATTTAGGTTTGACTTTGACCCCATGAGGATTTGATTCGGAGGCTTTGAAACTATCCACCACTTAGCTTTCTCGCACATATCCGGTGAAAAACACAGCAGTATTCGTCAGTACAAGTCAGTAGGTACTCAAAGGCAAAATATATCCAATAAAACTATCAGATATCGTGTCAAATAGCGTGCTCTATAATTGATATCGATCGGCTCCCAGTTTTCGATATTGGACTGGTCACATGGATATCGGATTTCTGTTGCCGAGAATAAACACCACGTATAAAGATCACTGATATTTCATGGAAATCAAGTTCAATTCCGTTGATGTGGCTGCTGATTGTATTTTATTATGTACGTCCTATCGTAATAGTTATAGATAATTGTGATGATTCGCATTGATAACCCATTGGTACTTATTTTATTATTTCCTGTTTCATAATTTCACTAGAAAGCACCTGCCGGTGTATATTTTGCACATTGAACCAGAACTTACACCGGCATTTTAAACCGATTTCTAAAGCAGGAGGAGGTTCTTTGTTCGCTGTGTGTATGATTGTTTTTATGTATGTAAAGATACAATTTATTCCTAAGGATTTAGTATCAGTGCCATTTAGTGCTAAAAAACAGTGTAAATATTAAGGAATTTAGAGTCGATTTTAAGTTTTTACAAAACAATCAAATTATTCCTTTTAATTGCCTAGGACAAATTGGTAGCACAGGCTTTTTTGGTAAAACTTTCAATAACAACTATTCCTATTAATTGTCAATCTCTCTTTTTGGTTCTATGAGTATCATCATCACCATCATCATCAGCCCGTATACGTCCACTGCTGAACATATGTAGGCCTCCCCCAAACGACGCCACGAATAGCGGTCCTAAGCCGCTTCCATCCAACGACTCCCTGCGACTGCTACAATGTCGTGCTCCATCGAGTGGGAGGTCTGCCCACACTTCTATGGCTTTAGTGCTCACTTTTTCTCATGCTAGATATTAATCAAGCAAACCTTATCATTCCCTGCAAGAGTAAAAGCAAAAAAAAAAACCCGTCAACACACGATGGAATCTATACACAACCTATCCCAGCTACATTTTTTCAAAACATTTACTTAATCAGTTAATAATCTTGAATACGATATCATTTTTTTACGATACCATTTTTTGCGGTACTATTTTTTTGCGATATGATAAAGTGACATCAAGTGCTCTGTTGAAGTAGAGTTAGCACCACTAGATGACCCCGCGAACTTCGTAGCACCTACAATAATTTTTGCCCCTTTTTTTTCTTTTAAACCACCTCCTGAGTACTAGCGCAATCAAATAAAAAAATATAAATATAAATTCTATCAAGCCCTTTTTAAGTTTTAGCGAGAATAGCGAACAGCAATTTATTTTTATATAGTTGTTACGATTTCACAGTGATGGAAAAATGTTGCAAGCTTAAATATAAAATTGAATTTAAAGGGTTGAAGATAATATGTTAGAATAATGAAACAATCTTACAGCCCTAAATCCATCTTCATCCTCCTGAATTCCCCTCCAATTTGTGGTACTGTAATGGATTTTTAATGTCAAACATTCCTCGTGGCAATGATACTTTCTTGTCATCTTTGTTGTTCAAGGAATGTATCATTTGCTAAATTGCGATATTTTTCTTTGTAATCTGAGTATATGTGAAACGAATCGATTAATGCTCGATGTAATCTATAAAGTTCTCTTGATTATCGATAATGAAGTCATTAAAATCAATCTTATCAAGGGTAGTGGCTCGCAAAATATTTTGCAATGAAAACATCAGAATAACATCTTAATTAGGTCTTTACGTCTTAGGTACTAGATTATTTATAAACTTTGTTCCAGTCGGTGATAATCTCTGGAACTACTTCGTCCGGTTTTTACGAGATACGAGATAGATAGGTATTTTAATAATAACTTAGTCTTTTTAATAATTTCTTATGAACTTCGGTCGTTTGTCAGCTCTCTCAAATTCTTGAAGTTAACCAGATAACACTTTGATTACGTACGGAAAAACAAAGGATTCGTTCTAAGTAGGTACCTAAGTAAATTATATTTATTTTGTGTCACAAAAGAATAAGTAATATACATATATAAGCAAAGTTAGTATAAAAACATAGTATCTATAAGTTAGGGTAACAATGACGCTACTCTGCACTGGTGCCATGCAACAGCTTGAGGGCGCAGCAGCAGTAACTGTAACCGTGACAGCGAAACAGGTTGTCTCTGAGCATGATGCACGGTAACGATGAAGGCGCTACTGTTAGCTGGTGCCATGTGACACCTAGAGGGCGCAGCAGCAGCACCTGTAACCATGACAACAAAAAATGTTGTCGCTCAGTATGATGCACGGTAACGATGACGCTACTGTGCGCTGGTTTTAAGCGGCAGCAGTTCTCTAACAGAGCATCTTTTATTGCATCAGTGTTATCTCTCAGCATATATGAGAAGCCTGAGGGAGGTCAAATCTCCCGTCTCATTCTCAGATGATCTTTAGTACCAAATACGGCCTCATTACTCTAGATTGCGAAATGGAAGTAGCGTTCACCTTGCTTTAGTTGTTAGTGTCCTATTTCTATGATTTATCTCGTGCTGCGAAATCCTGCCTACAAAATTAGTTTGCAAACGGCAACTATTAGACCTTGCCATCTTATTCACCAGCAAAGATACTTTCACTACTGAAGATGCCTCGCTCTAAATAAAGATAAAGATCAATTTATTTGCTTCATTAAAATGTAGGTTAAAATTGTAGGTCTTACATTATATTAAACTAGCTGCTGCCCGCGCCGTCGCCCGCGTTTTATCAGGTTAAAATACCCTATATGTTATTCCAGGTCCCAAACTATACCCGTACCAAATTTCAGCCCAATCGGTTCAGTAGTTTTTGCGAAAGAGTAATAAATATCCATACATCCATCCATACAAACTTTGACATTTATAATATTAGTAGGAGGTTTCAACTATGGTCCTTAAAATTAGGATGCAAATATTTCAAATTATATTTGTATTACGCAAATTCTTCATAAAATTCAATAAAATGGTCGATGTTTCAGACCGTCAACTAAAAAGTCATTAATATTATGAATCATTCCTATCAGTTCGACTCCTTTAGCATTTACTTACTATTAATTGTTTATTATCGGGCCGTGGGGCCGCGGCGTACGAATATCGACCTCTCCAACTCAACCCGTGGATGTCGTAAGAGCCGACTAAGGGAACCTACCAGAGGAAGGGCAGCAGCTTCCTTCTGAGTATTTTTTAAACACCAACACCGCGGTCACCAATCCGCCTGCCAAGCGTGGTGATTATGGCAAATCCCCCCCTTCATGGGAGACCATCCACACGATGGACCGACGACATCGTACCGGTCGCAGGGAGTCGATGGATGGAGGCGGCTCAGGACCGCTATTTGTGGCTTCGTACGGGGGAGGCCTATGTCCAGCAGTGGACGTGTATGGGCTCATGATGATGAATTGTTTATTGTTGAATATTGGAATGAAATCCTTGTATCCGTTGCTATGAAATTATAAATAACTTTCCGCGATTTAAAACCATTATTGGCTCTATTATTAAGAATTTCAGGATCACTACACAATTCTGTCTCTAAGCTAGCTTTGCAAAAGAGATCTCTATCTTCATAGATATTAAGTGTACTTTTGCTAGAAATGAATGTGTGTATAACGCTTTTTAAGCTCGGCGAGGGTAGGTTGGCGCCAGATAGGGCATACGATGCGCACATTGTAAATGGCATATTATCATAATGCAAGACATGGAATGCTAGTGATGCCCTCATAAGGCATACATGCCTGTTTTAATATTCAAAGACCAATACTATTTTAAGAGGACTGAGGAGATTCTTTCGTAATAGAGAGGTGCATGATAGCTTATATGTATTGTATGTAGCTAAGCTACTATTAGTTATTGTTAGTTTATCTATTGTTCGATTTATTTTATTTTTGTACACTTCCTCTACCTGTTCGATTGCCTCTCCTATAACTCTAAGGTTTGCTGGAAGAAAACTCTTTTCAGGGTTAAGCTCGCCTATGTACATATTGTACATAATCTTTTCAGATAAGTTGATAAAATGTATTATTGTGTACAATAAAGAATTAAAGAATGAATTTATCGCATAGTGGTCTTATGTGTGCAACTGTGCAACAAGTTTCTTATAGGCTAACATTTAGCCAAATGTGGGCCGTTAAACACGATGTTTACCTCATCAAAATAAGCCTGGCTCTATTTACTATCTTGAAATATATGAAAGTGACTTAATAACAGGCTCTTACTAAGTAGATACCATTATCATCATGAATGATGTCTAAAAGGCTAGAACGTTTAGTCAGGTACATATAAATATAATACTTATAAATACGTTTTCTATTATCCTGTTACTATTTCGTGGGTAAGGTCCCCAATGTGGTCGCGGCGCGTCATGTGTTACTGGAGCGTCGCGAAGGGGGTGCTCCACACCCCCCAGTGAGGAGCTTGATACCGGGCAGCTGCGGTAGGTTCGTGAATGAAAGTGTAAGCGTCCCCAAGTTCCCACCACAAGCCGCAGGGGCGGAACACCCCACAGGGTTTTAGTGGTGTTTTTCCCACATAATCGTACTGTCTCCCCGTGGCGTGATATGCGTGCACAATTCTCTCAGGATAAAGAAAAAGGTTGGTAAATGACAAAGCACTGCATAGATCTTCATCAGCACATATACGTTCACTGTTGAACGCCTCCCCTTAAATATTGAATTGAATTGACTATTGAATTGAATACTTTATTATTTTCTCTTGCAAAAAGTAATTGCTTACAATTTTTGTCTTAAGCTATTTTAATCTAGTTATCTTGTTTTACAAGAGACTGGTGCCCGTGAGAGGTTTATAAAACCTGTAGTACAGGTCACCAGGGCCTTACTCCACAGGATAATTTGGGATATATACTTACATAAGAAAAGACAGTACCTAACCTAACCTACTACTACCTAACCTAGTAAGTATATAAACAAAAGAAATAAATAAGAATAAGAACCCAATTATGTATCTTAAAATAATAATGTGATTGTTTTGGTTCCACAATCACCACGCATGGCAGAATAATTGTTTATCGCAGTGAAGGTGCTAAAAATACACGAAAGAAGCTGCTTCCTCTGGTAGGTTCCTTTAGTCGACTCTTACAACAACCAAGGGCTGAGTAGGAGGGGTCAATTATTACGGCGCAATGGCCACTGCGGCCTATACACGGTACACTGCTCTGAAATAAAAAATAAATTGTTTCTACCTGTAATACCATATAGTAATACCTGTAAAATTCGTAATACAAGTAATATTCCTAGTACAAGTTATATTCCTGATACATATAATTTTTTCTAATACATACCTGTAACAAGTAACTAGCTGCCATCCATACAAACTTTCACATTTATCCTAATAATATTATAAATGTCAAAGTTTGTATGGATGGATGTATGGATATTTGTTACACTTTCACGCAAAAACTACTCAATCGATTAGGCTGAAATTTGGTATGGGTATAGTTTGGGACCTGGAATAACATATAGGCTTTACATTGCCATTTTTTATCCCTATAAAACGCGGACGAAGGCGCAGGTAGCAGCTAGTAATATTATATAATATATAATATAATGTATAGTATATAAAGTAGGATTAGGTACTGGTAATATCACACGGGGGTTAAGTAACTATTTGTGATTCTGTTTCCCAATAAAAAAGAATAGCATTCTTGTTTAAAATTCCTGTTTTCTGTGTTATATTTTATATTGTTATGTAGCATACATTCAGATTAGGTACTGTTATGCCTTATCTTTATTCGGTCCATATCTATTGTTGTAGATTATTATCAATGTTACCAAATCTCGGAATGACCAGTAATCCATTAGGTAGATGTGTATCGTGAGCAGTTTGGAACTAGTTTCCGCCTCTTACTTTGTTTCCGTTCTCGACAATTTGTAAAGAAAGATGAAGTGGAATGTGGGAGGTCTTTACCTAGCAATGGTTTAGCTAGGGCTAGTAAAGTAATCATAAATTATGGACTAATTGATCTGCAAATATTTCGATACGAACAATCGACGACCTCTGTGGTGCGGTGGGCGAAGGTCCGCCTGCGACGCAGGAG
Organism: Eupithecia insigniata; assembly: GCA_947859395.1. NCBI lineage: Eukaryota > Metazoa > Arthropoda > Insecta > Lepidoptera > Geometridae > Eupithecia > Eupithecia insigniata. The sequence continues at coordinate 3,300,516 of OX402003.1, forward strand.
GTTGCGGGCTCGATTCCCGCCTCGGCATAAATATCATATTTGAAATTGAAATTGAAAATTCATTTATTCAGACATAAAAAAAAATCTTTGTACGATCTGCAAATATTTGGTGTTCTGGTCGTTTTCTAGGTATAATAAAAAAAATCTATGGATATATGTAATATATTGTATTATGTACGAGTATATCAGTTATCCAGTAGAGAATGCTGTGTGAATTGTCCAGAATTATTTATTTGTTCAGGTTGTTCTGGTCGTTTTCTATGTATAAAAGTAAATATCTATTTATGTAATATATTCTATTATGGATGTATATCAGTTATCTAGTAGGTATCCATAACACAAACCCTGCTTAGCTTGGGGCTAGTTAATGTTGTGTGAATTGTCTAGTATTATAAATGAAAAAATTTAAGGACTTCTCAAGAAACTATTTTTTGACAAAATTTCTTTGAAAACTGTCAGATAATCGCTGATTTCGCATACCAAGAAAAACACAGAAACAGTTGCACAATGGGCGGTCTTGTCGCTAAGATTTCTTCCAGACAGCCTTTAGTTACCTACACTATTACAGGACATTAGAACAGGGTGTTTAGAAAAACACAAAAAAACAATGTTGAACAAGGTTTTGAAAGTTTTGGGTCTTATCTTCGGCAGCTTCATTTGTTTTTTTATCACACTCTAGATTGATTGGGTTGGCACAACATGGTACCTATTTACTTCCACTCTGTGGTCAATCATACATTCCAAAAATGTTTTATATTTAATTTAAAACGCTGAGTAAGTCTATCACTCATCATTTTATATATTCGGAATAGAATCAGGAGTGGGCAGCAGATTCGAGTTTTTATGGTAATTTTATAGCAGCCATAGAACTGTCCGAGGCGAAATCGAGTAAACAATGCATTTCAAAACTTTCGATTGTAAATTTTTACAGTAAATACGAATTTGGTTGCGCAATGTAATCCGTTTTTGGATCAGTAGCTAAATTGGTAGCGATTAATCACATTTTTATTGGTTTAATTAGACACTAGGTATTTATTTATTATCTTTAAAAATACCAATGGCTCAAGCTGAAGTTCAATGGCTACGAACCATTTTATGTACTAAGGTACATTATTATTATATGTGCCCATTTTTCGATTTATTTTTTTAGAAATTCCTTCTTTTACTTTTCCAATTAACAATGTAGAAATCTAAACACCCATGAACAATATTCATCTTCCAGTTGAATCTTAATCCGTCTTTAATCCTTGACTAGCGGCCTGTCCCGGCTTCGCACGGGTGGACATTTATTTTTTAAACAGTCTATATCAATCAGTGATAAATGTGATAATGTAGTATTCAAACGGTGAAATAATTTTTTTAAATCGGCTGAGTACTTTTTGAACCAATTCGATTCCAATACTAAAAAGAAATAAAATCAGTATGGTGAAAATTGATAAAAAAAACATGCGGTAGAGAACTGACACAACAGCGTAAGCGTTCTTAGAAAGCTTTCCAAGTATCGAATACTGCCAGCATGAGTTCTTTGTAGACAGGCACGGTGTTTGGTGCTAAAACCAATTTCCTAGAATGATTAGTATGATCTACTCTCTATTTAGGCACCTTAACCTTTCTTCATCATCATCATATCAGCCCATACACGTCCACTACTGGACATAGGCCTCCCTATACGACGCCACAAATAGCGGTCCCGAGCTGCCTTCATCCATCGTAATATGTAAACTTTCATAAGAACCTCCAATTTCTTACTTTGTTATTATTTATAGGTTTTATTTTATCCAAGGATTTTATCTGGTCTTCATTCAGATCAAAATCACATTCTTGGTCAAGACTGTCAGTTTTGCAACCTATATATGTACCAACAGTATTTTTTGTGGGATATTGGTAAATTATACATAATATATTTTTGTAGACTCAGGATCATTCCTCATATGCATCTAAAACGATATTGGAAGGTTTTCCCTTTGAATTTAAATCCTTCTGTAATATTATACTCTGGCAATGTACCTGAGTCTTAATATAGTAACCTAACGCCTAAGAATGATACGAAGCAATAAAAATAAAAGAAGCTGAATAGACCATCTGCAATTACCCATCTCTCAAAGCTGACTGAAAAGCTTACATTTATCATCTACATGAAGTGCATTCAGTCCTGATGAATGCCAGGCAATTTAAATCCCTTGGATCTGGTGGGTGGCTGCTCCATCAATCCTGTGAGAAGTCGAATAGACAGTCGTGTTTATAGCTTAATTTTAATTATCAGCTGAGACATTAGCATTTGTCTAGCTAGATGGTAGCAAAAGGTAAAAAATACAGTCACGGTGATGTCACCGTTGTTTTTTATTTATTCCAACTTAGTTACACACGTTTCACTTAATTTAAAAATAATATCCTATTCTCTGGATCGTGCTATTCTGGACCATGTTCTCATGTTTCCAGGTATTAATTTTATTTCGTCTTCCCATTTTCGAAATTCCAACATGTTTCACTTGATATCGTCTAAATTCTAAAATCATGATTTACAGTAATGGTTACACACAAACACAATGAAAATGGAAGTACTATAGGAGATTGACCACAGAGAAAACATACAGACTATTGGAATGACCTGAACTTAAAAAGGACAACCAATATTTTAGATGGACTTATTTTAAGACCAAACGTTGTCTTAGAGGTACCCTATTTATCAGCATTCATACGTCCACTGCTGAACTAGCCTCCCCCAAACAAGGCGGATTTGCCAAAATCACCACACGTTGCCGGCTGATGATTGATCGCAGTAGAGGTGTTAAAAAAAACACCGAATGAAGTTGCTGCCTAACCTCCTGTTCCTTGACATATCTGTAGTTTTTGACGTTTCCTGTCATTTCTGCCATTTGGTATTATTTTCTGACATATTTTAAATTTTCTGACATTTACTGCCAATGCTGACATTTAGGGTCATTTTGACATTCGCCGAATTTAATTGGTTCAATTATAATGCTTTTTTTTATGCACAGGATAACTGGGACAGCTTTTGGCCGAGTAGTCTTGTGCACAGGACAACTGGGACTGTTTTACTTGTCCTGGACAGAACAACTGCACAAGACAACTGGGAATAACTGCTTTAGTTCTTTCTCACGACATATACTACTTAGAGGGGTCTGAAACCACGACAGTCTGGCTAACCTACCTTATATCGTCCTAAGCCATGACTTTTTCCGCTGTCTTCTCGTAAGTGTATAAGCTATTTAAAACTCTCTGCATCTACACTGCAAAGTGTTAATTGCCGAACATTTATCCTGTCTTTAGTATCCGCTCGAATGAGACGCGGTGCACGACGCTTTCAATATTACAGCCCCGGTTGTTTCCATTCATTTGTCTATTTCTGTTTATATCGAGTCAGGAATTAAATAAATAAATAATGCTGGACAATTGACACAGCATTATCTAGCCCCAAGCTAAGCAGAGCTTGTGTTATGGGTACTAGATAACTGATAGGTATACATAATAGAATATATTACATATGTAAATAGATATTTTTATTATACATAGAAAACTACCAGAACACCCAGAACTAATATTTGCAGATCGTACAAACATTTGTCCCGAGACGGGAATCGAAACCGCAACCACCCGCGCCGCAGGCGGACCTTCGCCCACCGCGCCAAAGAGGTCTTCAAAAGGAAAGACATGGGACATAAGTAGGTAGGTACCTACCTAATTCGCAGGTAAGTGTCTAATTTCCTTTCTTTTTGCTAGGCTTAGTATTTGGACTATTACTACCGATGTGGCGCGGCGGGCGAAGGTCCGCCTGCGACGCAGGAGGTTGCGGGTTCGATTCCTCCTCGAATAAATGTTTGTACGATCTGCAAATATTAGTCTACGGTGTTCTGGGTAATGTATAATCAAAAAAATATAGTTAAAAACTAAAACCCGACTACATAAAAGTCTTAAACAAGCGTTCACCTATTGTCCATAGCATTTTCTTTTGATACTTAGGTAGTCGGAGGCCGTTGTTACTAATTGTACCCTAGGTATATGGGGTGGGTGCCTCCGACTACCTAAGTATCAAAAGAAAATGCTATGGACAATAGGTGAACGCTTGTTTAAGACTTTTATGTAGTCGGGTTTTAGTTTTTAACTATATTTTTTTTACACCTTTTTGCTAATATTTTGAGAATCGTTAGGCTCACAAAAGTTTGAGAAACGGTTTCGGAAAGTACAAACAAAGACCTTTGCAACGATACCACAAACAAGCATATTTACTAACATTGAAATTTTCGACCCCCGCTATCTCGTTAGACCCCAATTTTTATCTGAAGTCACATAGCTTATAACCATCGGGCTATTAAGACGAATCATATGACACCTCATTTGTTGAAATCGGACCAGTAGTTTCAGCGCTACGAGGGAACATAAAAATCGGCTACATACATGCATATATACATACATACATAGGGTGTCAAAATCATAACCCTCTCGTAGTCGGGTAAAAATATATACCTATGTATGTAATATGATATATTGTATTATTTATATCGTCTAGTACCCATAACACAAGCTCTGCTTACCTTGGGTTAGATGATGTGTGGATTGTCCAACATTATTTATTCAATATACATATTTAATTTCAGCCCTACGCCAAACAGGCGACTTCTACTTAAACGTGACATATATTTTATACTTACCTATAATTCAATTAAATAATAATGTATAATGCTCGCATCCAGCGATTTCCCGCGACCTTCACTAGGTCGTCGGTCCATCGCGTGGGGGGTCTACCTACACCGCGCTTTCCGGTACGTGGTCGCCACTCTAGAGCCTTGAATGCGGGCAGCGCAAAATCGGTCATTGTGGAGATCCTTAGGGGTGGCCTATGTCCAGCAGTGGACGTCGATCGGCTGATATGATGATGATGATGATGATGATGAATGCTCACTTATTATAACTTAATTGACATTTTATTGTATTGTTTAGTAGTAGAATAAATGACTTTTTTATTTTATATATTGTTAAAAACGAATAGTCCAAATATTCTTATCTCTCGTCATCAACTAATTCACAACTTTGTATTTGGCCCTTACTGACTAATGTACCTCAGCATACATAAATACTACATCCACTGCTGAACGTCCCCTAAACAAGGGGTTTTGTAATATCACCACGCGTTTCAGGGGGCTTGGTGATGGCAGTTGAGTTGTTAAAAATATACAAAAGGAAGCTGCTGCCCTTCCTCTGGCGGTTCCCTGACCCAACTAGCGCCGCCACCTATTTTATAACACGTCGCGACGTAACGCCACGTATTATTATCGCTAGTTGGATCAGGGCCTTAATGCCTAACAATTAACTGTTACATAGTTCCAGCTAAAATGACAATTTAGACGACAGGATGCGGTAATTGTTCTTAGAACTCTGCAAGTTTATAATTTCGTAAGCAATTCTGCAAACGCATTATTTATATGAGTTCTGACCCAATTTTCCGAGTTCATTGAATTAATTTTGGAAACTCAAAGTTGAGATAATTTCGGGGTCAATGAGAGGAAAGCGTCACGTTTTGTCAATCATGTTTTATGTTATGGGTTTCAAATCACGCTATTGAGAGAGAGTTATCGATAACAAACCTATTAATAGTAGCTGATCTCGACTTGACCACGAATAGGACTCCTTCATGATCATCATCAGCCCATACACGTCCACTGCTGGACATAGGCCTCCCCCGTACGACGCCACAAATAGCGGTCCTGAGCCGCCTCCATCCATCGACTCCCTGCGACAGCTACGATGTCGTCGGTCCATCGAGTGGATGGTCTCCCATGTAGGGGGGGATTTGCCATAATCACCACGCTTGGCAGGCGGATTGGTGATCGCAGTGTTGGTGTTTAAAAATACTCAGAAGGAAGCTGCTGCCCTTCCTCTGGTAGGTTCCCTTAGTCGGCTTTTACGACATCCACGGGTTGAGTTGGAGGGGTCGATATTCGTACGCCGCGACCCCACGGCTTAGGGTAGGACTCCTTTAACTCCCGTAAATAATATCGAATCATTCGATGTCTGGGAAGTTAACGCGCATGATGGGACCGACGTTATAAAATGAATGAACACCTTAAATTAACATTAATATGATTATAATTTCATCAAATCATCATCCGGCGGGCCTTTGTCACCGCTAACGTACCAGCTATTCTCGAACCGAATGGTCTGTTGCGTGACGATGGTAAGAGGCCCGACGGCATGACTTTAGTCCCTTGGGAGCTGGGCAGGCCTATTGTGTGGGACGCTACATGTGTCGACACACTTGCGCCTTCCCATCTTTCAAGGACATCCGTGAGGGCTGGATCGGCGGCAGATTTGGCCGAGGATCTCAAGAGGCGCAAATATGCAGGTCTCGACAGAGCCTACGCATTTGCTCCCCTTGGAGTCGAGACCCTAGGTCGGTGGGGTACCGAGGCTCTCCGGGTTTTCAAAAAATTATCTGAGCGCCTGGTCGAAGCGACGCGTGACCCGAGAGCTGGTGAGTATCTGGCGCAGCGCATTAGCATTGCCATACAGCGGGGCAATGCAGCCAGCGTCTTGGGGACGCTTCCGACTGGTATTGATATGGACCAGTTGAGCTATCTGTAGATTGTTTGCAACAGTCTGCAGTTACCTCAATTGTTTCAATTGTAAATACTAGTTTAATTTCTTTATATTATTTGATTGTTATTTTCTTTGTCAATAAAGCTTTCTTATAACTTTAAATTCAATGTTATATTGCATATTTCTAATTTATTTCTACTCAAGGAATCTAATTTATACCTAATTTTTTATAGATACGAATGTGACGCGTTGTTTTTGTAATTACCGAAATAAATTATTATTGATTATTATTAATTTGGCGTTTTTAAAAAACTATAAACCGACTTAAAATTCCTGAACCTATGTACCTCTTGTTTACGCCCGTTGTCACGACGTCGAGTTCGAATCCCTTACCTTTTACACTGTTTTTAAGTTATTTCGGTATAAAGATACTAATCTCCTGGGGATACATATTTAAGGTACCATTTTCTATAAAATAGTGAAAGAATTTTCAAAATCGGTCCATAATTGGCGGAAATATCGAGTTTTTTTTTAAATTGGTTAAGAAACCGAGACAATCCATCTGCAAGTACCTAGCACATTGTTTAAACATTACATTTAAAATCGACATTCAGATATAACTCATTCCAGTTTTTGATAGGACACAGGCTCGTATTATGAAAGCTTACTCAGTCATCGATCTGTACTTGAGTAACACTTATTACCTAATAAAGCCTTACTCATAAACGAGTACAGATTTATTTATTTAAAAAAAATTTAGCTCTTCTATTTTTACAGGATATACATACCTAATACAATAGAGTACCTATTCCTTAAAAGTTTGTTGTTTTCAAACAATTGACAAGATGGCTGAGCAAACTTATCTAGAATCTACTCATTGCACAAGCACTGCTAAGCATGGTACTAGAATTACATATATGTTATATGCTGGATAATTCACACCGCATCATCTAGCGGCTAGATGATGCTGTGTGAATTATCTAGCATTTATTTCATAAAACGGGCCTTAGTGCATTGATTGCAGTTGCACTAAGGCCTTCGTCGGTAGTGAACAACGACGTTCCTCCCGATGTCGCATCGCAAGGCAGAAAACGCGCAAATCCTTTTGTTGCATTTGTGATGTGTTCATGTTTATTGAAGAAATGTTCTGTAACCTTACAAGCTATAATGTCAGGAAGAAGTTGTTCGCTGTCGCAAAACATTAGTAAATCAAAATAGTAAATCGTTCACTGATGAATGCTGATAGATCAACTTTTCCAAGTCCAACGACCGATTGATGACGTTGTCTGTACTTACGCGACTAGCATGTCACTTAGCGAAAAATTACGCTTAATTATGACATTATCTGAGAAATTAAGTTGCTCGAGACAAACTCGTAGCTGTTTACCAGTTATTTACCTACTCGTGACTAAGTTTGTAAAACGTGTTTGTACCGATAAGCTCGTGCCCGTGGTTTGTGGCATAGCAGACAAAAAACCAACGAGCTATGCAGGTTTGATCCCTACGTGGTATACCAGCTGGGGACAGTTGCAGCAGGTGCCGAAAGGGATCACCTATTAAAAGTCCCCCATATCTAAAGTCTGAGAGTTGGAGGTTGGCTTTAACACTTTTATGGTCCATCCATGACGCACATACCTATCTCCAATTCCGTCAGGGTACGGGCGGCGGCGGCGCGGCGCGCAGTGGCGCGTGCCCCTTCGTTTAGCACCGCCAAGACTGGGCAGCGGATGTGTTAAGGGTTGAGACTTTTATTTCTCTTGATCCAACATTTCTAAATCTTCTTACGAGTAAATTTCAGTCGTCAAATATGACCTAAGACCTATTCACACTTATTTTCCGTTTGTTATGAATACTTTTATGCCAGTTGCCAAAACTTACTGACTTTATTCGTTTCAAAATATCCATAAATTCATTCCCAAGGCATGGAATCATTATGAAAGTTTTATAATCGTTCTGTCAAATCGATAAATCAATATTAATTATTTAACAAGCTTATTTAAATAGGATTCTAAGGATATTTAACGTAATCTTGAACCGCTTAGCGTAAATATTATTTCTCTTGATCCAACATTTCTAAATCTTCTTACGAGTAAATTTCAGTCGTCAAATATGACCTAAGACCTATTCACACTTATTTTCCGTTTGTTATGAATACTTTTATGCCAGTTGCCAAAACTTACTGACTTTATTCGTTTCAAAATATCCATAAATTCATTCCCAAGGCATGGAATCATTATGAAAGTTTTATAATCGTTCTGTCAAATCGATAAATCAATATTAATTATTTAACAAGCTTATTTAAATAGGATTCTAAGGATATTTTACGTAATCTTGAACCGCTTAGCGTAAATAAACAATCAAACACCTACCAGTAGTATACGTGGTGGCTATACATATTATGGTAATGAAATGAGATGCCGATTACAGCGGCGCTGCCTCATGTTAAACTAATGCTACTAATAATGTTGGTATTTTCATCTTATACAGATTTCAACTCCAAGTGTTTATGTAGGGTTCACTATTTTCTCTGGTCTACACGGACACAAAAGTGTATTTTATTTTTAATCGTATACTTCATAGAGGTTTATTTATTATAGGTACGTAGGCTGCTTGATCTTAGGAATACTTAAATTTTTACTATTACATTGCTCCTTACCCTCTAAACCAAACGTACTGGATTTGATACGACGCGACGCATTATGTGCCTCAGAAACGTCTCAAAATTATTTTTTTAACGACGAGAAAAAGTGCTTTTATATTTTACTATAAAAATATTATATATGAAAGGGCTGTTTCCGCGCCTAGTTCGTCTCGGAGCAACTTCAAGATGCGGACCGACTGCACCTATGTAACTTCAAATTGTTGTTATCGTTATGTTAAAAATGTAAAACTGGCTGAACAACAAAATTCAAATCTATAATGTCATAAAACAAGGAACTTTCATTTTAAATTCATGCAGTTGAACACTAAATTCAACAAAGGCTGTTATATATAGACGTGTGTAGTTGGTCGTTGAGCTGTTCTGATGGGCCTGGATTTTGTTTGAACATTTTCGTTGAGGATTTATGAATTTTTGTTTTAATTAGTTTGTATAAAGCAGCGCCGCTGTACCGTGCTGCATAACCGTGTGTTTACAGAAGCTGTGATATCGTAATTTATAAGAAAACACCTACATAATAAAGTTCTCATTTAATTAAGGATGTATTTTATCTCAAATGCCATTAAAAGTGCTTTCACATTACCTATCAAGCAAAATTAAACTTATTATTTTTTAAATGCATTACTTTCTTTTGATCACGCAGTTAACCTTGTTTCCTCTTGTGTATTTTATTAATAATTCACTAATTGCTTATTGAATTTACCAAACTCATCATTTTACGGAGCTTCTTCGCCATATTTTTTACACTCTTCGTGTTTTTGTTGTAACTCTTTTGCAGCATCTGGATGTTCCTTACGATATCATATTGCCTTTTATACTTCCAAGAATCGTGAACTAGGAAAGTGTAAAAGGTTATCTCGATTTATGTGGATAGTATAGACGTATAAGGTAAAGACATATTTGATAACCCGCGGGAAACTGCATGTAAATTCTTTGCCACCTTATATCTGTATCTTCATGTTATCAGTAGGAAAGGACATACCTATGTAGATGTGAAGGTATAGAAATAAATACTACAGTGAATAAGTTTATCATTTTTATTTCTTTCATCGGATTTCAGGAGTTAAAAACAAAGTATTTTCATTTTTATTACAACAAATATTGTTCCGAGCAATAAGGTAGACGCTGCCTTCTGTAAAGGAGTTTTTACCTACCCCAGAAAGCAGAGCTTCCCAGAAATATGTTCCATGATTGTCGTTTAAAAAAACATTTTCAGAGCCTTATCACATTATCACACTGCTGATTTGCGAGCGATTTCAAAGGGAAGCGAGTCCACATCGAGCACGCTCCTATTGCACAACGAGCTCGCCGCGATTAGCACCGCGTCACCGCGTCGCGCGTCGCGTCGCGCGTCGCGTCGTCGTCGTCGATGCCAGTCGAATAAGCTCAAAAAAGGGGCTGACATGGGTTTTTCAAGTAGGGGTTTTTTAAAGTAGGTAAAGGAGGCAATTTAATTTTGGTTGTTGAGGTAACAGACCCGTTGCGTCCGCCAACTTGAATTTAAGGGTAAATTTTTGTTTATTGAATAACTCGTTTATTTTCATACTAAAAACTGTTTTATACGAAAAATTGTTGTAAAAAATAATTTTATATATTTGTTACAATTTTAATTCTGATCTTTTTTTCCTAGGACCGATATTTTCTGATTTACACCCGAAAAGAGGGGATGCATTTTTGTTTACTGAACAACTAGTTTATTTTGAATTTTATGCGAAAAAGGGGACTGGGCTAGTGTTTATAATGCGGATCGCAAGTCGCAAGCTCGCTGCATGCCCGCGGCGGCGCTCACGGCGACGACAGTGTGTTAAGGCTCTTAATAATTGGGGAATAATAAAAATCATACATTTATTAAAAAAAGGAGTAACATCAGAAACTAATACATTTAAAAGTTTATGGAAAGGGTGCAAAAACATAGAGTAGATTAAATTAGGCAGCTAATGGGTTTACACAGTTAAACAGTAGGTATGTATGGCAATTAATCTTAAATGTACAATTATCATTATCATCATACAAAAGAGGATTTAAATATAGTGTAAGTCACTTATTTCTACATTATTGTCTTTTATTTCCAACAAGAAAGTCAATAGTATCACTACGTAGGCAAAACTTTCTTGGCAAGTTCTTACAAACCCAAAGTCGATGCAAGTGGTCAATACGTACCTACTTATAAATTCCTTCATATAGTGAATTATTAAACTATATGCAAAGCTTACTTCAATCTACACCTCAATTCATAGCAAGATATTACATTATTTTATAACCCTATCTGAAAGTGTCAAGTCGTTCAATAGTTAAATAACATTCATTATCATCCATACAAAGTATAACATTACCTTCTATATTTACAAGAAAATACTGAATATTATTAATAGGCAATAAAATAGACATTGCGAGGCATTTGCATTTTCTTTACCATAGTCGTAAAACCGAATCTGATAGCTTCACAAGCCGGCGTCAGTCGACAAATCTCCGAGATACAACATCGTACCGATAGAGATAAAATTCTGTTCGATACAGAAATAAAACAAGCTCCTATCAGGGAGTAAATAGGGTCCCAGTAGCAGGCTTGCTACATCATATGCTGAGTGAAGGTCGTTTCTTCCGGACGCTCTTGTTGCTCAAGCCAAGGATCGTGCCGATCACCTGTGGGATAAGGTTTGATCGTTTAGATATGTCACAACTCACAGTGAATATGATAGGTTTGACTGGTAGGGTATTTTTATGAGGCAATGATAGGCCTCTGCGATAAGCGATATATGAAATTCAAAAAAATTAACACTAAATAAATCTCTGCTTTACATGACAATAATTTTACTAATAAAAACTTGTGTCTGCAAGCCACCAATAGATAAAACCAAGACCAAAAGAACAAGGCATTGAAAACTCAAAAAGTCAGAGTTCCTAAATAGTTAATTAACGCGACAGACGTGACGAGAGTGACTGGACACGCATTTCAAATACTCGTCCAGTCACACAATTGACATGGCCGAAAACGGTTACTCACATCTTTTAATAGCAAAGACGAGAAGGATAACAAACATTAAAATACCTTGGAGACTGAGTAAGCGGCTAGTTTCCGCCTCGGCGTGGGCAGTAGCAGCGCCAAGGAGCGCGCCTCTCGCAGCAGTGCATGGAAAGCGAGCGCGGCGCCGGCGCACGACTCTGCCGCAGACACCTCGTAGAACTGACACCCGAAGCGGAGAGATAACTCTTGACCTTCTTCTGCTTTCACGACTCTGGTCAGGAAGAAAATCACATTCATAATGAATGCTACCCGGAATATCGTTGCTGTCTAATGGTTTCACTACTTTACAAAGAGGGTGTGTTATAGATGTAACTTGTATTTTAGATCTGTGTGTCAGTATGTCGCAATGTAGCTCCCTAGCGGATTAATATAAATGATTAAAATTTTAAGGTGGTTCAGCACATACCAAAAATACAAATAAACTTAAAGAAGTACCTCGTTTTACCTCATTTACGTACCTCATGAATCGGTTTAAAGATTATTTATTTTCTCAAAGAACATACGTACAATAAGTTCACTTAACTGAGAAAAACTAAATTAATAGGTACCTACTTATAAGTATCTAATTTAATGTATATTTGAGCACGAGTGTGCTTACCTAACTAAACACATAGCGTACTTATTAAAAACAAAAGAAGAAACAAAAACAACAACAACAACAACGAATGAATAGAGGTAGGTATAACCGATTGACGGTTGATTGAGCAGTTTGCGGAATCTCCACTCACCTGGCATGTTCCAAGTCTCGTTTATTCCCCAGCAGAGTCACAGCTGTACACCCTGGCAGCCTGGTTCGTTCCAGCAGCGCCAGAAGTTCTGCCGCCGCTAGAAACGAGCGTCGATCGCACACGGAGTACACGACTGCGAAAGCATCTCCCCATCGTAGGTGCTCCGCTAGGCAACCTCGTTTCTGGATCAGGAAATGGAATGGTGAGATGGGATATTTAGTTCATGATTCATGAAAATTCTAAATTGTTGCTAGCAAGAAATTTAGGACGGTTGAGGGTTTGTTTATCTATGTACATAAATTGAGAGTTTCAATTCTCCATTAGCAATAAATAGATGGTAGGAAAAAATAAGTCGGGAGTTTCACAGAGGTTATTCGCCTAGCTAGTGGGCTATAGAGCCTGAAAGCTTATATTCTTTATCGTAGTTTGGGAAGTTGTGTTTGTGTAATTTTCAAAATAAATTGTGAATATTTACCGCACAACCACAAGTGTCCAAGACTTCTACTTCCGATGTAGCACCATCTACAGCTACTCGATGTTGATAAAGAAAATCTGAAACAAACATCATTTTATAATCGAGCAAATCTTCTACACGGGTGAAGAGTTTTTGGGTTTAATGGTAAACCCTACCTCAATACATTTTTTGTACTGCTCTATGTACGACTCATCTCATTTTTACCTGTTATTTTTATTTCAGTACACATTTTTTTTTTTGTTTTTGTCTGTATTTAATCCTATATTTTTAAACTTGTACTCTCTCTGTTTGAAATGTATATATCTAATCATTCTCTTGTCTTCTATTTAGAGCATCAAAATAAGTATTAACTAAGTATTAATAAATGTATTTCTTGAAGGCGCCATTTCGCTTTTTCTCATTTTAAAGATGATAAAAATTCATTTCTTATATTTTGCTTTTGCTTCTAAGTCGACTTTTTATACAACAATCGATGTTTATTGTAACCTGTTGTAATTGGTTCAAGCTAATGTAATTTATTGCCTCCTCCTGATAAAATCAGTCGCAATTAGGTCACATGTGCTCGTAATGTTCTTGATCGATACGGCAGATCAATTGCGAAGCTATTAGCTACCGGACGGTAATAAATTATAATCAATTGAAACATAAATCTCATGGAGACGACCCGACCTGGGTAGACTTCTTAGAAACACTAGTTTAGATTCGTAAAATAACGATGCAAACATGATTTGTTGCATGTTTAGTATGCGTGAAAGACGATGTAAATAAAGGAAGATAAAAACACTAAACCCCAAGCCCTGAAATGACCTCGCCTAAGTTAGTGAGTTGAATTTATGAAAACTGCTCAAACGAGAAGAAAACTATGCGATATCAGGCTAAAAATTTAATGCAGGTAGTTTTTTGCAAAATATTTGTGAAAGGTCATCGCCCGGCCCGGGCGCCAGTTCAGCCTTGGATCTCCGCGTGGTGTTGCCAATATCGCAAATAAACCGCCCATTGGCACTCGCCGCTTGGCACCTCGTGAGTGCCCTTAGCAAGGGCTCATCTTCAACCATTTCTGTCTTTCAGTCTACTCTGACATTTTTAAGATATCAACGAGACAAATACAACAGGACCGATGCCAGTGGATCATTTACAAACATATATACAAACAATAAATGAAATATTACCTCCAGTCGAACTGTATTCTCCGATGTATCGCTTCGTCAGGTATCGAACCACCACAGCTGTAACAAGAATAAAATCATTAACTATACACACACAGGCCATTACGTGAAGTAACATTTATAATAACTAGTTGTTTATCCGATGAAACACCTCGTAGCAATTGAAACAGCTTGAAAACAGAGAAAGCTGCAATTAGCAACGAATAGGTAAGAGGTGTTACAAAAGTTGTATCCTACAATGAATTTATAACTACAAGGCTCAATTAGAGAGAAAGCAACAGAGGGCTTTATAGATATTAGAAGGTACAATGTAAATGAAGTAACAAGTAAAGTCATTAATAGTAAAACTGTAGAGCGGCTGTAAAATTCAAAGAAGAGTTAAAATTGATGTGAATTGTTATAATCATAAGTTTCACGGTATCTCGTCTCACGTAAGCTAGAGACATTAACGGCAACATAGTAAACCTCACTGAACTTGCTTCAACCGACTACAACTTTAGCAACTCAGAATAATGATAAAATAACCCTATTTCTGCGCATTTTAAACAGAGCTATTGAAATATTCAGAAAAGAAATGATCATGCCACTCAGATTAATGACGAGCTCTATTTCTCAACAGTTAATGACTAGACTGTGAGCTGAGCACGAACAGACAGATATGTGCTGTGAGGAACGCGTATCGACGGAGTTAGCCAACCAGGTAAGCCAGCAGGCAATTCCTCAACGCACAATAGGCACGTTAATGCTATCGCCGCTAAATACTATCCATTAAACGATACGAACATTTGCATGAAATACGATACACTTATAAATAAAAGCTTTATGGTTTCCCTATTGCTTTTCGCGAAATGTTTTATTCGCCGCCTAATAAAAACTGTCTTCTCTGTTATGGAATAACTCGTATATTATTTCGACATCAAAACTTCCTATATCATAGAAAATGTTGTAAAATAGCAAAAGTATATAACTTTTGACAGTTAATTTCGTAAAGTCGCATCTGAAATGATTGAAATATGATTGTACTTTTATTCATTACTGGTCCTGAGTCATGAGGATTCATTTTTATATCGTGATAAACTTGTCACTTCACCGAACCCTAAGATATTAAACGTCATACGGAACATAATAGTAGTGAGAACGGGTTTCTGTTTGCATTAAGATTAAGCTTACGGGTCACGGGCAGAATGGTGCTCTTGAACCCTGAGTGAATGGAGTTGAAACAATCGATGTATGTTAATTTGTGGGATGGCTCAAATATTTGTATAACCTGTCACACTTTCTTTTCATGTCCGGTTTGATGTGGAAGGTATGTACATATGTCTGTAGAAAAATCTGATCCTGATGCCCGTAACTCAATTGTGAGTGAAATAGCATTCATCAATCATTCAAATGTAGGTACTAGTTTATCTTTAGACAACTATAGGTTAAGCATTCGTAACTTTCTTTGCACCGTCATACCTACTATTCTGATTCTGACTCGGTTATGGTATTTGTACATCATTTTTGCTTTTGCCATTTTCTTCAATTTGAATTCAGTTTCGTTAGTGACTAGAATGACGACTGCCTTTGGTTCAAATTATTAGCTATATCAAGTGACTGAATCTGGTTGTACACATTTGTAGTACTTTCCGAAGCAACAAAGCAAACAAGCCCAGTTAACTAATTGGACAGTCACGTTTATAACTCTTAGGCGTACTTTAGTCGGACATATTGCAGAATCTGAATCTCTTATCAAATCCGTGCAAATAAACAACTGGTTGGACAGCAGATGGAATAACAGTAGCTAAAGTGTTAAAACTTCAACACACCGTCAATAACACACACAAAAGGTTTTGGTTATTTTCTGTGGCAAATGAATATATTTGAAAATTAAACTGAACAATCGCTGATGACTCTTTGATTGTAAAGAGCAAGTCAAGAAACTTGATTCAATCAATTTAATTATCAAAATAAGTGCTAGTTTACATTAGGAACTGATCTGAAGTGACAGAGACTTGTTAAAACGCGCCAATTAGTTCGCTAACGAGGACTTTCACTGTCCGATAGTAAGCAGTTCAAGGTGATCCACTAGAATATTACTCTTTCAGATAACTTTGACCATCTGGGCCGATGTTGCAATGGATGCTTAACAGCTTCCTACTGAATACATAATCTGTTCTTTAAAAGGATACAAAGCTTTCTGTAGAATCAAGCACCGTAATTATCATATTCTTTTAGGGTGTTAAAATTTTTAATAATTTAAGCAATTTCCAAGCTCTAGCTACCCTAATTACTGGATTAGCTGACATAAATGGTGAGCACTTATTAAGAGTTTAACCATGACGTCGTCACGGCGCGACCAACTTAAAAGTAGTAATACATTTTCCGATTCAGTCTGAATTTTGCCAGTAACGAGGGCCATAACGGGACTCTGGGAAGGGGATTTAAGCGAACAAATACGGTAGCAAGAGCTAAATGTTAATTAAGAGCATCAGCGAAGGTGATCACAGCGATTCCGTCTCCACGCCTCGGTAATTGGACACCGACAGTTTCATTTACATTTTTAAACCTATCTGTGAGCGCCACTTAATCAAACTACACTTTGCTTCATCAATGGCTATCAATGGCTTTTAAATTATGAGATTATATTCGGTTTTGACTATGTTATCTCGCGTTGACGATTTCATGTAACTTTCACGAGTTGGCGACGTCTGACATGTTAATGAAGATTTCACTCAAGTGGTTATTTGACGCGCGACATTAATGAGCTTGTATGAACTGCTCTACAAATAACAAATTAAACTAAAATTGGTCTTGTACTAAAAACAACACAAAACATAGAACAAAAGAAAATTATACAGTTACCGTTACAAATACCGTTGTTTCGGGAAGTAGAGAAAGGAATTCAAACAAGGAAACAAAGAAGACAACAGCTTATTCCGTCTGGGACGGTATTTTTGATGCTGCTAAAAATATTTTCTTTCTATTTGTAAGCTAATTTATATAGATTGGTGACTGGGCTTTAGAGAATTTCGTGAGTATAGCGAGTAAGTGAGCTCGCGGGTGTCCCAGCCGAAGTCTGATGTGCGTGAGTCACTGGCGCACGGCCTGTGGTTATAAATACGGGCCGGTTGACATTTTGCTCGTTCTCGATCTCGATACCGAACCCAAACTTCATGTCATCTACAAATAAGCTCACTTTATTTGAATTTGGCCTACCAATTAGCCTTTTGTGATTTGTGGCTCTATTGTTTGTTTATGGAGGAGCTCGATGATTTATTTTATTAAATTTCCAATATCATAAAAAAATTGTTTTGTCCTGATTTATTGTATTGTAACTAACAGAAAGTTGGAAACTAGTTTTTTGTATATATCAAAGGTAACTCTCATATAAGTACTTTATTTAACAGCGCTATGTAACCATACAATTTTAGGTATAAGGATATCTTATTGAAGTAGTTATGTATTAGCTACTTGTATCATACGAGTAGGTACCGAATACTTCAAAAGTCCATTTTGATAATATTATTCTTACAAATCAAGTGTCCCCAACCAGGCTACAAACACAACGGTTACCTAATAATGACGAAACACCTCTTAGTGTTTATTTTCGTAATTATTATTACAAATTCATTATGAGCACACGTCACGCACGAACCGTTCTGGCCGAGGCATCGATTGGGTCTAAGACCTCGGTCTTTTCAACGTATATAGCGACGAGTGCTGAAAGACTAGAATATCAGCTGAAATATGCGATGATTCAGCAGGAATGGAATTTGCGTTGTTGAGTCAAATTTAGCAGAATCTTCGCGTCGCAATATATTTTCGTTCCGTCATTTCTCCCATCTCTATAGTGTTGATGTGTTTTTTGCCTTTCACGCCGCTGCGCTTATGGATGGTGTAAGCCTTAAGACTGTGATGTTAACTTAATCACATAATCAACATGCGGTCAAGCTTGATTGATTGTCTGCCTTCCTCTGACTTACATAATTGCGTAATGGTGTGCTTTACTTAAATTAATGTAGTTTGTTCCAACACACCTTGATGAGTTGAAAGCTCATGCTTTTGTTTTTGTGCCCCGAGCCAAATCACGGTGGGTCTTGTTTGTAAACAATTTGTTTGAATTACGATGCTCTATGCATGTTCATGTTTTGGTATAGAAATATAATTTAATAATAGAATCTCCTACATACTCATTAGAAAAACAAATTATATGACGATGCAGACTTTCGGACCCTAGTTTATATGTATTTTATTTCTGGCTAGACTGTCGTTTATTTTTTTTTCTTCATACTATTATCCACGGTGACGTCACAAATCCAGGCACTCAGTATAAGAAAAAAATTCTATCGCGCCAGCTTCTAGAAATTTCCTATACATACAAAACTTCCTTAACTAACAATTTTTATTTTATGTTTGTTATAGAATACATATATTACTACACGCAAACACGTATTTTTATTGCTTGCGTAAATAGTGTATGCAATTTAGTAGCCCTTAGATTGACAACGTCTATGTAAATTTGGTATTTGTTGCTGTCCGTCGCTATAACACCTATAAAGCTAGGTTGTAAAGCTCCTATAAAATCAAGTTCAGCGACCAGTCATTATAGTTATTCCGTAATAGTTGCTCAACAGCATCCGTCAATCGTATTACCTAATCTTTCTATAATTGTTATGTTAATATATTGAAGTGTTTCCGAAAAAAGACGGATCGTCGCCACAGTCATAAATCAATTTCTCTAGGAAGCTTTCGCTAAGATATTGTTCATACTTTCTATTACATCGTAGTTAATATCAAGTAGCTTGGCTTCTTTCAAATATTAATTGGTCGAGTTCTAATGAGCTATTAAAGTCAGATTGGATGAACTTTGAATTTACGGTTTATTTGCATAGAGAACGATTCATCATTAAGAATTTGCATATGTACATTCATTTTGAAGCTCATATTTTTCTTTAAATTTCCGGATCTATCACATGTTTATCAAAATTAATTAGATAGGTATCAGATGTCTAACAACTGCATAACGCGAATCACTGTAACTGAAATCTTGGAACGACGGTGTAAGTAGGTAGAAATTTGAAATCGAATAATATGAAGTTCAAATTGAAGGAATTGAAGAAAATTACCGAAGCAATTTCTAATAAGGACAATGTTAGATAAACGTCAATTCTATGCTTCATAGCTATAAAAGTATTGAAAAAATAAATTACACCAGTGAACCGATTGAGGTCCAAGCTCACGAGTTAATTCGTAAGAGAAAACTAAGTGCATAGGTATACCTGTTTGAAATAATTTACCAAATACCGAAGCTAAAGTGCTCCAGCAATGCAGTTCTTATAAATCTGCAATCAATTCAGCCAATCCCTATAAATAAGGCAGCAGCAAATTGGGGAATGAGTTTGGTACATATGAGTACACCTGATGCACATGGCCAGAGGCATGAGTATTTGGTGCGCCGGTAACTAATCAACGATTTATTACTGGTTCATATTGTACGGTACATGCATGAGTCACTGTGAGAAAATTTTTTTTGTTGTTAGACCTTGTTGTTCCAGTGTCATCATCATCATGTTCCCACTCAGTATCACTGCTGACATCGCTATGTCATGGCTAGTTTCTCTTTTTCTTTTCAAAAATATTCTCTTTTCCTTCTCACAATGCATAATCATCTTTCCTTTACTTTCCTTTAGTTGATTTATCGTCTTGTCCACACAAATAGCTTTAATTCATTAAACTTTAACGACAACTGCGAAGTATGAATCGGATGTTATTTCGGTTAAATCTACCTTTACCGATACTGTAATAATTGTTTGTAAATATTCTAAAAACAGTTGAAGCAAATCATCATTTTCATTGTTTTCACAACAGTAGGTAGGTACATGTTATTGGAGTAGTAACACAAGCTTTATTCAATGGTGTAATACCGTCCACTTTCCATTTTCCTACAAATTTACCGGCGAATCAATTCTTTGGCGACCTACATATGTATGTGGCGCATTGGTTGTGAGTCAGGTTGTGAGTGAGTATGTTGCTGGTACGATTCCCGCCACGGGATAAATCTTAGTACGATCTGCAGATTACAAGCACAACACGATTTTTTCCTGATGTTTTATATGTATAATAAAAAATATCTATGTATCATCATCATTATCATCATATCAGCCCATACACGTCCACTGCTGGACATAGGCCTCCCCATACGACGCCATATCTATGTAGTGTATTGTATTAGTACAGTAAATTTCCTTATTCGTGGGGTTTATGTTCCGTAATTACGTATGCCGCAGAAATCGTGAATTTGGAATCGTTATTTGTACGGGATATTTACCAAAATATCAATTAAGCTAACCTAAAGAATTTCCCATCATGTTTCACTTCTTAGTGAATTGGATAAGAGATTGACGATGCAAACGTTGCGCCAAGGCATAAACGGTCAATAGTATATTTATTAATTTTTACTTTAAGCAGAAACAGATATTTTTTTCCGTATAGGAACTTATTTCTGATTCATTTTATTCTACATTATAAATCGCAATTAAAGCACAACAGAATCGTATTACCTATTAGATAAGAAGTGTGAGTTGAAACGAAGATATTTGACTTGTCTAAGTGCTTATTTTGTAAGCCTAAAGAAATAAAGTTATTGATCCTGATTCTCATTCTGATTCTAAACAATAACTCACTGGTACGAAGAAGGCTTTTACCAAGGGACATAACGGCATACGTAGCACAATTTTTCTTTTTATATTAGTTGTTTCGGTTGAACTTTTGTTGCACGTGCCAGTAGTACTCAAAGTATGCCGACGCGTTACTAAAAATCGCCAATTCCGATTAAATATACCGACTTGATCCGAAAAATATTTATCCGCGAATATAGGACTGAGACAATTTTTTTACTCGCGAATAGTGAAAACGCGAATGAAATTTCTACTGTATATCAATCATCTACTCAAAATATGCCGACGCGTTATTAAAGCACGCCGATTCCAATTAAATTGTTTTTTTTTATCCACAAATAAAGGAACTGAGTCACAATTTTTTACCCGCGAATAGTGAAAACGCGAATAAGGAAACCGCGAATAAGATTTCTACCGTAGCGTACGTAGCGTAGGTACAGAGGGTGGACAGACTATCGAGTGCTTCATTTTATTTGTTACTGAGACTACGTCTGAGAATTTTCCCTCGTCCCTGTTTAATAGATAATTTATTTCTGATTTGGATTATTGTTTGCTTGCAACGAATACTGCGGTTTTATGACTGTATATCAATCATCTAGTACATACCCATAACTCAAGCTCTGCTTAGCTTGGAACTAGATGATGTCGTGTGAGCTGTCCAGCATTATTTATTTATTTAGTAATCTCATATTTTTATGGCTTCGAAAGTAGTTAATCTTCTTCTGATACTACTCGTATAACAAAACTTCTGTATTTCATCTATAAAGTATGTGTATCATAGTTTTCTTCTACACCTGCGTAAGCATCTATAGCAATGTTCTTTGGAATTTGGCAAATTGTCAGGACCATAAAAAGCTGTCTGTGAATGTTGTGTTACTAATGATGCGGTGCATTTGTATTTATAATTTTATGAATAAACGTAGTCGTGAAATTCATGTGTGACTAAATTGAAAATTTTTATAGTTTTCTTGATTCGGTAAAGGTAAAAAATTGGGTAGAAGCAGTTCGTTGATAATTTTATAAAGCGTTTTATATCATTCACCTATGACCAAATTGCTTGGGAAGACAAATCCAACGAATCCAAACTCGATGTATGGTTAGGTCGTTTCGTTTAGGAGTTCCTATGGAAATCCAATAGGGAAGAAAGCAGCTCGTATGGCCACCTTCGGTTTCCATCATTAGACCAGCTCGACGGTACCATGACATTGCATTATCACTGAACTTACAAAAGTATGCCTAGCTCAATCGGTTGAAGATAACTAAATTTAATTTCAAGATTCGACCCGAACAAACATAACATTGCAAGTTAAATAAAAGCTTGTAAAAAGTAGTGTATTGAAGTATTCAAGTATTTATTTTGCAATCCTAATACATACAATGTGAGAGGTCTTAAATATTTCACTTCAATATCATCAGCCCATACACGTCCACTGCTGGACATAGGCCTCCCCCGTACGACGCCACAAATAGCGGTCCTGAGCCGCCTCCATCCATCGACTCCCTGCGACCGCTACGATGTCGTCGGTCCATCGAGTGGATGGTCTCCCATGTAGGGGGGATTTGCCATAATCACCACGCTTGGCAGGCGGATTGGTGATCGCAGTGTTGGAGTTTAAAAAATACTCAGAAGGAAGCTGCTGCCGTTCCTCTGGTAGGTTCCCTTAGTCGGCTTTTACGACATCCACGGGTTGAGTTGGAGGGGTCGATATTCGAACGCCGCGACCCCACGGCTCACAAATATTTCACTTAGGGGCTAGGTATTAGGAGCCCTGTTAGGGCGCCATGCAACTTGAGAGGTAGCTATTATAATTTTAAATATCACAATAAAGCTTAGTTTTAAAAATGTTGCACATTATTTAGTACTACAGTTAATCACTTAAGCTAACTTAACGTGTTATTTGACAGTAACAGATAATAGGTATTCTTGTTATTTATGTAGGTATTTGTATGTAAGATTTGTAAATTATTAGTTTTGTAATTTGTATTGATTAGTGTTTTGTAATTTGTATTAGCTTCTTAAAATAATGCGCACAGATCCCCGTATTCAATCCAACGATCCTATCCATCCAAGGTTGTCTGGTAGAGATTGCTCGTGAGCGATAAGACCGCCAATTGTCATATTTTTTTTGTTCAAATTGTTTGTAAACTGTTTTGTTAAGTGTGCAATAAAGTATATTCTATCTATCCATCTATCTATCATAAAATTAATCGGTATCTTTCCAAGATCTATCTTTTTTTATCTCTATCATAAATATTTACATATTTTTGTGAGAAAATTCCTAACCAGCTGATTAATGTTATTGCAATTTTCTTTGTGACTTTGTTTTTCCTCGCATTTCTTATCTCTCACGGATGTCTGCAAGCAAAATAAACCAACTCTGCTAATGTGACACGGCAATCCTTTTCAAATAATGTTATCATAATGTTAATAGTCTGCATAGCTGAACTCAAAGGTTGTTTGATTGTTTATACATTCCAAAGAGTATTGCGCATCTGCGAATTTGTAAACAAACCCTTGTAAAGTAGATCTCGGGGAATTTCCTTAGGTTATGTCCATAGCTGACTTTAAAAGACTAGTATTTCAGCCAATACCTAGAAAGAAAGAAGAAAGAAAGAAAATATATTTATTTGGCTATGCCTATATGCCACACATACAACACGACACATTACAGACAGTGGGAAAGTACAAGAAACATACATATTTATACATGAAGAAAATAGATAGGAATAGTGTTACATAGGTTAGGTAGATACCTGAGGTTGTCTAATAGCTGACCTAAAATATTTGGTATTTTAACCAATAAACCTACTCCTTTTTATTTCTAAATTGACCGGAATATAATTATATGACAATGTAGCCATGTGCCTGAGTTTCATATTACTTATTACAAACATATCAATTATCTTGATCAATAACGCAGACCCATAACAGATACAGTCAATCAGTCAAAAAGGTTGCCTGGGATAAATCGCTCTCAGCGATAAGGCCGCCTCTTGTATTGTATTTATTTTAATTTTAGATATAACAGTTTTTATAAACTTAATTTTAAAAGGTACAATAAAGTGTTCATTTATTCATCGAATACTTTATTAAAATCAAAAAACGATTACAATCCTGTCAACTAGAAAAAATCTAGCACTCGTATCAAAATCCGTTGTAATAAAAAATACAGATAACCAGCTCAACTTAGTAAGTAATTAATTTAGATAAATTTCGGGTACAAGTTAAATCTTATCATCTGATCAAAGCACCGATGTAATTCGATAGGACACGCCTGCCTGCTTCATATTTTATCGGACACGAAGGTCGTCGCCGAACGCCCAACCAACCGGTAGGGTTCGGACCGCTCGATTAGATTAGCTTCGTCTTATCGATATCGACCAGTGAGTGGTGAGTCAATTACAGATTATTCTCGAATTAAATAAATAATGCTGGACAATTAACACAGCATTATCTAGCCCCAAGCTAAGCAGAGCTTGTGTTATGGGTACTAGATAACTGATATACGTAATATAATAGACTACATAGATAAATATTTTTTATTATACATAGAAAACATCCAAAACACCCTGAAAAAATATTTGCAGATCATAGAAACATTTGTCCCGAGGCGGGATCGAACTCGCAACCTCCTGCGTTGCAGGCAGACTTCCACCCGCGCCACAGAGGTCTTAATTTACTTATTTTGCAATAATTGATTGAATTTCTTGCATAACAATATTGATTTCTTTACAAACAAACCTAACATCTATTTCATTTCCCAAATGACGAAGTTGAACACATCTCATATTAAAATGGATGGAAAACTACTACGTAAACGTTTTTTTAAGGAACCTTCAGCCAATGTAAGTAGACATCTAGGTAGGAACAACCAAAAGAAATCAAATACTATACAGATAGATCAATTCATGCCGGAAATCATAACGGTAAAACTCTAATGACTGATACGAACGACGCTGCTGACTGTACCAGTTCAATCAAGCGGTCCCAATCAGTGGACAAAAGGACCGCTCTGTAATTAATATAAAAAACCTTAAATTAATTTAATTATCCTAATTACCACCTTGAGGTATTCCCGAAATAAATCAAGGAACTTTTCTAACCCCATTAGTGTTATGTCGGTAATTGATTTCGGTGAACACCAAACGGAATACATTATTAGACCGTCGTTAAATTATTTTGACTGCTCATTTCGAGGTGTAAAGTTTATTACTTTAGAAAATTTTGCTTATTAATAAGTTTATGGTTTTTTTTTTAAACGCCGCCGAGATCAAAATTTATTTTTGTTTGTAGTATAGAAGAAGATGGGCCTTTTCGATAAGAGCGATTCCTACCAGACAACTTTAATAGTAGGAGCAAATGTGTGTCACAATAGTAACACGTGTGTGTACACAACACATAATTATAAGTAACGTGTCCCAGGGCAGGGTATATCAAAATCACACACATGCTCCTACTATTAAAGTTGTCTGGTAGATATCGCTCTTATCGAAAAGGCCTATCTTTACCAAATAAAAATAAATTTTGATCTGCTTTGTTATGTGCTGGTGTGCTAAATATGTATAATGTAATGTAATTGTATGCTTACCCGACTTTCCGCACCGTGGGCTGCCCAGCACCACCACCCTTATTCGATTGACAGTCATCTTCATTATAAATCACTAAGCACAACGTCTATGCATACAACCGGCCTGCTTCAAAATGAACGGTTTCAAAACCCAAACAGAACGAGTTCAAGACAACAATTGCGGGAACGGTTCTAGGGATTATTTGAACCGCGAATTTCGCGGCGCAATTTGAATTAAAATTCGCGGGTTTGAATTACGAATGCGCGGATCAGCTGTTACGCAAGACGGCGGACACGCGCGCACCAGACACCTGCTAGAGAGCGACTGCCGTCAACGAAATTGGCGCAACACGCATTCAGTCACGTCTAGTAGATTGAGCTGTGCTCGCTCGCTGCGATGCATTTTTTTTGTTATTGAGTTGTTTTCATGGTCGCATAATGTACAATACAAACTTGAAAATGACAGCTCCATGCACAAATGTACAAACATAATGTGCATGGAGCTGTCATTGTATTATTGATATCATTAAACTAATGCCTTTTGATTTTCCACTAGTAGCTAGTAGGTAGTTCTTTATCAGTGGACTCGGCATGATCCATCTAGACAGGCGATTTAAAAATCTAATAATACTTATCTTTTGCCACACAATACATTTCGCATCCTATGACATACTTACTTATTTCTTTACCCTTTCAAGGGCTCATGCTGGTCTGCTGAAGAGGTAGAAAAGATGTGACCGAATCGATTAGAACCGCGAAATAAACTAGTATATCTATTTAGCCATCATAAGCTAATACACGGACTCTATTAAAGTCTTAAGCTAAAAAACCTTTGAGGGCAATACATAACTGTCAATTTGGGCGGACGGCAGATTTTTTCAATTAGCAGGGAAAGAAATATAGAATTTATTTATAGCTACACACATGATACAAAAAGAAAAAGAGAAATACAAAAAATAAACATGATGCCTTTGGGATTTATGTAGATTTTCAACATAATGTAGCCATGATCGTGTAGTAGAGTCCCAAAGGTAAGACCTTTGGGACTCTACTACACGATCCAAATATGATTACTTCTTTGTTAGGTTAGGTTAGGTTAATACCTACTAGTAGCTAGGTGTATTCCGAAACTGTACATAAAAATTTGGTGCGGCGTGTTTATTAAATCAAGGGCAGAAAGGGTCAGAAAAGAACTCGCGAGTTCTCGATAAAATAGCAGTAGGTAGATATTTGCATTTAACTCATCCTAATTTACGACAACGCCAACACACAACAACAAAATTAAACAACCATTTAACCAATAACCACTGAACAATAGGCATTTCACCTACTAGGGATTTGTAGAAAAATACACATAAAGGAGTACCCACAATACTAAAGCCACCGAAAATAATTCATGGATCATCCTTTCGTGACCAACTCCTTTCCTACAAAAAGTATGTAATAGAATGAAAGCGGAGACGCGGCAGATGACACCTGCAGCGCTTGTAGGACTTCGTGCGGTCAGCTCTTCCTTTTGGGTACGGATTGGGAGGTCTTGATACTTTAACACTATTTTCTTCTTTAATAAAACAACATTCTGCCTGAACTGTCTTCAATTGTGCTTATCAGAGTTAAAAAGTACAAGTAGTTTCTGTGCTCTTTTAGACAAAGAAAGAACAACATTTCTGACAAATTAAATTTTCAGAAGAAAAAGAAAACAGATTTTTTTCTTTTTTGCGACGTTCGCCTCACATAAAAATGAGGTCTTCGCAATTTTTTTACAAATGTCAAAATTCCCGGGACATTAATTAAAAGTAAAAAGCCTACCAATGTAAGATACTTCTATGATTTACCACAAATCTGACGTTAATTTTTGATATTATTGTCTACCACAATGTTTATTGTCTTTGTAAATCTTATCAAGTAGACTTTTAGGCCACAATCGTAACGTCTATTTTATTTTATTAGATCAGAACAAAACAACAATCGCATTTCACAAAGCGAAACAAATAAAATGAATCAAACTGCAAAGGAAATACTAATAAACCTACTTAGCGGCACTTTGAATAATGATCGGAAAATAACGAAAACTGGAACGAATCGATAAGCCTGCTTTTACAGTGAGGTCTATCTAGATCATAATCTAGAAAATGGTAGATACATTTCGATTCGTAAGTAGTTACTTTACAATAGCTAGATAGCGTATAGGTTCATCCCAGATGAGTTGAAGTGGTTCATCTTCTACCTCTTCCTCCGTTGGTAATAAATAGGTTAAGACTTATCCTGTTCAAGAATTAATTAACGAATTCATTTTTAGAATCCCACCGCTTTTTACACATAAATTACCCGTTAAGGTAAGACAGGCTAGTTGCAAATCCTGTTTTTGCTTCCCAATCAGTGTTTTTGCTTTTCATCAAAAAATGTCACTGAGTCATGGCACTATTGTCAAGCTGCAACACACAAAATTACCTGCGATTATAGTTCTATGATACAAATAATATCTGTTATTTTAGATAAGTTTAATTTTTACCCCTTTGTAATTAGTAAATTAAGTATAATGTATGGGTGTGTTTTATGTGACAAATGAATTGTTTACTTACTTAAATCTATTTCTTATGTCCTAGACTAGACTCCAAACCCCAGCGTAAAAGACCCTTTACCTTCCAACCAGAATTACATCCATCAATGTCTACCTACTTAAGTTGACCACGTTCAGATACTAGGGCATTAGTGATAAAATTTGCAACTTTTCCATTTATCTATATTTAGTTCAGGATTATCAATTGACCCGTAAACCTATCAACTTTATCATTACTATCTACTGATAAAAGTTCGGTAACCCGGTTTCCTTGATCTTTGCGTTGCTGTATTTCTACTTCCATAGACGAAAGTGAATTTGTTTATTTTTATATTCAAATGAGTCAATCCTTTCACTCTCATTTTGTTTTCCGATAAATGATACATAATTATCACTTTTACAGTGGTAAATAAGGATACTTGAAATTTACTAACTACCCTATGATTATGCACTTGAAATTTGAATATTCCAATTGTTCTGTGTGTTCCTATAGTACAAATAAACTAAATAAAATAAATAAATAATGCTGGACAAAATTCACACTGAAATAACTCTTCAACGATATCATCGTCATATTTTCAGATAAAAGACGTTGGCGTCCCCCCGAAGCCACAATGTTCAGTTCTACGTGATTTTGAACTCAAATATTCGTAACTACCTAAACTCGAATGCCATATATTATCAATACTAACAGGATACTTTACGTCCAAATTTGTGTCCAATTCCATTTTAAATTGGGGAAATTAGGGCCAATGAGTGTCAGATGCAGTATACCCCATTCAATCTCGATTGTGTCACGACGGGGTCCCGTTTCGGAGGTTCTTATTACGCAGGATATTCGGTAGCCAATCTTAAATCAAAGACACCCAAAAAAGGTTAGGACTAAATTTAGCTTGAACCTGTTTTCTCGTCTTTGTCAGCCACAGGTGGATTTTATTTTTTCTTTTTGATTATTCATCTATGTGGTTTCTTGATTTGTTCAGAAAGGATTAAAAAAATCTAGGTCTATAGGAATTATCCTATTCTATTCACGTTTTTGATCATAATATCTTCAATTTTCTTAGTAGTTCTGATAGTTAGGATTTAGTTTTTTGGTTTTGATTATTCATCCATATGGTTTTTTGATTGGTTTTGAAAAGACTATTTAGATTTCTATTCAACTTTTTGATATCAATAATATCTTCGATATCCTTAATTGGTGTCGGTTAAGTATAACTTGTTAACACTGAAATGGCTCTAAATGCTGTGTAAAAAGATTTTTTTTAAGTTTCCTATTTGTTATTTTACTTTATTTTCATATTAAGTTGAAAACTAGGTTCGTATTGTAGAGACGTCCCAATTTCAACTGCCAACTACAGTCCATTTATCTCCATCACTTCACCAGATTCGCGAACCAAATTATGCAAATAACCGGTCAAGAGTGATTATTAATGATTCTCGGTGTTCCCTCCAAAAAGGTTTATTGACGGGGCGGCATATTAAATCAAAAATATTTCCCCAAGTTGACGTTTACGGTAATTTTGTAAAGAGCTCCGAAACTAAACTAGAGATTTACTGTTTTAACGTGATTAAGTGTAACGGAGTTTAATTTATTTTCCCTATATAGAGTTTCAAAGTGGGTTATGTTTATGGTATAAAGACAATAATTATGTTCAGGGCCTACTCTGAATACCTAAATACGTCAAACTGAAGCCTCTACCTACTTATTAAGAGATAAATTATATGCTTTTGAAGGGTGAAGTTCTTCTGTGCTAAATATAAAAAAGATGAATCATGATTCTTTGCGTACCTAAGTATGTATGTATGTTCATCGTATAAGTATGCACCTACGTAATGCTGGACATGGTAATGCTACCAGCATTCTGGGCACTCAGATTTCTGGTGATGGTTTAGATTTTTAGGATATTAATATATAAATACTACTTAGTTATTTTTTTATTTGTGATTTTTATGCCTTTGTTGAAATATTAATGCTCATCTGCAGCTATAATGAACGTTTGATATCAGCAGTTTGTCAACTACATAGTTTTACACAAGAAACATAAAACATGCCTTTATCGAATTCATAAAAAAATCGCCTATATCGATTTACATAATTAAAGATTTACATAACAGCAAACAAGATTTTTGCGTTGAAAGAATCCACTCGTGCGCATGAGTGCAATAACGGGAGGATGTCACGCAGCCGGATGCCGTCCAGTCAGAACATCCAGACATTATTATGGAGAGTTTTAATAAACAGCTGCTGAGTGACGTCATTTTAAGACGAATTCACATCAATCTGGAAATCGTGATGAACTTACTTATATAAGCGCATGAAATGTATGCAGGTAATATTGCTCCATTTTGAAGTTTACTTTAATAATAGAAGTTATGAAAATACCTCGCGAAATCCCAAACCTCTTCAACACTCTAACTTATTTTCTATTCAGTATCATCATTGCAGAACATCCAGATCATCAAAAACTATCGGAAGATCGCACAGACTGCAAACACACTAAATCGATATTCCTTTCTAAAGATAGGAAAACAACAAACACGATGCTCAAGATGAGCCGCGAGGACCTAATAATAATGGTGGGCATCATCATAAGTCAATGTGAACTGAACCATAATATTTTCAAGACTGGAGCCACAGATAGCAGCCGCCTGTGTCGTGGCTGCTTCCAGGAAGAAGAGACTGTGGAACACATTGTAGTACACTGCACGGCCATAGAAGAGGCCAGACGGAAAACAGGATTGAAGAGTCTCATAGAGACATCCGTTAACAGATACAGAAAAACTGAAACGAAGCTGTCAATCACCAAAAGTCCTGCTCCGATACATCAAGGAGCTGGGCTGGTTAGGGCCTATTTAGGCAGGGGGACAATGCACAATCATCTCGCACACTCCTGTGCGAGATGTCAGTGCAGATCCCAGTTCCCCCACTTAGAATTAGATCATAGCAGAAAAACTAGGTAAGATCAGAATAGGTACTCGTATTAAGAATGAAAAGTATGTAGTGGCGTTCATAGATCGGTGACCCCTCTGACAATAATAAATTTGTTCAACATAAAAAAGTAATTGAACTACTTGGACTGAAAATTCCAATAAGTTCAATCACAATAGTTTTATTAATAAAACAGGGTAGCTTTCATAAATGAAACTATTCCTACCATGAATTTTAAAACAGGCATAAAATCGACACAAGATATCGAGTCCAGGACAGCAAAAACGATGGAAAAGTATTTCACTTTAGGCTCACAAAGAATCAAGATCACGGGTCGCGAAAACCTATTAGTAGTTTATCCATTCCTGCCCAACACGGGGATTGTTGTTAGGATAGAATAGAAAAAAATTACGTCACTTTATTATCGAATGCGTAAATTATTTAAAAGTCATTCCGTCAACTTCATGTACATACGCAATGTATGGCGATGCTGCGATGTCATTATTGTCGTTCTAAAGAACAATCCCTGTGCTATTAGAATACTAGAAATAAGAATAAACTCGCTGTGTCCAAAACTAGGCTACACAAGATTAATATATCTTTTAAGGGGCAATGTATACGCTTCTACAACAAAACTCCTAGCGAGTTGCAAAAATTTTCAAAAATAAATTCTAACAAATTGTCATCCATATCCTTTGTAAAAAGGGTTATTAAGAAATATCAGACTATCTAGAAGATAAAAAAGCTTGGGACGGATTTTGGTCCAACTCTAAAAACCTAACCTAACCTAACCTAACCGTCTAAAGGTTTCTTCGTCGCTTCTTTACTTTAGTCTACATACCGAAGCGACAAAAATCAAAATATCACTTTATTTCCATGTCAGTGTTTAATTTTAAGAATTTGACCTTTTCTAAGAGTACATTTATTGTATTTACGGAAATAAAAAAACTTTGACTTAGAGGGGGCAGGAGTACATTAGTTTTGGTTTTAAAATATTAAAAATGTTGTTTCTATCTTAATATTACCGAAATATACATGATCATCACTATAGGTAATATCCCTATCAACGTAGGCCTAATATCAATTTCTTCAAGTCTAATTCCCAAACAACATGCACACAATCAGGGTTTACAACTCTGTTTTATTGTACGTAAAAAAATGTTTGGTATAGTAAAATGATCTATAAATTCCTATAAACGTCAAGATCATAGGAAAACAATGATGGTGTGATTTATTATTTCTATGGGCAAACTTGTAAATAAGGAAGATTTAATTTTATGGCAAGAGAATACCTACAGGAATGGCAGGAGAATACCTATAATCATTATAAAAAAAAAGGTTAGGTAAACGATTTACATTCCACAACAATATACACGAAATACTTTTCCTTTGTCAATCAATATTATACGAAGCGTTGATGATGTAGGTGATAAGCGTTGAAAGATTTCATCATTTAGCAAGAGTATAATATCCTTTTGTTACAAGTATCATCGATATCAAAAGTTAAATACCTTTTACTGAGTTATTGGTGTACTGTGTCTTGTGAAAGGTCATCATAAAGCTCTGACTCTGGAGACGGTCTACAGGATAATAAGGTGTTTTTGTAAAAAAAAAATTGTTCAGAAACAGTTAGAGCAGACTGAAAAGAGGGGACTATTTATACGTGGGCTTGAAAGTTGCACAGCCATGTATGGTGCGGGCTTATTTTGATATCACTTCGGCCGCCAGCTATAAATTTCTTAGGTAAATATTGGTATTTTCTGCTTTTGACGCGAATTCGATGAACGTCTAATCGATCGAGCAAGGAAATGTAATGAAGAAAATTTGTGTATCTACTTCGAAAATTTTATATCACGGATTTTATATGAGTTACTAAAATAATCGCTGTATATGTAGCTAAAGTGCCTGACTTCAGCTTCAAAGTAAATAATTATACTAATTCGATGACCATCGCCAGGGAATCATCGTAAATAAATCACTTAGTCTTTGAAAATTGACATTCACAAGTTTGTGAAAATTTGTAGTTTTGAATAAATGTCTCGCACAAAATCAAAAAACAAGTCATGAAAGGCCCCAAAGCCATGTCGTATTTTATCAGGGACCAACTCCAGAGTGGAGTGAAATCGTGTATCGTCCGTTATTTAAAGAAGAAGCAAGTATCTCGGATACTATTGGGGGTGTTGGGCCACTTGATGGAAATTCGGATCAAAATTTTGATGCTTCAACTTCGGCCCAAGGTGGGGTCCAAATCTAGAGGGTCCTGGAGGGTCCGAAGTGTCCGAACCAATAGATGTAGATATATAGATACATAGATGTAGATGATCGTGTGGATTGAGAAATGTCGAGATTAGTATACTTGAGGCGCACGGTTTGCAAAATTTTGGGCCATCAATGGGAGCGTCGTCGTTGGTGGATTTACGCGCGATAATTTATATGCGAGTTGTTTCTGTATGCTGGAGGTACCTACTTTTTATTACATGATTTTAGACAATGAGATTGGGGTTGTTGGATTGCAAAAGAACCCGCTGTGGATTGTGACAGCTATCAGGTGCAAGAAGAAATTGAACTGAATAAATTATCCGAGAATGTAGTTGGAATTTTTATTCATCATAGAATTCACCTCAAAAACTACCGGTAGAAGCACGAATTCTAACCTCCCCAATTTTTGAAATGGCATATTATCGTTTTGAATCTTGTGGCAAACTCGTATCGTATCATTTTGACATATTTTTTTTTATTGATATGGTAATGCGTTTGACCACCATCTCACTCGGGAAAGTGAAGATGTGGCCTAAGATGGAACACGCTTTACATACCTTTATTTCGTCAATCTCTAACCCTACCAAGGTAAAATACGTACTTACTCAAATTTACGAGTGCCTAGTACATTTAATTCTTCGAGATTGTATTTTTTTTAAGCAATATTAATAGCAGGAAAGTAGCTTTACGTAAATCGTAAAACATTGTATGAACCCATGTTTTAACATTATTTAGATTTGACTCGAATTTTGAAGAATAATTTATGAGATTTATGACTAAAAATCAACATTATAACCAAAAGCCTCTTTAATTGTACTTTATTGGAATATGGGTTCATAGAAAATGGTCAGCGATTTATAAAAAAAATAGTATTTATGTTATTTTATTCATTGTAGTACGCAGAAAATATTAAAAACCGCTAAAATATTTTTTTAGCGCGGATTTGTGTCAAGTTAGAATTGCCCTACAGTTGAGCTACCTGTAAATTGTTTGCAACAGTCTGCAATTAGCTCCATTGTTTCACAATTGTCAATACTAGGCATAATTTATTTCTATTATTTGATTGTAATTTTCTTTATTGATTTGTGTTTAAGTTACAGATATACCTAGCTATTGAACCGTTCAGTGAATAACATGTTTCACCAGAGTTGAGGCCTTGTATTGTCAGCGTTCGAGCGATAATTCTTCCATTCAGTTTCTCTTTGGTAGATACCATTGATTTCTTTCAAACAAAGTCTTTAACATTATTTATGATGCGGATTTCATTGCATTGCACTCTCACTTCATTCATACCGCACATGTATAAAATAACTGTTGACATCTTATGAAACTGCTTTTCAAAATGCCTTTAAAATAAACTCTTCTTCTAGATAGTCTAATCACTACATAGTATAAAACAAAGTCGCTTCCCGCTGTCTATCCCTGTATGTATGCTTAGATCTTTAAAACTACGCAACAGATTGTGATGCGGTTTTTTAATAGATAGATTGATTCAAGAGGAAGTTTTATATTTATAATTTAGTATCAGCATGGCACCCGTGCGAAACCGGGGCGGGTCGCTAGTTTAATATTTACCAATTTACATTCAGTCCTACTAATTTTATTATTAACACAAAAAGCTAGAAGATATTACTGGGGAAATTATTTAGACTTATGTAGGACTATAGCGCAAAATTGGTAATTATGGAGATCCTTAGGACGTCAATTGGCTGATGCCGATGATGATGCCTAGACCTGTGTTGTGTTTTGCCTTGAGACTGAAATCCTCCCATAACTTTTTAATCCCTCTCGCACACTGTATGTAATCCCGAACGTTCCTAAAATAGTGCGGGACTGCCGACGATTAAGGGTTAACGTGCTAGCTAGACCATTTAGGTACATAATTTATACTAGGATATCATTATCAACTTCCTGATCCTTAGGTAAGATGGAAATGAAAATCGATAAAAGTATTTCATTGATCTAGTAATTTTGACATCGATAGAACTGTACAACAATACAAATTAAAATAAAACACAAAGCAGGATACCCTACATATATTTTTTTATCCAAGTTTGAATGCAGACTTTTGTAAATTCCGAATACAAATTTTAAAAATCGACATATAATCTTCCGTGGTGCCAGGAATTTTTTTAGTGGGTTGAGAAGGTAGAAAAAAGCCCCCCTTCACCCCCTGTATAGATATTTACACTACATTTATACAGTATATAGTATGTTATGTTGGTGTACTGTAAACATAGATTGTCTAAGTATGTAAAGTCCAACAAATGAAGAGATCTCAACATTGTTTATTTGTTACAGTACCGCAGTTGATTGCAGAGTATTGACGTGTTTATTAGTCGAATATAATGAGTGTTGAAACATAACATTGTAGATACTCGAGAATCGCTTAGTTTATGACTATTGCACTTGCTCTCTCTATATTATCATCAGAGAAATTATATGGCAAGACCATAATAATATTATTTGTTACGAAACTGACAGGAAATGGTTAGAGACTTGGGAGCCATAAGATATGTGACCACGCAGTGATATGATAAACCTTCCTAAACGTTATGACTTCATAACAAATGTAGACAGCACTAAAGGAACTTCTATGATTATTATAATAATGACGTACGTAGGTAAAATCTAGCTATAATAGCTATAGTCTACAGCATACGCACTTAGAGATAACCTTTTAAAATAATGCTTAACACACGCACTAACTATTATTACGCACTGTTTTAATGATAAGCTGACATTAAAACTTATGTTAGACAATAAAACACCTTTTGAAAGAATGAATTTGAACAAGACTCAGCTTAACAAATATTCATTACTAGCTGACCCGACGTTGTCCTGTCATTCAAGTCAAACAAATTACAGTCATTTCAAACGTGTTTAGCAAAGAGTAGTTATGTATAACACTGGGGCTAAGGTTACATTAAAAAAGTTTATAATAAAGGTAGTCATTAAGTTTTCTTAAATTTTTTGCAATTTTCTTATTTTTTTTACATAAGAACCTTCTACGATTTATTATAAAACATTTTTAAAAAGGATGAATGATATCGGTAAAGCTGTTCTCAAGTTATAGCCGGTCTAAGAGAGGTAGGGGATCAGTTTTATTTATTTATTTAAATGAAATAAAATGTAAATTAATAACAGCGAAAACTCTAAGTGCAACATTCTTGTATTTCTACTCTAATATTTCACTTAGTGTCTTCGATACTTCTCTTGGTCGGGCTATAACTTGAGAACGGCTTTACCGATTTCATTTATCCTTTTTTAAAGCGTTTTATTATAAGTAATCAAAGCCCCGAGTAGGTACCTACTTGTCAATACAAATCTAACGAGCCCAAACTTGATGAGATTCGTATGTCGCGTCGTTTAGCTACAGAATTCACGCATGCCGAATTTTAACTCAATCGGGCACCGAAAAGTGGGTCAAATTTTTCGTGCAACCAAAATTACAAGCTATATAAATTCGAAATAATATATAATAAAAATATTTCCCTTTGGACTACCTATAACACAGATAATATAATATTATACTAGTACCTACAGCTTATTTCTTCGCCCTTCGCAATAACTTGATACAAGAGCAATAATTAAAAGGGGCGCGGGAAACCGAGATGGCCCCGTGGTAGATATTTACGGTTCGAGAAACTGATACAGATTGTAAATTCATCGGTAACTCGAATTGCATTCTAAGAATAATACAGTCTCACACAGTGTAGAGGCACCTCTGGATAGGATTTGATTATGATACCATGGACAATTTAGCTTTTTTTTTACTGTTGTCATTTGACACCAGGGACAAATTACCGGTTATTGTGTTTATTTGATTTCCCCGTGGGTGTAATTCAGCTTAAGCAAAATACTATCCGAATATGTAACGTAGTAATTAGAACTGTAACAAATTAGATCGTATCTTAACTACAAATACAGATTTTCTTTTTCTTATTCTAAGAGAGTTAATTCCACAACCAGTTAGGTGGACATTGTATGCTAAATATCCCTATCAACAATTCTCTAACAATGCATTTATTGAGCCGATTCCTCCCTTCCAGTAGCAAACGGATGGCACAATACCATCCTTATCTGGTGGATATACCATCCACTCGTACTAAGCGCTTTTCTTCCACCTTCATCATTCGCACCGCTAAGGATTGGAACTCGCTGCCTGCTTATGTTTTTCTATTGTTCAAGACAAGAGTTAATAGGTATTTTCTAGACCTTCGCGATACACCGTCGGCCACATCGTCACTTTCTATCAGGGGAGATTGTCGTCAAACGAAGGTCTATTGACGATAAAAACAGATTCGGTCATCGGACCGGGCGGAGCCTCTAACCGTTGTCGCACTGTGCCGTATGATAGGGCACCATGAGTTACAATGGCGTCAGCTACTTGCGATGCTTTGTATTGAGTAACGAGAAGCAATCCCATGACTAATTGCTCAGCTATACTGTAATCCGTCATATGAAACTGTTTTTATTTCGCGGAGGCGAGGTACCGTTTGTTTTTAAAACTCGTCCAGGCAATCGAAACTGTGGGATGAAATTCGGAAGAATATTATGTATCTTGAATAAATTTGTCCGTAGTCATTACACTATAAACATTCTTGTACGTAAGCAAAATATTTATTCTTTAGCGTAAGTAATAGTACATTGTACACCTTGGCGAGAACCTGCCTAATTCCTATCGAGTGAACTTTCCGAGCAGGTGTAGTATAAATTCATTTATACTACACCTGCTCGGAAAGTTGCCTATTCCTTTTCCAAATATAAGATAGAAAGTAAGTCATTGCAGGCGTATAGGAATCCGGGAGGAAAAACTCTATGAAATTTCATTTCTCACGCGTTTTAGCGGGAGGGAAAACTGTATGGAAATCCTACTATTCCTAACCACCTAACCTAACCAAGTGTTATTTTTTTTTTATTTCCTAAAAGATCGGCCGGTAGCTATTATTATTTTGTTATTTTCAGTATAGGTCAAACGACAAAAAGTTTTAACTCCAAGTCCGCTTGCCTCTTCCGATTTCCGAACAATATTTTGAAAAAACAACCCAAGTGATAAAGGCTGGCGCGGGAAGTTCTTCTAATTTTGAATTTGGTGTAGGCAATTTTATTAATTCTACAGAATGTCGTCGAGTGGTAGTGAAAGTTTTATGACACCGCCAGAAATAAATTTTTATTCTTCTTTTTATTTTCCTCGAAGGTGTAGTATAAAGCACTATGTATACTCAAAGTGCGATTCCTACCTCGTGTGTTTTAAGGCCCTCGGCTGCGCCTCGAGCCTCAAATGACACACTTGATAGGAATTAGGCACGTTCTCGCCTAGGTGTACAATGTACAATTAATTGTGATTATAATGCAATGCATTCCTAACGTGCGTGACTTGTGAGCAAAGAAGTATTATAGTTACTAAAGCTTGTGAGATTATGTTTTATTAATTGCCATGGTTACCATACCAACAACCATCATGTCCCTCTATCGAAAATTACCGAGAAGCGAGTAGAGCTAGACAGGAGAAGCAACTGTTTAGGCACAGATTAGGTGATGTAACTGGTATATCGGTATTTTAAATAAAACAGGAATTTCTTTCTCTTCTTAAAATATGTAAACTGATAATTGTAGAGATAATGCGTACCCCAGTGTTTATAAGATGCAATGTTGACGTTTGGTGGGTCTTATGGGCGCTTATAGCGCTTTATGGCAAGATTTAGATTTCACTTAGATTGTACTTCAGCAGTTAGCTAACTGCTGAAGTACAATCTAATGTAATGTAAGTAATGACAACAACAGGAATAATTCGCATAACAATGTATAATGGAACAAAATTCATAACATAACGTGTCGCTTCGTGATGGAAACTATTCCCTAATTCATAGGTTAAATTGATGGATATGTAGGTGCAACAGCAACAATGAAACAATTATGAAAAACTATTTGATGTAGTAAGTTATCCATTAAAAAGTAGATATTGTAAGCTAAAACTGAAATTTATCAGAGTACCATGTGTACCAAAGAAACTTCCTGCCATGAACCAAGAGAATGAAAAGCGAAACAAATCTTTAGAGGAAGTAGTTATGGCAATATTTTATGATATGCCAATGACAGGGTTCGCGGGTTCACAGCGGACCAGGGGTGGGTATCAGTCTATCGACACGCCAGCCAGGGGTATTATCTGATCATTTCCATAACTTCGCTTAAGGTGACTATAGGATGGAGAATTTAACTTCTTTGAGGAAAGCGTGCTCCATCTTAGGTCTCATCTTCACTTTCTCAAGTGTGATAGTGGTCAAACGCTTTAACATTAGCAATGAAAAAAGGTGATGTGTGCAGAATTATTTAGTGATGTTAAAACCTTGTATGTATACCCTTGGCAGAAGGTCTACAATGATATTACAAATACAAACAATGACAATATCAAGGAAATTATATAGTTTAACGTATAGTATATAAATTCCTTGTATAATAATATATAATATACTTCTGCTTTGACAGCAGCCTTCCGCCTTTTTCACTGATGAAACTAAACAAGAAAATCTTTCTAAAATACGTTTTGATAAACTTTTACATGCTAATGGTGTATCTTATAGATCCGCACACCGAGATATATCGTTCACGAGTCTTATAAAATAATTATTACTGTCATCAGTTGTTCTTTTTGCTAAATCTATACACGGTCGATAAAAGTTACGATGGGGAACCGTGATTGTGTAATTTATGATATAATTAAATTTTGTTTTTATGTGGTATGCATTATTTAAATAACTGAAAAAAAAAATATATTAAATACAATACAACACGTAGTACCTAGGTACGGACTTCAGTTTGGGTCTAAAGCAAAGTCTGCAAAGTGAATAATATTCTTTCATTTACATTATTTTGTGATCCATCCCAGTCTGCTGGGTCTTTCTCAGTAAAATTGCTTTACAAAATCTTCCAAAGAGATCTTCACGCTCTCCCAGCTTGTTGTATTCCATTATGATAATAATAAATAGGCGAATATTATTACAATTTCCAACGGTGTTTATCTGCATATCATAATTAGCTGGGTAGCATTATAGATCGTAATTGGATATCCATTAAGTACATTTGGGATTATCGGTTGCTTATTAATAACAACTCTAGAGAAATTAATAAAACACTTTGGGATATAGAGGGGAACCAAAGACGAACTGATTGTAAGAAACAGGATGCTTAGTATGATTCTGCAAAATAGGAATACGAAAACAGTTTAAGTGAGCTCGATAGAATATAACTTATATCTCGCTAACACGTACATAAAAGAATGAGATAAAAATAGTTAATTCCGTAAAAAGCCATTCTCAAACAAATCTCTCAAAACCTCAAAACCATGGAACGATTCAACCGCTGTCAAACTACAAAACGTAGTTCCTCTCTATGCGGCGCTGCAAGGTGCCAAATGTATGGAAGGATATGACGACTTTTTTCATAATCTGAAAACTCAACCCATACTCAGGGAAGATAAGATATGGGTGAGGAGGTACGGAATGACAGCTGATAGAGGAGAGTGGATGAAAAATAAATGTTGTGCCGTGCCAATCCCAACTTCTAGTCAGAGAATAAAATTAGAGAATAGAATAGGGGACGGATCAATTGTCGGAAGAAGATAATTTTGTGAAATAAATAATTCATACCTGCTGTTGTACATCTATAGATACGAAATGCCTCAAATCTTTGATCATTCATTTTGCAATAAGCATGTAAAGGTCAGCATACATCACGATAACAGAAATATCATGATCATATTTTGAATTGTAATTTACCCTTGACTTGTACATCGGTAGGTAAATTAGAAACTTCTTAC
Organism: Eupithecia insigniata; assembly: GCA_947859395.1. Classification (NCBI taxonomy): domain Eukaryota; kingdom Metazoa; phylum Arthropoda; class Insecta; order Lepidoptera; family Geometridae; genus Eupithecia; species Eupithecia insigniata. The sequence continues at coordinate 3,341,918 of OX402003.1, forward strand.
CACACAAATAAGGTTTTAATCGAGACGCGCGAGCATAAGCGTTTAGCCTTAGCCCCCATACAAACGTATTTTCCGCTTCATTTGGAAACTATCGTACATATGTCCCAGATCTTGAAATTTTCCATACGTAATCGAATGAAAAATAGATATGTTTGCAGCGGTTTTGTTTTTCAAAAAACATAATGATCTTTAAATGAGAGCGAAATTAATCTTGACCACCAAATCGAGTCATTTTCAAGCGATTTTTTATGCATGATAGTCACCTTTATTTGAAAATCTGTCGCTTTGCAAACATCCTAAATATATTCAACATTATAAATAATCAAAAATATTTCTGAAATCAATCGTTTATTCAAAATTAATCGGAAAGTACGAAAAAATATCAAAAAATGATGCCAACACCGAGCACACGCACAGCTTCGTATTAGATGGTTAGACGCGCTATCTCACTCATAGCGTGCCCCATTTCATGCGACGTGAAACAACAACAAATCCGCATGGGCCGATCCGATGGGTGGTATTACTGGGTACGTAATGTACCGTCAAAAATCCGTCTCGTTGCTCGTTACAAGCGCTTTCTGTTCCCGTACTGACTGCACGAACGTTCGCTGTGTGACACGTTACATTACACATTACGCCCCGTAAAGCTCGTAATACCGGTCCGTCACCGGCTTTACTTGTAAATTCTGTAAGTAAAAACAAAAGAAAATAAATTCTCGTGCAATTAGATAGGTTATAGCTTTAAATGAGATATTTAACGACGGTATGCAAAGAATATCCATAGCATAGGAATTCTGACACATAATTTCACAGCGTCGTGACTATCTGCACCATCTCTGTTACAGAGATATCTAAGTTATAAAACAAAAAGCCGGACTATTATTGCATCAAACTACCTAAGAACAATTTTTTCATCTACCTTCATCTATAACCTAGTCTAACCTATTCCCTATTATTACCGCTTGGTGAGAACCGGGCTTGAATTAGACTCGAGGTTTTTTATAGTCGATAGACCTTCGTTTGATGACAATCACAGCTGGCTGATAGAAAGTGACGATGTGGCCAACGGTGTATCATGAAGGTATAGAAGACACATATTCACTCTTGTCTTGAAGAGGCCCTTTTAGAGAGGATGAGTGCTGTTTGGTTAAAGACTCTTATGTGTCTTATAAGTCTTTATGTGTTTAAATCATTAGTTTTTACAAAGACAGGTGAGGTGGTGATGGCAATATTATATTTATTTATATAAGCCTTTATTCAGCTTAATTTTTTTCGTATCTTTGTTCTACTCTAATATCCAGTGCTGCCACATTGTTTCATTTCTATTTACATAATATTATCTACTCTGTCTTGCGCTGGATCTGAGATCGTGTCTGTCCACTCTACATGGTTCTGACTGAAAACCAGCGCTCTTTAACGAATTCCCTAGGTTTTTGTGTTAGAGCACCAAGCTGAGTCAGGACCTGTTAGACCTTCACACTACTACTAGCTGAGTGGGCTACTTAGTACCAACCCAATGCTTACTAGTCTTAGTACCTACCTACTTATTGTTCACCTGTGTATTGTCTATGTGTTATATAGTAGGTTCTAAGTAGTCTTTCATTTCTTTGTATAACTGTGTGTTGTGTCTAATAAATTATTTTCTTTCTTTCTTTACATTTGTTGCTTAAATTCTATTGCTTATTTATACTATGGTTACGACATCGATATTTATCTGGTTGCCTTTTGGTATTGACCGGCTGGTGACGGCTATTGCCATCACCTTTACCAAAAGGTGATGGCAATAGCCGTATGATAAAAAAAGTCGGATAAAACTTATAAAAGTCGGATGATCCCATCTTTTAGGCCCTAGTCCGACGCCATTCGGGATAGAGCTATCCTTTGTAAGGTGACGCTTGAATGTTGTGCCAGTCATCTTTTGTTACCACTTTGCAACGTTCTCGCAATACAGACTGGCTCATTGTAGTTTGTTACAGCTGTGATCGGCGCATCTACAAGATGTCTATGATGTGAAGGGTTGACAACCCATGTCTTGTATTGTTAATGAAAAGAGTTCTTATCTGATCATCGTCTCTACTGTCCTGGTTCCTTTTACTTTTTTTGAGTGAGATAAACGCTGTTCAATATTAATGTTAAATGCAACATAAAACCAGTGTTAAGAACCTTAATATCTTATGCATTTCAACTTTCCTGGTGAAATGCGTGAATTTTGCGTGACATAAACGTAGTAAAAATAAACCTACGCAAACAATAATGGTAAATCAAGACTATTGAAACTAGAAGTACTCGTATGTGGTTGACAGTACTTTGGCTACTTTTGTGTCAGAAATCTTAAAGTGGGACGAATGCGGAATGAAATCACCTCTGAATTTTTATTCCGTGTTCGGGCCAATTTGGGCCGAAACCAGTGGGACGGCTCTTTAGGCTGATTCTATTTAAATTCAGAGAAAATTATTTCTTGGGAAACATAAAGGAAGATCACCTTAGGGATGTACCTTTATAATAAAAATAGAAACGTTTATTTGTAACTCAGATACATATGTACATACAATTTAAAAGAAAATAAAACATGAAAACAAACAAACAAGTTGTTATAAAGTGTAATAACTATTGTTTTTAAATATTTTAAATATTAACCCCCGAATACTCAAACGAATCTCAGATTTAAGCACGACTCAAGTGACGATTTTTTGACAGATTTTCTTAGTTGCGTTTGAGTATTAGACCGTTAAGCTTTCATTATAGATCCTACCTAGGTACCTTAGAACAAGTCTAGTTTAAGTTATGTAATTCTCTAAGATACTACATAGTAATTTATCTAATAGGATAATATGTACATAGGCGAGCATAGCCCTGAAAAGAGTTTCTTCCAACAAACCTTCGATTTAGAGGAGAAGCAATGGAGCGGATATAGGAAGTATACAAATAATGAGTTGAAAGGATAAAGTACACTCATAGTAGAATATCTATAAATATGTTTAAAATAAACATCATCATCATATCAGCCGATCGACGTCCACTGCTGGACATAGGCCTCCCCCCTAAGGATCTCCACAATTACCGATTTTGCGCTGCCCGCAACCAGCGATTTCCCGCGACCTTCACTAGGTCGTCGGTCCATCGCGTGGGGGACACCGCGCTTTCCGGTACGTGGTCGCCACTCTAGAGCCTTGCGGCCCCAAAAAATAAATATATAAAGTGGTAAGTAAAAACATCGCAAAGCCGCGTTAGGCCGAAATAACACTACAATAAGATTCATCCTGCTAATATTATAAATGTCAAAGTTTGTGAGAATGGATGTATGTTTGTTCCTCTCCTCACGTAAAAACTACTGAACTGATTGGGTTGAAATCTGGTATGGGTATAGTTTTTTTTTTTTGTTCCGCCTTTTTTCCTCCGATATGTATCGGAGACATTTTTAGGCTAACATTTTGCTAAGTCGGTTATTTAAATGCGATCGTTGCAAATTCGCTTCTGGTCGTGTCATTATTATATGTACATACATAATATATACATACGTATATTTTTTTATCTTTTTTTTATTCCTTTTTTTATTCTTTTTATTTTTTCTTTTTTTTCTTTTTATATACACATTTTGTACTTAAATATAACTTATTATTTTTAAACAATTATACTATGGGTATAGTTAGGGACCGGAAATAATTATAGGTTACTTTTTATCCCGATAAAACGCGCGCGAAGGCGCAGGTAGCATGTGGATTTATATTTTCCTTAGAGAAAAAAGACATTACACATCACGTTGACTTACGCATTACGTCGTAACTTACACAACATACTCAGAAGCTTTTAATATCATTTCAGAGTTAACCGGTACCCATGACATTAAATTTTAAGCTGAGCTAACATTTGTTTAACCCAATAAATCGCAAAGGTTCGATTTCCGATTTATTTCAACATTTAAGTTGGATCACGAATGCTTTCGACGGATAACACGAGAACTGTTTTACTCGGACGATCTTTAGTAATGTTACCAGTGTTGTGAATTTACAGGGTGGTCGGATTTAGACGTGGTCAGCCTAGTTGGCCCTGAATACAGTATTTGTTTTCATCATCATTACCATTTTGGTCTTTTCGGGTCATCCACTCTTGGGTGTAGGCCTCTTCCCTTCTTTTCCGCTCCTAGCGATCTTGGGCCTGTCGCATCCAGTCCTGGCCTCCATGTCGTCTGATGTCTTCCACTCAGAAACACTCTTGGGTGTAGGCCTCTACCCTTCTTTTCCACTCCTAGCCTCCGTGTCGTCTGATGTCGTCCACCCAACGCATCGGTTGGGTGGTCGCGCTCGTCCTCCGGTGTCTGTTCTGGGTCTCCACTCCAGGACTCTCCTGGTTCAGCGTGACGCATCCATTTGGGCGATGTGTTGCCAGCTTGTTTTTAGGTCAGCCAAAATACATATGTATCTTAATGACCGATATGATAATAATTACAATACAATGGCAATCAATGAAGTATTATACGTGTGCTGTAGTCAATGAAGTATTATAATTACTAAGTACTGCAAAATGGCCATGGCTATTGTTGTATGCAGCTATTGTTTTGCTCAAGAAATAAATACATTTTTAGCCATGACCCATGTTATGGATAAAAATCATAATATTTTTAATCATGCTGTACAAGCCAGTGCTAGTTCAAGTAGGAGATTCAGATGGAGTTGTGCTGTACGCATAAATGTCCGATAGAGAGGATGATAAGGGAACCGATACGGCTCTTACGCGGGATTTGCGATCCTGTGTTAGTGAGGAAATACTACGGACATTTGACAATTGAGCGGAAAAAGAGGTTGTAGATGATGCCATTGTCCGGGCATGATCATGTAAAATCACGATTATGGTAAAACACCCCTACATGGGAGACCATCCACTCCATGGACCGACGACATCGTAGCAGTCGCAGGAAGTCGATTGATGGAGGCGGCTCAGGACCGATATTTGTGGTGTCGTATGGGGGAGACCTATGTCCAGCTGTGGACTTGTGGCTGATATGATATTGATGATGATGAGACTCAGCCAGTAGCCCTAAGTGAGGTAATGGTTTAAGTCGATATTCGACTCGTTTTAACTTTGTATTTTCTCATCAAGGTATTTCTACACGGATATAATATATTTTTTATTAGCACTTGTTTTACCATGTTTATCTATAATCCTTAAATGTACCGTTTTAGTGTCAGATTTTTTTTATTTTCCCTTAGTTTTTTGTGTGAGAGCAATTTTTTTTCTTTTTTATTCTTTTCAGAATTGGCGACTGCTCTTAATGGGAGTTATGTATACTTTTCGCCGATTTTTCTTTTATTTAATTGGTAGGCTACGCTTTTACAGCAGAAGCGGATTTATTACAGTATATCTTCAATATTTCGCTACCACGTGTGATTCCCTTCTGCCTTTTCCCGGTTTTTACCCTTCGTTTTCCCGCTTTCCATGAAGACAGGATCTTATTGTAGTCTATGGTATATCCACACTATGCTATCGCTTCCAATAAGTGTTTCAGCCCAACAGGGCCCGTTAGAGTGAAGAGTGGCCGTGTCGGCGGCGCCACAAAGGGCTCGTGCCCCATAAATCCAGGAGTGACCTTCCGAAGCCAGGAGTGGAGCAACCGTGCTGTTCCTCGTCACTGAATACTGTTGTAATTGGGTAGTTCATGTCTTGTTCGGAATAGGTGATTAATTTTGTATGACTTGTTTATAGGGTAATATTTCAGATTAAAACATAATTTTGTGGGTTATTGTTCTGTTATATGGGCCTAGAGGCCTATTTTAAGTCTCCATAATACGCAGTCAATTGTTTCGTTTCGTTTTTTTTGTGCACATTTTGGTACTGACTCTATTTCGGTGTTCTATTGAGTATCTACACCGAATTACAGCGAAACACGAAATATCGTGTTGGAATATAAATAGGCTGTGTCGGATCGGATCGGGTCTGATTGATTATCAATAACCTTTATCCATTGCATTTTTACTACTAAGAAAGAGCATATATCTCTTTTCAGTTCAGATTTTTGCATGGTTTTATGGACTTACTAACAAAAAAACTATCTTTCTCGCGGTACCAAGCACAATTGATTTTAGTAAAAACCGCTATACTTTGAGAAGTTTGAAAACGTTATTGTTTAACTATAAAGTGAGCGTAATTACCAACGACAGCAATCAATAGCAAATAAGCCTACAGGCTAACTCATTTTGCAATTTCGCTGACGTTGGGAATTAATTACAATCGAGCATGTTTACAGATGTTTGCCATTAGAAGTAAGAATGACGATCCGCCTGGAACCAATTTAAACCAATTTTGTCTGCCGATTTCCCTTACATACCTATGAGGTACAGTCGGATTAAGAAATACTCTGCTTAGCAAAACTACTAAGGGAATATAATAAAAGGATAGCACCTAAAAATGGGCAAAAAGAGCCAATGCAGCCAGCGTCTTGGGGACGCTTCCGACTGGTATTGATATGGACCAGTTGAGCTATCTGTAGATTGTTTTGAACAGTCTGCAGTTAGCTCAATTGTTTCAATTTTAAATACTAGTTTAATTTGTTTATATTATTTGATTGTTATTTTCTTTGTCAATAAAGATGGCAAAATAAATACAAAAACCTTCGAAATTTAAAAGTTCGATCATTGTTTTTTTTTATTAAGGAGCAATACAGCATTATTTATTTATTATTTATTTCATTCAAATTACTATCTACCGTTAATTTTTTTACGCAAATGACACTTACCGATCTGTCACGCAAAATACACATAACTGCTTAGTTTTCTAAAAAGAATATGGCCGAGCAACGCGAAAACTGTCTCGCTACCCGTTTCACTCTCACGTTTCCCTCCCGAGTTTCACAATACTTTTTTCAATGATCTAATATAAGCATATAGTTGACTGTCCGTCCAATAAGCCATTGAAGTCGATAATTGCAGATCGTTTTTCTATTCGCATTAATTAACTCCAGTGTTTACATTCCTCGGTTATTTTTAGAGATAGATCAGAACGAATGATGATATGGGAAAATTATGAAATGGGAAGAATTATGAAATGGGATGTAAGCGTAGATGGATAGGTAGGTTCACGATTTAACGTTGTAGATTTTTTGTACTCTACCTAATCATCTCATTGGAATTAAGAATATTAGAAAAAACAAGAACAAAAAGTACTTTTTTAAGTCTTTTTTTATTTATTCAGGATGTAGGAATATCTATTTTATATTAAATATTTTTTTTAGTTATAGGACAGCTTAACCAAATTGCTAAAAAAATTAAGAAAATCCCGTGGCTTCTTCTGGTGTACTTTTAATACTAATTTCTTTTTAAGTCATCATACGTACCTACGCACCTTAGATACCTTAATATTGAAACCATAAAGCTTATTTTCTCTCAACGCGGATTTACGAGGAAGAAAGCTTTGGTATGCAAATTAAATGTATTGAGGCATGTAATCCTTCGATCTCGTGAAATATTGCATGACGTTACATTTCACGCAGATAATTACTGGAATGACGTCACAAGGAATTATTTAAATGTACAGTCAATGCCAAAACGGTTGTAAACAATATCTTTGTTTATAACAGAAATCTGAACAAATAGATCCCTAAGCAAATATTATTGCAGCTATATTTTACGAGTTCAAATCTCTACCTGAATGTGTGAATCAATATTTTCTTTTTAATTGAAATATCACAGATTTTTTTCGTTAACCAAAAATCAAGCTTTTTAGATTGGTATTAGAGTCTACTTTAACTTATCACGTAAAAGACCACAGGTACAATCAAACAGAAAGCGAAATAAACAAAATGCATTTACGACGTCTAATTGGAATCAAATTCAATTAAATCATAAAAACTGCTGTAAAATTAAGCAATTTTTCTTGCAAATTGTACAAACATAGTAGTTGGAAAGTGGTCAATTAAATATTGCTACTTATTTCTTTATTTTGACCTTTTGCTTTTTGCGTGTTGGCTGAAGGCAGTTCGTTACGTTTCGACAATGTTATGTCACATGATAATTTCGGGTTCGAATTTCATTAAGGATTTCACACGAAGATTTTTGTCCAGCTTATAAGTGAAAAGCTACTTGCGAATGTTCCATGAACCTTTATGATACCATAAAATTTACAAAGTATGTATATTACATTGATTTTAAACGAGTCTTTGTGCAAAGCGTGTTATGGAGGTAATAACTTCGATGTTGTTTGATGAACTCATATTTATGGGTCTGCAGAACCAATGCAGATGATGAGTAATAGGAAGGTAATAAGCTTTTGCGATAAAACCGTCGATAACAAATAATCAAACGTCGTTTGGTGGCCGTGAAGGAATATTCCAGATATTCCAAGATCTTTGACGGAGGGCTTCAATTTGTAAATTATGTCATCAACAGATAGTAAAAAAATATAACGTTATAATTTTCCGGAAAATAATCAAAAGGACTTAAATTAAATTTAACGCATTAAGACACGTTTTTACTCAGTCCTACGGTGATCTGTGACCGTAGGACTGAGTAAAAACGTGTCTTATGGGGACTTTAACATGATCATTCGGAGCTCAAACCGCGAGCGGAAATTTTTGGAAATTGCACCAACAACGCAACGACTATAGCTTATTTTGATTTAGAGCTTGGCGTGATAATTTATTTATTTTAGGAAAACTTACGGCTTAACACGAAAAGACATAATCTATATATGTATATATAAAAATGAACCCATATTTCTACTGGTCCGGCTATAACTTGAGAACGGCTTTGCCGATTTCATTCATCATTTTAGAAATGTTTTCTAATATTTCGTAGAAGGTTACATGTTACATTAAAAAGAAAAAAAATTGCGCAGAGCCTTAAACATTTTTAGAAAACTTAACTACTGCCTTTATTATAAGCTTTTTGTCGGATCAGCTAGTTAAATATAAATATAAGGAAGGCCAATTAAAAAGTTTTCATAATGGTTTTTTTTTCTTCATAAAAATTACTACGCCGAATGACGTCACAAATTTCTCGGCACAGTATACGAAAACAAAAATCGGTCTTAAGATGTATGTAAGTATTAGTGTAGAATAACAATTTATCTCGATATAAGTACAAAAACGATAAAATGGAAAACAAAAATATTAACACAGAGGGATGGGTAAGTACCCGTTTATGAAACTTCCCCAAAGAGCCGACGTCTATTGTGTAGGCTCTTGTAACTAACCCTATTGTCCAGTTTATGTGCAAAAACATGACGAAGGCAACGAAGCATCTTTCTACTTTTTAGGGGTGGTCATGAAATAGGAAAAGGACGGATATGCAATTGTACCGAGCTTAAAACCGAATTCTTAAGCGAAGTGTTTTTCATAGAAAAGACTTCAACGCGCTTTTCTTTTGAGTCTGTTTAAATTATAGAAAAGAAACTGAATAATTGCACATAATGAATATAGCGTGTTTTGAATATGTGAATGAAGAATGAAGACAATCTCAGGGTCAAAGCCACGTTTAAAATAATCGCTTCTTGCTGCAGCTTTGTTAACATATACGTAGTACTCAACAAACCGTAGGTAACCTTTAGACAGTCACACGAAAGAATACTTTTAAAAAAATATTACCTACTACACCAAAAAAAATCTTTTTTAATTTTTGTAATCAATACTAATATTATAAATGCGAAAGTAATTCTGTTACTTTGTCATGCCTAAACGCCTCAACAGATCTCAATGTTTGGCAGGATAACAAACGGTAGCCCAAGAATGGACGAAATACTTGAAAAGCGCGTGCAAAGCCGCAGGAAGAATGTAGTTATTTTTAAGATGGTTCTTAAAGATTTAAAGCGGAAGATTTTTCAGGATAGGTACTATAAAAAAACACTGGCCTGGAAAACTTTGTCAAGAATAATAATTATTTTAGCCGGAAAACCTTAAAAGCCGGTAACAAATATTAATGGTACGAGAATGCCTCATACCCATTATTAGCACATAGCCGCGATATTTCTATCCAGGACGGACGCGGGTAGTGTAAAGCTATTCAACGCCTGAATGCGATGTCAGGCGCAGACAGCGAATTGACACTTCGATTGAACTTGAATATTTGTGCTGACAGACTGACAACTTAGCTAGATGAATTCTTAATATACAAATAAAAAAAAAAAAACAGATAACATACGGTCCATAAATTAAATTAACTTAATACTATATTACAGGGCAAAAAATTAAAGTATATTAAAATTAAGAATTAAAATTCAAATTAAAGAGTAGGCGAGGGTGCGTTGTGCCGAGGATAATCAACCAGGGAAGTAGTTTGCCTCATTGATCATCCTCTGCACAAGGTACCTCCAGAGCGGAGATGTGACGCATTAGCCACGGTCTTGAGGATGCTGTTTCGACTGCCCCTTACTCTGTTCATCAGGGACGCGGTCTTCTTGCGCATGATGGCGTGAAAGCCATCAGTGGGGTTCTGCGAAAACATCCCCGACGCACTGCAGAATCAGGGCAGCCGCAACATCATCCTGAAGATATTATTATATTGGACACGTAGGGCATCCTTCGATCTTTGACCCACATGCTTCCCGTGTAAAAACCCTGACAATAAGCTTTAAAAAGCGTGATTTTTACTTGGTACAACGGTAAAATCTGCGAGCCAGCATATTACCTCGGACCGGTAGAGCCCTACGTTCCCTCTCAATATCTACATCATCTTTAAGCTCGTCGACATATGAGTGGAATGTTCTGTTTGGCCATCCAAGTTTTAGATGGTCTATCGACTATCGACCCCTCCAACTCAACCAGTGGATATCGTAAGAGCCGACTAAGGGAACCTACCAGAGGAAGGGCAGCAGCTTCCTTCTGAGTATTTTTCAAGACCAACACTGCGATCACCAACCCGCCTGCCAAGCGTGGTGATTATGGCAAATCTCCCTACATGGGAGACACTCGATGGACCGACGACATCTTAGCGATCGCAGGGAGTCGATGGATGGAGGCGGCTCAGGACCGCTATTTGTGGCGTCGTATGGGGTATGCCTATGTCCAGCAGTGGACGTGTATGGGCTGATATGAAGACGAGACAAGGCCATCAGTTTCCTTCTGAGTATTTTTGCCATCTCCACTGTAACCATCACTAGTTCGCTTGCCAAGCGTTGTGTTTAAAGTACCCCCTTGCTTAGGGACGTAGATATCTTATACCTTTAAACGAGCAATTCTTGTATATATATATATAATCTGAATCCCGGAAACGGCTCCAACGATTTTAATGAAATTTAGTATACAGGGGTTTTCGGGGGCTATAAGTCGATCTAGCTAGTATTTATTTTTAGAAAATGTAGTTTTATTAGTTTTTCATTAATCAGTTTTATCGATAGGGCACTCCCATAGACAAGATTTCAACGCTACAAAGCCATCATGTATGACAGTTTTTTAATTTACTGCATATACTCGGTTATGACGTCACAATGGGGGAGGAAGGAGGTTGTCAACTAAGATCCGAGGCTAAGATAGATGAACCCATAGACATAAAGTTCATTATTTTTGTTCGATGTTAAAAAGCCGTGACATAAACTGAAAAATATGACTCTTCCTGACATCTATTGACGAATAATATTACTATTATTTTTTAAATTAGGAGCAACTAACTGCTCTAACGACACAACAACACTAAAGCTACTCCAGCAGGTGGCGTTGTTAAGTAACACTAAGCCAAGTGTTTGATTTGAGGTTAGACCAAGAAAACCAATTGTTTATTTATATTATTTGTGTTTTTTTAACTCACGTGTTAAATATAATTTCTAAAAAACACAATATACCAAAAAAATAAATATACCAAGCAAAACTCGGTCAACCAGGTACTGTGTACTGATAAGATACGAGTACGTATAATGTACGCTTTCTGGACCGATCCAGTTGATTATGAAGAAACTGAATTGCATCGCCAGTCTGCAACACCCCGACCTCACAGAACCACACAACATTGACATTGACAAAGTCATGGCAATGCCAGCCTCAAAGGATGCAATGCATTGACTGATGGGTTATACATTCAGTCTGATTGGCAACGGGGCATTGCTCGAGATTGCACGCGAATTGATGGGCCTCGGTAAGGTGAATGTACGACTTTAGTAATGTTCTATTATGATAAGTTATTGGCGTTTGATCTATTTTAACATTTACTTTATTGTTGGTAGTGGTTAGTTATTATGTAGTAGCTGCTGCCTCGGGCAGCGAACGCTTTTTTTTTCGAATAAAACTAGCCCTCATAATCATCAGCATTATCAGCCCTTATACGTCCACAGCTGAACAAAGGCTTCCCCCAAACGACGACGACGCCACGAGTAGCGGTCCTGAGCCGCCTCCATTCAACTACTCCCTGCGACCGCTACATATCGTCGGTATATCGATCCCACTCGATAGACCACACTCCGTTTCGCATTGCATCGCGGTCGCCACTCGAGAACCTTTACTCCCCAACGGTTATCGGTTCTACGAGCTATATGGCCTGCCCATCGCCAGAATTAGCACGCTGAAGTGCTAATTCTGAGAGCTATGTCGGTAACTTGGTTCTTCAGAATGAATATAAACTAGCCCTAAATAAGGTTTATTATTTCATTTATTTTTCTTCTTCTACCTTAGGTACATAATGCATATCTGCATACGTTCTAAACGCGGAGACGAGTTAGGTACTCCATCTGCCTATGCGTATGATCTACAAGGGGATTGCACATCAGCACCAGAGCCACGTCGTGCTCTCATCATATATTTGGTTTACTTGTTCGAATTTTCATCAAGCTCCCAAATAAATAGGACTTGACTTCTTTGTTATTGGCAATATGTGTCTGGTTTGCCACTTTTCTGCCAAAAAAAAAATAGGTATTATCTACCTTATTACACAACATTATTGACTCTATTACAAACTAATAAAGACTATTATCTCGTACAACGACATAATATCTGTATACACGACGCTCCAGTACAGCCACTTATCTAAGACCTAAAGCAAATATTAAAAGCTTCCTGATGCTCATTATACCAGTTACTTATGGGCAATTACGTAAAGCACTCTCTTAACTTTCTACGAAAAGTCCTGGCATATTTGATGGACTGGCTTTGCTTAGAGTAATTTTAGTGAGAAGCAAACAACTTTTTGTGATGTAGGAGAAATCCAAAAGGGGGAGATGGTCTCGGCTTTTTTTGAAAATAAACATACAATTAAAATATTTAGTTAAACCTACTTTATATCACCGGTATGTTATTACGTTTGCAAAGTAGGTAGTATAGTTAATTATATATTTTAAAGACAAAACTGCCTCAAATAAAATTACCATTTCCTTACGATAAATTAACAAAATCAACTATAACGCAGTTGCGAACGCTATGGCGTATTACCTCTGTGCGCAAATATCGAGCATCTCAATAAACCTCAAAAAATACATACAGGTAAAAATTTGGCTTGTCAAAAAAGGGCATTCAACACCTGGATTTCAAAATCACATAACTTTTTATATTAACTCTCATATAAAAGTAAATAATCCAACTATTTCAATATAAAATACCTCTTGACACTTCAAAGTCCGGAGTCCGTTTCCAAAGTACGAGGTCGTATGGAAATTAGGGACAAATTACATCTCCACTCACTTTCGTTACAATCGGTTGCATAAAAACACAATTTATCGTTTCTTAATCTGTTTATTGTCCTGCTAAAGGGTTTGTGCAACCGATCTTTAGATTAAAAGATCGATTTTTTGCAGTTGGATTTTAGGGTCGGTGTAGACGAGTCACAATGTTCGTTCATCTTTCGTTGTTTCTGTTCTTCTTCAGTTATTAAAGTTTTGTTCCTGCAACTAATTTTTGTTTAATACTCCACTCCACTTTTAGAATCAATGAGCCTATTGAGGAATTGTCTAGTTTTATCACAGAATGAATATAATGATGAATAAAATATTCATATCATATTACGAGATACGAGTCCGTTGGGGAGTAAAGGTTCTCGAGTGGCGACCGCGATGCAATGCGAAACGGAGTGTGGGAAGACCTCCCACTCGATGGACCGACGACATCGTAGCGGTCGCAGGGAGTCGTTAGATGGAGGCGGCTCAGGACCGCTATTCGTGGCGTCGTTTGGGGGAGGCCTATGTTGGCTGATGATGATGATTACGAGATAATGATGAACAAATAACGTACATGGAGCAAGAGGGAATATTGTTATTTATATATTTATTTAGAATTCAGTATAAATTCATTGCAGGGTTTTTATGTGAAGAAATGTCATGAGTGGCGAGGAAACCTTGTATTGAAAACTGTCCAAAATCCCGCTATCCGCTACCGAAAATGTAATGTTAGATTGAGCTTGTGACCAAACATGCACAAAATGCCTAGTTGACATCAAGCCTTATTTATCTTTTATGTTATTGTATGAATATTTTAAGGCGGGTTTATTGTGACACAAATAGATCAAAACAGTCGGTCAGCTCCATATCTGGCGCTGATAATCAAGTGCGTGTCCAAAAACAGTGCTGCACAACTCAGAGATTGCTAAGTCTACGTGACATTCCAGGAATCTCTTATCTTCGGGTAGCGTTTCGTAAGAACCTAGAAATGTCAGTTATCAATGCCAATGTTACAGATATGACTTTAATAATGACCTTCTGCCCTTTTACTGAAAGTTGGTATGAACAAATATATAGACAACTTTAGAATTTCATCATTGTTTGAGGTAATTATCTATTGCAATTTTTTGGAACCTAATTGGAATTTAAAAGCTGAGTATCTGTATGAAACACATTGTCTCTTATGGAATTTCTAAGGGTTTTGTGATCTGCGATACAGTCTGTCTGACTCAGTATCTAGTATGTATATGTATGTATCTACACGTCTTCTACAAGGCACATTCATAAAATTATACAGTAATTTTATAAAACAAAAAAAGGAGCTATTTAGTTGTGCAAATACCTAACGGCCTATCTAGCTTAACCTAACGTTTGCCACCGGGCGTTTCCACAGCATACAATATTAAGCCTCTCCCAAACAGACCCGGCCTGCGAAACAACTGGCCGCCTCCACAGATTGCGTCTGTGAGAGCATTACCTAGTAGTTTCTGCTAATAGAAACTCTGAGTTTGTGTTACTGTATCCAGAACTTATGCAAGGTATGAAATATTGCAAGCTCATAAGCGTTTGCTCCAGCAGCCGATGGAACTCGAGATAGAGATAATCTAATAAGTCAGATCTGTGGCTAACGTTGGACGTACTGTGTTTCCAGCTTATCTGATTTGGATAGATCTAGCGATTTTTTACCAAGGAACTAGTCAAGATATAAAATGAAAGAACTTCTTTTAACATTTTCATGGTCCAAGATGATACACATATCTATCTGGAGGTGCATGAGGAGAGCGGTAGCGGCGACGGCGGCGGTGGTTCGCCGCTGCGGGTCGCATCGCCGAGTTTGGGCAGCGAATGCGTTAAGAGTCTTAATCAGCGTACAACGGGAGGGGGGCACGCTGGTCTAACTGGACATGTGCATCGTGGGCAATGAACGTTTTGATAACTACAGTTTACTTCAATTGAAGCAGTGCTGCAAATAGGCGTTTTGCGCTCGTTGAGACCTGCTGAAATGAAAGAACCTTTTTTTTCGTCGCCGTTTATACAAATCAATATTTTTTTAAATCTGTTTTGTAGTTTTAATATTAATGTAGATGTAGGTTATAGATCCCTGTCTTGCGCACTTGTCTGCGCCCCCCTCCACTGTACCTATGTAGTTTGTTGGGACGTAATCACAAGTAGAAACTGTTGTAGGTACTTCCTTCTGGTCATTTCTGCGCCCCTCTCAGGTTTACGCTCTGTGCCTGGGCATCGCTCGCACCGCCCTATTTACGGCACCGAAAAGAAGCAAGCTCAAGCTAGTAACATTTGCAAGCAATAACTCCCGAAGTCAGAGGTTAATTAAAAGGCAGCTTCAATCCTGCCCGTCTCTGGAATGGAAGCGTGACGTCCATCTGGCCGTCTTATTTATTGGGAACAGTTATAAGCGATCGCTCGAAGGTTAGATGGCAGGGAATAACATTGCTTTAATATTGCTGCTACCTTCTTTGACTTAGATGACTGATAAGAATAGAATAGAAAAAAAAAACATTTATTTAGACACAGGTAAACGAAAGTATGAAGTAAATAAAAACATTATAACATGGAGGTAAGTGACACAAAAGGATGGTGGTTTTCCCCCCGAAGAAGATTCCATCCAAAATATTGCAAGATTAAAATCACGTTAAATATCGACTAGTCTCTGGTCGATATTTATCGACCAGAGACTAGACGATATTTAAGACTATCTAAGACTAGCAAGACACTCGATATTTATCGACGATACTTCAAATCAAAAACATTTATTTGTAACTAAACATAAGTGCAATGGCCGTGGGGCCGCGGCGTACGAATATCGACCTCTCCAACTCAACCCGTGGATGTCACAAGAGCCGACTAAGGGAACCTACCAGAGGAAGGGCAGCAGCTTCCGTCTGAGTATTTTTCAACACCAACACTGCGATCACCAATCCGCCTACCAAGCGTGGTGATTATGGCAAATCCCCAAATAATACATGGGAGACCAACCACTCGTTGGACCGACGACATCGTAGCGGTCGCAGGGAGTCGATGGATGGAGGTGGCTCAGGACCGCTATTTGTGGCATCGTATGGGGGAGGCCTATGTCCAGCAGTGGACGTGTATGGGCTGATATGATGATAAGTACAACTAAATTAACCATTACTTAATTAAATACAAAAATACAGAAGAAGGTGTAAAGGTGTTAATCTTAGATTGTGGGATTTCTGGATTTTTAGAAATCCAGTGATCCGTACCACGATACGTGATACGCTTTAACTAGACGCTCGATAAATATCGTAAGTCTGGATCCAAATATCGTCATAATTATCGAGTATGTAGCATGCGCCATGACCTGTTATACAATACCTTCGTAATACAAGACTGTAAAATGCCAAGTTGCCTTGATATAGCTTTTTACTCTCTGGTTTTTGCAATGCAAAGTTGACAGCTGAAGAAGTGACACTTGATGAGGTTGTTCTCGTTAAAAGATTCCTTAGGCTATGAGAAAATATTATCATCGGTACGCCATGGGGATAAAAAAACTTGTTTATCGAATCTCATAAGTATAGGCGTGCATAAAATATGAGAGTATTAGAGAGATTATTAAGACTACAGTGTAGACAACTGGCAAAACTACACTGTAGTTGTCAACGTGGATTTTTTTCTGCAGGGATAACCTAACCAGTTGTCTATATGGAATTTAATATAAGTCTACTTTTGGTAACTTAGTTGTCTCAGTGGAACATAATCTTCCGCATAAATAACCACGCTTCACTTTTGATTTTAAATTCGTTTCTGTCCGCTAGTTCGCACTTTAAAAATCAATAATCATTTTTTAACGTGCGATAGTTTGCTTGATTTATTAGAAGTCAATGGGGTGGTTGGTAATAGGTATTTCCTTGTATCTATGGAAAAGTTTAAAGGTTATTTTTATCGTTAGGTTTACGATAAACCCACTTCAAATTCCCTTATTTTTACACTTATTTTAAGTTTTTCGGGATAAATGCTTATCCCCTGGGGATAAAAAATTTAGGGGACCCCTTGCGGATTGTTTTCTATACAATAGTGAAAGAACTTTCAAAATCGCTCCTTATGGACCGATTGGCGGAGATAACGCAAAAAAATCACAGACGAAGTGATGACCTACTTCTTTTGAAGTCGGTTAAAAAGCCTATGTTTTATTCCATTTCTATTTTTAGTTACTTGAGTAAATAAAAAAAAAAAAAAGTAAGTAACTAAAAATCAAAAGCTCTTCTACAATATTTGCTAGTGTACCACTCTCTTACTATTCATGGAAATCCATCAGTACATTCGGTCTCGCGCGAAACAGGCCTAGCCTAGTGCCGGGATCATAGGTAACAATGTTCTTATTTAAAATCTTATGTAAAATCACACAACTGTAACTACTATAGGTAAAATTAAGTCATGTGTTTGTTAATCCTGGCAAATAAATTATTTTAGAATAGAATAGAATAGAAAGAACATTTATTTCGACACAGGTACAGATGAGATATTTTGTGTTTGTATTTGTATTCCAGGCCTAGAACTTCCTGTAAGCAAACAGATCTGTTCAGTAGTTTTGGCGTGAAGAGGTAACAAACATCCATCCAACGTTCCAAACTGTCGCATTTATAAAACACTATTTTCTGCCTGTAGCTCCGCACGTGTTGTTCTACGATTAAAGGAGATTCTTATCCCATGGAAAAAAATTAAATTAAATTAAGGATGAATAAAGTCACACTAATCACAGTTCCTATCCTTCCTACTTATCCTACTAATAAATGGTAACACTTAAATAATGATCCATGATAGTTTAATTAAAAAGTCCCTACCTACCACCAAATTACCTGTTCCCATCGGTCACTGATGTCTTACATCGTCTAGACAGGGTACAGGCCGTTACCATGATACGCATCGCAGTCTTGTCGTGCTGTTGGCGAAAGTTCAGAGTCCCGAATTGATGGGGCTGTCAGCTGCCGGAACCGAACCTGTGACCATCACGCGAGTTGATCACGCGAGGAGGAAAACGGATATTGGTGGGCCGAAACTCACCTAGTGGGGGGTATCCCAAAAATTTCGTTAATATAAATAAATTAAGTCTGTATAAAAAATGTATTATAGCTAGCTGCTGCCCTCGCTTTCGCCCGCGTTTCATCGGGATAAAAAATAGCCTATATGTTATCTCAAGTCCCAAACTACATATACCCATACCTTTGAGTCCAATCAGTTCAGTAGTTTTTGCGTGAAAGAGGAACAAGCATCCATACATCCATGCATCCATTCTGACTAACTTTGACATTTATAATATTAGTAGGATTAACAAAGAAAATTACAATCAAACAATAGAAAAACATTAGAACATAATTAATGTCATCAAGTCAAGGATTGCAAAACATAAATAGGTAAGACCATAGACTATGAATTTTTTTGTATATCTATGGTACGGGGTGTCCAAAAGGAAAAGTCAATTTGTTTTTTTCTTGCAATGGATTTTTATTTTATAAGACGTATCATATTTAAAAAAATCATAGACAGAATATAGGATTTTAATTCAATAAAAATATAGTTTGAAAGTTTGAAAAATCGCTTCAACCGATGTTTTTTATCTACTATACTATACCATTAGGCTCGATATTTATCTGTACTCGAGAAACACATCAAAAACATAATATCTCTACGCGCGTCATGTGTCATGTGTGCAATAAATCATTACTTAGGTATTTCTGTGTACTGTGCTGTTCCCCATTTTTTTCGAACCTTGTTGCTTGTTGAAAACCTTTTGTAAATTCGTTTACTCATCAGTGTTTATCCAGCTTGTTGCTTGTTGAAAACCTTTTGTAAATTCGTTTACTCATCAGTGTTTATCCAGCACAATGCTGAGCGGAGCCACATTTGCCTTGCGCTCTGCTATGCACAAAATCAAAATTACGAAACCGTGTATTAAATATTATTGATTTATTTTGTAGTAGTCCGTAAGGTACATAAAAATCTTTCATTTCACTTGCTATTTAGTTCAAAGTTTTTTAACCTTATAAACGTCATTTTTAGGGATTTTTTACATTGATAGCACTCATTCTATATTGTTATGTTAAACCAGATGTTAATTTCACTAACTCTTTCGCTCATGGTTTTTAATACTTACATAGGCAGAGTTATTTAAAACCACTGAGAGTTTTAAACGACAGAAAGCTCAACGTTTTTGTAAAGGTAACTAACTGAAACCTGGCGCGGTCCTCCTTTGTTTTTCTTTAACTCGCCTACTTTCATTACGAAATTTCATTTTGTTTCGTTCGATCGGTTCTCTAATCATACGAAAACGGAAATGTCGTACGAAGTTGAGTGTTTTGTTTAACTTTGGAATAAATGATGGTATTATATTTTTGTTCTACTTGACCCTGACACTTTGGTTCTCACGTTTTATATATAAACATGTCTGTAGATTGTTTGCAACAGTCTGCAGTTAGCTCAATTGTTTCAATTGTAAATACTAGTTTAATTTCTTTATATTATTTGATTTTTATTTTCTTTGTCAATAAAGACTTTATGTCCTGTAAAAATGTAGTAGAACGTTATAGACATAAAATTTGTCGGAAAACGGTCCTATAATAACCCGTAAATAAGCGAGAATTGCTATACCACAGCTACACATTTTTGCGGCCGTGCTTTGCAACTGCGGATAAAAAGAAATATAGTACCTAGGCCTCCAGTATCGACATATTTGTGACGTCAGCGTGGTTAATTGCATAAAGAAACAAAAGACAATAGCGCCAGCTTTTCAAAATTTCCTTAGTAACTAAGAATCGAGAATCAAGATTGAAAAATAAAACAAAAGAATAACGACTGCGCGTTGTAAAAACAAGAATTTCAAGTTGTTATTCAATTTCAATGCATGTTAGCAGAAATAGCTAACAAGTGCACTAATGATGTTGAAAATAGAGAAATCTGTAATAATACGTATAATTTTGTAAAATAAGGTTGAGAGGCAAGCAGAGTGCTGTCTGTTCGTAGAAAACAATGAAATTGAAGATTTATATTACAGAACATGTATTAACTTACTATGGGTTAAGGTTAAAAATAACTAGAAAACTTTTTCTTTCGATTGGGGCCAGTTTGAAAATGCTTGTTATAAGATCTTTCTCCTAATCGTAACAGCCAGAAAGTAAGCATAGACTTAACAATCATATAAAATAGATGGAGAATTTTAGTGCGCACTTTATTCATTTTTTTACAAAATGAACGATTAGGAAAGAAGTGACAAATGGCAGTCTTATCGCTCAAGAGCTGAAAGTTCCATTATAATGAGTGTAGGATAGGATCATACCATAACGTGTATGGGCATACACGTTCACAGCTGGCTTACCGATACGACGCCACAAATAGCGGTCCTGAAGACGCCTCATCCCCATCTCAGCCCCATCGACTCCCTGCGACCGCTATGTTGTCATCGGTCCAATCATGTAGATGGTCTCCTAACACTCCGTTTCGCGTTGCATCGTTGCTGCCACTCGAAAACGTTTACTCCCAGCGGTTATCAGTTCTGCGAGCTATATGACCTGCCGACTGCCACTTCAGCTTACTTATTCTGAGAGCTATAAATATATTGAATCTGCAGGGTCTCGAACTAGCCTAAACTGTATTTTATTTTATTTCAAATAAACAGTTTTACACACTTTATAAATAAACTTAAATTATGACTTATAACCATTTATGTGTCCTCGCATATAAAAGCTAAAAGACTGCTTGCTTGTGAAGGAAAAATGGAGAACAGTTCTGTCTTGGTAACAAATACATATATATGAAGTAAACTAACGTAAAACTAACTAACAATTTTCAAGATTCATAAAATAACCCATAAACTAATATCAAGAAAATATATATATATACAAGACAGAACTGATAGATGAGAAAAAATGTATAATTATATGCTCTTAATAATTTTTCAATTATGCCTTAAATTGACAAGCAAATATCCCAGCTGTTTTATTTCCTTCAATAAGTCAATGCTCCCTTCCAGGTCAGTTATGTAAACAATACCACAATCAACAAATCCTGTCCATTTGGAGCTACATTGATTGAACTTGACGGGTACAACCAGGTCACTAGTTAACTGTGGTATCATGGCCCTATAACTGTCTACCGTGACTTCGCTTCGTCTTTCTATTAGCCTACTCTTAGATATTTTCTTCTGAATTTATTTTTCGGTCCGATTTCATATTTTGCTTTATTTTGCTTACATGTACATGTTATACAGCTTAGATCTAGGTATATAACTTATGTCAATAGGTAAGATGCACCCTGTAAGGGCACTGCAACAGAGTTCTTATCTCATTTAAAGATTAATATAAAAATAATCAACAAACACCGATAATTTCATCGTTTTCTGCAAAAACTAAGATCAACATAAGTAAGTTCAGCTTGATTGAGTACAAATTCGTGATACCTATATAATGTACCACTAAACATGTGTGATATTGAAAACAATAATAATAATGAAAGAATACACGTAAAATAACACGAAAATTAAGAAAAAATATTTTTTTATCAATTAAGTAGCACAACCGAAATATAAAAATCGTAAAAAGTTCAAGACCAGAATCAACCCCTTTCGGCTTCGTGACACATTACGTGACACCCTGTATATTGTGTGACATGTGAGCTGTTGAACTCGGTTCAACTATAAGAACCGCGCGCTTGAACCGCATCAACTATAAGACGGTAAACTGCTAAGCTGAATTTATAAATGGACCTTAGTGATCTTTATTGCCAAGTCAAGGCTTGTTAATGGAATAGCAGCAAGTCTTCTTCTATGGCATGCCAGGATTTGTCCACTCTCGTCCAAAAACATAACTGGGCCATGTAACGAGAATTTAATAAATTGGAAACTATAAATTAAATCGAGTAAATAATAAACAATACACAGTCCATTTCCCCAACTTTTCGCTTTTCTATGCTTTAAATTAATTTTGACGCAAAAAGAGAAGGAAAACGGCCTATAAATCGTAGCTAAATACACATTGTTCAAAATGGGTTTAGCTGTTTTTTTTTTTTTTGCTTCGATACGGCATCAGTAGACATGCCCTCTTCACGTGAAAAAATAATGCGATGTTCATATATTTTTCGCGCGATATCTGGGTATGTTTACTGGATATCGATGCAAAAAAAAAAACGAAAACGATTTTAATGTTTGTTTTTAGCTACATTTTCTAGACCGTTTGCCTTCCCTTTTTGCGAGAAAACAAATTTAAAGCATAGAAAAGTGAAAAGTCGGGGAATCGGAACCGGTGATATTTACTCGATTTTAGGAGTAATTCCCAACGTCTCACGAAAATGCCCCAGTAGCAACGTCTCACGAAATTCAGAGCGTCGTGATTTACAATCTACATCTTCTAGCATTTGTCTATCTTTTTCATTATTGACATCCTTTAGTTATAGATTCTAATTGAATGATTTTTTGTATTTCATTTATTTTGCTTGCTTGTACATTTATAGGTACAGCTTAGACCTAGCAACATAGGTACACAAGTGCTATTTATTAGTAATCTCTTGACTATCTGATGATTCATTACACATTCCTGTGGGACTAGGCACAGCTCTCAGGTTCTTTTTTGTTCCTTTGCTGGCAACACTTAGCGGAATAACTTTCCGATGCGTTATGCTCTATTCATGGGAACGAACCAGTTTTGTTTCTTTGAAATAATGTGTGCCTCATCTACGTTTTTTATGTCTAAACATAGCATCTACGTTATTTTTATCTATGGCCTACGACGACCCCACAAATAGCGGTCCTGAGTCGCCTCCATCCATCGACTCCCTGCGACCGCTACGATGTGGTCGGTCCATCGAGTGGATCTCCCATCCTATTTACATATATATGCACATCATCATCATCATCATCAGCCCATACACGTCCACTGCTGGACATAGGCCTCCCCCGTACGACGCCACAAATAGCGGTCCTGAGCCGGCTCCATCCATCGACTCCCTGCGACCGCTACGATGTCGTCGGTCCATCGAGTGTATGGTCTCCCATGTAGGGGGGGATTTGCCATAATCACCACGCTTGGCAGGCGGATTGGTGATCGCAGTGTTGGTGTTGAAAAATACTCAGAAGGAAGCTGCTGCCCTTCCTCTGGTAGGTTCCCTTAGTCGGCTCTTACGACATCCACGGGTTGAGTTGGAGGGGTCGATATTCGTACGCCGCGACCCCACGGCTTATTTATGCACATGCATCAGTTATTGCCTAGTCTTGTATGATGATTTTGTTTTTATTTTTTATTCGAAGTGTTCGAAAAACAAGTCTGGATTTTTTATAAGATTTTTCCCGTCTTCTGTGTTCGAAGCTGAACCCGCCCTGAAAGTTTGGTCCGTAATTTTTGTTACAGCCTGTATATCCTTCTTAATATTATAAATGTCAAAGTTTGTATGGATGGATGTATGGATATTTGTTACTCTTTCACGCAAAAACTACTGAACCGATTGGGCTAAAATTTGGTATGGGTATAGTTTGGTACCTTTTTATCCCGATAACAACGGGTGAAGGCGCAGGCTAGTAATAAATAACGCATAATCACTTTGCCAAAAACGGTTAAATTTTAATTCAAAAATTAACTAGAGGTTAATTACGTATGATGAATGAAAGCTTTCAAAACCAAAAATTTTTCGAGCTTCTGTGCTCTTCGATTATATCAATTTCGTTAAATTTTTTCTACCAATATCTTTGTATAAGAACAAAAAATATCCAGGGTTTTTATCGGAGTATAGTAATGCATACAATTTCATAGAAAGAACTCGACCGAAGCCAGCGAACTACATAGTTATCGAAAAATACGTACCAAGTCACACAGAAATCATAGAAAACATCCACATCCGGAACAAATAGGATCTGCAAGATGATACAAATATGTGTCCCGTCGCGGAAACCGATAAAACCAGAGGTTTCGTTCCACTTCTGATTGTAGATGACGAATGCCTACTGCCCGCAATAATAAAACACTCTGCCTTACTTTTTATTGGATCGACTTCCGTTTCGAATTAAAATTAATGTTTATGTTACAACTATCACTTTTAAAGCTATCGGTCGATTGTGTAATGTTGGCATGGCAATTATTCTGAACTATAAATCAATGATTCGCTTATTTAAATGTCTAAACTTAAAAATTACCATTTAAGTACTTAAGATAGTAAAGAGAGTTATGCAATTACTGGGGAATACCTTTTTTCACGATAGATGATAAAGTCAGTCACGGTAAAGTTATCTATCGATAGCAGATAACTGTATATGGAAATTTTCCTCTGGAAAAATGAATGGGTATCTATTTATGTATATTGCATATTTATATATTTAGTAACGTTGCTATTGAAAATATATATTATCCTCTGTTGTTAGATATTTATAATGTTATTTATTTCTGACAACATTAGATACACCCCCGCCTTTCTTAAATTCGTATAATCCTTTCCATCCAAAGGTTGCCTGGAAGAGATCGCTTCTAAGCGATAAGGCCGCCCATTGAGCGTGTTTTATGTAATGTCTATTTTTAATGTTTTCCTCGTGGTGTACTGTACAATAAAGAATTTTATAATTGTAATAACTTTAAGTACCGTGATATAGTATCCTGTGAAATACTGGCTAAGTAGGTACCAATGTACGTAATTAAAAAAAAAAGTATTTAAAACTAAACTCAATGTAGAATGTTTGGAAACAAACCGCCGCCCGTAATTAGTAGTTATATCAATCTACTTAATTATCATCACGTCCACTGCTGGAAATAGGCCTACCCCATACGACGACGCCACAGATCGCGGTCTTGAGCCGCCTCAGATTGGTAGCTCAATCTCTTCTTTTCTCTTCTACCACTCATTACCAATTTCCAACTACATACATAATAAGAAGAGAGTAGAAAATTCTACTTTTAAGACTTCAATTCTTATCAAAACTAGTAATATTAAAAATCTGTAGTAACCGAGTACTCTGAATAATAAAAATCATCAACTCCATTCCTCCTTCCAAATATAACAGTCACACAATTTAACAATTAGCACTCGTATGTAAGAAATTCAATGTTCTGTTTAGCTTTATACATACAAATAATGACATGTATCTAAATCGCATTAAATTTAGATTTAGATAGGCAAAATAACCATGTATTAGACACATTAGTGATATTATAATGTGCTAGTTTCTCTTTCACCTCTTCCACTAGTAGACAAAAAATCGAAGTGAAGAGAATATCAATAACACCTTATTTCTTATTTGATAATAATAACTATGTTTATAGTATAAAATTTTATATGTCTAAGTGCTTATTTTGTAAGCCTAAAGAAAGTTATTGATTCTGATTCTGAATTATTTATTGTGACTAAATGAATGAAATGGAAACCTTCCAAAATGGTCCTAAATAAGTTCTAAAAGAAACACAGTTTTGAACTAGTTCAGGAGCCTGTGGACTCACTGTCTGTGAAACTATTTTTAACTGACTTCAAAAAGATGAGGTTATCAATACGTCTGTATGTTTTTTTTTTGTATGTATGTTACACGTTATTTCCGCCATTTATGGACTGATTTTGAAATTTAATGAATTTATTATTTCACTATTGTATAGAAAATGATCCCGAAGGGGTCGTTTTTATCCCCAGGGGATTAGTGTTTATCCCGCAAACTTAAAATAAGTGCAAAAGTAAGGTAATTTGAAGTAGGTTTATCGTTTTTTTAAAACACGCCATATTATTACCATTACAAAGCTTATTTCAACTGATCAAGATTCTAATGCACCGCGTCCCGCTGCGTTGGCATCAAATATATCGCGTTTATTGCACCAACTGTCATACTCACCTCTTGTGCAGCTACTGTAGGTACATCATAGTTTATTATGTTCGGATAATCATTGTGGTAACGGTTGGGGATATGAATGCTGTGGATTTATTCATGGGTTAAGAGCAAATACGAGCTTAGATTGTTGAATAAATGCCGGTACAAACGTGAGTTTGCATTTATAAAAAGTTAAGAATATAATTTATTTGGCACAAGTAAAGTTATAAATATACATATAACATGAATGCAGATGCTCCCATACTAGTTATAAACTGTGTTCCAGGAGCCTGTGGCTTCTCCCATTTGGAAAACTATAATAATTTGGGCCCGGTACCTAATTATAAAAAGAAAAAATAATATAAGGCTTTCTTGCATTGTTTTAGACACGTACAAGAACAAACTCACATAATGTTTAGAGTATAATCAGAATCTCTTGACGTTCTAAAAGAACAATAGTTGTCCTCAATACAAACTAATTTTTCATATTTTGCGGATCTACAATTAATTTTTTTTTATACTTTTAACCATATAATGATCTCATCATCATCATCATCATCAGCCCATACACGTCCACTGCTGGACATAGGCCTCCCCCATACGACGCCACGAATAGCGGTCCTGAGCCGCCTCTATCCAACGACTCCTTGCGACCGCTACGATGTCGTCGGTCCATCGAGTGGGTGGTATAATGTTCTATTCAATTGTAATGTAATGTTTATGAACAGTTGTAATGTTCTATGGAATGTGAACTCTTCTAAAAGTCCCAAATCTCGACATCATCAGCGACATGTAACAAATAGAAATTTCCTTTGCAAATCAATTAATCTAAATTGATGTCTTATATCTCGCATATTAATTTGCGAAAGAGAAATTGAGCTGAATTCTTTACAATCGTCCTTTAGTGTTATACGAGGCCACCTATGATTATTGTTGCTTATAGTAATAAAAGATATGATTGGCAGTTGGAGGTCAGACAACAAAGTAAAAGCCATACGAAGACCGGCCGCATTTATATGAAAAACAGAGTCAAAATCAAGTCGAATGGTAAAAGCTGATCGTCTTGTTTAGAGACGGGTCAAATGACAAGGGCACACACAAAAAATATTGCTTCATTTTTTTTAGGAGGATCAATCATAAATCATAACCTTAGGCTACCAGCAAAGAAGCAACCGTACTGTTACAGCCTACGGCGTTAGCGAAGAAATTCTGCGGTTCGATCAAAGGGAACCAAGCAATATACAATAATTCTGAACATGAATTTGGATTATATAATGTATCTACTTTTTTGTATCGCAGGGAGTCGATGGATGGAGGCGGCTCAGGACTGCTATTTGTGCCGTCGTATGGGGGAGGCCTATGTTCAGCAGTGGACGTGTATGGGCTGATATGATGATGATGTATCTACTTCATTTTTTTTCGAGCATTAACATATTCGACCACCTATATAAAGAAATTACCTACTTCGATAAGCTACTTTGAAACCTCGATCACAGGCATAAAATATACCAATCACACGATGTAAAAATTGTTTTTAAATAAATGAATGAGATGGAAACCTTCCAAAAAGGTTCTCAATAAGTTATAAAAGAAACACATATTTGAACTAGTTCAGCCTATGGACTCACTACACACTCTGTGAAACTATAATAGGGTATGTCAATTTTTTTTTTACTTTGTGGTCGTCCATTAATCACGTGATGTTTTTTAGCATTTTTTGAGTCAACATGGTGGTGAAATCGGCGCCGATATGTTTTCTACGTTGATAAATCAAATCATATGGAGACGTTCGGACAATGCCTCCGGTACAGCATTTAAATACTGTTTAATAGTTAGTTGAAAACTGGTAGTTTCCATAATTATAGTGCAAAATGTTCTAACATGAGCTCTATACTTAGAGCCCGCTTCAGATTATTCTCATGCTTTTGTATGTTGTCATTTTAGACGAAATGATGTATCCGAAAAGCAAATTTTACAAAATTTCGAACACCTCGGACGAAGTTTTACTTTGAAGGGTCATAAATTGAACGGCTACATCTATTTTTTCAATGATGTCTAAGAAAACTCCTGATCTCCTTTCTAACAAAAAATCGTAACACTTCATCTGACAACAAGGAAAACTGAGTAAGAAATTAAATAGTGATTGCCAGATGTAATCGGCGTGCGTTTTCAATCAATAATAACATTAATTTACAACATGTAAATTGCAGGGTGTTAAAACAAGCTTTTGACAGTTGTAAAGTACATATAAGGTGAAGAAAGCGTAATAAAATTACCGTGTTATGGAAAAAGTACTTCTCTCTTGTTTCAATTGATTTTTTGTGGGATATATGTATCTACAAAAAAGTAGGGGATTTGTTCATAAATTGAAAGAACCGTTAAATTAATACGTATTCGGTTAAAAGGCGCGAAATTTGTAATTCTTGACGGCTACAAACGTGCACATGCATCAGTAATTTTTATTGTGTGACCGTTATTCTGTCCCGTGACTAAAGATATTTTGTGACACATTATAACCAACAAATGTTCACTTGCTGACACAAGCGTGTTTTTCCTCCATGTTCACAGGTTGTCATAGTCATGGTGACTTCCAACACAAGACGGAATTGAAGAGTCTCATTGAGGAATCAACCCCATCCACACCCATAGAAAAGCTGAACCGAGCTGTCACCGAAAGTCTTGCTCCTCTACTAACTAGTTGGGCTGGGTATTGGTAGGTATATATGAAACAAAACAGTTTTTTGTCTCTCCTGAACACTTCCTCAAATGCACATAAAGGTTTCGGCAGGTGTTTAGGCAGGGGGCCAATGCACAATACACTCCCATGCGAGAGGTAGTGCAGATCTCAGTTTGAACCCTCCACTTAGAATTAGACCCCTGATCCTCTTATGCATGTGCGGTTATTAAACTGTCCTCACAAACCTTCGATCACTTCGATTCTTTTTTTTCACCAACTTACTCAAAAATATCGTTTATGTAACTGCACCATTAGGTGAAGAAACCAGTACCTCACACTTATCACATCAAATGCGAAAGTTTGGATGGAAGTTTGTTACTTCGTCATGCAAAAAGTACTGAACAAATCGGGCAAAAATTTTCCATGTCTAGATGTAGATCTACACTAGAATAAAACACTAGATACCAATTTTTATACCATAAATCATTTTTCATGGGATATAAATAACCTTTCAACTTTTCCCTAGAAACGACGCATGCAAAGCCACGGGCAAAAAGTAGTTTTATCATAAAAACATGTTTGTAGTTACTAGCTCTCCAAAACGTGCAAAACTCCGTACATGTCAAGCATTTACCTTTTGCACAAAGTAGAACCTACGTAAACACTTCAAAATTGGAACATAAAATGCTGGAACGGACCTAGCAAGCATGAAATAGTTGTTCACATTATGCACGCCCCTACGACGATTCAGCAAGCGATAAATCGAGTGGAGTGGACAGCAAAATTGTTGTTATGACTGCACAACTCTACAAAATGTTAAACTTACTAATATTGTGAATGCAAAAGCTTTTTGAACAGAGTGTCAGCGGCTAGGTCTTGCATACTAGAATCAGGTAGAGTTTAAACCATGCGAGTGAATTCAGGAACTTAATAGTTTTTTAAGCTTGTGCTTTAAGTATGTGTCTAAACTTACTACATACTTTATGTCAGCGGGGCAATGCAGCCAGCGTCTTGGGAATGCTTCCGACTGGTTTTAATATGGATTAGTTGAGCTACCTGTAGATTGTTTTCTTTTCTATTTTTGATGGTAAAGCTTTTGACCACCATCACCCTTAAGAAAGTGAAGATGTGGCCTAAGATGGAGCACGCCTTCCCAAAAGGAATGTATGCCACAGAGCTAACTGCAGACGCAGTTAGCTCAATTGTTACGATTGTTAATACAGGATCTAAATAAATAAATCTTATTTGTTTCTATTCTTTTCTTGCAATTTTCTTTGTTAATAAATACTATATTCACAATAAATACTCAGTGTAATGCTCTGTGATAATGAACTGGGAACAAAGTCCTGCAGAAATGTCACTTTGCCAAAATAAGGCAGTTGATTATCCATAACTTTTGTTGTCTTTCTTTTTGTTCCAGGCATTACATTGCACCTACGGGAAAACGATGAAATGCTTTGACCAAAATATAAAACAAAAGGAGTGGTAGTCATTGTAATCAAGAGGTTCTTAATTGGGCATTATGTTTTATTATAAATAGGTACATAATTTGGTACATAAATACTTTAGAGCCTGAGAAAGGACATAGGCTACTTTTTGATGAGAAAAAAGGGTTGTAAGTGGTTGAAAGGTTGTAAGTATCGACATTTTTAAAACTAAAAGATTAGAATTTATTTTTAAGCTGTTGATTAGATATAAAAATGCTACCCACTGTCACTATTCCACGCTGACGAAGTCGCGGGCACAGCTAGTGGTATATTATGTTTGGTAGTCGATGTATTCGCCAATTGTTTTTATATTTTTATAATTCTTTCGCTTTTGTACATACACAGTCCCCTAAATACTTTATCCCCGAGGAATTACTCATTTGTCACAGACAAAACTTAAAAAAATATATTCAGAATTAACCTCGATCTCTGTTTTAGAAACCCCAAATTATTAGCGTACCTACCTGTCTAAGGAAATATTTTCTAGACCAATTTTTCCCTCTAATATCAGTGGAGTTCTTTTATATACTGTTCAAATAAAAGTCGCCATTTTCCCAAATTTTCCCACGCAAAAAACTAATGAGATAAATAAATACCTGAGATTCACAAAATCAAATTATATTTTGGAGTGCGCCGGCGCATGGCGCGAGTTCAAGACCCGAAGCTCGCCTTTTGCGACGACTAGTAGAATGTCCCCGTGTGCTGGACACCCATGTTTGTATGAGTCAGATGTGGCTGAGCAACTTGGGTAACGAAAACTAATTAAAAAGCTCATATTTTGTTTAAAAGTAACAATATATTTAAAACAAAAGTCAACGCTATGATCTAGCTCTTACTGGAAATCAATGTAAATTACTGCGTCTACATTCTGTTCTGATCTCTTTCTGGGCGACATTTAAAGAAAATTTTGCCCAGAAAGAGGGGTGACACTAGGTAAAAATATGAAGTGGTGTTCGTATGTCTGTCAGTTATTTTTTTTTTAATGAGGATGTGTTAGTAACCAAGCTTTTGATGAAACAACAGTTGCTCAGCTACTTCTGCTCATCGCCAAGTACTAACTCAGATAAACAACTTCCCTCGAACTTGAGCCTGAACCTGCGCAAGAACATGGCGATATAATTTAAAACGTACGTGAATGTATTTCTGAAGCTATGCTTCAAACAGCCATGAGATTTTACTTTAAATATATTGATACAACTTTTTTCTTGCATAAAACCTTATACATATGTATTTTGTAGGTATGTATGTGTCTAATAAAATTAATAGATCAGCTTAAAATAGGTAATGAAAAAAAAAATTGTGCTGGACTATCCACTCCGCTTCACCTAGACCCAAGCTAAGCATTGTCTTAAGTTTTGTGGGACAAAAAACAATCCCTTGGAATTCAAATCTAAGAAGACACAGTGATTAGGTGTCTTCTAGACCTTCTTGATACACCGTCAGCCATATCGTCACTTTCCATCAGGTGAGATTGTGGTCAAACGAAGTTCTATTCACAATAAAACAAATGCGACCACCTCGGGGTCATTGTCTATTATACAATAATATTTTTCAAAATCGGTTCATTATAGACGAACAAATCGATGAACGCACATTAAAAAACATACATACAGCTGACCATAGAACCTTCTCCTTTTTTCGAAGTAGTTTAAAAATAAAACTATAGGACTGATCTTTCAGTCTTTAATTTTCAAATATTAAAAGCGCAAAATCGGTGATTGTGGACATCATTAGGCCTCCCCTATGTCCAACAGTGGACGTCAATCAGCTGATATGAAGATGATACAAAACGATAAGGTACGAACTTGTTGTCTCTGTTTTTATGTAAATATGTTTGTTGCTCGATATTCGTCAATGTTATCCGATTATAGAAGATTCTTTGACTTTTGCAAACAATATGAAATAGTACCGAGATGACGTGATATTATCCGATGTCCTCACGTTTTCCACTAAATGCTAATCATCATTCTAAAAAACCGAAGCAACGAAACCGAATCACTATACAAATAAAACAATTCTTTGTCCAAAATCTTGAGACTTTTTCGTTACAACCTAAGAGGGAATTCCTCATCCAAATTAATGGATAAAGAGTTAGCATGTAAGCTGACATTTTTGTGACATTATGGATAACATTAATAAATTAAAATTACGATATTTGTGGCGTCGTATGGGAAAGCCCTTTAACCAGCAGTGGACGTAGATTGATGATTAAAGCCTGTAACATCCCACTGTTAGGCAAAGGCCTCCCCTGATCCCTCCATGCATCACGATTGACACACATGAATGAATAACATTTTGGTGGAAAGTAGCGTGTTCTACTCCATCTAAGTCGTTATATGTATTATTGGGATATTATGCCAATTCCCAGCACCTACTTTTTTAGTTGCATCCTCCCTTAATTATACGTTCACACTCGTTTGGACTCGTCATTAATGTAGCTATTGTGAGTAAACCTGATTGATGATTCAGAGTCACTGTCACGTTTATCGGTTTTCATATAAATGTAATTGTTTTTCTAGTAAATTACAATCTGGGTCTCTTCAAGACAAGAGTGAATAGATGTCTTCAGAAGACATCTATTCACTCGATGTGGCCGAAGATCTAGACTGGACCTTCGGCCACATCGTCACATCACATTCCATCAGGTGAGATTGTGGTCAGACGAAAGACTAATATAATACTCGTACATACATATAAAAAGTTTCTCTGCTCGACTATTCTCTGGATACCTTCCGCTTGTGTAAAAAGATTTAAGAATCAATAAACGCTTTTATCTTGATAATAATTAAGTTTAAAACTCTATACATTCTTAGTGCTTTATTGTTAGCAAGAAATAAACGTCATTATTTCTGATTCTAATTCTCGTAAAGCTTCATTCACAAAATATTGTACGGTTTTAGTAGAATTGGTGTGGGTAAATTTCACCAGTAGATTATAAAATTAGCCCGCTTGTAAAATGGCTAGGCGGTTTAAAAAACCGCGTCATTATAATACGAAATACGGAAATCCGTAGAAGAACCAAACTCACCGACGTAGAATTAGTAGGCTGAAGTGCCAGTGGGCACTGGGTAGGTCATATTGCTCGCAGATCTGATAACCACTGGGTAATAAGGGTTCGCGAGTGGCGGCCACGATGCAATGCGAAACGGAGTATTGGGAGACTCGATGGTCCGACGACATCGTAGAGGTCGCCGTGAGTGTCCTGCGATGAACCTTCACTGCGATTAAGGCGGCTTAGGACCGCTATTTGTGGCGTCGTATGGGGGAGGCCTATGTCCAGCAGTGGATGTGTATGATGATGATGCCGATTGAGTAACCAATTAGATGTTCCCAACAAATTGGCTTTCGTTTTGCAAGCGGCCAGCTTCTACAATCGGGTTGATTCTACAATCAACAGCCAGAGCATGCACATTGTAAATTGACGTAGTAACGTTGTCCGATGTACTCCCGCGCAGCCCTGCAAATGTCAAGCCTTACATAACCCGACCTTTGCCGTTACCGACACCTTTGAAAATTGACTTGTACCAGCAACTTAAGGAAATCTTGACACAGTACGTGCAATTGTTCGCTGAATTCGGTGCCAAAGTTCAATAGATCGTATTGTCTGTTACAATTTGGTTGCACAACTTCTTTGTTATTGGGTATGAGGAACATGGCAGGTTAATATTGAAAATGTTTATCAGTGCACAATCTATGCTGTACCTTCAATATAAGTCTCTAGCAACCAGGCCGCTATGGCGATTGCGGCGTAATAATTGACCCCTCCTACACAGTCCATAAACGGAATTTGGGGGGTCATTATGCAGGCCCCCTTTGTTTGGAGACATGTTCAGCAGTCATCATATCAGCCCACACACGTCCACTGCTGGACATAGGCCTCCCCCGTACGACGCTACAAATAGCGGTCCTAGGCCACCTCCATCCATCGACTGGATGGTCTCCCATGTAGGGGGTATTTGCCATAATCACCACGCGTGGCAGGCGGATTGGTGATCGCAGTGTGGGTGTTGAAACATTCGCAGAAGGAAGCTGCTACCCTTCCTCCCTGTAAGTTCAGGTAGTATTACGAAAAAAAAATAGTGTTCACAATTAGGTAGTTAATTATGATTCTATTAGCGAATGCCTAATAAAAGCTCTCTGTGTTTATTTTAAAAATATGTTTAAAATGCGTAAAAGGGTCTTAGTTTGGGCAAACCAAGAATTATCGACGTGGGGGAACGGGCGAAGGTTCGCCTGCGTTGCAGGAGATTGCGGGTTCGATTTCCGCCTTGGCCGCGGAATTTTGTTGTAGAGAAACATTATATCCCAATGTTTTATGATCTACAAATATTTATTCCGGGTGTTTTGGGTATTTTATGTTATATAATAAAAATCTCGTGTCACAGTGTTTCTAACCAAACTCCTCCGAAACGGATTGACTGATTTTTATGATTTTTTTGCGTATATTGTGTAGTGGTAGATATGACAATAGGTTGTTATCTATTTTTTATACCCCTAAGTGATAAGGGTACCACTAACAATTTTATTGTTTTTTGGAAAAAAAAATAAGATTTAGTATTACAATATACATACATATAACCCTCAATTTTCACCTTTCTTCTATTTTGATATTTTTTTTAAACTGAGTGGCAAAACAACGTTTGCCAGGTCAGATAGTATGAATAAAAAAAATATCGCATTCTAATAAGTATTATCATTATCAGTCATCTAATACCCAAAACACAAGCTCTACTTAGCTTAGGGCTAGATGATGCTCTGTGGATTGTCCAGCATTATTTATTTATTGATGAATAGATAACTGTAGGTACATAGCTTTTAAATTATACAATCTTACAGGCTAATGTAATAATTATTCAATGCCTGACATATTAAAAGTACGCTGACAGTAACCGTCGGCACCTAAATGTTCAACTAATTTATTGAGACAGCCTTTGGGTCAATACCTGTCTTAAACTAATTGTAACTGACACCTTTTGTCTATCCTTCTCTATTATCTAGTCATAGAAAGAGACAATGCATTAGGTGTGCTTTTTATGAGCTTTGATCTCGAAAAACTGTGACCGTTATTTAGCGAGCGTTTTGTAAAAGGTACAGATTTCTGGAGATGTTTTTTTTAAAGTCATTATCATATCAGCCAAACGACGTCGACTGCTGGACATGGGATCTCCTAAAGATCGCCATAAGCTGCTGTTTTTTCAATCATTAGTAGACCTTATGATCATGCGCTGCCGACTTCCAGCAGTTTCCCACCACCTTCACTTGGTCGTCGTCTGTATTTTTTAAAATCTCTACAACTACTCACACGTCTTCCCTTCCAAGACTCACCTTCTGGTAAGTAATTTTAATGGTAGGTAATTTTTAATCAACTTCGAAAAAAGGAGATTGTTCTATGTTCTGTGTATGTACGTATGTTTTTTTATGAATGTCCGTCAATACCTCCGTCATTTATTGGATACTTCTTTTATTGTTGTATCAAAGATGATCCCGAGGTGATCTCATAATTTTTTTATTCCCAAGGGCATTAGCATTTATCCCGCAAAACTTAAAATACAGTAGAATTAGATTTTATCAAAACAATCCAATTATTATTATATCTACCTGGCATGCCAAGGATTCGTGCATGTGGCGACCACCTATAAAACCAACATAATGTATTGTTACAAATAAAGTCCACCGCTTAAGTACGGCCGTACTTTCAGAAAACTCACCTTCATTCTCGTATTACGTTGTCTATTACATTGCATAAATTCTTCTAACACTTGTTCTAACGCAAAATTCTCGGTCTATTAATTAAGACATAAGTGTTAGGTACCAGCTGACTCGTAACATGAGACTTCAACATTTTGTGGTTTAGTGACCTGGTAAAATATTATTCCTTCTAGTTATGGTCCAAACCTAGAAACGACTCAACAACGGCAGAGGCAATGGGTAAAATTGGTGCAGGACCGAAAGAAAAGGCGGAGTAGTGAGGGGAGTTAATGTAGGCAGTGTAGATAGATAGGAAATCGAAAAATGTAATGAGATGAAAAAGAAGTTGTGGGCCTAATATCTAGCAGTATGGAGTTGACGGATGGAGGTGGATCTAAGCAAAAAAACCGAAAACAGCATAGTGTGGAAGAAAAATATAAAGATGACTCTTCGGCGCTGTACTGGATGGTGACTTCTGGCGAATAAGATAAAACCATGAGCTTTACAATATGTACCAAGAGCCAAATCATCATCATCATCATCACCAGCCCATACACGTCCACTGCTGGACATAGGCCTCCACCGTACGACGCTACAAATAGCGGTCCCGAGCCGCCTCCATCCATCGACTCCCTGCGACCGCTACGATGTCGTCGGTCCATCGAGTGGATGGTCTCCCATGTAGGGGGGGGGTGATTTGCCATTATCACCACGCTTGGCAAGAGCCAAATGTCGTAAAGTTTATAAGAATAGTCCGTCTTCGATGGGATGTACAAAGAATTAAAGATGACAGAGCACCAAAGCGTCTTCTGCGTGTCAAACCTGATTGCCGAAGACCCCCTGGAAGACCGAAACTCAGATGGCTTGATGGAATCCAAGAAAACCTAAAGACGTTTGGAGAGAGCGGCTGACAGGAAAAAGCCAAGAATAGGATCGAATGGAGTTTACTCGACCAGACCACGGCCGCGGCTGAAGCTGCAGGATGATGATGGATGGAGGTGGCTTTGAACTACTATTTGTGATGTGGTTGGTACTTTTGGGAGTCCTATCTCCAGATGTGGATGCTTTTGGATATGATGATGAGGTAAATTCAGTTAAATTAATTTAAAATATCTGTTTCTCTATTCTATTCACAACGGTTATTGTCTCTTAACCTGTTCTTGAGATCTTTGTTAAGTAAAAGTGGATATCTATCTGTGGTCATAGAGTGAAGGATAATGGTAGACCTATCAGTAAAGGGTGGTCGTAATAAGGCATCGAGCTGAGCACTAAATCAACATGGCTAATAACTAACAACGGAGATACGATCTCAACGCTTTCAATAATAACCACCCAATTGTGGACGACAGAGTATAGTGCAGTAGCTCAACTGCATAAAAATTGGAATGGGATTTTTGTTGATTCCATTTTTCCCCCTGAAGGGTTTCTTCAAGGGGGAAAACTGGAATAATTTTTGTTGTATTCCAGTTTTCCCGCTTTCAGGGTAATTTAGGGGGGAGAACAGAAATAAGCGATTTTTAAGTCTTTTCCAGGGACGAGTGAAAATTCATTTACCACGCCCTTGGTCTTTTCTTTCTTTTCAATTTATAGTAATTTTGGTCATCAATGGGGAAATATAATAAGTATGTATATACTGCAGAGATTAAATATTTAGGGTTATTGTGACCCTAAATATCCAAGCTGGTTCAAGGTTAGGGTACATAGGAGCTGATTGCCCTCGTCATTTAGGTCTATGTAGCAGTAAACTCAGCTCAAACTATTTCAAACTGAAAGGCTAGGAGGACTCAGTGTGATATAAATTTTATTACATATTATTACCTAAATACATATTAATTAATATCTCTGCTTTTTACCATACTGTGTGCTCTAAGAAAGCTCACCAACTTCTTTACTGGATACGCTCTATAATTACCTTCCACAAAGACATTTCTATTAAATTGTTATTCTTGGGCAATCTAGAGATCGAATTCTTATCTGGCAGTGAGATCTTTTAGATTTGCTATCTACCGTGATTAATAATCTATTGAATCGGGTAACGGCTATACCTACCTATGGTAACTATACTATTTATATTTATAATATGAGATGCAGTAATATACCTCAGAATCGCTCACTTTACATCCGAATAAGTAATCAAATGCAAATTACATTTGAGCTGATCCTAAATCGCCATCATTGAAAGTTTTAAAATCTCTCAAAAAAACTTGAATTAAGCTGGGCTAAAGT
The DNA here is from genome assembly GCA_947859395.1 of Eupithecia insigniata. Lineage (NCBI taxonomy): Eukaryota > Metazoa > Arthropoda > Insecta > Lepidoptera > Geometridae > Eupithecia > Eupithecia insigniata. The sequence goes on from OX402003.1 coordinate 3,380,355, forward strand.
CGTAGTTTTTCGACCAATAAGAATAATAAGAATAACGTTTATTGATTAAGATTTCAGACTTAAAATTATTACATCATTGATCCCCAAACTAGGATAAACCTGTAGGTTTCCTGTAGGTCCTTGGGGACCACAAATGTGATTTGCGCTTGGGTATTCGGGAGTTAAAGGCATACGTTTTTTGGTTTTGGTGATGCAAAAACAATAACAATAAGATTCTATTGTGCGTATAAAGATTTATTTGCTTCCGCTTCCGAATCAGATGAGTCGAAAGCGGATGGATGACGCATTCAATGGACATACTATTTTATTCTCTGCTACCCTAATAAAATACATCATAGCCTACAGCGTCTTTTAAGCTAATAAGGCATTCACTTCAAACTTGTTTAAATAAATGTGCCAAGAAAAAGTAAGTAGGTATTTTAAAATTTTCAATTATAAATGACTGCCTGTGGAAAATCGATGAAAAGAACTTTTGTTACTAATTTGTAAAACAAGAATATCTCTACAGGAATGGGACTTGGTACGTGAGATCTTCCTAGGCGCCAGTTCCCGAACCTAATATAGATAGTCATTATAGTAAACGGCTTACAACCAGCCGACTATCAATCTTACCGACACGTGCTTGTCCCACAAATTACCCATAAAATTACCTCCAAACTGTTGCACCTTGATATTTTACGATAAAGAAGCTTTTCGCTTACCAATCGTCTTGTAGCTTTAGATGCGTTTATAAGCCTTATGCGTTCGTTAAATGCACTTTCTTTCAAAATGATTAATAAATGATAGGACGCTACAAAAATGAGTGCTGTACATTAAGGGAGAAAGCACTATAAATCATCTTTTGTTTTGTCCGTGTAATGTATTGTTAACATGACGGTTCAAAGGTTTTGTCCATTATTAATCGTTTACTTGTTCAAGTTTTGTAACTGAGCTGATTACAACAGAAGATTAGGAATTCCCACGAAATACGGTTAGTAAGTAAGTGAATCATTAATTTTTCACATAAAACAAACACATACAATTGAAAGAATTTACTCATTACAAAATTAAAATATAACTTAAATTATTATCTGTCCCAGAAAACTTTTATAGCAGGTAATTTTGTGAGAGCTGCACTGCAGCGTGACAAAAAGGCCGTGGCGCAGTGAATCTTTTGGGTTCAAAACAAAGTTCAGTAAATTCACAAAAAAGACGTTAAGCTGAGTACTGACCGGTATTACTGAGCGTAATGTACCATTCGCAGCAAGCATGATACGTTATGCCGCCCCGTGTGCTTAAATCCGTCTCGTTTTACGTTGCATGTGCCTTCTTTCCACATACTGACTGCACGAACGCGTTACGTTACGCCCTGGAACGCCGCCGCTCAGCACCCATACCCACCTTACGACATGGGTCCAAAAGTTTATGTCCTAGTTGGAGCACCTACAATTTTTAAGTGTATAACGCAGTGTGAAAATAAATACTTAGTACAATGTATTAGAGTACACATAATATAAACAAAACATGTAAACAAAACATTTGTATAACCTTTTTAAGAGAAAAATAAATGCTTATTTTATTAGTATTATATTATTAATGTATGGAATATTTCCAGCGTTCTTGACATGTCGTTGAACTTCGAAAATTGTATCGGAATGAGAATTGGACAGTCATCAATAAGCACCCGATATTTTTTAGGTACAAAAGTTCATATCCTTGTTGAAGCACTTACAACTTTTAGGTGTATAACGCAGTCTGAAAATAAATAGTACAGTGTATGGAATATTTTCAGCATTCTGACATGTCGTTGAACTTCGAAAATTGTATCGGAATGAGACTGAATTCGACAGTCATCAATAAGCACCTGGTATTTTTAACTTTTCTCTCAACTCTAACATCCAGGGCAAATATTTTGGCGGATATAGAATTTATTCTCGTAATTGGGTAGGAGTTTAATATCAATATTCCTTAAAACGGTTTATTTTAGTTTTATTTACTATAATTCCTATGTTGCTGTTACAGTAGTGATTTCCACCACAAGCCTAAAACGTTGTAACTATTTTCTGATATTACAATTATCTGACTGCAAGGTCAAAAGAAATAAAGTACTTTGTTCAGTTTTCTTACAATTCACATTGGAGATAAGGGTGCTAATCACGTGCAGCAGTTAGTTAATTTATTTATTTATTTAACAGCAGATATGTGAGCTAGCCTAGCGGAAAGTTATCCCGGGCTAGAGATTTTATTATTCCAAAATAGTGCAGTATTGTTTAAAAGAAGTTATAAACTCATATTTTCGCTTTATAATCGTTTATTGACGCGAATAAACTATTTAATACTCATTCAAATTCTTTCCATTAAACGTTCAAAACCTAAGTAGTGCGACTTTAACTTAGACCTGTCTAGTTCCAGGGGTTCTATATACATACAGAAAGTATACAAACCTCACTGATATAATCCCCCTGTAACTCGTGTAAGACTGATCATATCATGCTTGTTAGGTAAAATAGTTTACGGTAAAATCTCGAGCCTGGCCCTTAGACCACCTCTAAAATATTGCCCATATTTCAACCAGACAATGGCGTTCTCTTATCACTGGCCAAGCGTCACGACTCACGAAGGGAATTTATCTTATTTCTTAAGATATTAAATATAATTGCACACATTAGCTAATAGAGTTGGAGTCACTGATGCGTTACGTCGGTTACATGTAACATAATGATGGAATCTGGGGTAGGTATATCTGAGCTCTCAAATATCGTGTCTTACTGAAGAACGTACGAAGAGCGCTCGCCCACGGCGACTTTTTATATCGATATTGTCGCGATGCTGACGTGCGTTTGCATCGCTACAAAAAGTCGCCGTGGGCGCGCGTTCTTATTGCTCTGTAAAATGCCCGTAGGTATTTGTCTTATCCGACCTGTCAACTACAGCAATTATTTTATTATCTACATGTATTGTATTTTATATTTTTGGATTGTTTTGAAAACACTAAAATCTGATAATTTTTTTTTTACTTTTCTGGACAAATACTAATCCCTCGGGAATAAAATTTAGTATGGGACCTATGATCATTTTATATTAAAAGCTTTATCCAAATCGGCCCGCCATTGATGGAGTAATCGACGAATAAACTACGAAAAATGTTATGAAAACCTTAATTAAACCACCATTGCTTCTTCATTAACTTTATTTCTTATGCTAACAAAATGTATTACAAGCAGTTTGTTTTCCATTAAATTAAAAATAAAAATTTATAAACCTACATACAGACGAACATAGAGCTTTTTCTCATCTTCTTTCCATCATCTTTATTTTAAATTTGGCTAATTGCCGTTTAATTTCAGATATTTGTGACTATCATCATATCAGCCCATACACGTTCACTGCTGGACATAGGCCTCCCCCATACGACGCCACAAATAGCGGTCCTGAGCCGCCTCCATCCATAGACTCCCTGCGACCGCTACGATGTCGTCGGTCCGTCGAGTGGATGATCTCCCATGTAGGGGGGATTTGTCATAATCATAACGCTTGGCATGCGGATTGGTGATCGCAGTGTTAGTGTTGAAAAATACTCAGAAGGAAGCTGCTGCCCTTCCTCTGGTAGGTTCCCTTAGTCGGCTCTTACGACATCCACGGGTTGAGTTGGAGGGGTCGATATTCGTACGCCGCGGCGCCCCACGGCCTATCTATGTGACTATCACAATTATATTATTTTGGCCGCTCACATTGAATGCTATTTGATTACGTTACAAAACCAAAAATAAAATCCAATGAGCGGCAAATTAGTATGAGACTCACGAAAACACTTCTCCAGCAGTGCTTACTTTTTGGTATGATACATCATTCGCTGAGAATTTTTACATCAAGACCGTAGTATGCAATAGCTGTGGAAACAGATGGATACAGGCTGCAATAAATGAAAATACTGAAACAGCAATCATTATGACAAATGAAATGCATAAATTTGACATAAAATATTGTATCTGCTATAGTCTTACAGTTTGACCTATTATGACATGCGATATTTTGTCTACGGAGACAGATCAAATTATACCAAACACGAATTGTCATGCATGCAACAATTCGCAGCATTCCAAACATAGGTTATTACTCAATTCACTGGAGGATCTATGCAGGTGGCATGAAGCATGAAGGCATGTCATGTTCTGGAATGCCGAAACTGCAGGTCACTGGGATCTTTGCCGTATATGCTTAGTATGAGTGTGCACGATATGATTACGTAAAAAGTTTTGAAAGCTCGGTAGACTTTAAATTATATCTCGTCCAAAAACTTAATAATAATAAAAAAATACTTTATAGGCAAAAAACAAGCATAATCATATTTGTACACAATAAGAAAATACAATTGTAAACTGATTTTTAGCTGATTAGCTTAGCTATTACAACTTTCTTCTGTGGTACAGGTCGCATCACGGTTTAATAGCGCTGACCTTCATGCGCAGAAGTCAAAGATTTTTACACCGTTTTAAACCAGCGCAGTAACCCCCCTCTACTTTTGCCGAGCGCTATTAAACCGTGCCGAGATGTGTATCTACACTAACAATAAGTCTTGTGCTGTAGATACCACGTCCCTTCCAGATATAATGAATGACACAAATACAATAATAATCTCTGTTAAATAAAATGTCTCAAAACCATTTCAAAACCATAATCGAGTTTGTATGAAACCAGTCAACCGCTATCCTTTCATCCATCCATATCCTGGCGCATCAACCCCATGGTTTTGGCCTCCAACATAATAGCGCCACCTCCATCCAGTTCGGTGCGAAGACTTGAACTGAGCGAAGGTCCTTCTCCACTTCGTCCTTTCACCTGCATCTGGGACGCCTGACTGGTCGTCGGACGACTAGCGCTATCAAAATATGATAAATAGTTGCTTTCTATCTAGAAAGGAACTATTTTTCGTATTATGATGTTAGAGTGGTAGAGGCGCTGCAAGGCGCCTAATGTATGGAAAAGGAGACGAAAACTTTTTCGTCATCGTAAACTTATGCACAACTCGTACTAAGGACTCTTTATATATTTATGTTCTGCGTGGGCGCAAGGCCGCATTTAAACACGAATACCGTTATGTGTCTTTAATTTTATAACTTTTTGTTATTGTTTATTTTCAACGTTTTATGGTGTTGGAGTGGTACGGATATGGTAATATCGAACCTTTTACGGTGTGATTTGTTTATACGTCTGATACTACTTAATATTTTGACATCTTTTTATTTAGAGCATATCTACTAGGTTTACAGATGTAGCTGCCCACCTGCTTTAAAATAAATAAGTTTGACGTTAAATAAATAAATAATCTTGGACCATCCATACAGCATCATCTAGCTGTGTGGATTGTCCAAGACCCAACCCAAAACACAAGCTCTGCCTAGCCTGGGGCTAGAATTTATAGCCCCAGGCTAAGCAGAGCTTGTGTTTTGGGTACTAGATGACTAATATACATCCATAGATGGTTTTTTTATTATACATATATAATACCCAGAACACTCGGAACAAATATTTGCAGATAGTACAAACATTTGTCCCAAAGCGGGAATCGAACTATCAACACCTGCGTCGCAGGTGGACCTTTACCCGCTGCGCTACATCGTTGTCTATACTACATTGTCAACACTCTTTTCAAAATGAGATGTTTTCCTTAAAAAATAAATTACCCTATTTACCTAAGAACTCAGCAGAGGGTCGAGGCCTGAGAGCTCAGGAGGGAGGTCTATCTTATGCCATTCTTATTTGACGGATCCAAAGTTATAGCCTTAACTTATACCACCATCTTTTCAGTTTGGTCCATAGACCTAGAATTTTTTTCTATGTTTGGCCAAACACTTTATACCTCGTAATATTATGGAGTCTTCGGAACGTAGGCTGCTAGGTCCTTCCATTAATTGATTATCCTTCCATTACTTGATTACGCTGATTCTTCCTTTCTTGATCTTACTGAGCAACAACTTGACAAACTTGAGCGCCTGCAGAATGTCGGGATAAGGTTTATATTTGGCTTGCGCAAATATGACCATGACTCGGAATTTCGTAGGAAGCTCAAGTGGTTACCTATATGGCTTCGCCGTAATAGTCACATTCTATCTCTTCTCTATAATATCTTATTTCTCTCTTCTACACCCTCTTATCTCAAGGAACGTTTCACTTTTCTTCATCAATCTCACACTCTTTCTCTACGCTCTTCAGAAACTCTTATGCTCCAAGTCCCTGTCCACACTACTTCCTTCTATGACAACTCATTTATTGCCCGTGCTGTACAGCTCTGGAACACATTGCCAGTCTCAGTAAGGCATGCAAAGTCACTACCATTATTCAAAGGCATGGTAAAGGAAGGCTATTTGTCCTGCTGTCACTGACCATACCCTAGTTTCCCTTAGTAAAATGTATGTATGTATATATATATATATATATATGGATAGGTTAGTATGTATGGATAGGTTTATGTATTTAGGTATTCTTGTTATTTATGTAGGTATTCGTAAGTAAGATTTGTAAATGATTAGTGTTTTGTAATTTGTATTAGCTTCTTAAAATAATGCGAACAGAGATTCAATCCAACGATCCTATCCATCCAAGGTTGTCTGGTAGAGATCGCTCGTGAGCGATAAGACCGCCAATTGTCACATTTCTTTTTTGTTTCAAATTGTTTGTAAACTGTTTTGTTAAGTGTGCAATAAAGTATTTTCTATCTATCTATCTAGGATCTTTGTATGGAGTGATGTATAAAGGTAGTCGCAGATGAAAGCCGCTTAAAAAATGTATCTACAGATAACGAGTATAAGCCCATATTTAAATGTACGTTTTTGTGTTGTGCAGTAGTGACGTTGGAAGCTTTAGACACACCTCAGCCGATTGACATCCACTTCTGGGCTTCTGGCCAATAGGCCTCCCGAAAAGTAAAGGTTTAGTGTGGTTTGGCCAATTTCGTCATATTTGCCACCAGCAGGTGGGTTAGCAGCAGTAGTTCGGTGGTGGGTCTCTTCTACAGGATTATATTATGATGTATATACATACGTACCTATCTGACTACAATCGGCTTGCCTTGCTTCTATCCTCAGATTAGGAAAAACCCTTGTGAATTCTTCGAATGTAGGTCACTCAGCTCCATTATGCCGTAACGAAGCCCCAGGCGCCTCACGAACGGATAAAAACGGATTCTTCGTGCTACCGTTTTCTAGAAAATTGCATTTCCTCAGTGAAAGTGCGCTATGGGCGAGCAAACGAGCAACTTACTGTTAATGAAGATACTTATCTAGTTTCATAGTTGAATGAAAAAATAGCTGGTTCACATAGGCACAGTTCCCTGAAGCATATTTTTTTCTTTATATCACGTAATGAATCGAACTAGGTAGGACTGAATACAATAGACAATACATTTTGGCTTATTCCACTAATCCCCGTTGACAATCCCCATCAACGGGGATAAGTGAACTTTTTGTTCATTATTCCTCATTGACGCCGATGCGAACTCGTAATAACCCATTGCGCCCATTGTGCCACCTATAAGAATCATGTTTTTATTTATTTACTTAATAAACTTTTATCAGATGAATGATTTCCATCTTATTTATTTGCGTGTAATGAAGCAAAGGGGAACTTTTCTTGAACAATTTATAAGTGAAATGGACTACTTTTGATGGAGTTCGGACTTCGGTCGGACACACCGAACCCGCCAACGCGGCAACGCCCCAACGCGAGTGTGAGATATGTGACTCGGTATGTAGGCTCAATAACGTCATCACTAGCGGCTTAAAAGCCTTTCTGCCAAGCTTTAATTTTGTTTAGATTTTTTTTATAGAATGAATTCTATCTTCTTTTCCTTACACAAGTCGCTCATATGCGCAAATTCTAATGCAGGATTATATTGCGCAGATGTTACTTTCTAATGCGTATTTATTTTAATCCTTACAAAGCTCAGTGTAAATCTAAATAATATTATGTATACTTAACTACGTACAATTAGAAACGAGCATTTTAACTTAATTTGTCAGTTTCTCATTCTGAACGTTACTGAGTAATTTTGTTTGGAAACGTAAAGTTTGTTTACATTGTGTTACAACATCGTTAACTACTTATTTTTAACGAATTCAAATATAACAAATAAAAAAATTATTACCTACACCAGATCTGAAACTCTTTATTCAATCAACAGGGGTTCATAATGTATAGGGGTATTTGTACAAGGGGGGGTGAGTCTATTTGACGTTAGTAACAAGATGTTATGTATTATTTTTATATGTAACTAACTGCTGCCCGCGCCTTCGCCCACATTTTATCGGGATACAAAATAGCCTATGTGTTATTCCAGGTCCCAAACTATACCCATATCAATTTCAGCCTAATCAGTTCAGTAGTTTTTGCGTGAATGAGTAACAAATATCCATACATCCATCCATACAAACTTTGACATTTTTATTATTAGTAGGAAGTAGGATAGGATAAGAAATATGGTGTTATTGATTTTCTCTTCAGTTTTAATAAAAAAATCAATGTATTCGAGATAAGCGAGATTTAAAAAATATAATGCACAAACTGCTGCCTGCGGCTTCGCACGCGCTTTTAATGTACCTTATGTCCGTCCACGGGATACCTTCTACCTCCCCAAAATTTGATTAAGATCCGTTCAGCCGTTTAGGTGTGAAAAAGTATCAGATAGACAGAGTTACTTTCAAATTTATAATATTAGTAGGATTACTGAACAAACAAAACCTAACAACGGTTCACGACGAGTGGATTTCCAAGTTCGTGACGAATTATTGCTCGACTTACATTATAATTAACTCTATGACTGCCCATGACGCACACATCCAAGATCTACACGGTAACACGGCTGCGCCTGCGGCTAGGCAGGAATTATTTTAATTTATTTATTTAATTCCAATTTTCATCAGTTTAAATTATTACAAATCAATCATTTATGCGCAAGAGTACATAATTATTATATAATTTCAGGTCTTTTAACTATTTAGGTAATTGTATTCAGCCTGCACGCAGGCGTGCAAATATTGTGTTGACACAGAAAGCTAAATTGAATCATAATAAACTACCGAACAATAAAGTGTGAACAAATTAAATATTTCGTCAACAATTGCGTACTTTTACTACGGGTTAAAAAGGGAAGGACTTGATCTTGATCTCAGTAAAATCAATTATCCAACGACCTCCACCCAATATGAAAAAAAAAAGTCAATGAAATCGATCCCGGCCAATATGATCAGAATCACCGATAACCCGGGATTGATTACCATAATAAACACGTCTGAAGATGGTCGATATCCCACATTCCTGCCCTTCACCTTATGGAACCGTTCGTGAATGTAGTAACGAGCATTTAAGAACATAGAGCAGGTAACTGTTGCTTTTTAAGATAAGACATGAGTTCTATACTTCCATGAGTATGATGGAATTTAAAATTTTCTTGTGTTTTTTTTGCTAACCTACAGCCTTATTAATCAATAAAATTACAATCAAATAATAGAAACAAATTTGAACCAATAATTACAATTCAACCAATTTCGCTAACTGCAGACAAACAATCTACAGGATCCCATTTCGAACTGAAATAACCGATCGATTTTATTTTATTTCTTTTACTGTGTCAAGGTTCCAATCTATTTAGACAAGGCACACAAAAATGTGACGTAATCAATAAAGTATTAAAGTTACTAACGTAAAATATTTACAATGGTTCTGTCCCATTCAGATAGCATATCAGATTAGATTTTAGTGAGAAAGAGGGGAAAATGCCTTGGGCATTATATATTTTTACAAGCTTTTATTTGACTTGCAATGTAAGTTTGTTCGGGTGAAATCTTGCAAATCAATTTTAGACCAGTTGTCCTCAACCGATTGAGCTGAAATTTGGCACGACCATGTGATGTCATGGTACCATGGAGCTGGTCTGATGATGCAAACCGAAGGTGGCCATAGGAACTCCTTAACGAAACGACTTAAACACGCCGAGTTTGGGTTTGTTGGATATGTCTTCCCAAGCACTTTGGTCCTAGATGATATAAAAGCTTGTTTTTAAAAGTTTTTAATATATTAAAAATATTTTATTTTAATGAATATAGTATTTTAGTCTCCTCATTCTAAAACTACCATCTCTATATCACCAACGATATTTTCTTTCCTCACTCTATGTAACCACTTGCAAAACTTTCCGCGGAGCCTGTGTTGTGACACGGAGCTTTTTGTGAGTTCTTATCGGATCCGCGAGAAATATTGCTCACGGACTAGATCTTTCACTATTTCGCCACTCGATATAAAGGTTATCAAACACTTAAATGGATAGTCTGAAAAAGGATTTTGGATATGAAATCATTGGTAAGGCATTATACTAAACTAGAGCATGTTCCTAACTTGCAAGATGAGTTTTTGGTTTTCATAAGCGGAAGTATGGAGGTTGCCCCGCAACCTAGAGATTAACTTCTTTCCGGCCCTTGTTGGGGGCACGGAGGGAGGCCTCGAGGCTGTGCTTCTTTACCCCGGCTTCAACTCGAGAGGTGACGACCCCTCGGTCCTTGGTTTGAGCGCTATGCTCTTTTGCGCATTAATATTTTTTTTATTTTCCCCCCACAACCTTTTATAGATTACTAGCTGACCCGAAAATAGAGGGGAAAAGACTAAGAGGGCGGTCACCAACCCGCTGGTCTGATCAAATTAAGGTAACAACGGGACTCACTTTGCCTGCAGCCCTGAGACAGGCCGAAGACAGAGCAGTGTGGACGCGATTCATCAGTGTCTCCGTGAAATCTTTCTAGGACGGACACGACCTTCAACAATGAAGAATACGACAGAGAAGAAGAAGCTGACCCGACAGACGTTATCCTGTCATACAATTCAAACTTAACGTGCTTCGCAAACGCTGGGTCTAAGGTTACTTAAAAAACTTTATAACAAAGGTAGTCGTTAAGTTTTCTTAAATTTTCTAAGTTTCTGCGCAATTTTCACAATTTGATTTAGTGTAAGAACCTTTTACGAAGTATTAGAAAACATTTTAAAAAAGGTGAATGAAATCGGTAAAGCCGTTCTCAAGTTATAGCCTATAGATGCGCGACTGTGAATGATTTCATTTAAATATTCGACTTGACAAATCATTCGAACGATTCGACTGACTAGAGCAAATTAGTAACTAATTTGGTTAGTAATCGCGCGTCGTTCCATTCGTTCGACAGCCCGAGTCAGCCTTCATTTCATTCGTTATTCGACGTGGATTGGTTGGATTATGATCGTTCGACTAACATAGTCGACTCGGAGCCTTGAATGACCCATTCGTAGAAGCATTAGTAATAACTAATTAGTAGGTAGTTGTCTTTCGACTTTGAAGATTAGTACATTACAAATTTTCAAGTCGAATAAGGAAATTAGTAGTTTTCGATCATTCGAATAGTCAAATAATTCGCAGTCGCGCATCTTTATTATAGCCGGATCAAGAGAAATAGGGGTTCAATTTTATGTCGGTGACGTCGCCCGGCGGGTTCAGTGTATAGAGTCTTGTAGTCTCCTTCCTGGACGATCATTCTCAGAGGAATTCTGATGGAAAGGCGTTGACACTATATCCTATTATAAACGCGAGCTATTGTCCGACTGTTGAAAGCTATCAAACATTTCGCAACCAAAACCTTATCTTTAATACAAATCGTTTTGATAACAAATAGGTTTAATTTATTTCAATGGAAAGAAAGTTGATGAATGAAAGTTTTTACGCTATCAAAAGTCATAATGCAGCCGTCTCGTGGTTTCGGATTTGCATAATTTTATGTGCAAGTACCAAATATACGAGGTAAAGGTTTGTTTACACTGAGGTGAAATCTTTTACCACTTTCATCCTAAGGCCAGCTCAGAATGGACAGAAAGCTTGCGTGTGGTAAAAAGGCAAAAGCTAGCATTTGCCACATTTTATGATGTTCCGTAGATAGAAACCCCCAATACCATTGGTTGAAATTGAACTACGTAACCGGATTCTAACCGTTTTCAAAACTTAGTACTTAAGTATCTACATATCCTTTTACAAAATTCTGCTAAGCTTAAGCTAGCTAAGATTGGACAAGACATCGATTAGAAAAGGTTTTCAAGTATTTATTTTACATACAATGTAGGAAGTCTTAAAAATTTAACTTAGGGGCTAGAAATTAGGAGCCTTGTAAGGTTGCCATGCAACTTATGACGTAGCTTAGTATAACAAACAAACCTTAATTCCAAGTGGCAAAGCCCATGATCCAAGAAAATAAGGTCTGCTCCTCCGGGAGTGATACTTGCCTACGTCACTGTCCAGTTGCCACTTTATTTCAACAAAACGTTGGGAAACAAATGTGATAAGAGTCAATGGAAAAATCTATAGACAATTACAATCGTCAATTATGTTTGTTAGATCGGTAGAAACAGGCGTTAGTTAAACACGAGTCAGTGTGATAAACAATATGTAAATACATAACGACATAGTTTTATCAGATTCATACAAGTAATACAAGGAGCTCCGGTAGTTACGATTTACGCTAATGGTAACACCAGAAAACATATCCGTCTTCTCATTCGCCGATAGCGATGATGACGTGGCCAAGTCTCACCCAGGTGATCATTCTGTTTCGGAAGACCATACCTTATATTATTACTAGCTGACCCGCCAAACGTTGTTTTGCCTTCAACCCTTATCACTTAGGGGTATGGAAAATAGATAGTAGCCGATTCTCAGACCTACTGAATACGCATATAAAATCTGGTAAAAATCGGTAAAGCCGTTTCGGAGGAGTACGGTAACTAACATTGTGACATGAAAATTTTATTTAAGAGACTAGCTGACCCGCCAAACGTTGTTTTGCCTTCAACCCTTATCACTAACTTAGGGTTATGGAAAATAGATAGTAGCCGATTCTCAGACCTACTGAATACGCATATAAAATTTGGTAAAAATCGGTAAAGCCGTTTCGGAGGAGTACGGTAACTAACATTGTGACATGGAAATTTTATATATAAGATATTATACCATGGCAAAACCAAAGTGTGAAGAGTGTCTTACGCTAGCCTGCACAATCGTGCGGACAGCCTACGCTTAGAACATAATCCTCTAGACATTTTGTTAATTTAATTATACAATGGCGAGGCGTTGAGTCGAGTACTAAGTTATGTTGTCGTTTGTTGATATAATAATACTCGGTCTCAGCTGACGATTTATTGTTATTTCGTGTTATCGAAAGTGGTGACGATTTCTATGCTAACTGTTGCGTTTTCTTTTCACTGTTCATTTGAACTTATATAGAAAACTTTGCGTAGGAATAAGGAAAATTCTAGAAGATCTTGAGATCGTTAGAGGGTTGGGTGGTGGACAGCGACAGATAATTCGGATATTTTGTGATTATAATAATGTATGTTTATAGAATGTATGTATATATAATGTATAAATAAATTAAATGACATTTTTTAACTGAACATCTGCCGCGGAGTGGTATCCTGGTGTCCAGTAACACAATTTTTTTTTTTTAAAACCTAACGCAGACACCTGTCTCGCACAATGTTGCTTTTATAGTTAAACTTATTGTTAGTATTGTGTTAGAGGACAATAAATGATTTATTTATTTAAATCACACAATTCTCACATAAAATACATACTAGATTTTAAATTACTGTGGTTAGTGTAGAAACGTTTTCAAATCAAATCATTTATTTGCAGACAACGGGTTACATGGTATGCTTATTTTAAATGTCGCTTGCGATGACTTACCAGCTAAACAGCTTTGGTATGCAAAATTATATAGTAAAATAACTAATACAAACAAGTTTTCAAGTGTCAACCATAATGGAGATGGAAAAATCATAACGATGTTTCCATCCCCGTTGCTCCTGCAATCGATACACGTCTCTTCATGGTTTAATAGCGCTCGGCGAGGAGGGGGGTTTTGCGCAGGTATAAAACGGTGTAAAAATCTAAAAATCGAATTCTGCGCATCAAGGTCAGCACTATTAAACCGTGTATTGTATATACGAGTAGGTAGGTATATAAACGATTTTCTGCATTGTACCTAATTGTTTCTTCCCTTAGCCAAGCCTTTAGCCATGCCAAGTCAATATCGATATAACTTATTCACTCCGTGACAAAGCTAAAATCCTTCATCATACAGAAATGAGTGTGCAGTTAAAGCTGTCGACAACTTGCACAGCGGGGCTCCCTCAAACAACAGTGAAATCAATAATGAGAAAATTGCGCAACCTTAGTAAGTTGTTCATTGAAACTTATTTGTTGAATAGAATGGAATAGGCCTATTCTTCAAAGTTAAATTTTGGTCAAAAGTCTTCGATTTTTGTATGACTTGGTTGTAGTTAAGGCGCTTCCCTGACTAGAGGATTCGATCCCGGTCTTTATTTTCGATCGCGTTTCGCCAATCCCGAGATAATCACGGGAACGTAGACAGGTAAATAAAATCGAAATTTTATTTGAAAATTAGCTTTTATTTACTTTCAAAAACTTAGTAAAAATCAACGAAATTCACACAAACTGAATTTTACATAAATCAACACTACAAAATTTAAAAAATCTACTTTTTTATAAATACTACTCTTATACGGTAGACGGGTAAATTAAACTACATAAAACTCTTGAAATTCTCCAACGATGATTTAATAGGTTTATATTAAAAACCGGTAAAATAAAAGAAAAGATTGGTTATAAACGAATTGCTACACGTGGTGCCATTTTGCGATCTATAAGATAACTGGTAATCTGTTTTGGTTCCGAAGTATTGCCTTGTCAGTCTATAGAATCTCTCTCTAATATATATCTTTGTGCTAAAATAAATGAATAAAAATAAAAATAATAATATTTTCGTCCATGATTTCATGCACCTTATCTATCAGTCAAACCTCCAAACAAAGTCTACTAAAAATTTAATGATTGTTAAAAAAGGTTGTAAGGATGATCTCCGATGTTTCTGATAAGTTTGACGTATTGTTTCAAGCAAAAGGTAAGTCGTAATTATCGTGAATAAATAAATTATACTAAAATTTTGACCATAATGCGACCGAGCCGATCGATTACCTGTTTAAGGAATGCTTTTGTTTTGTGAACAGTTACCTAAATGGTAATGTTTGGTATAAATAAAGAGCTAAAACTCATATCATGTAAGTTAGTTTAGATGATTAAAGTTTAAGAATATTCATTCCAGTTATTTAAAAATAATAATATGTTTTTAAGAAAACTAAACCGATGAGAGCTAAGGTAAATCTGATCATTTCGGCTCTCATCGGTTTAGTTTTCTTAAAAACATATTATTATTTTTAAATAACTGAAATGATCAGATTTACCTTTTTTCATATTTTTTATGTTTCCGATAAGAAGAGTTATCATTTTAAGTTTAATTTGTGTTTACATTACCGCGCTTCGTTAAATTTTTCAATTTTTCTCTATCCCGAAAATCCCGGGATATGAAAAAGCTAATCCCGAAATGTTCGGGAACGTAAATCGACCGGGATCCCGGGATCGAATCCTCTATCCCTGACCCAATCAGAACCGCCACCTATTTTATCGTATTATTACGATATATACATATATGTAGGTACAAAGGAATTTTCAAAAATGCCTAGGCCCGTTTGTGATACCTATCATAAGCTTATTTTGAATACCTCTGTTATAGTTTATATTGTATAGCTTAGGAAGAGATGGGAAAACCAAGTTTGGTGGCCAAAAAGTGCAACTTCGCATCTCTTTCTTCTAAACTATGCAAAATAAAATTATTACAGAGGCATTAAAAAAAAGCTAAGCAGTATCACAAACTGGCCAAGGGATTTTGAAAATTCCTTTGTTTAACGTAATAATACGATAAAATAGGTGGCGGCGACGCTAGTTCGGGTCTGGGAACCGCAAAAACGCAAAAACTACAAATTTAAACAGAAGATATAAAATTCCAATCTGTAGATGCGTTTTGAAGTAACGATGCCAAAAGACATAAACACCGGATTACAAAGATACTTTATATTACTTTTAACAACCCTCTTATTTGTCGGGGGTTAAAAAATAAATAAATCCCTTATTACATAGTCTCATATGACATTCGGTACTTACGAGTAATTAGAATTATCATAAAGAAAGGCAGCCTTATCGAAAATATGGCCCGTGGAATTGTTAGCTAAGTCATGCATGATTGACCTAACTTTGTACTGATTGTATTAACCAACTTCAAAAGGAGGAGGTTCTCAATAAATAAATAAAAAAAAAAATTATTCATAACATTGCTACATGAGGTTCATAGTTACATATAGAAATAAGACAAAAAAGACACATCGTCAGTATTTTTTTTTTGTATGTACGTTACGCGATGTCTCCGCCAATTATGGACCGATTTTGAAAATTCTGTTACTATCATAGAAATATATAGCATATAAAATAATCCCGAAGGGGTCCCATATTTTTTTTATCCCCAGGAGATTAGTGTTTATCCCGCTAAACTTAAAATAAATGTAAAATCAAGGGAATTTGAAGTCGCTTTATCGTTTTTAAAACACGCCATATTATTATCAGAAGGAACGTCTGCAAAAATCGGTCAACATTAGCAGGTAATTTACTGTGTAAAGTACTTTTGTACTTTTCTGTAATATTCATATTTCTCAAATAGCGCAAGTAATATGCTTAACTACCTATAAGGTAATACATTGCAACTTTATACATACCTAGGTACTTGTAATGTTTTCGAGAAAATGCGTCATCCAAAGAGTCCATTGTTTACTCTTTCCTGGCAATATTTATTCTCAAATATTCGTGCCAAGTAGATTATCGTCAAGGAAAAACCAAAAGTGTAATATATAATATTTTGCTGGTAAATTTTGATCTAAAATAATATCGGACAAGGATCCTTGTATAAACACTGAACATAAGATATAAACGCGCTTCTTTTGCCTGAAACCTTGTATTGTCTATCTATACTAATATTTTAGAGAGGGAAGATTTGATTTTTTGTTTTGTTTGCATTAAATAGGCTCCGAAACTGCTGAACTTATTTGAAATATTCTTTCACTGTTGGGAAACTGAAATATCCTATCCTATCATAGGAAAAATTATAGTTAAAATTATATTTAAAAAAAAATTGGGTTTTTGAAATTTTTGTTAAATACCCGTGCGAAGCCGGGGCGGCCCACTAGTAATAAATAATGTAGGAAGGTTATTATTTATTATTTGGTCGTATGTTATGATATGACTATATAATGTCAATGTTAATCTGGATTAACATTTACATTGATTTATGTGACTCCTATTAAACTACCTAACTATGTAGTTGATAACGAACAGGCAATCCACTTTAAACTGAGTTTACTTACCTATTTAATTATTTGTATCGTACCTTGTATATAAGGAGGTTTCCTTTAGAATATTGTTTTTTTAGTTTAAGCATATTTAAGTTCTCAAAGTGAAAACTGTTAAGCTTTAGTTAAACCATTGTTTCTACATATTTACGTATGTATCACAAGCTGTTTGTTTTCCATGTAAAATAAAATAAAGTAATGAAGGTTTTTGACCTTCATTACATAGTCCTATATGGTATTGCTTATGAATTACGAAAAAGGCTGTTTATAACATCTTAGTCCCAATATTGGACAAAGAACTACCCATGAACGTTCAATCATTACGATCTAACCTGATTTTTACTTCGCAAAAAGGAGGAGGTTCTATTTTCGGCTATATCATCATCATCATCAGCCCATACAAGTCAACTGCTGGACATAGGCCTCCCCCGTACGAGCGGTCCTGAGCCACCTCCATCCATCGACTCCCTGCGACAGCATCAATGTCGTCGATCTTAATAATATACCTACCTATCTTTTATCTTGTAAGGTTCCTATAATAATGTGTCTTTTGTTGTGAACCAATAAACAGATTTTCTTTCTTTCTTTCTATTGTTTTTGTATGTTCGTCGATTTCTTCGTCAAATTATGGAACGATTTTGAAAATTCTTTCGCTATTATATAGATAGAGAACGATACCGAAAAAGGGTTTTCCCCGAGGTAGTATTTATCTATATTTAGGTTTTTGTAAGCAAACCATAGAAGCAATTAAAATGTCACTTCCAGTAACATAAAAGCCATGTAACTCTTATCAAGAAGACAATAGGGTATAATATTCTCAAGGTTAAATGAAAACAAAGTATCGAGGTATTGATTCAATCAACACATTGCAATCTAGTCACGTGTTGCATGCACTTAAAGCACTAAGATACAATACAATACAAAATACAAAACTCTTTATTGTACACCACATAGACAAATAAAATACATAGACATTAACATAAACTAGTACAATGGGCGGCCTTATCGCTTAGAAGCGATTTCTTCCCGTTATATAAGATATATTCCCTCTAAAATCTATCTTATGGTGTTTCCTCTGTGAAAAGTGTGTGTGAATATTATAAGATAGCTAGAATTAACGTCATCAAGTGTAACGTGTACCTACGGTGGAAATAAATAAATACAAAAAAATATATATATTCATCATTATCACTAATTGCAGCCCGTTTGCACCCACCCGTGTGTAAAGGGTAAGTATAGACCTCCTAACTACTTATTTAAAAAATAATGGAATGTGTCCTTTTAGTAAAACTTCCGTCCCATAGCCATGGGACATCCTGTATACCTAGCCGAATAAAATACAGTAAAAAACACGAATACCAATTATAGTAATGCGAATAGCCAATATGAAGACTTGTAGTGAGCGAAGGTCCTGCTCCACTTCGTCCTTCCACCTGAATTGTCAAAATGGATTAAGTTACGAAAAGCCCATAATGCCAGATAGACTTGAAATTTGGAACACGTACGTTTTTTGACCTCCTGAGTACAGATATGAAATCGAAAAACTAAAAACTGCATCCCAAAAAAAAATTACCTTGAACAGATCCAGGTAGTGTACCTATAGTAAGCACACCACCGTATTAACGCAACTTTGCAATAATCATAGGTTCATAGTCCTAACAGTATACTTTCCATATTATCTTTGTAAGCACATAATCCATGGCCTTGCCTCAAACTTATTACAAAATAATTTTCGTAAACATTCAATAAAGCTTAATTTAGTATTCATTGAATAGGTAGGTATGATACGCAATTCGAAATAACTTGACAATAAAAACGTTCACTACGTTAAATTTATTTTGTTAGGTAGTTGTTTTTATGAGAAGAACAACTTATTGAGGTATTTAAAACGATAAATTGGACAGAAACTGGAACGTTATCATAAAAATATAAAATAATGATAAGACAACTCATTTATTTACAATTTATTTCGTTCAGAAAATCGCGGATAGGTATTTCCGTAAAGAGTTCAATGCTCCTCACACAAATCAAGTATTCTGAAGTGGAACAATTTTGACATAAATATCTACATAATGATCTACTTCTGGTTCCTTATAACTTTATACGAGAGTTAAAATCAGAATTATGCTTCTTAGTCTCTATTATTGTGTTATATGAAATCAGCAATACCAAAATATGCTTTCCGCTCGATGTTTTTCCCTATTCTTATATTTTTAGAACAAGTTATGATACCTGTCGATATTAAACCCTATAAACTCCGTTTTAGAATACGACCTTTTAAGACCTGCGGAAATAATTCAATAAGCCAGTTTAAAATCCCAGGACCTTGTTGCATGTTCGTTCCCCGAGGAAGCAGCGATGCGAATCAAATAGCGCGATGTTTATCAGGACACGGGTACGGACGTATTCTGGCTCCAGCTGGAATATTTACTGGTACCTACGAGCTAGTGGTATCGGCTGATCGCAAGAGAGCCGGTTGGAGAATGATAGAGCTGTAAGCTACAGGTGTGTCGAACGAAAACCTTATTCCATGGACTTTTAAGCTGATTTCTGTTAACAAATTCAAACGAGCTCTTTTGTAACAGTCTGCAGTTGGCTCAGCTGTTCAATTGTCTCCTAATTCTAATTGTTTTCTATTCTTTAATTGTAATTACTTCTTTCCATTTCATTGTATATGTAAATAATTTCAATAAATTCATACCATAGTTATAACCGCTTATTCCCAGTTCTCCTGTGCTGTAGTTCTGTGTACAAGACTACTGGGACGAAAGTTGTCCCAGTTGTTCTGTACAGAACTACAGCACAGCAGAACTAAACTGAGAATAAGCGGTTAAAACAGCAAAATCTTGAAATATGATTTTGTAGTTTGATGCACCTAACCCGCTGATTTTGGTAAGATCTTTGTGTAGAGACTATTATTAAAGATTTTGTTTAGCTTTACTTACAGCGAAGGGCTTGGTGTCTTCCTCTTCTTTTTAAGTGCTTTCTACAGTACAAAACATGAATATAAAGATCAAACAATACATTTTTGAAAAATTATTCCGTCCAAAGTTTCCGTCTCTATGCTCGCGGCTGATTTATGACAATACTCTGCTGCGATGGTATTTTCAGTGCTGCCCGGCGGGTAGCTTACTAATGCATGCAGGTATGCGCATGAGCATTCGGAAAATGTTTAATAGACGATTCACACTTAACTAGTGTATCTATAATGAAATTGTCGGCTATTCCCAGCGTCTTGTTCCATTTGTGTCTCCATTCTTCCATTCATTTTCTCGTTTGTATGTATGTTGGTCATAAACGGTAAAAATAAATATTATTTTTTCATTCATTTAACCTTCTAACTGGCTGCTTTCCCATTACATCCAGCAACATTTTTTACAAGATATTATGTATGTTTGTTCGGGTCAAATCTTGCAGCTCAATTATAAAACAGTTATCCTCAACCGATTGAGCTGAATGTAAAGTATTAGCTATTAGTAACTTTCTTGAACAATAAAGTTTTTTTTAATCCACACAGCGTCATTTAGCCTCAAGCTGTGCAGAGCTTCTGTTATGGGTATAAGTGATATGATACTTCACAGATATATATTTTATATTTTACATAGAAAACACCCAGAGCAAATATCTTCAGATCATAAAAACATTTGACACGAGGCGGGAATCAAACCCGCAACCTCCTTTGTCGCAGGCGGACCCGCTGCTACACAGTACTACTACACTAAATGAGGCTCATAGCTTCACGTTAGTTTGGCACCAGACTGGATGTCAAACGGGCTATATGATCGTGGATTATGGAATAAATGCTCAACAATGTACATTATATCAATATCAAACAAGATATTGTTCAGAAATCCCAATATATGGACGCATAGGCACTTGAAGTTATTAAGTTCAATATTGATGTAATAAAGATATCAGCTGATTGGTGTATTATTAAAGAACGATTTATGAGAGTGTATCGCAAATATTAACTGGGTGTGTAATTATGATATCGATAAAGTAATTCGTTTAGGATAAGGCTAGTTTCACACAAATGACTTGGCACTACTAATATAACTACTTTTCCCTTGTTTTCAGTTATGATAGACTCAAGGCGTGCAGTCAAGAGTTTGCAAGGGTTACACCATGTAGCAAAGAAATCAACTACAACTGGTACTTTTATTTTAGAACTTTGACGTAGAAATCTTCAGTACTTACTGTGTGGAATGATTTTTCCTAGATATCTGTTCTTTGCGCACAAAATGTAAGGTGTTTTTGGCGAATTTTTTTTCTAAAATGATTACTGATTTCAGCCAAAACGAAAACAGGATGAATGCCTGTGATGCACATGCAGTAACTGCCATAGACCAGATGGTTCAGAAAGATCACTAGTACCAAGGTACTTACTAGAGATGAGTACGGTATTCAATAACTAACTCAGTACTCAGTACCATGCTAACAGTAGCATGGTCCTAAAATATCTAACGCTATTGTAAAATCCGCATACCGCTAGGGAATAACTGTGTAAAGCGAGAATCGCGCCTAACCGACCGTGAGCCATAACTACCCAACGCGTCAATATCTATACTTAGCTAACTATCATCTACGCATAGGTACTAGCGGACCGTTCACCCGTAAAGCTATGTAGCTGCAACAAGTATTTCTAACCAAATCGGTTAGAAATATATTGGGTAGAAATCAGGACAGGTATAGAGTATTGTAACGTTATAGGGTACCAGTTGGTACTAGCGGTATTGAACCTAAATACCCAACTAATAACCGGTAGCCAAAATATCCAATAACTCCCATCTTTAGTACTTACTCGTAAGCTACTAAAAAAATTCAAACAAAATGTAGGATGAAATGAGAATTGAATAGAATCGCTATTTATTTAAAACAAAATCATTACATGAGTTATTAGATTAGTTTTCAATAACTTTACTACTTGTCTAAGTCTTTTTGACATGTTTATGTGCTAACAAAAAAGCACTTAGACAAGTAAAAATTATATATTTATGGATACTTAAGTATAGAGTAACGATGAGTCTATGTGATCTTACTAATAACTTTTTTACAGTTAATCGTCAAAAACTTGTGAGATTTGATATCGTGCTGATTTTATTCCGTTTTAAAAATCTTCCAATTTTATTCATTGGCTTTGTATTTTTTTCTCTTTCTGATATTGTACCACCAGAAAAAACAAAAAACTCTCTCTCTATCTATCTATCTCACATTATAATAAAACTTTCACAATTTGTAAACATAATTAATAACCAGTAGTCGTCCCGTGACCACGATCGCAGTAACGCGATGAAAACGTATGAGAAATAAACAAAATTTACGCGGTAAATACCCGGTAAATAATCACTTTTATAAGTTGAGATTTATAAGTAAAAGCTTTACTAAAAATACTTTGCTTGACCTTTACATATGTACGTGTCTAGCCTATCTACATCCGGCCTTAGAGACATTATCAACAACGTAATTGTGTTTTTCAACATGTTTTCAACTGTGATTCTAATTAAGACCCCTGTTATTTGCGATAGATTCTGCAACAGATAAGTTTGAGCTTGAATGGCATAATTTCAATTACCGACAATACCTTGCTTGCCTTCGGAAGATTTCGTATTTGAGAGTTAAGAAATTATTTGGTCATTGCAAATATAAATTAAAAACTGAAACATAGACCATTACAGTTCAATTTGTGGATACTATTATCTACAAAGGCTGTATTAACAAAGAAAATTACAATCAAATAATAGAAAGACAAATTTTAACTAGTATTTACAATTGAAACAATTGAACTTACTGCAGGCTGTTACAAACAATCAGGTAGCTCAACTGATCCATATCAATATCAACCAATCGGAAGCATCCCCAAGAAGCTGCCTTCATTGCCCCCGCCGTATGGCAATGCTAATGGGCTGCGCCTAAGACAAAGACACAATGACTTTAACGTTGTAGTTTCTTTTATTCGTAAGTCAGACGTCGTAAGGATAGACTTATCTAGAACTGCATGAGTAAGGGAAGAATGGAAGCAGTTAGCTAGAGACTTTTCCGAAACTGAGATACAGAGGTTCCCGCCTTAGTTTAAACATAAAATATTTACAGCAAAGTTAACATGTTACATTAAAATTAGGCACTTAGTAGATATGTACCTATAGTTAACATTATAGGTAGACTATTTTAAGATACATTATAATGTGGCCTATAAACTGTCAAAATTATCTCGCTCTCGCTCTAACATGTGCATGCATAATTGCACAAACCAGTTTGCGCAAGCAAGATTAGCCCGGCGACACGCTCCATCTAGCTTGCGCAAACTGGTTTGAACCCGGCCACATGCTCCACCTCGCTTGCGCAAACTGGTTTTAGCCCGGCCACACGCTCCACCTCGCTTGCGCAAACTGGTTTGAGCCCGGCCACACGCTCCATCTTGCTTGCGCAAACTGTGTTTGTGCCAACATACATGCACAAATGTTTGAGCGTGCAGCCGAGCTATAAGTTTTATCAATCTCTAGCGATTTTAAATTGTGATATTGTAAATTATGAGGTATTGAGATAAATCGCAAGACTTTACTTGAAGACAGTTCAGGCGCCAAAGCACCCAGCAGTTAATATAACTATTATCTCATAATAAATCTCAAAACACCATGAAATTGCGGTTATTTTCACTCGTCCTCACTGCTAACTATTCTTATTATAAAATGTGTTGGACAACATTCCACCACCTTGTAATGAGCGGATGTCGGGAATCGATAGCAAAATTGTGGGCAAATTTATAATTTCAACGCTGTTTCCATTCAATACTGAACCTTAATTTCAAAATTCTAGAGTTGAAAGTTTTGTTTGCAGCTGATAGATTTATAGTGTTCTGTTCAGGACGTTGGAACAAAGTTGCTTTGAAATTGGCCTCTATATCAGGGTAATAGGGGCTGTGATGCATTACGTCTTCTTTGGGGCTAGCAATAAATAGTTAGCCATGGGCGTATCTAGAATTTTCTTTGAATATTTACTCACCTTGTCATTTTCACATCAAACTTATAAACGATCAAATTCGCATCTCATGTTTTTGGATCAATTTTTCTTGCACATATTTCCTCATTCCACAAATTTCGGTTCATGATAATATTTTCACTAAAATAGAACAATTTTCTTGACACATAGTATCAAGAAGAGGTGTACCACAAGAGCGCTCTATGGCTCTACTCCTCTTTATTGTCTATAGGTATGCCTCAAGTGGTTAAGCATTCTACAAAGAAGGTAAGTTGGGCCATGATAACACAGTAGATGCACATTTTGCCCCCGCTGAATTCCTAGATGCGCCCACGCATATAGCTAATAGAAGTTGGCGCCGTGTTTTGAACGTGTGCGTGATAATATCGAGCCTCCAGGCGTCAACAGAGCTATTTAAAATTTTCTCAGTAAAAAAGTAAATTATGATGGGAGAAATTGATTTTGAAAGCATCAAAATATCAAGAAGTATCTATTACGTTAAAAGTATTACGTTATATTAGAATTAAAACATATTTAGTAACAATTCCGCGTATAACCTACTCCATCGTCTCTCCACGAGACATCATCAGGACACTACAACACTCGACCTTGACACTGAGATTGCCAAGCAACACCGACAGAGTCCAGCCAGTGGTGTTGCCTCTCCGAGCTCTTCGCGCAAAGTCAAATATATTTTCATTCTAATATTTTGCAATGGACTTCCGCAAAGTAACGTCTGAATTATTATTTACCTATTACGTATTAAATTTCCGTCAAATAGGTAATTCACTTAACAGATTATGAGTGACAAAATAACGGTTTGGTCAGAAAATAATTAACCGTATAAGATATGTTTTACGAATACCTATTGTAAGAGTTCGACAGGAAATAAAATAAAATGAATAATGTTTCCAAATATTTATGGAACATGCAAATACGCAAAATAACTTTACAAATATCTCTTAAACAAATAAACCTTGTAATTATTGTATTAAATACAACGTCCTTTCATCAAGGAGAGTGCAATACCGTGTATTTCCAGGACTTATTTAAACTGTGGTATTTGTTATCTGTACTCCATAGTACCTACTATAAGCACCGGCAGAACTCGAGAACTTCAATATTGTCGTTACGATAGTGTGAAAGTTTTCGGAAACTGAGCTTTGTAAGCATTGTGGTTCATCATCATCATCTTTAATTTGGCTTTAGAAAAGGGTGAAGTCAAGTTGTAGATGATGATGGACATGGCCTCCAAGGACGTAGTCATCTTGACGTAAGAATGGGACATCCCAAACAGCCCGTGGATGTCGTAAAAACTACTAAGACTAAGTGCTCATATAATACACGAGATATGTACGAGCGGCAAAGTGCCAACGGCAGAGGTAACTGTAGCCGACACTTGTCGATGGCAGCCGTCGACACGCGCCGACGGCAGCCATCGACAATTGACGCCAGCCGTCTACATTATTTGACGGCAGCCGTCGACTATCGACAGCAGCCGTACATGCATCGACGGCTGCCGTAGACAGGTGTCAACAGCTACAGTTACCTCTGCCGTTGGAACTTTGCCGCTCGTGTGAGTGCTTAGGGACACAGGCAGCAGCTTCCTTCTTTATTTTATTCAACACAACTACTGCGTTCACCAATCCAAGCGTGGTAATTATGGCCATATAATATAATAAATAATGTTGGACAATTCACATAGCATCATCTCCCTAGCTAAGCAGATTTTGTGTTATGGGTCCTAGTTGACTGATGTGCATGATACAATACATACATAGATATATATTTTTTGTTATAGATAGACGTGCCACGTCGGTCGCCAAAATCCCTCTCATTTGGGGGACGCATATCCAGCAGTGGGCGTAAGTATACTGATGGACAGAAGCTAGACTTCCAAGCTCTGGATACTCCATTATAGGTAGAGATTATAGGTATATGGCACTCATCAAAGTTTTTCCTGCGATTAATTAGTATTTACCCTTCTCCACAATCTCCACTCTATCGTCTTGTGTGGTATTATTCGGCGAAACGAAACTAATCCTGATTTTCGTCAATGGGCGAAACGAAACTAGTTATTTTTTTTTGTGGCGTTCCGCCCTTTTCTTTGCGCAAATACCTAATGGATGATTTGACTGTACAGCATATTAATTATTAGGCGATTTGACGCTACACCATTAAAATAAGTTCGACGGTCGAACAAATGAGAAAAATAATTCTGTTAAAAAATAATTGTTCGTTTGTTCTCACTAGTTTGAGTTATCGTAACGTTAGCATGTAGATCCGTAACTTCATGCTAGGGTTACGTTACGTTACGGCACTCGGGCGACAAGGGCAGGCTAAAAATTTTGAAAGGTTTTCTGAGTTTCGACTTGTTGATTGTAAATTTTGCAGTTCATGACCCGGTTTTACGTCTCAAGCGCATTTTTGACATGGCTGTTTACTTCCTTAGTTTTATAAATAAATATCAGAAAACGTTCGTCAGCTTTCGAATATAATAAATACCGTTCAAAACACAGTTCAAAATCTGACTTTCTTATCATGCGCTGTCATAACATCTGTTTGACTGACAAAGTACAGTAGCTACCGGCTGCCATATTAAATAAATAGCCAGCTAATAGACGGGAATTACGTAACATGGAAACAAGTACGAATTAGCCATTTAGCGTTATCTGGCTGACATGGACATCCAACAAGCACAAAGATTTTTTGTAACTAGAAACGACAATGACTGAAAAGCTTTTTGATACTTTTATACGTTTGTGCCAGGTTGTAGCGAAAACCTTGATGATTTATGCCTGATATGAAAATGGTCTACATTCTGTGAATTTAGGATACGTTTAATTTTCTTATTAATTGGGTACCTTATCATTATCACCTGACGTCAATTCAAAAACGTTTTATAGCAGTTCGTGCTAGTATTATTATACATTAAGTATATTCTCTGCATACTTCCGGTTCCTAGTCTAGGTTAGTTTAGATCTTAAAGCTAGATGTCTCGTAGACCACACACATTAAATTAGCATAAATAGGTAAGCAGTTGTAACTCGTGACATGGTTATTTTAAAAGACGTCGTTTATGAACATAATTTTGGACGACCATTTTTAACCGACTTCGAAAACAGGAGGAGGTTCTATGTTCGGCTGAATGCATGTTTTTATGTATGTTCGTCGTTTTCTTCGTTTTTTATGGACCCATTTAGATGATTCTTCTGCAGTTGTATTGAGGATGATCACGTAGTCCCACCAAATTATTATTCAAGAGGGATGCCGTAAAACTTAAAAAAGTTTAAAACTAAAGGGTACCGTCGAATTATTACCGAATTTTTAGCATCACCGTGACAATGCTCCAGTACCTACTATATCTTTCAAAAATATTTAAAGGGTAAAAAGGTTAGGTTTAAATGAGAATCAAATGGTCTTTTGAAAAAATAAGAATAAATTATTCCTTTCTGACGAAACAAAATTTTGTGTTATGTTAGGTTAACATTTCCAACTAGGTAGCTAGTAAATTTAAACAGTGGAAACTAGTCCACCCGACCTATGGATCAGAGTGGAATAGATTCAAGCAGTGCAAAGTAATCCACCCGACCTACGGATCAGAGCGGAATAGGTTCAAGCAGTGCAAACTAATACACCCAATCTATGGATCAGAGTGGAATAGATTCAAGCAGTGGAAATTAATCTACCCGGGCTATGGATCAAAGTGGAAACTAATCCATTAATCGATAGCAAAGTGGTTCATAGTGGAATGGGGCGATATAAAGTTATCTACCGAATCATATCCAGTAGCTCTATGACAATATCACTTTCACTGATCTTCCATACATCCTAAAAGCACCTCATTCGTCAATACAGACAGGTGACCGATCTGGATTATACCAGTGAGTAACAGTGAATATAAAGTGCTTAATTCGATACTATGATGCGTGGGAGTAGAGTTATTGAAGTAAGTTCATATGTTTCACTTTGGAGATAATTTTTTGAGGATGCTACACTATGGCATTTTTAAAATATATTGACTGCAAACTTAGTCCCCAATATGTAAGAAGGATAGGTATATTATGTAAAGAATTAAAATCAAATCTTGCGGTACCATACAGCGATTGAAATATGACTCCACTCTCCTGATGCATAATCTCATCTATTGATCCATACAATTTTTTTTACACTGTTTAATTTTGTTCTATTTGATGCTTTTTTGTTTGTTTATTTTTTATGTTCAGGTGTACTGTGTCTGTCACCATTTGTAACATTCTAAGAGTTCTTGCGTCATCCCAAAACAAAAAAATACCATTTGTTAAGCTTAAACCGGCGAGGAATTCAAGAAAATATTTCGAAAATACTACCTTCTACTTCTGAGAGACCAATTTTAATTAATAACTAAATTATTCAAAATCTCAACCTGAATTTAATAAAAATCACAAGTGGTACAGGCTCGTGGGCCGCCGGTTATTATACAATTCGATCTTGTAATTTTTATAGTTACAATGTATTGCGAAACTAAGATTTATGTTATGTTTTGATGATTCAATTGGTAACTCGTTTTGTTTATAGCTGTTTTACTAATGTCGTCGTAAAGTTGATTGGTTTCGTTAAATGCCTTTGTCTCGCTAGAATTCGTTAGACATAATTTTTAATTGATTGTTCTTAGCAGGAAAATAAAGTGAAATATCAGGAAGTCGATAGGTTCAAACGAAGCTACTTCGATCTTTAGCTGATCTCAGATGTAAGGTATTTATTTCCGGATCATATAGTCACTGCACCACCTCTCATCATTCTTAAATCGCGGTTCATTGAAAAAGTGTTCTACAGGGTTGACGATTAAGTGCAAAAAATTTAGTAATATTTTAATTATTTCCTTTGTACTATTCATGTATTGTATTTTATGTTGTTATGTGTATTCTATATTAATTCAGAATATTTTTTTTCTTACATGTAATCATCATCATCATCATCAGCCCATACACGTCCACTGCTGGACATAGGCCTTAGTAATATTTTAATTATTTCCTTTGTACTATTCATGTATTGTATTTTATGTTGTTATGTGTATTCTATATTAATTCAGAATATTTTTTTTCTTACATGTAATCATCATCATCATCATCATCATCAGCCCATACACGTCCACTGCTGGACATAGGCCTCCCCCGTACAACGCCACAAATAGCGGTCCTGAGCCGCCTCCAGCCTCCTCTTACATGTAATATTTTTTATTAATTAGTTAAACAAATAAATTTATTATTCTGAGTTAATCACTGATACCTTTTTGCCGCATATTGGTTAATTTTCTAATGTCTTTTTTTCGTGATCAAAATTCAGCCAATGAGCGGCGAAAATAGTATCAGTAAATTATAGTCACACATAACTACATCTTAATTGGCCAGCTGTGGTTGATACCTAAAAAAAATCATGCGTTGAACCTAGTGAAACCATCCATTATTGTAAGCTAGGTATGCCAACCATAAACAGCTTACTTCGTGATACATATATCCATCATCATCACCCTACAGCCGCTGCGCTGGTGAGTCTTGGTATTGGTCATGGTCACTCAGCATTAGATTTGATTCATCATCTTCATCTCACCTTAGAGCCGCTGGTGAGTCTTGGTTGGCTATTTCTTTCCAGTCTTTCACTTCAATCGCCTTGGGATCCTGTTCCATTAAATGCAATTATCTTTATACACTGAATTCTTATATTTTTTTTTATTTAAGGCATGATCTTGAAGGAATTTTATTATGTATAAGCTGCAGTATATCAGACATTGCATAAAGTAACGAACAAGGTGCGCACAAGGATACCTTGCGGTTTGTAGCCGCAGCACGCCGTGATAGTCTGTACTATAGTAAAGTACTTTACTAGGCGCAACATAATGTAAGGTAACCAGTTAAAACATTAACAAGACAAGAAGATTCTTTATTGCCAAGTTGTTAAGTTGCCTGGGCTTTGCGATTTTTCTAGATACATATATGTTTCCTTTGTTCTTTCATAGGTTAAAATCTATCTCGTTCTTGTAAAATCTATCTATCTAAAAGGTACTAAGTAGTCTTTTATTTCGCTATTAAAGTTTGTGTGTTATGTTTTGTAAATTAAAAAAATCTTTCTTGTTTCCAAATTCTAATTGAGATATATATTCGTTCAACAGTGAAAGTAGGGTAAGAGACAGACAATCGATGATGTTAAGCATTTATTGTGGCCTGATAGAGCTCTAAAAATCAACTCTTCTTTATCGTTTTAATTAACAACATGGTTTTGTTCTATTCATGTACGGTTGTCTGGTAGAGATCGATTGTCTAGTGAACGATAAGACCACTAATTGTCATAGTTTTTTATCAAATTTTTTGTAAATTGTTTTGTACAGTATGCAATAAAGCATTTTCAATCTAACTACATTTAATATGCAAAGACTTTGACTTATTATGTTTTAGAAACTTATCTGACGACGACTCTATTGTATTTTGCCGCTCACTAGGTTTTAATATGGGCAATTTACTTTAAACTCTTTGTCTTGAATAATAAATGATATTAATATATTTTAATCTTTGTCTTTGGCTGCTCTCCAGTGTGTTTGTTGGGCGTTGCAGGCGGACCTTGGTCCAGTGCGCCACCATCGTCGTGAATCAAATACGCTTTGTAAACCGTCTTTTCTGCAAAACTTATTACTTTGTGCCATGGATATACATAATAAACTACAGTAGACTTGAGATAGTCTTAATCTAAGCTAAGAATCTTGGTCATGACAATGTTACCAATAAAACTAAGCGAATGTTTTCAGATGCTGGCGATAACTTAAAGCTCAGATACTCAGATAGGTAGATTAGAAATACTCGGGTGCTGTAGATAAAAGGTAAAGTAGAATCTAATGGCTGTTGATGCTATCTTTACGTGGTGCTGCTACCTCCTGTAGTTTTACTATTCATTTCCTTATGGTACTTTTACCTGGTGAAAATAGAAATTCTCATTTTATTCTTGATTTTAGTACCTCATCGATATTCGATGAGGGTTAGGGAAACTGCGATGAGAACGTCGAAAATTATAGGTATATAAATTGTGTGGTCCCCAAGGACCCCCTTGAAGACGAGAACTAGGTTCTCGTCCGGGTCCTTGGGGGACGAAGGCGCTGCGGGTTTTAAATTTTATCAGGTCAACTGTTCGCGACACGTGACCCGAGAGCTGGTGATTATCTGGCGCAGCGCATCATGTCATACAGCGAAGCAATGGCAGCTTCATGGAGACGTTTTCGATTGATGTGGATGTTTTAATTGTAAACAATGAGTAAGTAGTAATTTTTTTAATTAACTTTAACCTATCTTATTAATGGTACAAAGTGCAAACTCTAATGAAAGGAAAGAATATTTATATTCAAGTCCTGTTAGGAAGACAGACTATTTTTATTGATCCAACGAGTTTATCACTCTACTCCGTAAAACGATTTCGATTTAAGTATAACAGATATCGTATATTTAACCAAAAAACTAATTAATATGGTGGGCAGAGAAAATACCTAGCTTTAAAAACTTAAAAGTTCTGTGATTTTGATTGAGCTAGGTATCAATTTACCATTTACCGGAGTAGGCGTTGACCTCCAGTCCCACAATTGAGTCATAATCTAGCATGTTCCCAAACAACGAGTCTTGGAAACTAAAAACTCCGTAACTAACATGAAAACCAGTACGATTAGCTACAGGTTGCAGCCCAGTCATGCATCCCTGAGTGATTCCACCAGACGCGGGCAATTAGACGAAACTGGTAATCGTTTCATCTAAACGTTCAGATGAAAGTGTATGATAAGTTGGGAACAGGGGTGGAGCTAGGAACGGGGTACTTTAAGCTGCGATCACAATAAGCTATAGGGTCGCCGTGACACCAAAGCAAAGAAAAAATTGCAGAAAGGTTGGATGGTGCTGAATTTTGGAGTTAATTAATTATATTTCTAGAAAAGACTAAGAAACAATATCGCTACCTATCTTCAAATTCTATAATTAAGAACAATATTTTCGAAAAGCTTTCGTCCCATCACGAAATATGTATGAGTTAAAGAAGTTAACTATTTTACGGTGGCCACAATTCACTATTTTTTCCTACATACATATATGCAAAACTTGACAAAATTACTAACATAAAAAGGCAATAAATAATTTGTAACAAGAAACTTACATGAAAATATTTTCTGAAAGTAAAATATAACATATGACGAACGTTTTCATCAAAACAAAAAGCTCTACCAAAACGACTCACTAAACATCTGGGCTGGGGATACCACAAGATAGATAACAAAGTACCTACCTAATTCAGAAAAATAAAGTATAGTTACCCGGTTCCTTACCAACATTCTTTCGCGTGCCTAGATAAACATTTGTGTAGTGTAACTGAATGTAAACAAAAAATATCGTAACACGTGTCACACCTGACCCTTATCCTATGCTGTTTTATCCACGCAAAACAACATTTGCCTATGAATCATCAGGCAATTACTTCTACATTTTATTACCTACGTGTCGTAGTATATGAGTTTCTAAGTTCCATACAATTTTTTGTCATGAAACAAGTAGTAAGTAGGTATATTATGTATATTTGTAGGTATATTTTGTAAAGCTGCAATTAAATATTAATTATTTTTCAAAAATGTTAGATCCCGTGGTTATTTCTGGCTTTTATAAACTTAAATCATACCCCTGTTGAAATATCCTGGATCCGTTCCTATTATCCCCTGGACATTGCGACTTATTTCTCCCGTCATTCTTGTCATAGACATAGACTATATACATTTATTTGGTTTCGTCATTCATTATACGATACTACGATTAAATTAAATACGCTTCGTGTAATCTGATTACAACCTTCAGCAGATATTATCAACATTGATTTTAATCGTTGTACCGGATCACCGTCAACACAGGTTTATTCTATTTATTCCTCTTTTCAACGGTTTATAAGCTTGAATATTCTGGACTAGCTTTTATCAGCTAATATTATAAATGCGAAAGTTAGGATGGATAGATGGATGAATGTTTGTTACCTCTTCACGCCAATACTACGAAAGGATCGGCTTGAAATTTTGTAGGCATACATTAGGCCTGTGATAACGTATACCTTAAGCTACTTTTTATCCTCCAAATTTTATCAAAAAAAGCGTGCGAAGCCGCTGGTAGAAACTAGTAATATTTAAATTACCTGAACCCATAAACTACGGGTACAGGTAGTTGGATACTTAACTCGAATTAAAATAGCAAAAGCTAATTTTTTAAATATTGAAATGTCGCACCCACCCTCCGCCCCGGGCTGTGTCGAACTTTGGTTTGTAAACTTCATCACGCGTATACCCCGCCTACAATGCCGCGCCGCCGCCGCCGCCGCCAGGCTATATCACCGACTTCAGTGTGGACACTCCATTAGGACAACCACCGGAACTCGCAAATCCCTTTGATATTTCCTTCGTAACTCTTGCCTCTTCACAATCGAGAGTGAAGATCAAGTGGTTATTCACTCTCGTTCGTGGATCGCTCTCATCAGCGGATGCGCGCGTTTTACCAGCACTTTAGTGTCGTGATCTTTCCAACGGACACTCGATCCACACTCATCGCGATTTCGTTTCTCTGATTGCATCTAACTTTCACCAGTGATTCATTGAATTCTTTAATTGATGCTAAATATCGCTGATTGTAGGGTCATCTGCTCTTGACCCCTTTCTGATTGAATTAGTGACACTGTGCTTGCGAATTTTTATCTTTGCAAAAACTTTTACTTATGACACGTAACGTTAGCTTGAGAAATAATTACCTCCGATTCAAAAATCTGGATATATTTTGCAACAAAACCCAAGGAATATTAGTGGAAAATATTTAACGACATTGGTAACATAGATGCAAAGCACAGAAGCTCGAAACAATTATTGGTTTTAAAAATTTTCGTTCATCATTTAATTGATCTCTCGTTCGTTTTCGAATTCAAATTTAAGGTACACATTCGAGATTATGCAATGTTGAAGTTTGTGTTTTAGTTTTTAGTGATGTTTCATGAATTTCTTTGTTGACATAAAATATCTTGGATTCTAAATCGGAGTATAGTACCAATACCCAAGGGTATAAATAATATTTTAAGTCTGGTTTGCTCTCATTATGACAGATTCTCAAAAAGATGAAAATAGGAACACTTCACTTTGTTCCCTCCTTGGTTCCCTCGCAAAGGAGTAGGTACTATTTCAACAACAAAAAAGCTAAC
The DNA here is from genome assembly GCA_947859395.1 of Eupithecia insigniata. Lineage (NCBI taxonomy): Eukaryota > Metazoa > Arthropoda > Insecta > Lepidoptera > Geometridae > Eupithecia > Eupithecia insigniata. The sequence continues at coordinate 3,414,849 of OX402003.1, forward strand.
GCTTGGACAGATTCTCAAGTGACAGTTCACAGTGGCAGTTATCGTTAAAATGTAGCAAAAGTATACGTAAATGTAATCTCATCTCAATAGTCATAGTTTACGTTAAGAATTTGACAAAACTTAAACATGATCGATAACAAACGTAGCAGGGCATGTTTAACCGCCTTCAAAACCACATAAACGTTTTCATAGATCATGCAAGGTCGATAGCGTCGCACACTTGTCTTCTTTCTGGGTATCTAATGAGTTGCTGTTTTCACTCGCTGCTGTCCAGGTGTCTATAGCAGACGTGTCGGACTAATATTGATCGGACAGCGAGAGTCTTAGTGCCCGAGGGAGGCTGTTATTCTGAGTGAAGACGCGCCGAAGGATGAATTCAGCTGGTCGTCAATTTAAATCATATTAAATACGTGTTTTTATACAAAAACAGAACCCTAATCACGGTGAGAAATTGAGGTATTTGCTGCACTATGTGGCAAAAAACTTAAGGCAGTTACGAAAACCGAGCGGCTCAGTAAAAAAGTTTAAAGTATCTATATAAATTCAGTTATTCCATACAAAAGACATAAACGCGCACCGAGATTTATAATTTAACTAGGCACCTAATTACCATTCTGAATAAAAGACTGTGCTTACCTTATCTTGATATTTTTAATATCTGCAAAAAAGTAAAAAAATCCTTATTACTTTATTGTAGTTGATTTTTAAACACAATTCAAAGTCGGTAACTATTTGCCGATCGAACCTTTCTTCAATAAATATTGTCAATAATTAAATCTGCCAAGCATTTTAGTATGTACTTATTTTTTTGTTCGGATTTATTGTCACAATTTTCAGCTAACTCTAAGCTTGACTAGAAGTAAAAGCACCAATATTTTAAACCATAAAGGTTCCGATAACATTTTATATAGAACCTCGTTTGACTGTTTTTCACCACTTAGCCTAGGCGTGAGTCTAGTCGAGTCGAGGTAGGTTTCCGATCTGCTTCCTAGAGAATACGGAGGCCTTGGCAAGCCAACCCACGTCCGATCGCCCGATAACGTCCGATACAGGAACCGATGTTACACGCTCAATAACATGTGAAAGCAACAGCAAGTGCAATATCAGAAGTGATTGCGACTCGATTGAGCGGAAGGGAACTAAATCTATCCTTTACTGTCTGTGTAGATTAGTCGGGCTTATCAGTTGCGAACTTTCTTCTTTCTTTCTTTCGATTTTAATATCACATAGGTTTATAGTATACATAAGTAGGAATATCAACAAAATTATAGGTAAATAAACTCTACTATTAGTCTGCTCTTCTGTTCTTATGGTCTCTTTTTCAATATACTAAATAAAATAGATTACAGAATGGAACATAGAACACTGTACTAGAAAGTAAATTGTTTTATGGAATATTTATGAACATAACTAAACTGTGTCTTAATTTTTTATTCATATTTCCAGATTTAGTGATAGTCAACTTGTGTTATACTAATAAAATGTAAATCCTTTATTGGCTATAATATATACATATAATATAATATATATATATTGGCTATATTGGTTATAATTGTTTGAGTTTCGTTAAGTTTATCTTTAAGGGGGATTTTGTGAATAAATAAATTTCTGATTAACTAAGATATTTTTTTATTATTTGTCGTTTACGTCACTTTTACCTAGTAGATATGTATCTTGGTCCCTTTTTAAGGCCCTATAAAATTAGCGTCGTCAATTACTTATTAGTCTCGGTGCAGCCAATCGCTAATTATCGTGAGGCAAAAACGTATTCCTTTGCGCAAATTTCAGAATTTTCGACCGATGCGACGATCTACTCATGCTGAAGCATCACCGGGCTGCAGCGGCCGTTGAATCTGTTATCTTTTTAACGTATCTACATTTATTTCCTTCCAAATTCCCGTACTCCCATTTATAATGATCCCGGAAAATGCAAGACAAACGCTTTGTTAACACATGGTACCTAACATTGTTTCCGCGGTATAAATCCAGGGTAGAAAACAGATGCTTGGCGATATGAGCAATAAATCGAACCCAACAACTTGTTTATTCTGTGGTGCTGGCGCCAGCGCTCCTAGCTCCTAGCTCCAGGCTGGGGCGGGGCTGTGATTGTAATCGCTTTGCTCTAGCTTAGCTTGCCTATGCATTAAGGTACTTAGTTTAGTTGAGGATATTGATAGCTGTAGTAACCTAGACTAGCCTGCCTGCAGCTTCGCTCACGTGGTTCTAGGTGAAACATATGTAGATTAGAATCAGAGATTTGAGAAAAAAATAACATACAAAATTCACCTCCATAATCTCTAACACCATCCTACAGGTATACCATCCCATCATGGAGTCTTTCAACAGAGTCCTTACTCTTAAGGCTCCTTGGGTTGGGATTTTGTTGAATGGCTGCATACCTCTTTATTGTGACATGAAGTACCTATTTTAATTTTATTTTATTCTTATTTTGATTTTAATTCTATTTTATTGTAGTGTATGGTGTATGTACCTACTCATATTGGACAATGTCTGAATAAACAAACTTTTTTTTTTATAATTTTAATAAAGATTTACCAGTTGAAGTTATAATTAGTCAGTACCCATTTCAACATACTGAGTTCCTAACCATGTTTATGATCTCTGTTACATCAAGCCATTTTCAAACATTCAATATTATTGAATGTGACATAAGTATAAATGTTCAGTTTGGTCAAGGAAAGCTACGCTTAATTATTTCTTGATATCCCGTTCATCATACCAGCTTCGTCCAACCAGAGGGACTCTTTTTCGGTAGACGATAGTATAGTATTAATCAAAGGTCTTATTTATATCATCATCATCATCATCATCAGCCTATACACGTCCACTGCTGGACATAGGCCTCCCCCGTACGACGCCACAAATAGCGGTCCTGAGCCGCCTCCATCCATCAACTCCCTGCGACCGCTACGATGTCGTCGGTCCATCCGAGTGGATGGTGTCCCATGTAGGGGGGATTTGCCATAATCACCACGCTTGGCAGGCGGATTGGTGATCGCAGTGTTGGTGTTTAAAAATACTCGGAAGGAAGCTGCTGCCCATCCTCTGCTAAGTTCCCTTAGTCGGCTCTTACGACATCCACGGGTTGAGTTGGAGGGGTCGATATTCGTACGCCGCCCCACGGCCCTTATCTATATAGAGCGAGTTAAAATTTAGCTCACACCAGACTGCCATCTAGGTTGTCTGGAAGAAATTGATATTAGCGATAAGGCCGCCTTCTGTACTGTTTTTTTTTCATTTAGATATAAGATGTTATTTTAATGTTAACTTAAGTTCATTCATGCATACTGCCTGGTGAATATCACAGACTACTGGAGATATTATACGAGTATCAACACCAGAGAGTAAAATCCAGCTGCAGATGATCTTTTACTTTCCTTTTCCCCGGAGTTTTCCGCGTTCAGTGAGACTTCTTACATACGCCTTAGCAAATTGTGTAACATTAAAGGAAAGCACCAAGTTACCAAAGAGACAGGGAAAAGTGTAAAACGTCTCGTTATTTCGACAAGTTCCGACAATTAGAGCTGGATTCGACCATGTATGTGTATCGCACCGCGGGGTGTCTGTCTGTCTGTCATTGCGCAGGCTGTTGTATAAGGGTTGGTACCATGTTAGCACATATGTGAGTTTTCTTGTTGCCTTTCTAAATTAAGAGTAAATTGTGCTTACTGTTTATGCTTGGTTCTAGAATCCAAGATATTATATGTCAACAATGTGTATGAACAAAACTTAACTAATCTAATAACGGAAAACACCAATATTATCACTAATACAACAATCACTAACAAAAGCACTCACTTCGACGAGGTATTTGCACAAATTTGAGTTCTAAAAAAGTACGACAGACGAATGAAATATAATGAATAAAATGAAATATGATGAATAATATGAAATATGATGAATATTATGATATATGTATGATGAATATGATAAAAACTCTAAAAAATTCTGCAATTTGTTCTGATGATTTAGATTTTTGCTATCCCTTTGTTTATAAAAAAATATCTAAGATTGTAGAACCGAGCATAGACTCGTACCTCATATCTATAAACTCTGAGACCACGGCCGCACTGCAGGATGGTACGGTTAGAGTCAAATTGATATCAGCATCTACAGTATAGGTAAACAATTTGATATACGCAGTTCGAATCATCATATTGTTGTAGGTCAAGGTCGTCAAAATATCTTAGTACTCATTGTTTCTTATGTATGTATATGAGGTTGTTCAAAATTATTTTAGCTAACAAAACTCTCAAAGTTATCTGTGCATAAAAAAAACTTCAAAAATATTCACTCAAGAGTTTGCATAATACCTTTAAGAGCTTTGTTTGCTAAGATAATTTTAAACACCCTGACTGCTCATATTAATATGAAACAATGAGCAGTAAGATATTTTGAACACCTTGGGTGCTTACAACAATATGATGATTCGAACTGCATTATATCAAATTGCTTTTATATTTTTCAGATCATTTTGGCTACTCTAGACGCTCATATCAATTTGACTCTAACTGTAGGAAGGCGGCTAGGTTAGCTGGTTGCTTCGATGGTAAGTTTCGTCTAATACCTACCTAGCTAGACCCGTGGCTTAAAGTTCAAAATCCCAATACTGACAGCTAGACGCCGCCGCCAGCAGTGTGGCTGGTCCCGTACATTTTCATAGGTACGTTTGTTTTCTCACCTACCATTCAAGACTAAGTAAATACAAATTGCTTTTTCCCTACCATGCTGGTCTAGCAACATAGGCACAAAACCATTGTCACACATTAGTTCCGGTTTTAATTAGATTACTTGTAAATATGATTTTACCAATAAAATGAATATCTGACTGAAGATCCAACGATTATCTCATTGTTTTGAAATCCGTGGAGTGGGGCCCTGGAGAATTGCAGTTATGTACAGCTTTTTTTAAAACATATGTATTTAATACATATATATATAAGCCTCCCCCCTATACTTATTTACTTACTTGACGAAATTATCATCAATATAATTACAAAACCTACCCAAGCTGGATCAATTATAATTTATTTCCGGGTTCTAAAAATTGTCTTAGCGTCTGGTCGAAACGACGCGTGGCCCTGAGCTGGTGAGTATCAGGCGCAGCGCATCAGCATTGCCATACAGCGGGGCAATGCAGCCAGCGTCTTGGGAACGCTTCCGACTGGTATTGATATGGATCAGTTGAGCTAACTGTAGATTGTAACAGTCTGCAGTTAGCTCAATTTGTAAATCATCATCATCATATCAGCCCATACATGTCCACTGCTGGACATAGGCCTCCCCCATACGACGCCACAAATAGCGGTCCTGAGCCGCCTCCATCCATCAACTCCCTGCGACCGCTACAATGGCAATGTCATCGGTCCATCGAGTGGATGGTATCCCATGTAGACAATTTGTAAATACTAGTTCTAAATTGTTTATATTATTTGATTGAAATTTTCTTTGTTAATAAAGACTTACTATAATTGAATCGCAATATTGTAACTTGAGGTGCCCCTTAACACCCACGTGACTTAAGATGACATCTGAAGCATTTCTAGAACGGGCTTTATAATTACTTAATCGTGTCCATATACGTATAAATAATTACTTAACCGCCCACAAACAAGGAAGTAAATCAAACAACACGTACAGTAAGTATATAAAATTTTATTTCTACTTTATACATAAGGCTTGCCAATGTAATTGTAAATCTTAACTTCTAAATTACAGTTATTTACAATTTTCAATATTATTTATTTGAACGTAACTCTACTGCGAGGTTCATTGAACAATTCTATGCTTAATTGCTATAGGTATAAAACTCGTTTTAGTATAATAGCACTTTAGTATTCTAAGTGACTCTATAATAGATACGTTCACAAAAGCTGTTCCAATCCTCAACAAAGTCTAAAACTGAGTCGAGATTGACTCGAAAAGAGTTTCAGCTTATATGGTATCTTATTTCATATAATACGCCTGAAACCATTCCATTCCAGTAGCTCTCTCTCTTTCTCACACTCAGTAACACCATTCTCTAGAGTGAGAAAGAGTACATGTTGACATGATAGGAAAAACACAGTTTCAGGCTAATGAAAAGTCCCTTAGGTAAAACAATAGATACTTACATAATATTAAAATCTATAAATGCTGGATTTAACTGTACATATGAACTTAAACTATTTACATAACAGTCTGTGGGTTTGTAACTAAAGTTAAGTAAAACTAGCGTTAAGTTATTAAATACTGAGTGATGGTCGTTTTTTCCTGACGCTCTTACTGTTTTTACCGAATATCGTGCCGATTACCTGCAAAAGAAATATATTTTAGGACATTTTACAATGGTAATCGTCTTATGGTGGGTGGTACACTAGGTACGCCTGCGATGGATGGATGGATTTCACGGATCATTTAATTTCACCTTTCATCGTAAAATGTCATCTTTCACTGTACGAAACGTGAGACCATGGATCCGGAGGAGTCTTTTGAAATAGTAGATCCGAAGGACTGAGTAACCATAACTAAATACAGCCCAGACACCGAGTAAGACACATCCTACCTTACTCAGAACAAGCACCCAGTTTTTGCCTCGAAGTAGACCTACCTTAGACACAGAACAAGAAATTACTGGGAAAAGCGCCTCTTACCCGCACTCTGCGCACGCTCAATTTGGTCGCTGAGAAAATAGATATGTTTCAGGTCTCTCTGAACGAACTCCGTAGGGCTACATTATTTGTTTTATGTTATTTGTAATGTTCTCCGTGGTGTGTATTATTGTGTCCCTTGCGATGCATAATTGGTATGTTTACGTATAATTAATTATAAATTGAACTAAGCTATTGCATTAGGATATTCCTGTAATGATTGTTTATGATTGAAAATAAATACTGAATACTAAAAATCACTTTCTCCTGGACGTGAACCTACCTCAGGCACAGAACAAGCAGGTAAGAGACAGAAGCTAATACTGTCTTAGAGTGGACCATCCTACAAGACAAAGTAAGCAGATCCTACCTTGGACACAGTAATCCGCTGGTTTTTGCCCTAATATAGACCTACATTTGACACCGAATAAGCAAAGTTTATCATAGTATCTTGGCGTATACCTTCCTAAGACAGAAAAATACTTCTTTAGAATAAGTAACCAGTTTTCGTCGGGCGTAGGCGGCAGCAGGCACCTCGTAGATCCGACACCGGGAGGACTCCTACCTGATCAGCAGCCGGTTTCTGCCTAGCCGTACACTTACCTTAGACACAGAATAAGCAGCCAGTTTCCGTCTCGGCGTGGGCAGTAGCAGCGCCAAAGAGCGCGCCTCCCGCAGCAGCGCGTGGAAAGCAAGCGCGGCGCCGGCGCACGACTCTGCCGCGGACACCTCGTAGAACTGACACCCGAAGCGGAGAGATAACTCCTGACCTTCCTCGGCGTGGACCTCCCTAGGGGACAGGATAAAGCTATGGTTAACAATAAAAATTACCCCTTCGATTTTACTTCAAACCATCATCATAACATTACGGCTGCAATGGGACACTCGCAAAATATTTGTTTTCACACAAAATAAAATAGATCAAAATCGATTCATCCTTTTGGAGATAAATAATAATAAATAAATAAATAATGCTGGACAATTCACACAGCATTATCTAGCCCCAAGCTAAGCAGAGCTTGTGTCATGGGTACTAGATAACTGATATACATAATACAATATATTACATAGATAGATATTTTTTTATTATACATAGAAAAACGACCAGAACACCCTGAAAAAATATTAGCAGATCGCACATATATTTGTCCCGAGGCGGGAATCGAACCCGTAACCTCCTGCATCGCAGGCGGACCTTCGCCCACCGCGCCGGTCGTCAGATAAGTGTAAATATTGATTTGTACAAACAAACTCGCACCAATGGAAATGTTAATCAAAATCGGGTAACATTAATTTAAAATCAGTAGTTACGTGACAAATTCCTAGTGAAAAACAGACCGCTAGGTACTTGACTTATCAGTTAGTTGTCTGGTCAAAAACTCAAACCTTGAAGTTTTTTAAACTCAAAGTGCTTTATTTCCTTTGGACCTCCAGGACTCTTGGACACGGCAGAAATATCAAATTCCATACGCAAAACTATATAAAATAAAGTAATTACTTTGATTTTCAGTTCAGTCGTTTTTAAGGTAAAGCAAAGAGGTGAACACCTTCACCTTAAGGTTGTTAGTTTTCGAGACAAAATATTTACCTCGCGTGTTCGAGGTCCCGTTTGTTTCCGAGCAGGGTAACGGCGGCGCATCCGGGCAGCCTCGTCCGCTCCAGTAGGGAGAGAAGCTCAGCCGCCGCTAGGAAGGACCGTCTCTCGCAGACGGAGTAGACCACGGCGAACGCATCGCCCCATCGCACGTGTTCCGCTAGGCAGCCACGAATCTAAGGAGGGTTTAAAGTTAATACTTTCGTACTTGCGAAACTTCCTCTGGACTCTGGACGCTAGAATAGAATCCCTCACTCGTTCTAAGAGGGATTCAAAGTAGTCAAACTTAAACTCTCACAGTTGCTTGGGCTTGCGAGAGCCAGATCCTTACTTTCACTAACGAAGTACGAAGTTATGGATGGCGGACGTTTTCCTACTATAGAGATACTTTTAATTTGACGACTGATAACGTAGACCTCTTGGGAACCTCGCTTCTTAATACAAGTTTATAATAACTAAGGGGAACCAAATAAACTAGGCCCAAAGGTAAAGTCAAAACTGTACAACTCAAAGATGTTCGCAAACTCGTCGCTTCATCGCAACCAGACAAATTAATGACTTATGAGTCGCAACGAGTTTTCAAGCGTATACGAGAAATAAAACGTGAAATGGTAAGATAAAATGCAAAACATGCTTGTAATTATTTCCGATGATATTGAAGCTTTGGATTCTGCAGACAAAAGGCGGTCAAGCGGTCAAAAATACGATGATCGCGTTCTGCACGCTCTATTTTAGTTCCAACTTCCAATTGTTATTGTTTCGCTTTCTTTGGTGACCTAATCCACTAGGTTCAAAGAACTTTGCTCACATTTGTGAACGCATTAACTTTATCAGTTAGTTCAATTTACCTATGGGATAGCTGCGAAACACAAATGCAAATCTGCTTTCGGAAACCCAACGAAAGAGCAAAGGTTGGAAGCGATTCATGACGTCATTCTGGAAAAGACCTACCTACATCCAGTAGTAAATTAACTCCAGCTTATTATTATTATAAATCACTTATTCTCTGTCACTGGATATGCACCTCGGCTCAAAGTTTAGCATACATAAAAGTCACTAGAGCGAAGCGAGCCCCATCAAACTAGAGCGAAATCGAAGAGATTACAAACACCTATAAACCTAAATCTCTGTCACTAGCCTATCACACCTATCAGAATCTAAAATCGTACGTTTATTTTTATCGGCACGAAAATAAACGACGTAAGATTCGTAAGAAAAGTCAGTGAACTTCACTATAATGAAGTCACCATCGCGTACGCTACGGAATCCGGTATCGAGGCCATTCGATCGCTGCACCGAATAATACCGCCGATTGCGCAACCGACAATCGATTCGGGACGATCGCAGTTCCGTTATCGATTATTTTTAATAATGCGTAGTCAAATTGTTTAGATGCAATTCGTACATGGAGTCGAGAATTGCTTGGGTGTCGAATGTTAAATGCCCGCTGTTTGACCTGTCAGTTGGAGTGGAGTTGGCCAATTGACAAGGTGTGATCCAATCCAATAATAAACTGATGCGATTTACGAAAGAGGAGAAGTAGATTCATCATATCAGCCCATACATGTCCACTGCTGGAAATAGGCCTCCCTCGTACGACGCCACAAATAGCGGTCCTGAGCCGCCTCCATCCATCGACTCCCTGCGACCGCTATGATGTCGTCGGTCCATCGAGTGGATGGTCTCCCATGTAGGGGGTGATTAGCCATAATCACCGCGCTTGGCAGGCGGATTGGTGATCGCAGTGTTGGTGTTGAAAAATACTCAGAAGGAAGCTGCTGCCCTTCCTCTGGTAGGTTCCCTTAGTCGGCTCTTACGACATCCACGGGTTGAGTTGGAGGGGTCGATATTCGTACGCCACGGCCCCACGGCCAAGAAGCGGAAGAAGGCGCAGAAGTAGATTACACAAGCTAAATTTTCAAAAAACTCTTAAACAACCTACGATTTGTTTTTTTGTTATACTACCATATATTTTGAGCGGCTATACACCAATGTTCGTCAAGAACACTTTTGATCAAGGCACCTATCAAACAAAAACTAAATTCAAATTCCTTTCATCTTAATATTTGGGAGGTCGAATTCTACAAACAGACACACAGGTCAAACTTCTTCTTTTTTCGTGGTTCAAAATGAATTCTCTATGACACGAGAAAACTAAAGATCGATTCGGAAAAAAAATTGCAACAGCATGAAAAATCCAAGGTGTACTAAACATTTCTAATGAAAACATCAATTACGCAATAGACGTGGGCCCTTGCGTAGGATTCGCCCCGGGGCATGCACGATCGCATCTGATAACACTCTACAAGCCACATAAACTTTGTCTAATTAAATTGTACGGGCATCAGTAGATAAACATCTTCATTGTTCATCGCTAAATTAAGTTTCGACCTGTCTATTATTTCACCGTTTCATTTACCTAGTCGATGGCGAGGCTTTTGTTTTGTGACGGCAGATAGACAATCTATGGCAGCGGTGCTCAATCTCGGACTATTCAGGCCCTTATGTAGCTCTTCAAGATTTCAAAGGGAAGGAGACTATAGGATATGGTCGATAATAATCACAACGAACTGACGGTAAACTTAAATACGAGCCACTAAAACTAGCGTCGAGCCGGAGCTTTGAAGGGCCAAGTCTAGGTAGACTAAAAGCGAAATAAAAGTATTTTTTGGAGATTTCGATAGCATATTGACCTTTACCTCCACAACGTTCAAATATAAGCACTATTTCTATGAAGATAACAAGTAATTCATTGAAAACTAAGAAATCCGACTCGGTACCAGCTTTTTCACGTTATTGCAAAATGTGGTGGCAAGGGCAATTTAGATAATAAAAATTTAGATAAGAACCATAGAGTCCAAACGAGTATTTTATACCTCATTTATCAAAATTGCTTTAGCCGTTTGGAAGCCTCGATGTAATAAAGAGTACCTATTACATAACTACATGACACTCTGAAAACATAACCCGCCTCGCCGAGTGAAAGAGGCGCCCGCATCACACATTGTTTATCATAACACCTGGATCAAGATTTCTTCAGATTCTTAGGACCGAAGTTTGAGCACCCCTGATTACAGTATAAGAAGCATTGACTTGCTTACCGCACAATTAGATGTATCTAGTATTTCAACTTCGGAAATGGCGCCGTCGAAAGCCACTCTGTGTTGATAAAGGAAATCTGTAACAAGAGAATTACGGTATATTGTCCAGCCTCGGGACTAACATCCAGACAAGCGGAAGCGTAAAGTTCTTGGCAACGGGTCTGTTGCAGTATGATTTACATTTTTTGAGTGATAGATCACTGCATACAAACATTAAGACATATTGCAAGTATAGAACTTTAAACTTAAACAAAGTAGCTAGTAGGTAGATAACTTGGGTTAAGCGGTTTTTTTTATACAGGGTGCAACATATTATTTGGACTACGGACGAAAGACCAGCCTTGTTTGCTAGCAACCAACCTATGCTGAGGCACGTTTTCAGACGTTCGGGATTACATTTATACGTATTTTTCGCTATAATTACTAGTATAGTATTATAATATCTGTGCTATAATATTATCCTGTTTTAATTTCCGTAAGTATACACGTCTGACGGCAGTGTTTTATTCTATACTAGCTGCTGCCCGCACCTTCGTCTAAAATAATGCTTGGCTCTAACACAATATTCACCTAGTAATAAGGTGAATATTGTGGCGTCGTTTGGGGGAGGCCTATGTTCAGCAGTGGACGTGTACGGGCTGATGATGATGATGATGATGACGGTGTAAATCTTTTCTGGCTTCATTATAAGTTACTAGCTGCTGCCCGCGCCTTCGCCCGCGTTTTATCGGAATAAAAAATAGCCTATATATTATTCCAGGTCCCAAACTATACCCATACCAAATTTCAACCTAATCGGTTCAGTAGTTTTAGCGTGAAAATGTAACAAATATCCATCCATACAAACTTCACCAAAGACATTTATAATATTAGTAGGATTTATTATGTAAAGCTGTGATTGACCAATAAAGAAAAATATAAACTCAGAAACTGAACGTTACCAGAGTTTTTCCCCCTTGAGATCCAGATCACTTTTCGGCTGAGTAAACATATTACGTGGCACCTTGTATTACTTGAATCGTTTTTGTCTTCCGTTCTCCCAGAGGTTGTTTTCGTCGTCACGGCAAGTTATGAAAGTTATTGCCTTAACATTTACTATCATAATCATAAAACTGATGACGCAGTTCGACACGTCAAAAGGTCGGAAAGAAAGACATTTAACTTGATTACGACAAAAGACAAAAACTGATATCAGCTGTATTGCTCCGGTTTTTAATGTCACATGACACAATATTCATTTCCTGGGATGCTGCACAGGGATAAATGAATACAATTACTATTTTCCATAGCTTCTGTGTTTACGAAAGCTCGGGGATAGTGTGAATAAAGCTGTGCGTCCACCGGATCGTAATCGGACCTTTAGATACACACAGCATCCGTTTTACAGCATCCGTTTTAGTGGATCCGTTTATTTTCCCCTGATAATGTATGTAGTTGTAGGAGCGAGTTCGCACACCTGACAGTATTCCGGATTCAGTATAGGATTTTTTCCAGTAGCTAAAAATCCGTAAAAAACGTTCCAGTAACAATCGTTTAATTGATCCGGAATACTGTATTATGTGTGAACTTGGTCTTGCAACTACATACGCCATCACGGGAAAATAAACGGATCCAGTAAAACGGGTCCTGTGAAACGGATGCTATGTGTATGGGCCCTTAGGATCGGATATAAGAACCTATCAGAGCGTAAGGATTTGGTGCTTTTTATTGATTTCTATGGTAAGGAGTGCATTGGACCGATAACAATTCCAGGGTTATTGTTAAAACCGAGACGTCGCGTACGCTCCGATACTAATTCGATGGACGCACACCTTTAAAATGCCGTAAATGTTAGTACCTATGTAATTTGCGCTTACCTCCAGTAGAGCTATATTCCCCGATGTACCGCCTCGTCAGATAGCGAACTACTACAGCTGTAACAAAAGAAAAGTTATTAATAACAATATTATCATATCAAATAACAATACCCACAACTTAAACAAAGATTTTAAATATAAACTCTATTGAGTATTATGTTAAGACGAAAGTTGCAATGAGGCCCATCCAAATTGGCACATGGTATGACTAACGATGGTAGATAAAGCTTTGCCCGTAATTTGTGATACCTTGTAATTCTAATTCTAAGTGGAGGTACTGGGATCTGCGCTGACATGACATCTCGCATGAGAAGTGCTTCTAACTAGTACCTTGTTCTAAAACTAGGTAGGTTTTTCTTTTATCTGACGACCGATGTGGCGCGGGGGGCGAAGGTCCGCTTGCGACGCAGGAGGTTGCGGGCTCGATTCCCGCCTCGGGACAAATATTTGTACGATCTGCAAATATTTGTTCAGGGTGTTCTGGTCGTTTTCTATGTATAATAAAAAAAACTATATACGCAATATATTGTATTATGTATATCAGTTATCTAGTACCCATAACACAAGCTCTGCTTAGCTTGGGGCTAGATAATGTTGTGTGAATTGTCCAGCATTATTTATTATTATTATTTATTTATCTAGATCTAATTACAAAAGTCACGGCTAGTTATATTAAAACCCCATCACTAGAGACTACTTTTTTGCGGGTACTCTAAATAGGAATAAAATTCCTGCTCTAACTGTGGTGCTCTTAGAATTGGTGCTCTAAATCGCGTGATTCCGGATCATAGGCATCAAAAGGATCTCGAGATAATAATTATCACGTAGTCTTTTTACTATCAAGTAAACATGATACATCAAATTCGTAAAACCACACAAAAAACGTAATAAACAAATCATTGCATCACCAATACAGGGTCAGCACGAAAACCTCCCACTTTCTAGAAGCAATCATCGCTTGATTAGTCTTTTCACTCCCGGTATTCCCGGCAACAATACAAACAGTTACCAAGAATGACGATGCAAGTCGCTTTGCTACCGAAGCACCGACAGTGTGGAGAATCAAAGAATCCTGTCACAGGGCTCGTCTATTCAAAAACATGATTACACGTTCGCCTAGCCTGGCGTTTGAATGGTGGAAAAAATAGGTACAGTCGGTGATAGAAGCTTTAGCTTAAAGCTATGGCTGCCGCAAAGCACAAACATGTGCATCAAATATGGGCTACTAAATAAATGAACAGATTGGTCTGAAATTTTGCCTAGTTGTAGCTCTAGGCCTGAAATAAAACATAAGATTTTATCCCATTAATCAGTTCCCATTGGATGTAAATAACCTTAGAACATTCCCTAGAACGTGTGCGAAGCCGCGAGCAGAAATATAGTTATTTTATAAAACTCAACACTGTGTTGACTAAATACAAAAAGACCTTTTGAAAAGTTTACGAACAAGGAGTTTAAAAGCAAAACGAGTCAAAGCTTTTCTGCCCAGAACTGTACTTGTTAGCTTCAAACGACTGACTTGACTCAAGAGTTACGACTTTTGACGTAAGCACAGGTCCTCTTGATGTCTATAATTATGGTACCACTGAATCAAAACGTGTAATTTTATTTTCGGTCTGTAATTCAATTGACGAGAGCATTGTTTGGGCTATTGTTGTTAGTTAGCTACGGTTTTGATAAATTGTTTCGGCTGTGATTATTACAGTGCATGATATATTTGAATCATTTCTAAAGACCTGTCATTATCTTTTATATTGAGGTATTTATTAGGCACTTACTAGATATAACTACAATAAAGCCATTTTCAATTTTTTTTTGTCTTTTTGCGTTGTGTTTGAAAAATGATTATCAGCATTATGCAGTGTAGATAGATAGATAGATAGAAAACACTTTTATTGCAGACTTAAAACAAGAAAACAGTTTACAAATGAGACAAAAACAACATAAGTGACAATGGGCGTCTTATCGCTCAAGCGTGATCTCTGCCAGACAACCTGGGAGTGTAGGAAAGAAGAAAAGTTGTGGTGTGGAGTCAAATCATTTTAAGAAATAGAAGCAACTAAACCCCTGTTCCCAGGGTTAGGTGTGTTAGCTTGTGGTTCGGTAGGGGTTATTTGTAGGGGTAGTTTTTGGTAGTGGCTATAAAAAACACGTGTCTGATATTTTTCATTGTTCTACTTGTATACCACGATTCATCCAATTGGGGCTGTCACACTTGTGTAGGTTTACTTGTTAGTAGGAACTTACTTGTGATAGGTTAGTATGGAAAATTATTCCAAATATATATATACATATACGACAACAACATAAAACGTATCCTTTAAAACTTCCGACTAAGACCATTTGCGCACTGGTGAAAAGAAATAAACATGGCTATCTCATAGCTATTAAAAGCTTACCCAAGCTACTTCACATTCAAATCATTTCGCTTCCCAAAGGAGTCTGCCCATATCCGTCCGTCTCTTGACCCAGCTGTTACACAACTGCACAATGCCATATTATATCACGTGACTGCATGCGACTGCGCATGACAATGGATTTGGTGGCATTCCGGGCACATTCTTATGACCATGTTGGTAGCAGGCTGCTGGCGCCTTAGAATCTGGATGTAGATTCTCTAAACCGAGTACTATCGTAACTATTCGGTAATATCGTGCCTAACAGACAATATAAAGGGTTGGTAGAGTTATACTTGGATTGAAACTTTTTAAGCTGTCGCGATTGGTCGCGGACACGGTTATACCTACACGACAAGTCGCCCCGTGGCCACGAACGCTGTAACGCGATGGAAACTTAAAATATAAAAAAAGGTACGCGATAAATACCCAATAAATAAATCTTTAATTCTTATATACTTGGATTGCTAGGACAAGTGTTAACCTATGTAAAGGGCATGAAGCATCTGCCTGATGCATGTATGATATATGCATGTACTTACTTCCTGAGACAGTAAATAGGCGCAAACCTCATTAATTTTGCTTTATATATTATTCTTAATTCTGTTTTTCAATGTTGTAGCTATCTGAATTTTCCAACGGTACTTTTGTATCTGAATGGAATTATAGAAAAATAAATTATTTAATTTATATTCTGTTGTATTGTATGAAGAAATAATTAGCCTAGTCAGTAGAAAAGGAAAGTGATTAAAATCGACGAACTTTGTAGAAAGACAGCAAAATTTACATGGTTACAGTAGCATTAATTACAACATTATATTGTTAAAGCTGCAGAAAGCATATATAAACATACTAAATGTTCCCCGCTGTTTCACCCGCATTAAAATCGAATTTCACATAAATTAGTTGATAAACAAAAAAAAAGACAAAAGTACAGACAAAAAGTAGCCTATGTTACTTTCCATCTTTTAACAAACTCTATGCCAAAAATCAATTCGATTGGTTGCTTACTTAGGGCGTGAAGGAAAGACAAACAAACAAGCTCACTTTCATTTCATTCAATTGCATTTATAATATAAGTTAGGATTTTTTGTTCGCTTGCTCAGTTCCCAAAGAAATACATTATACACAGGAATAGGAAGTAATACATTCAAACAAGCAGCAATAGGGAAGGTCTGTCTGTTGTAGGTATACCCCTAGGGCCCCGCAGCACATTGATGCATGGGCCGTTCCAGATCGCTCACTTATAAACTAGATCATACGGGATGTGCCCCGGGGGTGAGATGAAATAACGAGCAATATAGGCAATCGTTAATGTTACATACACAAGATTTAAGTTTATCGATTTATAGTTCCTCCCCGCGCGGCTTCGCAGGCATTGTTTCTATGGTAAAGTGCATTTGTATATCCCACTAGCTGCTGCCCGCACCTTCACCCACATATATTATTCCAGGTCCCAAACTATACCCATAACAAATTTCAGTCCAATCAATTCAGTAGTTTTTGCGTGAAAGAGGAACAAATATCCAGACCTACATCCATCCATTCTCACAAACTTTGACATTTATAATATTAGTACTACAATGTGAACTGATTTATGGCATGAAATGAAGCCTCGATTAAAATTCCCGTCTATACCAAAATCTATGCAAAATTTCAGCACGATCCGTTTAGTAGTTTTGGTATGTAGAAGTAACAAACATCCATCCACCCATAGACCCAAACTTTCGCATTTATATGTATATTAGTGTCACTTTGTAAATGTTTTTGTCGGTAACATGTTTGGCAAGACACCCAAGATTCAAAGATTACCTACTGTTTTGAAAGATAACGCAATCCTACATCTTGGGACTATTATCGATAAAGTATTGTGTACGTTTATTGACCACTACAACAGCAATAGAAGATAAGAAATCGTATTACACAGTTGTCACATCAATAAAGTTCGAGTCAAGAACCTTTCGAGCTGGCGCCGTTACAACATAGTGGTTTTATGAAATACGATCAAAATTCCACACTCTTGCTTCCCTTTCGTTTTTTTATCCACGTATTCGCAATAAACGGATTACTTTCTCCTATCCGATTACGTGTCATTTGATAAAGTTTCGTTGGTCTACTTTGAGTGGAACCATGCTGAATCGAATTTTTGCACGCTATGAAATAAGGCATCGCTCAAGATTATAGTATACTAGCTTCTGCCCGCGGCTTCGCAAGCACTTTTGATGTACCCTATGTCCGTCCCTGGAATACCATCTACCTTCCTGCCAAATTTAATTAAGATCCGTTCATCCGTTCAGGCGTGAAAAGTTAACAGACAGATATACAGAGCTACTTTCAAATTTATTATTTTAGTAGGATAGTCTTCAATCATACCTTCCGGATGAATTTACTCTTGCACGAGAAGTGTTGGCCCGTTTTAAGTTGTAAGTACCTAAGTACATAATGCCTCTACAGCTAAAATACTGTACTGACTGCGGTAGATATGTATTTACGTTTATGATACGACAATGTTATAAAATACGCGAAAATATATATCATGATCTGTTGGGACAAAATTTAATAAAGCAGTTGCAACGGATCAATGTTGCATCTGGAACGATGTGTTCAGATGCATCCACAAACTGATCATATGATCCGATGGGAATAACCCTTAATATTAACAGTATAAGCAAATAAGTAAAAGAACTTAATCATCACATCTTAAACAGAAATCGATCAATTGGATACAAATAAAAGTAAACTTTATAATCGCCGAAGCGTAGAAGACAAATTACGATGATCAAACAACATGGCACCACGTGGGTTGATAGATGGAGCGGCAACAGAAACAATGGAGGAACCGATGATAGACCTCGATGGCAGACTAAAGAACTATGGGTAATTAATAGATTACCTCGATCATTCATCACATGTCGGACGGACCGCGGTGACGGCCGGTATTTTACAACGATCAGTATTGACAGTGTTTGAAGAGGTCAGCAGTGTTGAAAAAACCCTTGATGTTATCTATAGAAATATTCAAAGCGGCCATGGCCAACGCTTTTTATATTACGAAAGTAATAAGATGATTGAACGATTGCACCCTAAAATACTGGTACCAACATCAATTAATAACTTTTCAATTTCTTGAACCCCATTACAGTCAAATACGACAGAATTGGCATGCGGCGAGTGTAGCGTGCTAGCAATGCATCAATGTTTCAACCGCGGCACAATACATCATACTGTGAGAAGGTCGCCGTCCGCAAGCATACCCGCGTCCCGACATCGACATAAACCTCTCCGCGCCCGACGAGAAATTAATGTCCAGCTTGACACCATCTCAACATGCGCAAAAACTAAATGACCCATTATATGTAGCTACAGCCTACATGCAATCATCTTTCGTATGTGTCACAAAAGCCACGGTAATTTTATCTTGTAACCAGGCAAGTGCATTGCTCTCTCACGCAACTCACTAATCTTCCCCGATGAAAATGGCTCACGCACGCAGCTTCAGCGGCCTGCTTAATTGAAAATCTTTATTAGCATCGAGATAATAAAACTGTGCCAATATAAAATTCATTCTTCGGATAACCACAGGGTGCTCGGGTAAATGCAGTACATCATATTTTTAAGAGCGGAGCCGTAGCCTGACCCAGATATCGGCAAGGAGATAAATATGGGGCTGCGGAGACTTAATGAGCGTCCACATAACGGACTCCATTATAACGTGTAAATAAAGCGCGGATAAGCTATTTATAAGAACGAGCTCTGAGAATAATTTCGAGCTGGAGTACCTGCACCGTCCTAGGCATTAAACGATGTTAGTCGGCCGCGGATCCGTGAGTGGCGGGGCCACTCCCACGGGCGGCTCGCAGACAGGATCTACTTTAAAAACATTTTCGCATGTCGGCCCTGCGCGGGTCCGGCGATGCAGCTAATGAATTGCAAACGCGTGCGTTGCCGCGGCCGGTCCGTCAGCCGTCAGCCAGCAGACAACCGGCGGACAATTAGGGCGGTAGGTACAATTACAAGCAGTGGCATGTCGCAGCGCTGGGCTGCGCGACTCGGCCGGTGGGTCAGCGGCGCGATTTCCCGGCAACCGCGACGCCCGCCACTGGCGCCAGCGTTGTGTAACTCTTCGCCCATTAACGCCATACCCGTCGAGGTCGTTGTTCCACACGCAATGCATACTATTGAAAAAGCTATCTGAACGCGGATTCCTGTTTTGCTAAAAGACTTGCATGGCATTTAAGCGGCTGGGAGTCGCTAAAGAAGTAATGGAATTTCCTTTAATTGCTTAAGCACTGTAATTAATATTGTACACATGCATCAGCAGAATACCACTTAAAGATCGTCTTATTGGATTCCTAGTTAATTAATTTTGATGGCATGTAATTTGTAAATCTTATGATTCCCCGTGCATTTATGCAAGGCAGGTGCCTGTCGGAGAGGGTTTTCGTATTTTGCGGTATCAATTTATACATATACAACAGGCACAAGTGTTGTATAATTTCTGAATACCGAGGGTTGACCTTGGTTCTCGTGGTTTCCGATGCTCACGACACAGAATCCTGTAGGGTCAGAAAGTCAGGTCCATGTATGTGACTGCGAGCTCTTACTCAATAACTGTATCTCTACGTGAAATCTTTGCTGATACGAATACTAGCGGAATTGTTGTTTAATCAAATATGTTTTCACGTGCATGGGAATTAGGAGAGCCGATATGGCAATTCGTAGCAATTTTTTAAATTAAGGAACATTTAATTTTTAATAAGAGTAAACTGTACTATTAAATATACTGGTACCTGCCATGTTGAAATTAAACATTTCAGCATTCAGTGAACAATATCCTCTAGAATGCCGATAAATATAAATTAATTTTGTTGTGCAAGTTATAAACATAGGCATTGTGTGATCAATGTTACCAAGAAAGGATTTATATGGAATGCACCGATAACATGCTCGGCTAAATAAATATTTGTTTACGCTTTAGTTATACCGAAAGAATTCATTAAGTTAACATCGTTTATCATTTTTGCACGAGAATTTAAATAATAATTTAAATCAAACAGATTTAGTTTAAGTTTCTGGTTTAAAAATAGTTCAAACGACGACTTTACTAGTGAATAAAATAGTCATTAAAAATATTTATATTGTTAAAAATCAAAAACTTTATATTTTTTTATTTCTGTCGCTTCGGTATTTAAACTATGTATGTCTGTAAAAAAGCGATGAAGAAACCTTTAGCCTGTTAGTTGTTTAACACAGAAGTTATTTTTTTAACTCAAATTAAACGGATTGCTGTTTTCGACACATAAAAGCAAACCTTTGACTCCAAAGTTTAACATTACGCTTGCATGATTACAGTAATTCAAGATAAGGAGGCACACAAGTCGTAAAAAAATTAAAATTTTTACAGGAACAAAGATTTTGTGCTCGCGAAATTACTCATTTCCCGTTACAAGTCGTGTGATCTTGGACAACAAGCAATTTGGTTGTCTCAAATTGCAGGGCTTGCACTTAAGCCGAAGAAAACCGGACCATGATAATATATTTCTTATTTTATTACCCTTTATAATGACAAATATTATGCACGAGTAATAAAAAGCTTTTGAAAAATTTTACGAGCTTTGAGGTTGAACAAAATAGTAGGACAGTTGTGTCGATAAAAAGTTTACACTTCAATAATAAGTAGCTAGGCAGTTAGGTTGATCTCTATAAAACAATTATGGAAAAAGCCGGTAGAAGTCTTTGACCGCAATTGAGATCAAATTAAACTATATTAGGATAAATAAATGCGAGATGACTATAAACTGAACAAGGAAATGCAATTACTAACCTGACTTTCCACTGCGTGGACTCCCTAGAACCACCACCCTTATACGATTCACAGTCATCTTCATTTGGACAGAGTTGGTTTTTCACAGTTTATCCAACAAAAATCGCCTAACCGGACATAATGGGGTTCGTCTTCGTGAATCACATACGCTATCTGTCACTTCATTAACGATTCACGGTCGTTGTCGCAAAAGCTAGTAAAGTTATCGTAAAAACTATCGATAAATGCAAACTTTCGAAGGGAATTTGGACGCGGTGTGCACGACCGTTCGCCGCGGCGGTTCCCGCGCGACTGCTGGCTGCTCGGCATCTCTCGAGAGCTAGGAATTGCGCTTGCGCTGCCTTCGACCGCAGCCTCCGACTCGAAAGACACATCCGCGCTCATATGCGCATTCATTAGTGTTCACATTTAAATAAATTTAGAGTCGTAGTTTCGATGAATTCAAAAGATGTTTGTTTTGCGGATTCTTTGAAGTTTTATCTAATGATGGAAGCAATTGTGATAGAATTGATAGTTATTATGATTTTGTGTAAGCCGGAAGGTCCGGTAGCTGGTCCGGATTGGACGTCTGCGACATGTCAAGGTGAGAGCGTAGTCGCGTCGCGTCGCGTGTCGCCATAAATTCGTTCTCGCCGCGACATAATTGGACCCGATACGCCTACGCTAAAGCTATCCTACAGCTTCTTAGCTTAAAATAATCAAACAAGTAGATAAGTCTACGTAACTGATATGGTGATTTAAACGTGGACGAGAAAACTGAGAAAGCAGAAATTTAATATCTTCTAAGAGGTGATTTAACTGACTTAATATTTATTTTATTAATCAGAAGCAAATAATTGAAGTTAACGGGAAAACTCTGGGAGAACCGCATGTTGTTTTTGGCAAAATTTGCAATTAAATATTGTCCGGAAAACCCAGAATGCAACACCTGAAAATTATGATTTCATTTTAATCAACGACACATCTGCAGAAGATTTGCCATCCCCACGTCATGTGAGAAAAAGGCAGAATGACGATAAAATTTACAAAAGATTATGTGACTATGATTTTAAAAAAAATTATTAGCGCCGTGCTTAAGCGATGTCAGTCGCAATACTGACTCATCATATCACCATGTGAAGAACCCGCGGAACATTTAGTTTTCATTTTCGCTCAACGAGTTGCTCTAACAAGCCAAAGAATTTTAGATCATTTCACCGACCTCATATAAAAGTAAAATGCACGATAACGCCCGCGCATAATCCCGGCAAAGATGGTACTTTCGAATATAGAAGAAAATGCATTTGCATAGAAGTTAGATCGGTAGTTTCTCTGCTAATTAAGGAAGGTTGGGTTTAGAAAAACGCTGGTTCTGGCGCAAATTGCTCGCTACACGACAACTTCCCTACATAACAGCGAGTACATACCAGAGAAAATACAGTCTGCCACAGAGTTAAGTATACCTCGTGCGTGTCAGAGTAATGCGTTAGATTACGATTGCAGATGATAGGTACCCACACTTATCTGTATATACAGACTGTCTGTTTCTGTATGTGTGTAATCTGTATGTATATGAAATCATGTATATGTATATGGAATCTAACATTACCGAGCGGCTTGACGCAACAACGATATGATGGTTCATTAGCCCACTGGTATTGATTGGGCACAGCACATTTCTTTTAACAAATTAATGGCGTAGTGTATTTTTTGGAGCTTCTTCGTGAAGGTAAGGAAAACGATTAAATTATGTCTATGATTTCACTAAAGCTTTTTAGATCAAAACACAGCCTCAGTAAGATTTTAAGGGCGATCATCTCGTTAGCGGAAGATACAATTTTCTTGCGGTTTAATAAAATTCTGCACTCTACAAAGAACAAAACTACTTAATGGAAAAGTAATTTGCCGCAAATCGTGATCTATTTTCTATGAACCCATCATAAAAATAGCTTCAATTCAATTGTATTTTGAGAGCATCAGGAAAAATTTTGATTTCCAGCCGAAAATCTCTTATTTTGCCAAATGCTCCAAAAATACCAATGAGCCGAAGTAAATTTTTTACATGAGTTAATGGAAAATGGTTTACTATTTTTGTTAAATTACTTTTCCGGTAGTTTTATTCTTTGTAGAATGAAGAACAAATTAAAAACCACAAAAAAATATAATCTCACGCCCCAACCCGAAACAATCAACCTTAAAGTGCATAGACTAGATAAAGCCTTCCTAACAGTTCTAACATGAATCAACTTCCCTACCTACAATAAAAGTCAATCCAGAATTTTCACTATATAAAGGTCTAGGTTAACAAATATCAAACCGTTTTATTGCTCAATCGACTTTCAATGCCGATCGAAAACTTTCTTGGATTATAGGGCAGTATAATTTTCTACATTTCTGTGACATTTATGGTAAACAGAACCCAGTGGGCGGTGTAAGAAAGAAAACGATGTTTACTTTCGAGATATATGTACCAACCGAGGTAGTTGTCCAGTATATTAATAGAGTCTAGAGGTAGAGCAAAAACTAGAAGGAACTATTCCAAGATGTTAGCAAAAACTTTGAATACATAATTAAGTCATCGACAGGCAAGTCATTTACATAGTAGAAAGTACCTATGTACATTGATCGTGTATGTACACAACTTGAGTGTCGTTAATAGAACACGCGCATAGTAAGCTTTTTATAAGAACCCCTATTAGAGAATAAAGTGACAGTATGAGTGTCTGGTTTTTAGGATATCCTGTTCGGGTACGAAACCCTTATGATTTCGCTCTATCTGTCCTTTTTTCCCTCTTGAATATCTCAGCAACCACCGAAGATATTAACTAGAAATTTAAAATAACAATAAATATCGTGCGCTTGTATAGATCAAAAGAAAAAATAAACCCTCGATGAGTCACACTCGCACTTGACGGATCTTGTTTTTTCATTATCCTGATCCGTCTCACATTTGGACAAATGCCTCCCCAAAATTATTCTATTCTTTGTATGTAGTTTAATCATTTTATTGTTCAATCAAACCGCATTTTATGTTCCTTCTATTCTATACGAACAACTCTCAAATATATCTGCTAGTAAGTAATACTTTGTATTGTAAACAACCAGAACAATGATCGTTGAATCACAATCTTCGGACTTTACTTGCTCTAAAATCAGGTAAGTGAATGTAAATAAACCGTCAGAATACGGAAATACGAAATAAATAAAGCACATGAATAAAACATTCATAAATTCAACAAAGCAGCGAGTGTATATGATATCACAGAGCTAACATCGAATTCAGCTAAGTCGAATGCACTTGAAATATTTTCAACAGTTGCGCCTTCGCTCGCTGCGTGCCAGGTATCTCTACACGCGAAGAGCAACGGAACTAATGCGGAACTTGTAAACGGATTTACAAGTGTTTTGTTGATCGCTTGCGCCACAACTGCACAAGTCACGTGCAGATTTCCGGCACACAGAGCACACGGCAGTCGCCGCGGAGTCGCGACGCCAAACCATCAAGACCAATAACCTTCAAACATAAACCATTAACCGTATTACCACATTTACAGAATTATTGCCTTTGTTAACATATCAAAATACATTTCACAACAAATACAGCTTGTAACAAAGAGACCAGACGCATGAGCGGATCATAACTTTGATTAATTTGTTGCAGTAGTATCGGTCCGGTCTCGTTATTGTGCCTGATATTCAATTAAAGCCATTCTAATTAAATTACTTATCACCGCTTGAGCAACGATGTAAATAAGCATTTATTTATTTAGTCGTGAGTCGAACATTTCGCAAGTACACACTCGCGTGTCAAAACTCGTTTGTTAATGGGCCCGACAATGGCAGCACTATTCACACTTGCCTATTGAACGATTCATATCTTCTGCATCATTTAGCCTCACTAGCTGTGTACCAACGCTAAGCGTCTCTACAATACTCGCTAATAATTTCTAGCATTCAAATGCGAGATGAAAAATTTGCATTGGGAAATGGCGGACGAAAGGTCTAGTAATGAAGGTAGCAGCTCTGCGCAGGCGCCACTGCAGCGCCGGTTCGGCGCCCGAAACAATGCCTCGGTGTTTACAAACTCTGCAGACGACTCATTTGTTTTGCAACCACCCCGGTCAATCGATCAATTTAAAGTTGCAAAACAAATAACAAGTCAAAATTCCAAATTTTGCAATATATTTCAATACAGGACCTTTGAATGTTAATCGACGCATCGCATAACTTAAAATCCAGTAAGTGGCTTCAAACACTCGTAAAGTACCATTCATGGTGTCGATTGCAGCGATGGTAATCCGAAATTCAGACACTCGAAGGTAGGCAACTAACAACCTCTTCGTTGTATAAAATCCAATAACGCAGACAGCCGCAGATGGGGTCAACCGATTGGCGCCCAACACTTTGTTGTTTCTGCCAGAGGCGCTAATTAAACCGGCGGCGTCAGACTCTGCAAAACCGCAAAAATGATAAAACTGCAACTTTTGTTACTATCCTACAGTTTCACCTTGCCGGTAATTAACAGTTATTCGTTTTTATATGCTGTTTAAGTCTAGTTTACATCGGTAATCGTTCCGCTCCAATCAATTCCAAAAGCAATTTGCTGAACCAATATGAACGGAGCTTATCTCCATGCGAGTTCTGTAAACCCTGTAATCTAAAATAAATAGCTTCAATAAAAGCTCTGCGGCTATTGAATGATTAATACGCGAATGATTCATACATAACTCATTACTGTGCGATTACAATGGAAATTATAGGGAGATTCTGCCTCGGCCTTCAGCGGCTCGTAGGCAGTTTTACTAATTGTGCTTAAAGCTGTAGACGACCGTGATATATCGTCGGCAGTAAGAACACTAACATTACTGTCAACAGTGTCTTGCACAAAACACATAACTCATTCCATAAAAAAGCAAAAGTAAAAAATATGAGAACGACCGTTGAATTTCACGTTACAAAGAGTCCCCATAAAACTCCTGAATGGAAAATGCAACGAGCCTTGCGCGAACAGTCCAATTAATTTTATTAATAGTCAGAACATGTTACAGAATATGTTTTGCCACATATGGTAAGGGCTCTGATAATAAAGTCATCGATAAATACAAAATTATTATATGTACCTTTGATATTTTGAAAGAATTTTGTGGCGATCGTTCGAATTCGCCAAAAATTCACCCGGTTTCGACATCGACATCCGAAGTTACATAAAATGTGAATTTGTGCAATGTCATGCTGGATGACTTTATTGTTATGTTCGTTTGTTTTTCGATAAGTGAGATATAATGTCACTTGAACATTGGGTACATCAGCCGAGTACAGGGACACATAGCACGTTCCGTCGAGACAAGCGCGAGTCGCGACATTCGCGAGGACACCGTATATACACGCGCACTACACGGATTTCTCTGTTCACACCGCGATCGTTACATAACTTATGTCAATACGATAATAAATTTTAAAATAACACCGATTGCTCCACCCAGTATCGCAGACACACAGAAAAAAGTGCATCATTAATAACCCGCTGTCCCACATCTAGATAAAATTCCTGCGTGATTTTGCACGAGTGCCACTTTTCTACCTAATAGAATGGCATTTCTTAAAATCAACCTATGTTAGCGTTCTGGTATGTCGTGGCGAGATAAAATTCTTGGCATCGCATGAGGATGAATATAGTGACATTATGTATAGATAGGTACACAAAACTTTCCCGTGCATATTTTAGTTTCTCTTACGCAACTCACACAAGAAAAATAGCATTCTATCTGCAAGCAAATAGTTTTATCTAAAAGCCATTACAATCGCGAATGGGGTATTTGTGTCTGGTCACCGGTCGGTAAACGAGTGTTCATGAAATTTCCGTGATCGTCTGACAACAGAGAAAGCATGGGTCGTGGCAATAAATGATGGTAATAAAGAGCAGATCTGAAATAGTGAGAAATGCGAACGGACAAAGCACGTGCCGAGTCGACATCTTAGACATAGTTGGAACCAGTCAATGCGCTCGTTCACCGCAGACAACCATCACTTGCTACAGGGGATACAGCTTAGCAAATACATACCAAGTAAGACCTCCATCTGAGAACCTAAGTCGGCGAGCATGAGCTCCACTGAGCTAGAAACCGGATTAATATAACGACTACATAAAGTATATCAGAATACGGTCTAATGTAAACGCTAATGTCCTTTGACATGAAACAAAGTATCATAAACTGACACCTCCAAAAAGGAAACATTATTCATACAATTTATTAAAGCAGTAGTGACACGATTGTTCTGATGAAGTCGAAATAGTACAGATTCAATAGACACGGTAAATATGATGAAATGTGAGACACACTTAACTTTTTGAAGTGAAGAAATAAGCTTTAGAATTTTTCAGTCTTTCCTAATTATTCTAACAGTTTTAGGTCAACTGTCTGATATTTCGGGGACGAAACCCGCTGATCTTCTTACAGATAGAACACCAATTAAGTCGTCCTCAATCACTGACAGCAACTTAATGCGCTCAAATTTCAAATGACACTTATACAAGCAAAAAGCATGCAAAAAATAATGTAGAAAATCTTCAGGTAAGCTGACAAGTCGCCGGCGAGTCTGACTGAACAGATTAAACACATAAAAACTCTATACCCGACCACCTATCATCAAAATGATTACAACGTTTATGATCAAGCTAAATTACTACTAAATAGAACTATAAAACTGGAATTAAAACGGCTACTCGATTTCGCAGCATACATACATATGTATGTACATCCATGCTACTTGGCTTATGTAATATTAATATGATGGCAAAGGTAAAACACGAAGATCTTCAGATTCAGCAAATAATGAGTTTGGGGCACACCGTCTCATGATTCAACTTATGAAACATTTTTTTAAAATACATCTCAGCCGTACACTATGTGGTCATCCATTAGTAGAACAGTTCTTTTACAGGTGGCATTTTGCATCAAGATTTTTGGAGCGGCTACCTACTAAAAATATAAATAAACAAAGGCCGTTAGCTAAAGTTTGCAGTTTCTCCGCATTGCAGTCGATTGCAATTCATAAAGATAACATATTGAAATGCGATTAACAGTTAAGGTAATGCTTTTTGACGATGTTAAAAGTTACGAGACATGCGAATAATAAAATTTATATTTACAGCTTAATAAATACAGCGTCTTGAGAACGCAACGGGCGCATAATTTGGTATGGCGAGTGGTGTTAATGCAGCCTCTCGCGGGTGGCAAGTCGAGTTGCGAAAAAGGCTATCACCCGATATATCTGTTAGGTAAATAAATACCTTTGACCCAGAACCGTCAGCGTGAGCACGAAACGGTGCGCAAACTGATGCTCTGACGGGGCTAGCGCTGCCCGTGCCCGCTATATTGACCAATTTCAAGTAAATGATCTGACAAAATGACCCTTAAAACCCCTGTATATGGACCACACAGACGGATAACTGTTTCAACTTTAATATAACTGCGAGAATATAAAATAAATAATTGATTTTCTTCAAGCAAACACTACGTGAAACGAAAAGACCTTAAATATGATCTTTGTACTGTAAAAACGGTAAATATGCCGTTAAACACTAGGGAACAATACTTATAATTACAGCAATATACAGACTTCTGGTCATAAAGAGGAACAACAACGCCGAAGACACTCAAACGGTCTAATCAGTTTCTGGCTGCAATGTTAGGAAACTCATTATTGTTCAGCTTATTGCGAGGGTTAAACTGTTCATAAGAGGCCCAACTGCATTACCGGCTCAGGAACATTTCATTAGCCAGCGATGAGTTATTCACTCGTTATTAACTTGTCAATATCGAACTCAGTAATTTAAAACTAAAAAGCTTTGTTCTTGGCTTTACCATTTACAAAATAAGAGTTAGTATATTATTTTTCCGTTTACCTTACTTACACAGGTGCCCGTGTTTATTTAGGTATAAGTCACGAAACAAACCATAATACTAAATTTTAGTTATGTCTAGCGTTTTCTCCTAAATATTGCCTTTTATAGCAAAGACTGGCGATCCATGTTGTGTTTGCTGATTGTCTGTGGCAATTTGTTATGTTGTGGATAAACATTGAGTCGTGAGCGAACCCACCCCTCGCTATAGCGGGATCCGTGAAGTGAAGACCTTCCAATTTACGAGCTAACTGTGATCTTTACGAAATGTTCTAGAAACTGGGGAACGGAAAATGAAAGGAACAAATCTGGGGTATTTTGTATTAGCTATTCGGCTACTAGGGTAGGTATGGATAGACGAATTAAATAATTAATCAAAGAACTAAAGAACACACAAAGTTGAATACAGAAATAAATAGACAGACAAAACGCAGGTCATCACGTCCATGAGTTGATTTGATCCTCTCCATTTTATTTACCGATTATTTTATAACGTGCCCTGTCCACCTTTCTTTGTTATTGCTTGCGACTTGTACCTACTATTCGGACAATAAGGATGTTAATTCAAACAGTTCGATATTTACACAATATTATCCCAAAAAACATTGTCAATACTTTACCCTAGTTCGTGTGATTGTGCGCGGAAATCCGGCAAGGTTGAGAAACGAAATTAAGAAAGGCACGCGCAATATATTTTTAACAATATGCATGTAGGTAGAGGCAAGTTATAATATATCGTAATATTTTTATGCAAAGTTACGTCGCGTAGGTGAATT
The DNA here is from genome assembly GCA_947859395.1 of Eupithecia insigniata. Classification (NCBI taxonomy): domain Eukaryota; kingdom Metazoa; phylum Arthropoda; class Insecta; order Lepidoptera; family Geometridae; genus Eupithecia; species Eupithecia insigniata. The sequence continues at coordinate 3,444,928 of OX402003.1, forward strand.
GATCAATGTGATCATACACTATTCTGTAGGAAGATTATGAAATTTATTGTTGTCCGCTTGAGTGAACTTAGAAAAATTGACATGTACACAGCCTACTCAACTAGCTATACGGGAAAAATACGTAAGATATTTCGTAAGCTGTTATTGTTGTGTAAAAGTTGCTTCCTAGCTTGTTAATGGATTTAATACATTTTTATCACCGTGCTACTCTTTATTTACCTTCCCCACTGCTATTGCATCCGTTTTCTCATATCACAAGAGATTCTCACCGGAAATTCTGACACTTCATTTAATAACGGAAAACACACCTCATTTGATTCAGACAATGTTAGCATAGAAGTTGTTATCTGAACCGCGTCGCGTCGACCCGAGGTTAGGTCGTTCATAGTTTACGCTCCGCCGACACTGTGACAGCACAATGCCGGCGTTCATAAATCATAGCAGGTGATTCTAGTGCATCAGGTGTATATGTGTTGTTCACTATTGTGTTTTGAATCTGGTCGTATGTTTTGAATCGACCTTCGATCCAAAACAAACGACTTCGAGTTAAATTAGAATCTTTAGCTGCATGTCTCTTTTTAGGGTTTGTAGCCGTTGTTTTGGGATTTTTTAGCCGTTTTTCTATATTCTAGTTCCTGGTGTATTTATTTATTTAGCTACTATTGTACAAGCAAGTTGAATACGGTATCAAAATGTAGGTTGAAAATAAGTATCATGTGTTTGTTTTATTTGAATCAGCCTGATTCTGATTCCTTATAAGAGTTGTAAGTGTTCCTTATGAGAGTATGTAAGTGAGCATGACTTGACCCTGCCTGACTGAAAAATGAATTTGTTTACTTTTATTGGGCAAAATAATAAAAATATTGTCTTTTATTTTGATCGGCCTTCTATTGATAGGTATTCAATGCTCGTAAAATAAACTCGCGTCTTTTCGATATTGCTTTAGATTTTCTGATAGATTTATGTCTGTATTTGACATGTTTTGTAGTTGTCGCTCACACGTCTTGCTTGACTTTTACGAGAGTTAGAATGGTTGTGACTTGTGAGGAACGGATGCGATAAATTCTGGTTAACAAAATATATTTTTTAATTAATCAACTTTGGAACACAGAAAGACCTCTTGTGTCTGAATTTATAGCGAGAATTCGAAACGTAAATTCTATACAATCGACAAAAATTTACGGTCAAAGTCTACAAAAAGCTTTCGACAGACGGAAAGTAACTTTAAGATTGAGATGTTTGTAATTCGCAAAAGCGTTTTTCGATTTTGAAAAATATTGATCGTTGCTAATGGATCGATTTTTTTGCATCCGACCTATCAAATCGAATATGAAGTTGTCAGAAAGTAGCTTGCAATCCGGAGCAAGTTACGAGGTTAAGTAAATAACGGTCTCATAATCTCCTAAACTTGGCATTTGAGATTGGCATCGGCATTTAATTTCGAGGTCTTATTTGCTGGGTGTTCTTGTTACTCTCACTTAAACTAACAAAAGTACAGGCAATTCTTAATTTCGTGTAATTCTTGAGGAATTAAACCAGCAATGGGACGACTGTTCACAGGATAACTGGACCACAGCAGTGTGTGATCCTGTTGAAATTTCGGGACAAATAGGCACTCAAATAACGCGAAACTGGTGAATAGTTTTATGGTAACGTGTTATGATCACGTAAGTTTGATGGACCGACAGATAGGGGAAGCTGTTACTAATGGGTGAAAATAGGAAGCCTGTTACTAATAACAGGGTTCCTATTTTCATCCTTCGTGTACCCTAAAAACTGAAAATTATTTAGTGGTCTCGTTGTATCATATCATATGGGGTAGTATATAATGGGATAAATCCAGAGTACCTACTACATCATTAAAAACCTGAAAAGACAAACCGCGTTCAGGTACGAATTAACTTACTCTGCATTTAACGAATTTATGGAACTCTCAATTAGCTTTGGAGATCAATGGCAATACTTCCTCAGACCGACACTTTTCAACGTATAATTAACCGTTTTCCTGTGAAAGTCAAGGTTTCTTTTCCATTAACAAGAGCGGCCTGCAGAATCGGAGGGGTCATCTCGCTCTGGTTCCGACACGCTCAGTACAAGTACAAATTCGCGTATTGACAGTCTCACAAAGAGAAATGCAAATTATTTTTAATTGCCTTCCGGTAGAAAGTGGGTGAACCTGAACACGGAACGGGCCTGGCGCGGGCTGTCGAAAAGCGCAGCTCGGGTGTCGACTTGCGAATCCTGAATGGACGAGAATCCGTCACTCTGAATCAATAGCAATGTAAAAAGGACCTTACTGCAAATACGTGTGGTCGGTTCTCGTTTGAAATCTTTTTCAAGAGTTCAGTTTTTACTCAGAATGTCCGTTCGCGCAATGATCAAAAGTCCCTATCAAGCTTTTCTTTGAAACCTACTAAAGTGTGATTTTCTTTAATTCTTATATTTCTCTTTTAGAATTGTTCAATTAAAATACTCTTCTATTTACGTCCATTCATTAAAATGTATTCAAAAAAAAAATAACTTTGTTGATATATCAAAGCGATATAATATAGACAACTGTTTACAAAAAATTATATAACTGCTCACAGCCGTCCCGTTTATTTATCTATGAAATTATAAATATAACCCGTGACTAATTATATTACCTACTAGCTGACCCATGCCCACTTCTTTGGGCGGTAAATATTTTGACTTGTAAATATATAGCCTATGACACTCACAAATAACATGGCTTTCTATTGGTAAAATTATTATCAAAATCTGATCAGTAGATCCAGATTGATTTCCGGATAATTCGCCGAGAACATTTCGTCGAAAACAATTCGCCGAAAATACAATTTGCCGAGGAATAGCCATAAAGATTTTCAAGTAGGTAAAGAGGGAAATGCCCAGTTTTGTCCTATATCTAAAAAATTGAGTTTTCGGCGAATTGTGTTTTCGGCGAATTGTTCTCAACGAAATTGTTTTCGACGAATTGTTCTCGGCAAATTTTCTACAGACGCCAGAGATTACCCCCTACAACCTCACAAACTTTACCTCTTTATGATATAAGTATAGAAGTAAAGATAAATTGTTCTGATCGCGTTAGTATAAAACTTCATTTAAAAATAAAATATAAGTGAAACAAGTACAGCGTCTGACTGCATTGATCCATTAAATCTGCGACTCGAAGGCGATCTACTGAAGCGAATAACTCGAATAAGTGCGGGCACAGAAGGTCGGTATGATGAATGGTCACTCCGATAGTGGGTGGCAACATCTGCCATGATGAATTATTGTAGGAAGCAACGAGGTGAAGGAAACTGGGGAAATCGGTGATTTTGAACATTCTTTCACTATTGTATAGAAAATAATCCCGAGGGGGTCCCGTAATTTTTTTATCCCCAGGAGATTAGTATTTATCCCGCAAAACTTAAAATAAGTGTAAAATTAAGAGAATTTGAAGTCGGTTTATCGTTTTTTAAAACACGCCATATTATTTCTTGCAAAATTTCATGATTCTAGGTCAACGGGATGTAGTGACGTCAACGGGTTTTGTGTGCACATGAAAACCTTGGAAATTGAATGAAAAAAAAATGGGCATAAATGTCTTTAACTTTTAATTGCGTTGGCTTAGAAGTTTGATTTATATCACGGCTCCAAGTGGTTACGGACCTGGATATTGGATATCAATTTCAACTCGATAGCTCTACGCATTTCTGAGAAAAGAGGGATGTCAGACGGACGGACGCACGGACAGACGGACAACAAAGTGATCCTATAACCCATATAGGATCACTCCGTGTCTCCTTTTTAGGCACGGAACCCTAAAAATACTGTGACTTTTATAAATATTCGTCGTGTTCAATTGTTTTAAAGGTATCTCTAAGACCCTTTCACACTGGCGGTTTGCGAGCGATTTCAAAGCAAGGCGATAGCGCAGCGAGCACACCGCTATGACGCAGCGGGCACGCCGCGAGCTCGCGCTATGACACAGCGGGCACGCCGAGAGCTCGCCACCATTAGCGCCTTCGCTTCTCTTTGAAAACGCTAGCAAATCGCCATTTTGATAAGGCTCTAATTAACTGACAGCTCTATAAGATTGATGACTGCTCTTGGAAATCAATACTAAAATTATAAAAGCGAAAGTTATTCTGTATGTCTGTCTGTTACCTTTTCACACAAAAACTGCTGAACAGATCTTAAAGACACGGAGTTGGACGGTATAACGGGAAGGACGCTACTTTTTAACGACGACTGATGTGGCGCGGCGGGCGGAGGTCCGCCTGCGACGCAGGAGGTGTTGTATTCCCGCCTAGGGAGAAATGTTTGTACAATCTGCAAATATTTGTCTCGGGTGTTGGGTATTTTTTGTGTATAATAAAAAATATCCATCTAAGTAATAATTAAGCATATCAATAATCTAGTACCCATAACACAAGCTCTGCTTAGCGGCATAATGCAAGGTGGATTGTCCAGTATTATTTATTTATTATTCCAGTATTATTTACCTTTTATCCCAGCGTGCGAAGTCACGGGTTCTGCCCGTAGATATTAACGGTAGAGTTGATTTTTATCCCATTATCCCAGCGTGCGAAGTAACGGGCAGAAGCTAGTAGATAATAAAGGTAGAGTTTTTTTTTATATATTTATTTGAAGGAAAACCAGAGGCTTATAAATTAACAGACTTACAAATTGATATGTAACAGAAAGCTTATTAAAGGTTTTCACGGATACATTTTTACTGCATATTGAAACTACATAAGTATTTCCATATTGCATACGAAGCTAATCACGCGATTGTTCATCAAAGGAATGCATGAATACAAAATACAAGTCCACAATATCTATTATGATGATATATCTGAACAAATATGCAAACATTAGATAAAATAAACAAGAAAACATAATCGAACCACCAAACAAAGTCTCATTCACACATATTTTTGCACAAATAGCATGACCCTCCTCGGACAAAAAGTACCTGATCAGTGAGTACCTAATTAAAATTCGAAAATCCTTGTCCGTTAACACTCTAACAAGTCTCACTTTCTACGGCCCTACGTGTCTTGTATCACCACATTCGACACTCACTGAGATTGGGACTTGACGTTTAATCACTTGTCACATTCACTGCGTCCTTTTCATGTGCTTATCTGTGATGTCACGGTAGCCGATTTGGGCAGAAGTAGATGGGCAAAGTTGGCAGACTAAAACAGCTGGACAAGTTTAAGGAAGCGGTCAAGAAATAGGTAACATAAGAAAGAGGGTTCAAAATTTGCTGCTATAATTTCGCATACTAAAGAGTCTTCGGGCATTCGAAAATGATTTCGAGCCAAGAAAGACTAAACAAGAAATTATGTAATTGAAATCAATATAAAAACCAAGGGGCTAATGTCTTCCAAATGTAGATAGATAATACTTTATGATACCACACAAATAAGAAAACAATACAGAATTAAATGGTAAGAGTAGAAGAAGTACAAAGGCGACCTTATAGCTCTCTCGGAATTCAAACGATTGTTTTGATATGTACCTCATTCATATTTGCTTTAAGGTATCTACCATAGAAATAGTCCCTTCCAGCCAATCTACATATATATACGCGCAAAATCTTAATTACTTACCCTCGCTGGTAGAAAGCCCTTGTTCAATTACTACTGAGTATAGAGTGCTCAGAATTTTTAGGTACTTAATATAGTTTCAACTAAGTTGCTGAGTTACTTCTGAGCAATCGTACCAACCTTACTGTCACTGAATAAATAACACCTCCAACACTGGGTTAGCGGGTTGGAATTAATTAACACCTCAAAGTAGGTAAGAAAATGCAAACAGAATGCAGTTGAATTATTGATACTGGATCAATTTGCAGGTGGACTTTAATGGGTATACCACTGTTGATTATAACTTTTGAAACACCGTTTATGGATATCTGGTTTTCGAAATGGTTAAAAACTAGCAATTAGTATCGGCCCATAAAAATTCATAATCATTTATTGTGATTTCATGCATAGGTACAGGTAATTGTTCTTAGGTGTATGTAGGCTTAGTGGGTTCACAATGCATAAAAACCCTGTCAAGGCGCAACAATTATTTTGAAGTACACACGACAAGTAAATAAGTACGTTGCGTTATTATGTTTAAAATCCCAAAGGCTGTTAAATCATGTTTATTCTTAATTTAGTATATTTTTGTATTTATCTTTCTTTGCATACCATGTGTGTGGCTACATGTGGCTATAAATAAATTATTTATTCTTCTTCTTCTTTATTCTAAGTAAAAGTAGGTTTGCTTAGTTACGTAATCATAATAGAGATAATTATTCGTTTCTGAAAACAACTATTGCGGAATCTGCTAAGTAGGTAAATTAGTCTACTAGTTAGCATTTACCGATTTGCAAGTCCAAAAGACTAATGTTCCTGATTAACTTACAAAATGCCTTTGATTGCCACCCGGCAATGGCTCACGCGGAAACTAATAATGTTCGTAATCTTTCTGCGACCTCTTCGTTGATTATGGTAGCCTAGTACCTCGTTAGTTCCAATCTACATGTATTTCAATAAATGTACATATTTCATGGAATAAAATGTTTAATTACGATATAGCAATCTAATTTCAGTTATGAGGTGGTATGGTAGCTGAGAGCGCCTATTCCCAGTACAGAACTACCGTCCCAGTAGGTCAGTTCAGAAACACAGCACTACTGTACTATAGAACTACTGGAAACTGAAGTGGCTGAGAGGGTTTTTGAAAGCCTTTTTCGGTTTTGGTTTCCAATCTTGAAAAAACCCTATAATATTTTGATTCATAAATCACACTAAGGTGAAAGTTTGCATGGATGAATATTTATGACTTCTTCACGCCAAAACTACTGAACGAATAGGGGTAACATTTTGCCACGAATACCTTGAGTAACCTTGCTTTTTATGGGGCCAGGAGCCGAATTTTGCAAACCAATCACTTTACTATGACAGTGTTATCGGCAGTATCAGCGCAGAATCGTCCACAGATGAAAGAAACTGTAGATAATGCGTGCACTGCTATTTGCACGGAGATTGATACAATGGTTTCAACCTTGACACTTATGATCAGCGTCCCTCCTTCTGTTGTTTCTTTCATAAAAGGTAAAATGACAAGACGTGTCATTTTCAATCGATACCATCGTTAAGGTAAAGCGATTAATTTAGTGGACTTAAAGCCCCATGGAATAAATATTTTCATAGAACAATAAATATATCTTTAAACAAAGATAAGTCAAACGACTTAGATTAGAATAACATACTTTTAATTGCGGAAACAACGCGTGCAAAGCTTCAGGCAGAAACTTATTTGTAATACATACATATATCATACTAGTAGATACATAATAATTTATTATATCACACATAGAAAGAGAGAATAGTACATGAATAAATGCTAAGATTATATAAAGTACAAAGGTAGGAAGGATATGGTTCTCTGGTTGATTTGAATACCAATACTCACGTTTTGATATTTTAGCTAACAAGCAAATTATAGAAGACGCTCTATCTATAGAACAAGCCATTTTCAGGTCACGCGGTTCAAGAATGGGACAAAATAGTAAAGTTTCATCATTATGCAAGACTATTGCTTTATCTATTAAGTAGGTAATTAATACCGCGGCCTGTTAGCATTTGCAGATTTGCTGCAACTTCCAAATGAGTAATGTATGCGATTACGTTACAAAATGATTTCGATAGCTGTCGACACATGTCTTTAGTCCTGGGACAACCAGCCGTGGAAGTAAATCGTGATAAATAACGAAGTGCAAATAACAGAAACAAATTAGAACTAGTATTTACAATTGAAATAATAGAGCTGTTAAACAATCTACATGTATGTAACTCAAATGGTGCATATCAATACGAGTCGGAGGCGTTCCCAAGACGCTGGCTGCATTGCCCCGCTGTATGGCAATGCTAATGCGCTGCGCCAAATACTCACCAGCTCTCGGGTCACGCGTCGCTTCGATCAGACGCATAGATATTTTTTTATAAACCTGAAGTTTGACGGTACCTCACAGAACTAGGTCTCGACTCCAAGGGCAGGAAAAGCTTAGGCTCTGTCGAGACTTGCATTTGGCAAATTTGGCCGAGGAACCGTTATTTGCCGCCGCACCAGCCCTCACGGATGTCCTCGGAAGATGGGAAAGCGCAAGTGTGTCGACGCATGTAGCGTCCCACACAATGGGCCTCCCCAACTCCCATGAGACTAGTGTCATACCGTCGGGTTCCTTACCATCGTCATGCAACAGACCATTCGGTTCGTGAATAGCTGGTACGTTAGCGGTGACAAAGAACCACCGGATCATGTCGTTAAGGCTGGCATGGCATCGATGAAGCGTACAACACCTTGCTCCCACCCACCCGAAGACATGTTGCTTTACTGAAAGTTATGGGATCCAATAAAGGATAAATAAGATAATGATAATGTAACTTAAGTATGGTTATACTTAGTACCTGGTTGTTTGCTCGGTATTTTTTTTGGTATATTGTGTTTTTTAGAAATTATATTTAACACGTGAGTTAAAAAGACACAAATAATATATATAAACAATAGTTTTTCTTGGTCTAACCTCAAACCAAACACTCATTGGCTTAGTGTTGCTTAACAACGCCACCTGCTGGAGTAGCTTTAGTGTTGTTGTCGTTAGAGCAGTTAGTTGCTCCCAATTTAAAAAATAATAGTAATATTATTCGTCAATAGATGTCAGGAAGAGTCATATTTTTCAGTTTATGTCACGGCTTTTTAACAACGAACAAAAATAATGGACTTTTATGTCTATGGGTTCATCTATCTTAGCCTCGGATCTTAGCTGACAACCTCCTTCCTCCCCCATTGTGACGTCATAACGTTTCTGTGCAGTAAATTAAAAAAAACTGTCGTACATGATACATAAAGGCTTTGTAGTGTTGAAATCTTGTCTATGGGAGTGCCCTATCGATAAAACTGATTAATGAAAAACGAATAAAACTACATTTTCTAAAAATGAATACTAGCTAGATCGATTTATCGCCCCCGAAAACCCCTGTATACTAAATTTCATGAAAATCGTTGGAGCCGTTTCCGAGATTCAGATTATATTATATATATATATTTATATACAATAATTGCTCGTTTAAAGGCATAAGATAACAATTTTTACCTACCTAGTTGCGCGAAATTTCATCACATTTTTATCATCAGAATAACGAAGTCAAGCTATATATATACGAACTTTTAAAAACGTGGCTTTACTAATGAAGAGAGCATTCTCTTAATTTGGCTGCGGGCAACTTTAGAATTGACGGACAATACAATGATACTTTATTCTGTGTGTGGCTCGACCATTTGTTCGACTTTAGTTAATGCTCTTATCCCTTAGCCAAGTCATTGTTTGTGCCACCACAGAGCATATTTCATTTTAACTAAGAGATGATAACTATACCGTACGGTAAGTGGTTTAGTTTGACCTACGATTTTACAGCTATTTACAACCCGAGTCTCTTCAAAACAAAACTAAATGTGTATTTTAGTCGATACTCCGATTCAAAAACCTGGATATTTTTTGCATGCAAAGGGGTTACGAAAACCATGGAATATTGATGGAATATATTTAACGAGGCGGCTCAGGACCGCTATTTGTGCCGTTGTATGGGGGAGGCCTGTGTTCAGCAGTGGACGTGTATGGGCTGATATGATGATGATGATGATATTTAACGACATTGGTATCAACGAAGGTACAGCACAGAAGCTCGAAACAATTTTTGGTTTTGAAAGCTTTCATATTTAACTTTATTATCTCTCCTTCGTTTTCGAATTCGAATTCGAACATTTTTTGCTACACATGTGAGATTTTGCGTTAGTGATAACTTTGAATGAATGAATGAATGAACACTTTATTGTACTAGAAAATAAATACATTAATTAAATATCTTATATCTAAACAAAAATGAACAGCTCAAAAGGCGGCCTTATCGCTGAGAGCGATTTCTTCCAGGCAACCACTTTGCTGTGACCTTAGTTTGTCTTTGTTGAAATAAAATTGGATTCTACATCTAAATATGGACCTTTGCGATCAATCGTCAACCATGTCATCAATAAATATTCTAGACAGCAAGTTAACTAGAATGAAATAGAAAAAATACAGAAAAATCTAAATGATGATTATTACAACTTCAATAACTAATCCCAACGATGCAGGTAATCAATTATTAATTTATCGTGTTAGTGGCTGTGTGTGTTAGTGGACAAAGGCTCTTATGGACTTTTTGGTTGATAAAAAAAAAACATTACATAATACTTTGATGTAACTTAAAATTTTAATAATTAACAAAATAATAGTTATCGAATAACAACGACAACTGGTGGTCTTATCGCTTAAGAGCGATCTCTCCCAGAAAACCTTGAATTTATTGGATAAGCCTGCGTGCGTGGCAAAGAACAGTAAGTACCACAAAGTACTTGTGTGGTCCTTCCCGTGTTAGGAGGCGTGTGGGCGCGATATAAATCAAAATTTAACAAAGCTCACTTTGTCTTGTCATACTTTACTTATTATTTTGAGGATTAAAAGGAAAGCCTTTCGTATCACGGGGTTTTTGAAAATTATGACTCAGGTTGAAACTTATCGATTAGACTTTTGGTTTTGGTTACGGGAATGAGTGATTTTTCATTCGCAGCTGGGAATTTTACTGGTTGTGATTTTTTATAAGGTACCTGACGTTTGTAGCATTCACCACAGACCCTTTGTAGTTTTTCTGTGTAATTGTAAAGTATTCAATTTTGATGGACAGGATGGTGGCTGTGTTATTATTATCTCAGAAGACACTCAGTCGGCGGCGTTTGGTACTAAACCGCAGATGAAAAAATAAACCCTGGTGTCAACTGAGCTATTTATCGAGCAAAGTGCTGCGAACCAGACAGACGAACGTACCCTTGTTGTATACGTACGTACGGACAGGCGGTGGCGGCGGCGGGGCGGCGCGGCGGGGCGAAACTATGAGGAAATCTTGTTGAAAACGGAACTCTAAAAAGCCAAAATATCAGTTTAGCAATACCTACTGTTTCACCTACCTATCACCATAGACTAGGTAATCACCTATCACCAACCCTAGAAGATTTACGTAGAAGTTCTGAATTCGTCTACTTCCTTTGAAGCCGGGTACTGACCGGTGTTAGAGGGCGTAATGTACCATTCGCAGCGAGCATGATACGTTAAGCTTTGTTAAAATCCGTGTGGTTGCTCGTTGCGAGCGTCTTCTTTCCCAGTACTGACTGCACGAAAACTCGCTGTGTAACACGGTACATTACGCCCCGTAGCGCCCCGGTCAGTATCCATCTTTTAATATTCTAAAAGCTCAACGGGACGTGTTAAAGTAAATAAATTAATGGAATATTATGGGACATTCACAATGGAATCGTGACGCCTTAATGCGAGCTGTAAACGATTACTAAACAAATAATCCCAGTGGGCAAACAAGTAGCTACTTAGCTTTGCGACGCTTAAGAGGGACGTTTCGTCACTTTGTTAACGCAACAAGGTACATAATTAATGGATGTCAACTGGTAGGATCATGGCTCAGGGCTGTGTGGTGAGCGGGGCGATTTTTAGAATAGGTAGATTCTGAAGTACATTATATTCTATAAATCGCCCCGCAGTCAATCATCGGGTCATCTAGTTCTCAATAGACTCTAAGTAGGTCCTACCTAGAGTCTGTTAGGATCTATGTAGATGACCCCGTGAACTTCGTTTCATCTAAAAAAATCCATATTTTTACGTGCATTAAAAAACAAAAAAAAATCGGTCAAGGCGTTTTTAAGTTTTAGCGAGAATAACGAACCGGAATTTTATAAATATATATGTATATATTATACAGATATAAATTAGATGAGGATATCGAACGGTAATGTGTAAAAGGCGAGATTTCAGTGACCAGGGCTGGTATGAGGGGAGGCCCTTGCCCTTAAGACAAGACATCACGAAGTTTGTTTTCTCATCTAACGTCCACAGCCAACATTCCAGCTACCATTCTGCAGTACGGCCATTGCGTCAGGCTCTACAAGTCTACACGCCAAAAAAAAACCTTTTGCTAGCACCAGTTTTTATTAGTACTGTGGATCGTAACTTTTGTTATGTACGCGTTTTTCGTGGCCCCAACTCAAAGACTCTCAATTGCTCTCAATACTATTGTATCTAATCCTAAACACTGTAATGAGTCTGTCATAACCATATCATATCTCAACTTGTCTTTTAAGGCGACAGTCGCAATATAAATGGAGTACCCTTGAGGTGGCTTAGATAGAAGGCTTTTACAACTTCAATAAGGTCTGGTATACCTAATTATTTTTTATACCAGTACTTAATAAGAAAGAAAGAAGGTAGAACATGTTGTGCTTCTATACTACTCTACACCTCTATGACTCATGTCGCAAATAAAAGATTATGATTATTATTATAATAAGTAGGATTTTGAGATATTTCCATACTTGAAAAGGCTATCAATCTTGGACTTGATTTTGGAAGGTAAGGTATGATAGAGATTCAAGTATTTCAAGTTTATCGGCAATGTTAAAAATATTATATGGCTTGCTTACCTTCTTTAATCTCTGGAATCCACACAAAAATCCCACATATCAGGTTTTGCAGTCCAGACCTTGAAGAACTTTTCCTTTACTTCTGACCACCGTTTCACATAACATTCTGCTTTCTTCTTCATTACATTGTATGGCACAGAACATGTTGCAGTATCTTTCAAAATGTTTGTTCTGGTCTCTTTGTGTTTGTTCAAGATAGCTACAAACCTCTTATAAAGGTTGTACTTGCTTATACACAAGGAACTGATAGGTGAGGAAGCTTTTTTCTTTGTGACTCCCAACTTTTTGCCTTGCACTGCCACTTCTGATAACCTGGAATTATAAATATTATGCTGAAAAGGCAAGGAGCAAGTTTGCTTTTTTATAATATCATAAAAAGTACAAGTGTAAGCTGCTTAGGGTTTTAAGGACATGTCGACATAAAAAAGTCCATTTGTTTTACTGCGGTGGGTAATAGGTAGTTTAAAAATCATTATTCAATTAGCAAAGATCAATCTTAATCACCATTTATGAGCTTTGGGTAAGTGATTATTATTGTATTGCTTGTGTAAATGGGAGTAAATTATAGAGCAATTTACATATATCATCAGTATCAGGTAATTTAAATTTAAAATCCACCTTTTAGATGTGGAAATTATGGAAAAGTCCCCTTGTTTGAAGGAGGTATGCATTGAAAGAACATGTGCAATGAGGAGGCAGTCAAACTTCACTGTCAAGCCTCTTCAATAAAGAAGAATTTTATTATGTCTGACATTCATAAACGGGGCAAAAATAGAGAAAATGTTTGGTGAATAGGTTCAACTTAAACTCCGTGAGTGTTAGTTATGGTATTTCTACTTACGGATCATTCAATTTGATCCAGACAATACTGCCAGCAGCAGGTCTTACAGTATCTTCTGTTCTTCTATTTTCAAATTGTAAAGAAGACTGGTAGAACTTAGGTGCAACACAAAGCTTCAAATCAGAGCCAAAACCTCTATTTAATAGAGCTCTGTGCAATGATTCCTCAGAATAAGGCACTCCGGCACCAAAAATATAGTGCTCTATGTAAATAGGTTTACACAGTAGTGTAAGTAAGCCTCCTTGGATACCACAGTGTATCCATCTAGCTATTTTATCACTACAAGACACAGATAAAGTTTTGTCTCCTCTACCTGGCTTAGTTCTCACCTGCCCAAATGTGTGATACTTGACGCCTGACTCTTTTGAATCTTGTTCTGAATTTGGCAGACATTTGGCACCAGTTCTGTGTATATCATCTTCTATTTTTAGTCTCTTTGATTGAGTTTCACTCATATTGATTTTGTGTTTCTTTGACTGTATAATATCACCCACAAGTTCATAATCAGATTTCGGAATGATTGAAGCGTCGCCACAAGGTAATTGACTTGAGTAAAACGCGAAATCAATATCAGCTTTCAGTTCGAATCTTCCATCAGTGTAGTCAAAGATTGAAGGCTGGTTTTCTAAAGACTTATTGATATTGTCGTAGAGGTAAAGTAGAAAACCACGTCGGGCGACGACTTCTGCATGACTATCATTCAATAAGTCACCTTTTGAAGACATTTTCGATGCACCAACGCACTTGGATCCAGTTCCTAAAGACACTACCTCTATTTCTTGGTTTCCTTTATATTTTACAACACAAGAAAGAACTGTCCACTCAGTCTGTATTGGTTTCCCGGATTTAGCAATTTTACTGTACAAATTGAAGCAGGACTCGACTATTCTATCAACAAACGCGGTGTCGAGGTTATCCATTTTTCTGACCGTATTTCGACCGATTGTGTTGTTAGGTTTCTACGAACTTCGCCGAGAATGTAACTAAACAAGAATAGACTGTGGGTATTACAAATTAAAATCTATTCATAATATAACAGCGAAAACAACAACAAATCGGAAAAGGGAGAAATCGGTAGGTTATGTTTGTTTGTTTGTTTACTTCAATATTTCTTGGCGAATTGGCTCTGCATCTCATCGACCTAGGACCAATAATTTTACGGACTCAGTCTTTCAGTTTTACGCATGTCAGTTTTTATTAGTGTGCAGTTGCAGATTTGTAATAGTGTGCATGACTAGGGAAGTGACTTTGCTGCCGAGCCGAACTCGGCCCTAACTGGTCCGAATCAGGAAAATACACTTGAATGCCGATTTCAATCCTGATTCGTCCCATATTTAACAGGCACGTTTTAGTACTTTCAACTAGGGTTGTTGCTGAAACCGTTTTTTGACACATAACCTGATGCTGATGCTGATTTTGGCCATGTGCGTGTCGGAATCGCGTACCGAGTATGCCACACTAATTCAATGTAGATGATTCTACCAATCGAAAACGAGTTTCGAAAGTTTTTCGAAACTCGTTTTCGATTGGTACACATTTTATAGAAAAGCTACGCACTTTTGTATTTTTTATTTTTGTATCTATCGCGCTTTATTGTATCTCATGATTCGTAAAAGGTAGAGAAGACACTTGGATTTTTCATTATGTATTTCATTTGCCGCTATAATAACATACTATCAAAATAAATATTTAAATTAATGGGGGCTCTACAAAAATGTTTTTTGGCCATTTTCTGCTCCACTCACGCGATGCAAAAATCCAAAAAAAAAGGGTTAGTGTTCGCTCCGCTTTCCGTTGCCTTAGTTTCTTGGTGATTTTGGGCAAGTGCCGCTATAAAACCTGTTTTTTTTACTCATCCTTCCAATTCTTGCGTGTGTAGTCTAAAGCGCTAATTTACACTTGGAACTAATAGTCACGGGTGTAAAACATCCTTCATTCAGGGAGTCTAATGGATATATATAAGGACTTATTTTGCGTAAATTTGTAATTGTTTATATGTTGTTTTTGCTCAAAATTTTACATCGGTGTCGATGTTATTTTGTAAGACTAACAGCCGGTTTCTCGAACGCTAATCAAATCGCAAATCAGTTGACAAAGCAATTAAGTTGACACACTGGTCAAATCAAATCGGGTTGCACGAACGATGATTAGACTATAATTTACTAATCAATGATCATCTTATGATTGTCAAATCAGTGTATATTTTCATATGGTCACACATAATTTAATCATTCCTTCAGGTCTATCGTTCACTCTTAAACTTCAAAAATGTCACATGTTTGCGCTGCGAATTCTTGTTTCTACTTCAACTTCTTTAATGGCACTGCTTGGTTTTTGCTACGATTCTGCCAGTGTCTGTGTCAGAGATGGAAATATTATTTATAAGTAGGTATTATGGTGAAGCGAAAGGAGGCCTTAACCCAGCAGTGGGTGATCTCAGGCTGATATAACGACTAGTTTGGTGGCATTATGCCTCCGTGCCGAGGGTGTCTCGATTAGGGGAGATTTGCCTTCAAGTTGTGCCAGACTCAGACCCTGTTCCACTTCTACCTCCTTGAGGGTCCAGGTGTATTTTCCTCATCAGATTCACTGCTGCTGCTCACTGTTAAATCCGAAAGCGACATCCTACAATATAACAGGTTATTTTAATTTAGGTACAATTATTTTTTTATTGATAAAATAGCCATAAGTATTATGAAATGTAATTAAACCACTTTTGGAGTACCAACCTGTTAATTTTTGATATTAACAAGGTTTAGAACTTAGTAAACGCAGTAAATTGTAGTAATTATTTCAGCTAATTAGAGCAAAATCACCGATTAGTTGATCGTTGATTTAACAAGCGCTTGATTAGAGAAAAATGCCTAATTAGTGTTCCAGAAACCCATTTTGATGTTTGACATGAGATTTGCTACAATGATTTGACAGACTGGTCAACTAATCTCTGTTCTAAATCATACTACGTAATCATCGTTCGAGCAACCCAAATGATACTTGATCAGAGATTTGATCATTGATTAGTTAATTATGAAGATGATCTACGTTCGAGAAACCGGCTGTAAGAATATAATTTTGCAAAATTTATAAAAAATAGGGGCAATAAATAAGATACCACATTACAATATTATTATATAGCTAAATGCGCGCGGCTTTGCCCGCATGGTTGATTTAACGTTGTTGTTTTTTGTAAATAATGTTTATATTAGTGGCATTGGCATTTTGATTGATGTATACATAGATATTTATATACTGTTAATTTTAAGGATATTGTATCGTTCGTGCCTTAATAAAAGAAAAATATAAACAAAGTAAATACCTACGAAAAATTTATATTTTAATTAAAATCAAATTACCTTTTGTTACGATAACTTCCGGAAAAAACCACGTGAAAATAATTCCAGGTTATTAAAGTTATTATCTTGTGTATTTTTTTCCTAAACTATTCATAAACTAGTTAAATAAATCCTACGGAAACAATAATGAGTGTGAAAGACAGAAAAGTACTTTTCTGTACGAAATCTTGAAATGGGACGAATCAGGAATAAAATCAGCAATCAATTTTATTTTCCTGATTCGTACCAGTTTTCGCCGAAACTAGTGGGTCGAGTGCGGAATAACCCGAAAACTAAATTTGACGGTAAGCCCATCACTAGCACAGATGCAAAAATTATCTCGGCTAATTATTCATAGTTTTAGACATTATTTGTATACTAGACCCATAGGAACACATGAACTAGATTGTTAAAAGGTTGTTACTACAGATTTCTAGTAATAAACATCATTACTTTAGTATTTATACTGAGTGAAAAACTTACGCATGTAATGACAAATCCGTGACTTTTACTCCACCTTTTGTCCTTCTTGAAGGGCTGTACACAGCGGAACACGACATATTTTCACACTTTCAACAAAGTTTTGAGTAAAACGCAGTAATTTCTTAGAATTTCAATAAAGTTCATCAGTCGGACCACAACTTTAGAACAAACTTCTGTGTCAGCACCTGACACGATTCACAGCAGCATAGCCATACGTCTCTTTTACTCATAGCTTGGCTCCGTGGGATAGACAAAGATACATAACAATGGTGTTACATAGATATAAGACCGGAAATGACTTTTGCTCCCTCTTCCCTACTCTTTGTAGCTTTTAGATTACGCAGGTATATGTTTTATGTTTCTTCGTATATTGATTACTTTTGTTCTTGCTTTTTATTTAGCTTTTAATTTGGTTGTTTCTGTTTGTTTTTGTATATGAACTTGATTGAGATTATATAATTCCTTTTTTTCTGTAAAATCCAAACTCAACCTCCTTAAATTTTAATCTATTGTTCCTAAATGCGCATTTTTTTTCATTCAGGGGTCTTCAACGTTTTCGGCCATGCGAAATGCGGGTTAAGAATCGAACATAGGTTCTTCATTCTGGCCTCAATGCAATTCATACCTAACTGACACTGGCAGAATTGCATTAATCCAGATGCAGAGCCAAAGCTAAAAGAAGAAGGAGTGCAACACGACATTCCCAGTTACCTACCCGCACCACACACGCTTCAGGTTCTTATGTCCAGATGAGAGGAGGAAAGGAACTCAAAACACACTCATACTGGTGTCCCACGACCATGGGATACCTGTATATTTTGGGTATACTTAACTCGTTGCACAAAACCCTAATTTTGTTACAGGAAATTAATGATTCATTAAAATTAAATACCGACGACAGCGTAGAGGACGACAGTTTGTAAGTACCAGGCGTAGTTGTGGGTACCAAACCTACACCATCGCTTTCCATAATCATTTGTTCCGGATACGGATGTTATGTTTCCTTGGTTCATTATGCTGACTGTATGTGGGCGGTGATGGAACAGGGTAGTTTGTCATTCTAGCCTCATTATCGCTATGACGGCCGATCGAAACATTTGAATAACAACAATGAGTATATCGATCTATTAAATCGATGATCCTCCTTCAAAAGAATAGAAAAGTACCGACCTACCTGAAAGATCAGCCATCGCTATCCAGCAGAAATTAATGAAAAGCATCATCATCATCATTATCAATTGATTTTTGGCTGGCAAAGCTGTATCTGTTTTATTCAAACAAAAAAAAATACTGCTGATCAAGACAAATTTCAGACAAAAAAAAAACAAATCAGTGCAATCGTTTGAGAGAAACGCGGACAGACACAGTTGGTACTTATATGTATACCTATATACCTTCATTCATCAAATCGTTGATATTTGACCGCTGCTTGTGTTCATTCATCAAACTTCATCCATCTCTTGTCGGGGGAAAAAAGAAGTACCTGCCCTATTGGTATGAAGGTACGTACTTGTTCTAGGCAAGAAGTACCTACCTACTAGTAAGTACATTTTTGATTAAAATCTAGAGCAAGATAAAGCAGGTGTTAATATCAAAACATAGCTCCGAGCTCGGTGAAGGGAAAGGAAACAAAACGTTGATCATTTCCTGGAGATTTAGCGCAACCTGGCGTCCAATTCTGCATATCATGTGATATTTTATCGAGTGATATTCATTATCACAGGATAAAAATATCATGTGATAAATATCGAGAGCCGCCAAGGACTGCATTCTCATGCGATGCGACATATCGAGCAACTCACCAAAGCAAAACCCTTAAGATGAATTGTAGATTTTGAGAATATGCTTGTTTATCACTCGATATTTTGACAGTTTTTACCATATTTATCGAGAAGATATATTGCTAAAATTGCCTTCAAGCATTGCTAGGTATGAAGTAGGTAGTAGGTACCTACAATAATTCTGATATTAATACCTCTGTAAAGTTCAATAAACTTTGAATTAGATAGGTACCTACTAACAAAGATTTTAAAATCTTTGGGTACTAACTACTAACCCTTTTAAAGTTTGTACCTATCATTTTGTCATAGCATAAGTATTATTTTTGGCTCAAACACACCTATATATCTAATAAGTAAAGCCAACAGAGCACCGTTGGCTTTACTTATTAGATAGGTGCACTTTTCAGTCTTTATCTAGCTAGTTAGAGACTGAAACAATCGTAAACCTAATGCTGGATTCATGATAGGCACCTAGGTACCTCCTAGTATGCAGATACCTACATACCTAAGTAGAGACCGCTGGATATGAAGCGGAAAGCCTTCAAAATGTAAACAATCAACATTCTTGAAATTAATTTCGATACCAACATTCAACAAAGCGATTGCAAAGTGCAACAAGGTTGAATTGCGCAATATTTTGGGAAGTCCTTATCATTCATCTCTAAAGTTTCATTCAATTCAATATGAAAGTTTCCCAAACTATGCATTGAAGCATAATTGAATTGCTTTGTATCTAATCAACACTGCTGACCCCCGTGGAGCACCGGGGGGCTGCAACAAAGCGTTCATGAATATTAACTTTTAAAACGATTGTTGATGATAAAAATCTTTTGAAATGTGAAGTTACCGTAAATTTTTGCAAAGAAAACTCGTCGACGAAATTTGGTTTTCAAAGACTTTTTCAAACCTCGTCTCGTTCTGTCTATCATTTCTTTTAAATTTTACTAGGTAGGTATAAAAACTTTCGTAGTTTGAAGTATTCATTATGAATGTACGCACGAGCGCCTGTACAGATTCAAACAAAAAAGTACCTACCAAAGGGCCCCCTCCACCTGGAGGGGGCTACTACATTGAGTGGGACATCAAATAAAAAGTATTAATTTATAGACTTCAAAACAGTTAAATTTGGCTAGCTTTCATAAATTTTGAAATAAATTGAGAAGATTCGAAATTTTTCCTGTAAGAACTTACCCCTGAAGTTTGCAGAGCAATCCATCTGTATAGCACAAGACTGAGAATCCAACTTTAATAGCACCTTCATCCCCTAAAGACCCGTTAATACCCCGTTGACGTGAGGTATGACTGTAGACCTTGATACATTACTGAACCGTTAAACCCCATGCACGGCGGATACATAAAGATGTCTTTTCTATAAGTTGAATTAATTGATCACCCCGGTACATGAGCTTGAGAGTGAAAAGAATAGACTCAGCTTGTTTGTGATCTTGTAAAGTCTAGTGGATGTAAGCACGAACATACCTGTGAAATATGCAGCAAACAATTGAGATTTCGTTTCATAAAACGCTCGAAGATTCGCTTTTTGACTTATACCTCGGTACCTATTTGTCAGTTTTTGATGGTGTTCAGGAAGATTCCCTTACAAAAAAGCTTTTATTTTTTGAATATTGTTGTGTTGTTTGTTGATGTTCAAAAAATTTCTTTTCATTCTTTCAAGATTTTGGCTCCTAACATATTAACACTAAATCTAGACTTCTTACGGCAATCTTCAGATTATGAGCCGTTTTCAATTACAACTCTCCACCGACCGATTATCCTCGGCGGACTCCACTCCACCAGTTTCCGAAGCCCTGTTAGACACGCCCATAAATTGTCATATTAACTGGCGCTTAATTTACGCACAAATCAGCTTACAACTGTTAGTTTGCATGAAGACATTATGGGCTATGAAATTGAGATGTTGGTGGTTTACTTCAGTATCATTTCCGTGTGTTTATGCGGGGCAGTAACTTAAAATAATTTTATTGGTTGGCTTCGACGCTTCCGCGCGCAACTTATTCAAGAAAGCGCTAAAATAACCATGGAGTATGGAGGAAAGCGTGGCATCTACCGACATACCTACCTTTGGTACGGGTCGTAGTAGGGAGGGAGGGACCATACCAGCGTTGCCAGACTTCCGAATTTTACCTGGACGTCCCGATTTTTAGCCCAAAATTCGGGCATAATGTCTTGCGCGGGACAGGTTTAGTCCCGCTTTTCAAGGATTACTAGACGGTGCGGCCAAGCGCGGAGGAGACTTACTGTACTGGCATGATCCAAGAAAACAAGGTCTGCTCCTCCGGGAGTGACACTAGGTGACGTCACTGTCCAGTTGCCACTTTATTTCAACAAAACGTAGAAGTTGGAAAACAAATGTCAAAAAGGTCAATTGAAAAATCAATAAAAAAATTACAATCGTCAATTGTTTGTAAGATCAGTCAAAAGCGTTAGTTAAATAGGAGTCAATGAGATAAAATTTAATAATTAGTAAATATACAAAACCACATAGTTTTATCAGATTCATACATTATATTCATACTGCTCCCTGTATGATAAAGTTAATAAAAGGAGCTCGGGAAGTTACGATTTTTTTTAATTTAATGAAAGCAGAATTACGTGCTCCTTCCAGTTCAATCTTGAGCTACCGTGTGCAGAGTTCTTCAAGTATATTAAAAGAAAAAAATCTTCAGAGAAATATAATCATTGAAATATGTACGTTTTCTATGGCTATATAACATCAACATCATTGTTAACTTAATTAGAAACTTAGATAAAGCTTATGTATTAAAAAACTACTGACTATTTACGTTTTTTAACCCTTTGACCGCCATAGTCACCTTTACATGACAAATCACCTGAGGACCCCTCAGCGCCAACGACGACGTTTAGAATATCTTTTGTTCACTTTGTGCTTTGACGTAGAGAACACGGGTATGCGTTTTTGGCGTGGCGGTCAAAGAGTTAATTATGTCCCGCTTTCGACGAAAGAATCCCGCTTTTTTACTCAAAAGGTTTGTGAATCCTGCTTTGCCCGAAAAGTTATAAATTATATTTCGCGTCAACCCGAGACCTGCCCGAGACGATCAAACTTGAGGAAAAAATCAAGAAACAAATTTCAAAGAGACATGCACTACTCTGCGTTTACACAAACAGAAGATTTATTTTATTTTATAAACTATAAAAAATGTTTCAGCATTTGCCATGTGCCGATTTGTTTAAATTTGGGAAACATTTATGTTCAGCAACAGCATTTCTGATGATTGGGTTATGAACTTATGATACATGATATTAGGCTAATTTTAAATGACGATTTCAAATCTGTGACTGAGAATTCTGTATCAGTTCTAGTTAAAAAGATATGACACATGGGTATTTTTATAATAAAACGGTATATATTTTGAGAAAACCGTAATTTATAAAAAAATGAAGCTGAAAAATCTTTCTTTTATATGATTTTCTTGCTGAAGCTGAAGGCAGAGAGCTATTCTGAATGCTCCAACAATAGTCAGCCATCATGTTGCGTTCCAGTAGCATTGATAGCGTTCCTCCATCGTACGAAGGTCCTGGTGGAATCGTTCGCCCTGTTTTTCACTTAGATCCCCAAGATTGGCGGGAAAATAATCCAGGTGGTTGTGAAGAAAGTGTAACTTGATACTCATGTTACATCCAAGCCTTTGAAAGTGGCTCATTAGCTATTGGACGTGTTGAGGAAAGTCCGAGCTTTTGTAATTTTCCAAAAAAAAATTAACAAGCCAAACAAACTCATTCCATGGTTTTTTCGCAATCTCTGTCATAGTGTCCATAAAATTTGAGTCATCATCAATGATCTTATCTGTAGCCGGTCAAAAATTCCCGCCTTTATCTTTTCTGCACTCAGTTTTGGAAACTTTTTTGATAGGAAAAGGAAACAATTTCCATTTTTGTCAAGACCTTTTACAAATTGTTTTATAAGTCCTAGTTTTATATGCAAAATTATACGATCCCTTGATATGTGCTGACCGTATGGAAGGATATTCCCATTTAGCTCAATTTTTTCGGTTAATGCCTTTTATGTTCATCAAACAAAGATAACAGTCATCGTGGTGGTTCATGGGTTCATTCCAGATCATAGCGGTTTCGTGCCTAAATCAATTCCTATTTTTATGTACACAAACGTAGAAACTCAACGCACCTTTTGCATATCTTTTGCGGAATCCAAGGCTAATCTTTAATTTTCAGTGGGTTGGGTTTACAAAGTAATTTTTGTAAGCCTCGATTACTAACGCTGTCACATTCAAACGGTATTTTTTAAACATCAGTCTCCGCAAATAAAACACTATTTTTTCGGATCATTCACACAAACTCGTCTTAACGATGTCATTTATACTAATAAAACTTAGTATTTTTTTAATTATCAGCAAATTAACACTGTAACAAAGCGAATTTTTAGTGAAGAGGCTCGTAACAAAGAGCTGTTACAAAAAAAAATTTGGTTAGATTTAGAATCAGCGACGTCAAATTAGCACGAGTAAACATCATGTGATAAAAGTCATTCATCAGGCAAAAGTTGCAATATTGTTTTTTTGTGATTTACGATTGAAGAGCAGCTAATCTTGTCGTCTGTCAGAGGGTAGGTTAGTTAATAAGTAGCTAGGTAATACGAAACAGGGAAAACTAAGATATCATTTTTGAACTGAATAAATTATTTAGAATTAAGTATTAATAAATAATTAATGCTGGACAATTCACACACTTATTGCCTTCTCTACGAGCCTCTACTGCGCTATACCTGCTCTATCGGCTATTATATCGGATGGCGTTCGAGTTGGAGCGATCAACCGATATTGCACTGCAGAACACCAGCGAACCGTAATAACATGGAAGGCGTGTACTTACCTACCAAAGTACCCACTCATTTAAAAGGCTTGTTTCACTTTACAAAAGCTTGTATAACTGGAACATACAGGCACTACGTTCGTTATTATATATTGATATGTATCTAAATTGCATTAAATTTATATTTAGATAGGCAAAATAAACATGTATTAGACACATAAGTGATATTATAATGTGCTAGTGGTTTCTTTTTCACTTCTTCCACTAGTGGACAAAAAATTTAAGTGAATAGAATATCAATAACACCTTATTTCTTATTTGATAATAATAACTATGTTTATAGTATATAATTTGACTTGTCTAAGTGCTTACATTGTAAGCCTAAAGAAATAAAGTTATTGATTCTGATTCTGTTATTATATTACTATCTTCCTACCAATAAGTACCTATTATCATAGACTAACAAAACACAAAATGAGTCTATGCTATTTTACTGGTAGGAAGATAGTAGGCACAAAAAACTCCTACTAATATTATAAACGTCAAAGTTTGTAAGGATGGATATTTGTTACTCTTTCACGCAAAAACTACTGAACCGATTAGGCTGGGTATGGGTATAGTTTAGGACCTGGAATAACTTATAAGCTATTTTTAGGAAGTGTATGAGCTGATACGATGATGATAATTATTACACTTTACACATCTGAAATTGCTTAAAGCAAGGTATGCAGGGTAAATAGGATAACTAATTCAATAAGTACCTACCTACCTATACAGGTAGTCACTTGACTAACAATAAGTATTCTTTGTGAGCCCAAGTTAATAATAAAGAAGTTGAATTGCTTGCAGGACATTACATGCATGCAGCATAGTTAGAGTCAAGATAAATAGGGTTGGAAAATGAATCCTAGGTGTCGCTGGTACAAATAGGCGTGAACGAGGCCTGTCACCAGACCACGTGCTGCTAACGGCTCATCAACATCAATCATTCTTACCTCACTCCGGAGCTAAGCATGGCTATATTCTACACTCTATGGAACCACCATATTAATTGAAATCTTCAAAATACCTAATAGGTAAGTACTTTAGCCTGCAGTTGCAGAAAACAAGGGTCTTCTCGGAATGCCAAGTATTATTAAGACTGTGCTAAGGAACTCTAGTTATTCTGTGACAGCAAGTTAGGCAGTGTAATAGGTACTAGTTTCCTGTGGTATTTATAACGTATCAGATGCCGTGTGGCCGGAACGTGCCGACTGCTAATGTGGGCCCGGCACGACTCGATCTGTTATCTGATTACAGACATTGGAAATATTTCGATAGAGGAACTTTAGGGTTGCTGTTAACAAGTGAAGTGAAATATCATCATCATAACTTTAAGGAAAGTCAGGGAGTAAGTATATAGTATATACCTAGGTGTTCACTTTCGATTAATTTTGCTAAAAATAATAATTGTCAAGAATTTTTTATTTTATTTTTCCGTGTTCTATCTACCTATGATCGATTCTTAACCACCCCTGAAAGTTGGGCCCTTATTTTTTTCGTTACACTGTAACTCTCTATGATCTCTATCGTTGAGCTTAGGTGGGCCACCTATTATATCCATTTGTACTATTTTGTACTGCCCGCTGTAGACGAGGATACTGTAATTTAGAGGTTACTATAGTTTTGTACCTACTCAGAAAGTTCAGCAATTAAAATAATAACAGTTTTGGTGTAGTAAACACTGACATAACCTACTAGGATTTTATATATTGTACGTAGGTACCTACCTACTTACTATAGATACCTACCTATGTTCTTACATTATAAAATAGGTAGGTACACCAAGTAAAAAGTTCGAAGTTGCAATTCCATCACAGAGAAACCGCAATGAGTGGCGTGTACCTAATGGCGCGGCGCGGCGGGGCGGTGTAAACAAAAACATGCCTTCCCTCTTATTTCTATTTTATTTTGTTTACTATTGTTTCAGATTGGACGGGCTGGATGCGTATTTTCAACAAAAACAGGTGTCGGTTATGTTATACCTAATTTAAGTAGTAGAGTAAATAAAGTAGGTAGGTACCTAACCTACTTAATTAAATTCACTAGCCGAGCGTTCCACTCGGAATATCGGTATACATAGGTAGGTACTACTAACGTAACGGGTGATTCTTTGGCGGATTTTATTCATTCAAAAAAAGGAGACAAAATGTTATTGGGTTAACAAAAGCATTTCTTTACTTCAGTTCCACTTTTTGATGAAGAGTCCCAGCTGTCAATGGCGACTGTTATCATGCCACATTATGCGAATATTTGTTACCTGAAATTTAAACTCGTGATATCCAGGACATTTGTACCAACAAGACTGTGCGCCACTTTCCACACCACACAGCACGTGAAATGAAAAAATTGCTTTATTGCGAGAACAATTTGATGAACAGTTTAGTTGGCCACACTTTGGCCACCTAGATCTTGTCTCATACCCATCACATACCTAGCCTATTTTATTTGGGACTATATTTATAGTCCAACGTCTATACTATATGGATAAGTAAATTATGACTGACCAACTGGAAGCCAACATATAACTTGCATTATATATACATTATGTAATTTTTTTTGTGATTTCTTCGAACCATTCGAATGACTCAAGTCGAATAATTCGAATGAAATCATTCATAGTCGCGCATCTTTACTTGAGAGTTACTTCATGGATGATCAACTTCATGCATATATAAATAAAATAAAATTACCTAGCCTTATTTTTCTACTATTTATTATTTGCTTAATGTGGCTTTAGTGTCACAGCGGCCATGGTAGGCCTATTGTGATCGCCACTATTTTTCTACTAACTTATGTTACATAAATAATTAAATATTTCCTTGAGAATTATGAATATATTTTTACTATTACATTTATTATTATTACATTACATTTTATTATATCATTATTACTTATATTATTATTATTACATTACAATGTTAGTAGTCGCCTTTTTTGGCGTAGGCCTCCCCCAGTTCCTTCCAAATTTTCCTGTCTCTGGCCTTCGTTATCCAGTTAGGACCAACTTTCTCCGTAAAGATGTCTTGCCATCTCTTCTCCGGTCGACCTCTAGATCTCTTCTTATTCAATGGGATCCATTCTGTGATTTTTTTGGCCCAACGGAGTGTAGAATCGGGGAGATTATTTTCCATCCTGCACATGTGTCCAGCCCAATTCCATTTTAGTGATCCTATGACCTCTACAATGTCCCTCAGTTTTGTTTCACCTCTGATTTTTTTTGTTTTTTATCCTATCTTTGAGTTTTATTCCCAGCATGCTTCTTTCCATTTTTCTTTGGCAAACTAAACGTAACGTAACGTTAATACATACATAAACATATATTCAATACATCTGATTCGTAATATATATGTCATCATCATCATCATCATCAGCCTATACACGTCCACTGCTGGACATAGGCCTCCCCCGTACGACGCCAGAAATAGCGGTCCTGAGCCGCCTCCATCCATCGACTCCCTGCGACCGCTACGATGTCGTCGGTCCATCCGAGTGGATGGTCTCCCATGTAGGGGGGGATTTGACATAATCACCACGCTTGGCAGGCGGATTGGTGATCGCAGTGTTGGTGTTTAAAAATACTCAGAAGGAAGCTGCTGCCCATCCTCTGGTAAGTTCCCTTAGTCGGCTCTTACGACATCCACGGGTTGAGTTGGAGGGGTCGATATTCGTACGCCGCGGCCCCACGGCCCACGGAATATATATGTACATGAGTTAAACCTTCCCCTTTTCCTCTATTATTGGCTCTCGGTTGATTCTACCTCGCGCCTCGCAAGTGTGCGTGGTGGCCGTTGTCAGCGCGGTCAAACATGCGACAACGTACTTACAAACCTTGCCACTGACGGAACCTGTACATCCCGTGCGATTATATCATTTCTGACGTATCTTCCTGCTCCAACGCAAGTACGGAAGGATATGTTTTGCTGAGCCTCTAAGCAATTTTTATTAGTTGTGGAGCAGAGTGCGTACCAAGACCCGCATATGTTAGTCTTGAGCGGATGTACGTCATATACACCTCAACTTTGGTTTTTATCGGCAACTTTGACGCCAGTACCGGTCGCAACATCGCACGTGCGATACGCGCTTCAAAGATTACATGATCCACTTGGGGATTCATCCGTAGCGACCGATCGATGTGAATACCTAGGTATCACACCGAGATTTGCCATTCGATGGATTGTCCTTGGAGGGTTAGAGGTTCTGGTAGATAACGCTGTCGACCAACTAGCAGCGCAGCTGTCTTGCTGATAGGTATTCTTTACTATGTAGGCAAGCCATGACACCTGTCATGGGAATATCATTTGTCATTCTGACAGTTCCACTTATCGATTATCTAGATCATCTCGCTCGTGCATTCTCCTCTCTCTCTCTATCTTCCTGTCTCTGATTCAAGATGGATCTCAGAGCATGAGATGGATGGAGCAATGTCCTATCACCTAAATTGTATACTGAGAATATAAACCCAGATATAAACCGTTCCACTTAACAAACACGCACTGCGGCACGTTATTCTGCTAACATGCCAACATTACACTTCATTCAACAATTTATTAAAAACACTAAGTACCTATTAGGTTACCTAATTATCTCCTTTTCGTTTAGTTAGCCCAGCTCCTCTTATTGAGTCGGAGTCAGGGTATAGTTTAAGTGAGTAGGTAAAGTCGTGACAAAAAAACACAATGCAATCTACGCCTTTGAATAACTAAAACTTTGTTGCCATTACGCTTACTGCACGCCAAGGATAAGTATTTATCCATAAAAGCACATTAATCCCTACAAAATTACCCAATAAAATTTTAAAAATCAGTCATAGAAACACCTCTTACAAATCACTTGAGAAATTTTGATGATAACATTAAAATATCGTGCAAGTTAATGCATTTATTAAAAAATGAATATTAAACATTAGGCTTCATTCGGTTCATTAGATATAAAACTATTCGTTTAGCATATAATCAATTAATAACCTTATTGCAATTAGTTTATTTATATTGTACACCATTCTCATCAATAGATAAATTATAATTGTATTATTTTGAATATGTATATATATATATTAATATAGATAGGACCTAGGTTACTAAATACCTACTCACGCTGGCCAGTGGGAGGTTAAACTGTTGCTGGACCTATGCATATTTATGTAGGTATTTTCTTTCTTATAGTAATACATCGACCTACATTGTCTACCTACTGTCTTATTTTAATACAGACATATACCTAACTAGCTGGATATAAGTGGATGAGCTTACATGCTTAGTATCTTTATATAACCTAATATAGCATTAAAGTTAGTTATTTTTCTTAGTTTCTCTAGTTTTAGGCTACATTGCATGCATATAATATAAGAATCAGATAAGATCCTAATAGGTAGAATGAAAAGCGACTACTTACATGTATACAACACCATCCTACAAATTAAGTTAAAAAATGTTCCGAAGGAAGAGCATGACATCCTGCCGTAAAACAGTTTTTACTAGAACGGAGGACTGTCACCTTACTAAGGTTCTGGTATTGATGACATACCTACCTACCAAATAGCAACAAAGTCGTAGGCTTAGAGTAAATAATCCGTAGTGTCTTATTTACATACACTTTAGTTTTATATAAAACTTACCTACTAATGTTTATATAATATATAAATACATATTGTACCAACCTACATAGTTAATATTTTGTAAGAAATAAATAAATGTTTATGTTTATGTTTATTTTTCACCATAAATAAACTACTTTTTTGTAATGCATGTCTGAGCACTATTCAGCTTATTGAGGTAAAGGCTCGCGCGCGACAAAAAGTTAAACGCTTAAGTTGGCTGCAAGTAAAATTTAACTGGGATTCATACTGCCATGTAAATGTAACATGCATGTAACTCACTCTGTCGCGCATCTCTATACGCGCTTTCGTACGATTCATTGACAGACAAAGCTATAGTAAAACATTTTCAAAAATATCACGATTACTTGTACCTACCTATTACGAAATAACCTCCCTCTACCATAAAGTAGGTACGTAGGTTAGGTATACAGGATTATTGGACTCTAGTCTTAGGTAATAATCCCGAACTGGCATAAAATACGTAAAAAAACAGCTTTCTATGTAAGTGATAGGTAGGTTAGGTACCTACATAAACCTAAGATGAGAAAGGATAATGGCAGTTATTACACGCCGCAAATTCCTGTAATAGCGTTGCAATTTTCCAAGTTCCTGATGCTCTGCCCACCGATGAGCTAAAATAGGTAAAGTTAAATTGAAAATTAAATTGATTTAGGTATGATTGATTTTACTATTAAGTATGTTATGTATGATGTCTATCTTTTGTACTTAGGCCTACCTAAGGTCCCTAAGTTTATATTTATTTGCACTGTTTTTAAGTTTTACGTGTAAGGACACCGTAATAAATAATGGTAAATTTTTCAGATTAGATTTATTAATAACTGATTTCATAATCAATTTCAAGCATGAATTGATTTTAAAAAGACATGAAGCTCCGGTATCCTTGTTTTAAGGATACCGTTATTAAATCCTTGTAGTCTTCTGATTTTTATAATTTATTTTAACGTGTTTGATTTGAAAAGATCTTACTTCCGGTATGTACCTTCATTTATTATTTTTGTAGTCAACATAAATGAACAATTATTTAAACCACAAATAGGTAATATATATATAGATAGTTAAATATTTAAATTATTTAACTATTTGTTCAATTACGATAATCGTATATTCATTGTAATTTTACCAGTGGAATGTCGTCTAATACTGCGTATTTCCGTTTTGACGGCCATGACCATCATGGCCGTACATTTTATTTTTGATTAAAACCAACCCCCCTTAAACACGGGACAAATAGGCACAAAAACCCTCAGCAATAAAAAAATTTTGGAAATCGGTCCACAAATAACGAAGTTATCGACGAACATTATCTACTTAAAAACATTATGATGATATAGCCCAAAATAGCCTCCTTTTTTCATGCATTTTTCTAAGCCAATGGATGGAAATAAAAAAAAAAATATTATTGTCCTACCCACGCACAGCTGGACAAAGGTCACTCCCATTTCTTTGCACACCTTGCGGTCACCAGCTGGTTACCACCAAGATAACTAATAATTGCTCATATTATAACTTGAATCTCGCTCCAACAAACGTAAGTCGAGCCACCTTAGAGAATCCAACGCACTGCTCGCGCAGTGCGTGAGTAGCTCCAAGCTACAAAGTCACGGAGATGTAGTCCGGCCACACGTTGTATTCTTTGGCCACACGCTCAAACTTACTTGCATGCTTGATTGCAAAAACTAGGCAAGCAAGGTGAGCCCGGCCACACGCTCCATCTTTCTTGCGCAAACTGAGTTTCTGCAATCATGCATGCAAGTAAGTTGGAGCGTGTGATGGGCTAAGGATTGGAATGAAAATCGTGGAGACTCATGTGAACCATTCTGAGAAATGACAGATTTAATGTTATTGTCAAAGATACTGGCAGAAAAGTGGCAATCCAAACACATATTGCCATGAACATTGGCACCAGCAAGTCCAAAAGAAAAAAAAAACAAAGAAGTCAAGTCAATTCCCCTACCCCGATTAGGTACAAGAATTTTTTTATAGGTACTAGTCTGTATTGTATTCTCTTTGAGTACTAGATTCGTTTCTCCAATTTATAACAATACAATGGGTAATTGGAAACTCGAGGTCGGTAGAATGGCCATGTATACGGCATTCCCAGTTGCACTGTTCTTCTTTTTCAACCAGCCGAAATACTTCGAGGAATGGGTAACCAACACCAAGCGAAACATATTTCCACCAGAAAACCAAGGCGACCGAGACGCTATCCAGCAGCTGATCAAAGATATGCGAAGAAAACAAATGGATAGTTTGGAAGGCGAATAATAAGTAGGTACCACAGTAGTAGCTTTTGCAAGGAAACTAGGATGTGTTGTTAAAATTAAAATTATTATTTTTCAAACAATTATACTGTGCATCTTTTCTACACTTAGCACCATCTCAACAATAAGGAAATTATTTTGATAGGTACTACTTCTTTATTTACAAATAATTCAAAGTAGGTGACATGCTTCTATAAAAATATTTATTTTAATAGTAATCTAGCACTAGTTGTTCACTTTAATTTTATAACTTATGATAACACCCAAAGCGGCAGCAAGTAAAGATGCATAATTAACATAGGTAATCCCTATATAATGACCTATAAACCCACCCACCATAGGTGATATAATATTGGATATTGATTTCACACTGTTTGATGCACCAATAAGGGATCCTCTATGTTTACTATGACCCCTTTTTAAAACCATTTCCATGTTAAGAAGGCGACCCCAACTGCTGGAAATAGATAATGGTATCAAACTCAATGTGAAAATAAAAATATTGTATGAAAAAGATAAACCTATGAATGCTGCAGTCATCATAATAAACACATGTAAATTTCTTAGAGTATAGTCTTGATCATCAGTATAATACTGGTTCACAAAACCTGCAAAATAACTAGAAAACATACATATCATTGCTTGAAATGAAACAATATATCCTATATATTTTGGTGTCAGGCCAAATTGTGATGACAAATAGAGGCTGTAACTTGAAAAATAGATTCCCATAGCAAAACCTAAAAGGAATTTTAACAGAAATACATCCCAAAAGATAGACCATCTAATCCTAAAGAGTTCATCCATAGATTGCTTCAGACTTGATGTTATGGTTTTTAGTAGACTTTTGTTACATGGTGTACTGGACCTTTTCTTTCTTGTTTTATTTACTTCTGGCAGAAGTAAATATACCATCACTGGAACATATTTTATTAGGCATTAAACGCCATTAGATAATATGTACTAGGATCTTTCACTATTCATTCAAATAAAAGGATAATCCACTTACCCGAATTCAGGATGAAAATCAGGCCTACAATAAGTGATAAGAAGGCAAATCCATTGATTGGGTTAGCCTCAACAAAGTACCCTGCCAAAATAGGGCTCATAGATGTACCCAATCCAGATGCAGCCACTAACTTGCCATATATTTCAACCTGCTTCTGGGCATCGGCTTCATAGTCTGGGATCATTGCTCTTACCAACATTTGAGTCTGTTTAAATGTTCCTAAAACACATTAAGGTACTAATTTCATAAAAGATTGATAGGTGTTAGGTTTTTGTTGTATGTATGTACAATAAGACTAGTAACAGAAGCCCGATGATGCTGATACAGATCATCGGACTCGAAGCCTTTTAGTCCGATATTAACACATGTCAACTTTCCCAAAAAAAGAAATGCATTTAAATTTTTTCCATCATAATAAATATAAAGCTATTTTATACAGAAAAATAGGTATTCCTATTTTTGACATTTACTTTCATTTTTGTTATTGTCATTTTCTGTTAAAGGGAACATGGTGCGGTTATTAATCAATAATGCTGAGCAATCCACACAGCATCATCTAGCGCCAAGCTAAGCAGAGCTTGTGTTATGGGTACTAGATAACTGCTTACTTATTTAATTAATTAACTTAATACAATATACTACTTATTTATTGTTAGGTACAGATTTTTATACCTACATAAAAACACTTGACTTCAGATCGTACAAACATTTGTCCCAAAGATTTTTTCACAAAAAGGTGTGCATTATGATTGCAAAATAAATGGGATTAATAATAATTAGGTTTATTGGCAAAAACACTATTTTAACTTTTCATTAGGTATGTAGTGAGCGTGGGTCGGCATTTTGTCAACGCACACATTCAAAAACAATGCCACAGTTTTTGGTGTCAGGGCATATCTAACGATTTGAATCTTTGATTTGTCCCCGAAAGCGGGACAAATGTTTGTAAGTGCGAAGGCGGGATCGAACCTGCGTCACAGGCGAACCTTCGCCCGCTGTGACACAGAGGTCGCGTATTTTTTAAAAAAAAATTATTTCTTAGATATTTGATCTCTTACCTAAATATGCTCGTAGTAACATAATAATTAAAAGTGATTTAGTTGTTCCCATAAAAACATATACTACACTGGACATAGCCAAACTCATGATTAGAATCGATCTTCTGCCTTTTAAATCACTGAGACTACCCTGAAATTAGATTAGATATTGGAAAGATAGATGTACCTTGAGACAGTCTACATATCTTTATGACTAAAAAATCAAAGGCACCTTAATAATAAAATAATTTCAGAAATATGCATTTTTTTCTAGTACATACCACAGATGTACTAGGGATGCTAACGCTAGTACCTACTTAGCCGGCCACGTTCGTAGTCTGCGAATATTCGGCAAAGAGCAGCGCCGACTATCCGGCTTCTTACTTTGAACATATGTATTTATCAGTAAAACGTCTATAAGAGGAATTAAATTTAATATAACTTTTTATTTAACGTAAATTATTATTTTATTTTGATAAAAAATATTTTAAAATCACATTACATTTTTTGTAATGTAAATCAACCTTTCTTTTGGTAATCAGTCTCTAAAATTCGTTCTTTAAAAAACTTAGGTTGGTACTTATAAATAAAAATATCTAGGACATTTAACAAACAAAATTAGAATCTGAAATTCATAGCAATCATATTAACATAATATTTTAGAATCTTCAATTTTAATTATCAATCAAAACAACATAATATTTTCTGATCTTCAATAAATATCCATAAATAGTTGTTTTTATTTAAATAAAAGAGTAGGATTTAATATAAAGATTGTGGTCGAATAGTCTGCCGACTAGATTCTTTACAACCGACTAATCGGCTAGTAGACCAAAGTCATAGTCGGAACATCTCTAGTACTTAGCTAAGTAGGCACTGATATGAAAGAGGTTGCATTGAGAACCTACTATAGGTAGATATTTTTTATCAAACAGAGAAAACACCTAGACCCGGAACAAATATCCACAGACCATGCTAACATTTGTCACGCAGAATAGAACCTTCAACCTGCGTCGCAGGCAGACCCGTCACAAATATTCGTAGACCATGCAAACATTTATCTCGCGGAATCGTGGCGCAACCTGTGTCGCAGGCAGACCCGGCACAAATACCAGCAGTTCATGCAAACATTTGTCCCGCGGAATCGAACCCGCAACCTGCGTCGTAGGTAGACCTTCCCCCGCTGCGCCACTGAGGTCATTTTTAGCGAGCCAGAATAAGACTCACAATAAGAGGCCCAGAAACAAGCTGGAATCCAGAATAAAGAGAACGAAGTAGGCCTACATAGATGTAGCCGGCTCCCAGTCCTCTGACATGACGTGGCAGTAATGGTATTATTAGACTTATTGCAAACAGGTCCTGAAAGCATGATAATATTAAAATTTCTTAGTAGGTAAGTATGTATTTAGAATGAAACACAAAACTTTAAGAATCAATAAAGCGCTTAGGGTAGGCCACTATCCAGCAGTGGACATTTTTCGGCTGATCTGATCATGATGACAAAGTAGGTAGGTATTCTAGAATTACAAGCTTTCTTATTCTAAGTGGAATCTGCACTGACATCTCGCATGGGAGTGTATTGTGCAGCACACACCAGCCACAGGACAACAGCCAAGCTCCTTGAAGCACTGGAGCAGGACTTTTGGCGATAGACAGCTGCTTTTCTGTATGTGTGTACAGGTTTGATGTCTCTATGAGACTCTTCAATCCCGTTTTGCGTTTGGCAAGAAGCTTAAAATAAATAACTATAGTAGTGCCCATGTCTGTAACACCATAAAAGCTAAAACCAGTAGGTATTGATGTTTATGTTATAAAGTTACCAACCTAGGTAAATTATGTAGGTCACGCTCCGGGGTGGCTTTTAAAAAAAACTACAGAGTAGAGACTCGCTCGAAGTGTGAATCGAGAATGTGGTATTCCATAAAATCTAGCTAGGTAAACGAAGGCGTTGTGATTAACGTCATGTCACGAGCTGTCGACTCTGCATAACACCCAATGTCCATGCAGTATAGAGCTCGATGTGAGTGCAGCCATTTCCATACATCAGCCTTGTGTAACAGGTATGATGTTGGTTTATATAGTATAACGATATAGGTAACTTAAATATGAAAACTTACCAAAAAGGCAACCGATTGTATAACACAAATGTGAAAAGACATTTTCAAGTTTCATCATTTCCTATTCCACAAACTGATTAGATTAACAGAACACAATATTCTATAAAAACTGCCTGTCGGTTTACTTGTTACCTACATAATTAATAAAGTAATTGAAAAATACATTGAATTTAGAAAACTATATGTATACATATACTCTATTGAAAACTCTTGCAAATACATGAAAAAATTAGGTTGTGAAACATCAACAAACAAGAAATTTTTTTAGTTGGTTTCATCCAAGTCACATATTTTGTCACTGCAGTGCCATACCAAGGAGATATGAATGCTTATTTTTTGAGCTATGGAACTAAATAGTTTTAATTCTTTCATAAGAAAAAGTGAGCATTTGTATCAATACCTGTATTCTATATTTCATGTATAAATAAAGTGTTCATTCTAGGGTCAAGCATCCAAAACATTAATATTTTAACAATTCTTAGAGTCAAAAATTTTATTGATTCATTAAAACTTTATTTAGATACATATATGCCTATAACCTAGTCACCTTTTAACTTTTTATGCTTAATTTTATAACTTAAAATAACACCCAAAAAGGTAGCTAGTAGTGAAGCATAAATAACATAACTGACTCCTTTAAATTGTCCTATAACCCCTCCCACCATGGGAGCTATAACACCAGACATAGATCTAACACTATTTGATGCACCTATTAGAGTTCCTCTATGATCCCCATGTGCCCGATTTAAAACCATTTCTAAAGTAATAAGGCGACCCATAGCATTACCAATAGCTAGAGGTACC
Organism: Eupithecia insigniata; assembly: GCA_947859395.1. Taxonomy (NCBI): domain Eukaryota; kingdom Metazoa; phylum Arthropoda; class Insecta; order Lepidoptera; family Geometridae; genus Eupithecia; species Eupithecia insigniata. Next base: position 3,481,637 of record OX402003.1, read on the forward strand.
AAACACAATAAGTACAAATACATATTATTAGATAGAATTATTCCTACTAAAGCAGCAGTCATCATAATAAATACATGTAAATTCCTTTGAGTATAGTCTTGGTCTTGATTATAAAAACTATTTAGAAAACCTATAAAATAACTAGATAATGAACCTATTATTCCTTGAAATGAAATAGTGTAGCCTATATATTTCGGTGATAGGCCAAATTGTGTTGATAAATATATGCTGTAATTTGAATAATAGATTCCCATTGCAAATCCAACAAGGCCTTTCAACAGAAATATATCCCAAAAGTGAGACCATCTTATGCGGTAGAGTTCATCCATTGATTGCTTGAGACTAGATGTTATGGAGTGTAGCAGATTACTACTTGGTTTATCACTTTGTTTCTTCTTATTTTTCGCTTTGGCTTTCGGCAGGATAAAATATACCAGACCTGAAATTAACACATAGATGTAAAGTTTCTAGAATGGTAAAACAACTTTTTAGAGCTATGAATTTTGAGCTTTTTAGAGAATGATTTGACAATACTTGTTTGAATAGAAATGACAATCTACCTGCATTTACGATAAAAATCATGCTAACTGCAATTGATAAATAGGCAAAGCCATTGGTTGGGTATGCTTCAACAAAATGCCCTCCCACAATGGGGCCTAAGGTGATGCCCACTCCAGATGTAGCCATCATCTTGCCATATATTTCACCCTGTTTCTGTGTATTTGCCTCAAAGTCTGGTACCATTGCCCTTGTTAATATTTGGGTCTGTTTGAAGACACCTAAAACAAAGTAGGTACATACGTTAAATTACAAAAGAATACTTAGGGCCAGACTCCACCAAAGCAGAGCAGAACACCACCAAAGATGAGAAAACTAATGTTGTTATTCACACATCTTGTCTCCTCAGCTTCACTGCACACCACCGAGCAGAGATGTATTATATTTGTATAAGAAACAAAGAAAGACCGAAGCAGAGATCTGAGCTGAGCCTTGCTAGTGCATTCATCTCAACAAAAACTTGTCCCTGCACGCAGCTTAGCTGCTCTTGCCAGCAGACGTCTCTGCTCCAGTCTAGCCAGTTCGCATCTCCACACAATTTCGGTGGAGATGACCTGGCATTTTTTGGTCAGGGCTTTCTCATCTTCTCATCTCCGTTACCGACATCCTGCTTTGGTGGTGTCTGGGTTTTGTCCTTCCAGTGGTCGCGCGCGGTCTCGGAGTCGCAACGAACTTACGATAGGTATATGTTTTTATATTATGATTTATACTGACAAAAGACGAAAATTTCATTATGAGCTTAATATATTTATTCGTCTTCTGTAACCAGATACGCAATATTGCGGAATCACAGACTGCGCGCGACTGCTTATGTTCCGGGCAAGGGTGGGACTCCTTGAAAAAATATTTTTCAAATAATTTTGGAAACAGACTTCAGCTGGTGATGTTGCGTAACTTCTGACATTATAAATAATATTTAAAATAAAATAAATAAATATAACTTACCTAAATATGCTCTAAACAGCAAAATCAGAATAATTGAATTAGTCACTCCAATAGAAACATAGGCTATACTGGACATAACCAAAGTTATCAGGAGAATTGACTTTCTTCCTTTGAGATCACTGAGACTTCCCTGAAATATTATTTAATAGCACGAAACTACAAATGGTATGATATGAAACTAGCCTATGTTCAAGCAGTGGCTGTTTCATTTTTAATGTAAACTAGTAAAATTGGTTGGTCTATGAGTAATCTCCAGAACGAATGGAACTACATAATATCTAAGTAACCTCAGCTACATTTCATACAGGTACCATGTGAGCATAGCTGCGAGTTTATAGCAAAAACATGATTAGAATAAGACTTACAATAAGGGGTCCAGAACCAAGCTGAAATCCTGCATATATGGAACCAAGTAGGCCCACAAATATGTGGTTTCCTCCCATCGCTTGAACATGTCTTGGCAGTAATGGTACAACTAGACCAATGGCAAACAGATCCTGAAATAAGATAATATACCTACTCATTACTTATTCTAGCTAGACAACCTCCAAAAATAATAATAATTATCTAGTATTATATTCTCTTTGATCTTATCACTTGCTTTCTATAAAAATAGTAAATGCTGTAATAATAGACTTGAAAAAACTTACCAAAAAGGCAACTGCTTGGAGGAGGTGAATAAAGGACATTTTTCAAGCTCGCGAAAAGGTTCTCCAACCAAAGTCAAGGGTTGAGAACAAAACTACTCCAGTACTCCGTGTGACGTACCCGTACCTAATAGGTAATGATTCTCTTTCCTTTATTAGGAAATACAGAGTTTGATTTGGTTTTGTTATCCATAGTTATTTTTTTCTTTTGTATGTATGTACTTGCTTTGACATAAAGTGTTTATAATTAATAATAACTAACTCCACTCCGTAGGGATGGCAAAAAATATCGAAATATCAAAATATCGATATTTTATCAGAAATTAATCGATATATTTAAAAGCGATATATCGATTTTCGATATTTATTATTCAGAGTATCAAAATTCGTATCTAAATCGATATTCTCGAATTTTATACAATTATTTATTTCAGGTTACCAATTGTAGTAGGGCAGCATAGTCATGGATATCGATAAATGTGAAAAAAGGGCAACAATGGGAATGCCGTTTATTTTGTGTTGGTAGCATTGATTTTCTATGTTTGACTGTAAGTGTCAAAGTTGTGGTCGATATGTTGGTCTTCTTTCCTTCTTCTTGGGGTCAAAGATCCCTACTAGCCTACGTTCTGTAGCTTGAGGTAAGTATCATTGATCTATGGCCCGGCAAAATGCTCCGCCGCTTGCCTACACAATGAGGTATTTTCAATGCAATCTCCAAAAAATACAATCACGCTTTTTATTTTGTCACTAGATGGCGCTACACAAAAATCAAGAGCAATGTCAAGTGTCATAAAATAAACAACGAAACGGGTGCCATTTTATACATTTTTTTGGCAGATTTTTGACACTGAGTTTCAAACAGCGCCATCATCTTAGTCTATGGCAACCACTTATTATTTAAAAGTCGCATTGAATTGCTCTCATTTTGATGAGCAAAAATATAAATTAACGAAATATCGATATTTTTTACCATACATATATCGATACTAATAATAAGTATCGATACAATATAGTATATCGATACTTTTTTTAATTTGGCCATCCCTACCACTCCGGGTACAGTGTTACCAGATCACTATGTGAATTTCACCCCAACTTTATTCCAAATCCCCCCGAAAATTAGCTTTGCCTTTTTGTGAAAAAAAGCCCCCGGAACACTTTTTAAAGTAGAAAAAAACAAGCATATTTTAATTTTTATCGAAACGAACGAACTTTGCACGTGCGTGGCTGTTGGCACTAGCGCCAGTGTCTGGTGGCTTTTTTTTTTACAAAAAGCTAATTTTCGGGGGGATTTGGAATAGTTGGGGGGAAACTCAAAATAATATATATAGAAAGCTTTACTTTGTATATATAAATAAACAAAATAAAGCGTTTTGTTACAAAACGATTCGAAGAGTTCCGATTACAACCACACGTGCAAAGTTATCTTCGCTTGCACGAACTCTTACGATGAATAAACAATTGAATTTAAGTAGTATTGTTAGGACGAGAATACAAACTTATGTAGGTACACTAAAGTAGTGATACGTACGAAGTATTTTGTTTGTGGTTGAATGATTGAGATACTCAAGAAGGCATAATTTTAAAGTTTTTTTACCCCCGAAAATGTTTTTGGGGGGCAAGAAACATTTCCCACTGAATCTTCCACAAAGTAAAAAAAACGAATTTGCAGGGAATCCCCCCGCCCCCCATCTGGCAACAGTGCTCTTAGCGTAGTAGGTAGAATACAATAATAATATTATGTAGAAAGAATGAAGGAGATACAACACATTTACACTAGCGCCAACGGCCACGCACTCGCACGTTTGTTTCGATATAAATTAAAATACACTTATTTTTTCTCCTATAAAAAGTGTTCTAGGGGCTTTTTTTCACAAAAAGCTAATTTTCGGGGGATTTGGAATAAAGTTGGGGGGAAAATCACACAGTGCGTGATCTGGAAGCACTGAAAGTATGGACAGGCAAATGAAAAAATGTATCGATCTATATTGTATCGATATTTATTTTCGATATAAGCATAATAAAAATTATGGATATTTCAATATTTTTGGCCATCTTCATTGTGCAGACAAAACCGAGCGTATTGCGGGCCATAGATCAATGAAACTAACCCCAAGCTACGGCACGTAGGCTAGTAGGATCTTTGACCCCAAGAAGAAGGAAGGAAGACCATCATATCGACCACAACTTTGACACTTACCCCCTTATTCATAATAGTCTGCCAACTTAAAGCATTGCTATTTCTCAGTCTGTCTTCTTCTATTGACATTGAGAAATAACACTGCTTAGCAACTGTTTTAAGTTAGCAGATCATTATGAATAAGGGGGTTACAGGATTTTTGTTATTATAGTGCTTATGCCCGCACTTAGGGTAATCTTAAAGAATTTAATAATATCCCAAAAATTTACGACTCCGGCGGGCTTGAACCCGCGACCCTCCTCTGAATACGAGGATGCGCTAACCAACTGCGCCACGGAGGCAAGTACCCGACCTGTCGAAAATCTTTGGGACTTACGGACGACCATAGCGCCGTTAGCTCCACCTACAGGGGAAACACTGAAGTTATCCAAACCTGCTCAAAGTCTAAAGTTACATTTAGATCGTTTGACGAGAGGTATCGCTGTTGCTAATCTCTAAGGATTTTTGTTATTATAGTGCTTATGCCCGCACTTTGGGTAATCTTAAAGAATTTAATAATATCCCAAAAATTATTATTAAAATTATTATTCGTATTCAGAGCAGGGTCGCGGGTTCAAGTCCCGCCGGAGTCGTAAATTTTTGGATATTATTAAATTCTTTAAGGGGGTTACAGACAAACATAGACAATCAGTGCTACCAACACAAAATAAATAGGAATGTGTTGTTGTCAACCCCTTGTTCACATTTATCGATATCAATGTGTAGACTGTAGACGCAGTAGCATTCTGCTAGGGCCCTCGAGCAAGGGTGTTGTCATAGAGACATAGACCCACCTTTTGTCTATGCTGCTATGGTTTGGTTATAGAGTAGGTATGATCGTCAAAGGCACGAGGTGACACTGACTACCTCTGAAAACTGACATCAAACGCGTGTCGAGTGACGTCATTAGGGTTGTCTTTGGGAACATTCTAATACGATCTATAGATCGCGGATGATGAGTTTAGCGGTTTTATGGAGGTTTTCGGTGATTTTTCAGGAGATAAGGGCTCCACTGATCCTGGGAGTCTTGAAATGAATAAGCCGTCCTACTATTAGTGCATTCCGAATTACGCTAAAATCAATATCATCGCGCTCACACGCGTTCCGTATTATCGTAAGCGCGACAACGTTGTCCCGTGTGACGTCTTAGATGACGTCATTACATGCGCCATTTTGCGATATCAACGACCATGCTACAAACTGAAATCTCTGTGAGCGTGCTGTCAAATCGGACAATTGGGTTCGTTTACTAACGGTTTTTTCTTTGGGTTTTTTCAATATAACGTTTGTTTGCAAGTTTTTACAAAGAAATGGAAATAAATATAGAAGACCAAATCAACGGTCGGAGAATAACTTTGATGCTCTCTTTTTGTATTACAATGAGATATTGACATTGACACCACGACACGACACGTGACCGTGAGCGCGCTCATAAGTGTTCCGAATTATTGTTAGCATTCGACTGTCAATATCGTGATATCTAATTTGGAACGCAAAATATTTTTGTGATCGCTATCAGCGCTGTAATCGTAATTCGGAATGCACCGTATAATAATAATTGGTAACCGGAAATAGATAATTGTCTACAATTAATATCGATTTTGATATGCATTTTCATACCCTGAAATAAATATCGAAAATCGATATATCGCTTTTAAAAATATCGTCTAATTATAATTATATTATTGACAAAGAAAATAACAATCAAATAATAATTATATCTAATTAAATCGATTAATTTCTGAAAAAATATCGATATTTGACATATCGATATTTTTTACCCATCCCTAACTGAAAGATACTGAACTGAACTTATCCACAGTATTGTATTCTCTTTGAACTTATCCATGGAGATGGAATCTGTGTATGGGATTTACCAATGCATTTAGCCCAGACCCAAATATCTCTAAAATTCGACTTTTAAAATGTCTCAGCCAGCACCAAAACCAGCAGGTAAGAGCTGGCGAGAAATAAACCAGGAAAGAAAAGCATTGAAGCGTCAGCGCAATGAGGAAAAGATCGTCAAACAGGAAAAACGCGTGGCCCTTGAAAAGGACCAAGAAAATAAAGTAAAAGAGGAGGAAGAAAGAGAGAAGAAGTACGCAGAAATATCAACAATCAGTATAGCCGTGCCCGGGTCAATACTTGAGAATGCTCAATCGGCAGAATTACGCACATATCTGGCTGGTCAGATAGCGCGAGCGGCGTGTGTCTTTTGCGTCGATGAAGTTATTGTTTACGATGATGTCGGTGACAAGATGGATACCAAAAAATCCAAGTTAGAGGAAACAGACGGTGTCAGGGTGGCTCGAAAAAGCTGTGTGCAGTTGGCTCGAATTCTACAATATCTGGAGTGCCCGCAATATTTGAGGAAGCACTTTTTCCCTCTTCATAAAGACTTAGAGTTTGCTGGACTACTGAATCCATTAGATGCTCCCCACCATCTAAGGCAGTCAAATGATTTTAAGTTTAGGTATCTATTCTTTGATCCATAGTTTTATACCACATCAACAACCTTATCATCAATTGTATTAAAAATATGTTATTTACGATACAATGATTTTGCTATTTCAGAGAAGGTATAACAATGAACAAGAAGGTAAAACCTGGAAAAGGTTCCCAAGTCAATCTAGGCTTATTACAGGATGTATCCACCGACAAGCTCCTTAACCCAGGCATAAGAGTCACTATCAGGATGTTACCAACTTCAGGAGGCAAAAAGATGAAGGGGAAGATTGTCAGTCTCACAACACCTAGGGCGGAGACTGGAGTGTATTGGGGTTATACTGTGAGGGTTGCTAACAACCTGAGTCAGGTTTTCACACAAAGTCCTTACAAGAATGGGTAAGTAATTTGTTCTTAGTTTTGTTAGATTTAGTTTAAAGAAACATGGATTTTATAAATTGAAATAATAGTTACACCTGAAATTCAACACAAATTTCATGCATCACCCAAGTGTTAGACTGTAATTTGACCAAACTCAAAATAGTAAACATTGCCTCTATACTTAGTTTATAAATTATTCATCATCAGTACATATATTTTTGCTTTAGTTTTCATAGTATATATCATTCACTGCCCAGCATCTGCCAGGCACAGCTGCAGGTGGACATATGTGTTGTTAGCCATGAAAGTGTTAATGTATTATATTTTAACCTAAAAACCATCTTTCTTGGTTTTTTTATCAGAATATGCACCGGTTGATAAGAGCTCTTTCCTACAATGCCTGATGGTGAAATTTTTATCCAACTAACATCAATTTCAGATTTTTATGCTATGCTGTTGTTTGTGAATGGCTTGATTATAATATTAGTGATTAAAATTTGCCTATAGCTTTAAGAATTTGAATTAAGACTTAATTTGATTTAACATTTTCAGGTATGATGTAACAATAGGGACCTCGGACAGAGGCTCTGCAATAGATGACTTGCCAGACAAAACTATGACATATAACCATGCTCTTATAGTGTTTGGTGGCTTACATGGCATAGAAGCTGCCTTAGAAAGTGATGAAAGTCTCCAGGTAGATGATGCCAGCTTACTTTTCAACCACTACCTGAATGTACTACCAAACCAAGGCTCTAGAACTATACGGACTGAAGAGGCAATAATTGTTGCCTTGACAGGATTAAAGAGTAAAATGAAAGGTAACAATGAGCCTATGGTTTTTAAGGACACAGGAATAGCTAGCAGTTCAACATTCCCAACATCAAAATCTGTGTCTGAAGCAATTGAACCTAAGCTAGACCTTAGCAGGTTTGATTAAAACATGTAAAAAGTAAAGTATTTTTTTTTTTTTAGGTTTGTAATTGGATTTATAAATCCCATTACAAAACTATGCTTTAGAAGCCATATACCTTAACCTAGGCTTGTGAAACAACAACACCAGCTATTGGCCCAGGCCCAGCAGTGGACTGATAAGTCTGGTGTTTTGAAAAACATTACATAAAAATGGTCCCATTGGTTCTTATAGCTTAAATTGTACTAGTTAAAGGTTTTAACCCTTTCCAGTCTGGTTTCCGTCCAGGCCATAGTACCACAACAGCTCTCGTCAAGATCACTGACGACATACGAGATGGTATCTGGAACGGATCAGCAACCGTCCTAGCCCTTCTGGATTTTACAAGCGCCTTTAACAATGTCGATTTTGACATTTTATTAGGTATCCTTCGCACTCTTAACGTATCTCCAATTGTAATTAATTGGCTTCGTACTTACCTGTTCGGACGCCGGCAACGCATAAGCTTTGACGATAATGTTTCCTCTTGGTGTCAAATAAGTGTCGGTGTACCTCAGGGCGGCGTTTTATCACCTCTACTTTTCGCTATCTTCATTAATTCTATCTCCAAACAACTCTCTTCTTCCTACCACCTTTACGCAGATGACTTACAAATATACACCCAAGCTCCAGTAGAACGACTAAATGAAGCCATCCTTAAGATCAATAACGATATCAACGCTATTCTTGCTTGGAGTAACGCACATGGGCTGAAAGTGAACCCTACAAAAACGCAGGTAACCATAATTGGTAGCTCGCGTATGGTGTCCAGGATTGACTGGGCTCACCTTTCCCTAATTCTCTTTGATAATGTCCAAATTGAGATCAGCAAAACTTTCAAAAATCTTGGTATTCTCATAGACAATCAACTGTCCTGGGGACCCCAATTGGCAGAAGTTAGTCGAAAGATCTTCGCATCGGCGGCTTCGCTCAAACGGTTGCGCAATCTTTTACCCACATCAACCAAAATTGCGCTCGCTCAGTCACTCCTGCTCCCTATCCTAGACTACGCCGACGCCAGCTATCCTGATCTAACCCAAATACAGCTTGATAAGCTTGAGCGGCTTCAAAATCTCTGCTTAAGCTTCATTTTTGGTCTGCGAAAGTATGACCACATCACTGAGTACCGGGAAAAGCTAAAATGGTTGCCCATCCGTCTTCGCCAGGACGCACACTTCCTTTCACTCCTATATTCTATCCTTTTCGTCCCAAAAACACCCTATTACCTCAAGGAATGATTTGAATACCTAACCAAACCCATAGCTGCTCCCTCCGCTCAACACATACTCTTCAACTAAAAACTCTCCGCCCCTTCCATTCCTATAGCTCATCCTTTACCGTACATGCCATAAAGCTGTGGAATGCTCTACCCACTTCTATTCGACAAGCTAAGTCTCTCCCTATTTTCAAACGTATGGTCTATGAACACTTCCTTACCTCAACATCAAACTGTTAATTAATATGTTTATATACACCATAATTATATTATTTACACACACACACACAGACATATATATATATATACCATATTTATAATACATGTTAAATTATGTTCAAACTAAATATTATTCTGTTAAACACGCCACCGTCTACACTTGTTTTATCACTTCCTGTCCATCCAAAGGTTGCCTGGCAGAGATCGCTCATAGCGATAAGGCCGCCCATTGTACATAAATCTGTATTTGTCTTTCCTTGCCTGTTTCTGTTTTTATCTGGTGTGCAATAAAGAATATTCGTATCGTATCGTATCTTACACCCCCTGCCTTTCTTAAATTCACAATTCTCTCCATCCAAAGGTTGCCAGGAAGAGATCGCCTCTAAGCGATAAGGCTGCCCATTGTACTTGTCCGTCCATGTAATATCTCTCTGTAATGTTGTTTTTCTGGTGTACAATAAAGAATTTTTGTATTGTATTGTATTATTTTATCATAGAGATGTATGTTATAGTTTATTGATTTTACTGATAGCATCTTGTACAGATCCCCGGAGTAGTTTGATAGTGGCTGCTTGATCCGCAGCTCCTATAACTGCTGTTCCTGATACTATCATGTTGGCGCCAGCCTGAAAATTACAATATGTTGAAGCAACCACTATAAAGAGAAGATGTGGTACCTATACTCAAATTATAAACCTAGCAGAAATGTAAACAAATGCCCCACTAAACATAAAATTCACTTTATTGCTGTTAATTTGAAATCCACAGTTAATGTATACACTAGCCAAAATCGATGTGGAATGTGTGTAAACAAACCACTCATACTTAACCTTAAATTCCATCTGTTACTGCTTCTTTTTGTACGAAATTTACATAACTTGTTGGTTTGTTATCCTTCCTTCAATAAATATTGCTTACCATAAAATAATATCTGAAACTCGATGCCAAGAGTTTTTGTGTTGTGGTTTGTTTACAAACATTCCACATATAGTTTGGTTAGTGTAAAGGTACACATTAGGTGTTTTGAAGCATGCACTTTGGTAATGTGTATTTTAAAAACTCTCATCCCCTACATTTGTACTATACTAATGTGTACTTTACTCTCACATTTCCTGATTTGAAATCTGCTCTTCAATTAAAATTAAACAAACAATAATTTAATGGTTAAGTTATCATTGGTGTAATCCCTCACACTTGGGGTAATGTCTAAGAAATTTAATAATAGGTACCCCAATATTTTTTTGCCCAATTTGTCATGACTTGAAACGGCAACCCTCCCTCAGTATGGGGTGCACTTACTAATTATTGTGCCACGAGGTCAATAACATAGGAGTCTAATATATTTTTTATCTCAACTCCAATTAGGTACTTAAAAGTTTTTTACAATTTGCTGGTAAAATAAAAGTTTAAATATAAACATTCTTACATTTGCACAGCAATCAATAGTAGCAGGTCCAACCCCACCGTCAACCTCTATGTTCAGTTCAGGGTAATGATCCCTCAGGTACTTGACTTTCACCATCTGATCTTCCATAAACTTCTGACCTCCAAATCCTGGCTCCACAGTCATGATTAGAACCATATCCGATAGGTCAATGTACTTCTCTACTTCTGCAACTGGTGTTCCAGGCTTTATTGCTACTCCTACCTGGAAAAAAATTGTGGTTTTTACATGCTACAGCACACAACACATTGACCAATGTCAAGGACAAAACTGACAGGCAATACAACTTGCACACTATAAATTGATTTCCAAACTAACAATTATTGGATATTCACTAGCTAACTTTGAATAAATGTAGAAAATGTACATATGTATGACTGAACGGATTTTTTCAGTTCAGTCATACATCATTTTTTTTCAATTCAATTAATTTATTAAAAATCAGACAGCATTACAGAGTTCTCCATTAAGTTACATCTAGCTGCCTGATGCAGTTCCACCATAGACATAACTTTATGGCTTGCTAATTGACAGATCTGGGTGCCTCATCTATAAGAAGAAAAGGTGTAGTAGTTAGTGCTGCGGTTTGAGCAGAGTTATTCTAATTTTCTTTGTGAACTAGTTTATTGATACTATAAGACTTCTTTTTACCTTCATGCCATTTTCTTTGATTTTTCTGCAGACTTCTTCAACATTTGTCACAGGCTCAATGTGGAATGTGTATTGGTCCACTCCAGCTTCAGCCATTGGAACTATCCACTGTGGAAATTAATGTGGTCAGTTACTTAAAGCATAAAAGTTTTGTTTGTTATCGTTTTTTATAAAACAAAAAGACAGTGATGTATACATAGTACAGACCACGTACAGACAGAACTAACATTAGTTAGTTCTGTCTGTACGTGGTCTGTACTAACCTGTTCTGGCTTTGAAACCATCATGTGAGTTTCAAAAAAGGCGCTCTTTATTTTCGAACGCAAGCACTTCACCACAGGATGGCCAAATGTCAAATTTGGAACGAAATGACCATCCATTACATCTAAATGCAAGTAATCAGCACCATTGTCCAGTAGTTTTTGAGATTCTTCCTGTAGTTTGGATAAATCTGCGTTTAGAATCGAAGGCCCGATGAGTGCACGTAGATTTCGGCTCATCTTAATATCTCCAGATTTGGGAGCTATAGACCACGAAAAGTTGTAGTGAACTCTGTTTTTATATATTGTAGTAAGTGGTTTAACACATAAGTCAATAGGTTATCTTTAACTAAACAACTGCGGTAGACTTGTGTCGATCGTGATCGATCGTATCACAAAGACTCGATCGCGACCCGTGAGTGTTTTAAAAGGATTCGATCGTTCAGTCGATCATTCTGGCGTTGATGCTTGTATAACAAAAGTGAGCCTTATGATGTGAAAGTTAAGGTAAATTTTTCCCCAACAAATACGAATGATCGACCTATTGATTGAATGAATGACAGCCTGCATGACAGTCAAAAAACTGAACCCTATGTTGTGACTACTATGATAGTTTTTCTCGAAAAAAAAACCGTGACCCGCGGCTTTCAAAACAATCGGGTCTTTCGTTCGATTGATTTTTTGCAAGTTCGATCGTGATCGAACAGGTCTTGAAAAATGATCGATCGACATAGGTCTAAACTGCGGTAACATTAAAATAAAATCGAACTCGTGAAGCAAGCAAAGCAAACTTCTTATATGGCGCCGCATGGGCGCGCGCCGCTAAACTGTATGATGAACAGCTGACTGCTAACACTGAAAATTTACAGTGACTGTTATCATTATGGCATTGACAATAATAACAAGTGGTCCAACACTACACGAAATGCAGGCACGAATCTAAATACGGTCTTTTTCTGTGGTTATAGTCTGGAGAAATCGAGCGAGATAAGCTTCTCTCGAGTCACAAGATATCACTTGGAGACCTGTGTAGGCTAGTTAGAAGCAGTTTGTTATCCTTTCTCATGCTGGTTGGCTACGATGGTCTTGGGGTTGATTTTCGGAAAGCTCGAGGAGCTGTCGGAGAAGGGGTCGCAAAGAAGTTCAGCATCCGGCGGTCTTGCGAAACGGGGTGACCTACTCCGTTTAAATGGATCGTAGACTCGTACATAATTCGTATGCCTTTATTCTTTCTTCACTCTTGCTTGAGGACAAACTCTTTTTACATTTATTTGAAAGTCGCGTGCAATTCGATAGATAGTTGTTTCGCATGTATTGGCTTGTGCTCGTTTGTACGTATAAACCTACCACAGAAAGATTCTCTATCTAATAGTGCAGCTAGTATCATGTCTGGGTTTATACCTACCGACCGTGCAGACTCTAATCGAGGCATTTTGCTATTTCGGAAAATATCATGTTGTGTGTAGGTAAGTACCTACCTAAGAAACGTATTTTTCACGTTTTCTGTAAGATTCTTGGTCTAGGTTTTATCTCATGTTTTTATTTAATTCGCAGTGGCGTAGCTGAGTAGCCAAGAGCCCTTGTGCAAATTAAAATTGGTTCCCCGTCTAAAATGCTAAAGGCGCATTTATAGCTACATTACCTATTAAAGCGATAATTGCTACCCATAGCTATTTTTTGTGCCAATTAGAACAGTTTTGCAGTTAATGTAATGCCTTACATCATTCAGAACCGAGATCTAAGGACCGCCCGTAGTAGCCAAGAATTTATTTCGGATCGGGGTCAAGCTTCAGCCTCAGCCCTACAAAAAAACCATTAACGCTAGACGCGAAAAATATGTACTTAATGTGTTTTTGTAATTTTTGGTTAATTTTTTGTATTATGGTGTCACAGAGGCATACTTAATTTAGTTAATGGTAAGCGGGGCGACCAAAACAAGTAGATAGGTATGGTTGGAAACATAATTAACAAATTATAAAATTTATTATGAATTCGTACCTAATTAATTACGTAGAAAATAATCAAGAGTTGAGTTTTATGTTCTATGGGTGGGATACACTTTCGAAAGTACAGTTTGAAGTTAGCCGATGAGGGTTCGCGGGCCCCCTGAGCTTGAGGGCCCTTGTGCATCGCACCACCTTGCCCTTATGTAGCTACGCCACTGTGCATACGTTACATTGCCTTGCCACATTCATAGATAGATGGCGTTAGGAGTAGGAAATCGTGCACGGGACCTATCCACCACGTTGTGGCTACCTCTAAACTAGGTATCGTACCTATCATATTATGTATCATATATGTATCTTAGTTACCTATTGGTCGGCATTCCACGGGTAATTTGTTCTGCCTTTTTTCTATGTGTGTTGGTTGGTAACACCAACCAATACAATCGAATGAAATCTGTACCAACCGACCAACTAGATTTACAAAGAACTGCCTATTCATTTATACCGAATCATTTAATTATTATAAATCTTCATACAGCATCGAACTCGAATAAATCATGTTAACCAAACAATCAAAAATCCTAGTAGCAATGCTGATCTTGCTTCGAATTTCGGAATGTACGGAAAACTATTGCAACACAAATATTTGTGGGAACACCAAGCAACACACACTTTGTAGATTTCAAGTAAGTAAACACCGATATAGACGTTGATAGGTACTTAAAATAACAAGGAGCAGGTACCCACTCCAAATGGAGGAGGTACCCATTTGTGGATTTCGGATTAGATATTTGTTTTTATAATACATAATAATTTCGCATATTTTCGAGACAATTATTTATTTCGTTCTTAGATTTCTTTCGCTCTGCAGATTATCAACATAAAAAGAAATAGTTTAGGTAGGTATGTAGGTACCTATATCTACTGTCACCTAGTATTACCATTACTCCCCTCGCGCAGTTTTCAGTTTTTACAGCTTAGTCTAGACGCAGCGCAACCTGGCGAAAAGCATTAATTTCCGGTCTATTCGTCTGTCAGGATATTAATGTGATCCAATAAGTTCCAAGCAAGAAGCATCGGCTCGAGTTATGTGAGAGCTTCTGAGAGCTTTCATAAAATGACGGGACATTGATCAAAGTGATTGACCTCATGAAGTATTTTAAGATTGACCCCAATGACAAAAGAAAACCCAACGGGATCATTTTAAAGTTTAAGCAAGGACCTGCAGATGGACCATGTGCGTCTTGGGTCGTGAAAGTGTCAAAAGAAAAGAGAGCGTTCCTTCCACATAGACCTTTCGTAGAACCTATGACTTAATTAAAGATTATTTATCGGGTATTTATCGCGTACCTTTTGTTATATTTTCCCCTACGTTTCCATCGCGTTACAGCGATCGTGGTCACGGGGCGACTGGATGTACTCGGAGCTACCGCCGAGAATTGATGGCAGTATCCACGACTACCCTCAATTCGTCTGCAGAATCAGGAATGTCCAAGTTCATATTACGACACACTACACTGACCGTGTCTGACTGCAGTACAGGCGGATCACGACGCACACACTTATTAAGCACAGGATTCCACGAGGAAGAGAGACGAAAACCATCTTCACGATTAAAGTTCGGGTATTTTGTGATCTCAATCGCCTCTCGAACCATCCGTTTGTAGTAGTGGCGTTCACAGGATAGAACTTTAGGGTCATGTAGCTCAATCCAGTGGTTACTTCCTGAGTCTAGCAAATGTTCCGCTATCGCCGACTTGTTCAGTTGCCTATTTTTGACCGCTGTTATGTGCTCTTTCACCCGTTCGGCAATCGTTCTTTTAGTTTGCCCTATGTATGAGCGGCCACAGCTGCAGTCAACTTTGTAGACGCCTGGTTTTTGTAGAGGTATGACATCTTTTGGTGTTCTGAGTTGCTGAGCAACTTTTGCGTGGGGGGTGAGAACTGACTCTATTGAAAACCTTTTCAGGATATTTTCAATTTTATCCGTCACCCCTTTCACATACGGCAAAAAGATGGGTTGTCTGCTTACCTCAGGCGTTCTTCGGCTTCTCCGCTTTATGTATCTAGCACTTTCATATCCGTTCTGTTTTAGAACCTTCTGAACATGGCTGAGTTCCTCCTCCAGATGTTCAGGGTCGCACAGAGCATAGGCTCTGTTCGTGAGTGAGGAGACAACGGATTGTAAGTGGTGCGGATGATGATGTGATGCGGCGTTCAAGTACCTGTCGGTGTGAGTGGGTTTTCGATAGACACTGTGCGCTAAGGAACCATCTGGCCTCACCATCAATTTGACATCAAGAAAGGCTAAGGTCCTGTTTACCTCCAACTCGTGTGTGAACCGGATGTTCGGGTCTATGGAGTTCAGCGTCAGCACCAACTGCTGTACTTCCTGTTCGCTTCCTTTCATAATGCAGAAAACATCATCGACATAACGCTTCCATAGCTTTACACCATGAGCGGTAAAATCCAGCTTACTCTCAAAATGTTCCATCCAGATGTTGGCCAGAACTGGAGCTACTGGGCTCCCCATGGCCACTCCATCAATCTGGAGGTAGTGCTGCCCACGGTATAAAAAGAAGTTTCCGTCCAAGCAGTGTTCAAGTAAAACAGCATATTGGTCTGGGAGTTCATTATCCTTAAGCTTTTCCTTCACTACATCAAGACAGTCCTGAAGCGGGACCTTGGTAAAAAGTGACTCCACGTCAAAACTCACCATAAGGTCGCCTGGATGGACACTACAGGTCTTGATGATCTCCACAAAATGATGCGAGTCCTTTACGTAAGATGACGTCTTTCCTATCAGGGGCTGTAACACCAAAAGATGTCATACCTCTACAAAAACCAGGCGTCTACAAAGTTGACTGCAGCTGTGGCCGCTCATACATAGGGCAAACTAAAAGAACGATTGCCGAACGGGTGAAAGAGCACATAACAGCGGTCAAAAATAGGCAACTGAACAAGTCGGCGATAGCGGAACATTTGCTAGACTCAGGAAGTAACCACTGGATTGAGCTACATGACCCTAAAGTTCTATCCTGTGAACGCCACTACTACAAACGGATGGTTCGAGAGGCGATTGAGATCACAAAATACCCGAACTTTAATCGTGAAGATGGTTTTCGTCTCTCTTCCTCGTGGAATCCTGTGCTTAATAAGTGTGTGCGTCGTGATCCGCCTGTACTGCAGTCAGACACGGTCAGTGTAGTGTGTCGTAATATGAACTTGGACATTCCTGATTCTGCAGACGAATTGAGGGTAGTCGTGGATACTGCCATCAATTCTCGGCGGTAGCTCCGAGTACATCCAGTCGCCCCGTGACCACGATCGCTGTAACGCGATGGAAACGTAGGGGAAAATATAACAAAAGGTACGCGATAAATACCCGATAAATAATCTTTAATTATGTCAACAAATCGCGAAAGTTTAAAAAGTTTAACCTATGACTTCTACAAGAGTTTCTTTCGTTCATGCTCTTCTACACAAAGTACTGTAGACGTGGCGCATGGCGCTAATAAATCGAATATTAAGTTAGACCGTATATAGAGTTTTTACTCTATGGTTTAGTTAGACATTAGGTAGATTTTTAGGTCGATTTTTCGTCATGAAACTTATGTAGGTTAAATTTGTAGCACGGAAATTTATATAATTTCTTTTCTGCACGTAACATTTTTTTTTGTAAAAATTTGCCTTTTAACCTAAATTTTACTAAGGTCACCGCTCCTTTCTGGGAGGTATTTTATCCTCCCAGAAAGGCACGTAGTTATGGCGATTAACCAAAAGCTAAAGACCCGCATAAATCAAGAAAAATATTCCACGAAAATTTGTAACGAAATCTATCGTGCGTGAACCACGTGAAAGAAAATCGAATCGCGAAGGTATCATTAGAGGAAAATTTATTGGCTTATAAAGTAGCTGTGCTCGGTAGGTATTAGAATTCTTGATACTTTTTTGTTAATGAAGGGATTATAGAGAAATAGATAGCAGTAAGTTTTTATTATATGGAAATAGCTATCAGTGAAAAATATTTTATGACATCGGAATTCGGAACAAATCGCAGAACCCGCGACCCTCCTCTGAATACGAGGATGCGCTAACCAACTGCGCCACGGAGGCAAGTACCCGACCTGTCGAAAATCTTTGGGACTTACGGACGACTATAGCGCCGTTAGCTCCACCTACAGGGGAAACATTGAAGTTATCCAAAGTTATCCTCGTATTCAGAGGAGGGTCGCGGGTTCAAGTCCCGCCGGAGTCGTAAATTTTTGGGATATTATTAAATTCTTTAAATCGCAGAAGTTCAAAACGATTGTCTTTTAGGATTCCGTATAAATCAAACTTCAAAGTCAACGCAATCAAAAGTTACAGCCGTTTAAGCCCATTTCTTTTTTATTTCCAAAGGAATCACGAGCACACAACACCTATCTAGGGTACTTCCCGTCGACCTAGAACCATGAAATTTTCAAGAATTGGCAAGAAGCAAGCTCTTATAGCTTAAATCTGGAAACCGTAAAGTAGTTTACCGACATTTTTTTAATGCTTTTTGTAAGCGATCAAAACCTATAGGGTAGGTAGGTACCTACATCCCGTCGACCTAGAATCATGAAATTTATCAAGAAACAAGGTCATATAATTACGGAACCCTCAGTGCGCAAGTCCAACTGGCAATTGACGTTTTATTTTTAAATGATATTGCGTTTCAATCGTCTCACTTAATAAAGCGGCTTATAATGAAGAACGCTTTCCGATGATGTTTACTATGGATTTAAAGACTTCGAAATGGTACTCTATCGGGAAAACAGACGCAGGATTCGTTCGACTCTTTGCCTTACTTAGAACGAGAGTTGTCGGAAACGTTTGGATCGGCACTAGTGATCCACTAGTGGTTTACTACGGCGTAGCGGGCTACAACTTAGCTAGCTACTATATCGTAGCTTGCTACGCCTTAGCCACAAAAATATTAAAAAAATACCCAAAATAATTTGCCGTTTTTCACGCTATTTTGCTTTTTAAATAAGTATATTTAAAATTTAAAGATAACATACGTGTGCAGATGATCTTTGTACATCCATTGTACATCCTCCCCCCAACAATGGGTTTTTCGCCATTATCATTACATTACCCTAGGCAGGCGGATAGTGATCGCAGTAGAGGTGTTAAAATAAATAGATATGAATAAGATTGGTAAACAATTTGGTACAAAAAATGTGACAATTTGCGGTATTATAGCCAATTACACGGACGGAAATACACAGAAGGAAGCTACTGTCCTTTCTCTAGTAGGTTCCCTTAGTCAACTTTTACGACGGCCGCCGATTGAGTTGCATGGTTTGATTCTTACGTCGCTCTAAGTACCTACCAACGATAAATAGTATAAAAAAAGCCTGAAAGACACTTATTTTACAGAGTCCAGAGCCCGCCAAAAGCTGCGTAGACCTTGAGGTAACAATAAGAAGCGACGACGACCGTCAAGCAATATTGAATAAGATAAATAACAGACGGAACAAAGTAGCTGGTGGTGAAATTAGATCGCTGCCAGCTTCGGCAGACATGATGAAGTTGGTGAGCTGAAACATCTACTTCATACGTTGAAGCTTAATATGTACTTTATAACTTGAAGCTTAATATGTAATCAATAACTATGTAGAAACTACCAGTGGGTCGTTGACTATTTTTGCGTTATCGAAACGAAACCACCTTGGGACAAATGTTTTTACGATCTTATAGTATTTGTTCCGGGTAGGTGGGTATTTTCTAGATATAATGAAAATACCTATCTATATATGTATTGTATTATGTATATCAGTGATCTAGTATCCATAACACTAGCTCTGCTTAGCTTGAGGCTAGATGATGCTGTGTGGATTGTTTATTTATTTATTCTTGCAATAAGACCCTCCTCATGATGATTTAAGTAATTTTAAATCAATTAATGAACTCGAGATCATAAAATACTTTTATTAAAAGAAGATAAATTCAAGAATTTAATAATATCCCAAAAATTTACGACTCCGGCGGGACTTGAACCCGCGATCCTCCCCTGAATACGGGGATGCGCTAACCAACTTATGTTTTTGTTTGCATTGCAAATAATTTAAGTATTTGTAACCTATTTTTTAAGTACGATTGAAACAGTGGTGGTTTAAAAAAAATATTATTATTATTATTTTTTGCTTGGGATGGCTTTGGTATTACTGCGGCCATGGTAGGAATATTGTGATCGCCACTTCATTGTTAGTGATATGAAGTTCGAAATTAAATATAAAATCATGACAAAAAATCATATAATATCCTGAAATATAGGACACTTGTAATTATTTGGGGCCTTGATTTACAATGTAAATAAGCCCAAGCTGTGGGGAACATGACCTAATCTGTGGCTGTGGTAAGGGTGTCAAGTTTCCCTTATATTACGAGCTTTTCATAAGCCCTTCTGTGCGTAAATATTCAGAGATAAATTAGGGAGGGTGAAGGATGAAAATTTGTTTGTGGAAAAATCCTGGTTTTGTTTTATTTTGGTTTACTATTTGTGATGATAAGTACCGCCTGCAGCTGTAAAAGTTAGGTAGCCAGTTTTTAGAAAAAAATGTTAGATAGATAACTCTTTATTGTATCACACAAACACAAAATACAATACAGAAGGAAATGCTGACAATCAATGATATAGAAAGGGTGGCCTTATCGCTTTGAGCGATCTTTTTTAGTCAACCTAGTTTTCCAGGCTAGAAATGTTTAAAATACCACGATCTACCTTACAATATAAAGAGGCATTGTACGGCAGTATACTTGTTTCTGCCCGCGGTACTGGTTAGTTACTAGTGTTTTTTTAAGATTTTCGGTATAAATACTTATCCTTTGGGAATATTTTTGGACCACTTCGGAATCATTCTTCATACAATAGTGAAAGAATTTTCCAAATCGGTCCATAATTGACGGAGAAATCAACGAAGACCGAGAGAGAAGCCGAACATAGAAGGACCTCCTCTTTTGTTTTTCGTCGGTTAGAAATATTAGTTAGTCGGTACACAGGTAGTTCCAGAGTTTACCCATCACAAACAAACACACCTCCCTTCCGTTACTATAATAATATGGTGTCTTTTAAAAAACGATAAACGGACTTCAAATTCCCTTACCTTTACACTTAATTTAAGTTTTGCGGGATAAATACTAATCCCCTGGGACTAAACATTTTATGGGACCCCTTCGGGATCATTTTCTATACAATAGTGAAATAATTTTCTAAATCGGTACATAATTGGCGGAGATACCGCGTAACATACATACAAAAAAAAAACATACAAACGAATTGAGAACCTCCTCCTCTTGAAGTCTGTTAAAACCTATCGCAGTTGACGAATTCTCGTTTAGGGATGGAAAAAAAACTTGGTGTTCTTCCAACACAAATAACTATATTTGTGTAGTTAACCCGCTCTCATTTATTGTGGAAACTTTCTTTGGTTTATTTAGCCACAAACTAATTACCCCTTACATTAGGTATTTACTTAGATTAGTTAATTATCTACTCAGCCCAGGATTATCACCGTGGGAATATGCAAGGCCCTTCATTGTTCAAAACTCCTTATTTATCGTGTGAGGGTAAAGTACCTATCTATGTAGTGTCTTTAAATCTCTACACAAAGGGACACGTCCGATGATACAGTACACTTGGATATTATCCTAATTTAGGTTGTACTTTCCATGATAGGAAAGTATAAATAATATAAAAATCATTTATTTCTGACCCGTATTAGTGGTCCATATGAAACACAGTTATAAATACAATCGAAAGCTTAATTACTACAATCATGGACAAAGAAGAAAACTAATAAGATACCCTGTTGACTCGGGCAGGTATGTACTCAGTGCTTGCTACCTACTCGTACACCTGACGAGTAGGTAGCAAGCACTTAATGCACCCAATGTCGCCGGCATCGGCCGCTTAGATCTTCAGCAATCGCTGCCAGGAGGCTGTTGCAGCTGGCGCGCAAGCGACGCAGTGCGCCGGTGCAGCGTATAGCTATAGGTAGGCAAGGTACGTATAGGTATTGAACAGTCTCTAAAAGCCTACCACCACGGGTGAAGGTCACGCGTTGAATCAAAAGATATGACAGCTCTGCGAGACCAAGGTGTTCATTTCATACCCCGTGACACCCCCAAGATAGCACCCCCAGGGGTGTCGTCGGGAATCGCTATGCCCTATGTATGACATCTACACACGCCCTAAAGTGATGTACCTACATACAACAGTAGTACCTATACTATTTTGGTATGTTCTCATAATGGAGCCTACGCACTCAACGATTACTAAACTACGAGTTAATCTGACTTCTGACCACAAACAGTTGAATCGCGCGGACCCAAGTGAACATTCAAAGTAAACCGATATTTCTAGTATCACTTCGGCCCACTCGCCGTTTGTTTTATAACTCAGCTTGATTTTGTACAGTCGCCAACCAAATATTATTGAGAGTAAATGTGTGAGGCTATGGTATTTTACTCAATTTAATAATACTAAAAATACGACGGGCCGCCGACATGTTGACGTCGGTTGCCATCAATATTTATAGGTTCACTGAAATGTCGCAAAAACCCGCCGAGCTGTCGCGTTGTCGACTTTGGCGTGTAGACTCTGGACAGGACTTGAACCTTTTCAGTCTTTTTGAGAATACACAAAAACACAGAAAAGGTTCAGGTAGAAATAGAAAGAAGAAATACATTTATTTATAACAACCTTATACAGTAAAACAAGACACTTATAAAATTATATATAGTTGTTATAGAAGGGTCCTAACTCAGCTTAAATGCTGGCTAAGCTCCCGTAGGAGGCCAAGCCAGCGCTGGTCTTTCGTTAGAACCCGTATAGGTGACGTCACGAACAAGCCTACGCAATGACTAATAGGTACATAGAGTAATAGGTACAAAGAGAAGAGAGAGGTAGAGTCAATCTTTGAGGAATATTCCAACTTGAAGAATTGTTTTGTTATACGATGTGGTTATATGTATCTCTAATTGTTGGAAGTACCGGAAAAAGTCAAGGCGCCGCTGCCGTCTGGGACCCCTTACTGCATAGCATGACATATCGGCCATCGAGAGTTGTCAACGTCTCATTTAAATTTGGTTCCTTTTTTTTCCATTCTTGCAACACTAAAATACTAATTTGTAATATTGTTTGACGTTTGTAAAGAAAACTTGTGTCCAGCACTACAAAAAGAAAGAGTAAACTCGGTTTTTTTAACAACGGTTGAAAAGAGGTAAGTCGTTCCGCTTTTCGGGGTATTTTTGTGTGTTTTTCCGCGATAAATGGCTAAGATAATTGCTTTGCATACGATAGTCATCTGTTCAGAAACCGGTAAGCAAAAAAAATTAGATTCTCATGAATGCTCAAAATTATATCTGTTGTTGAATTGAGTGGCCAGATATGGGATAGTATGCAGTCGCTGGAAAAATTGTATGGCAGATATGGGATTGTATATGCAGAATGACAATAAAAATAAACAATCCATAAATGGGATTGTATGCAAGGGTGTAAACTTTATGAAACATTTACATAACATGTTGAAGAACTGAATATTTTTTTGTTTCCTTGTACTTGATAAAGTTTTAAATTTGCGTGTCTTTTATCCCAACAGTTTATGAACTGAACAGCAATACCGAGACGGAAACAAGTACAAGTAGTAGAATATTAATAAATCAAATATCTAACGATAATTATTACCGTTATAATTCAACCAATTTACACAAAACATTGACATATCTTCCTCATAAATCATTCTATCGATTGGTAAAACCGCATGAAAATTCGTAAAATTGTTAAGTTTATCGCGAAGAGATAGACAGACAGACAGATGCGGCGGAACTTTTTTTATAATATGTAATGATAAAATAGGAAAGTTTGGATGGATGTTTGGGTTGGCCACAAATCCTTATCGGGCTGAAATTACAAACAGGTAGTCTAGGCCTCGAATAGGCGGCATACGAGTAATTATAGGCATAGGGTCTTTATCCCACAAATCAGTTCCCATGTGGTTTAAATAACTTTTCAAAGTTTCCAAAGAAACAACGTGTGCGAAATAGTACTAGTATTTAAAATATAATAATATGAAGACTAAGTACGAGTATAAAACTAGTTTTTCGTAAATGTTTCCTTTTTGTTCCCAGGATTGGAACGAAGAATTGGAAGTGTTTGCTCAAAGATGGGCGAATCAATGCATCCAATACAGCTCTCCTGATCTGAAGGACGTTTGTAGAGATCTTGGTGAGTTGCCTGCCTTCTCTTGTTTTACAGTTAAGATATATGACGCTATTTTGTGTGAAAAGGCTAGGCATAGGGCACAGCGTCTTATTAACCGACTTAAAATAAGGAGGAAGTTTTCAATTCAACTTTATGTTTTTTTTTACGATATATTTTCGCCAATTATGGACCGCTTTTGAAAATTATTTCACTATTGTATAGAAAATGATCGCGAAGTGGTCCCATAAAAACTACTAACTTACTAATCCCCAGGGGATTAGTATTTATCCCGCAAAACTCAAAAACAGTGTAAAAGTAAGGGAATTTGAAGTCGGTTTATCGGTTTTTAATACAGGCCAAATCATTAGGTAATTAATTCTTCGAAATACGTTGATTGAGCTTCTTTCAATAATGTTTGCAGACAATTTAGCAGGGCTTGATTAAAGAACCACATCATTATCGGCAATTTAATTAAGAAATACATATATAAAGCTGGTTGTTCGTACGCTGATCAACTAGGTTATAAATGATCTATCTCTCTTGAAATCTCTGTCTCAAAATATGTACCTACTCTAAAATATGTACGTGAGCTTCGACGGCTTCGCACACGTTGATTTGCGAAATAAAAACTAGTAACTGAAATCCTTTAAATTTGAATTTCTGAGAAATGGGAATTTCACAGAACGCTGGACGGTTTAACCTTTTTTCTGAAATTAACATATGAAGTATTACCAAAATGGTTTCCATGAAATGTATTCCATGGAAAATATGATACAATAGGAACAGAGTCGTGTACAAAATGCGAAATATGAGCAATTAATATGCTATCTCCAACTCAGCCTCTCGATGTCGTAAGAGCTGAATGAGGGTATTTACCTACTAGAGGAAGAGCAGTACCTTCCTTCTGTGAGTTAAATACCACCTCCACTGGCAGAACCTGGGATAAAATACGTAGAAGAAAGATTGCTTGACAGCGTATTGGTGTTCAAAGTCGACCACTGCAATCATCAGTGCTTGCCAAGCGTGGTACTTACTGTCGTGGCACAGTGAACATAAGTGGATCTTGGCCTCCGACTCCAGAGATTGCCAGCTGTCCCGGTCACTTGCCGTTTCAGTCCAGCCGACGACGGCACACACTCATAAAAACACACAGAATAACACACAATTACAAGACACCACATTAGAAATCAACATGAACTTTCGTCCAGTGCTGCATGAAGGGAGAGGCTGTGTCCAGCCGCGGCAGCCCCATCAGCCACCTGAAGGCATAACATCATAATTATGATGTTATCTTGATCGTCCAAGTTCAACGTGTAAATATACTTCACAGATGATGTCTTCGTTGAGCAGAACATCGCTACCATATACGGCGAGTCTCCTGGCCTTACCGTGACAGCGCTGGTAGACGTTTGGTATATGGAACTGCTGAGCATAAACGATACTATCTTGTCGCAGTTTAGAGAGTAAGTCTAGATTATTTGTAATTATAGTGTTGACTCATATGATCAGTGTCAATAAGGCGTTTATGTAAGGGAGGCCTACATACAGTAGTGTACCGTACCGATATACGTTGTAGATATCATGTCGTTGACCCACACTCAGGGACAATTCTAAGAATTTATGTAACAAAACACAAATTAACGTTAAACCATCCTCGTCCCTGCGTCAAATAAACTCAATAAAACTTTAGTCTTTGAACATCATTGGATAACTCCAATTTAACTGTTTTCCCAGTAGGTTAAGCTAACGGCACAAGAGCCGTAGAATGTCGCAAATTTACGTCTGGTCAGGTTGTCGACTTGTTCTCACATTCCCGTACAGAGTGGAAGGTTGCGGGTTCAAACCCCCGTCTGCATCGTAATATTTTGGCATGTATAAATTCTTAGAAGTTTAGATTAGGCATTCACAGCCTGGAATCAGGAAGTCGGCCGTGAGAGAGTGAGAGAATAGAGCATCTGTGTTTACGCAAACATTTGTGCACAATAATAAATAAAAAATCTCTTAAAACAGAATATAGCGAGTTATTCGTAATAGGTGACAAAACATAACACAAGCTCTGCCTACTTTGGGGCTGTATCTCAAAGTTCCACTCTTGGTACCAAAACAAAATACTCACATAGGTAGGTGCTGAGTTTGCTGAATTTAAGCAATAAGCACCAATATTGCGTAATCGTCCGTCACGTAACCATGCTCTTACTGTAAGCATGTAACAGAGCAGGTTACGTGCCTGGAGCATGGTTATTCACCCTACGCGGTATCCGCTACCCAGTGCGGCTGCAAAACATTTCGCTTGGTTTTGCGCGTCATCTCACCACCACCACCGCCGCACCGCTGGGTTTTTTTTATGTACTGTACTGTACGACTGTATGAATTTCATGCCGTTTTTCATATCACATGGGTTTCTAATTCTAATTCCAAGTGGGGGAACTGGGATCTGCACTGACATCTCACGTAGGAGTGTAGTGTGCATTGTCCCCCTGCCTGAATCTTATATGTGTAGGCACTAACCAGCCCAGCTCCGAAGTACCGGTGCAGGAGTTTTGGTGATTCATAGCTTTTTTACAACTTTTCTGTATGTGTGGACGGATTTGAAGTCTCTATCATATACATAGATTTCATATACATACATAGGTACGATATAACATGGCTTTGTTTGCATAGTTTGAATTCTGCAATATATGAAAAAGATATGAAAAACTGCGTCAGCTGCGCGACCTACCCAAACCTAAGTTATCTTAGCTTTTGGTCTGCAACCCGCATTATGTATGAACACGAATCGGACAGTTAGCTTGGTAACAGCATACCTTTAAAACATATCGGGAGATATTCTCAAGAAAGGTCACCAAAGTCCTGACGAGTAACAACAAACAATGTGAAGCGAGTAATGAAGGGAGGGAGATAGGAATGCCAGGATCGTAGCAAAGCGGGAATCTCTGCATAGAAACTACAACTCCTTTGAGAAACTGGCTTGAAGCGACGTAATTGCTTCGTAATGGTATTTTACATGGCAATGGTCTGAGTGAGATATATCATCATGATACACCTATATGTATTTTTGACGACCGATGTGACGCGGCGGGCGAAGGTCCGCCTGCGACGCAGAAGATTGCGGGTTCGATTCCCGCCTTGGGACAAAAGTTTGTACGATCTGCAAATATTTGTCTAGGGTGTTCTGGGTATTTTCTATGTATAATAAAAAATATCCTTACTTCTGCAGGTATATTGTGTAGGGCACTGTAGGGTATTATTTTGTTGGGCTAAAATTAATGCAAATACTGAAATTTATTTAGGTTCATACACCAAGTTGTTTCAGGTTTACCTAAATCCTATGAAAAACGGATCCGTTATTTACAGGATTATCCTCGTTTGTTTCGCACAGTCTGTCTCGGAAAAGCTTGCATAGAACGACATGTACAAAATTGGATGATCCAATCTCAAACCGCAAAAAGATGTTGTTAGGGCAAATGATATTAGTTCCAAGTCGAATGCATTATGTATAAACTAGCAACCCACCCCGGTTTTGCCCGGGTAGTAGTGCATAGTATTATTATGATTGAATGAATGGGTATAGTAAGCTATCCTTAAAAGATAGATATATGCCATCACGGACTTTTTTTTAGATCTATAAAAGAGAAATATCCCACCGTGAAGAATTGTTTTGTTATATCTCAAAGGGATTAGGCAGCGTTTTCGATGAAAGCTACCAGGCGACTTGACTTTTTCCGACACTTCCAACAATTATCGTTATATTTCAACCAATTCACACAAAAACTTGAGAAATTACATACCTAAACATTCCTCATGAATCATTCTATCGATCGGTGATGACCGCATGAAAATACGTTCTTTAGTTTTTAAGTTTATCGCGAACAGACAGACAGACGCGGCGGAGGACTTCACTACGTAGTAAAAAACAAAGTCGCTTCCCGATATCTGTGTGTCCCTATAGGCCCTAAGAGCTCAGAATACGCTGAGCTCTTTAAAACTACGCAACGGATTTTGATGTGTTATTTTTTTAATAGATAGGGTGATTTAAGGCGAAGTTTTATATGTATAATTTAAAATCAGCACTGCACCCGTGCGAAGCCGGGGCAGGTCGCTAGTTGTTTTATTATATGAAGTGATAAATTATCAAGAACATTATCTTCGAAACTGAATAAAAACTTACAACTCTTTATCTGCTGTTTCATTTGTTTGCGTAAACATTGATAGTCGTTAATATCATGGACGAGGGTCTACATTCTCAAACAAAAACTTATGCAGACAGTCTTTTATGATTACGAGCTTTTGGCTCTTAAATATATTGGAAAATCTAATACAATAAAAGTACTAAAGTACTCCAGATACTGCGCAGGTGCTACAACGAATTTATTTCGAAACATATATTTTACTTACGTGCTTTACAATTTAAAAGGGTCTACAAATGTCCATATAAAAGCAGAATGCGCGTTGTGCGGCATATTGAAAATTTTTTTTTATTAAAATGACCTAAAAACTATGCCATTTAGAAGCCGTTACAAATGATAAATGGGTAGATGGAATGGCTATCTCAGAACCATTGTATTGATATAAGAGCCAATTCCCAATGGCATACCCCAAAGTCCTGACGCAATTAGTAACATTTGATTTACCAGATAAATTTTACAAAAAAATTATATAAAGTCTGATATGTTTATTGAAAAAAAATAAGTATTAAAAGCTGTGTCGTCACTTGGGATGAAATACGTATTCTGTATAATATATTTATTTTGCCTTTACCTGCGCTCTTCTTTTTATATTTTTGATATATTTTTGGTGCAATAGATTCGAAGATAATGTGCCGCTCAAAAATAAAAAAGAAACGTTTGTGTTTTTGTGTATTTTTTTTCAACTTGCTGTCTCATTTTCTGTGTGTGATCCAAATCTTACCCGCGAATTATCTGTCTAGTCGAATGTCGAATACTTTACATCATAATGGCGAGGCAAATAAAACATTTATATACTTAGGTATGGCAAAATGTAATTTTTATTAGATAAATTAATTATTTATTAAAAGATTTTGTAAAACATCTTCTGCTTCGAGATGACAGAAATCAGGCGTGCGGACCAGTTCTTCATCTGATGAAGTACTTGACATACTGAACTACCACTTTAAACGTGTTTATTACAGTTTTAACTTTTAACTTTAGTTTATTACAGTCGCACAAATCAAATCAAATGAAAGGCCGCCATTTCCACAGTTTTTATTCAGTAAAAAGTTTTCTTATCATTTTATAAGAAAAGAGATTGTTTCACCAAGGAGTTTGCATAGCTTTAACTGTAAAGTCTTTACAATTCAAACAAAGTGTGACGTAATGAGATTTGAAAATGGAATTCCTATAAAAATGTACTGTGTTGCGAATACCACCTTACACAGCCTCTTTGCTTAATTTGTAAAACCTTCTTGCCGAGCATTATGATGTAAAAAATATTTTTATATTATTAAAAATTTATATAGGTTGCAGATACGAACGAGTAGGTAAGGTACCTTCATGGTCTTTCTCTACTTTCTTTATTAATAAGTATTTTTGCTTCATAGATCGATCGTTGAGTCTCTAATTATATGTATCTACATACTATGTATAATACCAGCAAGTACTAATATTTCATTTGCTATAAATCCTTCCTGCTAATATTATAAATGTCAAAGGATGTATGGATATTTGTTAGTCTTTCCCGCAAAAACTACTGAACCGATTAGGCTGAAATTTGGTATAAGTATAGTTTGGGACCTGGAATAACATATATATAGGTTCTTTTTTATCCCGATAAAACGCGGGCGAAGGCACGGGCAGCAGCTAGTATGTAAATAAACCAGTTTTTGCGGTGGGACAAAATCGCCTCGTGCAAATAGCTACAAAAGCTTCTCCAACTGGAGACGAATAGAAATATCTATGATTCTCGAGTCTTAGTGCTCGAGAGTACATAATAGTTAATTCGCCAGATACGAACGTTTCGCTATTCAATTAATTTGTGAACTTTGTTAGCGGACTGTTTAGTTAAGTTATATAGCTAGGCTGATGACTTTTCACATTATTTAAGGTCCACTAACTCTTGAAATTGAAGCATTTCTGTGAACTCAGACTGTCAATCCGTCTGTGCGTGTGTTTATTTCCAACGTTCACAAAATTGGATGATATAATTTCAAACACCAACAGTCAAAAAACTTTCTTACAAACAATTTGTTGGAATTTATTTGTAAGTTTTAAGTAGCAGACTGAAGACGTTTGAACCGTTTCTTGGTTGAAACATCGCGTTTTTCTCGATAACATGCTACCTACACGTGTGTCGTCACACGCGCCAATCCGTCACGACCGCAGCGACCGCCGCCGGTAGAGCTCGACACGCCGAGCGAAGCAGTCGCACACAGGAGCCATGTTTCGTTTTCGTGCCAAAAGCTAAATTCAGTGACTGAAAATGTGATTGAAACTGGATATATAACTATAAAATTTTTAAATATTTAAGCATGTTTCAATCAACCTCACTAGGGGATTCAATTCCCCCCACTATGGGGTCAGTTGAACCACTTTTTCCTATCATCCTTATATGGATAATGTGGCTAAAAGAATAATCCTGGAGCCACCGAATAGACTTTATTTAGTAGCCGAGATATATGTACCTTAGATGCACTAAAATATTGCCCCTAAATGCAAAAGGAACTCCGCCACATACATTCAAAGTCAAAGTGGTTCAACCAAGAACAGTCTACCCTATCACTATTTCATATTCATATTAATATTCATATATTTATTGCATAAAACATGGTATACATGGTGTTTAATATTTAGTAATGAGCTCATGTTCTACTATTCAGATAGCATGCAGTTATTTGAAGAACTTATTTTCGAAGCTTTAATACAAAAATTATTTGCACCTATTACTACTTAGATTTTTTGTTATTCCCGGTTTAACTACATCTGTCCAAAACTTTTTATTTCACTTTGACTACTAAACTAGGTTGGCTGGCGCGTGCGTGTCATAGAAGAATTTGCTTTTATAAAATCTGCCTTTGGTTTGCATACGGAACCAACCTTTCCTCTTTGCTTCTTAATTAGTGACTTTGATTCTTATTTATAATGTATATTTCCGCAGGTCTATAGAAAGCGGTTTCAATCACTACGAGTACTTTACCCAACTAGTGTGGGCAAAATCGAGAGACGTGGGCTGCGGCGGCGTTAAGTTTAAAGTGAGTTTACTTTACTCTATGTGTCAATACGATGGGCAGGCCATATAGCTCGTAGAACCGATAACCGTTGGGGAGTAAAGGTTCTCGAGTGGCGACCGCGATGCAATGCGAAACGGAGTGTGGGAAGACCTCCCACTTGATGGACCGACGACATCGTAGCGGTCGCAGGTAGTCGTAGGATGGAAGCGGCTCAGGACCGCTATTCGTGGCGTCGTTTGGGGGAGGCCTATGTTCAGCAGTGGTCGTGTACGGGCTGATGATGATGATGATGATATGAGTCAATATCAATCATTTATCTTTCAACACTAACATGTACTTAGATAAGTCTATATCACTCCAAAACAACAGAGCCCTTATTCCACGAAATTAATCGCTTTACCATTACTCAAAATAACACATTTTGGTATTTTACCTTTGATGAAATAAACTATGGATGGAGGTACGTGGACTCCAAAAGTGACAAGGTTGAAAGCATTCTATCAATCTCTTCGTGCAAATAGCACCGCATTTACTATCTAGAGTTTCATTCATCTATGGACGATTCTGCGACATACATACTATTGTTATAGTAAAGAGATTGATTAGCAGAATTTGGCCCTAGGGCAGCGCCAAGCACTTTCAAAGCTTTTAAAACTTTTTGTACCCTCCTATATTAAGATCGAAGTAGTCGCCGCTTTGTCTATATGGCATAAGAATAGACCTCTTCAACTCAGCCCGTGCAAACCGCAGGCAGAAGCTAGTACTCGTATGCATGTTTGTCAATTTATAGTTACATAATAATGTTACAAAAGCGGAAGTCTGAAAACCGATGTGGCGCGGCGGGATAAGTTTTCGATTCCCACCTTGGGAAAAATGTTTGTACGGTCTGCAAATATTTGTCGGGTGCTCTGAGTATTTTCTTTGTATGATAAAAAATATCTATCTGTGTAATATATTGTATTAAATATAGGTATATTTAATCAGTCATCTACATAGTATCACAAGTAGGAGTAGTAGGGAGTTTGGGGCTAGATGATGCTGTGTGGATTGTCCAGCATAATTTATTTATTTAATTTTGTCTGTCTGTCTGTAAACTTTTCAAGCCTAAACGGCAGTACGAATAATGAAATTTGGTGGGGAGAAAATTAGTATCCCGCCCGGGACAGACATAGGATACTTTTTATCTCGGAAAAGCGAGTGAAAAACTGATAGAACGTAAATCGTTAACCTCGCCTATTATTATTAATGTTCGACAAAAAACCTGTTACTGAGGTATGTGTCAATACTTCTTGTAAAGGTCCACATTTTTATGATGGAAATCTGATAGATACTTACCATTTCACTGGAATCGTAAAAAAGTGATAAATGTCGAATCGCTCGAGCTCTATAAAACATGATTACTGTATCGTGAAACGAAATATGTACTTCAAATCTACAGTTACTAGTAAAATTATTACAGCGGGGCAATGAAGCCAGTGTCTTGGGGTTGCTTCCGACCGATTTTGGGTATTAATTATGGATCAGACGCCAAAAAATCTAGAGTTAAAACCTTTCTATCAATTTCTAGAGCTACCTCTAGATTCTTTGCAACAGTCTGCAGTTAGCTCAACCGTTTCAATTGTAAATCCTAGTTATATTTTATTAATAAATAATCAAAAGAAAATGCTTTTGATTACTTATAATAAAACTGTATGTAACAGGTCCAATTCTGTACATTGAAGATATTTTGAAATTTTTTTTTGGAGGGCACTCTATTATCGGTACTGATGCCCAAAATGATTTTTTTTTCCATCATGTCTGTGTCTGTATCTTGGCCGCGCATAGCTCCGAAACTACTGAACGTATTGAAATGAAACTTGACAGGATTTGAGTTCATACTACGAGGAAGGACATAGGATATTTTTTATCCCGGATTTCAATAGGGTTCCCTTGGGAGAGGGGATGAAAGTAAAATTGCTTGGCTGCGCATAGCGCCGAAACTACTAAAGGTATTCTAATGAAACTTAGCATGATTTAAATTCATATTACGAAAAAGGGCATAGGATACTTTTTATCCCGGATTTCAATAGGGTTCCCTTGGGAGAGGGGATGAAAGTAAAATTTTTTGGCTGCGCGTAGTGCCGAACTTACTAAATGTATTCAAATGAAACTTGACAGAATTTGAGAACATAGTATGAGGAAGGATATAGGATACTTTTTATCCCGGATTTCAATAGGGTTCCCTTGGGAGAGGTGATGAAAGTAAAATTGCTTGGCTGCGCATAGCGCCGAAACTACTGAAGGTATTCAAATGAATCTTAGCATGATTTAAGTTCATATTACGAGAAAGGGCATAGGATACTTTTCATCCCTGATTTCAATAGGGTTCCCTTGGGAGAGGGGATGAAAGTAAAATTTCTTGGCTGAGCATAGCGCCGAAACTACTGAATGTATTCTAATGAAATTTGGCAGGATTTGAGTTCATACTTCGAGAAAGGACATAGAATACTTTTCATCCCGGATTTCAATAGGGTTCCCTTGGGAGAGGGGATGAAAGTAAAATTTCTTGGCTGCGCATAGCCCCGAAACTACTGAAGGTATTCAAATGAAACTTTGGGGCCCCACATTGCCCCGCATTGGGACCTCAGTAGCCTCCACAGTGGGGGGCACCGGCTGTAGGGGCCGCCGGCGGATGGCCCCCTGAAGTGGGCCCCCCACATTGCTCCACAGTGGTACCCACTCATTAGCCCCCACAGTGGGGGTGCCGGCAGTGGTGCTCTTGGCAGTGGGCCCCCCCACATTGGCCCGCAGTGGGACCCACTCAGTGAGCCCACACAGTGGAGGACACCGGCAGTTTGCCCCCGCAGTGGGACCCCCAGTAGCCCCCGTAGTGGCCCCCCGCAGCAGGGTAAAATTTCTTGGCTGCGCATAGCGCTGAAACTACTACGAATGTGTTCAAATTAAACTTGGCATGATTTAAGTTCATACTACGAGGGAGGTCATGTAATATTTTTTATCCTGAAATTCGTTAGGGTTCCCTTGGCCTCGGCCTAAATTGGCCTTAAATAGCGCAAAAACTGCTGAATGGATTCGAATGATACTTAGCATGATTTGAGTTCATACTACGAGGAAGGACATAAAATACGAGTCCATACTCCATACCCCAAAGCCAACAAAATGATTACATAATTGTTATTAGTGCCGATAAACGACCTACTGGATAGCATCCGGTTGATACAACGCTCTCGCTACCAATGATGTTGCCGTCGTCCTGGTAGATCAGCACTGTGACAGACGGGACATTGTGCTGCGTACCCGGGATGACCGCTTGCAATGCATTAGCGAAACGCACCAGGCATTTGATGCTCTTCAGTCTCTACTCGCTTATATACCTACTGTCGTGGCGAAGATGGATACAACTTTGATCTTCGACATGTGAATCCGAAAACTGACGAGACTGGACACTAAAAAGTTTCTGCAATGCAATTCTACACCTAGATACATTTTACCAATAAGAGAAGGTTGCATTGCTCACCTGCAAAGGTTTCGAGGTTTGTTCAACCGTTTTCTGGTGAACACTTAAGCCAAAATTAAAACGGAGTGTTTGGTATACATCAGAACAGAACAAATAAGAGAAGACTGTGCGCTGAGAATTATGTAGATCTGCGAGACGCCATGAACCAAGATAGAAATTGTGAAGATCTAGGACGACTGGTGATTCTTCCTTCCAGTTTTAAAACTGGACAATAGATGTGTAGTGCCCTATTCTCCAGAAGGTACTATCACAAGGTTTTGAAACGCATAATATACATAGGTAAATGTGGAGCTGTGTGACGTCCAGTCAATAAAATCTAGGTATATGTAAATCTATACTATACTACATTAATAAAAATAATTAAGGTTTGTGAGGTTGTAGGGAGTAATCTCTGAATCTACTGAGCCAATTTTGAAAATTCTTTCACCTATTGAAAACCACGTTATTTGCGAGTGTTATTATAGGCTATATACGAGTATATTAACAACTAAAAATGTTTACCGCTCAACGAAGTGGGCACGGGTCAGCTAGTTAATTAATAAAATTACGTTGGTTTCACATATTTTTTACATAAGCTGTCAAAATGCAGGTGCTTAATTAACGAAATGTAGTTTCAAGACAATTCAAAGCAATTTTTAAATCATCAGGGCTCTAATGATTAAAAAATCAGGTATTCGGTTTGTAAGTGTTCAATTCTTGTAAAAAAATCCAAATTTCATACTGCTACGGTACTGTTCGTAGCATTTGTTGTAGCATTTTTCGTAGCAATTCTGGGTCCTGTGGCTACGAATGCATCATCATATCAGCCCATACACGTCCTCTGCCTCCCCCATACGACGCCACAAATAGCGATCCTGAGCCGCCTCCATCCATCGACTCCCTGCGACCGCTACGATGTCGTGGATCGTCCATCGAGTGGATGGTCTCCCTAACGTTCTAGGAAAGCATATTGGGTTGTTATGATTTTTATCCATCTAGCAACTCGCCCCGGCTTCGCATGGATATAGGGCATATTATTATGATAGAATGGGTATATAGTAAGCTATCTTTAATAGATATGTAATCGCGGACTTTTTTGTAGATCTATAAAAGAGGAATATCCCATCTTGAATGGTTTTGTTAAATCTCAAAGGGCAGCGTTTTCGATGAAGTGCTCTCGTGCCTCACTCGACTCGATGGCTCGGGCTGGATCAGCTCAGCTCGGTCGCAGGTTCGAGTCGCGATGCGAGCCTTGTCGGCTCGTTCGAACGGAGACAATTGGACGCGCGTTTCGTTCACCTCACTCGGAGATAGTGGGCAAAGAAACGAGAGCGACAACATAACTAAAATAAACAAGTTAGTTTCACTTCGGACCACAAACAGTTGAATCGTGAGAATTCAAGTGAAATTCAAATTAAATCAATATTTCTATAGGTCTTCGGCCTACTCGTCGTTTGTTATAAAACTCAGCTTGATTTTGTACAGTCGCCAACAAACGTCTTTTGTACAAATAAACCAACCAGAAAGAAGCGGACTGTCAGAAATAACTACTTGTTGTATAACCGTCGTCGGTCTTACGCGTTAATTATAACGCGTCAGTAAATATTTAGCCCGCACTGTTTTGGGTTGTGGGAATAGTTGTTTCTTCGAAGCTTTATAAGCTAATTTCATAAACATTTCGAAACGAAAACTTCCGACGATGATTTTAATTTGAACCTCCACAACCACTGGCACGCCTCCACCACTTCTCCCTCACGTTTGTATATCGCGGCCTAAAAAAATACACTTTGTCAGGTGAATTTCGGTGTATTTTTGCATAAGAGAATAATAACAAATATACAATATACTTTTCATCTTTTCTTTTAATATAGTTGCGCTTTTGTACATTATTAACCCAGTTGTTTATTCAGATATTGTATGTAGCGTTTTTCAGATATTTTTTCAGCAGGCATGGCGATACGTCTTGTAAGCCAGAAATGCATAAGTACAACGAAACTCGCCTGACAAACTTTATTTTCTTCGGCTGCGAGATACAAACGTGAGGGAAAAGTGTTTCAAGGACCCATATACCGAATCAGAGGCCATTTTGTGGTTTCAGGGCTTATATGGATCTTATTAATGATTTTCCGAATGAATTTCAAGAATGTAGTTTTAATAATTGTAATGACAATGGACATAAAAATAGGTTAGATATATTATATAATGACATTATTAAGATTTTAAGTGACGCAGAAATTTATAGCAGTGAATGTAAAGTTAATAAAAGCTTCCGCAAAGCCCGTGTTATAGGTTGGAATGCACATGTAAGTGAGGTGCACCGGAAGGCTAGGCTTGGTTTCCAAAATTGGGTTTGGCATAATAAGCGTAAATCTGGTAATATATATAATGAAATGTGTCTTAGTAGAAAAATATTCAAAAGCAAATTAAAATGGTGTCAAAATCATAAGGATCAAATTAAAATGGATATTATTGCAGAACAACGTGCATCAAATAATTTTAGGGAATTTTGGAAAACAACGAATAAATTGAATATCAGGCCTAGTTTACCGGTGAGCGTGGAGGGAGTAAGTAATGCTGGTCAAATAGCAGATGTGTTTGAAAAGCACTTCAGAGTAAGCTCCTCATTGGGCCCATCAAGTACGGTGATCAATGCTGAGCCTATCGGGGCCGGTGAACTGTACAGTGTATCAGCTAAACAAGTAGCGGCAATTATTAAAAAAGATGTCAAGAGGCAAGTCACCAGGTCACGATGGTCTCAGTATTGAGCACTTAAAGTATGCGGGAACCCATTTGCCTAATATCCTGTCAATGTTTTTCACCTTATGCCTGAACCATTCATACTTGCCCAAGGAACTTATGCAAACGATTGTAGTACCAATTGTGAAAAATAAAACAGGTGACTTATCGGATAAAGGCAACTATAGGCCAATATCGCTAGCCACGGTAGTTGCCAAGGTGCTGGACAGTGTGCTTGACTCGGAATTGGATAGACATCTAAACATCCATGATGCTCAATTTGGTTTCAGAAAACAGCTCTCAGCCGAAACCGCAATTCTGAGTTTAAAGCATACTGTACAGTACTATACAAAGAGGCGCACACCGGTGTATGCATGCTTTCTCGATCTTTCCAAAGCATTTGACCTTGTGTCTTACGACAAGCTCTGGGAAAAGCTGGCGAGAACAGGCGTGCATACACAGGTGCAGCGTCTCTTTCACTTCTGGTACGCCAATCAAACAAACCATGTACGATGGGCTGGTAGTCTATCTGATGCGTACAGGCTGGAATGCGGTGTGCGGCAGGGGGGTTGAGTTCACCGAAACTTTTCAACCTCTACATTAACAACCTGGTAGATGGGCTCAGCAGTGAGAATGTCGGATGCTCGGTTGATAATGTTTTTATAAACAACATCAGCTCCGCAGACGACATGGTACTGCTGTGCCCATCGATCAACGCTTTCAGAATACTGCTGGGAATATGTGAGGAGTACGCTCATAAACATGGCTTGCTCTATAATTGTAAAAAAAGTGAGTACATGGTCTTCAAGGCCTCCGGTAAAGTACCTGATTCTGTGCCAGTTATTAGGCTTGAAGGAGTGGAACTTAAACGCGTCTACAAGTTTAAATACTTAGGGCATTACATTACCGATGACCTTGATGACTATGAGGACATAGAGAGGGAGCGCAGAGCGTTGGCGGTCAGATGTAATATGCTGGCACGCAGGTTTGCTCGTTGCAGTAGGCAAGTGAAAATAACTCTCTTCAAAGCCTACTGCCAATCTTTTT
The DNA here is from genome assembly GCA_947859395.1 of Eupithecia insigniata. Taxonomy (NCBI): domain Eukaryota; kingdom Metazoa; phylum Arthropoda; class Insecta; order Lepidoptera; family Geometridae; genus Eupithecia; species Eupithecia insigniata. The sequence goes on from OX402003.1 coordinate 3,520,170, forward strand.
ACACGAGCAGCCTGTGGTTTAGCTATACTCAGAAATCGCTTAATGCTCTGCGCGTCCAATATAATAATGGTTTTAGGATGATGTTGGGACTGCCGCGCTTCTGCAGTGCATCCAGTATGTTTGCGGAGGCACGGGTCGATGGTTTTCACGCCATCATACGTAAGAAAACTGCCTCATTGCTCAGCAGAGTGCGGGGCAGTTCCAACAGCATCCTGCAGGTCATTCCAGATCGCTACAACCTGCCAGTAATGAGGGCCTTTATTCGAGTCCTGATCAAGTAGAAAGTCTCGCTTCAGACAGCTTGATCGGGACTCTAGTAAAGGTCGTAAACCTTCCTTTAAATTTTATGTACCTATTGTGTTTTCCGTGTATTTTAACATATGTATATCTTAAGACAGCTCACTAACAAAAAATGGACCTAATATGTTGTCTGATTTCATAAATGAATTTAATTTAATTAATTTTATTTATATTTATAAGTATTTTTTTATGTTATTTAAATTGTGTAAGGTGCACAAATAAAATATTTTATTCGTATATATGTATATTGAGGAGCTTTATAGAGTATTTGTTAGAGTTAGCGCCCTCTGGCGGCAAATATGACATTCTAGGTCTCAAGTAAGTACGTTACATTAGAATAAATAAATAATATTAAATAATGCTCGACAATCCACACAGCATTATCTAGCCCCAAGCTTAGCAGAGCTTGTGTTATGGGTACGAGATAACTGATAGATATACATAATACGTATATAATACAATGTTGATATTGTTGGTTGTATGTATCGATGGGATCAGTTGCCCGATTGAAATGTTCATTAGGTCAACTGATCCCGCGGGATCACTTCGAGCGGCCTTAGTTGAGTAAAGACCCGTTTTGACGTAGGATCGCAACAACGGCAACCGCACCGTGTACCGTCTCGTGTGCAACTTCGCTCCCGGCGGCAACCGCGACCATCAGCCGGTCTACATCTATGGGTTGCCATGCTCGGGGTGCCCAAGTGATACAGTCTGCGATGCTACTTTTAAAGCTCTATGTGGTAAGATACTTTTCATGTTTGAAAGTATTTTTCATGTTGTAAACTATGTGTTTTTTTTTAATTTGTTTGCCGAGTGAATTAATTTACTAAGAAGAATGCGTTGATGTACGTACATACACCAACAAATGACAATACATAAGACATAAGTACAAAGAGCCCTACAAGGTCAAGTGGGGTATCGAATGAAAGGTATCGTTCGTACATTTGGCACAGGTCGTCATTGAAATTATGTATATAATAATAAAATGCGTAGGGGAAGTACGTACAAAATGACATATACGGGTAAAACGGCATACCTGCTGTATTTAACATTTGGCGGGTTTTCTCGTCATAGTGGCAATTACAGAACACGCCTGATTTGTCTATTGGTGAGCTGTCAAAATACTGTCATTGTCAGCGCAACTATTTTCACTCAATCGTCATAAACAAGTTTTCGGTCGTTGTGAGTTTTTTATCACTGCGAAGAGTTTTTAAAGTTTTGGTAAGTGATTCGGTTTGAAACTTTAAGGTAACGTATTTTTTGCATTCCTTGACATTTTACCCAAGTTATTGTGTTTAATTTTAATGATTAACTTTACTTTTCAATAATTTTTAGGCTTTTAGCAATTTAAAGACCTGTACGGACAAAATGGCATAGATATACTATGGACAAAATGGCATGGCATATTCGATTCCGACAGGAAGATTTATCAGTGGCCAAGGCAAACGAAAGCCAAAAACAAAAAAATCTTACACAATTTTGACATCGACTCCAAATATGCAAGAGATCAAGAATAGGGCTGTTACAAAAAATCTCACTCTCTGTAACAAGAGAAAGAAACAGGTCACAAAGAACCTGTTTCAATCGGATAGTGAAGAAGAACCTTTCGGGACCCATCAAGACGAAAATGATGACGGCGCTTGCGTTTACTGCAATGACTTGTTTTCGCGCTCAAGACCCGGAGAAGGTTGGCTACGGTGCATAAATTGTTCTCTTTGGGCTCACGCTGAATGTGCGGATTTGCCCAAAAGAACCAAAAAGTTTATTTGCGCTATATGTGTTTAATAAATCACAAATAAATATTATTTTAGGTGTATGTATGCCATTTTACCCATTAAGTCTATGCCATTTTGTCCATGCTATATGGACAAAATGGTTTTTCATTGATCTCTGTTCAAGGCTAATTATTTTCATCTGTTATGTTTTTATTGTTGATTTTGCATGTATATTCTATTAAAAAATAATTACAGTTTGTGATTGTAAAATTGTATGGTTATAGTAATAAAAATAAAAAAGTTATTAAAGAAATACAAAACAGTATGTCATTTTGTACGTACTTCCCCTACCTATAGTATTGTATCTGAGATTAATTAACAGAAGTTACGTAGATATAGCTTCGCCTTAGGGCTAAAAATACCTGTAATGACGTTAAAAAAAACTGTTACTTAGTATATTCGTTACAATAATATGGGTGGATGTTGTTTCCAAATAAATAAATTGAAATTATATACATACCCAGACCATGACGATGTCAGCAACAACGCGATCAAAAATTGAATAAGTCACAATATCACCTATTATAGAGTAATTATAGCAACTGAGGTTCAAACTGTGTACCATTTCAAAAGAGCTTTTTCCACACATCACATTTTCGCAGGGCAATAAATGTTCGTGGAGAAATATCGAAATTGTAATGTATTTTTAATGTTCCACCAAAATACACCGTTTGATTTAATGCCAGACGAGATAGTTTCATGTTTATTTTAGTTTTATTAGTATTTTTAACCGAATTCGAAAAAAGGAAGAGGTTCTATATTCGATGAATGTGTGTTCATTTTTTTTTATGGATGTGTATATTAGTCCGCGAATAATGAAACAATTATTATATAAAAAAAATATATAGTTAAACACTAAAACCCGACTACATAAAAGTCTTAAACAAGCGTTCACCTATTGTCCATAGCATTTTCTTTTGATACTTAGGTAGTCGGAGGCCCCCACCCACCCACCCACCCCATATACCTAGGGTACAATTAGTATCAAAGGTCTCCGACTACCTAAGTATCAAAAGAAAATGCTATGGACAATAGGTGAACGCTTGTTTAAGACTTTTATGTAGTCGGGTTTTAGTTTTTAACTATATTTTTTTTACCATACATATATCGATACAATGTATATCGATACATTTTTTCATTCGCCCATCCCTAGATGACCCGTTACCATGGTAACAAATAAATAGTTTCCATGCCAACAGCTGTACACAAGAGGTCTCCATGGCAACGGGTGTGTCATCCTTCACTCATCACATCAAACTAAATTAGACTCGAACTGTAACTAGATATCGTCTCTTGCAAAATTTTATCGCGCTATCGAAGTGTTCCAAGTGTAATTTAGACCCAGCTATCTCTTAACACCCTCAATTTTGTCGGACACCATATAGCCTATAACCATCGGGGTATTGAGATTTGAGACGAATCAATCGATACCTCACTTGTTGAAATCGAAGTAGTAGCTTCAGCGCTACGTGGGAACAAAGAAATCGGCTACATACATACATACATAGGGTACTAAAATCATAACCCTCCGGTAGTCGGGTAAAAATAGCCTATATGTTATCTCAAACTATACCCATACCAAATTTCAGCCTAATCGGTTCAATAGTTTTTGCGTGAAAGACTAACAAATATCCATACATCTATACATCCATCCATACAAACTTTCACATTTATAATATTATATATACCTTTTACACATAATTTTATTCATGTCAGATATTCTATTAGATACTGATGCCAATTACATCACCTCTCTGAATTTCGTTTCCTTGGATTATGAACTTAATTAATTAACAATAAATGCCACAAATTTCAAGCAGCCTTGAGGATACGTGATGTATTAAATTACTGTTCTGAAGGTAGAGCTGTTTGATTTTATATTGACGTTTCATGGAGAAATCTTCTTAGTTAAAGTCTATTTAATGGAATTATTTGGAATTCGGAAAGTAAAACTCTATTTGATTTGTATTCGAAGAAAGGTCGATTATAAATCTTTTAGACCTAGTACCTATCTATCATCATCATCATCATCATCACCAGCCCATACACGTCCACTGCTGGACATAGGCCTCCCCCGTACGACGCCACAAATAGCGGTCCCGAGCCGCCTCCATCCATCGACTCCCTGCGACCGCTACGATGTCGTCGGTCCATCGAGTGGATGGTCTCCCATGTAGGGGGGGATTTGCCATAATCACCACGCTTGGCAGGCGGATTGGTGATCGCAGTGTTGGTGTTTAAAAATACTCAGAAGGAAGCTGCTGCCCTTCCTCTGGCAGGTTCCCTTAGTCGGCTTTTACGACATCCACGGGTTGAATTGGAGGGGTCGATATTCATACGCCGCGACCCCACGGCTTCCTATCTAGTATATAATTGACAATTGATGTATATTACTCAAAATGCTCAAAATACTCAACGGTGTTGATTACACTTAAATAATATCACATAGAATAAGTATAAATGTATTATGTAATTGTTTGTTACCCCGAATAAATAAAAACTAAACTAAAGTAGTAGTAATAAGGTTCTAATTAATTTTTGTTAACCTGGTTATTCTTTCAATGGAATAAATTTTGAAGATCCCTAAAACTATTTTAGACGGCATGTACTAAATACCAACTTTACAGTTAGATGGCTCTACGTAACTGTTCTCTATTACAGGTAAAATACCTGAACAAACAACTCGAGACCTCACCACTCAAGATGAAAACATTCCTGAATACGAATCATCAGTTAACACTGACCCTTCAAACAATGATACAACAGAAGCGATAGAAACCAAAGATTTTGAAAACGATGAAACATTCACACCATACGATTTCTTTCAACACGTGCACGATTTTAAAAGGCAGTTGGTAACACCAGCTCCCACAAAGCACGATTGCAAAGACTCTGTCGATAACTTCCTGAGCTTGATTCGGGAGCGGTTGAGTAATGACCCTGCGTTTAAAGAACTGCTGTTTTCTACGAAACCGGCTCTAGCTGGTTATCCTGGATTTATAGAAAGCACTTACACTGATCCGCATGTAGCTGCATTTATGAACAAGCTATACAGCAAGAAACTAGCAACTACTACAACGAAAATAACCGAGAGTGATCTATTGAACTCTACACTGCTTGTTGATCTTGTAGAGGCAGTTATTTTTAGAAGCAGTGGCGGTAATGGTATGTTTTCTTGTTACATCAAAGTCTATTATGAATCACCATATTTTTACGATATACCTACTAGTTTCTGCTCGCAGCTTTGTATACGTTTTCTGTGATACAGTGTACCTTTTATGTTATGCCAGGTCTAAAGTTACATCTATGCAAAATTTCAGCCCAATCCGTTCAGTTATTTTTGCGGTGTCTTAGGTAGGCATCTTCACATACTTACATGGACTTGTTCACAAGTTTCCGCCTTATAGTGTAATCCGACCTGTCCGAAATAGCTATGTAATTTGGACAAGAATTTACAACTCATTAATTTAGGTAAGATTATATGTTTATTGAACCTTAAAAAATTAATTAACAAAGTAACTACTAAATCTAGTGTGGCACTTTTGGCGGCCTTATTTGCTGATTGTTTATGTTGTTGCAGATAAAATGCCAGTGACTATTGCAGAACATGGCACGCCGTATGCCGCTGTCAGTCCAATTAGAGTCCAAGCCGAACTGGCTCGCATCCAACAGAACAGAGATTTCACAGGACACTACTTTTTCCCAGAAGATGTAACAGAAGAAGAGGAATCAACAGGTGAAACAACCGAAGCTTACTACGACTCCTCGAACCTCCCAGTCAAAGACATCATGATGGAAATTGAAGATATAAGAAAAACCACGGTGACAAATGACTTTCTAGAAGATATATTCGAAACGGATCCAGTTATTGACACTACAACATCATTCAGAGAAATGTCTCCCGATGATATGAATCTGTACAAAAGTGGACACAATGTAATGAAGAAATTCCTCGAAGATATTACTGACAAAACTCCTAAATAAAACGTGTTGGATACTCAAATTAAATCTTTAATCTTGAAAAAATTTACAGGTAAGATCTACAATTTTAAAACAAAACATAAATATTAGGATTATATAAGCACTGTGTATCATAATTTTTGTGTTTAACCTTCAAAAGTTCTCATAATAAACATGTGATAGCACATCCACGCAACGTAATATTTCAACGTAATCGCCCTATAAAACATATTGCGAAGAGATTTAGTACCATTACATTGGCAGTGGGATAAAATTGGATTATTTTTTGATCTTGAACTGTAAGTCGAACAATCACAACCTTCCTTATTGTTACAGCACCTCTTGCCTTTGTTTATCAGCTGACCGAATTTGCTAGATGCTAGATCTCTTCGCTTCAATCTCGTATCGTCATCATAGCAAATACAGTGATTACTTGATTGTGTAGATGTTTCTGCTTCTGTTTTTTCTGCATCTCCGTCTTCATCAAAACCTGTTGTCGATGTAGTAGGTGCCGTAATAATTTCTTGGTATCCGATATTTAAAACTGGAATTTTTCTATCGTCTAAATTTCGCCTGCGTATATTAAGCGATCGGCGTTCGCAGTAATCTTCGTCATCTAGAGTAGTTGAGCCGCCAGCGCCGTTGCCGTCGTCGGGTCCTTCGGACGGGGTTGCCGCTTTGTTTCTGTCCATGTAGTCTCGAGTGCAGGTGGAGGTGCGAGTGCATCCTTCGACGTACCCGGGCGGAGTCCTTGGGCCCCCTCCGCCCCCAAACGCGCCGCCACCGCCACCACCGCCACCCCCGCCGCTGCCCCAGGCACCCCCTGGCCCGCTTCCGTTGAAAAACGCCGCAGCCGTCCAAGTACACGTCAATTTTCGAGTGCACTGTCTCATCCGGATGTACGGAGTGTTCGCAGTTATCGTGGTCAGCAGTCTAGGGTCCAAAGTCTCTTCGTCTCCATCTCCTCCGCGTCTGGCTTGATACTCTGTGGATGCAGTTGTATAAGATGGCTGTGCGCTGCTCAGTTTTCGCAAATGCATGAGCTCATCAAACGAAAGATACTTTTCTGTCACGCGACTGCCTTTGAAAACCTTGTTTGATTTGTCTTTTGGCTTGATAGTGATAGTCTCTGTGCTAGTCGGCAATTTTCGTGTTGGTTCTAATCTGCGTGCTGTCTTTTTATTGAATTTTTTATTACTCAACGTTGTGTATCTGATAGCTTTTAGTTCTGAAGGCCGTTTTTGATTATATTCGTCCATTTGCCAAAACGGTTTGAATGTTTGGTCTTCGAGGCCTCGCTTCCTCCTTTCGCTGTAATCAAAGGAACGATATGAAGCTGGCAGTTTTTTTATTTTCGGATGCGATTCATCAACATATAATTTTACCTGTTTGTAAAGATCTGATTCCTTTCTATGTTCGGTATTGTCTATATCGGGATTTGTAGTTCCAAAACGCCAACGTTTTCGAGAGGCGTCATCTTCGCCACTTTTGACTTCCACATTATGAAACACGTCGTAGTTTTCATATTGGCTTGGGCCTGATTTCTCAACTTCCCCACCGCTGGCTTTTCTATATGGACAGTATGGGGTTAAGGGCGGTGGAGCATAGGGTGGAGGTGGATAGGGTGGAGGTGGATAGGCGGGAGGCGGATAGGGGCACATAGTTGGCATGGGGAGACAGTTTCGATTGCAAACGTGTATCGGAGGCGGTAAAGGCGGCGGTAGCGGCATCGGCATAGGCGGAGGTGGCGGTGGCGGCGGTGGTGGAGGCGGTGGCGGAGGCAGTGGCAACGGCATCATCATTGGAGGAGGGGGCTGGTTACAAGGACAATACTGCCAGGGGCTTGGTGGCCCACATGGAAGATTCGCGAAACAGTTGCCTTTCGCAAAGCGCGTGCAGCCGATGTCCATAAATTGCCTCCTACCGTCCATAGAGTCCCCAAACATTCTTCTACCATCTACAGAGTCCACAGAAACTTTTCTAGCATCTGCGGAGTCTCCGAAAACTTTCCTGCCATTCATGGAGTCTGCGAATCCTTTAGTACCATCCGGACCGTCCCCGTAGTTTCTCCTGCCACCTATTACGCCCAGGGAGACAGAACTTGAATAGTAAGGTGATTGAGTGGAGTAGTCTATTCTCCTAAAATTATTTTCTGTATGTATGTGGTCATGGTTGTAGACGGGTTCCTTGCTCGTGGGGAGTCCGTGGTACATCCGTGAGTGACCTCTTTCGGGCGTGAACTGGCGTTGGCTGTTATAATGTTGTTCATTATAGTTCATAGGATTCTGTATATGCTGAGAGTCTCGCTTCACAGCACCTAAAAATACAATTTAAATAAATTTTGTTGTTTATTTGCTTTCTTATGACTACCTCCGGTGCGGAATGAGCAAAGGTCCGCTCAGAAACTTCTGCATCTCAGATGCAGAAGTTTCTGAGTCCGTTTCCAATCAAGGGACAATATTTTGTACTATCCATGATCCAAGAAAACAAGGTCTGCACCTACGGGAGCGGCTCTTGCTTTCGTCGCTGTCCAGTTGCCACTTTATTTCATCAAAATGTAGAAGTTGGGAAACAAATGTGATAACTGTGATAAGGGTCAATTGACAAATTAATAAAAAAATTACAATCGTCAATTATGTTTGTTAAATCAGTCAAAACAGCGTTAGTTAAACAGAAGTCAATGTGATAAATAATTGGTAAATACAAAACCACATTGTTTTATCAAATTCATACAGGACCTCGGGGAGATAGGATTTTACGCTACTGGTATCACCAGGAAACGGATTCGTCGATGGCGATGATGACGTAAGCAAGAGCGACCCACGTGACGATTGTGTCTCCGAAGATCATACCTTGTTTTCTTATACCATGGTACTATCTACCATCTACCATGGTAAAATTGCTTTAGGGGGTCTTAGAGGTTGAACAAAAGTGCTTCGTCTAACATGTTATCTAACGTGTTAACATAGAATACAAGTCTTTTAGTATGAACCGATAACACGTATGCGGAAACGATATCGTGCGAAAAGTCTAGCTTGAGAGGCAATATAACGTATTTATTAAATCAATTATTAATAAAGATTTTACTGACCAGAAGTGTTGTTGTAGTAAACTTGTCTCGTCTTCTGATGTCTTTGATCATTGATTTCAGTGATGTTTAAGTTAGTCTGATTCAAATTAATGGGATCTAATTCTAGCTCCATTGAAGTGTTAGCTAAATTGAGAATCCTTAATAAGCTCGTCGTAGAACTTTGACCCATTGAAACTGAAAGTACAATAAATTGGATAGCTGAGGCTAGCGGCTATAAACGTCGTTAATTCTAAGCATGAATGCTTAGTCGTTAAAGTTAGCCGTAACACGTAAGACTAAAGTTGAATTTACGTTGCATATTATTACTACAGGGTGGGCCATGAATTAGTTTACATTTAAATCTTATATCCCGTGCGAACGCAAGCCGTCTTATCGCTAGCTTGTTTCAGGGAATTTTTTAGCAATGGATCACTTTACGGGACAGTAGCGTGCCTTTTGTGTAAAACAATTTTAATTAAACCATAGTTTTCTCAATACTGTGAGACGCTTCTTTCGCGTTGAATAGGTTTTTCGTGACTAGAATCAGTGTCCAAGTGCTCCTTTGATAAAGAAATAGATGAAAAAATTCCAAGAGATGGGATCGACACAAAATGTGAAGCAAACCGGTCGCCCATGGTCTTCTCCGAGCGAAGAGATATTGCAGAAAAATTTCCGCGTCAGTTCGACGTGATCCAGGTTAGGCGTGATCCAGGGGTTCTTGAAACCACAGCTACTGTAATTTGCTGTCTACTATCGTAATACGTGGTTTTAGCAAGATGGAGCCACATTTCACATATCTAACGAGTCCCTTATCGGTGTTAAAAGGATTTTTTCCTGAAAAGCTGAGGTGACATTCCATGGCCACCGAGGAGTCCAGATTTATCCCCAGCAGACTTATTTTTGTCAGCTTATATAAAGAGCAGTGTCTATATCGATAAACCAAAGACACAGACTCAACTAAAAGAAAAAAAATGATAAGAAATGTCTGCGATCCCACGGTCTCTTTTCAGCCGAGAATTCGGAAATTTCGGTGTTCGCTTAGAAGAATGCAAAAGTCAAGACAATGATTATCTAGAAGATGTTATTTTACAAAAATAATTTCCCATTATTATGCTGTCTGGTAAATAAATATTTTTCAATATATGTCCACTAGTTTTGTTAATATATTTTTTCGAATGTTAACAAATTCTTGGCCCACCCTGTAGTTTAAATACTTAGATACCATCGAGCAGTTTGAATAAGTATAAAATAACAAATTCCTTAACGCTTTGGTACATTTTACTGGCAGGTTGTACATAAATGACGACCGAAATGGCGCGGCGGACTAAGGTCCGCCTACGACGCACGCAGGAGGTTGGTTTCCCGCCTTGAGACAAATGTTTGTACGATCTGCAAATACATTTTCCGGGTGTTCTGGGTTTTTTCTATAAATATATAATAAACTAGTAAAAAAATATATTTGTACGTATTGTGTTATGTACATACATACATATATCAGTCATATAGTACTCATAAGCATATATACATAACACAATACATAACACAAGCTCTGCTTAGCTTGGAGCTTAAAGATGCTTTGTGGATTGTCCAGCATTAAAAAACACACTTTGGATTCAAAGTTCAACATGATTACGAAAAAGGTTCAAAATATACACTAGCGTAGGTATATAAAATTTAACTTTTGGTAGTTTCACTCCTATGAACTCTTAGATCTATCTGATGCCGACTGTACTGTAGCAACCGTGTGTATATTACCTATTTTAACTCAAGTTCTAAGGATTTCAATTGGTAAAGATCCTTTCAAAATCACAAATCAATTGAATAAACAGTATTCATTTATGTTAACAAAATGAATTTACCCGGTTCGTTTTGTAGACATAAGCCCGGAAATTCGACATCCGCTCTCATCTGGTCAGGGCACTGGGTACCCGGATATCCGATTGTGTAAATCGGCTTCCCATTCATATTTCCCTTTGGAGCGAAGTTGCAAACCAGCCTCTCTACGACTTTCTTCAACTTCTCCATCTTTAAAAATTAGAATAACCATTAATCATTATCATCATATCAGTCCCACACGTCCACTGCTGGATATAGGCCTTCGCCATACGACGACGCCGCAAATAGCGGTCCTGAGCCGGCTCCATCTCCTGTGACTGCCATTTATTATATTAATAAGTATTATAAAATAACCAAAGTCACCGCCATAGCTCTCAGGATTAGTAGGCTGAAGAGGCAGTGGGCAGGTCATATAGCTCGCAGAACTGATAACCGCTGGAGAGTAAAGGTTGTCGAGCGGCGGCTACGATGCAATTCGAAACGGAGTATTGGGAGATCATCCATGGACTGACGATATCGTAGCGGTCGCAGGGAGTCGATGGATGGAGGCGGCTCAGGACCGCTATTTGTGGCGTCGTATGGGGAGGCCTATGTCCAGCAGTGGACGTGTATCTGAATCTGATATGATGATTATATATGCGAAGGTAAACCTCTCAGGCTACCTTATGAAGCTCACAGGTAAACAATAGAAGTACCTACCAAGTAGACGAGTGCAGAGTGCTGGTAACCTACCGCCCGCGTTTTATCGGGATAACAAGTACCTAACCTTTACGATATTAAAATTTCCAATCAGTTCAGTAAAAATGCATGTAAATTACCGTGTTCGTATGCGTTAAATTGTAAGATTTTCGGCATTTTTCCGAAAATAATCAAAAGGGATTTTTTCTGAAAAATTATAAAGCGACTAGGCTTCTTAATATCTACGGATCTTAGTTCGTATCTGGGACATCTAATACATAAAGGTACTATTAGTTTCTGCGCGAGAATTAATAATAAAAAGGTCTAAGCTATGAAAATATTAAATTCCAAGTAGGTAATACATAATTAATTGAAAACTCAAAAAGCCCAACAATTTTGCGAGAAAAGTGAAAAGGTCCCACCTTTTTACTTGAGAGAGTATTCAAAATATAGATAAGAACACTCTCGGAATGTATGTTTTATGTATGTTGTGTTTTGTCATGTGACGAGTGTTATCAAAACTCATTCAACAAAATCACTTCGGCCATTTTAATGTATCTATGTAGGTAATAATAATTTGGCCTGTTTTAAAAAACGAAAACCGAGTTCAAATTCCCTTACTGACACTTATTTTAAGATTTGCGGGATAAATACTAATCCCCGGGGATATAATTTTATGGAACCCCCTTGAGATCATTTTCTATACAGTAGTGAAAGAATTTTCAAAATTGGTCCATAATTGGCGAAGATATCGCGTAACATACATACAAAAAAAAACATACAGACGAATTGAGAACCTCCTCCTTTAGAAGTGGGTTAAAAAGAATCCGCTAATAGAACCACTCGGAAAGAAAACGTGCCTCGCGGGCAAAAAAAGTCTTTCAATATGAATAAACACGTCTGTGAGCAATCGGCACGGCGTCCTTATAAGTCACGAAAATTCTCTTAAAACCCAACAAAGCACAACTCTGCGAGTCAAGGCTGCCGTTTCAATATGCGTGCGAGGATGCCTGACGAGATATCAAACAACGGATTCTGGGACATCAAACTAATATTATAAATGAGAAAGTTTGGATGGATGTTTGTTACTTCTTCGGCAAATCTACTGATCAGATTGGGCTGAAATGCGTTTGCATACAATTCAATTTCAATTTATTTATTTAATTAGAACGGTTATAAAACCACTTACACTAACAAATTAAAATTAAGTAATACATAAAAAAATTAAAATATCGCATAAGTCAGATTAAATCTAGATTTGGTCAATACAAATTAAAATAAACTTAATTCAATTAAAAATAATACATATAAAAACTTTCGTAGTTTGATAAATTCATTATGAATGTAGGCAGGTTAACTACGAACCTAGTTTGTGTTGGAAGAACACCAACGTTTCATCCCTTATCGAGGGATTTCAGGGTGAGTGCGTCGCGGTGCACACTGTGGGCAGCGGGGCAAGAGCCCGCTGCGCGCGTGCCGCAAGCGCTGGTTGCGGGGGTAGCGGGAGGCATGCTGCTCGGTGATGATGTCAAGTAGGAGAGTCATCTTCTGGTGGAGATCCCAGCGTGATGGGTAGTGTAGGTATCCTTCGTGTACATACGGAACTAATATTATCTACACCCGGCTCTATACTGCTATGCGTTTTGCCCTGGAGACATGACTTCCAGGCGGGTGGTAGGTTCCAACCTCTATCTCTATTGAAGTTGGGCCGCCGTCCGATCTCTATCGTCTCGCGTATCTTGCGAGGAACAAAACTTTTTTCCCTAGACAATTCTCTAGGTTCTCGCCCGCAGTGCGCGCCGCGACGCTGAACGAGCGCGACGCGAACCGCACTCACCCTGAAGAACTCCCTCGTTAAGGGATGAAACGTTGGTGTTCTTCCAACACAAACTAGGTTCGTAGTTTACCCGCTTACATGCATAAAGTAAAATAATACAATTAATTTTTTTTAATACATGTTTATTCAACAATAGTAAGTACAATAATTAATGACAAATCAATAAATAATGTCAATCTCACAAAAACGCATGAATTCACTAATTAAAATATCTAAATATAATATATAAATAAATAAATATAATGAAGTCCTTCCATGCATCATCAAATATGTCTACATGTGGACAGTTAGCTACTAGATTGTTGAGAGAGTTCAGAGCGCGAGAAGTAGATAGACGTTGAATAATTACTTATGGCTTCTTTTATCCCTTAAATCGGTTCCCATTTCGTATTTGTATTTATTTATAAACTAGCTGACCCGTGCCCACTTCGTTGGGCGGTAAACATTTTTAGTAGTCTATAAAACTCTTAAATAACGTGGTTTAAACGATGAGTGTTTAAACAAATTCAATAGGTAAAAGAATTTTCAAAATTGGCTTAGTAGTTTCAGAGATTACCCCCTACAACCACACAAACCTTACTTATTTTTATTAGTGTAGTATAGTATAGACGTTTACAACACCTAGATTTTATTGACTGGACGTCACACAGCTCCACATTTACCTAGGTATATTATGCCGTGGGGCCGCGGCTTATGAATATCGACCCCTCCAATTCCACCCGTGGATGTCGTAAGAGCCGACTAAGGGAACCTACCAGAGGAAGGGCAGCAGCTTCCTTCTGAGTATTTTTAAACATCAACACTGCGATCACCAATCCGCCTGCCAAGCGTGGTGATTATGGCAAATCCCCCCTTACATGGGAGACAATCCACTCGATGGACCGACGACATCGTAGCGGTCGCAGGGAGTCGATGGATGGAGGCGGCTCAGGACCGCTATTTGTGGCGTCGTACGGGGAAGGCCTGTGTCCAGCAGTGGACGGGTGTGGGCTGATGATGATGATGATTATGCGCTTCAAATGCTTTTGATAGTACCTACTGGAGAATAGGGCACTACACATCTATTGTCCAGTTCTAAAACTGGAAGGAAGCATCACCAGTCGTCCTAACTAAATCTTCACAATTTCTATCTTGATTCATGGCGTCTCGCAGATCTACATAATTCTCAGCGCGCAGTCTTCTCTCATTAGTTCTGTTCTGATGTATACCAAACGCTTCGTTTTAATTTTGGCGTAAGTTTCCACCAGCCATTTTAATTTTGGCTTAAGTGTCCACCAGAAAACGGTTAAACAAACCTCGAAACCTTTGCAGGTGAGCAATGCAAACTTCTCTTATTGGTAAAATGTATCTAGGCGTAGAATTGCATTGCAGAAACATTTTTATTATCCAGTCTCGTCAGTTTTCGAATTCACATGTCGTAGATCAAAGTTGTATCCGTCTTCGTCACGACAGTAGGTATATAAGCGAGTAGAGACTGAAGAGCATCAAATGCCTGGTGAGTTTCGCCAATGCATTGCAAGCGGTCATCCCGGGTACGCAGCACAATGTCCGGCCTGTCACAGTGCTGATCTACCAAGACGACGGCAACAGAATTGGTACCGAGAGCTTTTTACCAACCGGATGCTTTCCAGTAGGTCGTTTATCGGCATTAATAACAATTGTGTAATCATTTTGTTGGCTTTGGGGTATGGACCCGTATTTTATGTCCTTCCTCGTAGTATGAACTCAAATCATGCTAAGTATCATTCGAATACATTCAGTAGTTTTTGCGCTATTTTAGGCCGAGAAATGTTACTTCCATCCCCACTCCCAAGGGAACCTTAACGAATTCCAGGATAAAAAGTATTACATGACCTTCCTCGTAGTATGAACTTAAATCATGCCAAGTTTCATTTGAATACATTCAGTAGTTTCAGCGCTATCTGCAGCCAAGAAATTTTACCCTACTGCGGGGGGCCCACTGCGAGGGCAAACTGCCGGGGGCCCCCACTGCCGGTGCTCTCCACTGTGGGGGCCTACTGAGTGGGTCCCACTGCGGGGGCTACTGGGGGTCCCACTGCGAGGAAATATAGGGGCCCCCCGGCTGAGAGCCCCACTGCTGGTGCCCCCACTGTGGGGGGCTAATGAGGGGGTACCACTGCGGGGCAATGTGGGGGGCCCACTTCAGGGGGCTATCTGCTTCGGCCGCCATTTCCGGGGCCCGGGCCCGCGCCCAGCCGGGGCACTGTGGGTGCTACTAAGGTCCCATTGCGGGGCAATCTGGGGGCCCCACTGCGGAGGGCTACTGGGAGGGTCCGGTTGTGTGAGGGCCCCCACTGCCTGGGCAGCCTGCTGCCTGCACTGGCAGTGTCCCACAGTGGGGCTATCGCTCTCTACCGCCCTTGCCACGCGCGCCATCCTGCAATGCGCAAAATTTTACTTCCATCCTCTCTCATAAGGAACCCTTCTGAATTCCGGGTGAAAAAATATTTTATGCCCTTTTCTTATAATATGAACTTAAATCATGCTAAATTTCATTTGAATACCTTTAGTAATTTCGGCGCTATGCGTAGCCAGGAAATTTTACTTTCATCACCTCTCCCAAGGGAACCTTATTGAAATCCGTGAAAAAAAGTATCCATGTCTTTCATCATAGTATGAACTCAAATCCTTTTAGGTTTCATTTGAATACATTCAGTAGTTTCGGCGCTATGCGTAGCCAGGAAATTTTACTTTCATCACCTCTCCCAAGGGAACCCTATTGAAATCCGGGATAAAAAGTATCCATGTCTTTCATCATAGTATGAACTCAAATCCTGCTAGGTTTCATTTGAATACATTCAGTAGTTTCGGCGCTATGCGCAGCCAACAAATTTTACTTTCATCCCCTCTCCCAAAGGAACCCTATTGCAATCCGGGATAAAAAGTATCCTATGTCTTTTCTCATAGTATGAACTCAAACCCTGCCAAGTTTCATTTGAATACATTTAGTAGTTTCAGCGCTATGCGCAGCCAAGAAATTATACTTTTATCCCCTCTCCCAAGGGAACCCTATTTAGATCCGGGATAAAAAGTATCCATGTCTTTCATCATAGTATGAACTTAAATCCTGCCTGGTTTCATTTGAATACATTTAGTAGTTACGGCGTTACGCGCAGTCAAAAAATTTTACTTTCATCCCCTGTCCCAAGGGAACCCTATTAAAATCCGGGATGAAAAGTATTTTATGCCCTTTCTCGTAATATGAACTTAAATCATGCTAAGTTTTATTTGAATACCTTCAGTAGTATCGTCGCTACGCGCCGCCAAAAATTTTTAAATTGAATACCTTTAGTAATTTTGGCGCTATGCGTAGCCAGGAAATTTTACTTTCATCCCCCCCCAAGGGAACCCTATTAAAATCCGGGATGAAAACTATCCTATGTCCTTAAGTTTAATTTGAATACATTTAGTAGTTTCGGCGCTACGCGCAGCCAAAAAATTTTACTTTCATCCCCCAAGGGAACCCTATTGAAATCTGGGATAAAAAGTATCCTATGTCCTTCATCATAGTATGATCTCAAATCCTGCCAAGTTTCATTTGAATACAGTTAGTAGTTCCAGCGCTATGTGCAGCCAACCAATTTTACTTTCATCCCCTTTCTCAAGAGAACCCTATTTCAATCCGGGATAAAAAGTATCCTATGTCCTTCCTCGTAGTATGAACTCAAATCTTGCCAAGTTTCATTTCAATACGTTCAGTAGTTTCGGATCTATGCGCGGCCAAGATACAGACAGACAGACAGACATGATGGGAAAAAATCATTTTTGGCATCAGTATCGATAATAGAGTGCCCTCCAAAAAAAATATCTAAATATCTTCAATGTACAGAATTGGACCTGTTACAGTTTTATTATAACTATAGATACTATGGTCTCACAAGGAACACTTAGTCAAGTCAAATACATACATAGATTAAATTACATTTAAAAATCACATAACATAGAATAATATATATTACAACAAAAACTAATTTGAGGTAGGTAGCTGCAATAGCATTGTCAAGGATAGATTAAAATTAAAATGATTAGGTATGTCAGATTAAATTTCATCGGATATATGTAAATAACTCAAAGAACAATAAGTATACGTCTTGGAATAACGTCTCTATTCAACTTTTTATCCCGGAAAAAAGCGTGCGAAACGGCGTGCAAAAACCAGTATAAAATAAAATCGTAGGATTTGAGGAACTAGCACATTTCTGTTGAAGAAGCAATTTAACTGTTTGTTCCGTTTCCTTTACCTGCAAAGTTTTATTTGTCAAAACTAGGGATAGTCTTTTTTGAATTTTCACTTGGGCCCGCGCGATTCAACTGTTTGTGGTTCGAAGTCAAAAGGTAAGTTGAAATGTTTGGAGGAGTAACCCGTTCACCGTAAGCATTTTTATCGGAGCTAACTGCAGACTGTTGCAAACAATCTACAGATAGCTCAACTGGTCCATATCAATACCAGTCGAAAGCGTCCCCAAGACGCTGGCTGCATTGCCCCGCTGTATGGCAATGCTAATGCGCTGCGCCAGATACTCACCAGCTCTCGGGTCACGCGTCGCTTCGACCAGGCGATCAAATAATTTTTTGGTAACCCGGAGAGCCTCGGTACCCCACGGACCTAGGGTCTCGTCTCCAAGGGGAGCAAATGCGTAGGGTTTGTCGAGACCTGCATATTTGCGCCTCTTGAGAAAAAATTCCTTGGATAAGAGATTTCAATCATTGATTAGTTGATCTGCATACGAACTACCGGCTGTGAGTCTTGTGCAGCTAGTATCATGTCTGTGGTCTTATGTACTATTATACCACAAAGGCGGCAGACAGCGGTCTGCCTCATGGAAGCGGTTACCATAGCCTGTAACATCAGAGAGGTAACACGGGCTCTGCCGATCCCGTACATGCTTCATGCCCTGTTTGAAAGAGCCCATACAATGTTCTTGGGAAAAACCGGTAGTGACATCATTCTACAACCCGAGTGTTTCCGAAAGGAAGTGCCTCTTGAACCTTAGTGTCCACACGCATAACGGCTTCTAGGTGTGGGCATGTATGTGTATTTCTCCAAAAGCCATTATACATTTTACCGTAGACTAGTCAGACATATTATGTCTGACTAATATACTTATTTATAACAATTGGAAGGCCTTAGTTAGCTATGGTGGTTTGATGAGCTCTTTCATTTCATTTACTACTCTTATCTTTAGTAATGATAAAAAAGGTCGCAATTTTATGTTTAGTGACAAACTTACAAGGAACTTTGCCCGCCCGCACCCCACTAACACGCTCTCGGCCCAAATTAATTGTGTGAAATAATTCGTCTTTGAATCCTTTGATCTGAAACAATTGCGTTGCGAAATTAAATTAGTAAATTCTAGATCTTGTTGTTTAAGCGACATTTACAATTGTGTACAGTTAGTGATGCCCCGCTGATAGCAGAGGCTTTGATCTGAAAGCGCGACTGCGAATTATCTGTCTATTCGAATAATCTACAACTACTAATTTCCCCATTTTGATATTAGTAATATACTAATCTTCAAAGTCGAATGAAACTACTAATTAGTAATTACTAATGTCTCTACGAAAGGATCATTCATGGTTCCGATTCGGCTTTGTTAGTCGACCGATGGTTTTGAGTGATGAATGAATTATTCGTCGCTCCTGCGGGGATTGAATGGAACAGATTAGTACCAACTAATTTTATCATTCTTGTGCGGTTGATAAGATTGTGAATTTTTCAAGTATATTTTAGTGTAAATGTTATACCTAGTGTCGTGGACAGCTGGTGAATTTAATGTTGAATCCGGTAATGTAACTATTGCAGATAACCAGCTATCTACCACTGTGAGTTTAATTACCAATACCTTTTATTTATGTTAGTTTTGTCCAAATATTTTATGTTAAGGTGGTTCCCTGACCCAAACTAGCGCCGCTACCTATTTTATCGTATTATTACTATACATAAACGAAAATTTCAAAAATCCCTTTGCCTGTTTGTGATACCTATTATGATAGCTTTTTTAATGCCTCTGTAATAGTTTTATTTTGTATAGTTTAGGTAGAGATGCTAAGTTGCACTTTTTGGTCTACAAACTCGGTTTTCGCATCTCCTCCTTGTAAACTTTTACATGTGAAGCGTTGGGTGGTGGCAGCAGAATGACTAGAGCAAATTAGTTACTAATTTGCTCTAGTCATTCGAATCGTTCGAATGACTTGTCAAGTCGAATAATTCGAACGAAATCATTCACAGTCGCGCATCTTTACTTTGAGTTTGATCCCTCAATTGTAAATTTTACCAAAATTTTTTTTACTCGTTTTTGCTAATCTCATTTGAATACCTATTTTGGAAAGATTGTATGGGCGTGGGTCTTTTTCTGGTCAGGCACTCCTTAATTAAAATCACTACCGACATAGTGGCTATTTGTAAATCTACTTTATGTTGATTTAGTTTTGCGAGTGCACGTGTGAAACTAAAGCTTTTTGAAAATTACAGGCCGCCCTTTCCAACTCAATTTTCACATCTCTGTTTGTTATAGCTTTTTGAAACAAATTAACATTTGTTCCAGCAGAGTGATGATCACTCTTTTAATGTTGATATTAAATCTGATAGCAAAATAGGCCCCCAAAAGTTATTTTCATTGTTAAATTTAAATTTAGTAGAGCTGGCGTTATGTAGCGCAATACAAGAATACACTTAATATTATTATTAACTAGCTGACCCGCCCGCGGCGCGCTCGCGTGAAAACTCCCAGGTGAATTGACTTTTTCCGACAAATCCAACAATTATCGTTTAGGTACCATAAATCAGTTATAAGGATTAATAAAACCTCAGACAAATTTCACTCTGTATGTAACATAGAGGTATTATAGATCCTAAGTCTATGTATGAAGTCTATGGAGCGAAAACACTGTCTATGAAGAGCATTTTCGATGAAAACGGTTCGACGTTTTCCGACATTTCCAACATTTATCGTTATAACCAATTTACACAAAACGGTGAAAAATTATATATTTAAACCTTCCTCATGAATCACTCTTTCGATTGGTGAAAACTGCATGAAAATCTGTTTAGTAGATTTTGAGTTTTCGCAAACAGACAGACAGACGCGGCGGAGGAATGAATGAATGAACACTTTATTGTACCTGTTAAAAATACATAAAAACTCTTTTATCTAAAATAAAAATAAATACAGTACAGGCGGCCATATAGCTGAGAACGATTTCTCCCAGGCAACATATCCGCCTCTGTCTGTCTTGTTTTATAATATGTAGTGATTTTTACTGGCGTAAAATAAGATAACTTACTGGTTATAATAGGCAACACTGCCTCGATACTGCATATTCAGCATGAACCACGTGTCTACAAAACTCTTCACGCTGATTCCCGGTGATGCTCCTACCACTGTTGCAATGTTCTGCCCGACTTTCATACTCACTGCAAAGAGAAAAAGTTACCAAATGACGTTATGATTTTAATTATAGAATCAACCATGCAAAGCACCTTAATAAACCTACTCAAAAATACTTAAACTTTATAGTTTATATAAAAATAGAAAAGCACTTCCGCACAAACTTCCGCTTCTGATAAGAGAACTGCCTACAACAATGTTTCAGAGGAAGCTCAAAACATTACTATATGATAAATGTTATTATACGATTAAAGAATATACGAATAAATGACAAGAATGTTGACAAATAACCAAATTAATTTTTATTTTCTATTGACTTTGCCTATGTAATCTGACATTATATACTCATCTAATTCATTTCTTTATCTGTTATTAATATTTTATTAAAGTAGTAGTAAGTAGTAAGTTCTTATTATGCATGTAATAGGCCAAAAATTGCACGCCCATAAAGGGTAAATTACATTGTTTCACTATTATTTTACTGTACCATCTATTTTACATGTAATTATGCAATAAATATACTTTTACTTTTACTTTACTTTTTTACTTTCACTCTTTCGAACGCTAATCGAAATTCTCAAAGATATTATAGCGCCGGACGATGTCAGTATCTAAATTATAAAAATAATATGACCAGTTGAGCTACTTGTAGATTGTTTGCAGACAGTCTGTAGCTCAATTATTTCAATTGTAAATACTTACTAGTTCTAATTTGTTTCTATTATTTGATTGTAATTTTCTTTGTTTCAGTCTTTGAAAAAAGCAAATACATAAATGTTTTTTATTTAGATTTTCTTGCATTCCCGCATAAGCCTCTCTTAAAGCTTGTAATTTTTTCCTGTAATGGGTTAGCCTTCATCAAGAGTTACAGTGTTATTTCAGTTATTTCAATTAATATTCACACTCTTCGACTTCAACGAAAAAATCTGCCGTCTTAAAGAACAAATTGCTAAAGGTAAAAGATAAATATTGAAAATATATGGGAAACTAGCTGCTGTCCGCGGCTTCGCACGCGCTTTTGATGTACCCTATGTCAGTCCCCGAGATATCATCTACCTCCCTGCCAAAAAGAACCGTTCAGCCGTTTAGGCGTGAAGGTAACAGACACACAGATAGTTACTTTCAAATTTATAATATTACTAGGATAAGTAATATTAATGATGATTTTGCGTTTTGAATAACACAGGTTTTCACTCAAGTATTGTTCACATGTCGATGAAACCACAAAATTTTGATTTATTTAATCCCTCGTGAGTAGAAACCGATGTTTTTCGTAAATGGCAAGTCATTTAAAATTGGCTAAAATCTCGTAACCATTTTAAAATAATTTAAGAGAAGTTTCATGCTTTTCGTTGCATTTGGAAACCTTTTTAAACGACTTCAAAAAAGTAGGAGGTTCTCAATTCGTCTGTATGTTGTTTTTTGTATGTATGTTACGCGATATCTCTGCGAATTAGGGACCGATTTTGAAAATTCTTTCACTATTGTATAATAATTAATAAATAAAAATACAAATAAAAAAAATTATCCCCAAAGGATTAGTATTTATTCCGCAAAACTTAAAAACATTGTAAAAGTAAGGGAATTTGAAGTCGGTTTATCGTTTTGTAAAACACGCCAAATTATCAATTATGTACTTTCTCTGAGTACAGTCACGTAGAAATATAGTTATCTAATTGATCACTGTACCTACTTATTGAATACGCATATTATAAGTTTATGCAGATCTGAAAATGTGAATTTGTTTATGCCATGCCAACTACTGATCAAAACGGTGTTCTATCGAGTCGCCCATCACTGAAAACGGGATTGAAGAGTCTGACAGACATCAAAACCGTCAACACATACAGAAAAGCTGAAACGAAGCTGTCAATCACCAAAAGTTCTGCTCCGATACTTCAAGGAGCTGGGCTGGTAACCAGCCCAACCCTAACCAGCCGCTGGTTAGGGCCTAGTTAGCCAGGGGGACAATGCACAATACACTCCTATGCAACATGTCAGTGCAGGTCCCAGTTCCCCCACCTAGACTTAGAATTAGAGTCGCCCATAACTCTATAATTCATCATCATCATCAGCCCGTACACGTCCACTGCTGAACATAAGCCTCCCCCAAACGACGCCACGAATAGCGGCCCTGAGCCGCATCCATCCAACGACTCCCTGCGACCGCTGCGATGTCGTCAGTCCATCGAGTGGGAGGTCTTCCCACGCTTCGTTCCGCATTGCATCGCGGTCGCCACTCGAGAACCTTTACTCCCCAACTCTATAATTACAATTTATAAATCAATAGCCTTACCATGGATATACATATACATAACGTTAACGGCCCACGTTATTTGTAACGCGTTAAAAACGCAAATTTATATCGTTTTATCGTATAATTATAACACGTTTAGCGCTTATAGCACTTTTTTGACAGTAATATAACGCTAATTGACATGAGAGGGTGGTATAATAAGGGTTCATTCAGATAATTGACTTCATTGCAAAGATAATAGCGCAGATAACGCGTTATTGTAAATATTAGTGCAATTAGTAGGGCAGAAAATTATGTCTTACGCTCGTAGCACTTGCTACGGCGTAGACAGGTCTACGTTATGCTTTTGGTACTGGCTACACCAAACTTTTCGCTCCTAGCTTGTCTACCAAATAAATTAATACATAATTAAAGATTATTTATCGGGTATTTATCGCGTACCTTTTGTTATATTTTCCCCTACGTTTCCATTGCGTTACAGGGATCGTGGTCGATAAATAATCGTTAATTATGTTAACCAATCGCGAAAGTTTAAAAAATTAATACATGTTTTCACCATCTGGAATTTTATTATTTGCGCTGCGATGCGTGCGACAGAGTTGGCGATGTTCCATACATTTTTATATGTCCCATCACAGTTATCGACCGCCCAGGAGATCCATCCATGAGAAATTACCAAGTAAACAAAATCGGATACGAGAAGAAGAAACTGGGGATGACAACCAAGAAAAAAAAAGAAACGTACGAACAAAATGGCATTCAAACAGAAGATAGTTTAAAAAAACAAAAGAAAGAAGTGTACAAAAATTACCCACGGAAAGTACCTACAGAGGCTAGATACTAGGATCTTTGAGAAAAAGTGGATCTTCTTTGATTTATTTCACGAGTGGTTTTGCCAGTGTTCGTATTTTTCAATGTTGCCTGGCTCTGGAGTCAAGCGTTTTATAATAATGGTAATATTTTAGAATTTTCTCTATTTTAGTGGACCAATTAGTGCTGACTTGCACAGGCTACATATTTCCTGCGGCTTCGGCCGTCCAGTCCACTCTCACGATGCTGATAGAACGGATGCTTCTGCAGCCATACGTCCAGGACAGGATCCATGAGGAGATCGACAGGGTGGGGGGTCGGTTGCTCTGGTGTGTACACGTACTTTTGGAGTCTTTAGTCTGTTCCACGCGAACTCGTATGATATAAGCACCATTTTGTATTTAACCTTTTGATGATTATTTTGTAAAAGGGCATATACAACAATACAAAAACTGAACGGCTCTAAATTTTGGAGCATCGAACTCAAAATGGATCTCGAATTTCAACAATAGATAAATCGTGAGTTGAAAATCTTTACGCAAAAATTTTGCTTGTACTTACCTAAATCACGGCAATCGTCTTCTCTGTCGGGCTTCAGGGAACGGTCGCACTGATCTGCCCAGCGTTGGGCTGAAACTGCCAACTTCGATGACCATCTCTAAAAAAATAATATTACGTCTGATAATTTCTACTTCACATCACTTAAACACATTACGAGTCCACAGCTGGACAAAGGCTCCCTGATAAACGCTTTACATAATTTTACTTACCTGCTTGTTTTTCTACGTATCGCGTATTTAGGGGTGGTTTTAAATGGGGTGTTTTAGATAAAAGACTAGTTTCTGCCCGCTGGTTTGGAAGTATTGTTTACGGTATAAAAAGTAGTACTTCTTAATGTTATTTTATAGAACTTTTTAATGTTATTTCTTTCTATCATATGGGAATTGATTAATACGATGCAAAGCCAATGTGTTATATTAGCCTTATGCACAATTTCCACACACTGTGTTCAATATTTTAAGCATGAAAAAGTAACAACTTTGCATTCATACAAACTTTCGCATGCAATATTAATAATTAAATTAATAGTGAGAAAATCAGAGTTATTCTCAACGTCTCAAGAGAGACGTGCTAATTCCCAACGTCTCACGAAAAGTATTCCCAACCCCTCACGAAAGTCAGAGCTTCGTGATTTACAATCTACATTCGGACTTTACAATCCACACTGCATCATCTAACCCCAAAGTAAATAGAGCTTAGGTTATGGATACTAGATAACTAATATATGTATCTAATACATTACATACATACATATTTATGCATAGAAAATATCTAGAATACCCGTAACTAATATATGTAGATCATATACTACAAATATTTGTCCCAACGGAATCAAACCCTGCGTCACAGGCGGACCTTGCCCGCCAAGGCTCAAGGAGCTTGCACAATTTCCAATTAAAACATTCGAATAAATTAACAATATTATTCAAGCAAGGCAATTAAGTGTTTCAATTAACGTAACGATTAATTAAAGTAACGTTCTAGGTCATTAGGCAGCATATATAATTTTTGTAAAGATCTCGTTCCTATTATAGGATACTTTCTTAAAACTTTTTATATAAAACGATGCTCGGAATAATATCATATATTTCATTCGAATCAGAAAACTTATTACAGGTGATGCTAAAAATTTCAAAGCGAGTTTTTGTCTCTTTACTTTTTCTTTTAGGTCTAATGTTTTTTTAGTACTATCCAACGTTGAATAAGTATGATTGCATAGACTGTTAATGGCAATAGGTAACTTTCGTACCTTTAAAAAAAATGCATTAGGGTACATTGTTTTATTCTTTGAATCTCTGTTTCTCTTGAACATTATATACTAAAAAAAGCTGCGTTGGTTATTTTTGCCTTAAGAACAAGCTTGATTTCTTGAAAATTAAACCAGCCCAAGGTTTTCTTCCGTCATTTAGTCGCTGTCCGCCGTGAAAACCATGAGAGGTTTTGACAGGGGGATCAAGTTTTGAAAATATTGTTTTTTTTATTTATATTTGTTATTTTTGCACCACCTATCAATGTGAAGATTTTAGCTATTATAGTGGGTAACCCCCGAATACTCAAACGAAAAAGAAACAAATGTAAGCACGTCTTATGTCGCAATATTTTGACAGTTTTCAATGAAAATCTGTCAAAAAATCGTCACTTGAGTCGTGCTTAAATCTGAGATTCGTTTGTGTATTCGGGGGTAAGCCTCACACTGGGCGTACTTTCTAAGGAATTTAATAATATCACAAAAAAACGCAACTTCGACGGGCCTTTACCTCAACAATCCCCGGGAAAATAAAAATATTCTATTTTTTTGGAATATTATTAAACTATCAGAATTATGCTGAACGGAAAAAATATTTACGTTACCATTTTCTTCATATTAGCTGCTTGTGGAAACGGGTTCAATAACCCCATCGCTACTTGGTGTCTTCTCTCGTTGATTCTATTTACGATATCGTTAGTGTCCTTGCTCGTAAGCAAAACGACTTCGTCATAGTTGATACACTCCGCACTGGGTCCTTCCACCTTAGAAAATATCAGTTTATTGACCTTATTCCTGTTCATTTCTTCTACTAGTGAATAAAAAATAGAAGTGAAGAGAAATCCCACTCGATGGACCGACATCGTAACTTTCGCTGGGAATCGTTGGATGGAGGCGGCTCAGGACCGCTATTCGTGGCGTCGTTTGTTCAGCAGTGGACGTATATGGGCTGATGATGATGATAATGCTGGACAATCTACACACTCTACTACATTATCTAGGCCCCAGCTAAGCAGAGCTTGTGGTATGGATAGATACTAGATCACTGATATACATAATACACACACATATAATATACTAGCTGCTGCCCGCGCCTTCGCCCGCTTTATCGGGATAAAAATAGCCTATATGTTATTCCAGATCCCAAACTACCCATACCAAATTTCAGCCTAATCGGTTCAGTAGCCTGAAAGAGCAACAAATATCCATACATCCATACAAACTTTGACATTTATAATATAGTAGGATAGATAGATATTTTAATTATACATAGAAAATACCCAGAAAAATCGGAACAAACATTTGTCCCGTGTAGGCGGGAATCGAACCCGCCACCTCCTGCGTCGCAGGTGACCCTTGGCCTGCCGCGCCACATCGATAAGAAATAAAAGTTATTGATTTGTCTTATAATAATTGATTCCTATTTACGTATTTTTATAAGAGTTTTAAGGAAAATCACAGGGGACACAATACCCTAGGATTTATTACTCTCGACCTCGATGCGAGATTATCATTAGAATTTTTATTAAAACGAGAGGTTCGCTAAGTTGATGATTGCGTGTAGAGAAATTCAGAAAATATGTCTTGAATGTGGTTTGGCTACATTTTAGCAAATCATTTAGAAGATTTTGCTTCGCTTTCAAAAGGTTTTATAACTGAGAAAACAAAGCATGAAAAACCTGATAATTTTTAATTAAATTGAATTTATAATGGCAACCGCGCCAGGGAGAAACGTAATACCATCATTAAGTTTTTTGATGACCCTGCTAGCTCTAACGATGCTTTTAAAACAGACAAACCCCTCATTACGGCAATTACAACTACTTTCCTAGTATTTACTAGTTTTTCCATTTGTTTTCTATTGACCTACTGCTCGAGTATTCTAAATGTACTTCCAGCTTTTAAAATATTCTATACTTAGTGACGCTATAAAAAAGCTTAGTTGCGTCTAAAGCTTTTAGTTCTTCCATAGTAAAAGGTGGCTCAAATTGACTTTTCATTTTGCACTTTCAGCGCTTTTGCCTAAGTTGAAAAAAGGTGACCTAACTGTGTACTTGAACATACGAGATGAGTCTCATAACATTATCTTTCGAGCGACAAAGTCTGGTTAATAACGTAGAACGAGATGTTTCCTATTGTCTACCATTAACAGAATATCCTTTATATAAATAAATGATCCGAAGCCTGTGAAAGTTTCTGGCGCCATGTCTGTAAATTGACCCGTGGACAATGTGACAATAGGGTAGACGATTTAACTTATAAACAATAAGGGTAGATGGTTTACCTTATGTTTATGTAAGTTTGTTATAATGTTTGTAGGTTAAGTAAGTAGGTATTATAGTTTGTAGTATTACCTACTGTGTTCTTGTTTGTATTTTTTGCGAATTCCACCGTCTATACTGTTTTTACATGTCCAGTCCATCTCAAGGTTGCCTGGAAGATGCTTATAGCGATAAAGCTGCCCTGTATTTTGTCTACTCATAACATTTATTTCTGTATTATTTTCTTTCTTTGTGTGGTACAATAAAGTAATATCTATGTATCTATCTAATGTCAGGTGTTATGTGTGTCTAAAGCCCACTCGCAATCACGCCAAGGCAGAATGGACGGAAAAATGTCCCGTGGTCGGTCTCCAACGAGAAGATCGGACGTCATCACCACCCTAACACAATCCACCATGACCGACTGCTCTCACAACGCAACCAATAGGGAACGATGGCGCCGCATTACAGGGGCAGCCGTTCATCTGGACCCCCCACCATAACCACGACCACTCTGCCAAGAGTGAACGACTAAGAAGAAGAATAGCCCACACATAGTTTGATTTTCATTTAGGCAGAAAAGCAGCAATAGTACTACTGGGTTTTAAAACTATCAGTTTTTGTACTTGCACATGAAGTTTAAAAACCACTACATCAAAAAAGCAACAAATATCACTACAACTACATCTGTGTTTAATTAAATGATAATTATGTTTACACTTCTCTTTCTCAAAAAGTGTATCATAATAGTGTAGCTTAACGGGCCTAAAACTCGAGTTTAATACCTCGGGCTAAAAAGTATTTTTTCTTTTTAATTTTTGTCTAAAATCATCAGCCCGTACAAAGCATTCGTTCTCTTACATAAAAACTCGACTTCTTGGTGCTCGGTCAATCTTTTTTTTTTTTAAAATAGAACCGTCTTGGTGATGTTTTATGAAGGTTCATTCTTCCCTTCACGGTAGAATGCGAACTGTTTCGTTGCGGGTTAAATAGAGATTTAAAAAAAAAGATGGTATTGGCGCTAAATCTCTAGAATTTTCTTCATTCCAAATCACAAACTTTTACGTTTAACTTCCTGACTTTTACTTCCAAATTGTGAACGTGAAAAATGTCATCAAGTGATAGTGAAGATGCTAATATGCAAATGGAAGAAAAGGGCAAAGAAATTATTATGAATCTGTTGCCGACAAAATCACGTGGAATATATTTAAAGAGTTACGAAAGATTTATGAAATGGAGAGATGAGAAACGTGTGGATTCTTTTACAGAAGGGGTTTTTCTCACTTATTTTGATGAATTATCGAAAAAATTCAAATCGTCGACTCTTTGGAGCACATTGAATATGTGCTCCAAAGAGTCGACGATTATGTTAAGAATGACTTTACAAACGAAACACGACGTCGATATTAAAAAATATGTAAATTTAACGGCATTACTGAAGAAATTGTCCACTGGATACAAGGCAAAAAAATCTAAAGTCTTGACGACACAAGAAATCGAAACATTTTTAAATAACGCTCCAAATAAACAATACTTGGCAACAAAGGTAACCTACTTATGTACTCTACTCAAACTAAATAAATAGATACCTACCTACATACCTAAATTATGTACCTAGGTTATTACGATTATTAACACACTTATTTTTTTGTTCAACAGGTTGCTTTAATTTATGGAATCAGCGGTGCATGCAGAGGAATAGAGCTTGCCAATATAACGCTAGAAGACGTAGAAACGGATACAAACCTACAAGCTGTGAGTCTGCCGAACACGAAAACAAACAAAGAGCGTAAATTTGTCATCAGTGGAGAATACCTTAATATAGTTAAAGCCTATCAGGAGTTACGTCCCACTAACGTTTCAACGAGAAGATTTTTTCTAAATTATCAAAATGGTAAATACACAAGGCAAGTCATAGGCAAAAATAAATTTGGTAACATGCCTAAAGATATTGGCACTTATCTAAATTTACCAAATCCGGAACTCTACACGGGCCATTGTTTCCGCAGAACATCCGCGACTCTGTTGGCGGACTCTGGTGCGAATATAACGACATTAAAACGGCACGGTGGATGGAGGTCCGATCAAGTGGCTGAAGGTTATATAGAGGACTCTATACAAAACAAGTATCACGTCACGCAGCGGATTACGGAAGGAATCAATATTCTACCAAACATTACAGAACCCCAAGCATCTACATCGCGGGATTGGATGAATATGTCAACTCAGCTGAAGCCGCACTCAGATCTTAATAATGCAGGAAACTCAAGCATGAGTCGAGTCTCTCCAACTTTTACTCCACAACAATCAACTCAAAATATTATCACATCCCAATCACAGAGAACCGAAATAAAATTGCCCGGGAAAAACATATCACTAAACATTAAAAATTGCTCTAACTGCACATTTAATTTTTAATAAAATTTCTGAAAATTGTCTAATTTTGAATTGTTTTATTTTCTCACAATCGAAGTGAAAAGTAGAGTGTTTTACTCGGGCCAAAACCACCTATTATAAGAATAAGAATGTTTTATTTGTAACTCAATTAACAAAAACAATTAACAATGTATTAAAAATAAGAGGCAATACAGCCAAATTTTTGCCTTGAGTCACAAATCGGTCTCTGTCTTAGCATGAGTTAGTTGTAAACACGTCACAACCAACGCTGGTCTTCCGACAGAGCCGTTTGGTACTGGTGATAACTCGGTCTTGTCATCCTCCCTCGCTACGCTCGGGAGTATAACAACCTCGTATATAATGGGATGGTTTAGTCCCTTGTAAAACAATCTACTATTGAAGAATAAAGCTGGCTCACCGAATATTTACACAGAGTGTGGTTGTTGCATATTGCACAATATTGTCCCCTGGAGCTTCGGACATATCCAACTAAACAAATAAGCACAATCAATTTCCAAATTTTCATAATAAATTACAAAAAAATACAAACACAAAATACATTAATGACAATATAAATAATACAGAACGAATAAATATCGTAGCCTTCTAGTTTGACTGTCAGTGGTAGGGCTAAAATGGGCGGTTTTGTATCTGTTGGTAATGTTTTTTATGTTTCATATTTTATTATTCACAATTTATTTAGAAGAAATAAATAGCATAGTAAAACGGGATAATGCTCCAATCTTTAAAGACCTTTTCGAAGAAAACGATTTCAGTAAGTATTTTTGTATCAAAATCAGCTTTGATCAAATAGGCACAGAATATTAATTAGATTCGTTTATTTTATTTCTTCTAAGAGACTTAGTTGAAACAGTAGTCGTAAGAGCGTACCTACTCCACTGGTCCAATAACAAATAAATATCTAAATAATGCTGGACAATCCACACAGCATCACTTAGCTAGCCCCAAGCTAAGCAGAGCTTGTGTTATGGTTACTAGATAACTGATATTACATAGATTGATATTTTTTATTATACATAGAAAATACCCAGAACAAATATTCGCAGATCGTATAAACATTTGTCCCAAAGCGGGAACGAATCCGCAACCTCGCAGGTGGACCTTCGCCTCCCACGCCATATACGTCGTCTTAATAAGATCAATAGTTGAGCAGTCCATGTCTAAATAGTCCACCTACTAGCGATTTATTTAGTTTTCTGAATAAAGTAACTTTCAGTAAATTTATAATTCCCAGATGAGCCTGGAGACGAACAACAAAACAAACCCATTCAAAATAAATTCAAATACCGAAATCCTATGTTCAGCACAGAAAAAAATGTAACAAGCATTCACAATAACAATTTAAAATCAAATGTGTTTGAGAAAATACTATCCGATGAAATGTATGCAATGAAACAACATTTGTTTGAGAAAGAAGTCGATACAACAACATCTCGAACCAAAACTTGCAGTGTAGCGACTCCTTTACAGGCAAAAGAAAAATGGTCCACAGACGACTTCACTAGATTCCTTGCAGAAGATCTGGCCGATAATGTCGAAAAACAGGATAAGCAAAAAAAGAAACAAAAGAATGATGCCAAAATTAAAAGCTTAGACGTAAGAAGTTTGGAAGGCCATCCCGATAACGGAATAAAATGCAGCTGTTCTAATGCCAACCACCAATGCAAGCATGGAGACGACTGTACTAGGAAACCAAACTCTTTTCCTAATGTACCTGTAATGGTCCCACCTTTACCACCACCAATTCTTCCTCCCCCAGTGTACATGCCTTATCAAGCATATCTTTTAAACGACAACGGTCCAAGTTATCATACCACACAGAGATCTCGGCACCACCCTAAGCGCCGAAAGACAACGTGCTTTGATGATTATGAAGATACTACAACGAGAAAGTCAAGAT
This sequence comes from Eupithecia insigniata, assembly GCA_947859395.1. Taxonomy (NCBI): domain Eukaryota; kingdom Metazoa; phylum Arthropoda; class Insecta; order Lepidoptera; family Geometridae; genus Eupithecia; species Eupithecia insigniata. The sequence goes on from OX402003.1 coordinate 3,552,488, forward strand.
GCAAACATAAATATGATGGGGGTGTTTTAGTAAATTTTGATTACAATATTGAATACAAAGATGAGAAACCACCGACGTGCACCCACGATGAGCTGAATGCACTCTACAGTGGTACAATGGGCAAAGGTAATAGAAAATGTTACTGTTCCTCCTCACAAGCAATACATGGGACACACACCTCGATTTTTATTTGTATATTATTATTTGCGTTTAAATTAATTTTATCGAAATAATACAGGCATGCTTTTAACTTAATGGTTATTTTATTAATTTCCAAGCTTTCAATACGATTCTAGGGTTCCGTATCCGAATGGTGAAAACGGGACTCTATTACTAAGCCTCCGCTTTCTGTTTCTCCGTCTGTCTGTCTGGCCGTCCGTCTGTCAGGCTGTATCTCAGGAACGGTAAAAGGTGTCTACCTTTTACCGTTCCTGAGATACAGCAGCAAGCAAAGCAATCAAAAATTTCACAGAACGTGTATTGTTCTTGCCGCTACAACAAAAAATAAAATAAAATAAAACTTAAAGGGGGCCGCCATACAAAAACTTTGTTTTGTTTGCTATTTATTGAAATTTTGACAGGGTGTGTATAAAACTATTGCCGCCATAACAAAAAATAATAAAAATAAAATAAAAATAGTTAAGGGGTCATACGTCCACACTGAGTACCGATCACCGAAGTGAAGCAACCTCAGGCGCGGTCAGTACTTGGATTGATGATCGCGTCATATAGGCTTTTTGCTTCATTTCGATAAAAATCTATGTTTATTGTTCCTTTTGCGAAATATATGATGGTACGGAACGGAAACCTTCGTGGACGAGTGGACTCGCACTTGACCGGTTTTATTCTATGCGGTAAATCAACACGAGTTTGGTTGTTTTTAATTCGTGACCTCCAGTTTTACTGGTCGGATATTAAAAATTCTTTCACTAAAGTTGTTGTTGATTGCTGTCGGTGGTTGTTTTCAATGCGTGATATTAAAAATTCTTTTACCCAATGCAAAACGGATTTTAATGTTTTTCTAAATTAATTGAAGGGTTTCGTCCACATCACCCAGGTTTCAATGTAGTAAAACGGAACGGATTACACGGCCAGCCTGAACAGAGACAAGCCATGCACTCTCTATTCCTTCACTCTCAGTGATGGGATGGCTGAACCGATACGAGCGGAGAGTGGTCAGATTCAGTACCAACCGCTAAACGTGTATGGAGTATGGGGGTGTTCCTACACCGCCAATTTCCTGATTCCGGGCTGCTACTATGAATTTATCTTCCAAGAAAAATCTCAATAACTTTTTTCCAACCTGGGATTCAAATAGAACCTCATTATCGGCGATTGAACATGCTGCCGAGTGCTAGAACTAGACGGTCAGTTTTAATCAGGGACGAGAGAAAATTCTGTTTTAATATTGTATGTTATATCACCGGTAACAAATAATAATATTTTACACCAGAATAGATATATTAAATCGTTTCAGTCTCTCTGCCTCATGGAAACCAGTAGTAGCTAAGTGTACCTACTCGTTTTGAACCGGTTTCTCAATGTATTGCGGACATTGTAAGTGTTGTGTATCGTCCGTTTGTGCAGATGGATACTCCTATTTCTGAAGACCAAGTGAGGGTAGTTACAAAAAATGCTGTCCCCGCTTCGCAGAGGCGGTAGCTCCAGTACTCCAGTCACCCCGTGACGACGATAGAGAGTTAATTTGTTGAAAGATCGGGAAAAATAGGTAAATAAACGCGATATTTATATACCTACCCGTGAATATTTATAATAATAATATTGTAATTTAGCCGTGGGGCCGCGACGTAGAATATCGACCCCTCCAACTCTACCCGTGGATGTCGTAAGAGCCGACTAAGGGAACCTACCAGAGGAAGGGTAGCAGCTTTCTACTGTATATTACCAACACTTTACTGCGATCACCAATCCGCCCGCCAAGCGTGGTGATTAAGGCAAACCCTCCCAATATGATGGCAACAATTAAAAAACGATTCGTGGCGTTGCGTCTTTTGGGGAGGCCTATTTTCAGCAGTGGACGTATACGGGCTGATGATGATGATTGTAATTACACAACCAGTACGACGTACCTATTAATAACCATGAAAGCGAGAAAAGCTGCGTGAGGAAATTTTTTGCTTTCCTTTTCGGCCATTGTACATATTTTCTCTCCGGCATTTGCTATCTGATTTCACCGTGGGTTGGGTAAAAAGGATTTTTTTCACTTTCTTAATTATTGTCACAACAAAAAGGGATATAAATACCGAATACCTTCCTATCTTCCTACTGGTTGTGAAATAAATCTATTGAAATTCCAAACATTGTGTTATGGGTAGTACCCATAACACAAGCGGCCGATTAGGTACTCCCACGACCGCTGCGACCGCTACGACGTAAGAGGTAGTACCCACTACCTCTGACTGACCAGATGACTGATGGATGACTGATGCCAGACTTCACCCCTACATGAGGAGTTCTTGCATGAATTTGACTTGAATATATTAATATGATAAGTAGTTAAAATAATTGTGAAAATTATATATCAATAGATTGATGACATCGATTAATTTCAAAATTTAATTGAGTATATTAGGAACAGCAATGAAATAAGAGGCAAATTTTATTTGTTTATTTTATTTTTACATTACATAGATATATATTTTTATGATAAGTACATTAAAATACCCAGAATACCCGAAGCAAATATTTACAGATCGTACAAACATTTGTCCCAAGGCGGGAAATGAACACGCAACCTCCTCCATCGCCCACCGCGCCTCATCGATCATCATCGATAGTCCAACTCAAGTCATTCTTTTGATAATAAGAAAACAAATTTTATGTACACATTTATTTATTCACAAATCAGTTTACAAACCAAATAAGTGGTCATATACACGACCGCAAAGTGCCAACGGCAGAGGTAACTGTAGTCGTCCACACGCGCTGACGGCAGCCGTCATCGACTCCCAAACGGCAGCCGTCGACGCGTGGACGGCTGCCGTATCGTCGTCGACAGTATCGACAGTATCGTCGTCGGCAGCCGTTACCTCTGCCGTTGGCACTTTGCCGCTCGTGTATATGAGCACTTAAGCTATACTTATTGTACCGATACCCTGCCGATAACTTATGTGAATATTTAATACTTAAAACTTCTTTGGTAGTGCCGTGGTCACAGTCTTCACTTCTAAGTATTCATCCACACAATGGACACCGCTGAAAAGATACATAAATTTAATTTAAAGTACTCGTAGCAAAATTAAATACCTATTTCCTAAACTAAACTAAACTGCCTACTAAACCTAAGTACAGTTTTAGTAGGTAGTTACTGCCTACTAAAACTAAGCACAGTTTTAGTAGGTAGTTTTTGGGAAACAATGGTTTAAAAAGCATTATAATTTGAATAAACTTCGTCAATTTCAATTTTCAAATCTTAATCTCAAATCTATCCAAGATATTTAAGTTTACAGATATAAATAGACTTAAATTAAACAAAGGGTCCCAAATTATGGAGAGTAATAAGGTATTCTTTTTAAATTCTAAAACAGAAAATTATCCTCCGTGAGATACGCAGGCGGCCGATTAACCTTTGACTTTAAACCTCGGTAAGGTCAAGTTATAAATCTGTCTAGGGTAAGAAAGGTGGTATTCCCCTTTTATTCTTTTATGATTGCCATGGAGGTTGTGACGAAGGAACCCCCCCGCCAACTCAGCTCTTGAATGACAGCTTCCTGTATATTCTGTGTAATATTCAACCCCCTCTACTGCGATCACCAATCCGCCTGCCAAGCGTTATGATTCTGGCAAAAACCACCATGTTTAAGGTAACTAGGCATACCTATAGTTTCAGCTGAAGTGGCAGTGGGCAGGTCATATAGCTCGCAGAACTGATAAACGCTGGGGAGTTAAGGTTTTCGAGTGTCGGCCACGATGCAACACAAAACGGAGTGTAAGGAGAGAGAGAGGATATGTCCAGCAGTGGACATATGTGGGCTGATGATGATGCTTGTTCTGAACGATATTTCAATACCCATAGTATTCAGAACAAGATGACCATAAGAGACATAAATACTGAATTAAACCACAATGAACTTACTTTTCCCGTCCAAGTCCTGATTCTTTGAAGCCACCAAAAGGTGTTTGGGGTCCGAATGTCAAGTACGTGTTCACCCTGAAATAAATATTTGTTTCAGTAAAATGTGGCAAGTGATGACTGTTTTTGACAAAAGTATGATGTTTGAGAGGAATTTGTAGTCCTGTTTATAATTCCTACTGGAGTTGCAAAAAAAAGGGTTAAGCGTCAAAAAAATTAGTCAAGTCAGTCACCTCGATATGCCGATCATAATGTAGAGTTCACGGGGATTCGATAGATTTAGACAAATCGGGATCGCTATTTTTTAGTTACATTCACTTCGGACCACAAACAGTTGAAACACGCGCGCCCAAGTGATAATTTAATTTTTGCGTCCCTTGTGGGAGGCCTATAGGCCTATATTAGGTCTGTCTATATACAGCAGTAGACATTTTACTGGCTGATATAGCGATATAGGTAATGATGTTAAAGCTGCAAATAAAAAAAAAAGGTTTAAGAACACCCACCAGACAGTTCCAGCCTCAACATGTTTGCTGAACTGCAGCGCGTTGTTCAAGTTGGTTGTGAAGATTCCAGCGGCGAGGCCGAAGTTAGTATTGTTCGCCCGATCTATGACGTCTTCCAGGCGATCAAACTTCAGGATGCTCTGGACTGGACCAAAGATCTGTTGAGTGTGATATTTTATTTAAATGAAGTAAAATCGTCTAACAAAGCATTAATATTACATGGTAAATTATATGACTATGGGTATGAGCCACTCCACCCCTTGCAGTAAAGTACCAAAAGAAATAGAATCAGAATCAGAATCAATAACTTTATTTCTTTAGGCTTACAAAATAAGCACTTAGACAAGTCAAATTGTATACTATAAACATAGTTATTATAATCAAATAAGAAATAAGGTGTCATTGATATTCTCTTCACTTCAATTTTTTGTCTACTAGTGGAAGAAGTGAAAAAGAAACCACTAGCACATTATAATAACACTTATGTGTCTAATACATGTTTATTTTGCCTATCTAATTATAAATTTAATGAAATTTAGATACATGTCAATATTTCTTTAAAGCTAAACAGAACATTGAATTTCTTACATACTACTGACAGTGCGGAACGGAGGGACACCTGGCCAAGCATTAACATCATTGATGTAATCATCAATAAATACTACATCCTACTAATTAAGTTGTTATGGATACCAGATGCCTGATATTGGTAGATACATAATATCAGAAGATGACCCTTTCTGAGAGAATTTCTCACCTCTTCCTGAGCAATGACCATGTCGTCGGTGACGTCAGCGAAGACAGTCGGCTCGATGTAGTAGCCGGTGGTGCCCACGCGCTTGCCGCCGACCAGCAGCTTGGCTCCCTGCTTCTTGCCCTTGTCGATGTAACCCAGGACTTTGTTCATCATGCTTTCGTCCACCTATGAGTTAGACATAATCGTGAACGTAAGTGTAACAGATAGACATTTTCGAATTTAAAATATCAAAATGGATTAAGTATCATCATCATCAGCCCGTATACGTCGACTGCTGAACATAGACCTGCCCCAAACGACGGACCAAATAGCGGTCCTGAGCCGCCTCCATCCAACGACTCCCTGCGACCGCTACATACAATGTCGTCAGTCCATCGAGAAGGAATGTAGGAGAATCGAAACGGAGTGTGGAAGGTCTTCCCACACTCCGTTTCGCATTGCATCGTGGTCGTCACTCGAGAACTTTTTCTCCCTAACGGTTATCGGTTCTAATTATCCTATTATATTATATTAATTATCGGATTTAGTATATTTTTCGCTAATTATCACATATTAAGAAGTAAATATCAGTTCATAATACGATTCGCTCTACCCAAAGAGAATAAAATTCTCATATGAATATGAATAATAAAAATGCTTCTCAGGCAAGCATTTTTATTATTCATTCACGCTTTTGTGAAGGTGAGCTTCACTAAAGCTCTTGTTAAAATGGAATGTCTAACACGCCGGTTTTGCAGTACATTATCTCTGCCTCAACAACAATAATTCCATCAATAAAACACATGCATGATGTTAGTTTTATAAGTCATTAAATTTAAAAATGTAAAGTTCGAAGAGTTATTCAAATTGTAAAGTAAATATTTGTTTTAAATATAAATATTCTGCGTAACATGGCTTAAAATATCGTATCCAATGTTCAAGTTTACTGCGGTTGTTTGTATTATATCATTCATCAGTCAAGTTAAATTACGGAGACCATTAACGGGACCAGACCGATCAGTCATAAACTAAAATTAAACAAACAGATGAGATCTCGCGGGAACTGATTGACGCCCACGTACCGAATGCATCCGTCAGTAATGAAAAACATGACGCAAAGTACTCGATTTTTTAAAATGCGCAAAGTAGCCACTTTGCGCTCGACAACAAAAAACAGTAGGCAAATGGAATCTATAAGAAGCCGCGGGATAAAATCAAAACACTATTGTATCATTGGCTGGTAAAGTAAGAGGGAAACCGATGGATGCGGGCAGCGCAGTACTTGTCATTCTGGTGATCGTTGAGGTAGGCCTATGTCCTCAGTAGTTTGACTGAGATGATGATAACGAGAGTGTTGCGTAAAATTTTTATTATTGGAAATAAAATTCCATCCAGGTAACTGGTTCTGTCCGCGGAATATTTTTTTTCCATCAAGACAACTAGTTATCAAACAGTTCATCATCATCATCATCAGCCCATACACGTCCACTGCTGGACATAGGCCTCCCCCGTACGACGCCACAAATAGCGGTCCTGAGCCGCCTCCATCCGTTGACTCCCTACGACGGCTACGATGTCGTCGGTCCATCGAGTGGATGGTCTCCCATGTAGGGGGAGATTTGCCATAATCACCACGCTTGGCAGGCGGATTGGTGATCGCAGTGTTGGTGTTTAAAAATACTCAGACGGAAGCTGCTGCCCTTCCTCTGGTAGGTTCCCTTAGTCGGCTCTTACGACATCGACGGGTTGAGTTGGAGGGGTCGATATTCGTACGCCGCGGCCCCACGGCCCGTATCAAACAGTTATGTAGATGGAATTAAAATTCCGTCGAAGTAACTGGTTGTTCCCGCGGAAAAAAAATCCACGTAGGCAATCAGTTGTCTAGCTTGGTTGCCTTGCGGAACAAACCTTAACGTCAACAGGCAATAAATCAAGTTAAAGAAAGCCCTCTAACCTGAGGACCGTGTTGAGTAGCCGGATCTGTGGGACTACCAATCTTGATGGTTTTCGCGAAGTTGGCGGCGGCCTCCACGAATTTGTCGTAGATGCCAGACTGCACGAACAGACGCGACGCGGCGATGCAAATCTGTCCTTGGTGAGTGAACACAGCCATGGCCGCTGCAGGCACTGCGATATTCACTGCAATGAAGAACATGTTAAAATTTTACGCTCTTAAGAGTAAAAAGTTCAGAAGTTTGTATCGTAGTTGCATGTTCTAAATGCTTACAATCTGCGTCATTCATAATGATGAGCGGACTCTTTCCTCCAAGCTCGAGGGTGACACGCTTGAGGTTGTTGGCGCCTGCCGCTTGCTGAATCAGCTTGCCCACCTGCACGGAAGAAATTTTGTTAAACTAGTGAAATGTGGTTTATTAAATATTTCTTATTACCGTTATAGTTCATTTATTTATAACGATTGTGTAAGGTCGCAAAATATAAATAATATAATGTAATTAAATCTACAACGATACAATTGACTACAATTTTTATCCTATAATTAATTAGGTACATATAAAGGTCATAAAATCATTAATGTCTTATAGATTGTCATATACTTAAGTCTGAAAATCAATACGTCTAACCTCAAGGGATCCAGTAAAGGATATCTTCTGCACTTTAGGATGGTGCGTGAGTGTGACCCCGGCGTCTTCTCCGAAGCCGTTGACCACGTTGACTACGCCGCGCGGCAGCCCCGCCTCCTTTAGTAGCGCGGCCAGCGCCAGAGCAGTCAGCGGGGTCTGCTCTGCCGGCTTCACCACCGCCGTACATCCTGGAAACAAGAGCATGATTTTTTCAAAAATTGTATTTTTGCTTACCGATGATGTGGTATTTAGGTATAGTATGAGGTTTTTGTTGTCCGAGAGTTGAATTTTTTATGATTGTGTGATCTATGAATTCCGGCGGTTAGAGTCTTTTAAACGGTTTGCAGGGGCTGAAGCCTACAACCAATGTAAGAGGTTAAATTATAAAGACGAGGTGTCCTACACATTTTGTTACCTATTTTGGTTGTTCTCCGAGCCAGAAAGTGCCGGATTTCTATCGAGTGTGTAATTTGAGACACACGAGGCAGGAATCTCGCTTCCTCCCGGGTGATTGATACATAGTTCTTTATACTAAGCCTACAAGGAAAATCCTCGTTTTAGGATATTTAAAATCACTTGAGTAAATTCAAATTGCAAACTCAGTTGTGGCAATAAATACTCAGTTGTGGCTTAGTAGTGAAAAAATTAAAACGCGGAGGAGCGATTTTCAATTGGATCTTTTTTTTATTATGTTCCAAAAACGGAATCGGTCGTTATCGCAATGGCGGACTCGGAGTAAAAATTTTTCGTTTTCCCAGTTATTAAAATAACTATAACAGATCGGTGTAACAGAATTTTTTTAAATAATAACACGATTGAAATTAATTTCTATACACTCTCTCGCGCTAAGCGCGTGAGAAATTAAGGACCATAGAGTTTTCCGTCCCGAATGTTTAGTGAGCCTGCTATATCGTTTGAATAAGGAATAAGCCACTTTCCGAGCAGATGTAGATTAAAAGAAACATATTTACCTGCAGCTAGCGCTGTGCAGACCTTATTCAAGAACATGGCAATGGGTACGTTCCAGGGAAGAATCAGACCACAAACTCCGACGGGCTGCTTCAGGGTGTAAGAGAAGAATTCGCCGTCTGAAAACAAAGAAGGAGTCATGATTTAACTTATACTTAAAAGTAGTTCCTATAGGTGCATAGATCCATCATTATTCGCGTGACATTTTTGTTTATTATGCCACGCGATTTTATTTTCCTTAGGATGACAAAACACTAAAGGAAATAAATTAGCTATTCATAATTTTCCTGAAATCGCCTATTATATTCTACATATTGTATATGCCTTAAATAGTATTATTCTTATTGAAGAATACTTTAAAAAATCTGTTGATTAATCAAAATAGAGAATACATGAGATTACGAAAAAAATGGTTGATAGGTTTGATGATGCAGAAAGCATAATCCTGAGAGCAAAAACTGACAGATTATAATGTTTGTATTTATTTGTATAAAATTATCGTATGGAAAAGTATGAAAATATGACATCAAATCACACGTGGATGAATTCGCGGGTAACAGGTAGTTATTAATATTCTGCTTGTAGTAGAAATTTGTAGCTATAATAGGTACTTAATTGATTAATTAATCATTTAACCGACTAATTACCAGGTTATTATCAGGACATTGTAATCAGTCATTCAATTCGTACCTATTGTGGTTTTCCCATTAATAAAGATCTTTTAGTGCGAATTTTCCTCGATGTTAAGTAGTGGTACGAGTACATATTATTATTTAGGCTAGTTTTCTGTTTTCCTTTTTCTCATCACGTCTGCCAAGTGGCATATTGTATTATAACAAAGAACAGACACGCACGAAATTGTATGAATTATTACCATTATTTGTATACATTAGTTAACAAGGAAACTTCGTTGAATTTAACCAAATTTTTCTTGTATATTTTCATCATGGATGGAACTTTGTTTGACAACAATGATGGTGACAATATAGCCGATGATGTCTTACAAAGATCTAGAACAGAATAATGCTTGAAAAATAAAATATGAAAGATGTTATCTCCCTTTTTCTAACTAACATTATGTAAGGTACAAAGATATTTATATGTAACGATATTTCGCTGTATATTCAAAGCTTTAACTGAAGCAGAACGATCATAACTTGAACCTAACGAAATAACAACATAATTTCCTCATACCTACATGCGTGGAAAGTAGAAAAATTTTGTATTCCTTGTTTAACCTGTATTTTTTTGTGTTCTTTGTTACAGAATCTTACCTAAAGGAACAGTGTCTCCTTGAATCTTATCAGCCAGACCAGCGATATACCGCACCATCTTGCCGAACTTCTGGCTCATAAGCTTGGACATATTGGTGATCATGCCGTTGTTGTGAGTCTCCAGGGCGGCCAGGTATTCGGCGTCTCTGTCGAGCAGGTCTGCGAACCGACGCAGCAGGTCTCCGCGCTCGGACGCATCCAGCAGACGCCACTCTGAGTTGCGGTGGAAGGCGCGCTGAGCAGCTTCCACTGCCAGGTTTATATCATCCTACAACAAAATATCTAGAGTTGTAGGATTATGTAGATTGAGGTATGGGTAGTAGGTTGGTCGTGGGGACTCCTCGAATTCAGCCCCTGGATATCGTAAAAGCCATAAGGGAACCTATGGGAAGGAGGGCAATAGTTCCCTTTAGAGTATTGTAACATCTACACTGCCACCAGCAATCCACCCTGCCAAGCGTGGTGATCAATCTCAATCATTACAGCATTAGTAATCAAAAACAAGCTCCATAGAAAATACAAACTTATATTTAAGTTATGTACCATGCATTGGCTGAATTGACTCATTTTCCTTTCCCCATGGTTTTTAATAGGTTAAACTGGGTTAAACCATATCTAAGTAGTTTGTGTTTTTAGAAAAGACTTAGTTCAATATCCATAATGTACATAGACCTAGACCTAGATTTTTTTGGACATTCTAAATCTATGATGTAAACCCTACGGGTCTCTAGATTTTTTTCTACGAAAATGTAAACCATATGGTTTTCGTTTGCATATCGCGTACCAGAGTTTTCGTGGACATGTCCAAGCGAAATCGCTGATATGCGAGTCACGATGACTAGCACAATAGAAGACTCGCTTAGGATCAATAATTAAAAGCGAGTCTTCTATTCATCTTTTTACTGTTATTACCTAGTCGTAGGTACATTATGTAAGAGTAAACAAGTGTGCGGGCAGGTAAATAAAACATTGCAGTTCTGAAGGTCATGTCATGGTTAAAAGAAATAGCACCAGCTAGCTAATATATACCGTACTGTGTCATTTATATTATAATGTGAGCAACCAACCGGTTCTATAAATTATACAAATTAGATGTAACATCAATACGAGAACAACATCCAATTCCAACACTTTTTACCCGACTACCGAAGGACTTTGAGGATTATGTGACGTCAGATAAAAATGGGGGTCTAACGAGACAGCGGGGTCTAAGTAAGGGTCGAAAATCCCAATGTTAATGCACGTGTGGTATCGTTGCAAAGGTCTTTTTTTGTACTTTCCGAAACCGTTTTATAAACGGTTAATGATTCTCAAGCTTCCAGCAAAAAGGTGTAAAAAATTTAGTTAAAAACGAAAACCTGACTACATAAAAGTCTTAAACAAGCGTTCACCTATACCTCTTTTGATACTTAGGTAGTCGGAGGCACCCACCCCATATACCTAGGGAACAAAGGCCTCCGACTACCTAAGTATCAAAAGAAAATGATAAGGACAATAGGTGAACGGTTGTTTAAGACTTTTCTGTAGTCGGGTTCTAGTTTTTAACTATATTTTGTTTTAATGTAACGCTTATCACGGATGATGTTTGTTTGCCAGAATATAGGTATGTTACAATGTAGGTCTTTATAATACGTCAGCACTAAAATTATTACGTCCAGCTATAATTAATTCTACCTAACATATAAAAATATTAATAACTTTAGAATAAATAGGTGGCGGCGCTAGTGTCAGCCGGTGTAGCAACATAGGGTGGTTGAATTTATAGTGCGCCCAAGGTTCATTTAATTGACGGTTGCTTTTTAGTGTTCCGTATTAAAAGGGTCAAATTGGGGTCTTATTACTAAAGCCTCCGCTGTCTATCTGTGTTTCCGTCTATCTATCCGTCCGGCCGTCCTGGAGTGGGCTGTATCTCATGAACCGTAAAAAGTAGACAGTTGAAGTTTTGACAGGGTTGTATCTATAAAAATGAAATTCTATTCCGGATCCTAGCCCGGCTATACTCGTAACTTGAGAGCGGCTCCACCGATATCATTCATCTTTTTTTAAATGTTTGCAAATACGTCCTAGAAGGTTCTTACGTTAAAAAAAATGAAATTGCGCAGAAACTTAGTAAATTTAAAAAACTTAACGACTACCTTTGATTTAGGTATATTTTTCCAGACAACGATCGCTAGTCACCCTGTATTCTAAAACCTGTTTGCCACTAGGCAATTAACGACAAAATAAGTGTGACTAGCAAACTATGTAATTAGTGCCGTATCTTTTAGTGGTAGATACCTAGACTTAGTATGTTTATTATATAATATTTATGTTTCTAATGTTTGTTTTTCGATAACTTCTTGCCAAATGTGTGGCAACTCGTACGTAATCGCAGACACTAAAAAAAACCTTCTCTGGTTTATAGTGTCTGAATAATTATAAGATTAGATTGTTTAAATAATAAAGAAATACATACATACATTGTAAATTTTTTTAATGTTACCTTAGCCCCATCGTTATATACTCTTTGCTAAGCACGTTTGAAATAACCGTCAGTTGTTTGAGTGACAGGCCAACGTTTGTCGGGTCAGCTACTGATAGGTGATAACTACTGCCGCTATAAGAACAAATAATTAAAATAATATAAATTTCATAAATAAGGGGTTGAATGTCCATACCAAGTTGAGTACCGATGACCGAAGTTAAGCAACGTCGTGCGCGGTTAGTACTCCGAAGGGTATCCGCGCAATGTTGTTTTTTTTGTTTTGTGCGAGTTGACTTGCACTTGGCCGGTTATTATTTCTGCGTTCTACGAGAAATAACATTTTGCCGCTAAGCATAAATTTTGAATCTCGCGCGCAACGTAAATCGGACGCCCATAATATAACAATAGCTAAAATAGCAAACACAGGCTATAAATTTAGGTATACTTGATGATAATCGTCCATTATTGATTCACGTCCATTACGTCACATTTGCAATCTTAGAATAGACGCCATTCGAAGCAGGTAATAAATTCTTAGGTTAGTACTATGGCCAAAAGAGCGTTATTTTTAGTTGTCGCACACAAGTCACTTTAAACAAAAAACGTACATACAGCCGAACATAAAACCTCCCTTTTTCGAAATCGGTTAAAAAGACTGTGCCACACGGCAATGATGCATAATCACTACATAGTATAAAACAAACTCGCTTCTCGCTGTCTGTCTGCCCCTATGTTTGCTTAGATCTTTAAAATTACGCAACGGATTTTGATGCGGTTTTTTAAAAATAAAATAAAATAAAAATTCTTTTATTTTCTCTTCGCAAAAGGTCTTTTTACAGAGTTGTTATAGCTAGGTGTAGTATATCAAATACAAATATCTGTTTCTGAGAGACTGGTCCCAGTGATAGGTTATAAACCTGTGTTACTAGTCACCAGTGCCCCCTTCACAGAGTTCGTTAAATCATATATGTTATTTTTACAATGAGTTGTGGAACTATGAAAACAAAAAATAAAGAAACTATATTAGAAAATAAAACAGGAAAAATACTAAAACTATATTAAAAGGTTAGAGGACTACAGACGGCTTGCGTAGGTAGGTATGCATGTTGTGTTTAGAATGGCTTGCTTGCAAGGCAAACGGGTGTATGGTGTATAATGGGGGTTCTCCTGAGTACACCAGTCTCATAAGAGTCTGGGCAACAGGAGGCCCCATGAGAGAGTATGTGTGTGGAGTATGTGAAACAGGGTTGTGTGCATGTTTTAAGTGTTTAAAGCGTGCATGGTATGTAGTGTATGATGGGGTCCCCAGAGGACACCAGTCTCGTAAGAGGCTGGGCAACATGAGACCACCATGTGAGTGTGAGAAGCATGAGTGTTATATATTTTAAGTGTGGAAGAGCGTATGTAACGGTATGATGATTTTCAGTTATTACTAATAGGTTTCGCCCGCGGCATCGTACGCGTTTTTTTGACAGGAGAGCGGAAAATTCAACTAAGCGGTTTGAGAAAATCTTCAATAAGAAGTGGCCAGATATAACATTTAGATAGTCATGAGAACGGTTATCGCTTGTGTTGGGTGAGATATCAATATTAATATCTCCGCAGATTACAATATTTCTAAATTTTTTTAAGTTGAACAAAACATTATCAATGCTGTTCATGAAATTATTTGTGTTTCTAAAGCTAGGAGGTCTATAAATCCCAAGAATACATGTATGAGAATTAAATTTAATTAAAAGTCAGTTTGCGTCGCGTATTTCTGGTTCCTCATAATTCTGATATATTCAGATTTTTATTATAATATAAGTATGACAACTCCTTCATTTTGTGTGTTGTTTTTTTTTGTGTTAATAAAGTTGAAGCCGTCGATTTCGGGAATGAATTTACATGGTTTAAGTCAACATTCAGTCAAAACTATTACGTCCCAGGATATCTTAGAACGTTGAAGAAGAGCTATAAAACTATTTAAATTGTAACCCAAACTACGTATATTTTGAGAAAATATATTTAAGCTATTATTTTTTTTTTTTTCTTTTTTAATTCTTTATTGACAAAGAAAATAACAATCAAATAATATAAAGAAATTAAACTTGTATAGCTATTATTAGTAACGTAATTCTGAATATTCTCTATATCACAAGTAACGGCTTTTGCGACCGCTATTGAATCCAGACCTTTTAAATAGATATAGTGATTCAAGAGGCAGGTTTATATGTACCTATAATTTAGTATCAGCATTGGACCCGTGCGAAGCCGGGGCGGGTCGTAATTTTTGTTGAAAGAACCCATTTGACGCGACTCATATCTCAAAAATTACACTTGGCCGACCTCAACTATCTTTTTAGGTTCTAGGTTTTTAGTAAAGTATAATGAAATTGTTATTTTTTGTTTTCCATAACTTAACGTTGTAGGTATGGGTCTTAGGCTTCTATTCTATACACAAAATTGGGATGGGCTTCTACCGGTAGTTTTTGACGGAAATACTAGTACGGAGAATTGATTCAATTCAATTTCCTCTTGTACCTGATTGCTGTCTGGCAACTAACAATTCTGAATCCACAGCGGGTTCTTCTGCTATCTAATAATTCCAAACGTATTGTCTAGTAATGACTTCATAAAGTGCCTAACGATCGGCCACTGTATGTGGCCACACCACACAACTCGCTTATAACGCGTATATCCACCAACACCAGCTCCTATTGATGGCCCGATTATTCACAAACCGAGCCCCTCAGGTTTACCGACCTGGCTTTTCTGAATCTACAGGATAATCCACATCAACTTTTATAGGTTCTAACCCTCCGGGATCCTTAATTTGAGAACCATCTTATGCCGAAGTTGAAGCGTTTAAATTTTCATCTGAATTATATCAAGTGGCCTAACAAAACTCCCAAGTCCCAGTGTTATCCGACAAACTTGCCTTCCTCTTTAATAAGCACGATTTTGCTCTACCTTGGATAGGTCCCTTGTCAAAAACAACTCGGCTTCAGGGCCTTTTTTGATTTGTTTTTTTTTATTATTTGCGAGACATATTTTCAAAACTACAAATTTTCACAAACTTGCGAATGTAAATTTTCAAAGCTAGTATGTTCGCGGAGGCGCGCACGGATGTCATTCGCAAAAAAGTCGCTTCCTTACTCCAGCGTGCGCTAGCTAGTAGCAACTAGTCTTGGGTTATAACTAGGCAAAATCCGATACCTGTGACTTACGTTCCTGCGACTTCAAAATACCAGTGACAAAATACTAGCTAGTATTTCTACCAACCGCGTACAAAATCATTGTTTTACTGATTGAATGATATATTTATTGCAGTAATAGTACCGCAACGTAACGAAAATTTCTCTTGAATTGTATGTGTATAACGCAATGGAACAACTTTGTTACATTGCGGTATACATTTCAAATGTCCAAGTATAAAATACTAGGTGTGTCTCATTCTGACTTAGTGATATTATCAAAGAGAGAATATAGAAGCGATATTATCTAGCTGAAGCGATGTATTGCGTAGGTACCTAATAAAATAACAACGATATAATATCGTGCACTCGTGACACTGGCGCTGCCTGTGAAACAGTCACAGAAATATTTAGTTTCTGTCACTGTGAAATACCGCCAATTTTCTATACCTGTGACTTTTATCAGTGACGATAAATACGCCTCAAGCCTAGTAGCAACGGCATCCTGCAAATGATTGTGTCCCGTCTGGACTGTCCCATCCAGGATAAATGGATGAAAATATTAATCGCGTCTAGCTCTATTTCAATTGTTAAGTTAGTAGGATTTTTATTATTTTTATTCTGTGTTTTGTGTATTATGTAATTTAATTATTTATTTCTATAGGATAATGATTAATAATGATAATGATTATAACATTTTCTTGTACGTGTTTATGGATTCTGAATCTGAGAATCAATGGAGTTAATAATAATAATTAGCTATCTAACCACATCAGAATTATTTGAATTTGACAACTAGGACACGAGTTATCACTGTTATCAGGCCAGTTAGCTGACACGCTACATAGAATATCAGTACTGCGTTGCGCGAGTTGGTATATTTTATGTTCTACCCGAAATGCACAATACGGCGTTATCATTATCATATCAGCCCATACACTTCCACTGCTAGACATAGGCCTCCCCATACGACGCCACAAGGCGCCGCAGGAACATACTCTATCATCTATTGACATAAGGATAACAATGTAGGCTGGTAACATTGTTATTGTTATCTCAACCCATTATGGAACAATACTACTAATCATAAGGGGTGCATTAGTCCGTCACATAAGTTTATCATGTAGGTAGACTATACCACAAATGAATGAATGAACACTTTATTGCACTTGTATCTAAAATAAAAGATAAAGATAAACATAAAGAGTCTCATAAAGAGGCGGCCTTATCGCTGAGAGCGATTTCTCCCAGGCAACCCTGAACAGTCATGTCTCTAAATTCGTGTCAATTCAGATGTTACCGAAATTTAACTAATTGGACAGCACTAAAAATTATGACACTACAAGAGGCGGCCTTATCGCTGAGAGCGATTTCTCCCAGGCAACCTTGAATAGTCATCTCCCTAAATTCGTGTCAATTCAGATCAGGGTTGGAAAAAAAACAGTTTTTTTTAAATTTTATAAAACAAACAGTTCAAATTGTTTTAAACAAGTGTTTTTTTTGTTTTTTTTTGTCCTTTTTAGTTTAGGGCATTATTTTAAATTAATTCGACCTATAATGTTTCATTTCCAGACTAGATCTTTTGACTTTTCAAATTTTCTATAGTAAAATAAATATTGACAAAAAACGATCAATGGATAAACATTTATTTTATGTTGCGTATCTCTAATCACTACTAAACGATTTACATTCACCCTGAATGTTTCCTAGCAGGACTATACCGGCGGGGAAATACCTATAAACTATAAATTCTATTCTATGAATAGGGGCACCCCCAATATTTATTAATTAGTGATGGGCCGAATGTGGTTTGAACCGAATACGAATTTCGGCCGAACATTCGGTAAAAATCAAAAATGCCGAAGTTCGGTTTTTCTTCTGCACTTATGTATATGGTAACAACTAACAAACAACAATAAAATATACCTATAAGTAATTAATATATTGAATTTTCAAAAAGTTTATTTGATTCAAATCATAAGACTTCCTAATTTAATAAGAACTTATTGAATTTGATTTTTTAATTCTAAAACTTAAGAAATGTCGAAAAAGGAAACTGATAATGACAGTTAGTTACTTGATTAATAAATAAATTACCATGATTTTAAATTATGTAAAAGGCTTATTTATTTAATCAGGTATGAGTGAGTATGACAGATTTGATTTTTTTTATGTTTTATTAATCTTAAAATCAAAATTGTGCAACTATTTCACTCTTTTCTTATACCGAATGTTCGGCATTTCAACCGAATTTCGGAAGAATGCCGAAGTTAGGCCCATCCCTAATATTTATATTTAAATGAGGGGAATAAAATAAC
The DNA here is from genome assembly GCA_947859395.1 of Eupithecia insigniata. NCBI lineage: Eukaryota > Metazoa > Arthropoda > Insecta > Lepidoptera > Geometridae > Eupithecia > Eupithecia insigniata. Next base: position 3,570,606 of record OX402003.1, read on the forward strand.
CACTATTCCATTCGACAGCCATCCATTAGGGACTTTCCTAACGGGACTTTACCGGCGGAGAATTACTTAATATGAATTCTATAAATACGAGTGCCTTTCTTTCTCACATTTCATTTCATTATTAATTCTGCGACTGATAACACCTCATAAAAATGTCAACTCCAGGACGCAAAAAGCATGCAATTTGGGAACAATTCACATCGATCCCCCAAGAAAATACCACACTGAAGACCAATAGGGTGCGTTGCAGCAAATGTAAGAAAGAACTAGTTGGACTTGTGAAAAGAATGGAGGCACACTTCCAGCAATGTAGCACCACCACCGGTTCTAACACTGACGCAAATCTTGACGCGGACAGGGACGTGGAGGAGGAGTTGTTGAGTGATGCTGGTTCTTCCCGATCTTCAGATAATTCTTCTGCTACACCCACATCTTCTGTTACTACTCTTCAATCTAAAAATGCCAGTACCAGCAGCAGCGCGAGCGTGAACATTTCAATGAAAAGATTTATTATTGCTACAAGTCAAGAAGATAAGAAGAAAATTGATTTACAATTATTTCGTTATATGTTTGCTACTAACACGCCTTTTAACCACGTAGAACACCCAGAGTTACTGAAATTAATGGAAATTTTACGCCCAGGATATAAACCTCCAAACCGCAAACAAATTGCTAGCAAGCTACTCGACGAAGTCTACAACTCGACTCAAGAAGCCGTAAAAAATGAATTGAAAAACAAAGTTGTTAATCTGGCAATTGATGGGTGGAGTAATGTCAGGCAGGACTCGATAGTTTGTGTCTGTGTTACCGATGTGTTGACAGACTCATCTCATTTAATTGATACAATAGACACAGGAGCCGAAAGCCATACAGCTGACTACTTGGTTAAAGTTACTACTGCGGCAATAAAACAATGTGAAACTTACAAATGTACGGTGCGAAGTGTAGTGACAGACAACGCAGCAAATATGAGCCGTATGAGACGAGATTTAGCCCAACAGGAAGAACTAGCTTCTCACGAGGATATACTTACATACGGCTGTTCATCACACATATTAAACCTTCTAGCAAAGGATTTGAATGCAGAAGATATTACTGATAAAGTTAAGTCGATAATGCGGTACTTCAAATACACTCACTTTGCATCTGCCAAATATAAAGAAGCTGGTGGAAAAGCAATTGTTATACCACAACGGGTACGGTGGAACACAATGGCTGACTGCTTAAAAGTGTTATAAGAAAATTGGCATATAATGTCAGATATATGCTTAAATCATTCAACTGCTATAGATCTGTCAATTTCATTGAAAGTAAATGACATGGCGCTGAAGCAACAAGTCCAGGCTCTCACAAAAAACTGGAAAACATCGCAGTTACACTTGACATCTCCCGAAAGACATCCTGCTGTATTGGCGAAGTGACTGAAGCATGGATAGAGCTTAAAAATATGTTTGAGGGAGAGAATGTACGACTGCGTGAGACCGAGTATTCATTGGATGATTTAAGGAAGTTCAAAGCTCGTTATGAAATGGCAATGTCTCCAGCTCATTTTGCAGCAAACTTACTACATCCTAAGTACAGGGGTGAAAAACTCACGAGTGAAGATATTTCTGAGGCTTTATTATTTATAGAAGCTTATCACAAAGAGGCGATGCCCTATGTTGTTAAATACAGGGCAATGACAGATCCCTTTCATAACTTTCTATTTGAAGATCATGTAGTAAATCAGGTCGGACCTCTCGAATGGTGGCAGTCATTAAAAAAACAAATTAATGGTCAAACAATGAACTTAGTGGCTCAGCTTCACACTGCTGTAGCTTCAAGTGCTGGAATTGAAAGACTGTTTTCAACATTTGGATTTATTCATTCTGACGTACGAAATAAACTGGGTACAGAGAAAGCTGCAAAACTTGTTACAGTTTTTAAATACCTTAATAAGGAAAAGAAAAAATAATTGTTATCTTGATCTTGTCATATTGTCTTACTCTCCTGACTGACAAACAATTTTGATTTTATAATGTTTATTAAATATAGGTAATTTTGTTTGTTATAATTTTGTTTTTGATTGATTTTAAATTGAAATTTTTAATATTCTATACTATCTAATGCATGTTTCAAAAATACGTGTTATCTTATCCCATTACCCATATAAATCCTGGTACTTGGTAGGTACTTAGATCTTTGTTTGACTGAATAAATAACTTATCAAAAAAATATTACTTTCATTTTATATCATTCATTCGCAATGAAAAGTAGTTTTAAAGCTTGTTTTTTTCTCATCGTTTTATACAATGTTTAAAACTTGTTTTAATCTGTGTTTTTAAACGTGTGATATAAAACACGGTTTATAATCAAACTGTTTTAAACATTGTTTTAAACATGTGTTTTAAAACCATTTGTTTTAATCATGCCAACCCTGATTCAGATGTTGCCGAAATTTTACTAATTGGACAGCACTAAAAACTATGCCATTTTTTTATCATTATGATTTCCGCCTAGCCCCCACTCCTACGTCCCTGGACCTTCGACCATTGCGCCACAGCGATCGTCAAAAGAGTTAGCATTCCTTACCTTGCCACCCTCGGCAACATTAGCGATAACAGAGCCATCGTGTGGGTTGTAGGTTTTGAACGTCTTCTTGCTTTTAGCTGGCACCCACTCATTGTCAATGAATAACTGAAAGTAGGAAATTAAAAAAAAATTCTTTGTATTAATCATTCTTAAATCAAAATCAATCACATTTATTTCATATGGCTTACAAAATAAGCTCATAGACAAGTCCATTTTTATGAAATTCAATTATCAAACGCATATTAAAATAATACACTTTTCAAAATACATACGTAGGAGCAACCATATAAACAGCAAAAAAAAATACTATAAGAGACGAAGGAAAAAACATTTGAAGTAACATCACTTATCTATGATGCAAAGTCAATGATGAATGATGAATAGAAACGCCATCCTTCCTTATTATGTCTTTAGTAATGTCTTATTGTATATAATTAACCGACTTCAAAAGAGGATGTTATCAATTCGTCAGTATGTTTTTTTTTTTGTTTGTATATACATACATATGTTACGCGATATCTCCGCCAAGTATAAATCGATTTTGAATTTTTTTCACTATTGTATTGAAACGATCCCGAAGGGGTCCCATAATTTTTATCCCCAGGGGTTTGGTATTTATCCCGGTAAACCGCAAAAAAATAAGTGTAAAAGTAAGGGAATTTGAAGTCGGTTTATCGTATCATGAGTTCAGTATTTATACATTTTACTTAAAACCCAGATAAAAAGGGAATCCCACATAAAGCTATATTAGAAATATTTATACATAAACAAGTTAAAGGAATATATAGTCTAATACCATAGAATAATTAATTGAAGAGGTATGCTTTTTGTATTTAAATTTAATTAGCTAAGCATCATCATCATATCAACCCATACACGTCCACTGCTGGACATAGGCCTCCCCCATACGACGCCACAAATAGCGGTCCTGAGCCGCCTCCATCCATCGACTCCCTGCGACCGGTACAATGTCGTCGGTCCATCGAGTGGACATTAGCTAAGCATGTGAAGAGAATATCAATAATACCTTATTTCTTATTTGATAATAATAACTATATTTATAGTATACAATTTGACTTGTCTAAGTGCTTATTTTGTAAGCCTAAAGAAAAAAAGTTATTGATTCTGATTCTGATTCATGCAGACTGAAAATTATTATGACTGTCCAGTTTCACACAAACCAAAGTAAAAAAACCCAAGTGTAATAAAAATCAATAGTGAAAAATTAAACATTTAACTCTACAAATTTTTCGATATAATTATTAAAATAGTTATTTCACCAAAGTAAAACAAAAAACTTTTTATCGAGGTGCTTATAACTTCTCCACAAACAAGGATTGCAAATTAATTTAACAATTTATTCGATAAATGAACAGCACAGCGTTTATTATAATATAAACAAGCAATAAACTTACGTTAGTATATTTGATCTCGGGCGCCATGTTTGTTTATTTATATGCAATTGCTGATAAAAATATTTCGTATAACTTGCTACACGTCCGAAACCCAAGTGAACGAACACTGCATTGAACAAACACAGATACATACAACCGGTAAATATGTACTTATTTTATATTGATGTATATATAAGATAAGCTATCGAACCACGTATTGGGTATCATTAGGGCCCTACTGATAAACGTCGTATCACCTATCTTCACGTACAAAATGTTAAAACTTCGTTCTTCGTAGTGTTTCGTCAACTCACAACATTAATCTTGTCCCAACTGGTGTGAGTTGACGAATCGTAAAGATTAATATTATCTTTACGATTCGTCATTTTCATTCTCTTTGTATCTAATGACGCTACTAAATGGCAATCAAACGAAACATAATAAATAATCATACGGAAGCAATATTATTTATTATTCATCATCATCAGCATATCAGCCCATAGACGTATACCCCCATAGGACGCCACAAATAGCAGTCCCGAGCCGCCTCCATTCATCGACTCCCTGCGACCACTACGTTGTCGTCGGTCCATCGAGTGGATGGTATCCCATGTAAGGGAGGTTATTTATTAATCGTATATTGAATAATAATTTGAGCAAAATGCCTTCATCTGACATACACCGCCAACAGAATAAATTGAAACTACATACATGTATAGTATAAACTGGGTACCGTTTATCAATAAGCCTATAAGTATGATAAAAGTCACGATGATTGGACAAAATGCTCTTAGTTCACAAACAGCATCACAATAAGGAGTACTATGTATGTTGTAATATTGTGAAATATTATATGGCGTGTTTTAAAAAACGATGAACAGACTTCAAATACTTTTACACTGTTTTTAAATTTTGTGGGATTAATAATAATCCCCTGGGGATAAAATTTTATCGGACCCCTTCGGGATCATTTTCTAAACAAACAGAAAGAATTTTCAAAATCGGTCCATAAATGACGGAGATGTCGCCATACATACAAAAAAAATACAGAAGAATTGATAACCTCCTCTTTTTGAAGTCGGTTAAAAATGAACAATACCTACCTATTTAGATTGTTTTCATCTAATAGGTAGCGTCAATAGCGCTGAACTTGATGCGCAATAGTCTTTTTTAGATTTACACCGTTTTACACCTGCGCAGAACCCACCACCTTTGCCGAGCGCTATTAAACCGTGACGAGACGTGTACTTAAGATGAATACCTTCCAAGTGAAGACTGTGACTATAGCGCTCCATAAAAAGTTTTACATATACATCATCATCATATCAGCCCATACACGTCCACTGCTGGACACAGGCCTCCCCCGTACGACGCCACAAATAGCGGTCCCGAGCCGCCTCCATCCATCGACTCCCTGCGACCGCTACGATGTCGTCGGTCCATCGAGTGGATGGTCTCCCTTTTAGGGGGGATTTGCCATAATCACCACGCTTGGCAGGCGGATTGGTGATCGCAGTGTTGGTGTTTAAAAATACTCAGAAGGAAGCTGCTGCCCTTCCTCTGGTAGGTTCCCTTAGTCGGCTCTTACGGCATCCACGGGTTGAGTTGGAGGGGTCGATATTCGTACGCCGCGACCCCACGGCCTCACCAATTACTTTAGGTTTATTAAAAAACTTTTTCACCTATTTAATTAGGTAATTGACTGGCTTCACTACTTTGCTTATAATTATAATTTAGCGTGTTTTAAAAAAAAACTGATTTTTTTTTCAGTATAGACCCCTTGTTTACGCCCGTTACCATGGAAACTATTTGTTACCAGTCATTGTGATAATTTGATTATTTTCCAAAACCTAATAATCGACTTCGAATCCTTTTCCTTACTTTTACACTGTTTTTAGGTTTTGGCATTAGTATTTATTCCTATTTTTGCACATGAAAATAAGTGCAAAGGTAAGGGAATTTGAAGTCGGTTTATCGTTTTTTAAACCACGCCATCTTATCTTACCTTATAGCTCGGCTACAAGCTCAAACATTTGTGCATGCAGATTGCACAAACACAGTTTGCGCAAGCAAGATACCGGCCTCACGCTCCATCTTGCTTGCGCAAGCCGGTGTGCGCAAGCAAGATGGAGCGTGTGGACACTGTTGTGTACAGAAATACCCACGCGTTAAAACTAAAACTAAAAGTTAATTCAACAATATCAAGTACAAAGCGTTGAAATATTATGGTTTAAGATGACACTTGGTGGTGAAAATAGTCCAAGATCGGGTCTCTAAGCCCCGGGCCCTAAATTTACCTCGTTAGGGGTTCACCTCCCCACGTAAACACCTCTATCTATGCTACAGACCTGTGCCATAATGTGCCGCTCCCAATTTCCTTATGATAATATGCCTACTAAAGTAAAGTAACTAAAATGACTGACGAAATAAAGGACAAAAAGGATTAAAATGATAAAAAAACTGTTCATTAAAAAATATATTATATATGCCTTTGATGAATTTTTTGACGATCAAACAACAAACTATATAGAACGTCAAGTGCGAGTCGGCCTCGCGCGCCCAGGGCGGAATCCTAGGTGCGCGAGTATAGTTTAGCATAGATACAAGACCTTGCTTCTTGCCAAATTTTATGATTCTAGGTCGACGGAAGTAAGTACCCTATAAGTTTTGGTCTGGACCAAAACTGCCCTGGGGCAGGAATAACTTTTTTTGTGAATTAACTATAAAACTATTATCGGATTTTTTCCTTTACTTGTGCTGTAACCTTGCTTTTTGTCAAATTTTATGATCAAAATAAATAGATAAATAATGTTGGTCAATCCACGCAGCATCATCTAGCCCCAAGCAGAGCTTGTGTTATGGGTACTAGATGACTAATATACATAATACAATACATACACAGATAATTTTTATTATACATAGAAAATACCCACAACACCCAGAACAAATATGTTTTTATTTATTTATTTGCAGATCGTACACACAGTTGTCCCAAGGCGGGAATTGAACGCGCAACCTACTGCGTCGCAGGCAGAAATCTCGCCCACCGCGCCACATCGGTCGACATACTGTGTCGGTATATGGTGTAGGTACATGTCATTATAGTTAGGATACTTAGTACCTATTTATGTATGTCTAAGGTGAAGACAGTACCTACCTTTAAGCGACTATCAACTTACATAAACAAAGTAAATAAAAATTATGTCTCGAGAAAAATTTGGAATTCGTATAATAAATACCTACCCATCTCTGTCGGTTGTAAAAGGGAAAGGAATAAGCTGTCCCCTGATAAATTACTTTTATTGCTTAACTTTAAAAATTGTGTTTTCAACTAAATTATTTTCCGTTAATTATTAAGGGTATTTCGCCTGGTGCCTGTTATTGACATGCGTGAAAATGAATTTTATGCCTTATCCCACTGACACAGAGATTATTTACGAAATTACGATGTTAAGTGCAAAACTTCTACACGGAATCCTGCTGTCTGTCTGCCCCTATAGCTGTATAGCATATATGCTTAGATCATTAAAACTACGCGACGTATTTTGATGCGGTATTTTTAATAGATAGAGTGATTCAAGAGGAAGGTATAACTAGCTGCTTGTTACCATGAATAATATGTCTAACTAGCTGCTGCCCGCGTCTTCACCCGCGTTTTATCGGGATAAAAAATACCCCATATGTTATTACAGATCCCAAACTATACCCATACCAAATTTCAGCCTAATCGGTTAAGTAGTTTTTGCGTGAAAGAGTAACAAATATCCATACATCCATCCTTACAAACTTTGACATTTATAATATTATATAATATAAAAAGTAGAATTTGCACCCGTGTGGAGCCGGGGCGGGTCGCTAGTAAAGTATAAAATTCGATTATTTAATTTGTTGGCAAAATATTGCTTCTGGCCACGTGGTTCGACGGTATTGTTCGATTACGCGAATTTTATTTTCCAGTTAGTTCGATTTTAGAATCTTACGAAGCGAACAATATTACATTCTCATGACAAAGAAAATAACAATCAAATAATATAAAGAAATTAAAAAAATTACCTTGTTCATTACAATAATAACTATCCACGGGTAATTTTGGCGTTTCTTTGGGTTACTGTAATCTGTCCCCACGAATTCCGAGACCGAATTTTTAGCGCAAATTTTTTCCGACTTTTCAACAGGTTTATGCCATGGTTATGGGATGACTTCGGGAAAAACGTATGAATTAACTAGTTACTATAATGTGATCTGAGAGCACAATTCAAAAAATTACATTCAAATTGTCTGAAATTAACCTACCAAAAGCATGATATCCAAACTCTATCTTCAAGGTAGGTGATGATAGCAATTCAGTAATCGAATATGAGCTATAATATTGAGCTGGTTAGTACGAGTTCGTCAAGAACAATTCGTCGAGAACAATTCGCCGAAAACACAATTCGCCGAAAATACAATTTGCCGAGATCGAGCCGAGATCGAATCATAAAGATTTTCAAGAATAGCGGGAAATAGGTACCCAGTTTTGTCCTACATCTGAAAAAATTGTGTTTTCGGCGAATTGTTCTGTACAAAATTGTTTTCGACGAATTGTTCTCGGCGAATTGTTCTCGGCGAATTTTCCGCAGACGACAACCAGCGCGTCTTGGGGACGCCGACTGGTATTGATATTGATCAGTTGAGCTACCTGTAGATTGTTTGCAACAGTCTGCAGTTAGCTCAATTGTTTCAATTGTAAATACTATGTAGTTCTAAATTCTTTCTATTATTTCATTGTCATTTTCTTTGTTAGTAATTCAATACATTACAAAAACTCTTTATTGCACACCAATATTATAGAGAAAAACAGAAGTAAAACACAAACTGTTGCACAATGAGAGGTCTTATCGCTGAGAGAGATTTCTTCACGGCAACCTTTGGATGGACACGTGGCTATTGTACAGGTATTAACGGTGGCGTATTATAGACTAACTATATAGAAAATACATAAACAAATACTGATATACTTATAAATGTAAATAAATATGTACTAAGCAATGAATACAAAGCTTTCAAAGACAGTTCAATAAAAAAAAAGTCAAGTGCGAGTTGACTCGTGCACCGCGGGTTCCGTAATTATAAGACTTTGTTTCTTGCCAAATTTCATGATTCTAGGTCAACGGGATGTAGGTACGGACGTAGGTTTTGGTAAAAACCGAAAATATTTTTTTTGTGTATAGGTATTTACGGTTTTCGGATTTTTCCCTTTACTTGTGCTTTAAGGCTTTGCTTCTTGCCAAATTTCATGATTCTTGGTCAACATGAAGTACTCTATAGGTTTTCGATCAATTGTGAAAATCAAATATTATTTTTTATGTGAATAAACTAAAAATTCACGGTTTTCGGATTTTCCCTTTAGTTGTGCTATAAGACCTTGTTTTTTGCCAAATTTCATGATTCTAGGTTAACAGGAAGTACCGTATAGGTTTTGTGTGCAATTGATTCCCATACAAATTTTAAAAAATTGGGCGTAAACGGCTGTAACTTTTGATTGCGTTGATTTAGAAGTTTGATTTATATCATGGCTATAAGAGGTTACGGACCTGAGTATTTGATGTTAATTTCAACTCTTTAGCTCCACGCGTTTCTGAGAAGGTTTATCAGACGGACAGACGGACAGACAGAAACAAAATGATCCTATAAGGGTACCGTTTAGGTTTACTTTTTAGGTACAGAACCCTTTTAAAAAAAACACAAAGATGTTAATTTAACCAGCAACTTTTAATTAAATGCCATACAAAGTATTGTCTTTCCTTTTATGGAATAACTTTCTCTGTGAATCTCTCCGTAGTGGGTTCATAGATACTTTAATCAAGCCCGATCAAGAATCTTGATTACACTTGGAAGTGAGGAATCTGAAGCTCACTGAAAATATTTAGTAACATTGGAATTTTTGATCCATAGAGTGAAACTCTAGTACGACTAGTGTGCGAGATATTATGGTGGATTCAATTTTGACTGTTGTCATCGAAAATGTACGTCATGACCTTTCATATGAGCCATAGAGTGAAACTCTAGCACGAGAGTTTCCGAGATATGGCCATTTTAATTTTTGTCATATATGTCATTTTGACATTGATTTGCTGTCATTAAAGCATTTTTTTTAAACTTCACAGGCGTTTGTGTCTATTACTGTCACATATAAGACAGTAACTGTCAGTATGACAGCTGTCATATAAAAGTAAATCCTATTTATTTTATAAGTATTTTATTAAACCAGAATTTAGAATTGAAACAGTTGAGCTCACTGCAGACTGTTGACAACAATCTAGAGGTACCTGAATTGATCCATTATTGAAAAACATGATCAATATAGATTTTGTAGATTGTTATATAAGAAGCTCTGTGACTTTTCGTGAGACGTTACGAATAACCCTTTATTATTATACCATGAACGTAATGAAATAACGGTAAGCCTTTATACTTCACAACCATATATGTACATACGTACCTACACGCTGCGCGTAAAGATTGTTCAAACATTTTCATATATATTATGGCCGTCCTTCCTGAAACCTAGATTTTATTAGACCTTTTATGAAAATAAGTTTCCCTACTATACCCGAACATTAGAGCATGTTACATCGTAACAGATTCTGAAGTTACGGCCATAACCGAATAGGATATTAGATTATAGAGAACTTGATGTCCCTGGCATCGGAATTTTCGAAAATTTCCTGTGTGATTCGCCTTTCAACAGACGTCAATAAGGTTCATATTTCCGCACAGCGTGAATTAATCATTCATTAATTGGATTTCAAGGATCGCCGTTTACAAGGGTATGTACATATCTACGTAGGAACTTAATTATAACCGATGGACAGGTCACTCAACAAACTTCATATAGTTTGACCGATCTCTGAAATATTTTGAATAAATCCCTCAGGACGACCTTGTCCACTTCCTAACTTGACCACTTCCAAAGTTGACCACTTCCTAAATCGTCTTGTTCTTTTCCAGCATTTTCACTCCTTAAATCCAACTTTTGCCTACTTCCTAAACAGTCCATTCCCCAACTCTTCATTTATTAAGTCTCTTTTTAACTTGTCCACTTCACGTTTATTCGTGATGTTCCGTTCGTCCCACCATCCTCGTCCCATTAGTGATTGATTGCTAATGTAAAGCGAGTAAGAGGGTTTTTGCGAGCTGATTAATTACTTATTACTAAAATTATTATAACTCAATAGTGTGGTATTGGTATCTCATTAGAATCAGAATCAGAATCAATAACTTTATTTCTTTAGGCTTACAAAATAAGCACTTAGACAAGTCAAATTGTATACTATACATAGTTATTATTATCAAATAAGAATTAATTTATTAATGGCTACTTATAAAATGTCACTGATAACAAAACCTCGAAAACAACTAAACGGATTATGTAATTTAGTGAGATTATTAATAAGACGATCACACTAGTATTATAAATGCGAAAGTTTGGATGTTCAAATGGATGGATGTTTGATGATTCACGCCAAAAACTACTGAACGAATCGGACCGAAATTTTGCATACCTGTAGTTCTAAACCAGAAATAACACATAGGCTTTTTATCCATAGAAATTACCCCTAAACGTTGCTATAGAAACAACCCCAAAAATAATTTATAAATAATTTGCATATCGTACGGTAATGAGAGACGATGTTGAATTTTCCTGTAATTAGGTTAAACACTTCTGAAAATGTATTATAATTTTTTTATGTTGATAAAATATTTTGCTTTCGTCTTCTTTCTTAAAACACAAATTTTTTATCAGTACTTTAGTTTGTAGACTATAAAAAAGCTTCTCTCTATGCCTCTTGTTCATGTTTGGCAGGTGTAAGTCAGGCAAAAAAGAAGACAAGCTTCTAATTCTACAATTTTAGTCCACCCAACATCTACATAATTGAACAGAAGCACCACCCTGTGTCTGTTTTAGCCAAGTATCTTTCGCGAACTATGAGAGAGAAACAACTTCTCCAGTGAAATAGCTCTGTATTCGCCCTAGCAAGTGGTCTGAGCAGATGCGAGTGGTCGCCGCGCCGTCCGCCCGCCTTTCTCGCACCGCCCGCCCTCCGTCTTACAGCAGTAAACTTTCGTTTAACTGAGTTATAGCAACGTGACTTTTTATGAACTTTCCTAATAAGATAGAAAAATTGTGTTATTGTAAAAGTTTCGGAATATTTTGTGTGAAAAGATGTGAGAAAAGTTTCGAGTAGTTTTTGTACTATGGTGGATCATTTCTGGTGATTGGAATAAAAATGTAAGTATATATAATTAATTAATTTATCTTGACTAGTTAAAACTACATATATCAAGCGTTTTTTAAAGGATATATATATAAATATATTAAATACGTTATAATATACACGGTGGATATTTGCAATGAGTCCGCAGTTGGTCCGATAGAAGTTTTTGATCAGTATATAAGAAACAGGATCTGTGCCCACAAATGTGAACTGGTATCAAAAAAAGTTTTTATGTAAAATGTCAGTTTTTATGCTTACTGTTTATTTTTAAATCTGTCTATGGGAATATAAATAATCAAAACTGAAATCCAACCTGTAGTTACCATACAGGGTTGATTTTATACTTTTTTTTTTGGATTTTTTACATTTTGTACCCAGTTAGAGTTATATAATCGAGTATCGAATAAAGTTATATCTGTAAGTATAGGTGGTATAGGGTAAATAGCAGGTTAAGGCCCTAAAAGGGATTTGAGCTCCACAGCTAAAAGCAAAAATTGCCATCAAGGTTTTATAGGTTAACTATAAATAATAGTGTTTACTACGACTGAGGGTCCACATTGTAATTCCATAAATAATTCTGAATACGCTATTCATTAGTAAATGTTTTAAAACATTTAATTTTGTTAGGGCAGTCTCTTTTATAAAAGTATGCAGTCAATAGTTCCAACCAGTTACAGGTGGTACCTCAAACGTGGCTTGGAGACCATCATATCTCATGAACTGCTCATAGATTCCGTAAATTACTATGCCAAGTAAATAAATTACAAAAAATCAACCCGTCGAGTTCAAATGACGAACAAAATCAATTGCAGAAGGTGGTCCCTCGTAGGTGCACTCATCATCTGCTCATGTTATCTTATGACCTGTTAGCGATTTTGAGTTTATAAATGGGTGTAAAAGGACTAGGACGATTACAAATAAAGTCCCTAATTTCTAAAACAAGCTAGTAAAAAGTTAGGATTGGTTAATTGGTTTTAAATAAGGCTAAAAGTTGAACCAATCAATGTGTTATTATGAGTTTCAGAAGTTAGGTTTTTTGGCAGTGAGCACTGCGGCTATTAACCGGACTTTACCTTACCAACCAATTAAATAGGTAAATTATTTCAGGTTGATGTTACCTAAGGAATGATTGTGTCAGTCAACAAACTCTTAATCTTTTTTCTTATGGGCACTTTGCCGGGATAAAAAGTACCCCTGACGGACATTAACTACTTTTTTCCAGGAAAGCGTTTACCAATACCGTTGACCTCCCTGACAAATTTTATTAATTTAGTTTGGGCGTGAAAATGTAACAGACGACATTACATTCGCTTTTATAATATTACTATGGGTGTTTCACCCCATCATAATTATGACCACTCAGCCAAAAGGGCACGACTAAGAAAAAGAATGGATGTTTTAGAATTTGAAGATCTGGTACAAACTTCTGTTCAATATAAAAATATATATACTTACGATGTTAGTACGTGACGTATAGAGAAAATATCAGAATGGTATGAAACAAAAGCGGGAGGAATTTGATAAGGTTCCATCTCATTTGTATGAAAAATGAGAATAATAATTAATGAAATACTTCATAATTTAAGTAATCAATGAAGAGCTGCTAGAATAAGTAACGTAAAATATTAAGTTAACAAGGTTCCGTCTCATTTTGATTGCGCGCGGACCATATTTATAGGTGATCCCTCACCACGAGCATTCGCCTGTAAAGGTGAGTTTAGACCAAACGAAGAAAGAGCTAGAGATAGATCAAGACATTCTGTCAATCTTCTTCTTCTTCTTTTAATCTCTACGGACAGAGATATACAAAATCATTTGAGGGAGTGGCGTTACTCGTACTCGTTTAATGCTTGCAAACCGAGAGAAAGCTTTATACTTGCGTATAAAGCTTTCTCTCGTTTTGCCTAAATCCACCGTAACATTACAGGCGAATGCTGGTATAATAAAACCAAAAAAATCAAAAATTAAAAAAGTATAATCTAGTCGAATGCTACATACGTTACAGGCGAATGCTCGCGGTGAGTAAGCGTCTTTATGTTTGTGTCAACCCAAAAAATGATTACCAGCACCAGCTGGTGTTTGTGGTTTTACGCGTCTGTAGCTCCGTTGGATAGAGATGATTTGAAAAACCAATATTCCAATCTGTCGTAAATGTCGCTTCGAGTCAATCTCTCTTCGCTCAAACGTTCATTTATGTGTACCTCTATATTACAACGAGTTCTGGATTATTCCTTATTAAAAAATAACGACCGATGTGGCGCGGCGGGCGAAGGTACGCCTGCGACGTAGGAGTTTGCGGGTTCGATTCCCGTCTTAGGATAAATGTTTGTACGATCAGTAAATACTTGTCTCGGGTGTTCTGGGTATTTTTAATGTATAGTAAATATATCTATCTATGTAATATATTGTATTATGTATATCAGTCATCTAGTACTCATAACACAAGCTCTGCTTAGCTTGGTGCTGGATGATGCTGTGTGGATTGTCCAGCATTATTTATAGAAGTGCAAGCTATGGCACAGTTGACTGTTCGGAGTTGTTAGAGCTCATAGGATTACGTAGGTACCCACAGGGCTGGATTGAGAAAACCCAATCTATTGCATATCCCCCTTGTTAAAACGAACTACAGACAGAACGCGTTTTTCATTAGAGCAAGTGTCTCTTTCAACAACTTGGTGCAGATATTGATATAGATATTTTTGACACGTCTCCAAGCAAGCTCAAACGACTGTTAAATGATAAATTCTTTCTGAATATTTCCATTTAATATAAAAAAAATGTAGATAGCTTATGTTTAGTTTTTTCCTATTTTTGTGCAATGTGTATTTCGATATAGTATTTTTTTTTTATGAAATCAGTTTTTGTGTGTGCTATGTGTATTTCAATATAGTTTTTATCTATGTTTATGTATATTATGTATGTATTATGTATGTTATCTATGTTATGTGTAAAATCAGTTAAGTTCTTATTTAGTCGTCCATTACCAGTACATTTTTAATTTTAACGTATTTTGCTACCAGTGGAAAGAATCAGAATCAGAATCAGAATCAATAACTTTATTTCTTTAGGCTTACAAAATAAGCACTTAGACAAGTCAAATTTTATACTATAAACATAGTTATTAATATCAAATAAGAAACTTTATAAATAGCCTTCAGCATAAGTACATGTAACATTCCAGTATTTATATAATATTCTCTACATTGTAATTTTCTAAGTGTAAGTTCTCCTAAAATTCCAAAATAAAATAAAAAATAAAATGAACATCCAATAGATGTATAGGTAGAAAGTAGACCTCATTTACCGTAAAATGTATGTATTTCCTTTCAATCTAAGGTATTGATGAGGTCCCGTCTGAGTTATCTCAGCTTTTAATACGCCTATGAAATGGAATTTTCTATCGTAGCGTGTTTGCCACTAAAAATTGTATAGGCTATTTCTTTTCAACAATAACGAGGTTTGGGCTAAAAATCTAGGTACCTACCTATATTAGACCGATCTGCAAAATTTTTTTGGTGTTCTGGGTATTCCGATGTATAATAAAAAATATCTAATGTATTGTATTATGTATCCAGTTATGCTACTAATATTATAAATGTCAAAGTTTCTATGGAAAATTGTTACTCGTTCACGCAAAAACTACTGAACCGATTAGGCTGAAATTCGGTATAGGTAAAGTTTGGGACCTGGAGTAACATAGGCTTTTTTTCCCAAAAAAACGCGGGCAACGCCCAAGGCGCGGGTAACAGCTAGTCTAGTATAATACAATATAGGTAGTAGTCAACACAATAAATCACAAGCAGAATTAAATACAAACAATTAGCAATATAATTCAATATTCACATTTTAATTGAATTATTTTGATAATTTTTTGTGGCAAAAATAAAGCATATAATAGAGCAGAAATAAGATTATTCAATACAATTATTTATGTCAAAAAGCTTTAAAATGGTTCGTTTTATATGTATGTCCATAAACAAAATAATTTTAGATCAATGAACAAAATATGGATGGAGGCGGCTCAGGACCGCTATTTCTGGCGTCGTACGGGGGAGGCCTATGTCCAGCTGTGGACGTGTATGGGCTGATGATGATGATGAACAAAATAAATTCAAATTCATAGCAGTAGAATACTCATACTGATTTATTCGTCGTAGGAGCAGAGAGGGCAATCTTGGATACGTCAATTTACAAAAATATAGTTTACAATAAATGGTGCTTATATTATAATTCAACGCCATAAAACAGACATGACAGGAAAACAAACAAGAACTTAGATTTTTTGGGTCTTTAGTCGTTTCGCACCGCGAGCGGTTCGAACCGCGGTGTGAAAACCCCAAGCACTGTTTCTGAATAGGGCCATTCGCACCGCAGTGGTTACGGCGGTGCGAATCGCCCAAGATTCTTTTGAAATGGGTCGTATCGAACCACGGGAAAAAACGACTCGATGCTCATTTTGTAAGTCCAATTCAGACACACATAATTTTTTATTTGTAGGTACAGACAAGAGGAAAATGGATAGTGATAAAAAACATTGCAATATATATATATATATGTAATAATTATATTTGCTCAAAAGGTGTTTTTAAAGTAATAAGGTAGGTTTTAAATCCCAGCTTCATCAACATTATACATTTTACTAAAAATTTACTATTGTTAATCAAGGGTAAGACGTACACTATTATTTACATAAGACTAGGTAATCATTAAGAATCACAGGCGTAACATTTTTAAAATCTGGTGTCTTAGGAATTTTTATCAATAAAAAGATGCCTATCTAAAATAATTTATTTATCATCATTATCAACCAATCTTAGTCCACAGCTGGACATACCTCCCCTAATGAGCGCCATAGCGCCCTGTCTTCAGCTCACCGCATCCAGCGTCTGCCTGAAGTCTTTCGCAGATCGTCATCCCACCTGGCCGAAGGGCGTCCTACACTACGTTTGCGAAGTCGCGATCTTCACTCGAGAACATTTTTACCCCAGCGGTTGATGGTTTTCTTCGCGAGATATGGCCGGCCCACAGCCACTTCAGTTTGCTGATTCTTTGAACTATGTCGATAACTTTGGTTCTCTGTCGTATGTATTCGTTACGAATCCTATCCTTCCGAAAAACTCCGGACATAGCTCTTTCTATAACTCTCTAGGACTTCAAATAAATATCATAAGTTGTACTTACCATATAAACTTCACAAAACATCTGACTTGTCTAAGTGCTTATTTTGTAAGCCTAGATAAATAAAGTTATTGATTCTGATTCTGATTCATCACACATTTGAATAACAATTTATCCTGTCACGTCACCACTCTCAAAGTAGATAAGAAACTGTGACCTTATCAGTATCCCCAGTGCAAGCAAAAGCAACTACCAACCAAGCAAGCATGTGCCCCTTGCACGGGCTTGCTGATTGGTAGATGTTTTTGTTACTTTCAGGTTATTCTGTTGTTTATATGACCGGTAAGTCTACTTTTGTACAAAGGGTTAATTTTTGTCAGAATTCACCCATTCAAAAAGAAAACTGATTTGTTACTCTGCGATATGAATTGACTAATTCAGAAAAAGGTTTGGTCTATTCACACCGCGGTGCGAAAGAACCCATTCAAAAGGAATACTTGGCCGATTTGCACCGCGGTTCGAATCGCTTGTGGTGCGAAACGACTAAAGACCCGATTTTTTTTAATGGTAAATTAATAATAAATATATCAGCTGTAAATAAGGATCGTTATAGTCATGTGAGTAAAAATTCTAATTATTATAAGTTCATAGTGCTGCTGTTGAAGGGCATTGGCAAATAGCTCAAATTATTTATTGATTCACAAAAAGTACGACTATTTTTACAGGGGCACCCAATGCAATAGTGTCTTATTGTCGGGCACGCAACGCTCATACATCATCATCATCATCAGCCCATACACGTCCACAGCTGGACATAGGCCTCCCCCGTACGACGCCACAAATAGCGGTCCTGAGCCGCCTCCATCCATCGACTCCCTGCGACCGCTACAATGTCGTCGGTCCATCGAGTGGATGGTCTCCCATGTAGGGGGGGATTTGCCATAATCACCACGCTTGGCAGGCGGATTGGTGATCGCAGTGTTGGTGTTTAAAAATACTCA
The DNA here is from genome assembly GCA_947859395.1 of Eupithecia insigniata. Lineage (NCBI taxonomy): Eukaryota > Metazoa > Arthropoda > Insecta > Lepidoptera > Geometridae > Eupithecia > Eupithecia insigniata. The sequence goes on from OX402003.1 coordinate 3,588,948, forward strand.
GAAGGAAGCTGCTGCCCTTCCTCTGGTAGGTTCCCTTAGTCGGCTTTTACGACATCCACGGGTTGAGTTGGAGAGGTCGATATTCGTACGCCGCGACCCCACGGCTTACCACACTGAACTGACTGAACACTCATACATAATACTAAAATGTCATAGATTGCTGCACATCAATCGATATATTGTAGTGTCGCTATCTATGGCTGCAGTTCAGTACCTTTTTTTATCCTGATGGAAATGCGCACGCATGCCGTACTGCCACGGGGAGACGTATGATTATGTGGGACTTCCACCCACTAAAACCCTCAAGGTGTTCCGCTTCTGCCGCTTGTGGTGGGAATGTTTTCTCTTCCGCAAACCCACCGCGGCTGCCCAATATCGGGCCCCTCCACAGACATGATACTAGCTGCGCTTCCCTATTATATTTCTGTGGGCCCTTCACTGGGGGTGTGGAGCACCCCATTTTGCGACGCGCCAGAAACAATTGATGCGCCGCGACCACCTCGGGACCTTACCTTGCCAAATGGGCGCCAGACGACTCCGTGTCCAAACGCTCCAAGGTTCCCAAAGTACCAAGGTGCGACGGGTCTCGGCCAGCCGTGTTGCCGTCTGCGTTGGCACGACCCTATGGGTTCCTCATCGCTTCATCGCGGGTGACCAGGCCGCGATTACTGAACCCCCCGCCACGGCAAGGCGGGAACCCTTTGGTGGGGACCAGTCCAGTACCTACCCTACCATTATTAATAAAGGTGTTGTTTCTCCTTTTGATTTCTAGCTCATAAATCAAATTAAATCACTATCTTGATAAAGTCCTATTTATTAATAACGTTGATAGATTAACCGTTTTGATATTTACCGCGAATAACATTGTGAATGGCAACATTGGTTTTTGGGAGTAGATAAGTGTCATTTGATCAAATGAAAATATCACTAAGTATCTACATATTATAAATCAAAGCCCCCGCCGCGTCTGTCTGTCTGTCTGTTCGCGATAAGCTCAAAAACTGCTGAACGGATTTTCATGCAGTTTTTACCAATCAATAGAGTGATTCATTAAGTTTTAGGTTTATAATTTGTCAAGATTTTGTGTAAATTTATTGAAATATAACAGTAATTGTTAGAAGTGTCGGAAAAAATCAAGCCACCTGGGAGCTGTCATCGTTAACCTCAGCCTAATCCCTGATAATATACCTTTATTTATGTTCTGCTACCCGTGCAAAGCCGGGGTGGGTTGCTAGTTTACAATAAAGTACAATTGATCATTTGGTAGGATCATTTGGTGGTGGTTTTGGTTCATTCAATTTACTTATTCAGATAATTATAAAATCCATTTTGTTTGTTGACTTATAACTAGAGGTGTACTTAAAACGAATAATAAATAGATTTTGTCCTTTTAACCAAACTATACATTACAGGACTGTCAAATTTTTCAGCTATCGCGGTTAGGATACTATTGCTGCTCCCGCGGGTTCTGCTGAGTAGTGAGGCTGACTTCTTTCGCTAGATGGTATCGAAAGTATCGGTGCGTGCCTGGGCGAATATGGCCGAGGCACTGCAGAATCGCGGTAGTCGCAACACTGAAATTTTAATACCAAAAAGGCACAAAATAAATAAATAATGCTAGATAATTTAAACACCATCATCTAGTCTAGCCCTAAGCTAAACAGAGCTTGTGTTATAGGTCCTATATAAATGACTACTTAAATCATTACACTTCATAGATATATATTTGTTTATTAAACATAGAAAACACCCAGAAAACCCTGAACAAATATCTGCAGATCTTACAATCATTTGTCACGACTCCCGAGGCAGGAATCGAACTCGCAACCACTTACGTCGCGTCGCACGCGGACCTTTGCTCGTTACGCCACATAGTTCGTCAGAAGTAAAAAGTAATATAAATAAATAAAATCATTTATTTTTCTCTCACAAAGGTTAATGCGACTTACAAAAGATAATGTTTACAGGAACGTGATAGACTCTAATCTGACTCTAAGCCTGCTTTGTGAGAGTGTTTTCAAAAAACATTTGACCCGTATTTGCACCACCTAACAAAGAAATCAATTCGAATTGAGTGCCAACCTAAAAGGTCTAAAGGAACCCTTATGCAAACATCTAGCTTACGCAGCTAAAATTAATCTCATCTTGCTCATCAAAAAAATCAATAATTCTGGACAATCCACACAGCCCCAAAGAAGCTCAATAAATCTATGGACCCGATTTTGAACACCGAAGCAAGTTTGTAAATTTCAGAAAAATCCGTTCTGGGTTCAGGTCCTTAAAGTAACCTCCAGGATTCTTTTCAGCCTCGTAGCTCTGGTGATTCCAGACATTTCGTCATGAGTGAACTAACTTTGACTCCGCACCATAGACCTTTAGAGCGCTTGTAGACGTCCGTTTTTTTCCGGACAACGTACTGTTTATTTTGCCCGACTCGCACCAGACTCTGGTCCAGCGGCAAATTTATTCGGTGCGTGTACACACACTCCTTTTAATCCATACAACACTGCATGTCCGGCAAAATAAACGGTCCGTTTTCTGGCGTAAACAACGGACATCTACAAGCACTCTTAGGGTGCAAATTTCTAACAACTAGAAACACGTGTTTGTTTATTTTGAGTTAAGAATCAACACTTAAAGTTTTGATGGACCAACAGTTACGATATTGAAGTTATTATTCAAATAACCTTTGAACCCATTTTAACTACCTTAGAGTACAAAAATCCGTTCTTAGTGGGTGCCTACGGCCAGCCTTGCTAATTTTTTTAAAAATTTCATTCTCGTAGCTCTTGTAGTTTCAGAGAAAAGAGAAAAGACTCACTGACTCATCAAAAATGAGTCAGTGAGTCTTTTCTCTTTTATATATACACTTTAGGAATTCCTTCCTTTCGCTACGCGACGTAATGAGCTAAGTACTGTACTTGGCTTGGCTAAGTGGGTTGCAGACCGAAAGCTAAACTAACGTAGTTTTGGGTTAGCTCGCAATATTGACGTAGTTTTTCATACGTACGTACCGTAAGAGAAACTGCGTCAGCTGCGCAAGCTAAGTTAGCTGAGCTTTTGGTCTGCAAATATTAAAATAATAATACTTAATTGCCATTATTATTATTAAATTAATTAAATTTTACTTAATTGAATCATCATAAATTTTCAGATATGTATATATCGAATATTATAAATTGTTCGAGAACCGTGTGGCGCATATTTTTTATAATGCACATACCTAATACAGCCGGAACAAATATCGATCGTACGAACATTTGTCCCGAGGCGAGAATAGAACCCGCTACCTCCTTTGTCACAGGCGGACCTGATGATGATGAACAGTGATGTTATGGGCGACCCTTCGTCGGCCACAATGTCATCTTCCATCAGGTGAGATTGTAGTCAAACGAAAGTCCTTCCGTACCACAGATTTTATAATACTATACTACAACTATGTTAACTATATTTTCCTGTATATATGTTTTTATCTACCCAAATATCATAAATCCTCTCTAATGCATTCAAAAACCATAGGCAATGACGAGCATTACCAACCAACAGAAATAAACGGAACTGTAATGAACTCATAACCTACTGAAAACCGTAGGTTATAGAGTTTAAATTTGGAACAGGTGTCAAATTCAAGTGAGTGTGCTATACTACATAGTATTTACATTCTAACTATAAATCGCACGACATTTTGATCTCGAGTGACACAAGAATAGTGACTTTGTTCGGTTGTCTATGATTTAAAAAAAAATACAGATATTCGAAACGCCGCCATTTCGAGCTGTCCATATCCCAATTAGTATACTTCGTAAGTAGCTGGAGCTGTCATTTGTTCGTTAGCTTTTAATTTCCAGTTACGAGTAGACAAATTTTCTGATAAGTTGAATAAGTTCTTTATTTCTGTCGAAAATGAGTGATAGTGACTCAGAATTAATAATTTGCTTCTGTATGTGTTCAATTTATTTTTTATTGCATTACACTGGTAACAATGCTGGTCATTTCCCTATGGTTCCTGAACCCATCATAGAGCCCTTATGATATTTGGGTAGATAAAGTAGTGTATGCAACTGTACATAATTAGGCATTACAGCACTCGTGTGATGCTATTAAGAAACTCGCCTTCGGCTCGTTTCTTAAACCCACACTTGTGTTGTAATGCCCTCCATTATGCACAGTTGCATAAACTACTATTTCATGGTGTGCAATAAAGTGTAATGTTATGTTACCATAGGTACTAATCGACTTCGCACGCGTTTAATCTATGAAAACTATATGGAATATCGTCACTTTCCATCGGGTTTTTAGATTGTGTACCAATGTTTGAACATTGGTCTATCGGCTATAAAAAAAAGCGTTTAAAAGTTATTTCTATCACATGGGAACTGATTAATGCGATAAAACGGTCAAATTTTTTCCAGGCCAAGAACTACGTCAAGAAATACGTAGAAATATGTATTACGTGAAGAAATAACAAACATCCATCCATCAATCTGAACATCCAAACTTTCGCATTTATAATATTACTGTGATGCGAAAGTTTGGTTGGATGTTTAGATGGATGAATGAATGTTTGTTACTTCATCATCATCATATCAGCCCATACACTTCCATAGGCCTCCTCCATACGACGCCACAAATAGAAGTCCAGCCGCCTCCATCCATCGACTCCCTGTGACCGCTACGATGTCGTCGGTCCATCGAGTGGATGGTCTCCCATGTAGGGAGGGATTTGCCATAATCATCACTATATGTTAATTATTTATTGTTCACTTAACAAGAAATGGATCGCATTTTACCGACTAGGTAATATGTTTGTAATAATGCTGTTCTTTTTTGAATAAATTATTTCATTTCATTCCAGTTTGTGACTTCTTTACTCCAAAACCACTGAACGGATCGGGCTGAAATTTTGTTATGATGTAGTTCTAAGCCTGGAATAAAATAAAGGCTACGTTTTGTTCCGTAAGTCAGCTATGTAGGATATGTACCTTTTAAACATTTCCATAGAAATACGTGTTCGAAGCTGCGGGCAGATACTAGTATGTATGTAATAAATTGAGTAGAAACTACATTGAATAAATACGTTGGAGTAACTCGAACTTCTAACTACGAGTAAACTGCTGTGAACATCAAACTTGAGATCGAACCGCATTAATCCACGCGTGATCGTTAAAGGAAAATAACTTACAGAAACTTCCCCTGATTTTCCCTCACGTTCCGGATAACATCTCTACATATAGTTAGACTAGCTTCCCCGCGGTTTACCTACGTTAAATATGAATTTCATATATCTAGGGGGATAAAAAAAAAAATTTCCGTTCATTAGTTTTTAGTGAATATAGACTTTTTGGAAGTTGAATAAATGTTACTTCAAGATCTTGCAAATGTCGCCATGCCAAAAATCAAGTAGATTGAGAGCTTTGTTAGGCCGTGAGGGGAAAAATACGAATATTCCCATATATTCATAAATCTCCCATGGGAATTTGACGTTTTACCAGGACAAAAAGTAGACTGTGTTAGGTGCTCTTCATCCTTTCAACTAACTCAATGCCAAAAATCAAGTCGGTTGGTATCTTTTCTGTTTTTAATTTTATAACACAGTTTTTTTCTAAACGCGTCTGAAAGTTTTCAGATGAATTTTTTGGACGGGCAGTAAGAGCAGGTCATTTAACCGATGCAGCGATGTGACTACAGGAATAATGGTCTTAGGAGACTATCCATATTAAGTTTTAGACTGGTATTGATAGGGACCAGTTGAGCTATCTGTAGATTGTTTGCAACAGCCTGCAGTTCAATTGTTTCAATTGTAAATACTAGTTTAATTTCTTTATATTATTTGAATGTTATTTTCCTTGTCAATAAAGATTTTATTCGCCAAAAAAAAAAAAATTATAGATAAACTTTCATAACCATTGACTATTTTACCATTACTTCGAATATTACATATTATTATATGTTGGAAGTCGCTTCTGCTATTTCATGCTTGTTTTATATCTTTAGATACTAGTTTCAGAAATGTTATATACTTTACTTTGAAAGATACCTTTATTCTATGTTCTTATTCTAAGTTATAATATGCTTGGTAATTCCCTAATTAGTTCTAATTTTATTTGAATTTGTGAGCTCCTAGCTAGTAAGTAGTCCGTAGTTCTTGTAAGTCAACTAGAGCCTAGATACCTCTACCTACCAATATTGATGAACATTATCAATAGACGTTGTAGATTGTAATAAAATACTCTCTGACTTTTCGTGAGACGTTGGGAATACTATTCGTGAGACGCTGCGACTGAGAACGTCGGAACGTGAGACGTTCGGAATAACCCCAAATTTCTGGTCTCTGTGATACAGGCTTTGCCTAGTGTGGAGACCGCAGGAAACCTGTACCTGAATTTTAATTTCAAGAAAACAAATAGTTAGTAGTTTTCACTGTCATTTTAATTCAAATAATAAAAAATATGTTAGCAAGAAAATAGGCATTTACACAAAATCTTTTTGATGCAAATCGATCCTGTTGCTTATATCTATTGATCTAAAACTTTTAATGGACCAACTGAGATTGGAGTACAAAAAAGTTAGAAATCGCCAAAAACTTTTCCCATACATTTTATAAAGAGTCCAACTCAACGTTATCAAAAAATCCCCCCTGTATATATAGGTTTACCAATACTTTAAACATCAATTTTAGAAGATCAGTTTTTCTGTATTTTTTTTTTTTTTGCCTTATCTCTGGACCTATTATAGCAACACAAGGAAGTAGATAGAACCCATGATATTTTTAATTTTACATATATGGCGTAGCCGTAGGCACGTCAAACTAGTCACACTGAACGTAGGGAAATAAAACCGCGATACGCGATAAATATCCGATAAATAATATTTTCATCCTTGTAAAACGCACTTTATATGTCAACATCATTGCAAGCTATTATAGACCTGTTAGGTAGCTGAAAAAGGTGAAGATTTTATAAAATTCAAACAAATCAAATGAGATCTATTAGTTCGAGTCTCCTTGGTAAATATTTCCAGGTTCCAAATTCAAAATCCTTTGGAAATAATGAACCAAGGGAATAATGAGATTGAATTTGGAACATCAAAATATCTTGGAAAAAATTAACTTAGTTAGAATATCCGTACAATGAGATTTTCGAATGCAGACTAACCTTCAGGGGGCCTACTCGGAAAAGGAAAATCTAAGTTTCTTTTTCGTTTTCGTGCAAAACGAACTCTTATGTCGCTTGCATAAGATTAGCGTTTGCACGAAAAATTATCAGAAACTTCGATCGATTTCGTTTTTACGAGTACGGGCCCTGGTTAAAGACGGAATAAAAAACTAATGCCGGGAAACACATAACTTACTTGCAGAAAGTCTGAAAAGTAGAGTATTATCCTCATGCACAAAGCTTTCTTCGTCTTGGGCGTGATTAAACCGCTCTCGCACTCAGGGTTCTAGAAACTCCATCGCTTCACTCGTGAGTTATTCTAGAATACTGAGTAGTCTTGGTTTATACTAGGCAAAATCCGATACCTGTGACTTACGTTACTGTGACTTCAAAATATCTGTGACAAATACCAGTGACAAAATACTAGCTAGTATTTCTACCAATCGCGTACAAATTCATTGTTTTACTGATTGAATAATATATTGATTGCAGCAATAGTACGTAACAAAAATTCCTCTTGAATTGTATGTGTATAACGCAATGTAATAACTTTGCTTACATTACGGCATACATTTCAAATTTCCAAGTATAAAATACTAGGTGTGTCTCATTCTGACTTAGTGATACTTTCAAAGAGAGAATATAGAAGCGATATTATCTAGCTGAAGCGATTTATTGCGTAGGTACATAATAAAATAACAACGATATAATATCGTGCACTCGTGACACTGGCATTGCCTGTGAGACAGTCACAGATATATTTAGTTTCTGTCACTGTGAAATACCGCCAATTTTCTATACCTGTGACTTTTATCAGTGACGATAAATACGCCTCAAGCCTAATACTGAGTTGCATTTGGGATACGATGACGTCTGTGACGCAGAACCCTGCTCTGAGCCCTCGGTGCATAATCTACTATTATTAGTCGTAGTCACCACTAATTTATCTGAGACGTTTGTTTGGATGTTTGTTATCTCATCACTGTCATCACGCTAAGACTGAACGGATCGGAAATGCATCATCATCATATCAGCCCATACACATCCACTGCTGGATATAGGCCTCCTTCATGCGACGCCACAAACAGCGGTCCCGAGCCGCCTCCATACATCGACTCTCTGCTGAAATGTATACCTAGGACTGGAATAAAACATTAGATCCCATGGGACAGAAATACCTCATCTTTATAACGTTTCCATAAAAACAACGCGTGCGCAACCGCGGGCAGAAATGAGTTGTTAATTAGCTATGTACGTCCGTTTTCGCCTGGATAAGCAGTATAGTATAAATAAATAATAAATAAATAATGCTGGACGATTCACACAGCATTATCTAGCCCCAAGCTAAGCAGAGCTTGTGTTATGGGTACTAAGTAACTGATATATACTTAATATAATACCATACCTAGATAGATATTTTTATTATACATAGATAACATCCAGAACACCATGAACAAATATTTGCAGATCGTACAAACATTTGTCCCGAGGCGGGAATCGAACCCGCAACCTCCTGCGTCGCAGGCGGAGCAGCGCCACAGAGGTCGTCAGTATAGTAAGTTTACAGGGAAAGCACAAGCGTCGTAGACGAACACCTTTTGGGATATCATTAAATTTCTTAGAATGCACTACCATTCTTCATCCTAACTAATATTATAAATACTGTCCTATTCCTTCACGCCCTAACTATGCAACCAATCGACTTGATTTTCGCATAGAGTTAGTTGAAAGGACGGAGGCACTTACATAAGCCACTTTTTATCCCGGTAAAACATCAAATTTCCATGGGGGCTTTACGGGAATATTCAAATTTAACGCGGATGAAACTGCAGGGAACAGCTAGTTCCCCATAAATACCGAGTTAGTGTCCATTTAAAGCCACTATAGGTGTCTAAAGCATCATTCGATGTCTCGACTTCGCTGATGCTGACCTAAATAAATATAACTCGATGGGATTTTTGATAAGAATTTTGGTACTCGTTTGAGTAAGTGAGAAGAATAATGATCAAAATCCAACCATAATGGAATAAAAAATCGAGGAATATGTATGTGAACATAAAAACCTCCTCCTTTTTGAAGTCTGTAAAAAAATCTACATTAAATAGAGGGAAAACTGTCTAAGCCTGCGTCTTGAGTGACGGCGTACCGCGTAGGCGTAATGAACGGCATATTAAACAAAAATGTTCGACACGTATGAATTTGTCCGGAGTACGAGCGGGCGCGGTAACTGCACAGCGCATTACACTGGCGGATAAGCTCATCAATACGCGTACTTTGGTTTTAAGTCGCGGTTAGTGAAGGGAGATCTCGATGGACGATCGACGACATCGGTTGCAGGGAGTCGATGGATGAAGGCGGCTCAGGACTGCTATTTGTGGCGTCGTATGGACCCCATGCGACGCCACAAATAGCGGTCCTCAGCCACCTATGTCCTATGTCCAGCATTATGGACGTGTATGAACTGATATGATAGTGAAGGCAGTGAAATGTTCCAAATTAATTTGAATGACTTTCTAGCTGGATATGCCCAATCATGATAACATACTTTCCATGTTTGTAACTAAGATATAATGTAATATTATTGTCGATTTTACGCGCGCACGCCTCAACTTTTCCGCGTGTACCATGGACATGTATCCGCGTTTACAATACGCCGTACGCTGTCACTCAGGACGCAGGCTAACTGTGGTACTGTGTTGTACTTGTACCAATAACTTGTCGGCTATTTTCGAAAATAAGCAGAGTGGTCGGAAAATAGAACGGTTCAAAGAAAGTTCTTTTGAATGATTTGATCAGGGACGAGGTAAAATATATTAGATTTTATGAGCTCCCATCGCTCAAGGAAAAACTACGCAACAATAAACATCTTAACTTCAAGTGAAAGAATCAAAGAAAACTTTCGCCCTACTAACCAAAATGAAGTTGGTACTCTACCCTATACACTCGCGGTTAGCTAAATCTTCTATCCTATCCTACTAATATTATATATGTCAAAGTTTCTATGGATGGATGTATGGATATTTGTTACTCTTTCACGCAAAAACTACTGAACCGATTTGGCTGATGGTATGGATATAGTTTGGGACCTGGATTATCATATAGGCTATTTTTTATCCCGATAAAACGTGGGCGAAGGCGCGGGCTGCAGTTGGTTATTATATAAAAATCTCGTGTCACAGTGTTTGTAAACAAACTACTCCGAAACGGCTTGACCTTTTTTATTGATTTTTCGCTAGTATCATGTCTTTGGATTGCTCTTATTATTTTTTGCGCCCTCACACGTCTCGGAATTTCCCTAATAACTCCAGAAACATTCGAGATCCCCTGATTATTGACATTCCCTGATTATTGAGCTCGAAATCAAAATGAAACTAAAACAATCACAACAATATTGTAAGGAGGTAATCACTAGATATTGTTCTAAAACCATTATCTGTTTTATGTTTCAAATTTACGGCAACGACGCTAAAATCTAAGGTTTTTTAAGAGAAACTCAAAGAATTAAAAGATTTCCCAAAAATTTACAATTTCGGCGGGATTTGAACACGAAATCCAGTAACCCGTAGTGCGTCGGTTACTTGATTTCGTAGCGCAGTCCCGTACTTGAGGAAAGGACGCGGTTAAGATCCCATCGAAATTGTAAGTTTTTGCGATATCATTTAATTTTCTAGACACTGTTGCTACTTGGTTATAGCAACATGGATATTTGTAAATTAGACTGAAAGCCTTGACTTGCTGTGAGATGGAGATCGAAAAGAAATAAATAATGCGTTCTTCTTCGCAACATGGCGTGTATTGAATCTCCGATAAAATACCAACTAAGACTCGATGGACATAGAAACCAACTCGCCGCCACCCTCCAAGGATCTGGCAGCATCAAATTCTCCAGGCTGAAAATATATAGTATCCCTGACCTGGCGACTCACTGGACCACACTCTCTCTACATGCCACAGACACTAGAATCGGACAGCAACCAGGATTTTGATAAGAAAATCAGATAGCCACGCAGCAGAATACATAATCAAAAAGAAACTAAGGATGACGTAATCGAGCCTTTACTAAAAGCACCAAGTTAAGTTGGATGGAGGCGGCTCAGACCGCTATTCGTGACGTCGTTTGAGGGAGAGGCCTATGTTCAGCAGTGGACGTATACGGGTTGATGATGATACTAAAATCACCTCAATGGGGCATTGAGTAATGGCGGTCTCTCTTCACAGACGAAAATGTTTTTATCATTTATTTTATTTTTTTAAATAGCCTGTTTGTCATGGTTACTTATGTACTTACATTTGACAATTCCCTGTGTTCTGTATATTCTTATCGTACAATAAACAATCTGAAACTGAATGTATTTCCATGTGAGCAGCCAAAGAAGACGCGTATAGGCGACCAGGCGATCGATTTTCGTAGATCATCGTTACCGACCACAGAAATCTAAATAATTATTATTTAGATTTCTGTGATACTGACCGACCGTTGTTTGATCCCCTATTCAAGGTCTGTTTTAAGTCTGTTCCCTATTCAGTCTGTATTAGCCTTCAATAAACTTTTCAAAGCTTCGAACTTGCAGCAAACGCTTCAAGCATAAACAGGATTGTACAAACGGACGTTACCTTGAGGGCATCCACCCGTAACATCACACAAGTTAGCTTTAATTCAAACTAGATCTATAGGTACCTACTTCCTACCTAGGCAATTATAAAAACAACTATCTATACATTCCACTCTGAACTAAATACATAGAGTACCTACTTGAACAACAGGTGACGCATATGCAGTCATCATCATCATCAGCCCGTACACGTCCACTGCTGAACATAGGCCTCCCCCAAACGACGCCACGAATAGCGGTCCTGAGCTGCCTCCATCCAACGAATCCCTGCGACCGCTACGAAGTCGTCGCAAATGAAATGAAATGAAAAGAAAAAATTTATTGAAAAAGAAATACACAATAACAATGGTTAACTCAATGTTAATCTAAAGTAAGGTGTTATCAGTTTCTCGTCAATTCACTTAGGTTTAAATTACATCTATTAATTAGAAATTGAAATAGGCATGTAGAGTTCAGGAAAGGTTCGTCTTTGGGGAATTACAAATTGTTTATAGTCATTGTCTAGAAATTCACTTACAGAGTATATGGTTTTATCTAGCAGAAGAAGTTTCACATTATTTAAAAATGATTGTTCACAAGTTATGAGTCGAATACACAATGGAAGGTTTTTAAAAAATGTAGGGCCAATAACTTCCGGTTGCTTTTTAGAGATGTATTTGAGTCTATGAGCAGTTGATTCTAAATACATTTGATGCCTATTACTGTATTTGCTTTGGCTTCCTCTTACCTTGAATTGAGACATATTTTGTATTACAAACTTTAATATTTCGTAGATGTATAGCGCGGCAGAGGTTAGTATTTTCAGATTCTTAAAATGTTCTCTACAAGAGTCTTTAAATTTGGCGCTAACCAGCACCCTTATTGCACGTTTCTGCATCTTTAAGACTCTTTCACAGTCGGTAGAGTTGCCCCACAGTATAATGCCATAAGGCCATAACCCATTAAAGAGTGTATATACGAGTAATAAATATCTTTCAGATTTAATTGGGATGTCATAGGGCGCAGTTGTTTTAGAGCATATATACCTTTAGCCATTTTTGTACAGGTAGAGTCTATATGATTTTTCCAAGTTAGGGCCGGATCTAATTCAAAACCCAACAGTTTTGTTAATTTCGCATATGCAGTACTTGAACATAATTAGCGGCGTGGACCACCCGCACCCCATCAGCTGATGTCGCTAAAGGCAGCTTGGGTTGGAGTTCAGAAACTCGTTTGAACAATTAGGGTCAGTTGACACTGAGACGCTATGCGACGCGACAAGAGCCTAGGGTTTCGCGCTGCGCAGTGCGAGGTACCTACATCGCGACGTCGTCGTTGCGTAGCGATGCGTCGCGAGGCATCTCGACTTGAGGCGCAGCGCGGCGTAGCACGGCACCGCCGCCGCCGCGGGGCATTTTCGTATTATCTCAATCAAATGTGTATCTTTTTGAGTAGTAAATAAAGTAATATTTTGAATCATTATCTTAAAAAAGGGCATTGCGTCGCGTCCCGTCGCATCTCGGTATGAGTTTGCCCTTAGCTTAGCCTAAACAAGCGCACCTCTTTGAGTTGTGAGTCGCGTAAAATGCGTTGCTTAAACTACGTTCAACACAAAAGACAACCGTTCTCATTTTAGGTCGCCATGTGGCACAAACAGAACTTTTGTATGAGCAATGAATGCAGCTTAAATTACGACTGTTAATTCAATATAATGTATACGTAGTACGCTTGTTTAGCCTAAGCCTAACTTTGCTTAAAATTTTATTGCGAAGATGCCATGAAACATGAAAGAACACTCCGTAAATCGTTTTTAAACCACAAACTATACTTAACTATATTTATATTCTTCAAAGATTTAATTAATATTTTGCTCTGGTTTCTTTAATTCATTCATTCAATTCTTATCAGCAGAGGGGAGTCTCGTCAGATAAGGTTGATTACATTTACGGAATAGGGTGTCTTTAGATACGATATAAAAACATACCAAACCCTCCTTGCGAAAGTGAATGCGATAGCCGTGCGTCACGAGATAAAAATCCGAAAACACACAACCGACGTGTGACACTCCAAGAGTCGCTTAGCTAGTCGCCTGGATGTAGCAACGCGATAACAGATCCAGACTTTGAAGAACTTTTGCATTGTATTCATTTATTTCATATAATTAAATTCATATCACATATACACAAAATTAAATAAAATTCAAAATTACACGTCACTAAACTAAAATTAGGTAACATATTAAAGTTATTAGAATGAAAATAAGTTAGATTAAATTAAATTAAATTATATTAAATTTATGTTTAAGCCGCACGATTAGCTATCTTCGAAGCAACCCACTAAGCTCCCATCGACTTATTTTTCAACTCGCTCGCGTGAAACTCGCGAGTGCGCGCGAGTTGGCACCTTCCGATTTTATCTAATTTTATTGTCTTCCACTCGCGAGTACATGATAAACGAGCTTTTAGGTAGCTCGTCGTGTAGGTTAGTGAGGCGAAGAGAAAACACTCGAACACATTCACTTCAGTTTATTATGAGCTTACATGAAAGTTTATTTACAGAAGGAGTAGGTAAGCGACAGGTAGAAAATTAGGCACAGAGAAATAGGATAGTTCACACTAGGTATAACATAGGCAGGTATAGCAAGCAAGCTAGAAATAGATCGCGGACCGAACAAAGGAATTTGTCGATCAGAGGCGCGTGCGCTTCGCGTTCATGAAAGGCTGTGACTGCGGTCGACCGCGCCGCACGCGCATTGGAATGCAGTGGCCAAGCAAGAACTGGTTTCTCAGTTCCATTGTACTCGACGGCGAGCGGGCGTCGCGTACGATATTTTAACCGATGTATAAAAAGGAGTGTTATGTATATAATTATTATCTGTTTAGCTACTTATCTATTTATTCTGTAAATTGTGTAAATATGATGTAATATATAAATAAATATGTGAGTTCACCACAAGCTTTTGTATAATCAGATAAATAAACTTAAACTGCTAAGATATATTGTAGAAGAGTTCCTCATCTAAAGTACCAGATCAACAGAAATATAACGGAGGGTGCGCAATTGCAACATTTGCAACGCGCCAACCTAGATTCCTATCTAGGCGCTCGCAATGCGGCCCTGGCCGTAGCGAGAGTCAAATTCAATCTCAGTTTTGATTACTGGCCATTTCAGCTTTTTCAATTTTGTTTTTTCAATCTGAATAAATATTACGCATTTATAAATTGAAATTAAATTCCAATTTATTTTTCAACATCTGAAGTAAGTCCGTAAATAAACGTAAATGTGTCAATTTTTTTCCAGATGAAACTAGGTAGGTACTAAATGACTAGGTAGGTACCGGACCTTATGAACAAAATATTGGCTTGTGTATTCTGAGCACTAAAACACTATTTTCGCGCTGATTTGAACTTAGCTCTGATTGAATAAAATAAAGCACTTCCCAAGAGCTTTCAAACGACACGTCATGTTTCATCCCTGTTGGATTATTTTTTTTAAATTCGCTCTTGGCTTCATATAAAATTGCCTATAGGGTTGTATAGTAACAATAAATAATAATAACGTGCATAATTATTCTGCATCATGGTCCTTTGCGAGGAATTTCTGTCCAAATAGTATTTGTAGGTATTTGAAAAACGCAAACATTCGCATATTTAGCCCGAACGAGGTCATTGTGTAAATTTATGCACGGGCAGTATTTTTTCCCCCGAAAGGGGGATGCAAAATAGTTGCAAAAAAGGGTCATGTAAATAAATAGTGCCAATTCGTAAAAAATACTGTGTTTTTTATGATTCTATCGGCAGATGACTTGAGATTTTCTCCGTGAAAGTATTAAATAAAAGGGTTTCCTTCACATAAATTCAAATGCAAATAACACTTTCTGGCATTCTGAGGACTCGGGTGTGCCATATCTCTCCAACGTCTCCGCTGAATGCCAGCTGTAAAGTGATTCCACGCCCACTTCCCACAGTCGTAAATAAACGAAACGTTTTCATTGTTTCAGCTGGAAAAAGGAAAATGTATTATCTGCGCACGAACACCTGAGATCACCGCATGATGATAAATGAGTCTCTGGACGGTGGAACAGGAGGCGCATATAACAGTTCGCCGGCAAGTGCCGTCGAAAGTAGACTGAGCGGACCATCCAACTCATCATGGACCATAGACTACGATGCAGCCTGCAACCCGACCTACGAATCGACAGGGGACTTCCTCTCTTCCCCTCTCTTCCATTCAATAGTCTCTATAATGTACGGCGTAGTCTTCATCCTCGCACTAACGGGAAACGGACTCGTTTGCTTCATCGTGCAAACTTCTCCGCGGATGAAGACAGTGACGAATTACTTTATAGTGAACTTGGCAGTGGGGGATATTCTGCTGACGTTGTTTTGCGTTCCGTTTACGTTTGTGTCGATGCTGGTGCTGCGGTACTGGCCGTTCGGTGCAGTGATGTGTAAGGTGGTAAACTATTCCCAAGCGGTATCGGTGCTCGTGAGTGCCTATACGCTGCTGGCGATTTCGATCGACCGCTACATGGCGATCATGCACCCGCTGAAGCCAAGACTTGGGAAGACGGCCGCCAAGTGCGTGGTGGCGGCCGTGTGGTTGGGCGCACTGGCCACAGCGGCGCCCATAGCTGTTGTTTCACAGCTGAGGAAGCCCACAGAATGGCATGTGAACTGTCATGCGTAAGTAACCCATTTCTTAATACTGTACTGGATACCTATATCACCGTCGGATCGTAGAATTTGTAGAAGGTTAAGGGAGAGGGCGTTAGGGGGGTTAAGCGGATTACCAAACGAACGCTGATTTGTTGAGAAATAAATCATATGTCCACAAATGATATTTGAAATTCTGCATATAGTCGTAAATCCGTATGTAAATAATACAATAAATCTATACCGGCTTTGTGATGAAACTTTGTTTTAACATGGTACTGGGAAACACGTACCAACATGACCACAGTAAAACCAAGGGATAGGCCACCGCACCGCCCCGCCGCGCCGCGCCTCGCGCCGGTCCAATAGTTTGAAGCTAAAATAAATTAAAATGTTTAAGATCCAGTAATTAGAAGGCCGTGGGGCCGCGGCATAGAATATTGACCCCTCCAACTCAACCCGTGGATGTCGTAAGAGCCGACTGAGGGAATCTACCAGAGGAAGGGCAGCAGCTTCCTTCTGAGTATTTTTCAACACCAACACTGCGATCACCAATCCGCCTGCCAAGCGTGGTGATTATGGCAAATCCCCCCCTACATGGGAGACCATCCACTCGATGGACCGACGACATCTTAGCGGTCGCAGGGAGTCGATGGATGGAGGCGGTTCAGGACCGCTATTTGTGGCGTCGTACGGGGGAGGCCTATGTCCAGCAGTGGACGTGTGATGATGAATTAGAAAATATTGATATTTTACCTATACAATAAAAATGGCTGTACGGGTCACCCTGAACATTATGCAATAACTATGTATCAAGCTGTGTGCGGCAATGATCAGCATTTTATGTACTTTATATCAATAAATTCAGTCTGCAAACAATCTCCGTGTCGTTCGGTCATTTACTCCCATCTTAAGTTCTATCAAATATCAAATCAATCAATATCAAGGTACATGGTCACATAGGCCTGTACCTACGTACAATGGCTTCAATGATGATTAAATAAAAACTAAAAATATTATATCTCAGCAACCGTGACACTTAGGACATTAATTTTACCATGGAAATGTAGCTCATGACCACCCCAACTCCCCAAAAATTATGTTCTTTTTAAATAAATACTAAATATAGGTTCCAATACCAAACACCTGTATATGAACCATGTTGAAGTTTTATATAACTAACTAGCTGACCCGCCAAACGTTGTTTTGCCTTCAACCCTTATCACTTAGAGGTATGGAAAATAAATAGTAGCCGATTTTCAGACCTACTGAATACGCATATAAAATTTGGTAAAAATCGGTAAAGCCGTTTCGGAGGAGTACGGTAACTAACATTGTGACATGGAAATTTTATATATAAGATAAAGCCTCCCTGCCTGTCAAATTGGGAGGCTTAGGTATCCGCAAAATTTCAAGTGTAGCCCTGCCAGCGTTCTTGTCTTCCGTCTACAGCACTAGTTCTTTAGTGGAAAAAATTTTAAATCCGTCTTTGGTCTCACCTGGAAATTCATTCGAAATTTCGTTCTTAGACGAGGCTCGAATGGCTTGGCATAGTGCTTGCCCTGATGCTGCTCCCCCAAAATCTCTTTTGTCCCAACGGCAATGGGACGGGCCTCTGTGTGAGTTGACACGGAATTGTTTGTTACAAACGTGCTCCAGCTCTGCAGATCGTGCCCGTCTCCTGGCCGTTTCTAAATGGGAGTCAGGACATTGGTTGCAAGCACTTCCTTCATATAATACTGGCACTCTATTGGATCCCGTAACTTTCCGTAAAGCAACATGTCTTCGGTTGGGTGCAAGGTGTTGCGCGCCTCATCAATGCCAGTGCGGTACTGTTGTCGAACAGCTTGGTCATCACGGATTATCGTGTACTAGGGCTGCCGGTCGGATATCTCGCCATGCCAGCCTTAACGACATCATCCGGCGGGCCTTTGTCACCGCTAACGTACCAGCTATTCTCGAACCGAATGGTCTGTTGCGTGACGATGGTAAGAGGCCCGACGGCATGACTTTAGTCCCTTGGGAGCTGGGCAGGCCTATTGTGTGGGACGCTACATGTGTCGACACACTTGCGCCTTCCCATCTTTCAAGGACATCCGTGAGGGCTGGTTCAGCGGCAGATTTGGCCGAGGATCTCAAGAGGCGCAAATATGCAGGTCTCGACAGAGCCTACACATTTGCTCCCCTTGGAGTCGAGACCCTAGGTCCGTGGGGTACCGAGGCTCTCCGGGTTTTCAAAAAAATATCTGAGCGCCTGGTCGAAGCGACGCGTGACCCGAGAGCTGGTGAGTATATGGCGCAGCGCATTAGCATTGCCATACAGCGGGGCAATGCAGCCAGCGTCTTGGGGACGCTTCCGACTGGTATTGATATGGACCAGTTGAGCTATCTGTAGATTGTTTGCAACAGTCTGCAGTTAGCTCAATTGTTTCAATTGTAAATACTAGTTTAATTTCTTTATATTATTTGATAGATAAAGTTAAAAAAGGAGTTTTGTATGTTAAAAAAATATACAAGTTAATGTTTTAAAATGGGAGTGGATGACCTAATCCGAAACCATTAGAGGTAGAGAAAGGTCGTGAAAGGGAGTCCCATCTCAAAAAACCATCCTGTATATCTATGTAATTCATAGTAGGAAGTATAGCAGTTTGACGACCGATGTGGCGCAATGGACGAAGGTCCACCTGCGACGCAGGAGGTTGCAGAGTCTATTCCCGCCTTGGGACAAATGTTTGTACGATATGCCAAAATTTGTTCCGGGTGATCTGAGTATCTACATATGTAATACATTATATTGTATTAAGTATATCAGTTACCTATCTAATACCCATAACACAAGCTAACTCGCTCTACTAAACTTGGTCTAGATCACCATCAATAGATTATGCACACAGCATCCTGTGTGAATAGTCCAGCATTATTAATTTTATTTGACATAAGTAACAGATATTATAAGCTGAAGAAGCTACGGCTCATTAAACACCGTTTTAAACTAGCTCAGGAGCATATGGCGGACTCACTGTCTGTGAAACTATAACAAATGTTTTTTTATTTTTTTTTTTTATTTGTCTTTATTCATTTTATGGCTTTGTGCACAGAGACGTATGCCTGGAGGTGTGGGAGAGGCCGGCTCAAAGCTCACAGTACACTTGTGCCCTGCTGGCTCTGCAGTTCGCGCTGCCATTGGGGGCGCTGGTGTGCACTTATGCACGGATAGCACACGTGGTGTGGGGCGGGCGGCCTCCAGGCGAGGCGCATTGTGCGAGGGACTCCCGCATGCAGCGGTCGAAGAGAAAGGTGGGTAAGAGTTATCCACATTTAACCATATATAACTAATATTATAAGTAATTGATGTATGGATGTTTCTTAATCTGTCACAAAATTTAACATAACTTAAATTGCTTATTAACTAATATAAAAACAGCTCTGCTTAATGCTGCATCAATAAGATGAACTGATTGGGCTGAAATTTGGTATGGGTATAGTTTGGGACCGAGAATAACATAAAGGCTATTTTTATCTTCATAAAACGTGGGCGAAGGCGGGAGCAGCAGCTATAGTCACTACATATTACTAGAAACTAACCTAAAAATAATCGTCGTTACCGTTTTAGTTTCATTCTTCTGATTTCTCAGAGACTAACAACGCGTGTTCTGTCTCGGTCTAGAATGGTTCTGGAGTTATGACGTTTTAAAATTTCCTTGTAGCCTATGTATTTGGCTACATGCTTGGTATCTAAATTATCTGCAGAAAGAGCTCCTCCTTCATCATTTAGATACCCCACATGATGGGTTGATTCTCCCTAAATACGGAGATATGGCATGAACGATTTTTTAAGCGTGGGGGAATTATTGCTCTATGTGATACCGGTTCATTCTCCTGATTTCATAGACCCAACAACGACGTCGACATTTGAGTTTTGTAAACCAACAAAGCAATGTCTGTGTAAGTATACGACAAGTACAATACAATACTATATGTCACGACTGTGACCGCGACGGTCGCAGGCTCTAAGCCTACAAGTTTGCAATGTAAAGACCTTCTTACAAACATTGATTGGGTATGGCGACATTGAGCTTCATCTTCTGATCTTATTGATCCCACAGCTGGGCAAAGGTATCTTTATCCCTTGGTAATTGAACAGAATTCGCCCTCTCTGATCATTGAAGACGAACCGATAAACAAACAAAGAAAAGCTCTAGATACTTATTTGTCGGCCCACGCAGGTACAAGGCTTTGTTAGAAACAAAGGTAAGTAGCGGATTTACAACAGCCCTAAACAGATAAAACTGTGCCTCAAGGCTATTTCCAGTGTTGCCAGCTGTAGGAACCCCGATAAAGTGGTAATAAAATCCGCATTCAGTTGTTACCTATACCTCATCAGAAAATATATTATTATCTACGTCCGTCCCCCACACAATAGTCCAAAAAACATAATATCAAATATAATAATATCTTTATAGTGTGTTAATTTTCTAGTTCTAAAGCTTTTTGTTTCTCGAATAAATAAGTAAATTAATTAATAAATAGATAAATAAACAAATTACATAATTAATAAATAAAATATTTACTGTAAGACCGTCCTTGGTTTTTCCATAATCACCGCAAGCTTAGCGTCTGGCAGATTGCTTAGCTGCCGCTTAGATTCCAGAAGAAGAAGAAGTTGCCTGCCCTTCCTGTGGTGACTTCCCTTATGCGGCTCTTAACAGTTTAAAGGGCTGATGTGAGTTAGAGTGATCGGTTCACTGCAAGGCCGTCACTTTATTGGTTGCCTTTACAAAATTTTCATGGATAATTAAATAAATAAATATATAATGCTGGACAATCTACACAGCATCATCTAGTCCCAAGCTAAGCAGAGCTTGTGTTATGGGTACTAGATAACTGATATACATAATAAAATACATTACATAGATATTTTTTACGGTTATTTCTCATAAGAATTTACAAAATTCTCTTCATCATCATCATCAGCCCATACACGTTCACTGCTGGACATAGGCCTCCCCCGTACGACGCCACAAATAGCGGTCCTGAACCGCCTCCATCCATCGACTCCCTGCGACCGCTACGATGTCGTCGGTCCATCGAGTGGATGGTCTCCCATGTAGGGGAGGATTTGCCATAATCACCACGCTTGGCAGGCGGATTGGTGATCGCAGTGTTGGTGTTTAAAAATACTCAGAAGGAAGCTGCTGCCCTTCCTCTGGTAGGTTCCCTTAGTCGGATTCTCTTACTGAGAACTTAAAAATTTAACTTAGTCTAAATATTGTGCCCTAATGCGAAGTTCGCTTAAACTAAAATGTAAAACATAAGACTAATATTGACAACAAAAGATATCTATTACTATTTTTTCTCTCTAAAATGCCGGTAGTTGACGACTTCAAGTACAATGGCTGCCAGGGCTAGAAATGTTTTGAACCAGTTGGGCCACAGTGCATAAGACTTTTTTAACTGTACATATATAGACTTTTTTTACTATACATAGAAAATACCGAGAACACCCGGAACAAATATTTGCAGATCGTACAAATATTTCTCCGAAGGCAGGAATCGAACCCGTAACCTTCTGCGTCGCAGCCGGACCTTCGCTGCCGGTCGACATGTTTTTTTTCGGACTTTCTAAATTTCCCTATCTACAAAAAATGCATTATTCTGGATTTTAAACATAAGAAAAAACAAGAATATTTAACTATTCCATTGCCGAAACCTGCCAGTCTTTCTTGAAATATTTGCTAGCACCCAGTTGGCCAGATCCGTTGGTTTTTCACCCCATTGGAAAGACGATTGGAAGACTAGTTATATAGATTATAAGGATTATATATAACTCTTACGATCTATACCAAATCCCCGAAAATACTAACGAAAGTGACCAAACCAAAATGTCCAAATGATAACTAGAAATACTGGACATTGGCAGTTGGCACCGCCAGTATGGACCTAAAATCCCGTCCTAATCCTAAAAGGTTATATAAAGATACGAAAGCTTTCGTGTTTTTTTAGGAAAGTACTTTCATTGGAAATGGAGACCGAAAATCATTTTCTCGGAGACTATTACGCGTTTTGAAACGCGCGTTTTGGTACAAGTAGCGGCACGTAAGTCTAGCGCTGAGCGATAAGCGGAGGGGATCGCTACGCACGAGTAATTTACCGCTAGCCCCGCCCAGGTTCCTTATTTTTTAGTTCTGCGCAATAACGATCAGCGCTAAAGTTACGTGCCGCGATGTATAACGCGCATTTTAAGAAACTTCTGGAGCGATACAAACGTACAGTACACTCAAATGCGCGCTTCTATTCAAGCGTGATATTTTTTCGTATGATACGTCAGGTTCAGTATCAACGCCCAAAGTTTAGTGGCTCTTACATAATCGTCCTCGGCACCTTTACGAAGTCACTGCCTAGGAAGTCCCATCAGGCACTACACAGTAGCATTAAACATAGAACTACACTGGCTTGAGCCAAACAAACAACTTATTTAGTTAATACCTATTAGAATTTGTTATTTACTTTACCTACATATTATGTACTGAGTACGTTATAAAGTGGTTATATTATTTTAAAGCTAAAGACATGAAGATAAAAGTAGGTATTGAGTTTGTAAGCTCTACTTAAGTAAATATTAAGACAAGAGTGAACAGGTGTCTTCTAGACCTTCGTGATACAACAACATCGGCCACATCGTCAGTTTCCATCAGGTGAGATTGTGCTCAAACGAAGGTCTATATACTATTAAAAAAAAATAGTCTTAACCTTTAGGCGCAGATAGTATCATGTCTGTGGTCTTAACTTACATTAATCAACTTATAGTGTTATTCAAAAAGATAATCCGGCGATTACATTTTAATTGTAACCAAGACAGAACTGTTCTCCATTTTTCCTCCACAATCAAGCAGTCTTTTAGGTTTTATATGCGAGGACACATAAATGATTATAAGTTATTATTTAAGTGTATTTATAAAGTGTGTAAAAGTGTTTGTTCTCCGAATATAATTAATAAAATTTATTGACGTCGTTGAGTGGGGTTATCTATTATATAATAAACGCCAAACTCTTTATGTTGTCACCGTCCAGCGCCAAAACTACATATGTTCAGTTTAATCGAGTTCAATTTGTGTGACATGACAGCTCTTGAACTCAGTTGTATGGGCTAAACGCCGAAAATCGGGCGTAAACTATAATCATCGAAATATAAGACACAAAAAAGGTAGATTAACATAAAATGTTTTTCTATTCCGTACTGGTTGGCCATCTCTACCTATATGTTATTTGAAAATAGAAGAATTTAAATATAATTTTACTTACAACACGTTCATTTGTTTTCTTAGATATTATAGAGTATGTTTTTAATTAAAACGTTATTTTCGTTTTTGTTTGGCAAAAATTACAGAATTGAGTGAAGAGAAGATAATTTGATAAGTTTGGGGTAGGCAGCTTGATCATAGTTTGAGTAATAATGCTGGATCTCAGCGTTTCTTAGGTATCTAAAGTTGTAACTTTAATTAAAAATGGTAACACGTATGATAAAGGGGCTCAAACATTACGAGTTTCCAAGTCCGTAATTTTTCGCAATGTTAAGCGATACCAGTAGACTGGAGAGCCAATTCTGCGTATCACGAGAGACTTTATCGAGTGATACCCATTATTACCGGTAACCTGAGTTTATCCTAAAATGATCGTATTTGCAACTGGTGAAATTGGAACTTAGTAAGTCTGCCTTGATGGTATGGCTTGAGGGTATGCCTGGATATTTTTTGTTTATTATACAAATGTGTCGGGTAGGTGTTACCTTCACATCTATTGAAGTTTTTTTTTTTTCAAATTACGAAATCGTTTATTTTTTAACAAGTACTACACAGGTATAGTTGGTTACAAGTTGAACAAAGTGACGACAAAAGTTAAAATCAGCGGCGTAGTCTCTTCGCCCGCCATCTGATACGACATTAAAGTAGAGGTTATTGTAATTATGTATGTAGTACTACTAATATCTATGTAGGTAAAATATTGAATATAAAACAGGGAAGTACAATATCCCTCATAGGTCACAAGGAGATTGCGTACGTCTTCATTTCCGTCCCACCCCCTATAAATTCGCACTGTATACGTGTTGCTGTTTACGAGTAAAGTAAAAATCTACCTACCTGTGAAAACGTTATTCTCTTTGATTTTAGGTTAATTGGAAAACAGTAAGCCACGATGCGAGTGCCTAGTAGGTGTGTACAGTCAGCTAAGAAAATATGATTAGCTACTAGCTACAAGTAATAAATAAATAATGCTGGACAATCCACACAGCATTATCTCTTCCCAAGCTAAGCTGAGCTGTGTTATAGATGGCTGAGGTACTTAACATTATGTTGTTAGATATTTTTTTACACAGAACACGACATAGAAAATATCCAGAACAACCGGAACAAATATTGGCAGATTGTAGAAATATTTAAAAAGTATTTACAATGTTTCAATTGTAAATTTGTTTCTATTATTTGATTGTAATTTTATTTTAACTTTTCAAATAGATGTGTAAATTTAGGATATGTGACACAGCTTAGTATCGATCCTTCTTGTGTAGATATCGTGTTTTTGATATTTTCTTCTCACAAAATTTTCTTTCGTTTTGTGGGTAATGTTTACAACGCTAAGCGAAAAAACCCTAAAAAAATTTAAATAAGTGCACGCTTACATTTTTCATGAATGCATGCAAGATTCTCATTACACTTTATAACAATTATATGTATGTTATGATAAATTATAACTATACATATACGTATGTTGTAACTTATGTATGTTGTAAATTATAACTATACATATACGTATGTTGTAACTTATGGATGGAGGCGGCTCGGGACCGCTATTTGTGGCATCGTACGGGGGAGGCCTATGTCCAGCAGTGGACGTGTATGGGCTGATGATGATGATGAACTTATGTATGTTGTAAATTATAACTATATACGTATGTTTGTTATTATAAATTATAACTAAGGTATAATGATACCTATTACCATAATTAACAAAAACTATTTAATTCTTCATTACATTTCTTAAATCACCCCGAGTGAGAATGCCTATAATTTTTTTACTTACCGTCTATTTTGTTTTTCGCTCGTCATCTCAACAAATACTTCATTCAGGTAGGTACTTGTTTATAATATACTCATAGCTTAGTATAGATAGAATATACGGACGACTCGGATAGAAGCAATTTTCAACCAAGCGTTAGACAAAAATAAATAAATTATTTAATTGGAGGATATTGGCCGTTCTACATTACGACGAGCTTGGATCCGGTCACACAGGGTCACACTGACCTCCTATCCGGATAATGAGGCAAGGATCACAGTAAAGGTTCGTTAAGGTTTGAGTTACCGAGGCTCTTTTAAAAATATGTATATATCTGAGCGCCTGGACGAAACGACGCGTGAACCCAGAGCTGTATCTGGCGCAGCGCATCAGATTTGCCATACAACAGTCTACAGTTGGCTCAATTGTTTTAATTGTAAATACTAGTTCTAATTTGTTTCTATTATTTGATTGTAGTTATCTGTGTTAATAAGGACAAAGATAAAATATGACATATGTTAATTTCTGAAGCTAACTAAAAGTTTTATAAGAATTACGTAATTAGGGAAAGCTATTAGTCTGCGATACATTTTCGATAATTGCGATTCGTCTACTATTAATCCCTTTAATTAGGGTTGGTACGTGTTCTTTGAAAGATAATTGGACGCTGAAAGAGCTGCTTCATCGGTAAACTTTGACATTTACTGTATGAAAACTTCAGTCAAATAGCCAAATAAAATGTATAAGTTAGATTATTTTTTATAGAAGCCTTACCAAAGACGCTGCATAGTATTTTTTAGAAAAAATGAATGCCTGCAATTTAATCTCGGTGTGTATATCAGACGAAAAAATATAGTCAAAAACTAAAACCCGACTACGTAAAAAGTCTTAAACAAGCGTTCACTGATATCCTTGAAATTTTTTTTATATACTTAGTTAGTCGGAGGCTGTTTTGTTCATACTTGTATCCCAGGTATCGGATGGCCTCCGACTACCTAAGCAGGTATCAAAAGAAAATGATAAAGATAAATCGGTGAACGCTTCTCTAAGACTTTTAACCAGGGTTGGAAAAAAAACAGTTTTTTTTAAATTTTATAAAACAAACAGTTCAAATTGTTTTAAACAAGTGTTTGTTTTGTTTTTTTTGTTTTTTTTTTGTCCTTTTAAATTAATTCGACCTATAATGTTTCATTTCCAGACTAGATCTTTTGACTTTTCAAATTTTCTATAGTAAAATAAATATTGACAAAAAACGATCAATGGATAAACATTTATTTTATGTTGCGTATCTCTAATCACTACT
This sequence comes from Eupithecia insigniata, assembly GCA_947859395.1. Taxonomy (NCBI): domain Eukaryota; kingdom Metazoa; phylum Arthropoda; class Insecta; order Lepidoptera; family Geometridae; genus Eupithecia; species Eupithecia insigniata. The sequence continues at coordinate 3,615,706 of OX402003.1, forward strand.
AAACGATTTACATTCACCCTGAATGTTTCCTAGCAGGACTATACCGGCGGGGAAATACCTATAAACTATAAATTCTATTCTATGAATAGGGGCACCCCCAATATTTATTAATTAGTGATGGGCCGAATGTGGTTTGAACCGAATACGAATTTCGGCCGAACATTCGGTAAAAATCAAAAATGCCGAAGTTCGGTTTTTATTCCGCACTTATATGGTAACAACTAACAAACAACAATAAAATATACCTATAAGTAATTAATATATTGAATTTTCAAAAAAATTATTTGATTCAAATCATAAGACTTCCTAATTTAATAAGAACTTATTGAATTTGATTTTTTAATTCTAAAACTTAAGATTGAAATGTCGAAAAAGGAAACTGATAATGACAGTTAGTTACTTGATTAATAAATAAATTACCATGATTTTAAATTATGTAAAAGGCTTATTTATTTAATCAGGTATGAGTGAGTATGACAGATTTGATTTTTTTTATGTTTTATTAATCTTAAAATCAAAATTGTGCAACTATTTCACTCTTTTCTTATACCGAATGTTCGGCATTTCAACCGAATTTCGGAAGAATGCCGAAGTTAGGCCCATCCCTAATATTTATATTTAAATGAGGGGAATAAAATAACCACTATTCCATTCGACAGCCATCCATTAGGGACTTTCCTAACGGGACTTTACCGGCGGGGAATTACTTAATATGAATTCTATAAATACGAGTGCCTTTCTTTCTCACATTTCATTTCATTATTAATTCTGCGACTGATAACACCTCATAAAAATGTCAACTCCAGGACGCAAAAAGCATGCAATTTGGGAACAATTCACATCGATCCCCCAAGAAAATACCACACTGAAGACCAATAGGGTGCGTTGCAGAAAATGTAAGAAAGAACTAGTTGGACTTGTGAAAAGAATGGAGGCACACTTCCAGCAATGTAGCACCACCACCGGTTCTAACACTGACGCAAATCTTGACGCGGACAGGGACGTGGAGGAAGAGTTGTTGAGTGATGCTGGTTCTTCCCGATCTTCAGATAATTCTTCTGCTACACCCACATCTTCTGTTACTACTCTTCAATCTAAAAATGCCAGTACCAGCAGCAGCGCGTGCGTGAACATTTCAATGAAAAGATTTATTATTGCTACAAGTCAAGAAGATAAGAAGAAAATTGATTTACAATTATCTCGTTATATGTTTGCTACTAACACGCCTTTTAACCACGTAGAACACCCAGAGTTACTGAAATTAATGGAAATTTTACGCCCAGGATATAAACCTCCAAACCGCAAACAAATTGCTAGCAAGCTACTCGACGAAGTCTACAACTCGACTCAAGAAGCCGTAAAAAATGAATTGAAAAACAAAGTTGTTAATCTGGCAATTGATGGGTGGAGTAATGTCAGGCAGGACTCGATAGTTTGTGTCTGTGTTACCGATGTGTTGACAGACTCATCTCATTTAATTGATACAATAGACACAGGAGCCGAAAGCCATACAGCTGACTACTTGGTTAAAGTTACTACTGCGGCAATAAAACAATGTGAAACTTACAAATGTACGGTGCGAAGTGTAGTGACAGACAACGCAGCAAATATGAGCCGTATGAGACGAGATTTAGCCCAACAGGAAGAACTAGCTTCTCACGAGGATATACTTACATACGGCTGTTCATCACACATATTAAACCTTCTAGCAAAGGATTTGAATGCAGAAGATATTACTGATAAAGTTAAGTCGATAATGCGGTACTTCAAATACACTCACTTTGCATCTGCCAAATATAAAGAAGCTGGTGGAAAAGCAATTGTTATACCACAACAGGTACGGTGGATCACAATGGCTGACTGCTTAAAAGTGTTATTAGAAAATTGGCATATAATGTCAGATATATGCTTAAATCATTCAACTGCTATAGATCTGTCAATTTCATTGAAAGTAAATGACATGGCGCTGAAGCAACAAGTCCAGGCTCTCTACAAAAAACTGGAAAACATCGCAGTTACACTTGACATCTCCCAAAAGACATCCTGCTGTATTGGCGAAGTGACTGAAGCATGGATAGAGCTTAAAAATATGTTTGAGGGAGAGAATGTACGACTGCGTGAGACCGAGTATTCATTGGATGATTTAAGGAAGTTCAAAGCTCGTTATGAAATGGCAATGTCTCCAGCTCATTTTGCAGCAAACTTACTACATCCTAAGTACAGGGGTGAAAAACTCACGAGTGAAGATATTTCTGAGGCTTTATTATTTATAGAAGCTTATCACATAGAGGCGATGCCCTATGTTGTTAAATACAGGGCAATGACAGATCCCTTTCATAACTTTCTATTTGAAGATCATGTAGTAAATCAGGTCGGACCTCTCGAATGGTGGCAGTCATTAAAAAAACAAATTAATGGTCAAACAATGAACTTAGTGGCTCAGCTTCACACTGCTGTAGCTTCAAGTGCTGGAATTGAAAGACTGTTTTCAACATTTGGATTTATTCATTCTGACGTACGAAATAAACTGGGTACAGAGAAAGCTGCAAAACTTGTTACAGTTTTTAAATACCTTAATAAGGAAAAGAAAAAATAATTGTTATCTTGATCTTGTCATATTGTCTTACTCTCCTGACTGACAAACAATTTTGATTTTATAATGTTTATTAAATATAGGTAATTTTGTTTGTTATAATTTTGTTTTTGATTGATTTTAAATTGAAATTTTTAATATTCTATACTATCTAATGCATGTTTCAAAAATACGTGTTATCTTATCCCATTACCCATATAAATCCTGGTACTTGGTAGGTACTTAGATCTTTGTTTGACTGAATAAATAACTTATCAAAAAAATATTACTTTCATTTTATATCATTCATTCGCAATGAAAAGTAGTTTTAAAGCTTGTTTTTTTCTCATCGTTTTATACAATGTTTAAAACTTGTTTTAATCTGTGTTTTTAAACGTGTGATAAAAAACACGGTTTAAAATCAAACTGTTTTAAACATTGTTTTAAACATGTGTTTTAAAACCATTTGTTTTAATCATGCCAACCCTGCTTTTAACGTAGGATGGTTTTAGTTTTTAACTTTATTTTTACCAACTTTTTTGCTGATTACTTGAGTAGTTGAGTGAATAGTAAACCTTATTTAGCTTTGAAAATCAGTTTTGTAAAGTACAAAGAATAGCCCCACACGAGCATATTTACTAACAATGGAATTTTCGCCCCTTACTTAGACCCCGCTGACTCGTTAGACCCCAATATCGTTATTAATAGCCTTTAACCACCGCAGTATTGAGACGAATCAATTGATAACTGATTTGTTGATATTGGACTTATAGTATGAGCGCTACGTGTGGGAACATAAAAAGCTACATACTTAGGAACATACTATATAAATATACAGGTTGTATCTATACTTGGGGACCCAAACTCATAACCCTCATCCGTTGGTAGCCGAGTTAAAAAATTAAGAGTAGGTAATAATAATGCTGCATAATCCACGCAGCATCATCTAGCCCCAAGCTAATCAAAGCTTGTTTTATGGTACTAGATGTCTGATATACATAATACAATGCATACATAGATATATATTTTTATCAGACATAGAAAATACCCAGAACACCCGGTAAAAATATTTGCAGATCGTACAAGCATTTACCTCAAGGCGGGAATCTGACCCGCAACCTCCTACGCCGCAGGCGTACCTTCGTCCGCCGCGTCACATCGTACATAATAATGAACCAATTATACAATTATAATATAATATAAAGGTTAATTATAATATAAAATTATAATTATCATTCAATAATTAAGAGCAAATCATGGTAGCAAATTATGCAGGTGCTAGATAATGACTCCAAAACAAGTGTTCCTTCTCTTTTACTAACCTATATTAAAATTAATTCGTTGTAATAAAAAAGTAACTACACTCCAGCAGAATTGGATATACACTGTTTGTAAACAGACCACGCATACTTAAAATTCCCGCGTATTTTTATACATATTTACATTACTTGTGCAACTCGAGGACAAGCAATTGAGTTTTAGATTTAATTCGTTTATAAACATTTCAAATCAACTATGGCTAGGTTATAGTCTTTTTATGGTTCCGTAGTCAATATGGAACCCTGACTGTTTCCAGCTTCGCCATGTTTGTCCGTCTCGTTTCTGCCTGTCTACCTGTACAAATTCTTAGTACTTATAAGAAAGCTGTTACCTTAGGCCTTAATATTTTCATGATTGTTTTATGGGGCATCTCCCCTTCGCGTTATATAGAGATGATAATTTACGAGTGTAGAACATAACGAGCACAAGTCGACCAACATAAAAAATCTACCAACGCAACGTCCAAAAGTAAACAGGAAATTTTCGTACAAATTCTGTTGAAAAATTCCGATGAGACGCCACACGTAGTGCGCATGTAACTACACCACTACTGAACCCGCCACTGGGAGTAGTCCGACACGCACTTGACAGGTTTTATTGTAAATTACCTGTTGCTCGCGCCTTCGCCCGCGTTTTATCGGGATAAAAAATTGCCTATATAAACTATACCCATACCATGAGATGAATCGAATGGTATATTTCTTGTCAAGTCACAAAATTTTGGGACAGATCATAAGGGAAACTTGCCATTGTTCTTTCAGCCTAATCGTTTCAGTAGTTTTTGCGTAAAAGTGTAACAAATATCCATACATCCATCCATCCAAACTTTGACATTTATAATATTAGTAGGATAGTAGGATATATAGTAGGAAGTAGGATAGTTGACTTGTGATTTTTAATTTGTCCACAGATGGTGAAAATGATGGTGACTGTAGTAGCAGTGTTCACAGTTTGCTGGCTGCCCCTCAACGTTTTTATTGTAAGTCACCAACATCATAGTATTATCATCGTTATCATCGTTCACTTACCCACGGCTGTTAAATAGTCTTTCATTATGTAGTTCAAGGATAGGCAAAGTATGGCCCGCGGGCCACATCCGGCTCGCGAAGCGTATTGATCCGGCCTGTTAAAAAAATCCGTATTCGTAATAAATTGGTAATACATTAAAATGGCTTTTATATACGTTTACCGTTTTCCGAACCGAATCAAGAATTTTGCTCGCCGTTATTTCTTGTATTTGTTTTTTTTTTGTTTGCTTCTATTTCAATTAACTAAAAAAGCAAAAACTGTGGTGTTCGCTTCGCTCTCCTTTTTTTCACATCAACGGACGGATGTTTTTCAAGCGCTACCAAAAGTCTTAAAATCATTCACAGTTCATTTCGATGGCCGCCGATAGTCCCAGATTTTGTGTTTGTATTTATAATTAAACCACCACAAAAAGAAATATTAATACAAACTTTTCTCGATCGCTCCGCTCCGCGTCGTCATAATACGTGTATGAGACTACGATTTGCGTGAAAGAGTAATAAACATCCATACATCCATCCATACGAACATTGACGTTTATAATATTATATACTAGCTGCTGCGCGCGCCTTCGTCTGTGTTTTATCAGGCAGGATAAAAAATAGCCTATGTTATTCCAGTTCTAAAACTATACCCTGGTGGTAGTTTTTGCGTGAAAGAGTAACAAATATTCATACAAACTTGGATGTTTACAATATTAGTAGGAAGTAGGATAGGATAAGCAGAGCTTCTATTTTGGATCCTTAATAACTAATAGGTACAATAACTTAAACAATTAATAAACATATTTTTAAAAGCTATTATTAATTAGAAATTTACTGTGGTACTGAGTTATTATTGCGTCGTCGGAAACTCCGGCGGTTTCCATTCATCAACTTCAGCTGTGTGATTGATTTGTCGCACGCTCTACGGAACATCTTAATATTTTTTCTTACATACAAAATACAACTCGTTTCTATCAAGGACCGTAGAATTTTTGTTTTCATGATCTAATAATATGTAAGTAGGTATACATATCTTATGTAACTAGGTTCCCTACTGAATTTCTCATTATTATGAACTTGTAACTCTCCTTCACTCAAGTACTCAGATTTTTTAATTTTTATGTTGTCAGTTAGATAAAATTTTTAAGACACGTATTTTTCGATTAGTTAATTAATAATCGATATATTTTAGAAAAAAGGACGACAAATAACAAACCCAAATAAAAAAAATGACACAAATTAATTGGTCGATTTGTTAAAAGTTATGTCATTATAATTAAGTTGATAGACTTACCGGTCCATTTTTACAAAATTACAGCAAAGAACAATTTTTGTTTTCGTATTTTTCAAATCTTAGCAAGAGTCCGGTCCGGACTAAATTCAAATGTCTACCACATTTGAATTTAGTTTCCTAACAGGCAACACCAGCTAGTGCAATGAGTACTTTTCAATAATTATTGACAAAAAATTAAAGTGAAGAGAATATCAATATCAATTTAATAATTGACAAAAAATTAAAGTGAAGAGAATATCAATAACACCTTATTTCTTATTTGATATTAATAACTATGTTTATAGTATAAAATTTGACTTGTCTAAGTGCTTATTTTGTAAGCCTAAAGAAATAAAGTTATTGATTCTGATTCTGATTCAATGCGACCTTTAAAAAAGGTGCCATAGACTAAGATAGATGGCGATGTATGAAACTGAGTTTCAAAAATCTGCCAAAACATGTGTCTGAAAATGGTACTCGTTTCGTTATTTTATGAGAATGGACATTGATTTTTACTTTTATGCAGCGCCCTCTAGTGTCAAAATAAAAAGCGTGATTGTTTTTGTAAGATTGCATTGAAAAGCCCCCATTTCATGGTATTTATTAGTCGTTACTTTGGTTTGTAGACTACAACATACTGTGCTTTGAAACGAAATAAAATGAATCGTACTGATTTCAAAAGCGAAGTACATATGTTGCCTACAGGTACGTACAGGGGTAACCTACTATTTTTACCCACGATGCAGAATACTTCACAAATTAATTTAGATTTAATGTTTTCTTAAAGGTATGAAAATGAATACCACAAAATAATTATTTGTAGGTAGTTTCAATTATTCGTAGGTAGCTCAATACAGGGTGTTAGTCAAATTAGTGCACAATACCGGTGGAGGTTATTCACCTGCTGCTACAGATTAACTTTCACTAAACAAAGTAAGCCGCAAACGATTTTTTATTTTTGCCGAATTTTTTAACTGTCTCAAATAACGCCTTATCCTACGTACTTAGCCACTTATTTAATTTAATATTATTATTAAATAGGGCGACCGCTCTTTCATACTTTGCGGTCATTGTCGCCGCACTAGCCCCGTCCCTATGCAAAAGTGATAGAGCTATACGTGATTAAGAAACAGACTGACAATGAGTTCATTCCGCGCGAGTGGACCGCGCCGCACGGTCAATGCCCTCCATAATGTATGCCAATCATCTGTTTGGAGGGACTGAAGTTTATCGTAATACAGCACTTGCAAAATAAGGGTTTGTATAATTTTGGGTAAATAAAATATTGACCTTGGACCCCGTTTGTTAATTTTATATTATACTGAGGCACCAACAGAATATCCCCCCGCGATATTGTGCACTAATTTGACCAACATCCTGAATATGTAGGTACACCAGCAATGGATGACGTTTTAATAACAAAGACTCGTTATTTTAATGGTTAAAACTCGAATATGCACACATCTTTCCTGCAATAAAGCTTTTTTTTTATTAATAAAATTAGCTCGTGTTACGCCTTTCTCATTGCTAGCCTTATTAGATACCCAAATGAATTTTTGGATTACTTTTTCTTTTTAAAAATTATGTGATTAAGGATCTTTCGAAGAACAACACCTCGTTTAGAAGAACAAAACTCTTATCATGTCATTAAAAAATCCAGTTAATTTTCGACACAAAAGAGCGTGTTTATTCAAAACTTTAATGATTGAACGTTTCAACGAGCTTACATTGTGGTTCCTTGTTTACGTTCCATCACGGAAACAATGTTTGCCGATTTGTAAACACGAGAAGGTATTAACAACACAATCTGTATTCCAATGAGATTATATGACAACATAAATATATATTTATTTACTAATATTAAAAAGAGGTAAAGTTTGTAAGGCTGTGGGGGGTAATCTCTGGATATACTGAACCGATTCTATAATTCTTTTACCAATAGAAAGCCACGTTATTTGTGACTGTCGTACTAATATTATTTTAAAAGTAACTCTGTCTATATGTCTGTCTGTTACCTTTTCACGCCTAAACGGCTGAACGGATTTTAATGAAACTTGGCAAGCAGGTAGATGGTAACCCTGGGGCGAACATAGGGTACATGAAAATTTATTGATGATTAATTAATGATTGGTTAATGATTAATTAATGATTAATTTATTTCAAAACTGTTAATTGTCCTGTGTGTAAATGTAGTGGCAAATTAATTATGTCTATGTTTATGAAAAGCGCGTGCGAAGCCGCGGGCAGCAGCTAGTAGGCTATTATATTAACAAGTAAACATGTTTAACGGTCAACGAAGTCGTGATATCCCGTTCGTCCCACCAGCTTCGTCCCACAAGGGGGTACCCTTTCGACGGATAATACCATAACCGTAAAACGGGACAGCTAGTATTTGATAAACTCACCCCCGAATACTCAAACGATCAGATTTAAGCACGACTCAAGTGACGATTTTTTGACAGATTTTCATTGAAAACTGTCAAAATATTGCGACATAAGACGGCTTACATCTGAGTTGCGTTTGAGTATTCGGCCGTTAAACTAATGATTTAGAAATACCTGTTAGTTCTGTTCCTGTTGTATACTCTCAAAGAATACTAAGCTTTTGATGTGTTGGTCAATGTCAGTTATTTTAAGATCAACGATAAGTCACACATAAATCTAAAAATTAGATAATAGTTATTTGCCAACAAGTGGGCAAAAATGTTTTTTGTTGAACGTGCCGATATTAAAATTAAGCTAGCGAAGCAGTCTAGAGTCACGAGGGTAGCAAAAGTGGAATCGACTTTTTTGTGCTTTATACTACACCTTCGAGGAAAATAAAAAGCAGAATAAATATTTTATTTCTGGCGGTGTCATAAAACTTTCACTATCACTCGACGACATTCTGTAGAATTAATAAAATTTCCTACACCAAATTCAAAATTAGAAGAACTTCCTGCGCCAGCTAGTAATCACTTGGGTTCTTTTTCCAAAATATTGTTCGGAAATCGGAAGAGGCAAGCGGTCTTGAGTAAAAACTTTTTTTCGTTTGACCTATTATGAAAATAATCATAGCTACCGGCCGATCATTTAGGAATTAAAAAAAAATTACACGTTAGAAATGGATTTCCATACAGTTTTCCCCGCTAAATCGCGTGAGAAATGAAATTCCATAAAGTTTTTCCTCCCGGATTCCTATACACCTGCAATGAATTACTTTTTATCTTATATTTGGAAAAGGAATAGGCAACTTTCCGAGCAGGTGTAGTATAAACAACTTTTCACCTCGACTAGCGAGAAAATATTTCAATATTTACAAAAGAGGTTGAATGTCAGAAACTCATTTTGGTCGAGAACCATAGAGGGTAAGAATGATACAAAATACAAATACAAAATCATTTATTTCACATAAAAATATACAAAACAAGTCTAATGAAGCCCTGGTTTCTGTTTTAGTTTAGTTTAAACTGTATTACAGATAACCAGTCTTCCCTCCTACAACATGTTTTCTAGATTAAATTATGAAATAAGCAGTGTTGGCCTTACAACTACACTAATATATTACCTAAATGATATAAACTCTTTCAAACCGTAACGAACGAAATTACTCTTATCTATGAAGGTTGAACGTTGTCTAATCTCCTTCTACAAATAAAATTTTAAAAAAAACATTATTAATAATTTTCTTTCTTTCTTCCCTTCGATAAGCTAAAATAAGTTTGGCTCACAGAGATTATGAGACTCCCATATTAAATCACGGGCCTGTTGCTTGGGAAATTATTTATAGATGGCGCTGTTTGCCCAGTAAAGTGGTCTCTACAAGCTAAGTTGTCAAGGTATATAACAGATGGCGCTGCCTTCAGTGAAAAGTTGACCTCCCCTGGTGCAGACCGCGTAGTTTTTTCTATTCTTCAGCGCCGACCACAGATTATAAATAAATATAACACCATCAAATAGGGTGCAGAATTCTGAATTCAAATTAATTTTTTCAACAAGTTAAATAATATCCTTTATTTCACATGTGAAAAAACCGATTTTGCTCACTGTTAATGAGCTAGAGTGGTGAAAAGTTTTTTGTAAGTAAACGTAGGTACCTAGTGATCTTCATATAGGTAACGAGATATCTAGCCTAGTTTAAGTTCTTTTTCCAGAAAGATACATATCTAGAAATATGTAGGTATGCCTTGTAGAAAAGGAATGGTAAATATACTATTCGATAGACACCTAAACCTACTAAGCCGTAATCAAACGAGAGAATCCCTATAAAGTGAGCCACGGAAAATGTGTAGCCGATAGGGAGTGATAAGATTTATTTTGAAATTCGAACAATTTTTTACTTTGTTGAAAAAGTTTTGAGTCTTTTTTCTTCTTATTCGTGTTCTTTATCGAGTATTCTTAAACGATTATAATTATTGTTTTTAAATTTCAAAGATTTTACATAAGTTTTTGTAATAATTTCTCGACATAACATTGGTTTTGCTGAAAAAACAGTTGTAATAGTAGATTGTTTTACAAGGGACTAAACCATCCCATTATATACGAGGTTGTTATACTCCCGAGCGTAGCGAGGGAGGATGACAAGACCGAGTTATAATGGGTGGTTTAGGCCCGAGTAAAACACTCTACTTTTCACTTCGATTGCGAGAAAATAAAACAATTCAAAATTAGACAATTATCAGAAATTTTATTAAAAATTAAATGTGCAGTTAGAGCAATTTTGAATGTTTAGTGATATGTTTTTCCCGGGCAATTTTATTTCGGTTCTCTATGATTGGGATGTGATAATATTTTGAGTTGATTGTTGTGGAGTAAAAGTTGGAGAGACTCGACTCATGCTTGAGTTTCCTGCATTATTAAGATCTGAGTGCGGCTTCAGCTGAGTTGACATATTCATCCAATCCCGCGATGTAGATGCTTGGGGTTCTGTAATGTTTGGTAGAATATTGATTCCTTCCGTAATCCGCTGCGTGACGTGATACTTGTTTTGTATAGAGTTCTCTATATACCCTTCAGCCACTTGATCAGACCTCCATCCACCGTGCCGTTTTAATGTCGTTATATTCGCACCAGAGTCCGCCAACAGAGTCGTGGATGTTCTGCGGAAACAATGCCCCGTGTAGAGTTCCGGATTTGGTAAATTTAGATAAGTGGCAATATCTTTAGGCATGTTACCAAATTTATTTTTGCCTATGACTTGCCTTGTGCATTTACCATTCTGATAATTTAAAAAAAAAAATCTCGTTGAAACATTAGTGGGACGTAACTCTTGATAGGCTTTAACTATATTAAGGTATTCTCCACTGATGACAAATTTACGCTCTTTGTTTGTTTTCGTGTTCGGCAGACTCACAGCTTGTAGGTTTGTATCCGTTTCTACGTCTTCTAGCGTTATTATTGGCAACCTCTATTCCTCTGCATGCACCGCTGATTCCATAAATTAAAGCAACCTATTGAACAAAAAAATAAGTGTGTTAATAATCGTAATAACCTAGGTACATAATTTAGGTATGTAGGTAGGTATCTATTTATTTAGTTTGAGTAGAGTACATAAGTAGGTTACCTTTGTTGCCAAGTATTGTTTATTTGGAGCGTTATTTAAAAATGTTTCGATTTCTTGTGTCCTCAAGACTTTAGATTTTTTTGCCTTGTATCCAGTGGACAATTTCTTCGGTAAAGCCGTTAAATTTATATATTTTTTAATATCGACGTCGTGTTTCGTTTGTAAGGTCATTCTTAACATTGAATATGTGCTCCAAAGAGTCTACGATTTGAATTTTTTAGATAATTCATCAAAATAAGTGAGAAAAACCCCTTCTGTAAAAGAATCCACACGTTTCTCATCTCTCCATTTCATAAAATTTTCGTAACTCTTTAAATATATACCACGTGATTTTGTCGGCAACAGATTCTTAATTATTTCTTTGTCCTTTTCTTCCATTTGCATATTAGCATCTTCAATATCACTTGATGACATTTTTGACGTTCACAATTTGGAAGTAAAAGTCAGGAAGTTAAACGTAAAAGTTTGTGATGTGGAATGAAGAAAATTCTAGAGATTTAGCGCCAATACCATCTTTTGTTTTAAATCTCTATTTAACCCGCAACGAAACAGTTCGCATTCTACCGTGAAGGGAAGAATCAACCTTCATAAAACATCACCAAGGCGGTTCTATTTAAAAAAAAAGATTGACGGAGCACCAAGAAGTCGAGTTTTTATGTAAGAGAACGAATGCTTTGTACGGGCTGATGATTTTAGACAAAAATTAAAAAGAAAAAATACTTTTTAGCCCGAGGTATTAAACTCGAGTTTTAGGCCCGCTAAGCTACACTATTATAATACACTTTTTGAGCAAGAGAAGTGAAAAATATTTTATAATGTTAAAAAATGCGAGAGTGCTTGTAAAAGAACACAAAAAGTAAGAAAAACTAACTTAATAAAAAAAATCGCAAGTTGAGCTTCTCGGGGTCTAGAGTCACCCCTTTTCGGCTTAATACATACTTTACGTGCCACCCTGTATTCTCTCGTTTGATTACGGCTTAGTAGGTAAAGATGTCACCCTGTACAATTGATTGATCAGCTGAGTATAAGTGTGCAAAATACGAATACGAAAAATGTTTTAGTGAGCTTGATAAACTATTTCGCCTACACGTACAAAAAGAATGAACATAAATACATATATATTTTCCGTAAAAATAGCCTCTGTCATAAATAGTCATAACATCTCAAAAAAAAACGTTTGAAAAAAGGTTACTTTTTTCTCCCACGGAGCCCAGTCAGCTCCCAAAGTTGACCCACTTAAAAACAGTTCCAAAATTGGGACCCACCTTATAAAAAATAAATAAACGCGATAAATACGTATTTATCGCTTTGGGAGCTGACTGGGCTCTGTGGGAGAAAAAAGTAACCTTTTTTTCAAACGTTCTTTTTTTGAGATATTATGACTATTTATGACTTAATAAAAAAAGGCGCTTCACGCAATAATATTTATAATAATGTATAAAATAGTTCCTTTCTATCCGGTAGAGGCGTCAAATGTATCGATGGAAACGAAAACTTTTTCGTTATAACTAATGCATAACTCATACTAAGGATTCTAATACCTATACTATCACCTTACATCTTATCGTGTTTGGTGTCGACAGAAAACGAAAAGTCACGTTCATAATCAATGTCGAGGAAACGAGTATAGGGAGCGCTGATAAGGTAGGCACGTGACTTGAAGGCCTTATACAGGATGGTAATTACAGGTAGGGTGATAGGTGAGGTAATAGTAGATTGTTTTACAAGGGACTAAACCATCCCATTATATACGAGGTTGTTATACTCCCGAGCGTAGCGAGGGAGGATGACAAGACCGAGCTATTTTTTTGTTTATAAAATAAGTTAATTGTTTAACTTTTTTTGAGTTCCGTACCTAAAAAGGAAAAACCGAACCCTTACGATCACCTTGTTGTCCGTCCATCCGTCCGTCTGTCTGTCTATACGTCCTTCCATCTGTCAACCCTCTTTTCTTAGAAACGCGTGGAGCTATCGAGTTGAAATTAACATCAAATATTCAGGTCCATAACCTCTTGGAGCCGATTTATAAATCGAACTTCTAAGTCAACGCAATCAAAAGTTACAGTAGTTTCCGTCCGATTTTTTTGTAATTTCGAGGTCCTGGCCGGAAGTTTGCCATAGAGATAGATAACATCCCGGAGAATGCAAAAGTCGCATTCTCCGGGGATGTTATCTATTCCCGGAAAAGCGCGTACAACGCCGCGAGCATAAGCTAGTATCTACATTTATAGGTGCAACAAGGAAGTTCTTTTACAACAAAGGAACAAACCAATAATTATACAAACAATGATTTTTCAAAGAGGGGAACTCTTTTGAAAGATAATTGGTAAAAAACCAATGATAAAAGGAAACGTTCATGTCGTCGTTCGAGTCGTTTCATTTTTGTGTTTGGTAAAATCCAATTGGCAGAATAATTATTATCCTGCTAGACTCGTTTGACACCGGGAGTTGCTGAGTTGGCACGTTTACCAAAATTTGTTATCGAATAAAATGTATTTACTCTTTCTCACTTACTTCAAACGGTTTTTATGAAAATGCATAATTATGGGGTTCGAAGATTTTGGCTTTGTCAACGTCCGCCATTTTTTTATTATTTCAAGATGGCGGCGCACGTTTATTCCGACATATATCTCTTGAAGACACTAAACAAAAAAGCTAAATAAGTCACCATATTCCTAAAGTGTCATGTTACAAAGTTATTTGTAAAAACAGATCAATGGTACTCGTAATTAAAAAAAAAATATTAACTTCGATCTTTTTTGCAAATAACTCTGAAACGTTTCGCTTTATGACTATTTTTATTATTTATTCATTTCAGTTCATAAAAATCCATACAATCTATAGTGATCATATATTATATATTGTTTGTATAAATATCCCTAATCGGTCTATGAAGGCTTTATCGTGCGCCTCTATTTTGAAAAAAAAATGGCTGCGTTGCACTAAGCCAGGCTTCGAACAAAAATGTTCGAACTTTGGTCTCTAAACTTCATAGGAATCGAAGGATCCCATTTTTCTTTTAATTTATAATGGTAAAGCGTTTGACTACCTTCACACTTGAGAAAGTGAAGATGTGGCCTGAGATGGAGCACGCTTTCCCAGAAGGAACTTATTCACTCGGGATTTGAAGACTTCTAGATTGTTCTCTACCGGAAAAACAGATGCAGGAAGTTCGTTCCACTCTTTACCGGTACTTTTAATGAAAGTAGAGCGGAAGCTTTTGTTTCGCCACTGAAGTATGTCGACCAGGTATGGGATGTATTTACCAGCGCGTCTGCTTGTCCGGTGGTAAAAAGGGGAGGTCGGCCCTTTTATTATTTTTTATTTTTGAAGTCTGTATTCCAATCCATTCAAATTAAGAACAGTCGAATGCTCACTAAAATTAATTGTACGTACCAAATTAGTACGTAAATGGCGCGTTAACTTAGAGATTAGCGATAACTTCAGCTTGGCTGTTAAACCTTTTTTACCACTATTCCGTAGGTATTGGATACCTACGTTGTTTTAATATCGGAAGGTGCCAATCCGGTGATAACTTGGTAGTGGAAGCGCATTTTCATGTCTGATTACGTACGTTTTAATATATGTACCTACATAATTTATTTCTTAAAAGCAACCTAGTTCTAGTGAATAATGATTTAATACACAATAACATAAACATTAAAGAGATGCTACCGAAATGTTTATGACAAGTCATTATCAGCCCATACACGTCCACTGATGGACATAGGCCTCCCCCGTACGACGCCACAAATAGCGGTCCTGAGCCGCCTCCATCCATCGACTCCCTGCGACCGCTACGATGTCGTCCGTCCATCGAGTGGATGGTCTCCCATGTAAAGGGGGATTTGCCATAATCACCACGCTTGGCTGGCGGATTGGTGATCGCAGTTTTGGTGTTTAAGAATACTCAGAAGGAAGATGCTGCCCTTCCTCTGGTAGGTTCCCTTAGTCGGCTCTTACGACATCCACGGGTTGAGTTGGAGGGGTCGATATTCGTACGCCGCGGCCCCACCGCCAACGACGGCTTACGACAAGTGCAATAAAAATAAATCTTTAACACGCTACGTAATCTTGTCATTATTTTGACAACCTTTTTATGCAAAGTCGGCCTTGCTCATAGACTTAGGTTATTTTTTCTAACCGGCTATTTTAATTTTGATTTCAATGGGCCATTTGAATTTTTATTTAAATGACTTGCATTGTTTGAGTAAAGCACTATAAAAACCTTAGTCGGCATAAATTACCCTGCCAGTTACGCTATGATGGCCTCAATCTACATGTGTAGACGTGCTACGAGCTTGCCACGCGTGTAGACGTGCTACGAGCGTAGACGTGCTACGAGTGTAAATCTACTACCGACCGCTTTTTATTAGAAATATAGTAATTTTTACGTGTTTTCCTATCAATAATAGGTACAAGCTTTTTTTAAGTTTATGGGCAATTTCCTCAAAAAAAAAAACAATTCCAAAGATATTTATTGCGTCAAACATGGTATAAAGGTGTTATTAGTTTATATGATGCACTCATACATCACACTTTATTCTAGCATACAATAATTATAACTATTTAATTAGGTAACTAAGATCTTGCATTTTAATCATTATTTATGTTATAAAAATTCCTGTCATTCAGCCACCTCAACAATTTGATTTTAAATAAATAATTATTCAATAATTATATTTTAATGTAAGAACCTTCTACGAAATATTAGAAAACTAAAAAAAGGATGAATGAAATCGGTAAAGTCGTTCTCAAGTTATAGCCGAACCAAGAGAAATAGGGGTTCATTTATATATAATATTGTATATATGTATATAGTATAAGTAAGCCCTTGATCATTTAATTTCTTCTGTTTTATTATAGACCACGCCTCATAACTCTTTGCCAGACCCCCATTACGTCAATGTTTTCAGTACAATTATGAATACATGGTTAATACGAGTAAATTAAACAAGGAATCTGGTACAGGTCGGTTGGTCGAGTTTCGGGTCCAATCAAATTATTATGACGGTGATCGCATTTCGTCGGGTGGCGTAGCGTATCGATAGTATGTGTCCGGCTTAAGGAAGTTGTATTTCTTTATTCATCATCATCATCATCATCAGCCCATACACGTCCACTGCTGGACATAAGCCTCCCACGTACGACGCCACAAATAGCGGTCCTGAGCCGCCTCCATCCATCGACTCCCTGCGACAGCTACGATGTCGTCGGTCCATCGAGTGGATGGTCTCCCATGTAGGGGGGATTTGCCATAATCACCACGCTTGGCAGGCGGATTGGTGATCGCAGTGTTGGTGTTTAAAAATGCTCAGAAGGAAGCTGCTGCCCTTCCTCTGGTAGGTTCCCTTAGTCGGCTCTTACGACATCCACGGGTTGAGTTGGAGGGGTCGATATTCGTACGCCGCGACCCCACGGCTGGCATTTCTTTATTATTTACTTATAATAATGATTTTCCCAGGTGCTTTGGACAATGCACGCTGAAGACGAGACCTGGGGCCAATGGTGGGGGGTCCCCTACGTGTGGTTCGCGAGCCACTGGCTGGCCATGTCCCACTCCTGCTACAATCCTGTCATATACTGCTACATGAACCTGAGGTATCGACGGGGCTTCCAACAGGTTAGAAATTACAATCATTTACGATGTTTTTGATTGTAATGACGATGCTGTGACTTTTCGTGAGACGCTAGGAATATGCAACGGCTTACGTGATACATACATATGTATACTGCACTAAAACTAAACAAACCTCTGGTTTAGAGTGTCTTGACATAAAAATAGTATAAGTTTTTGATGTATAAAGAAATAAATACTAATTAGAAATACTTTTCGGGGGACGCTGGTAATGGAATAGGCACGTCTCACACGAGACGTTGGGATTGACCCATAAACAGAGACGTATACTTATATTAATTTATGTAGGACAGATATATTCGAACAGTCTGGAACAATTTAACTTATGTAATGATGTAATTTCTAGTAGGCTCGTTTTTCATATGAATGTTAAAATATTTGCTGAAGGTGACTTTCAAAGAGGATACAATAACTACGTAACTGACTTTTTTGCATTCGACATATTTTTTGGTCAGGCAATCACGACATCAAATCCTTCCTGAATAATGCACCACCAAGGAATCTATATACTAAGTTACATTAGTATATATTGTAAATTCCTTGTGCACCACTTTTAAAATAGATACATAGGTACTTTTTTATTTATCTATATTGTGGATGGACAGGCTATAGCTACTAAGGACATAGGTAATAGGTACTTTTCACGCTAAAAGTTTCATAGATTTAAAAACAAAACTGGTATTACCAACAACGTTAAGAAAATTCTTTTAGGATTAAGCTCGCCTTTGTAACTGTCCAATAGTTGTTATATGATGTTATTTGTGTGTACAATAAAGAATTTCAGAATTTCAGAACGTTCGCTACAGTGTTTTTACTTTGTTTAAGGTTCTAAGCTGCATCGTAAGATCTGATATCCTGATGCAAAACCGATCAAGTGGTATGGAAGGGATGCATATGTCAGGTACGTAATAAATGCGTGTGTTAATATATAATTAACGCAAGCAATTATTATAAATTCAATAAAACAATTGTTCTTTTATGTCCAGTCCATCCCAAGGTTGCCTGGAAGAGATCGCTTAAAGCGATAAGGCCGCCCTTTGTACTTCTTTGTTTGTTAGCATTTCCTTGTTGTATTGTATTTTGTGTTTGTGTGGTATAATAAAGAGTTATCTATCTATCTATAATTAAAGAAAAATAATCAGTCAGAACCTTGCTAAAAAAATAACTGAATCAGTCATATCAAAGAGTCAAACGAAGTCAGATGTTGACTCACAATCAGTCCTCTGTACTTACACACTTCTAAATTCACATCATAGTATTTCGGTTTTCTTCCAGTTGTCAACACTAAACACTCATACGTGACGACATGTCCGCCATTGCTGTGTTGCCATTTATTTCAATAACTTTATTTCTTTAGGCTTACAAGAAAGGCTTACGTTTAATGAGATGGCTCAATGACATTTTAATAAAAATAGTGGGGACCTACTATTTTTATTAAAATGTCACTGAGCATTATTCATCGAGGCGAGAAGTACCCGATTTCTACCGTGAGTGTCGTTTTGGGCCCCAAGGAACAGCCGATAGCCTCACCTCTGTGAGCTAAATTTATTTTAGTTTATTGAAGGGAAGTAGGGAAGACAAGATTCAAACCTCATAGAAAAAAATAATTTCGTGCGTTTGCGATTTGAAAGAGGTTTATAGCATCTTACCCTCCATGGTTCTTGACCAAAATGAGTTTCTGACATAGAACCTCTTTTGTAAATATCAAAATATTTTCTCGCTGTTCGAGGTGAAAAGTTGTATGTTTAACTTGACAGCAAATGTATTTTGTTTCGTGCCTTTTAAATCCTTCGCTACCTCAGCAGTCTATTTTAGAGCAACTCTCCGCTCGTGACTCTACCCTAGACTGCTTCGCTATCGCGGGATTTAATATCAGCACGTTCAACAAAAAACCATATTGCCCACTTGTTGAACAAATAACTATTATTGCTCTAAAGTAGACTGTTGAGGTCTTACTATATGTAGACCTCACTATACATATGTATCTGGTCTTACTATATCTGGTCTTATTATATGTAGGTTGTATATATTTTACAATATATTTTGTAGGAATGGCCTAGGTAGGTACCTAATTAAAGGAAGAACTATGGCAAAAAGGCTGTGACTAAGTCTCTCGGGCATAGCGTTCTACATTTTTATTTGTACTTTTTCAACTAGCTTGAAATCAAAAAGCTTGTTTTGTAAAATAGAAATCAAACAATTATCACGGATTTCAGTATCATCCAAAACTCAATAAATAATTTATCTAGGACCATTAATTACACTGAACGTTTACCCATGTCAATCAGTATAATTGGTAGGTTTCACCTCGGCAGCTTAGATTTCTACGGTACTCATCAATCATATTTTCTTTGTTGCACCCACCTGGCATAATAAAGGAGTTCAACTAAAGCCGAGCCATTAGTGCTCTTTGTAGTAAACCAGTTTAAACTGAGCTTCGTAAAACTTGTGCGTCATTCTGGTATTAATGGGAAATCTGTGTTATTAGGTACTATCTTAATACGGCGGAACAAGAAAATCCTTCACCGGAAGAATGCATAATGGTAGATCTTATTGGTCTATTTTACTTCAAAAACTCATCATAAGCCCATATACGGACGTCCACTGCTGAGCATAGGCCTTAGTCTTGTGTAGTCCAGGAATAATGAACTAAAATGAATTAGTTGCGACCAGTGAACTAGTAAGAACGATTCAGCTCAACTAGTTCCTTGTAGTTCACTTACTCTTCAGTCACGAAATCTCGAAACCACTAAAAAAGTTGGCGTCTGAATCACTATTTTCTATGGCATAAAGTTTAAAATCTATTAACAAGAATAAAAAGAACTGTTTGAGAATGCATTTCGATTACGCGTTCCCTAGTACAATGTTTCTTTTAGTTCACTGTTACATGCCGTGATTCCGTGTCAGACGGAACTAGAAGACAAGGGAATAATTAAGGGAGAACAGAGATAGAGAGAGCGCATATTCCGCGGTAGTAAGAGAGACGGAGATATGCATCTAGTTCTCTAGTTCAGTAGTAACTTGTCTCAAAGGAACTAATAAGGTAGACCAGAGATAGACAGCGCATAATCCCCGGTAGTAAAAGAGACGGAGGGGTAATAATGAATGAGAAACTTTATTTGTTTGAAGATAGAGATCAAATTGCGCTGTTAGTATTTTATGTTTCCAACTTTTGTAAGTGTAATATGTATGTACCTACTTGTATTATTTTTGTTGCGAGCAAGGAAGGAGCATTGCATTTCGATATTTCGTCGGTAAATAGATATTTCGTCCGTTTTCGTGTATGTTTTGGTGAAATAATATTATAATTTATATTCAGTAAATGTAAATAATATCCAATCTAGTTTCTGACACAAAACAATCGATTGCGTATTTTGGAGCATTAAAATAGGAGCCCTTTTGTGATAAAAAGGACCCGAAAGTTTTGCCGAATGGGGTACTAATAGAACTAGAAGTCCGAACTAGTACATTAGTGAGATTGTACTAGGACAGAGCGACTCTTTACAGACCGAGCAAGAACAAGCCTAATAGACCTCCCCCAACCGACCCACGCCATGAATAGCGGTCCTAAGACGCCTCCATCTATTGAGTCCCTGCGACCGCTAGAATGTCGTCGAGTGGGAGGTTTTCCCACACTCCGTTTCGCATTGCATCGCGGTCGCCACTCGAGCACCTTACTCCTCAGTGTTTATTGGCTCTACGAGCTATATGGCCTGCCCATCGCCACTCCTGCTAATTTTGAGAGCTTTGTCCTTAACTTTGTTTCTTATACGGATTTCCGTATTCCGGATTCTATTGCGTAAGAAACTCTGAGCATAGCTCTCTCCGTAGCTCACTGGGCGACTTTGAGCTTAACTTTGCCCTATAATGAGCGACCACGTTTCGGATCCGTAAGTTATCATTGGTAACACACAATGGTTAAAGACCTTCGTCTTGAGGCTCTGCGGTATCTGTGCAAAAACTATCGTAGTTTAAAGAATTCATTATGAATGTAGCAGGGTGAGTCTATGAAGAAGTCCCTTGTTAAGAGATGAAATGTTGGTATGCTTTCAAAAAAACCAGGGCTCGTTCGATCATAGTTAACCCTACATTCATAATAAATAAATATAAATAAAAAATAACGACGAAGATAAGAAACCGAGTTGTATTAATTATTCATTAATGAATTCATGTTTAATGCAACTAGTTGCATTAATTATCATTAATGAATAATTAATACAATTCACGTCTATGCTAAAACATGCTGGGTGAGAGACAAGTTAAAGATCACATTTGACAGTTCTCAGTCTGGTCTTAGCTTGGTAGTGAGGAGACATTGTTTGTTTATCTACACTAAAATTATCGATAAAATTATAATTTTCAAACGTTTGCGTATAATATGTATATGAAAATAAAACCAGTAAAGTAAGAGAGAATATAGACATCCCTTAATGAGTGCCATAGCGCCCTGTCTTCATCTTGTCGCATCCAGTATCTGACTGCAGTCTTTCGCAGGTGGTCATCCCACCTGGTCGTCCTACGTTTGCCGAGTCGCTGTCTCCACTCAAGAACTCGTTTACCCCATTGCTACAGTGGTTGTGCTTCAAATGGCAACATCGAAACGGAAAAACTTTAATTTCTTTAGGCTTACAAAATAAGTTCTTAGACAAATCAGTTTTAAACTTTATTATAATAAATATTCACATTTTAAACAAAATTAGTGTAAAATTATTCAAATCGTTTAAATGTTTTGAAGTGAATGAAGCATTTTCGATCTTTAATGGGTTACCTAGGCTGAAAAGCAAGTTTCGAACCACTTTTTATAAACATCAACAATCATCTCGCCGTGGTCGTCCCGTAATTTATGATGCAAACGCGAGGTCAAAATTCTGGAAACGGTTTGGAACAAAATTCTACAGAAGAGAAGCTCGCGTGGCATATACTGAGACGGACTCCTTTTCCAGGTGGAACTTTTGAGATGGACGTTGGTGTATCCACTTCTGGGAAACTTGACTGCGAAATTTGAGTAGTCTAAGTACTTATTTTGTAAGCCTAAAGAAATAAAGTTATTGATTCTGATTCTGATTCTAAAACCGTATGGTTTGGTTTGCATTTAACCATGTTTCGTCAGTTAATACAACGTTGTCCAAATCTATGATTTTATTTAAGTGTCATAAAAATGTCAGTATGTAAAATAATATCGTAGTGCTCTATCAGGATTATCGCTTGTTGGAGTTTAATATCAGAAGCCATTGATTTTAAAATCTTGGACAGTGACGACTTACGGCCAGAAAATAAGCCATTTTCCTTGTAGCCTATTATTTTTTAGCCATAATTGTTGCTGCGATTTGCAGCAACATCAAAATTATCAACATCAGTAACTTTCTTGGTACGCTTCATTCTTTTTGGTGAACGTAGAGCATTCTAAGCCTGATGTTTCCGTATTAGAATTTGTGTAACAGTCTTTTTCCCAATTCCGATTGCATCGACAACGCGTTATTTTCATTGCGTCACAGGTAATAGAGGAAATCTGCTATTGGTGATCACCATTAACAGATTTCAGCCCAAAATCGTGATGCAATTTCACAGAGAACTCACTTAAAACGCACAGTCTTTTGCACAACGACAAAAACTGCATAATGCGCCATGGAATATCTCAATTTATTTAATCAGAATCAATAACTTTATTTCTTTAGGCTTACAAAATAAGCACCTATACAAGTCAAATTTTATACTATAAACATAGTTATTATTATCAAATAAGACATAAGGAGTTATTGATATTCTCTTCACTTAAATTTTTTGTCCAAATAAACCTTTGATTAAGAAAAGAGCAAAGAGGTTGATAAGCATATACTTCGTGAATAAACAATCCTTATTTACTGAAGAACTCTCGATATTTAGGGTAACATCCTTACTGTTTACAAAGAAATCATATACACTGAAGTGACCTTGAAACAACGATCGGTTTATCGTCATCATCATCAACAACATCTCAGTCACTGGCCTTCCACTGCTGGACAGAACTTCCCAAAAATCGCCAGAATGACCGCTCCTGTGTTCCCGAATGCACAGGTTTACAGCGATTCAGTTTCTATGAAGCAAAGTTGTTTATTATGTCTGTACAGGTTTATTATTTTAAGTAAACCTTTAATTTTACTTGTTTTCGTTAATTTTACTTTTGTGAAACACAAACAATTTGTATACAAAAACTTTGTGTAATAATGTAAGTTCGTTTAATCATTAATTATATTAAACTTCATCCTCGGAATAATAGCAAAGTAGACTTTTAGAGATAGAGATATATTTTATTGTGAAATATTTCCTCAATCCTTATAAAGCATAATACATAACATAACATAATATGTAACAAATGTTGATGGTGCCAAGTCGAATATTACAGAATATATCGCAAACGTTTTGTGCGGTCATGGCTTTGTATAATTTAATTCAATTAGAAAATAAAATTTCACGTCACGTTTCGTAAATAATCTCTTTTTAGCGGAACCCAGCTTGTAAACTGATTCAGTGGCCTTATTAAGTAAATTGTTTGTTGACAAGGAAAATATTTGATGAGATGAGTTTTCAGTTCATTTGTGGAAAAGAATAATATTAAAAAATAGAATTAGGTGCTAAATCTTCGGCTTACTGGTTGGTAACGTGGATCACGTTACCAACCAGTAAGCCGAAGTCGGTGATTAACTTATCTAATTTATGATAACGAGACCCTTTTCCACGTCATGTCTTTTAATTCAAAGCAATTCGCTTAATTATAATTCTTTGCGACGAAATTAGAAAGAAATATTTACTAAAACACAAATATTGGATTAGGCAGAACGCTATTTTCATATTTTACAGTAAGGCACGGTGCTTTGTTTTTCCGTGCTAAACAGAAATGTCTGATAAAAATATTTGGATCCTAAACTTCAGACAAGAAGGCAAACGCGCCGTTGCCGCGGCGCGCAAAAGGCGCCGTAAAGCGCGCGGTGGGGAGGCACGCTTAGTTTATCCCATTTCATCATTTACCCATTTCATTATTCACCCAGTTGATCATTTTCCTTTACTTCATCGCTCACCCAGTTTGTCATTTTCCCATTTCATCGTTCATAGCTGCGCATAGGATATAGAATAGAATATCATTTATTTCGACAAACATATTAAGTACATACAATGCAAAACAAACAAAACATAGAACATGGAGCTTTTTAAGCTACATAAATTACAAAATTGTCTGCGTCAGATCGAGTTTTGCCCCCATGACCCTGTGCCGAAGGTGGTGAGTTGGCTCAGCATGCGCCGAGCGATTGCCGCTCAGCGCTGTTTCAGCCAAAAACCTTTATGTTGGCGTTACGGAAGTTTAGTCAAAAACAATTTTAAATAGTTGTAGTTAGTCTCTGTAAATAATTAAGTATAAAAGTATAATAAAAGATAAACAAAAATATATATAATAATGCCGTTATGTAAAAAGTAAACGTCCATTTGGCACTCGAAATATATTTTTATGTTATTTTTGATATTTTTGAATCAAATTTGATCATTGTATTGTATCTTTAGGCATGCAATTTAAAATAAATATTCTTAAATGTTAATTTCATCATCATCATCATCAGCCCATACACGTCCACTGCTGGACATAGGCCTCCCTCATACGACGCCACAAATAGTGGTCCT
Organism: Eupithecia insigniata; assembly: GCA_947859395.1. Taxonomy (NCBI): domain Eukaryota; kingdom Metazoa; phylum Arthropoda; class Insecta; order Lepidoptera; family Geometridae; genus Eupithecia; species Eupithecia insigniata. Next base: position 3,640,711 of record OX402003.1, read on the forward strand.
GAGCCGCCTCCGTCCATCGACTCCCTGCGACCGCTACGATGTCGTCGGTCCATCGAGTGGATGGTCTCCCATGTAGGGGGGGATTTGCCATAATCACCACGCTTGGCAGGCGGATTGGTGATCGCAGTGTTGCTGTTTTAAAATACTGAGAAGGAAGCTGCTGCCCTTCCTCTGGTAGGTTCCCTTAGTCGGCTCTTACGACATTCACGGGTTGAGTTGGAGGGGTCGATATTCGTAAGCCGCGGCGCCACGGCGAACTGTTAATTTATCAAATACAATTAAAGAATCGAAAATAATTACCCAGTACTAGTACCACCTATGTAAAATTGAAATATTTGTGAAAGACTGTTGCAAACAATGTAGAGGTAGCTCAACTGATCCATATACCTAAATACCAGTCGGCAGTACCCAAGAAACTGTCTGCATTGCCCCGCTCTGTATGGTAATGCTGATGCGCTGCAATTAGTTACCGATTACTAGTCTAAACTGATTTTTTTCTTCAGAAATTAACGGCGTCAACGGCATAGAGCGTCGTGGGACATCCACCACCTCCACGAGTCGTCTAAACCGTATGCCGACCTGCTCTTCGTGCACGTCGGACCGGCGGCCGCGCGGCCGAGCACGCTGCTCGCTCGTGCCCACCCCGCCGCGCGCGCTCTCCACGAGGACACAGTTCAACTGAACATAGGGGAGTGCATACCCTTTCTTACTATAAAAACTGTCGTAGTTTCACGAATTCATTATGAATGCGGTTTAACGGCGAACCTTGTTTGTAGTGGAAGACCAATCCAACAGTATCCGCGGAGAGGACACCCCGCAGCGTCCTCTCCTTTTGGCACAAGTTAAGGCGCATTCACACAGCGCGTCCGTTTTTACAGGACCGTTTTTTAAGGATTCTTTGCTACTGGAAACAGTCGTTTACCGGATCCGGAATACTGGCAGGTGTGTGAACTCACTCCTATAACTACCTATGTATAAACTACATACGCCGCCGTCACGGGAAAATAAACGGATCCTGTAAAACGGATGCTGTGTTAATGAGCGGCGCGCTGACAAGAGCATCTTTTCGCAAATCGATGGAGGTACACAGAGCAGTACCGAGGTGCTGGTCGATTCAGATACGTATCAGGGTATCAGTCTTACTATTTTCGGCTTCATAAACTCTTTTGTTATGTTATTTGTAACTTTTACCAACACTTCAATTTCAATTAAATTTTCTTTCTCTTTAAAATAATAAATAAAAGAAAAATACTTATCTACAACAAGCTCATGGATATTCGTTGCTATGCGTGTATACTAGTTGTTAAAGCGGGTACCTATTCATCGCTTATTGGCGTTGTTAAGTCTTTTGTGGAAAATAAAAATTACCTACCTCCCTGTTTATTCATATTGTACGTACAATATCTCAACATCAGTGTTAGTTATCAATTCATTCAGCTGTTAAGAAACTGAAAGAATCTATTATAAAATAAGATGATTGTAAACTTTTTATTAAGTAAGTAATTTTTAAAATAATATGTGTACTAAGTGGTAATGTATTTTTTTTACTAACGAATCCCAAAGTCCTTAAAATTTCTACGGCCTATATAAAAAAAGCAAATATTTAAAAAAAACGTGTTTGATAAATAAAAATGATAATTAATACTTATGCAAAAAATGCAACTGAGTTGAGAAAAACAAAACCTACCAACAACTTATTTTGTAAGGAACAAAATAAGTTATTAAAACAATAAAAAACAGTTATTAAAATACACACAAAAATACAAACAGTTATTAAAACAACTTATTTTGTAAGGAACAAAATAAATTTGTTCGGAAAAGAACAACACAACGAAGAAACAAACCAATTGGTGGATCCTATTATCGAACTAACTTATTTAGACTGCTCAACCGAGTTGAGCAGCTGGAAATCCCCACTTCGCAACTATTCGCAGCTGTAGCCCTCATAGTTGAACAGCGGGGAAACCGCCAGACTAAGAAACAAAAGCTTAAAAATTCCAGTTACATTTTATTCATTCTAGGTAAGCTTGAATTAAACTGATTCATGACTTTTTCTGAAACTCTTTGGGACACAAATAACATTTTACCAAAACAAACACAAACATGTCAGAAATTCGCAGAAATACCGATGTCAAAAATTTTGCTCTCACGTTAAGCTAGCACCTACGAAGAGAAAAAGTGACTGTGTAACTAGAATAAATTGTTGTTGTGTTGAAGACTAAGTGTCCTTTAATAAAAATGGAATCTAACATTTTAATCAGCGCGCGACTAACCGCGGAGCCGCGAGCAACCTCGTGGCATTTCAATCTAAATACCTAGATTGCGTCCAGGTGACTGGGATATACCTAATGACGTAAGTACCCCGCTACGCCCAATACCCATGGTACTTGGCATTCGAAAGGTTACCAGACAGACTTTGTTTGACCTTTCCCATTATAATCACGACGTGTTACTTTTAATAGCAAGGTCAACAATTTGCTGTTATGTACGGTCAACAACGAAATTCGCTGCACAAGGTCTGCTTTCCAAGGACCATTTAGGATATAATGAGGTATTTCAGATTTCGAAAATTGAAATAAGTACCTAACCCTAAGCATATAATCATCTCATCAGCACACAAACGACTACCGCTGAAGATGCCTCCCCATTCCCAAACGTGGGGGCAGACAACGACACAATATACTTACGTACACCAACTCATGGTGTAGGTATTGTATACACGAATATTGTGTTGGTGAGGTGCAATTTGTACCTCACCTACTATACTCACATACCTAACGTTTAGCTTGTTAATGTATGCTTTAAACTATCTCGATGGTTTAAATAATGATTTCATGTGGATTGATCCTATGTGAAATGCACTATAAGTAGGTAGGTACTTACCAAATAAACCGATGCAGTCGAACTTAAAAAACCACTCAGATGTTAACAAGAATTCTCTGCCACTGGATAATTAAAGCAAGCAATTTCATTATTTAATAGCATTAAGCAAGCAATTTCATAATTTTATAGCATTAAGCAAGCAATCATCGTAGCGGTCGCAGGGAGTCGATGGATGGAGGCGGCTCAGGACCGCTATTTGTGGCGTCGTACGGGGGAGGCCTATGTCCAGCAGTGTATGGGCTGATGATGATGATGAAGCAAGCAATTTCATAATTTAATAACATTAAGCAAGCAATTTTATAGTGGAACAAATCGCAAGTGGCGGAAAATATAAATATTTTTCGGCATTTCTTGGCATTCTTATGCTTTTGGAGATTAATTTGTCTCATTGGAGCTTAACAACATTTAGTCGATTTTTTGCATATCGTCTCTGCTTCAAGTCTGGTAAAAACGGAATAACTACCAAGTTTTTTCACGCGTTACCAACCTTTTTATAGTTACTACGAGAACATATCATACCTTTTACATAAAAAAAAGAAACATCGAAATCAAATATCATTAGATACCTATTTCAATATCCCCGTTTTGCCCCTTTTTGCAAGAAGTGTATGTATATGTACCCCTCTTATGAAAAACCCGGATGACGGATAGGTGTAAAAAGTCGTAACTATATTTCGTCCAGATCGCTTCGAAAATACGACCTGTAGAGGAGGACCAACAAACTGACAGAGGAAAACGAATTTTCAGAGACGCTTCGCTCGCTCAACACTACAAAATTTCATTATTCTCCAAACAGAACCGCCTTAATCGCCAAAACCTTAAAAACGCCAATTGACAAAATCAACAAAATAAAGCTCCAAAGAGACAAAACGCCAATAGCCGAAAAATATTTTAATTTATCTCCTCTCGCGAAACGTTGCACCCCAAGTTAAAGTAAACTGCAGACTCTCTAGGGCAGTTTCTTTTTATACGATTTTCAGTAGACGGATTCAAATTATAAAATTAATAAACACTTCGGTAGGTACAATACTTGCATTTACTACGTATTGCAGAGATTTGTATTTCAAATCTCAAGAAAAACATAGAAAATGTGTGAAAGAACTGAATGCTGGCTGTGTAGATCGGCTACGTAAATAATTAACAGCTTCATCAGTTAAATTTAATGTTTATTGTTTGTAAACTTCTGCCAAAAACGTCAATTAAAATGTAATCGCCCGATTATCTATTCATAGAACACATGTACTAGTTAGTTGAGTTTTTGAACGAGCGATTTAGCGTGGAATAAAACAGAATGAAGATTGCTTCTATTATACGTTTAGAACAATAAAGTTGCGACACGTGATAACTCTGTGCTTGATAATTGTAATTTATCTGCCCATCCCAGAGACAGCGGTTTCTACCTCCGTAGCCTCAAAATAAATCTCACGTGATTACGTTCACTGTTTTTTATGGATGATAGCGGAAAATCACTCGGTATTTTCCGTTTGCCGATTTCACATAACTTTTACGATGTAATTTACGTTTCAGATTGGAACATACCTTGGAAATGGTACCTGCCTATAGGTAGTGAGATTGATCTCGACGGAATGACAAAAAGTACTTAGAGCTCACGTGCCGGGGCTATATCAACGTTGTATACGTTGATATAGCCCCGGCACGTGAGCTCTAAGTACTTTTTGTCATTCGGGAAAATAGGAACATAAAGGAAAAAAGTAAATATAAAAAATATTTATTAGCTGCAAATACAAAGTTTTTCTTAAACTATAATATTATATTATATCTAAACTAAAAATAAACGAAGCTTAACCTAAAATACATGTTAACATGTTATTTAACAAACTAGCGATCCGCCCCGGCTTCGCACGGGTGCAATGCTGATACTAAATTATGCATATTAACCATCCTCTTGAATCACTATCTATTTAAAAAAACCGCATTTACATCCGTTGCGTAGTTTTAAAGATCTAAGCATACGTAGGGACAAACAGCGGAAAGTGACTTTGTTTTATACTATGTATGTAGTAATAGTAGTAATAATAGTAGCAGTGGGGCCGTGGGGCCGCGGCGTACGAATATCGACCCCTCCAACTCAACCCGTGGATGCCGTAAGAGCCGACTAAGGGAACCTACCAGAGGAAGGGCAGCAGCTTCCTTCTGAGTATATTTCAACACCAACACTGCGATCACCAATACCCCTGCCAAGCGTGGTGATTATGGCAAATCCCCCCCCTACATGGGAGACCATCTACTCGATGGACCGACGACATCGTAGAGGTCGCAGGGAGTCGATGGATGGAGGCGGCTCAGGAGCGCTATTTGTGGCGTCGTACGGGGGAGGCCTATGTCCAGCAGTGGACGTGTATGGGCTGATGATGATGATGATGATGTAGTAATAACACGCCCATATTATAAAACAATGTTATATAACTATGTTTTATAAAATGTTTCGTTAAATTGATAAGACTGAGTAGGTATGTACATTATTTAGACAGCCTTTAGCATGTTAACACCCCAGTACCTACTGTTCAGCTAAGTAGTTCACATTACCCTACTGATTTTTCTTTATTTTCTCGTCTATACATAATGCTTAGTGAATTTATGAGACAATTTTATCCCATTTTGTCCTAGAGAACAAAACACATACCTATTGAAGTTTCACCCTACTCGCAGTATCGTAAAAGCAAATAGGGTTTTAGTGTCAGGAACATGATTCATCAGTACATTGAGTTATTACCTACGTACTTTAGTACCGGTACAATATAGGTAGGTCATAAGTAGGTATATTTTGTATACATAGGTAGTATGTATACAAAATATACCTATGAAATTTAATGCATGTAACATTGATACGAATATAACACGTCATGTAACAAAACTTTCTGTATAACCTTTGTGAGTATAAATTATTATTTTATTTATATGTGTTTTTATATACATTTCTTGACATTTCATGATAAATTTCCAAGTTACATCTTGATTTTCGTAATTTTAGTTAAAAAAAATATATAAAATACTGAGAGGAAATTTGAGAAAAATACTAAAGGCATCGCTTTAATACTTTTCTCAAATTTCTGCAGAAACTTGTTTCAAATATTTATTTAGATCCTGAAGGATTTTGAATGTAAAAGACTGTAAAGTTTTCTAATTATTTCAAAGTTTTCTAATTATTTCGTAGCTATTTGATTCGTTAAAAACGTTCGGTGGGGTGTTAAAGGTTTCAAAGGAGGCAAAGGACTTAAATTTATTGATATAGGTAGGTAGGCACTTTTTTGTTTTTAGTTGTGTAGTTAATATTTTCAAAGTAAAAGTCACGTGGATGTATTCCATCACAATTTATAAGAAAAAAGTGCCTAGTTCATTAAATTTAAGTCCCTGCCTCCATTGAAACCCCAACACAGTGCCCAGCCCCTGGTCGCCGTTGGTCTGGTTGGAACATGGAGTATCGTGGACAACGAAGGCGTTAACTCGAGTCGAGACTGTCAAATCCACTGATTCCACAGAACTCCTGAAACTGAAGTGAAAATCTGTGCTTATGCTTTTCAGCAAAAAAATTCAATGAGCCATGCATGGCCCTTTTGTCACGCTGCAACACACAAAATTACCTGCTCTTATAGTTCTGTGGAACAAAAATTAATTTAAGTTATGTTTAATTTTACTGCTTTGTAATTTTTTAACTAAGTAGGTATATCGCCGTCCCCGGAGAATATAATGGTAACTGCAAAAACACAACTTTTCAGGAAAAATAAAAAACATGTTTTTATTGATTTCTTCTTAAATACTGGACGTAGACTGCTGATTATCAGCTTTACGAAAAGCTTATTTTTTATGTATTTGGAATGTTATAATAGAACACGTGTAAGATATGCCAAAAACGAGATATTACAAATATAAGAAGTTACTGAAAATCAATCGCCATCCAAGATGTTTAATGTCGATTACCATTTTATTCATTGTATTTCCTAGCCAAAATCGATTATTGCACCAGTGACTTACCATTTTATTCCACGTTTTTTGCAGTGAAAGTGATGATCATAATGCTTGAATACCATCATTTTCTCGTCAATATAGTCTATTTTTTTTCTGTTAATGGCTTTATTTGGTTTTCCAATAAAACTTTGACAATGGTAATCAACTTTTTCTTTATATGAATAATTGCTTTAAATTTACCAAATTACCTCAAAATCTTCATAAATCACGAAAGCTAGGCCATCAGACTTAACATAACACAGTCATGATCATCATCAGGCTACACTAGTCCACTGCTGGACATAGCCTAATGAGCACCATAGCGCCCTGTCTTCAGCTTGCCGCATCTAACATCTGCCTGCAGTCTTTGCAGATCGTCATCCCACCTGGTCGAAGGCCGTCCTACACTACGTTTGCCGAGTAACACAGTAAACATCAGTATCTTGATTATTATAAAGCATCAGTCAAATAAAACAACGAAAAAAAAAGGTATTTTTTTTTATGTACCCTAATAGTCTTATTAACATTTCGGTATTTATTTAAATCTATACCTAATTCTGTATTCTGCACAAACAACTTATAGCAGAGGGTATGAACACAGGCGAGCTTAACCCTATAGATAGATAGTTCTGCCAGCAAACCTTCTAAATCAGAGAAAAGCGATTGCAAGGGACCGTTAGAGAAAGGGTACCTACTTACTTAGGAACTCCAAAACAAAACGGGCTTAGATGTAATATGATTTTAATCAGTCAAATTAGGAACATGATTACTTCATAATTAGTTAAGTACTTAAAATGCAGGAGCGACATCTCAATCATCATCATTGTCGAGTCGACATCATTGCTTTCAGAGCAAGTACTAACATACATCAGGGACTCATAAAAAGCATGATAGTAGCTTGGAATATCTCCTACTTTACAGAGAAGATCGTTATATATGTAGAGCCTTGTTTATTGGAAGTGGCTCAGTGTATAACACTTGCAATTCGGGTACATATCGGGGCCCAACCCCAAGTTTGTTACCTGTCTGGTACCCCGCTTGCTTCTTGTGTTTTTAACAGGTTTTGTTTTTAGTTGGGAATATTCAGGATCGAAGTCATATTTATATTTTAGTGGCTGTGAATGGGAGACTTCGACTGAGATTTTTTGCTGCACTAATCGCTGTATAGCATAATCGGTAAAGTGTCTGCGTAACAGGTCGATGCTCAGGGTTCGACCCTGATACGCGACGTACTTTATTTATTTTAATTAACTGTTTTTAAATAAAAAACAACAACAAAAAACAGCTGATTTCTAATATTGAGAATATGGTTTAAGCAAAACCGGTTTAGCAAATACCTGAATAATATTTATGACCATTTATTTAAACATAAAAATTATTCAAAAATTGATTAAATATATGTAAGTGTAGTTACTATTTATAAATATCATGATTATTAGTTATATTATAATTTTAATAGTAGTTAATATAAATAAAACAATATAATATTTAAGAATGTTTTTCTTGATTGAATTTGATTTTAAAAAAGTTAATTAAAATAAATAAAGTCGATGCTCAGGGTCGAACCCTGAGCATCGACCTGTTACGCAGACACGTTACTGATTATGAACAGAGCGTTTAGTGCAGCAAAAAAACTACGTCTAAAATTGTAAACTTTTTTTTCCAAAAGTACTGGCCATTCGGCGCTTTTACTTTAAGGGTTGGACACCCTAATGGAGTACTATTATTTCATAGAATCTTGTCCCGAAGTGAATTTTCCAGACCGTGCCCTCCCCTTGTGTGTAGAAATTGCCTAAAGCGCAAGTACGGGTTTTAACGAAAATATAATGATAACTGCGTATATCATTATTTAGTTGAATAATTTTCACGAGAACATAATTGTATTATTGTTTATCATACTTAAATGTGTGAATGCAATATGATAATTAATACTGTAATCAGTACAACTTTATTCTTGTAATTTCAGGCATGGGTAGAATCGTCGAATAGTATTTTTGTAACTCCACGAATAATGCTAAAAGAGTTACGGAAAAAATTGAGCTGATGTATTAGCACCCACAGATCTCAAAAATGACAAAACACTAAAAATAAGGTAGTGGCGATTACCATTTTATTCTCCGGGGACGGCGATATGTGTGGGTTTATGTGACAAATAAATTATTTACTTAATTATTATATATTAAAATAAACCTTTCTATTTTATTCTAACTGGGTATATTACAGCTCTGTAGCTATTAGGTAGTTTACAGTTTTGTGCTACAACGTAAAAGTAAAGTTTCGTAGACTGCGCGTAGCAAAGAGTATACAATAACTTCGTAAGCGCGTAGCGTTTTGTCTGTTTTGTACTGCAGCAGCAAATAAATGGGTGTCTATGGCAACTAATTATTATTTTATAGAGTTCTAATTCAAATTCAAGATTGTTATTGCAAACATGTTGTAGGTTAGGTACCTACAAAGAAATGTATAAAACAAATAGTAGGTCGTTTCAAACATGATAAAAAGGATAAGACGGATAAAAAGGAGTAACCACTCATACGAAAGTAATAGAATAGTGAGTTTGCGAACGAACGAAATTCAGAATTTCCCGAGACGGACATAAAAAATTGTGGGAACAATTATGGAACCTAACCATTATGTTCCGTGGCTAGACAGGTACTACAGTAAGTACGTACACATGTATAAAAACCAAAAAACATAAAATTGATTATTGCCTGATATCTTGATTCTATCTCTGTTAATGGATTTATCGTTCCGAGTAAAAACTAATCAAGTCAATTATCTTAATACACATGTGTTATTATGAAAAGATGAAGCGGTTATAGTTGATTTATAACAACAAACTAGCCCACAGACTGTCTGTGGGTTGTGATATACATGATACTTTAATAGCTGCGTCTGAACTAAAGTAGCTACATAGGTATTCTACCTAGTTATTAAAATCACATACATGATACTAGCTGCGCCTAAAGAGTAAAAATGATTCTACAAGTATATATCTGCCTAAACCTTAGGCAGTTAGATTATAGATAGGTACCTCGTTAGGCTATCACCACTCCATAATCACTCCTTAGGCCATAAGGAATGGTTAGGTAGGTATTTTAAGGTGGAAAGATCTGATAGTAATCAACCCAGAATAAGTACCTACACATTCTTGCCTACTTTAGAGGTGTTCTAATCTAGTTGTGTCAACGTCAACTTGACAATTCCTGATTGACAATTTAACATTGATAGACATTTCGAGTTTGGTGACTTATCAAAGCAATGTAGAGCCAAAATTAAAAGAAGAAGAAGTATTTCAAAAGTTCAATAAAAACAAACTCGTCCGAGATCAAAACAAACAAATAAGTTTTGTTTTGTGGTGCTTGATAACTTTTTTTTTGTTTCCACGCGCGCAGACGCAGCCTGCTAAAGCTATGGCAGAAAATAATTTCAACAGATTCGCTCTATCCTACCAAAATGAAATGGTAAGTTTGACTTTATTTTCTCACCCGTTTTATTCTAAAAGAGTTTTTTTACTTACATATAGAAATTGAAATTTTACGAAACATGACCTCGCGAACAAAGTTTTGACTTTATCGTAAAAATACGATTATACAAACGTAATCATGCCAAATGTTATTTACATTTCGATAGTATATTTATTCTAGATTGTAAATCAGAAAAAGTCGTGAAACGAGACCTAGCAATTTTTGAGATTAGGCATTTTAGCGCCCTCAAGGTTTTCATAAATATGAAAACCTTGAGGGATAGGTGGTAGGACCATGAACAGCAAGATAATAAATGAACTTCATCATTTTGCCTTTTCCACATAAGTTGGGTCGGCACAACAAGTGTTCTTCCATTCATTTCTATCTACCATACATTAACTCAGCACTTGCTCATACTTGGGTACCAAACTAAGTAGGTAGGTACATAATTACATACCACCATCATAGATGTCTTTAATAGTCTATGGCAAAAATTATACTAATAATTTTACAGCAGTAAAAATGTCTCTGTGCTTTTTTAGATGCTAAAATCTTAAACATTTATTTAATATCTTAGTCAATTTCATCTAAAGAGATAAGAAGAAGAGAAAAGAGAGAAAGCTAAAAGTATACCAAGAGTACCCAAATAAGGTAGGTGCCTCTAGATAGGCCGAAGGGTTAAGTACTCAAGAGATATGCTATTAATAGGCATGTGGGCTGATACATTATCTGTTAAGACATGAGAGTAAATACCAACTGTTACAGCACCAATCATAAGTTCTAGGGCTCATTTAAACATGCAATCTAAATTATCTCTATACACAGAAATTTATAAGCATACATGATTTAGGGAATGAACAATCTAAAGCTAAGGTTCGAATTAAAGTCATCACTCAATATTTACTCATCTTTAGCTAGTTACTCTATGAATCTATAAATATATAAATGTGTAATTCTACTTATATCTATTTATGAAAACCACATTTAGACTGTTGCACAATTCTGTTGCTATACCTGCCTCCATAACTCGGTTACTGCACATTATAATTTAATTAAACTACCTAAGCTCTCTGTCATAATAGAATATTAACCATAGTAGGTATATTCTAAGTCCTTAGTGTACTGTGTGAGTGAGTGTGAAAATGTGTATATTATCATTTATATAGGACTCCATATTGTTATTGCACCATGGCAATCAATTTACCTATATCCCGCCTGTTCTCCAGCAATTTGAACTCTATTATACTCAATATCGGAATTGTCTTTTTAACATTCATAGAATCATATATCTTACCATTTGCTATTGTGAAATGGATGGTATTGTTGACAAAATATGGTGGATTATTGAATGTTTTAAATAGTGGAAGCGCGAAGAAATTGCAATATAGTCGTTATAAGTACAGGCTGCAGCTGATGACTATGTGTAAAGGGGATGAAGTGGATTTTAATGAAGTGTCCCATGTTAGTGTTCTAATGGAGAGGGATGTTATTCAGGTCAGTACCTATATAAGTTTGTAATAAATATCTCTTTAACCCATTCACTGCCCAGGCTCTGAGGTGCGACCCGAAGAGGCGCGTGCCGGCCGTTGTCTCTATATAATTGAACTTGAAGATGGGCGTCATGGCAACGTAAAATTTTTCCTAAATAAATAATTGATGGTGTATCTATGGATCTTAAATTATTCGGGATCCTCTCCATCTCAAGGAGATTAGTGGAAATAGCGCATGATCGTGACAAATGAAATTTGATTGTCTTGAAAAAACCAAAAAGCTACTTCGTATCCCTTAGTTTTAAACTGATTTTTAAGTTTTGTTGGAAACTAATCCCCTGGGAATAAAATATTTTTATGGGACCGCCTCGGGATCATTCTCTATACAACTGCAAGACTGAGAAATCCACGAACATACATAAAAAACATACATACAGTTGAACGTAGAACCTACTACTTTTTTCTAAGTCGGTTAAAAAGCCTTTGCTCATCGAAAACTAACAGAAAACATTTCCTTAAAAAGCTACCTACCCAAGACGGTAGAAGTCATTAGCGAATGAAGAACATTAAACAGGAGAGCTATAATGCCGGCCAGCATCAAGTAGGTAGTAATAAATATTATCCTAATAAAGTGACCCACGTGTAGGGTTGCCCGATTTAAGGTGTTGGATCTTATTCCTGGTTCCCAGTTGTTTGTTGTTTTTTGTAGTTGATTTAATCAACATAACATACCCAAGCAAGACAACTACGATGGTAGTAGTCGTAGTCATTAGCGATTGCCCCCTTACGAAGCAATAGCCCCCAACAACCAAACGAGATCCATTCGTGCGTGAAACTGCACAGGTGACTTTTTCTTTGGAAACCCGAGTTTTTACGACATAAAGTTATACTTACTCCCGTGAAGATGTATTTAGGTAGGCATGCTTCTCGCACTTCGATAATATATCAGCAAAAATCATAACGCAATATTATGATCGGAGTTTTCCATCAGCCGATATTCGCCTTTTAGCAACCCTACAACATACCACAGTAAAGATAAATCCAGTAGGGTCGGTGCCTATTGGAGATACGCGCGAACATAAAACTGTAACGAAAACGGCAATAAACTTTACGATACTGGCGTTAACCTGCTGTTTCCAGCGGCTAAAATTACATTTTACGGATATGTAGAAAAGATCTTTATTTGCCAGTAACATTTTTACTCGGACACTGGACACTGATATTGTGAAATGCCCCGAAGTAATAGCCCTCAGGCGCCTAGTAGGTCTGACTTCAATCGATTTCTAAAGGTGGGTACTGACCGGCCTATGTGTGTATTTTGCTATCAATGATTAAATTTATTCTTAATAGTCATTAGATGATCATTGCGAGATCCTTCTTTCCCCGTACTGACTGTACGAACGCCCGCTGTGTGACGCGTTACATTACGCCTTTAACACCGGTCAGTACTCGGTTTTAGCTCAATTCAGATGAATGGTATGGCAGCGACGCCGCGACGACGCGGGCGGCGGGGCGCGGGCGGGGCGGAGCTGTGAGCACTTTCAGTGTCAAACAATTAAACTTTATCTATCTATATACATTAGGTATTACATATGTACAATACATGATGACCACTTCCGCAAAAGAAAGGTGGTGCAGCACCCCGAAACAATATGAAAGACGTGTATCGCTTAAAAAGCACGAACGTGCGTCTTGTCAGTTAGTCCAGCACGTGGTGCAGCTGCCATCCTGAATTGCATTGAGCCTTAAAATGTAGGTAATGTAAGCATGCCCTGAATATTGATATTGTTAAAAAGGCAGACAAGCCCCTTTTAAATATTCGCTCGAAAGTGCTACTAAACAAATTATTTTCTATAGCGGCAAGCTTATAATTCTAAAACTGAAAACATGCGTGCCTTTGCTACTAGAATTTATACCAAAATGATTTTTCCAGCTGAGCTACTGCGGTCAAGAATGCAGGAGAATCCCACCGGCTCTGCAAAAAATGTATGGAGCTAAAGTGAAATATTTAGATCTCAGGTAAGAATTTGAGTTGTACATTTAATGCCTCACGTTACTTAACCGTAATTGAAAAGGCCTTGTAATTTAAGGAATGCTTTAACATGTAACGCGTAGCAACTAGGTACTTTCCTCACGATCACCGACTTGTTAGTAGTTAGTTGCTGTTCTTTATGGAGCTGGGAAGCCAAACATGCGTGATGGTGACAAGGACAATTAAGTGGGCGATATATGACGCCATTTTATGAATAGGATAGTCATAGGATTTCGCGTTCATACGACCGGTCAGAGCAGAGCGTCGTAAGCGCAAAAATCATGTTTTTGCTGATTATCTCTTAAGACGACGCATCGACGATATTGATGTCAAGGATTTCAACTTTTTTCAGCAATTACAAAACATTCGGAATTGATTTTGTATGTTTTGCATTATTCAAGTTTTTTACTTCGAATTGGTAATTGGTTTACACGATTGGTTAACTTTCATAGCAGAATTTTTTTTCCCAAAAACTGGTCTACAAATACATAGATTTTCACTTTACAGGCGAACGGAACCGATTTATGCCTCTAAATTTTCTGTACAGATAAGTCTATACACCCTTTTCAAAATGGTAATTGGATTTTTCATAATTATCAATAGTTTTTATTTTAAACAAGAATTACTGTTTTGGCGCTTACGACTTTTACTATTTGTATGCAGGCGGCCCCCTTCAGTCCGCTTCTGACCATTGTCAGCGTCGGACCCTTGCCAATCGAGCTCCCGCCCAGTAGTAGGCATCGATAGCCGTATCATCCATATTATCTTCTGAGTAAAATCTTATAAAATAATTAAAATGGGTAAAGATATAGAAAGTTACTCAAATGAAGATGAAAGGTAGGTATATATTGATACATGTAACGAAATGGTCAAGAAAAGGTAAGTAAACGTCAAACTTTTTGCAACCGCCTGCGACGCAGGAGGTAGCGGGTTCGATTCCCGCCTCGGGACAAATGTTTGTACGATCTGCAAATATTTGTTCAGGGTGTTCTGAACGTTTTCTAAGTATAATAAAAAAATATCTATCTATCATCATCATCATATCAAGCCATACACGTCCACTGCTGGACATAGGCTTCCCCCATAAGACGCCACAAATAGCGGTCCTGAGCCGCCTCCATCCATCGACTCCCTGTGACCGCTACGATATCGTCGGTCCATCGAGTGGATGGTATCCCAACACTCCGTTTCGCATTGCATCGTGGCCGCCGCTCGACTTTTACTCCCCAGCGGTTATGAGTTCTGCGAGATATATGACCTATCTATGTTGTGTAAGTATATCAGTTATCTACACTTGCGAGCTATAAACTGGAATCACTTCATCGCTGGTTTCTGCAGACCATATTTTACAGTTTCCATGGAATAAACTGCAGATTGGTGAAATTGAAAAGAAATTTTGATAGCTTTCGAATGGTATAAAAATTATTTAAATTTAATTAAGTTTCCTACCTTCATTTAGTGAATTATTACAATAGGTCGAAGTTGTGGATGTTTAAATTAATAAGAAGTAATATGAAAATATCAAATTTTTATTTAAAATCTTTGTTATTTCCCGCTTAATATTTTGTATTGCCCCCCCATCCAGACATAGGATGCTAGTAAGTGGGCAATGAAACTGTTAATATATCGCATTCACTGCGCAGCTGCTCTGTGCCAGACTCGCAGGGTGTAATTTCATAAGGCTCGAGTAACCTGCCTTGAAAAGCCTCGTATCTACTGGGCACAAAACAAGAGTGATTGTGAAAGCCAAAAGCGTTTGTCGTGACCAGAAATAACTCTCGTGCGTCAAACACTTTGCATATTGTTTTCTCGTGACAGTTTTCAACGAAGAAAAGAGCCTCGGGCCTTATAGATCAAAGAACGACTTGTGCCGACTTAAGAGATTTGTTTTTGTGCCGTTGTCTTTTTGCTTAACTTCCTGAAAATTTGTTCTTCAATCGATTTAGAACATTCTAAGAAGTAACAGAGTATGACTTTTGAAGATAAGGAAAGGGATACTCGTTGCTACAATGAATGGTAGTGATGTTCCTCCGAAATAATAATTATTATCTCAGTATTGTATATAATTGTGTTCCGGAATACAATTTATTTCCTTCCCATTATCCGTTTGGGCGTGAAAAAGTAACATGCAGAGAAACAGAGTTAAGCGGGAAACACACTATTGACATGCTATCCACACGCTATCCGACGAAACGCGATGCGTGTTGAGTTTAATCAAATCTTATAAATTTTCTACGACCAGAATCGCATTATTAACTCGCTCATCTTTAGATTTCTATGGGTTAACAAAGTGGTTCTGGTCATAGAAAATTGAAACGATTAGATTCAACTCAACACGCATCGCTTTTCGTTGCGTCGCGTGACATGTCACTAGTGAGGTTCCGGATGGACAGAGACAATAGAAACTACTTCATTGCAGGTGCTCTAAATGGGAATAACATCGCCCACCAATTCTGCCAATTCTAAGAGCACCTCTGAATGTGGTGCTCTTAGAATTGGTGCGCCAAATGGAAATACTTAATTATCTTTATTAATAAACACTGTTTTCCACAGTTACAACAGCATCGAAACTCTGAAAGGGTTACAGGATTTTAGTATATTGGAGGAGTTGATTCTGGATAACAACCGGTTGGGGGATAGCATATTGGTTCCCAGTCTGCCGCGACTAAGGACTCTCTCGGTCAACAACAATCAGGTGGGTGCAAGCATCGGGCAAAGGTCCGCCAACGCAGGGGGCTGGATTCCCGCCTCAGGACAAATGTTTGTTCGGTCTATGGATAGTAGTTCCGGGTATTTTGGGTATTTTCTATATAAGTATGATAAAAAAATCTATATATCGGTGGTGTTTGATATTTACATGATAAGTTCATATGCCGGAATAAGAACTTATCATGTAAATACCAAAACTACAGATATCATCATCATATCAGCCCATACACGTCCACTGCTGGACATAGGCCTCCCCCGTACGACGCCACAAATAGCGGTCCTGAGCCGCCTCCATCCCTCAACTCCCTGCGATCGCTACGATGTCGTCGGTCAGATATGTATTAAATGTAATATAATAAGTTTATCTATATATATAATGTATTAAGGTAATCAGCTATCGGATTACCTTACCTACCCATAACATAATCTCTGCTTGGGGCTAGATGATGCTGTGTCAATTTTTCAGCATTATTATTATTATTTCCATGATCACGGGCCATATAGTGACCCGATCCTTTGGGAAGCATGCGTGGAGCCGAAGCCAACAGCATAGTTGCCCTTTAAGAGAATTCATCTTAATGCGAGAGCTACACATAGCGAGCATCATCCTTGGTTGCACAATATGATACACCTAAATACGATATCAGCCAGGTGTAGACTATTATTGCAAAGGAAAATGAAAGTATTAAATAACCATGTTATTGTGATGAATAGATGGAATGGGTAATCTGGCTATGAGGGAGACTACGGACACCTGCCACATACATACTCTCAATACTGTTAAAAAAGCAGCATTATTATTATTATTATAAAAAATATATATTTATAATATCTATATAATTTAAACGATGAGTCGTTAAAATTATTATAAACCTAATCTAGCCCAGAAAATTTGCAAATTATTACCTGCCCATTGACAGTTAAAAGGTTCAATATTTATTTATTAAAAAAAAATTAAAAATTAAGCTTGTTTATCATCTAGGAACGAAGTGCTTGGGAAGAAAAATACAACGGACCCAAGCTCCAAGTGTTTAAGTCTTTTCGTTTAGGAATCTATGGCCGCCTTCGGTCTCCATCATCAAACCAGGTCGATGGTAGCATGATATTGCATTGTCACCGAACTTACCATGCCAAATTTCAACTCAATCGGTTGAGGATTAAAATTCAGTTACAAGATTTGTCGCACACAAACTAACAGGGCAAGTAGAATAAAAGCTTTTATTAAACAAACTCTTTTTACCGAGAAAACCTTTCTGCAAAGTTCTAAGTAAATTATGTTTTTCTAAACAAAAGTTCAACGAAGTTCCCAAGTTACTAAAACTGTTGCATTTTTACCACGCTACGGCCGCACTGTAGGTTGGACGATTGATGGTAGATGAAAAAACGAACGTATGATAATTTGATTGTTTCTAAAAACTAAAAACCGTCTTCGAATTCCTTTTTACACTGTTTTTATTAGTAGTACTGGTATTGATATGGACCAGTTAAGCTATCTGTAGATTGTTTGTAACAGTCTGAAGTTGGTTCAATTGTGAATACTAGTTTAATTTGTTTATATTATTTGATTGTTATTTTCTTTGTCAATAAAGACCATTAGTTTTACTGGATAAAAACTGATCCTAGGAAATAAGATTTAACATTAAGGGACCATCTCGGGATCATTCTCTATACAATAGCGAAAGAAGCATCAAAATCGGTACAGTATACGGGACCGGCCACGCTGTAAGGGTCTTCGACCTGAGCTAGTAGCCTGGATGTTGCGATGCGAAGTCTGTTTTGGTATTTTAAATCTATGCCAAGCGCTGAGGAAAGCCCGTGTAGCTGTCACCATCGGATCGTAGAATCAGCTCGTTTGTAGAATGGCTAGGCCGATTGTAAAACGTCGCGATTAGTTAATTGCCTATGCTGAATTGAACGATCAGCCATCAACAATATCGATAAACGTCACTCAGCCATCTCGTCGATTCAAATTAATTAAGTA
This sequence comes from Eupithecia insigniata, assembly GCA_947859395.1. Lineage (NCBI taxonomy): Eukaryota > Metazoa > Arthropoda > Insecta > Lepidoptera > Geometridae > Eupithecia > Eupithecia insigniata. Next base: position 3,659,239 of record OX402003.1, read on the forward strand.
TAGGTACATACTTTTTTTATGTTACCTACTATATTTAAGTAAAACTGATTAATAAGATGTTCATCTGTTTTTGGGTACATAAATTATCTCTCTATACCACCCTGCCCAACAAATCAGCGTTCGTTTTACAATCGGCCTAGCCATTCTTCAAACGGGCTGATTTTACGATCCGGCTGTGGTGTCATAACTACCATCAAAGGATCCAGTCAGCCGAACCTACCGTCTTACAGTGCGGACGGATATGGCCAAGTTTTCTGAGCTACAACTAGAGTTTACAAAATTAATTAAGGCGTGAATTAATTTAAATCCCGCTATCGTGTGTAAACATAAATTTCACTTCTGTTTGTGCACAGAATATATATACAGGGTGGCTTTTTCAAGTGGGAGTGGATGGTTAAGTCCGTAATCATGATAATTAGCGAAAAGTTGTGAAAGGAACCATCACTTCGATTTATGAGAAAACAAAAACTGCATATTTAGGATTTTGACATCTTTTGGTTTTTCAGGAAATGGAACCGATTGATTTTTCAAAAAATACTATGACACCCTGTATTTTATCATCAACGGATTCAGTTGCTGATAAGGAGAAATCTTTGCAAAGAAATGCATTATTGAGAATAAAAGGACGGCTATTTTAATAATTTTACATTGAAAACCTCCCCTACTAAGCATCAGTGTGAAAATTTTAAATTGGTAGTATATTCAAACAATTGGTATGCATTCCATTACCATCGCCAGAATACTTAGCCTGTATTTTAATGGGGGGGTTCTCATCGATAAAACATCCCATCATCATCATCATCACCAGCCTATATTAGTACACTGCTGGACTGCCCCTGAATAAGCGAATAAGTCTCCCCTTATACTCGACAGGGTGTTATGTTTCCCCAGCGACATAGCGCCCTGTCTTCTTAGGTTCCCGCATCCAGCATCTTCCTGCAGTCTTTCGCAGAACGTCATCCTACCTGTCTAGTGTAGGATGCCCACGGCATCCTACACTAGACACTTTTGCCGAGTCGCGAAATAGTCAAAAACTTTTTAACCTTTCTCGATTTGTTCACATATTAAAGATTATTTATCTTTCTACTTACAGCGGGGCAATGCAGCCAGCGTCTTGGGGACGCTTCCGACTGGTATTGATATGGACCAGTGGAGCTATCTGTAGATTGTTTGCAACAGTCTGCAATTAGCTCAATTGTTTCAATTGTAAATACTGGTTTAATTTCTTTATATTATTTGATTGTTATTTTCTTTGTCAATAAAGTTTATCTTTCGATTAACGATTCTCAAGCTATTAGCAAAAAGGTATAAAAAAATATATAGTTAAAAACTAAAACCCGACTACATAAAAGTCTTAAACGAGCGTTCACCTATTGTCCATAGCATTTTCTTTTGATACTTAAGTAGTCGGAGGCCTTTGTTACTAATTGTACCGTAGGTATATGGGGTGGGTGCCTTCGACTACCTAAGTATCAAAAGAAAATGATAAGGACAATAGGTGAACGCTTGTTTAAGACTTTTATGTAGTCTGGTTTTAGTTTTTAACTATATATTTTTTTATACCTTTTTGCTAATAGCTTGAGAATCGTTAATCTCACAAAAGTTTGAAAAACTGTTGTGGAAAGTACAAACAAAGACCTTTGCAACGATACCACACACGAGCATATTTACTAACATTAAAGTTTTCGACCCTTTCTTCGACCCCCGCTATCTCGTTAGACCCCCATTTTTATCTGACGTCACATAGCCTATAACCATCGGGCTATTAAGACGAATCATATGACACCTCATTTGTTGAAATCGGACCAGAAGTTTCAGCGCTACGAGGGAACATAAAAATCGGCTACATACATACATAGGGTGTCAAAATCATAACCCTCTCGTAGTCGGGTAAAAATATAACAAAAGATACCCGATAAAGACGTTACTAATTCGATAAAACATTCAATCGTGATGAATTTTGTAAATTATAATGAAAACTTCAGTGCAAATGTTTTAAAAATAAGTACGCTGTTTTTATTTTCTCATAAATTGAGTCCATGACTCTTTTCACGACTATTCTCTAACTTTCATAGTTTCTAATCTGGATGGCCACTCCCATCTCAAAAAGCCACCCTGTATAATTAGTTGGGTTTAAAAGGGGTCGCTCGGTATCGTTTCTCGTATACCTATCAGTATCATAATCTGTTTAACTAATCCGTTATTAAAGTTTATTGTTCAGTTGTTCATAGCTACTGGCGGATAAAGACATAGGTAGTAGATAGGCTTAGACCTTTAATATTTTGGTTAGTATTAGGTAAATGACAGGATTCTACAGGGCTATTGGTAATTCACTGACACTGCCACATACGTAGATTTCACTGATTTCGGCGGCCAAAAACCTGTTTCCCGAAGAACAATCTAATGAGAAATAAACCATTTACGCAAGTAGTACACAGTTCTCCGAATACAATGGTACCCTTTTTAACGTTCAACGATGCGCAAGAGTCTACCCTCAAGTAGTCGGAATTCGATAGTTACTTATCGTTCACGTGTCTGTTCTCGGCGCTCCTAAACTTACAACTTTTGTAAAGTACATATTTATTTTCAAAACAATTGGTTTCGTGTTACAATGATGGATTTCAATAATTCATGTAAGAGCCTATGTTGTTCAACAATAATTTACTTAGTTTTAGTTTTCTTTAACATACTTTTAATTTGTCAAAGATGCTGTGTCAAAAATGTGTTTTCATTTTGAATTTTTAATTTCAAAGAGGTCTTTTAGCTAAGTTAAGGTTCCGTCCGGGCAATAATTTCGTTATTTTTCAATACTTTTAATATTTTTCTATAAAACCACAAAATAATTGGCCGCGGAAACCCGCGCTTTTAAAAATCAACAGCCTTTGAAGATTTGAGTCAAAATTTAGCAAAATATCATGTTAGTGCTACTTTGTGTTAAATTAATTTACTTTTTGTTTTAGGTCTGGCTGGTGCCTCGGGTACTAAAGTAGTGACTAAGAAGTACTTGTTTGACCAGATACAAAGGTATAATTTTTCAAGTTTAAGTTAAAAACTCGATTTTTATGAAGATTTTCTTTTAAATCGTATGGAGTGACAGAACATGCTAAAACGTGTTTGAAGCAAAGGTTTTCGTATGTGAAAACCGAATTCAAGAAAAGGTGGACGAAAGCCAGTGAACACGACGATGTTTTTCTAAAAAAACAACCGAGATTGGTCAGAAGGAACTTTCGTAATTCCAATAGAATCGCCCTCTCCTCAAGGTAGACCACCTAAACCTTTTAAAGATTTAAGCGAGCGAAGCCAAAAAGAAAAACCGCAGAAGTCCGCGCAACTAGGACCAGGACGTCATCATCCACGCTGCACAATCGATCTTACAAAATACTGGGCAAAGGGATGTTTCAAAAGTTCTAAAAGAAATAACTAATTCGCCCACATGAGCCAAAATTAGGCTTTTCGAAAGCATAGTCCATCTAGCGTATAAATTACCTGTAAAGAAATACAGAGAGAGGAGAACCACAGAAGAAAAGGCACTGGAAGCACAGCGAAAGTCCGATATCCAAGTTAGATTTCACAATGAAACTGGACTACTCATAGATATGCCAAAGGCTAAATTTGGTAATACTAATGACGGCATTACGAGCAGAAGACTTCGAAAATCCTGAATTGGCATCTGAGATAACAGCAATTAGCTTTGAACTTATCTACAGGCTCAAAGTTATATTGGAAACAATATCAAGTGGTCACGAAATTAATGTCACAAAATATGATCAATATATAAACTGCGAAATTGTACGTGGAGCTTTATGGCATCCATTGACTCCAATAATGCATAAAATACTGATGCATGGTGGGCAAATCATAAGCAATTCGCTACTTCCTATTGGCAGCAGAAGCCCGGAACAAGCATTTCCGGTCATACCGGCTTAACTTTGCTAGAAAATTTTCTAGAATAGAATGCAATTTAGATGTATTTAATAGGCTTTTACTAACATCGGACCCCTTGATCAGCTCCAGAAGACAAATTAAGAAACTTTCTCGCAAAGCATTTCTTCCTGAAACGATAGAAATGTTGATGTCTGCGAAACCAAATAGAGACAATGCCGAAGAAATTTTCTCAAAGTTAGAATGATATTTAAGTTGTTTTAATTAGGTTATACATTTAAGATGTAGGGCATGATATTTTACCATTAACACTATATTTTGTTTTTATTTTATATAATTAAAAATAAAATATTATTGAAACTATTTTGTATATATTTGAAAAATAGCTTTTTATAAGTGTAAATAATTTTAACTGTCAATAAAAAAAAATTAGACCCAAAAATAGTTTATTTTCATTTCATTTTGTACGTATGACTAATTTCAAGCGAAAAATATTTTTGGCCGCCTAAATGGTTGAAATCTATATGCTGCGTGAACTGCAGGTTCTGGCTATCATCACAAACACGATCGTGAAGAAGCCAAGTCTTAAGGGCCACCTCGCCATTATGTGAAAAGGATAAGCATAGGATTTCGCGTTCATAGGAGCGGGACAGAGCAGAGCATCATACGCCTAAAATCATGTTTTGGTTTTTTTACGGTAAAAATAATAGTAATTTTGAAAATCTAAAACAATCACCGTCTGCTCTATATGTTTGTTTACTGTACAAAGTATCAAGGCTTATTTTAAAGTATTTATTGAATAGCGACGATTTATTGTACAGTTTAGAGCGAACTTTGGTTTTTTTTTTGTAGCGGGAAAATTTTATGTAATCCTGTTTTCGAAACATCAGCGTTCTAGCATCAATCCTGAACTATAACATATTAATCTCGAAGTAAATGGTGGAAGATATGATCGCTGACGCTAAGCGATTTCAGGTATCACTGGCTCTTAATAATTTTTGTGAATCACCTCTAATAAAAAAACACGCTTGCTCAGAACCCAATGCATTACTTACATACTACTGATTTTCCACTAACATATCCACTGTTAATTCGGGGCATAGGCGTTTTTAAGTTTATTTTCAAATTAAACCTCTCAAAAGAACAATCTCCATTAGGTAGCCACTGCAAATACCATATTTAAGAAATAGAACCTGGCGTCTTTACTAAATTCGTTTTTTGTTTTCATGGGCAAAACTTGCGCGGTTCACGCATTGTCAGTGTTCTAATAACCTTTTATAGAATATGTCCTGCCATTTACCTACTACTAACCAAATAAAACAACTAATCTTTTAAAGTTCTAAACCTATCGAAATTTTAATAAAAGGTTAGTTAAACAGATTATGAGACTGATCCGTAAACCAATTCCGATGCAGAATAGACGCAAAAAATTATGCAAAGATCTCAGGTATTAATTGGTACTTAACGCTTTCCTAGAGAGAACTCATAAACATTTTTGATATTGGTTTTAAACCAGTTAGTGTAAAAAATATGCCTTTACGTAACTGATTAAAATCGAATCGTAATATGACGAAGAATATCGAAATGTAATCAAATACAAGCTATGGATATATTAATATCATCATCATATTAGCGGATCGACGTCCACTGCTGGACAAAGGCGTCCCCTAAAGTACTCCACAATGACCGATTTAGCGCTGCCCGCATCCATAGTAATCGCATACACTATATGTACTACTACGTACTACATTATGTACTTGACTTAAGCATAATATGCGCGGTTATTTTTATTATCCAACTTTCATAATGTTGACCGAGATCTCAAGTACGGTTCTAGTAGCTTCATAAATATAAATCTTTGAAGGATAAATTCCTAGCTAAATAAAAATCTCTGAAGATATTTCTTAAGAAAATAAAACTGACCCGATTTGTTAGGATAACACTGAAGTAAGATTCTTTTTTGTGATACTTGAGTACTGAGTAATACCCTTTTATTACCCAGTACTCAAGTATCACAAAAAATATAGTTAAAAACTAAAACCCGACTACATAAAAGTCTCAAACAAGCGTTCACCTATTGTCCATAGCATTTTCTTTTGATACTTAGGTAGTCGGAGGCACCCACCCCATATACCTAGGGTACAATTAGTATCAAAGGCATCCGACCGCCTAAGTATCAAAAGAAAATGCTATGGACAATAGGTGAACGCTTGTTAAAGACTTTTATGGAGTCGGGTTTTAGTTTTTAACTATATTTTTTTACACCTTTTTTAATACGAGTAGTTTGAGAATCGTTAACCTCACAAAAGTTCGAGAAACGGTTTCGTAAAATACAAACAAAGACCTTTGCAACGATACCACACACGAGCATATTTACTAACATTGAGATTTTCGACCCTTTCTTAGACCCCCGCTATCTCGTTAGAACCCCATTTTTATCTGACGTCACATAGCCTATAACCATCGGGCTACTAAGACGAATCATACGACACCTCATTTGTTGAAATCGGACCAGTAGTTTCAGCGCTACGTGGGAACATAAAAATCGGCTACATATGTACATACATAGGGTGTCAAAACCACCACCCTCGTCGTAGGCGGGTAAAAAAAGACGATGAAATAACAGTAGTGTCAATATGATGACACAAAAACGAAACCTGTGCCTGTAATGATAGATGTTCAATATTTTGAACAATAAACTGAAGCCGGAAATACACATGCCTGCAGCAGGCACACATGACAGCTTCTTGCACGTGCCACCTATAAGGTCACACTAACTGGCATGCTTGTATCTGGCAAGCAAGTAGATGACAAGCAATTTGATTTACGAGCATGCAATATGCTGAAGGAGACGTGGGGGCTGCAAAGCCGGCAAGTATGAACGCACGCGACAGCTATAGGTATGCCAAGGCATACTCGTATGGGGCAATTCACAGTGGATCGATTCCGTGATCGAAATCGATTTCACTCTGGAACTGCTAGTTTCCTACACCGAAACCCTTTCCTCCGAAATATAAGGATAAAGATGATGGCCTCCACGACGAATTCGTCGACAGCGATCCTCGCAGTTCTAGATTTATGTTTTACTAGCTGTTCCCCGCGGTTTTAACCGCGTAAAATTTGAATGTCACACAGTATTCCTGTAAACCTCGCGAACCTCTCGAATTTGATGTTTTACTAGGACAAAAAGTAGCCTATGTTACTCTCCATCCTTTCAACTAACTAGGTACGCCAAAAACCAAGTCGATTAGTTGCTCAGTTAGGGCATGAAGGAAGGACAAACAAACAAACACTTTCGCATTTATAATACCTATTAGGTAGTTAGGATTCCGCTGGTGTGAGCGAATATGGCTCGCTAGCCCTAACTTCGTCTTAAAAATCCGGTCTCATTACTGTTACAACTCTTCTGGGCAGCATTATACAGTTGTAGGTCTGGATTTCTGCAACTGGCGCTTGGTGTCAAGGTGTTTAAGGCGACAATAGTTTAGCTCATCATAACCTAAGCATCGAAATAACTTTTCCTTCATCTTAAACGTGGTTGCGGCACAATATTTTTCTTATTCCATTCTATTTATAAGGTCACTTCGCCAGGTGTTCCTGTTATTATACTTTCTCGTTGTTCGAAATAATGAACAAATAAAACGAGAATCAATACTTATTGATTCTTGTTTTATTTGTGTAAATACAGAAGTAATAATAAACAATTCTTGATTTCTACATCAAGTGAAATATTTCTTATCTGAACTTTCAAAGAGTTCGTTTCCCGGCTTCCGTTAAAATGCAAGCAGAGCGAAATTAACATGTAAAACAGTAAAATTATTTCATTTCTGCGACACATACTTCCAGGAAGACAAAACTATGCCTATGTATATTAGACATAGACATATCATTTATTTGCTACAACATATAAATAAATAAATAATGTATATTAATTACACGATAAAGAACATCACGTTGAAAAACCTAATTAACAATACTGTAAAAAGTAGTAGTCTCCCCCATAGCCCAATTACCCAATCCATCCATTCACCACAATAAATAAAATAATTTATAAAAATAAAAATCATTTATTTCAGATCCAATCAATTGATCCATAGGTAATACAAATAATCACATTTAAATACATATTACCAACTTAAAATTTAAATAAAATAAAATACAATAACATGGCTTTTATTGTTATTTTCATTTTCCTTTGCAATAGTCTCTACACCTGGCGGATATCATCTTCGGGTGTATCATATTGTGCAACCAAAGAAGATGCCCGCTATGTGTAGCTCTCGCCTTTACATTAACTCTCATAAAGGGCATCTGTGCTTTTGGCTTCTTCGGCTCCACGCATGCCTCCCAAAGTACTGGATCACCATATGGCCCGTAATCACGGAAATATAAAAAATAAGTAAGTAAGTAAGTAAGGTGACCAATGTACAGTACAGTAACAAATCGACCTAGGCTCAGCATAACAACGGCCAAAATAAATGGCAACTGCCAGAAACAGGAGGTGCTGTTATTCTGCCTATTAATCCCCGTAACGGAAAATTGTTTTCCACTAACGAAGACCGCTGAATTAGACTCTCAAAATTGCCTAAAATTAACGCTATTCATCCCTTGTTTACAGATAACTGATCTGGAAACCCTAATGGATAAGATCAGTAGGAATTGCCCCTCGTTATCATATCTAAGTCTGCTGAGCAACAAGGCCTGCCCTAATGAACTGTCTGACCTTGATAAAGACGACTCTGACTACCAACGGTATAGGTAAGTGAAGGCAATCTATTTAAATTTCAAAAAGCCTTAATCGTTATCTAATTTACTTCATAAATATTTAATACGTAGGTATGTAACATCGGTATAGCCACAAACCCAATACCACCCATACCTGGTCTACATACCACAATGCCGAACTAAACGTTTCCGCTCTACTTTCATTATAAGTACCGGTAAAGAGTGGAACGAACTTCCTACGTCTGTTTTTCCGGTAGAGTACAATCTAGGAGTCTTCAAATCCCGAGTGAATAAGTTCCTTCTGGGAAAGCGTGCTCCACATCTTCACTTTCTCAAATATGATGTTGGTCAAAGCTTTACCATTATAAAATAAATTACAATAATAAAAAAACATTGCAATATTCTAGTAGATTGTCGTTTTCGAGATTGTTTTGCCTTTCAGCATAAATAAATAAAATAAAAAGTTTCTTTATTCAGACATCTGTCCATAGTTAATACACACCGCCGCAGGTATTAAATAGTGTTGTACAAAGTGTTTCATATGTATACAACCTACACAGTAATGATAACTTTTTAATATGCAGAGACTTTAACCTACCTAACATTCAGTGGGATCCACGGTTGGGCGCAATTCAAACTAAACGGGGTTCCGTGGATATACAACTGACAAGTCAATTACTGCTAGACGAATTTTATTTTTTGGGTTTAGAACAAAGTAATTACACAAAAAACAAATACGGAAACACGTTAGATCTAATTTTCAGTAACTTTTCGGCCTCCACTATAGCTTCCTCACCTATTTCATTGGTTCGAGAGGACCTTGCCCATCCTAGTTTATTAATCGATCCTACCAATATATTACTAACCCCGCTTGTTGAAATCTCCACATTAAAACATAACTTTAAAAAATGCAACTTCGGTCTAATTTCTGACTATCTCAAATCACGGGATTGGGACAATATCTTTAGCTCCTGTGACAATGTTGATTGCGCAACTAACTGTTTTTATAATGAATTATCTATTTGCATTGATTTGTTCGTCCCAAAACGTAACATGAAGAAAAGCAAACAGTATCCACTTTGGTATAATAAGGCGCTTATCAATGTCATCCGAGAAAAATTAAGAGCACATTCCAAATGGAAGACCTATGGGAACCATCTTGATTATCAGGAATTTTCTATGTTGAGAGCTAGGGCCAAGAAAAAAGAATATGAACTGTACAACAATTTTTTAACAAGAATACAAGATGATATTTTATTTTAAAAGTTTGCCCGAAAAAAAAGTGGAGTTATGTTAAACTTATGAAAGGAAAATCTAATTATCCCAAGACACTCTCAACACGGAAACTTTCGATAGCGGGATCGATAACGGCAACGGGTTTAACAAATTTTTTGAAAGTGTGTTTGTCAAACCTTCTAATACTTATAACCTCAATATTTTAAATTTGCCCACATCTAATGACACTAATGTGATTAGTCGCGTGACCGTGCCCGAAGATGTTTTGCTTAATTTGTTGAGGAAAACTGATGTCAACAAATCAGCTGGCACTGATCATATCCCACCTATCTTCATTCACAATCGTGCCGAAGCTTTAGTTATACCTCTAAAAACTATTTTTGATAAATCTTTAAGTGAGGGAATATTCCCCTCTAAATGGAAAGAGGCTAATGTTATACCCATAAAAAATCAACTAAATCGAAAATTGAAAACTATAGACCCATTTCTATCTTAAATACCTTTAGTAAAATCTTTGAAAAAATTGTTTATGATCAAATCTACGGAACAATTGTGAACGGAGTAAGTGAAGCCCAGCATGGATTTCTCAAAAAAAGATCCACCGTCACTAACCTAGCCGAATTCACACAATTTGTTGTTGAAAATATGGAAGGAGGCGGGCAAGTGGATGTGATTTACACGGACTTTGAGATGGCTTTCGACCGAGTGGATCACACCATTTTGCTAGCGAAACGGGATAATTTAGGTATACACGGAGACCTATTAAGGTGGGTCGAATCATATCTCACTAACCGTTCCCAAGCTGTAGTAGTGGGAGGATTTAAGTCTGACTATGTTAACATACCATCGGGGATTCCCCAAGGATCCCACTTGGGTCCCCTGTTATATAATGCCTACATATATGACATTTATAGTTGCTTCACAACTTGTAATCATCTCTTATATGCAGACGATAAAAAGATATACTGTAAAATACGCAATATGAATGAATCTCCAAGATACGCTTGTAACACTCTCGGACTACTATAAGAAAAATAAAATAACTGTTAATGTACCTAAATGCCAAAAAATCTCTTTCACTCGTAAAAATAACCCTATTAATTACACATATACACACATCAACATCGTCTAGGGATATTTAATATTTTTTCAATTTACTCAAAATTTGTTAATAACATGCAACATGTATATATTTTTGAAAAGCCCGTTTAGTAGACTAGACCTTCGAATAAAATGAAATATTTTTATTGTGTAAATAAAATTTTATTCAATAAAAAACAAAATATGAAAAAATTTTACATTTAGGATGTGTTTTAAAAAAAAATTGCAAAATTATGCGAAATTTCCTGTCTTTTGCAATTATACGAAAAATCAGTAGTCAGTAAAACCACCCATGACGTTAAAAACGGTTCTGCAACGGGTTTTCATGCTTTAAATCAAGTTATCAAAGTCTTGCTGCGGGATATTGTCCCAGGTCCTGCTAAGATGCAAAAATAGTTGCTCTTCAGTCGCGATGTTTGCAGGAAAATGATTCATAGCCCTTCTTTGGAGCATGTCCCATGCATGCTCTATGGGGTTTAGGTCTGGCGATTGCGCAGGCCAGTTTAAGACCGACACGTCGTGCTCCTGCAGCCAGCTGGTCACCACTCGCGCTGTGTGCGGACGGGCATTGTCGTGCATGAGCGTGAATTCTTGGCCCATTTGTAGTCGATGGGGGTAGAATATTGGTACTAGCACCTGGTTACGGTATTTTTCAGCGGTCATGGTGTTTCTGATCCAAACGAGATCTGTTCTTCCACCAATACGTATTCCGCCCAAACCATAACTGTCCCACCGCGGTATGGATGGACTTCCTGAGGGTGTTGCAGACGGCTCTCACGACCAGGAACTCGCCATACACGTACTCTTCTTGAATCGGGATGGAAACCGAATCTGGACTCATCGGTAAAAAGCACCGCAGACCACTGGTTCTCTTCCCAGAGCAAATGTTCACGAGCCCACTCTAATCTTCGTCCACGATTTCCTCGGCGTAGTGCTGGAGTACGAAGCTGTCTGCGAGCATGAAGGTTGGCTTCATACAGTCTTCTCCTCACAGTTTGGTCACTCACCAGCAACTGGTGCTCTGACTGGAGCCTTTGAACCAACTGCATTGCCGTAACATTTGGTTGTCTTCTAGCGGAAACTTGCAAAAATCGGTCTTGTCGCTGGGTGGTTATGCGCTTCCCGCCTGGGTGTCTTTCAGCTACTTCACCAGTAGCACGATAACGTGACCATAACCTTGAGATCACGTTTTGTTTTGTTCCAATCTCCTCAGCAACACTCAGCTGAGTAGCCCCAGCTTGGAGCATACCTACTGCCCTTAACATTTTATCTCTTGTTAAATGGCGCCGCCGCATGATGCATTTAGTAGTATAAAATCGAAATTAATTAATAACGTGTTTTAAAACTTAAATTTGACACAAAAAAATACCATAAACTATGGAAGATAAATTGTAACTTTCGACCTTCGCTATAGCAATGCCGCGCAAATCTTTTGTTTTTTATTCATTTGTTCAAATTCAAATTTGGAATCATTCAAAAAGGCCTAAAAATAAGGTTTCTTCAAAAGATTTTAAAATCGGCCAGTATTTTTAGAGTTCAAGAACTTTATACAAAATAACCCTAGACGATGTTGATGTGTGTACATTAAATAATATAAATATTGAAAAAGTCAAAGTTATAAGAGATCTTGGAGTGCTGCTAGTCGATAAACTTACGATGTCTGATCATTTCGACCATATATCACAAACAAAGCCTACAAAAACTTGGGCTTTGTCATCTGCACATGCAAACCTTTCACAAATCTTACCTGCATTAAATCTGTTTATATTGCCTACGTTCGCAGTATTCCAAAATATGCCAGTTGCATCTGTAATTTTATTTTTATAGGTGATGTAGTTAGGAGAACCACATACTACACCTACATATAAAAATAAAATTGAGAATATACAAAACAAATTTATCAAACATCTTAACTATAAACAACGGATTTATTGTAATTATAAAGATGGTTGCACCATTCATAAACTTATGCCCCTAGAACATGGGTCTTCAACGTTTTTTTGTGCAAGGGCCAGTAATCCATTTAAAATCACGGGAAGGGCCGCGTCACGCAGTATTCTATTTAATTTGATTACCCTTAAATAACAAAATATAACAAGCCAGTCTAAAAAATTCAATAGTCTTTCTGAGTTTTGAATTTTGTAGCCTTGCTTATTTAAAAATCTTAAAATATGTAGGTACAGAATCTTGGATCAATGCGATGCTTGACAATGTTTATTTTTGACGAATGTATCGATGTCGGGATATATTTTTGTAGTTATTGCAACCCGCAGACTACGTTCCAGATGAGCATCTGTAATTCTTGTCCTTGTTTTGGACTTAACATTCTTCATGCGAGAAAATAGTTGCTCGCTCACATTAGTGCTCCCAAACAATGATATCATTTTTGGGCGTTTTTGTCTGTCTCCTGTCTTTGATTTTTGACACACCAAACAGACGGGTTTTTGATTAACGCTAACGAACAAATACAACTCTGTTCACTTTTGAAATGTGCGATTTTCATCACTGACTTTCTGTTTTTTACCCGAAGTTGACGCCATTTTTACTATAAAGCTCGGCAAATACAAATCACACGTAAACTCAAACACAGTCAACACCAACAAAATAACGGACAGACAGATCACGCACCAACCCGTTGACATGACCATTTTGACCATTGTCCGCCCGCAGTCAATGGTACGTACTCATTCGCACTTGTACCTTTCGCTCACCCACACCACGCGGGACTTCGCCCGCACCGGTTGGGGTATCTAACTAAGTTATTGTGGCGCGTAAATTCAAATTAGTATGAATAAAATGATTCTTGTGGCCTCCGAGGGCCGCAAGAAAAGACCCGGCGGGCCGCATGCGGCCCCCGGGCCGCGGGTTGAAGACCCTTGCCCTAGAAGATAGACGCACTTTACTAGATGGTATATTACACACTTGTCGCTAAATTAAACTTTAACGTACCACTTAAACGAACTCGTCACACCAAATTGTTTTCATTGCCCCATCGTATTACTAATTATGCCAAAAATGCCGTTATGTACCGAATTTGTTCAAATTATAATAAACGTTTTTCCAATGTAGACATCTTCAATTCTAGCAAACTAAAGTTCAAAAAGGATATTGTTGACTTATTGTCATCCAATAATCAGTAAGGTGCTCATTTGACTGATTCACAACTTTATCTCCATATCTTTATTTCACCACTTGATACTGTACTGGTGTATTAATATTAAACCATAAATTTTAAAATTAAAAATAAATAGAACTTAACAATGTATGAGTATGCAATTTTCACAACTGTTAAAGCACACTACAATATTACAATATTATTATAGTAAAATGTTATGTAGAGTATTTTTGTTGCATTAATCAATTATATATTTCTAAGTAATGTACATTTAATAATTGCATATTTGTGCTTCAACCAAATGGTGGGAACACAATTGCGTAATTACCATATTTTGAAAGACCTGTAAGGGCTGTTTAAATGTAAGAAACTAGTTGTAAACATATAATATTATAACTGTTGGTCTTTAAATAAAATAAATACACTACAATAATATTTTAGGATATAATAAATTAAAAATTCGAATTAAAATTAGAATCAAAATCAAAATAAAATTAAAACCAAAATGGTCCTCCCCCAGATTCTTTCATAAAAGTCGGTCAAAGTTTTTCCTCCAATGTATGCTCGCTGTAGATTCGATGTCATCCTCTCATAGTAAAAATATTCTTCCCCACGCTCGTTTTCCTTCTCAAGGATACCATTCGGTGACAGGTGAGTGTAGGCAATCAGTGACAATAAATCAATTATGTGATTGACTTGACTTCTTTGTTATTGGCAAATGTAATTTTAAAAGTAATGTTATTTAGACATAGGCTTTCATATAATTGTTTGACATAACAAAGTGCTCCTTTGCATGCTTATAGTTGAAAATAAATGGCATGAAAAATCAGAGAAAAAGCTCGAATTACTTCAAAGGCTAGACTGTTAATTACTTCAAAGGCTAGATAGACTGTTAATGTACAAAATGCGGGCCGAAGTTAGCACAATGGTTGTAAGTTATTTTCTTTAAATATAATATAGAGTCCAAGTTTGAGGAGGACACTTGCACTAAAGGTTCCATCCCAACCACGATTTTATACTACTAGACTTTGTCGGTGTATTTAATAATAATACCCATGCCAAATAGACAGCCCTTAGTTTCTGAGCTTCGAACGGACAGACGGACATGGCGAAACTGTAAGGGTTCATTGTTTACTACGAAATCCTAAAAACGGTTTGTAGTTGTAATTTATGCTGCGTTACGCAGAGAATAAAAGTAGCGGGAAATTTTATTGCAGCAAATCGTGAACTATATTTTCTATGAACCCATTATGGGAGCATTTGGAAAAATGTTGATTTTTATCCCAAAATCTCTTATTTTCCCAAATGCTTCATAAGTTCATACCAATGAAAGGAAGTTGATTGAAAATGGTTTACGATTTGTGCCAAATTACTTTTCCGCTAGTTTTATTCCATGTAGAAAGGAGAAAAAATTTAAAGAACAAAAAAAAATCACGCCAACACGAATCGATCACCCCTGAAAGACGATTTTCAAATAATACCTTGAACCTCAAAACGTAGTAAAATAGGCTGTAAACTGAAACATACCAAATGAAACTGCGTAGAAATAATTAGTGTTGAAACAAATGAATTCTGCAAATGCGTTGTTCATTATCACGCGAGGACCTATCTAGAGTAATATAATCTCTTTGTGAAATTTACTAATTTCGCTTAAACTTTGCTGCTTAAAGTTATGTAGCAGTAGAATACCGAACGTTCTCGCGGGTTGCTGATTATGCTTTGGATTTTGA
Source organism: Eupithecia insigniata (assembly GCA_947859395.1). Taxonomy (NCBI): domain Eukaryota; kingdom Metazoa; phylum Arthropoda; class Insecta; order Lepidoptera; family Geometridae; genus Eupithecia; species Eupithecia insigniata. Next base: position 3,675,028 of record OX402003.1, read on the forward strand.
AATTCTGTGTCTTCAAATTTCTAGAATGTTTCAAGTATTAACGTAATTAGGTAATGTACCTACCTACTTAGTTTAGAATTAGTCTGGTACGCTGAATCTTATCATGCTTGAGAATTTTTGGCCTGGTGAAAAGAAAGGAATCTGGGTTGTTACCAAAGACATTTCCTTTGTTAAATTTAATTTCGTTTATTTTGCTGTGAGAATTGTCCAGCATTAGAATTAGAATCAATAACTTTATTTCTTTAGGCTTACAAAAAAATATATAGTTAAAAACTAAAACCCGACTACATAAAAGTCTTAAACAAGCGTTCACCTATTGTCCTTATCATTTTCTTTTGATACTTAGGTAGTCGGAGGCCTTTGTTACTAATTGTACCGTAGGTATATGGGGTGGGTGCCTTCGACTACCTAAGTATCTAAAGAAAATGATGAGAGAATGAGAAAACGAGATTTTAACTATATATTTTTTTAAACCTTTTTGCTAATAGCTTGAGAATCGTTAATCTCACAAAAGTTTAAAAAACGGTTTTGGAAAGTACAAACAAAGACCTTTGCAACGATACCACACACGAGCAAAGATTTATATCGTTAGATAGGCCCTTACCGTAGTGAGACCGCGCCCGTTTTGGTGCCATATGAAATGAGATAGCTCGCTCATTTGGAATCAGTGTACATCTAAACACAGTGTCGGCCGGACGTGGTGTAACATTGCCATTTTTTGTTGAAAAGTGTCACAAAATGCCATCGTGCGCATTTTGCAAATGAAACAATAATTCTAAACATACAAATAAAGACAAAAGCGTTACATTTCACTCTAAGGTTTTGCGATATAATTAAATAACTTTTTTTCCGTTTTATAAATCTGTTTCCGCTGTTGCGTTCTGACCGCACTACAAAGTAACATTACCAGCTAATCTGTGGTACAACCCAGATTGCACACTTTTTAGACTTTTCGATTTCAGGGCATGAGTTGACCTTTATTTTTTCACAAAAGTGTGTGCAGTATGATTGCACACAATATGGTTATAATAACAGTTAGGTACGTGGTTAAGTTTACTGGCAAAAACACAATTTTTAACTACTTATTAGTGTGCGTAAGTTTACTGGCAAAAACACAATTTTTAACTACGTATTAGTGTGCGTGCGTCGGCATTTCGTAACGCACACATTCAAAGACAACGGGACCACGGTTTTTGGTGCCAGGGCATATCTAACGATATAAATCTTTGCACACGAGCATATTTACTAACATTGATCAAATATCAATATGTTATCTGACGCCATATATAGCCTATAACCATCGGGCTATTAAGACGAATCATATGACACCTCATTTGTTGAAATCGGACCAGTAGTTTCAATGCTACGAGGGAACATAAAAATCGGCTACATACATACATAGGGTGTCAAAATCATAACCCTCTCGTAGTCGGGTAATAACCACTTAGACAAATCAAATTTTATACTATAAATATAGTTATTACTATTATACATATACTATTTATTTGTTACCGCACAGACTGCTCCAACATAGGTAAAAGTAAACCTCGGAATAATAAATCATCATCATATCAGCCCATACACGTTCACTGCTGGACATAGGCCTCCCCCATACGAATTTGTGGTGGAATCATAGATAACAACAAGGATTTATTTTCTCAATTTCTTGTATAGAAAATAACCAAGGAACGTCCCGTATTCTTTTGAAATAATAATAATATGTAGTAGGTACTTAATATTTTGGCCGTGGGGTCGCGGCGTACGAATATCAACCTCTCCAACTCAACCCGTGGATGTCGTAAGAGCCGACTAAGGGAACCTACCAGAGGAAGGGCAGCAGCTTCCTTCTGAGTATTTTTCAAGACCAACACTGCGATCACCAATCCGCCTGCCAAGCGTGGTGATTATAACAAATCCCCCTACATGGGAGACCATCCACTCGATGGACCGACGACATCGTAGCGGTCGCAGGGAGTCGATGAATGGAGGCGGCTCAGGACCGCTATTTGTGGCGTCGTACGGGGGAGGCCTATGTCCAGCAGTGGACGTGTATGGGCTGATGATTATGTTGATGATGATACTTAATCTTTGTTTTGCATACAAGACTAATGAGTTCACATTCATTCAGTAGATAATACGGTACTTATAGTTAATAAATGTTTAGTGCTCTTTTTCCATTAGACCTTACAGAACTCTTGGATACGTAATACAAATTAAATTACATACATATGTAAAACTAGGAAATAACCTGATCACTTTAATTTTTGCTCACTTCAATCTTTTTAAGGTAAAGAAAAGAAGCGAACAAGAAACCTTTTTACGTTGTTGTTAGCTATCGAGTTGGAGTAAAACTCTTCCCCAGCTTTCTTATCCTCGTATAGATAAATTTTAAATTTAAGCGTTTTTACAAAGGATTTGTTTGACAACAGGGAATGGTAAAACATAAAAAAAAAATGTTTTTGGTAAAGAATTATCCCTCGTCCCTGTTTGACAATTTGTTTGAATTTATTTATTGATCATAGTTGAATGACACTTGTTTAAAAACACAATGTGAATACTAAACTAAAGTTACTAACTTAACTAACCAACAACAGCGTCCTTTGTAGCAATGGCTTTGGCGTTGAAAGTTTCTCCAGACGTGAAAAGTTTCTCTGAATATGTCTGAAGGGTCCTGTTTCATAAATTTATAAATAGGAAGGGGATTCTTTGAACCCAAGCCAAGTGTAATTGGAAGGTAAGGGTGAGTGGAAGCCAATTTGTGGTCGCTAGTTAGACGGAATGGAACGAAATAAGATGACAGGTACGGGCTGGCTGCTAGGATTTAAGAAGCTTTTTAATAGGTAAATTTTAGTTGGTACAACATTTTCATTAGAGGAAACAATAAATATTAAATTAACTGAAAATGTGTGCATGCATAGTTTGCATGATCTCTAGACTTTGTTGAGTACCTACCTTGTGAAAATTCTGGTACTTTGTTCCACACATCCCCTATGCATCCCCCTTCTGTGCTTCCTTAGGGATGATGGATGGTGATAACTGGAATAAACTCACTCAAAAAAGTGTTTACATAAGTATCTGAATTAAATGTGCCCAAAAAGCAGACAATAATTGGACACAATTCATAACTACATAAATCAATCGCATCACAAAGAGATTAATTTTAACGATCAATCGCATCAGAGAGATTAATTTTAACAATGACAGAGAGCTTCATTATTATACTAATTTAAACTTGTGCTCATTTTGTTTTACAGATATTTTGTTATTTACAAACTGCCGAAGCTACGCTTCCTAGATTCGCGCCGCGTTTCATCGAGTGAGCGGCATGAGGCTGCGACTCGGGGGCAATTCATGAGGGTGCGTCGCCCCGCGGCGCTGCCTGAGCCCGGCCCTGTGCCGCCCGTGAGAGTGCGTCCGCTACCTGTGGACTTCAGCGCGTTAGGCAAACACAAAGGTAACTTCCTAATTCTTTCTCCTCATCAGCACACGTCCACGGATGAACTTGCAGTCTCCAAACAAAAAGGTTTTTGCTATAATCACCATGCTTGGCAGGCGGATTGGTGACCGCAATGAAGATGCTAAAATACTCAGAAAAATACTGCCTGGTAAGTTCCCTAAGTCGACTCTTACCATATCCACGGGTTAAGTTGGAATGGTAATTTTTTTCCGGTAACTTCCTATACTCCGATTTAGAATCTAAAATATTATATGTCAACAAATACATTTATAAATGAAAACTTAACAAAAACTGATAACAATAACAGAAAACAAAAAGGTAACGGTAAACTTATCATTATAAACTAAAACATAAACTTCAACGATGCATAATCTCACAAATGTAGCCTACAAATGAAAGATGGTTGTTGCATAACACCAAAACTCTTTAACTTAGTCAAGAACAAAACTCATCTTAATAATATGCCAGTTTTTATCAGGGAATTACAAATGCGAAGTCGAGGCCAGATACTAGTAATAGCCCCATAATGTTCATCCTGCGTCCAGTCCTGTTACGCTACCGCTACCTGTAGAGTTATCCATGTACCCTTTTATCCCTCGTGAATATGGTTACTCATCGACATTTCCCATCCGTCCTATAGGCTCTGCAAACAAAGGCGTGCTCAAACATCAATGGACAGTGATTGTGGTCAATCCCACGCGGGTGAAGTTTTTGTATTGACAAAGGAAAGGACTTAACGACCTCGCTTTTTTAGATAAATGGATAAAACTGTTTTAACGGGGCGCACCGCCCCGAATAATCCTTCAATTTTCACTGTTTAATGAGCTTTCGGGTTCTAAGAATTAGGGGATTTCTCAAGATGAGGAAAACGTTTACATTTAACCCTATTGAAAGGACCGTGCTGTCTCGTCAAATCAAATTCAAGGATAGAATTACTTTGAAATAATTTACCACTTTTATTTAGTCTTGTTAAATTGATTACAAAGTTTGCAAACCCATAAAAGCTTTCAATAACATGCCTACAGCCTACAGTCCCTGTAGCAGTGGTAGTCAAACTGCGACCCGCGGGCTGCTAGCGGTTCGCTGACGATATTTTTGCGGACCGCCACAAAACCAACAATTTTAATAGATAATTATTCAAATATGCATTTGCATGAAATTATCTATAGTCGCTTCCACGTAGGAAGCGTTTCCTTAGATGGAATTTGTTTATTTCACGTGCGTGACTAACATTTTGTCAATTCAACATTCCACATTTTTTTTACCTTCTAACATATTATAACGTATGCCATAGAATTTCAGTATTATACTCAAATTAACAAAAAGTAATTAAGATCAGCCTCCACACGTAATACAAATTAGAAACATTTTTGTGAATTAAAATATGCTTGTAAAATAATCTTGGCATTTGGAAGCCATGATAATATGGTTTTATTTTGTCGGGTTGGATTTTCTAAAACTCAGTTAATGTATGAACTCACAGAAGTAAAGTACGACATAATAACTCAAATTTCATTTCATTGTACGTCGTGTAAAGCAGGAACACAACGAATTTTGAAAATATTATGTGCCCAATAACTATAAAAGTTTACAAGTATGCACACAATTTATTTTGAGCATAAATAATAATAACAAGATTCTGCATGTAAAAAAATATTGAGATATAAACTTCTCTTTTTTCATAAGAGGTTTATTATGTACCTACCTATTCCCAATTATAATAACGATACTAAAATAAATACAAAATAATCATGAAAATTTATTGCGTAATTAAAAATATAATAATAATTGACGGCACGTCACCATTGTGCCGGGTGTCCGTGGTGGGTTTGATTATCACCCAAAACAAATATTTGTGTGGTGTGATCCACTTCACACAAATGTAATTACTTCAGATAGGAATAAGACAGCGAAAGTGATAGTTAGTTGTTATTGTTGACCGAAAGATCCACTAATATGTATGTATATGTTTCGTGCGTCTGGGTTTTCCTTTTGTCGGGTTGTATGCTAATAGTTAGTTCATTGTCACAGATACCATATGCCATCCAAAATCTATGCGGTTTTGAAAGCTCATAAAAAGTATCTCAATTGATTGGTGGTGTCATCTAAACAATCCAAGAATGTGCGGCCCGCAGTGATACCTCACATTGTCCTGTGTGGCCCTTCACCAGAAAAGTGTGGCGACCACTGCCCCATAGTTACTATACTTACTACATTATATTGTAGAAGCACTTACCACATTCGATCTTTTTACCCTTGCGATGTTCCCTTATGACCAGGGTAAAAAGTTTACGGTCGCTTAGATTAAATAAGTTACTCGTAGTTCGTGAGTTAAAGTGCGAGACATATTCCAGTGAAATTCAGTGGAAAAAGATTTTTCTACCTTTGTTGGTACCTAACCTCCTCGTGTATGCACAGACATTGAAGTCTTAATTACATATAATTACCCACTCTAAGATTTAAGTAGGTACTGACCGGCGTTACGGGGCGCAATGTACATACTAACAAGTAGCGGCACGTAAGTCTAGCGCTGAGCGATACGCGGAGGGGCTAGCTGCGCATTGGTAAAGTACCACTAGCCCCGCCCAGGTACCGTCTTGTAACACCGGTCAGTACCTACTTGGCTTTACACCATCAGCAGCTTTCATTGCTCGAACGATTTTGCCCTTCATGAAAATGACAGTTTCTTCATGAAATAAAGTAAAACGCATGTTTTTTTTAATAAAGTATGTACACATTTACCGTAGGATACAAAATCCATACAACAATACAAAATCCGTTGCCGTCAGGACAATATATCGAGTGATAAACAAGCGTATTCTCAAAATCTGTGATTCGATATTTCGATAAATATTTTTGTGTTTTTCTTTTATGAGTTGCTCGTTATGTCGTAGGAGCATGCAGTTTTTGGCGGTACTTACTTGATATTTATCACATCATATTTTTATCTCGTTATAATGAGTAGCACTCGATAAAGTGTCACGTGGTGCTCCTAGGTTTTGAACACTGGCATCAACGACGCTAATCGCGGCGAACTCTCGGCGTACTTGCCGCGTTGTCGCGGCATGCTCGCTGTGCAATTGCATCACTTTCCAATCGAAAGACCGATATTGCCGGATCAGACCATTTCAATTCAATGTTTGTTTCAGGTGCCTACGGTAAATGTCAATACAAATACACAGGAAAACACTCGGAGGGGAACAGATTTATCGGCAACAACGATTTGTGAAATAATGTATCACTGAAAAGGAAAAAGTGTACTAACATACTCATACGTTATAATTGGGGCTTGGCGCGTGTTTTAAAAAACGATAAACAGACTCCAAATTCCCTAACTTTTACACTTATTACCCGAGTATTTTAAGTTTTGCGGGATAAATACTAATCCCCTGGAGATATGGGACCGCCTCGGGATCATTTTCTATACAATAGTGAAAGAATTTTCAAAATAGGTCCATAATTGGCGGAGATATCGCGTAACAAACATACAAAAAACCTACATTCATCATTCTGTGCTAGACGAATTGAGAAATCCTCCTTTTGCAGTCAGTTAAAAATAAACACCGCGTAAGAGATAGCCCAAAATATTTTAAGAGGAAAACATGATATTAATGTAAGAAATGTGAATTAAGGTTTCAAGATATCATGTTTAACGTAAATCATAAATTAAAGTAAAATCTCTAGTTCTAACAAACAGAAATTCAAATGATAATGTCTTGGTGTTTGGTAAGTTGGTCTAATCTTAGTCTGGTCTGACAGAACTTTGCTAGGTATCCGTACTAATATTATAAACGCGAATGTTTCTATGTATGGATTTTGTTACTGTTTCATGCAAAAACTACTGAATGCATTGAAATATTACAATAATATTATATTACTTTCTATTCTGTTGTATACAGAATAACACATAGCCTATAATTTTTATATATAGATATATTGGTGGGATATTGTTCTTAGCCACGCGGGCGTAGCCGCGGGCAGTTAGTTTTATGAATAAGTTTTTGATATAAATTTTCTTACATTTTCCGTCAAAGTTGACCGACAATGCTGATAATTATCCAAATGCTCCATCTTAGGCCACATCTTCAATTTCTCAAGTGTGATGGCGGTCAAACGCTTTACCATTACCAATAATAAATAATATACATTTAAAATGTAATATAAATACAAAACAAAGAAACAAGGAAGAAAATACGTAGCACGCATAATGAATAACTTATAACTAGTAAATTGAGGAGCTATAGAAAGTTTATCTAGACTTATAAATAAAGTAAAATTTTACGCATGACAAATGTTACTAGAAATCATGGCTTTGAAAACTATATATTTTAATGAATGTACATTATTCTTTGAGCTTATTTTTATAAATCTTTATGCTGTCACATTCGTTAACTTACACGTAAATTGATAAATAATTGCTCTGTCTGCAAGAATAGACTTACAAAGGAAGTAGGCACCTACTTGACTTACAGGCAAATGAAAATGGCATTAAGTCAAGTATTTAATTAGGAAACAAAGCTCAGAACTGGAAAATATAAAGTAAATGTTTATTATCCGATTTTAAATAAATCAGTCGGGAATTCATTTTTCATTATTTGTTATCTCGCCAGATAATCGTTTTCCTTTTTATTTTGGCGTTCAATTGAGAGCTTCGCAAACAATTGTTAATGGACGAATAGATTTGTTAGTCGAGGTTAAGTCTAGCTAATAGTCCTAACTATTTTGTACAGGGTATTTTTAGAAATTAGATTAGAACCTTACGTACCTGGTTACCTATCATACCAACCCTTGCCGGCGGTACCTGCCTACATTATTTTATTGGATAACCACACGAAGTACCAATTAGTAAATAAGGCTGGTATTCTCCAAAAAATAATCGAACAATTAGCAGCTTTGACCTAGTCAAAGTTGCCTACTTAGACTTTGAGAGCTAGTTCGCACGAGCGTTTTTTAACGTCCGTTAGAAAAGCGTTCGAATAGAACAAATGCATTCCCTAGTAGGTACATTTTTACACGGCGGGGCGCTTTTAAAACGCGACGATTCTTTTTCGAGCACTGATTTAGTATCAACGCTGGGCGTTGGGTGTTAAGTATTAAGTCGAATATATCATATCAAACTTCTTATTATTATTCACACGAGCGCTAAAAAAGCGCCGACACTGCGTTTAAAACGCTCGTGTGAACGGGGTCTTAATGTAAAAAACGCCAAGTAAATTTTTATCTGATTATATTTTCGAAGAAGATGCCTGGGGGCCTACTCGGAAAAGGAAAATTAAAGTTTCTTATTCCTTTTCATGCAAAACCAACTCTTATGTCCGTTGCATAAGATTAGCGTTTGCACAAAAATTAATCACAAACATTCGATTTCGTTTTTACGAGTGCGGGCCCAGATATCAAATTAAATTGAATAATAACGATCAAGTACAACCGACTTATTTAGGTCCAAAGTTATTGGTTGAATCCTTTGTTTAACGTTGGTAACTGTTTGTAGATAAATTAAAGTTAGCTTGTTAAAACATTTACCTACATTAATGAATCGTCACTGCTACATTCATGTTGGTTGGTACTCATGGAAATTTGGGTTTGCTTTGCTCTGCAAATAAATTACATAAGTAGTTAACATATTGGTATGTTTATATTTAACTTAATTAAGAACAGTGAGATTCCGTCAGACATTCTACTTTATCCTCATATTTTTATACAGGGTCTTTATATCATTTATTCGTTTGAAAAGTTACATAATTTCTATATTTTGTTGTTCTTTTTCTTTTAATATAATGTCTGCACGATGGACCCGTTAAGTGTACCTCTAGGTAGGTACACTTAACGCTCGTGTGAACGGGGTCTTAATGTATTACTACTTATGTAAAAAACGCCAAGTAAATTTTTATCTGATAATATTACACATTACATTATATGACACGTTGAGTGTACCTCTAGGTAGGTACACTTAACGTGTACGTAAAAATAGAAACGCAAACAACGAGTTTTTTATTATATGGAATGTTAATTTTTTGTGATTGATTATAATATTAAGATATCCTACGAAGCTGTGTATTGTTTTGGTGAATTTATCTTAATAAATGCATTTTATAAAAATCTTTATATATCATTATCTTTTCTACTCAATCTACGCGTAGATAGAAAAGGGATTATTCCAGAAATCCCCCACGGCCGCCCGGAGGGTTTCCAGATTTTTTCCGGTAATCTCCCAAATCAATTCGAGTGGTCTCGTGGGGCATAGGTTGGTCCGGATCTGGTTGTATTTTATGTATTACCTACACTAGCTCTGCTCGCAGCTTCACTTAGGTAGTAGTGCCTGGATAAAAAAGAGTAATGGAACTTTCTCTGTGAAAGAATTTTCAACGGACTAGTTGTTCCAGAGATTACCTACCTACTCACAGATAAAGAAAAAATATTATCTTGAGCACCAATCTCTTCCAACGATGTCCTCCTAGCCGCATTTTCAGCCACAGCGCCAGTCTCAAACGGAGAATAGCACAAGCACAGGACAAAATTATCGTGCACAGGTGTGTGCTCTCAAAACTACGGGGTAAGCTTTGTAAAAAAATCCAGTGTATCTTGAGCCTTAGCATGATCCAAGAAAACAAGATCTGCTCCTCCGGGAGTGTCTCTTGCTTACGTCTGTCCAGTTGCCACTTTATTTCAACAAAACTTAGAAGTTGGGAAACAAATGTGATAAGGTTCAATTGAAAATCAATTAAAAAATGACAATGCTCAATTATGTTTGTTAGATCAGTCAAAACAGCGTTAGTTACAAACGAGTTAATGTGATAAATAATTGGTAAATACAAACAAGTAATTACTTGCAAGTAATACAAGGACTTCGGGGAGTTACGATTTTACGTTACTGCTGGTAACACCAGGGAACAGATTCGTCTTCTCATTCGATGGCGATGATGACGTAAGCAAGAAACACCCACTTGACCATCGTGTCTCGGAAGACCATACTGCGACCATACCTTACTTTTTATACCATGAGGCTTAGCTGCTGCCCGCGGCTTCGCATGATAAAAAGTAAGGGTGGGTGGGAACCCGCATACGGAGAGGGTTCCGTACCATCTAATATTATAAATGTGAAAGTTTGTATGTATAGATGTATGGATATTTGTTACTCTTTCACGCAAAAACTACTGAACGGATTAGGCTGAAGTTTGGTATGGGTATAGTTTGGGACCTGGAATAACATATCGTCGGTCGGAATCATTACTGGAACATTTCAAAATTTACTGTTCTGAGTAATAGACGGTTAAAGTTTTTGAAAATATTCTAATGTTAGTTTACTTAAGGGCCTACAATACCTCACCATTGTGTGAAAAGGATAGGGTTGGGATTTCGCGTTCATATGAGCGGGACAGAGTAGAACGTCATAACCGCAAAAATAATGTTTTTGTTTTTTTACGGTAAAAATAATAGTAATTTTGAAAATCTAAAACACACACCGTCTGCTTTATACTCTGATTGTTTACTGTACAAAGTATCAAGGCTTATTTTAACGTATCTATTGAATTGCGACGGTTTAAAGTAAAATGCTTCAGAATCGTAGAAGATATGATCGTTGAAAATAACTGATTTCAGATAGTATCAACTCCTAATTTAGAGACAATTGAGTGTATTTGTTTAATGAATTCTATGCAGATTATGGACAGGTTTATTGTGTTACTAAGATTCAGGTGTCATTTGTTGTTTTTGAGATATCTGTTATTTTGTGAAATGTCCTATTAATGTATATAGAAATATAAGGCTTAGAATAGCAGTTGACACAAACGAGGTACATCCAAGAAAATTCGCATGTACCTACCGGCGAATTTTGAAACACGAACCATTAGTACAAAACATCAAATGGCGCAGAAAGCAGCTGTCACATAAAAATATTACAATGGTGTATTGTGCGGTAAAAGGGTGTTCAAACGCTACTGATAAGAAAAATAACACTAGTAAAGTTTCATTTCACTGGTAAGTACAAATATTAAATTTGTAATTTTGCATTAAACAGTCATCAACTTTTTCCACCATTTTCGTGAAAATGTTGCTATGCGGAAAAAAATAGCCCGATTTTTTTACTTAGTTTATGAAATTTATAGAGAAATAAATCCACACTGGATATGAACATACGTGTTGGATATGAACTTTCGTCCGAATGATACATATACATGCTTTATTTACATCTACGATGCCGTGGGGTCGCGGCGTACGAATATCGACCCCTCCAACTCAACCCGTGGATGTCGTAAAAGCCGACTAAGGGAACCTACCAGAGGAAGGGCAGCAGCTTCCTTCTGAGTATTTTTAAACACCAACACTGCGATCACCAATCCGCCTGCCAAGCGTGGTGATTATGGCAAATCACCCCCTACATGGGAGATCATCCACTCGATGGACCGACGACATCGTAGCGGTCGCAGGGAGTCGATGGATGGAGGCGGCTCCGGACCGCTATTTGTGGCGTCGTACGGGGGAGGCCTATGTCCAGCAGTGGACGTATGATGATGATTTACATCTACAAGGGAAAATCGTCCTTTCAGAATTTCAAAATCACAACGATATTCTGAGAATATTCAAATATTAACTCAAATTGAAAATTGGTATCAATAAATACTATGACATAATTTGTGGCTGCAAGAGCGCTTTTGATCTAATTTTTTTTTTAATAACATTATTTACATTAGAATTACCTATCACACCTGTTAGTTTAAATAAGTAAATTACCCAACTTTTTAGGGAAAATGCCATTCACTTGCAACGTTCAATCATACGAATGTGTGAGTGAAAGCACTGTATTTACGTGCTGTCAAAACACACATAGATTTGGCTACACAAATTGTTGAATGACACTATCCCTCTGCTGAGATAGCAGCGAGTTTTTACTCTTTGTAAAAATGTCTTTAAAAACTAAGGACTAATTGGAATATTCCCGAGTAATGAAAAAACAAACCAATCAATTTACAAATCTTAACGGTTTATTTACTAATCTAGAAAATAAAAAGAGATCAGTTTTATACATTAAATAATAAGGTGCTTCAAATTAATTGATTTCTATAAGCTCGTCAGGTTCATTGTGATTTTCTACGACCTCCAAACTTAAGAACGGAACGGATAGCCTTAGATATAGCCCCCCATACAAACGTACTTTCCGCTTTATTTGGAAACTATGTCCGCGATCTTATTGAAATTTTCCATACGTAATCAAAACACGTAATTTCGGAGATATTCCAGTAATGAATCCGACCGACGATATAGGCTATTTTTTATCCGGATAAAACGCTGGCGAAGGCGCGTGTACCAGCTAGTCTTCTATAAAAAAGTTGCAACGAGTAACAGTATGACTCATGGGAGAAAAAAAAGAGTCATACCAATTTATTTTCAGAGATGAAAATTACTCTAATATTAGCCTGTAACGTCCCAATTTTAGGCAAAGGCCCCTGATTTTCCACGCTTCTCGATTCTGAGGACTCAAGTTTATCTCAATCTTTATCAGTGCTAACTTATTACACAGCGCCATCTAGTACTCGTACTTAAAAACTACTACTACGCTACTCTTATGGCTACACCTACCCATACTAGGTACGTAGGTACCTATAAATTGGATAGATCTTTAAAAAAACGCTGTAGAAGGTTTTTAGATTTATTTCATAAATTAGTTATTATGAACCAATTAAATTGTAGGAATGCATGAAAGGATACAAAAAATAAATTAAGTACTAAAATCATATCATATAATAATGTCCTCAAATATACAATGTTACTGTGTTACGGTTTATCACATAAACCTTTATGTACTTTAATCAAGCTCTGTTATGTACAAAGTAAACAAATTATTTATAAATATTTACATTGATAAATGCGGAACATTGGTTTGCCCTAAATTACAGAAAAAAACCTTGGACAGTAAAAAAATGGTTTGGATAATTAGATTTTTTGATAAAACTAAAAACCGACTTCAAATCCCCCAAATATAAACTATTTTTAAGTTATGCGGGATATATTTTTTTTTATGGGACAACCTCGGAAACATTCGCACTATACAAAAGCGAAAGAATTTTCAATATCGGTTCATAATTGATGGAGAAATACACGAACATACACAAAAAACATACATACAGCCGAACATAGAACCTCCTCCTTTATTCGAAGTCGGTTAAAGAGCTATTTTTGTTCTATCATTCTTCAAGAATTAGAGCGGTGGTCTTCGAAAGATAATTGAACTATAACCAGCTTTGTCGATTAACTATATCAAATAAAATACGAAAACTTCTGTTAAAAACGTCAATGTTATTGGCCGATTATGATTTTGAAGAACATATCCCATATATATAGTAAGTGAGCGGCAAAGTTTTTGTCTCATAGCAATACAGCCATAACCGCAATCAAATGATAGATAAGATTATTCTGAACTCGAAAATACTAATATCGGACATTTTCCGTGTAGCGTTGACCTGACCGATTTTCAAAAATGTCCACAAATTTAACCGAACTGCAATCTGTCTTATTTTCAGACTGTAGTGAATGATAGCTCTAAAGTACCGAAAACATATTTTTCGGAAGTCAGTAGTGTAGCGTGAACCTGGAATATCACTTCAGAAACAAAACAAATGAGACCAAAAAAATATTATAGTAATCCGTCCGAAAATGTCCTGTACGTGTAAATTTGGGTTAGTTGATGAGAAAAAAATATTTTTAGAAGGAAATTTGAAATTAAATTTCGAGACCGTTTTCAAATATCAAAATGCTTTATTTCCTTTAAACCTTACATGACTCTTGGACACGTCACAAAACTTAAACTCCATAAGTAAAACAGGGAAATAAAGTGAACACTTTGATTTTTTGTTCACTTCAATCTTTTTAAGGTTAAGTAAAGAAGCGAACAAGAAACCTTTACCTTGTGAGGATGTTAGTTTTCGAGTTGGAGCAAAAGTCGTCCCATGCTTTTTTATCCTCTAGATAATCTGATATTTGAATATGTTAGAAAATTTGTCTGAAATTGTTGAAAATGACAAAATGATTTGTCTAGATTTCGAAAAAATTTATATCAGAAGAATTTAGTGTAGCACTTTCTTTATCAGACTTACTTTTTGATACTCCAAATTTATTAATTTCAGTAAATCAGACAAAAAGGCCGAGTGAGCAGCGGGTATAGGGCTTGATTGGCCAAGTATCGCGTCCATTGGAAATGTCTTTGGCGTCGGATCCGACGGTTAGATAGAACAGCTGCTAAGTGGACTGCATATAGTAATATAAAAGAGGGGCAAGAGCGTAACACGCGAAAAGCCGTTCCCGCCACAGGAGCGTAACAAGCGCTGAGGTGTCTGCCAGGCGACTTCGAATCGTTCTTTTCGTTTTAGGGAGTATATGCGACATCAAAAATGTCTGTAATTTTTGGGGTAATCCCGGAAGTCATACGAAAGGTATAAAAAAAGTATCCGGGTTGCTATGATACAGTTCGGCAAAATTTATCGAAGACAAAAATCACACATTATCAAAAATGCACTCTGGCTATATGCTACGCACAAAATATCTGTAAACAAACTTTTTCGACATAAAATTATAAAATCTATGTAGATTTTCAATATCAGACATGTTGCTATAAAACCGACTGCCTTTTTTTAAACAGCAGAAATAGCCTCCCATGCAGTTGCTACACTTTTGACAGTTACTACACTTTTACTACACCTAGTCGGGTTCAGAACCATACAATCTGACGATTTTATACAGTTTCGGTCGTATTGCTATGATACATGATTTTTGTCGTGGGCTCTCGTACTATTAGGCAAATAAACCCCAGCTTTTCCTCTTCCATGTAGAAACTTTCCTATCAACATTGTGTATGATCTTCAACATAATTTAGTTTCTTTTAGTTTAGACAAAACGACTAGGTAATACCTAATTAGTGTTTTAAACACGTGCGATTGTTGAGCAAACTCATTAGAGTCCGTGCAGTGTTTAATCTGATAAAACAAACTTTAAGCACAATTTACCGTTTATTCTTTCAAATAACTGACATTGTGCAGTGGATTAGTTTCTATTTACCGTATATTGGGCACAAATAAGTCCAACTTAATTGTAAGTACTGGTTGTTTCTGATGTATTTTTTTATTACAGAAGCAAATGATTTTTATGCGGTAATTAAAACTCATTTTAACGACTATTAGGCTATTATCCAAACTCTGTGACCATAACTTGTGCATGATTTAAAGCGATTTTATATTTTTATACATTTAGAATAACATTAGGCATTGACTATCACATAAACCTAGCTACGACCTACGACTAATTAATTTATCTAGTTTACATCAAAACTAAATATAGACTTCAGTTAGTATATAGAATGTACATAGTACCAATACCAGTTGCCAAATATTTGAACTATGGAATATAACTTTACATTTGAGTTGAAACAAAATAATACAATAAACAACAAGGCTTTTACAATTGAGCTTTCAACACGACAGTGGTCTTCATAATTATATGAGTCGATGTGCAAATCCTTAGATTCTTAAAATTATTCTTAGTATCTCTTTTCTTTAAGAATAATCAGGTGAGCTACCGTCATGAAGATATGTCAAACAAGAAGGTACTGAGAGTATGTTCTATTATTTACACATAGAAAAATATATTAATAGTTCAATAAAAATATAAGTATTTAAATATAAGGGACTAAACTCTTATTACTGTTATGTAGTTTCTATCGAAACTTTGGTTAAACCTCTTTTTTTAAAAGCAGAATATTACGAAAAGCATTTACGTTGGAATGTGCGGATCACAATTTAATATATTTGTATCGTAACCTACATTTACGTTTTGAATGTACAAATGCGCAGTTCAAACAAAATGGCACAAATTTTGTAAAGTCCAAGTTGAACACAACTTGCACCAAATTTACATCTCTATACAAAATGCGAAAATATCTATCACATTCTTCATAATTAGTTAAATACAATAGGTTCGGAATTTCCAATGCTATCAAAACGCCTAATTCGACTAAACCTTAGCTTATCAATTTATTTAGGTACCTATTTTCGTGCAGCATAATAACGTGTTTTAATTATAAAGATATTCAAACCTATTTGTAATATTAAATAGTCACAATTAAAAATTTCATCCGTATGGCTTCTCAATCTCAAGAACATGATTAGGAAAACATGAAAATAAAACATTTTGTTTAGTACAATTAGGTTAGCTATGGAAGATTTCAAAATTATAAAACATTACGGTCTTGAGATTGAGAAATCACAGTGAGCTTGAGTAATTTAAGTACACATACGAATTTAAGGCACCTTCACACATATTTTAAGCACCCCATCTTTTGCCAACATTATTAATCAGCCCCCCCCCCCCCCCCCCCCCCCTAGCACGGAGATTTTTGTCTAAAGTAGAATAGAGAAAAATTACGTCACTTTCTCATCGAATGCGTAAATTATTTGAAATTTATTCCTTCAACTTGAATAATGTACGCAATGTATGACGATGCGATGTCATTATTGTCTATTCTACCCTAGAGAACAATCCCCGTGTTAGGGGGGGCAGGTCAAGATCGGATAGTGCATTGGTACTTTAGTATCAGTAAAATATCATCGAACATGTAGTTACAATATGTGTGTAGCAGCCTATCCTTTAGCAGTCAATAAAATACTATCCGATTCACAACGCTACAAAAGCACATAAAGATTATACCAACATCGAAAAAGTTTATAAAAACTTACAAAAAATAAAATCATAACATTTTGATAAAGCTTCGTAAATAACGTATATTTTAAATACAAATTCGGCCTTTAGCGAGGCCGGTGGTTACACTGACAGCACTTTGTACGACACTAACCAGCACTGAACGTAAATTCAGGGATGGTTATTAGTTCCACTATTTTTTATTATTCTTCGACAGTCACTTGTAGCTATTTGGGGCCTAAGCGAAATCCCCACTGTATATCGTCACACATTTACATACACTGAAATCACTGAACACGTCTTGCGAAGAAATGTTGGATCCATTGCACAAATCTATTTAAAAGTACACATAGCTAGAATGTTCGCGGCCGCGTCGACGGGGCAGAGACCCGAACGACTCCCGAGGTTGCCCAAGCTCGCGCGGGAACGAGCCAAGCGAGCCGCCGGAATATGATCCACGAGGAAGTGAGCCGTATGATCCACGCGAACCATACGACCCTCGGAAGGGCTACACCTGCGTGACACAGTGGGCTAGCTTTTCGACTTCGGATTGCAGAGATTGCCGCTTCTCTGATTCATGTTTCAGTTTCGACGTTAGCTCCTCGATTGCAGTTTTGAACATTGTGTTTTGTACTTCTATTAGCTTCTCCAAGTTTGATATCTGGAAGATAGAATATAATATTTACTATTCAGTACCAATTAGACGAATTGGGTAACATTTATTGAATATCGAAAAGGTAAGACCACATTCGCGTCTCAACACACACATCCGCACCAAGAGAAAGCATGACGAAGTTGAAAATGTTCTGCTACTGATGAAGAAGAAGATGCCCTTGCCCATAACTTGGGTATGTACCTAGTTTCTAGTCATGTTTTAAAGTTTTAGTTAAATTAGTTTTGTTATTGATTTTTAAGACGTTGACTCCACCTTATACAATACTTCAATAATTCACACTTGATTGGCTGTTCAAGAAACTCACCCTATTATTCAGTTGAGCGATCAACGCATCACTGCCCTCGTTCTTTTCAGTTTTTACATGCATTCGCCTCTCCAGTGTGCTCGACGCACTTTTATCGTTCCTCTCTGGTTTGTCTTCGCTTTTCTCGAGCCGTTCTAGCGTACTCGTCCTGAAGATAGAAGTAAAGAATTTTAGTTGCAACAAAGAGAAGGTATAAAATATTTGAAGGAAAGGGAGTAGCGAAATTTCGCAGGATTTTGGCGTATGGGTGTTTTGACACATTCCACTAACTTTGGTGGAAAAGCATCTTGATTTGGCTCTACGACTTGCTTTCTGAATATTACATTATAATAATTATAATGCTGTACAGTCCACACAGCATCATCTAGCCCCAAGCTAAGCCAGAGCTTGTGATATGGGTACTAGATATCATGCGATTGTAGTTATAAAACTATAAACTAACCTTTCAAACACACTGCCGGAAGTCCTGTTAACAATCGACGAGCTGATGACATTCGACGATACAGACTCGATCCTCTCCTTCTCTACGGACACCCGTTCAGACTTGTTGGGTGATTTCTCAGATGCAATGGGAATGATTATCTCTGCGCTCGTGCGGACTGAGGCGAGCGGGGGGGAGGGAGCCGGCGGTTTCTTTAGGTCTTCTAGCATAGAGGTTATTGTCCGGCCTGCGAATTCATATTAACAAGTGAACCAAGAGTCTTCTCCTTAAGTAGATAATTTCACTAGTCGTTTTTAACGGGGTATTAACCACGATTTCAGTTTTTAGCTTTTCTATATTTTTTCTTCCATATTATACTTCCGTTATAAATCACTTTAGTGTTGATTACCGTTATGAGTTTTAGTATCGTATTTAGTTTATTTTACATAATGCTGTTTTATACCTCACCCCGTTCTAGAATGTTAAAGATTAATTTATTTTACCCTAAAACAATAAAAAAACTAAACAAGAATAAAGTCCAAGTACATTATTAAATAAATCTAAAATGAACACAAGGCTAGTTTACACATAATAATCTGTGCACAAGGTAAAACAATGAAGTACTAAATCTAACATAGCGTAAAAAGGGTCCCTGTCTCAGCATTATGCTGTATTAGGCAATTCATTCTCCAATACTGCACTGGTTTTCAGTTAGGGCCCTTGCGGGATGTCGGCAGAGTACCTTACATATCTCAGATATTTGTTGTAAATAATGGCGTTACTAAACCAAAAATAAATATTGTAACCACTTTTATCATTGTAGCGAATTACCATAGCACTCTGTCTTCTGCTTGACGGTGCCAGCAGTCTTTTTCAGGTTGTCGTCTCACCTGGACGAGCGCGGGGATGACGTAAGAGCCGACTAAGAGAACGTACCAGAAGTGAAGCAGGTTCCTTCTGTGTATTATCGAACACCTCCATTGCAATCACTTCACCTGCCAAGCGTCAAAACCCCCCCACATTAAGGGGGGGGAGCATATCTACTAGTGGACGAATATGTGTGCTCAGGAGTAAGAAGTGCTGACAAACCTGCAGCGGTTGGCGAGGTCAAGGCAGGTGTTGGTTTGAGAGGTTCAGAAGAGTCCCTGTTGTTGTGCGAGTTGAATTCCTTCGCGGACGGAGAGACGTCCTTGCGAGTGTCCATTGAATGCCGGACTTTGGTCGTCTGAAATTATAGACAATATAGATGTTAGCAGAATTTACAAGGTACATTAAATAATAGATTCAGGCGTTACTTTGCGGAAATCCATTGCACAATATTAGAATGAAGAAATATTTAGTAACAATTCCGCGTATAACCTTCTCTGATAGTATTCATCAAAGTAAGTTGTCTACTAGTTTCGTCTCTCCACGAGACATCTTCAGGACACCACAATACTCGACCTTGACATTGAGATTGGTAAGCACAGCAACACCGACAGAGTCCCGCCAGTGATGTTGCCTCTCCGAGCTGCGCGCGCCAACTTGGCGCGCGGAGCTCGGAGAGACTCCGCTGGGCAGGGGGAGACGCTGGACAGCCTTCTAAAAGTTATGTTATTTTTATGCTTTTACGTGTCATTTGTGTAAAGGAGTTTCTGAAAACTGACAATGTTCAGCAAACTTGGATGTTCCTCGACATAATTACAAATCGCCAACGTTCTATTTATGGGGTTGATTGTACTCAAAAGTCGCCAAGAATAAAAATAACACTCAACAGGAAATCTAGATTCCATTTATGTTTACAAAATAACTTAGAACCATACAGCACATTTTTTTTTTTCTACATAACAGCTTAATTCAGCTTACCTCCTCGAAATTCTCGACGACTGACATCCGGTTGCTGATAGAGGACGTGCTTTTAGACATCTCCATGGAATGCGTTGACCTCTTCTCTTCTAACCCAACATCTAGGATTCTGAAACAATATTGTAAGGCTGGGTAAAGATAGATAAATAATGGTGCGAGGTTTTAGTGACCGTGACATTCTGTCATTTTTGTTAACTTATCTTTGTTTATTGTACTACCAGCCCAACAAATTTATTTAAATTTTAAATTAAGATTTCTCTATAAGTGTATGGTAATTATTAAGAAAAATAAATGTTCTTAAACCTTAAATCAATTTATGTACATGCATTAGTATTTATTTCATAAAAAATACTTCATCATCATCATCAGCCCATACACGTCCACTGCTGGACATAGGCCTCCCCCGTACGACGCCACAAATAGCGGTCCTGAGCCGCCTCCATCCATCGACTCCCTGCGACCGCTACGATGTCGTCGGTCCATCGAGTGGATGGTCTCCCATGTAGGGGGGGATTTGCCATAATCACCACGCTTGGCGGGCGGATTGGTGATCGCAGTGTTGGTGTTTAAAAATACTCAGAAGGAAGCTGCTGCCCTTCCTCTGGTAGGTTCCCTTAGTCGGCTTTTACGACATCCACGGGTTGAGTTGGAGGGGTCGATATTCATATTATACACGGCTTAAAAAAAACTTATAATATAAATAATAAGATATTTTTAGGCAAGGGTTAAAAATCCGAAGAAATATTGATGGAAAATATTTTACGACAGTTACTCACAGGTAAAAGCAGAATTTCAAAACAATTATTGCAATTATACAGAGTTGAAGTTTTTGCTGCCTTGTCTCTCATTGTTAATGTTATCAGTTTTCATTCTTTTTCATCATTACATAAATGTATTTGATAAAAATTGTATTTTTATTCCTTCCAGCGAAATTCGATGAACAATGTTTGTAAACAAACCACCCAAACTTAACCTAAAATTCACTCTGTTGCTGCGTATTTTTAAGGAATTTACATTAATTGTCGATTTGTGAACCTTCTTTCAATAAATATTAATTACAATTACCTCTGAAACTGTACGCCAAGCAAGTGAGTTGTAGCTTTTTATGTCGTGGTTGTGTTTACAAACGTTTCGCACCAAGTTTAGCAAGTGTATAGAATCCTAAATATTGTATCCAAATATTATAAATGCGAAAGTGTGTGTTTGTTTATTTGTCCTTCGATCACGCCCTAACTAAGCAAACAATCGACTTCATTTTTGGCATAGAGTTAGTTGAAAGGATAGAAAGCAACATAGGCTACTATTTGTCTTGGTAAAACATTAAACTCCGATGGGAGATTTACGGAAAAAATACCTTTTTATCCCCCTAGAAATGTGAAATACGAATTTAAAGCGGGTGAAACCACGGGGAACATCTATTAGAATATTACCTGTCAGTGCTACCACCACCAGCCTTGCTCGCCATTCCATCCGAAGACCCGGAGACGGACCTCGACTTGGTCTCCCCATAGCTGGTCTTCTTAGCCTGGTTTAGTTTGAGCTCGGCCATCCACGGTGCTTTGTGCTTCTCCCACTCGCGAGTGCGTGGTTTTATCTCTTCGGCGGCAGCGGCGGCGGCCGCGGCGGTAGCGGCAGCAGATTTCTCGGCGGGAATAGGTGGGGGCTTTTCTGTTGGTACTGTGGAAAGAATAGAAAGGAACATGTTAGTTGATATAAGAGAAAACGGAAAGAAAAGGAGGCAGGCCTGTCTTGTAGAAAGACAATGTGAGCCTAAAATAATAATAAGTATCATCAAAACCATTTATAGCCCTATTTCAGTGTAAATAAAGGTGAATTTAGACACGCGAATGATCATTAAATCCCCACCCTACCATATTATTTTGGTGTAAACAGAGACAGATCAGCGGTTTTCCTCTACTTTCATCATTCGCACCGCTAAAGAATGGCAATCAATTACAATCTGGGTCTCTTCAAGACATGAGTGAATAGGTGTCTTTATCTTCGTGATACACCGTCGGCCACATCGTCACTTTCCATCAGGTGAGATTGTGGTCAAACGAAGGTCTATCACCTTCCATCAGGTGCCATTGAGGTCAAACGAAGGTCTATCGACTATTAAAAAAAAACTTTCGATGAGGTCTTCTGTTAATAGTAGACCTGTACGCCGATCGGCGCGGCGGCGCACGCCGTCGATTACTTTGGCCACGCCCATGCCGCCGAATTTTTCATCGGCATAAAAACTTATATAATATTCTAGATTAAATAACTTTATTTAACAAATTTAGTATGTTTTACTTTTTATAATTTCTACGAATTTCGTAGAAAATATACGAAGAAATATGATTAAAAGAACGTTCTTGTTCTAGCTTACGTTATAGTAAGAGTAATAAATCATGCTCATCAACCCTTCATAGTCCACTGTTGGACATAGGACTACCTTAATACGCACCATAGCGCCCTGTCTTCAGCTTGCCGCATCCAGCATCTGCCTGCAGTCTTTCGCAAGTCCTCGTCCCACCTGGCTGGATGGCGTCCTACACTACGTTTGTCGAGTCGCGGTCTCCACTCAAGAACACAAAGTGTAACTAATAAACAAGCTATCGCTGTTGTACCTTCATGTCCATTACTGAGTCCGATTTGCTGCGGCGTGTCATCTCGCAGTGCTTGGCTGGGTGGTCGCCGGCGAGGCGCCTTTACTCTGTCGATATAAACACAATTTAGATTACTCCCAGATTATGTCAACTTAAAAAAATAACAACACTGGGATCCGTGCATTCGTTTCGAATGCAGACAAGCTTAAACCCTTTGGGCGTCAAGCCAAAAACGCATTCCCGTGTTCTCTACACTAAAGCACAAAGTGAACAAAAGATATTCTGGGTTGTCTGGTTGATTCAAGGTTGTCTGGTAGAAATCGCTCGTGAGCGATAAGACCGCCAATTGTCACATTTCTTTATTGTTTCAAATTTTTTGTAAACTGTGCAATAAAGTATTTTCTATCTATCTATCTATTCTAAACGTCCTTGGCGCTGAGGGGTCATTTGTATGTAAAGATGACTATGGCGGTCAAAGGGTTAGTGTTATAATTAACAAAAATATACCTTTGTTACCCGACTGCACAAGAAGGAGGGTTATTGTAGAGATATAAACAAGCAGTTTAGTGGTAGCTTAAATGGATACAGTATCTACAGACTTTAGGAACAGGTCACAAGTAAAGCATTTTTATGTAAAATATTTGAACCTGACTAAAGAAGCATTAGAAGGGATCATCATCATCATCAGCCACACTTCACTGTTGAAGCACGCCTTCTCTTATGAGCATCATGGTGCCCTGTCTTCAGCTTGTCGCATTCTACATCAACGACAACCGAAATGACACGGCGGGGGAAGATCCGCCTGCGACGCAGGTGGTTGTAGGTTCGATTCCCGCCTTGAGAAAATATTCGTCTCACGTGTTCTGGGTACCTATTTTCTATGTATAATAAAATATATCTATCTATGTTTTGTATTGTAGTATATCAGTCATCTAACACAAGCTCTGCTTAGCTTGGGGCTAGATGATGCTGTGTGAATTGTCCTGTGTGATTATTAATATTTATTTACAGCTTGCAATCTTTCGCGGATCATCATCACGCCTGACCGGAGGGCATCCCACACTACGTTTGTCGAGTCGCAGTTGGAACTTTGGATTGGAAGGGATAGTGTTTGTTATTGTATAAATTTCTAATTCTCACAATGATTCATTCTCTGTATTTGGCGATATAGCACAAACCAGTACGGATTCCGCCAACGCGTTCCATTATTTCATTCATTAGAATAACAGATCTATTACGTTGAATGAGTATTATGAAACATTATGAAATCATTCTGACATTTATGCGTTAAATATATCGATATTATAGTAGGTAAGGTAACTCGTAACAAACCACCAATAGGTAAGTAGGTTTATGTTCCGTTCCTACAGTATCATGGAATTGTAAAAGAGCCGTAACAAATCACCAATGTAAGTTTATGTACCGTTCCTACAGTATCACGGAATGCGGAAAGAGTGGAATAGGGAAAGAGTCGCAACAAATCACCAGTGTAAGTTTATGTACCGTTTCTACAGGGAAAGAGTGGTATGGAGAATATTGTAAAAATGTCCGTACATAGCGAAATTTCCATACTGCGCGTACCTATTCGAGGCATTGAAAATTAATCAAATTCACCTTTTTGTTTGTTTTATTTCTGGAATTTTAGGCAATAACTTTGAAGCCCATCACAGACGTAGCTATAATATATAGTAATATACCGTGCTATAACGCAAGCAATACAAGCAATGACAGTATAGCTTGGTGACGTCATAGACAATAAAATATAGCTGCGTGTGCGTTCACTCGAAAATTTGTATGGAAAATATATCGCGCTATGCCTTGCGATGAATTATTTTACTATATATTATAGCTCACACTGAAAATGCTTAAAGACCGAGAATACAGAGACCCTTGTCGGAGACATACACCGCAGAATACGGTCCATATCAACAATAAATTTACACCAATAACATAATATAGACGACGAATATTTTTTTTTTTGTGATACATTACACCTGACTGACCTAATGTATTAAAAAAATCATATAGTAAAATATACAGTAAATTAATATAGTATATTTAAAAAAATTCTATTATGGCTAAATACGTCTGTGAAGGGCTTTAATCTAAGTGACACGTTTGTAAAGCTTATTCGGTTTAAATCCTTCCAAGCCTGTGAATTCTGTGATATTTATATTCTATTCTCTGAAAATTCTAATTAGCTCACCTGCTAGTTAGCGTAGGCATTGAAACAATCAGACACTGACACTACCACCTTTTGTGCAAATTTCTTCGCCACTGAATGACGCAGTTTTCGCGGAGGAGTTGTATATGATCAAACAGGTTAGTACGTTACCTTGGAACATAAACTTGCTATAGAAAAGTTTTGAATACACGCAAACGTAGTCGATGAGTGAAAGTAAAATTTAATTTAAGTCATGCTGTTGGTTCCTTATGGATGGGATGGGGAGCCCCGTGTATGCCATCGTAATGACATTAGATATGACCCACTGTTTTATCACTACATATTATAAAACTAAGTCCTCCGCCGCGTCTGTCTGTTCGCGATAAACTCAAAAACTACTGAACGGTTTTTCTTGTGGTTTTCATCAATCGATAGAGTTATTTATTATCAGGAAGGTTTAGGTATATAATGTGTCAAGGTTTTGTGTAAACTGGTTGAAATATAACGATAATTGTTGGAAGTGTCGGAAAAAAACAAGCCGCCAGGAAGCTTTCATCGAAAACGCTGCCTTAATTAATCTCTCTGAGATATGTATAACAAAACAATTCAAGGTGGGAAATTCCTTTTTTAAATATTTAATATAAGTCTAACCTACATATTCGACGCATCAACATGATGTTATCATATGACAGACAAAACATGCAAGCATGATATGCTCTACTAACCCTGCGAAGCCGGGGCGGGTTGCTAGTAAATACTAAGCTAGGTACGTCACGGCGAATGGGGCGCTAACAAAACCGAATGTAATGCTCGTTAAGCTAAAAAAAAGATGCACTCAGTTATTTCTACGGCGCACGGCGTGCATTGTTAACGGCGCAAAAGCTACGGTTATCTGGAGTGACTCACTAGCAGTGACTTCATCTGCGATTGGTCGCGTTTGGCAGAGCTCAGTACTATCTCAGTGGGGCTAGCTTCTCTCGTTGCATACCTTCATTATGTGATGCTCTCTAGCACGCACGTCGCACAAGATATTTTCACGTGTCCTACTCGATTTTTGGGGCTCTAGCTGCCCTTTACGATATTTATATCTTTCACTTTAATTACAAACGGTAGCATAATTTGTTTTTTTTTTTACTAAAAGCTTGCTCCTTATTCCTTAATAAAATTTTACAATGTTTTTAATTTTCTAATCCCTCAGGAATAATTTTTTACGGGACCACCACTGGATCGTTATCTATACAATACCGTCGCCGTCAAGGCGGTCTAAGTCGTCGCTGCTGCTGAAGCACCGTGGTAGATAGAGACGTGTCTCACCTGCCAGCCCTGGGGTCGCTGAGGAGCGTGGTCCGCTCGACGTGGTCGAACGTGTTGGTAGGGGCGGGCTTGCTGGCGCCGCCGCCGTCGATGCGGTCCCACTCGCCGCTGCTGCTGCTACCGCTGCTTGAAACCGTGTTCGATTGGGATTTCTCCCTGAAAATATAACTTCCTTTTACAACAAACTTTAAGTCTGACAATGAGAGGAACATATTTGTCGTGAAATGGTCAGACAGAATATGTAACACGACGACAATGCACTCAGAAACTCGGATAGCTGACATTACCGCCACCTGCCATCTTAGTCTTCTCGTGTGAACAAGATGGCGCCCAGTGGAGCCGTGGCAGTTTGTGGACGCGATGTCACAAAAATCATAATCTTGCTCCGGATCAAAATGTATGTTTTTTTATTATCAGAAATAATGATACCACAATAGTGACTTACTTGTCTGATGATGATAACATTTTATTCTTGAGACCGCTGAATAGGCCGCCGACTCCTGACGTTGGTGTGGGACTTTTCTTTACTGGCACTGGAGGCTTTTTTATCTACAAATAAAACAGAATATAAATCCATACATACATTACAGAATATTGTGACGATGAACGTGGCGCGGCGGGCGAAGGTCCGCCTGCGACGCAGGAGGTTGCGGGTTCGAAGGTTAAAGTCCCGCCTTGAGACAAATGTTTGTCCCAAGCCGGCAAGCTAGCCGCTCCACATCGGTCGTCAAAATATATTTATATGTTTTTTATAAAAAAAACTGTTGCTTATTATATCCGTTACAATAATATGGGTGGTTGAAATGAAATGAGGTTTGGTTTTGCATCGTTTTGGGCGTCACGTTTTTCGTTTAAGAAGGAACTGTAGATACTTACTTGTCCATCACCCGCTCCATCGATAAGAGTTTCTGAATGTATGAGCTTCTCAGATTCGCTCCTACTCGTGTTACTGACAGTTGTTTGAGTGTTTATTTCTTTTAGCGAGTTTTCTTTGTGCGTGCTGCAACGGAGATACTTGGAATTAGAACTTCATTGAACACCAATTTTGCAGACAGTTAATCCAAGATCCGGTGTAAGATGTTCTACTTGGAATTATAGCATAATACACCGGATCTTAGATTTAATACATAAACTTTTTAATGTAATTTGGCAACACAACGAAGAGTTGTTCCACCACATGAATTGACCTTTGTCCATCAATAGAGGCATGCCAGTATACTATATGATGCCAGTGCTTATAATTAAATAGGCGAAAATGAAATTTTTATCCGTTATTATCACAGACATCGTAGAGCTACGCCTAAAGCCGACCGAACATATTTTCACAATTACATAGAAAAGAATCAAATAATGTTTTGGTCACTTTCTCTCTAACTAAAAATGAATAAGCCTATCTCACCTCTTTTTACTGTAACAACGCTAACTCACCATAGACAAAAATTGGAGATGAGGCAAATTTCCATTATTTGTTTCTAAGCAACAAAGGGCAAATGTCTGCAAATGTCAGCCAATTGTTATGTTGTGAAAGTATTGTGCGTGTTGTTACTTCTTTATTTTATATAAATCTTGTGAAATATGTTCGAAAAAGACTGAAATAAATGGTGAAATGTAGTGCACCTTTGTGCGGCAAGGCATGGTATTGAAAAACACCCGAAATTCCTTTTCATCGGTAAGTTTTGTTGTGCCTTACAATATCTCAAATTGTTTTTGGATTACTGTGTGCATATTTGGCGATAATTTGGCATTATTTATACAGTGACTAACTGTTCTATGTCCAGGATCTCGTAAAACATTACTAAGGTCGCTTCTAAATAGTCCTGTAATAACATTTATCAGTTTTTTAAACTTTCTTGCTTTGTTTTGACTTTTCATATACTTGTATGATTTTCAAGGGCCGCATCAAGGTCCAGCCTGGGTCCAGCTGTTTTAGAAGTGTGTGTGACGAAGTTTTATTTGCAGTTTTATGGTTTAGTATCCATTCTTGAGAAACCCTTTGATAGGTATCAAATAGACTGAATAATATATTTATTTAACAATATTAACATTTTTCAGGTTTCCACAGCATGAAAACCAAACGAATGCTTGGTTGGTAAACATGAACTGAATAAATTGGAAAAAGAAGAACAGATTAAGGGAAATACACTTTATTAGTGTTTTTATGTATGTATAGCTTAATAATCGAATTATTTATTTTTGTGATTTTAAGACCAGTGACGAACACGATTTTGATAATTTGCATTTATTGATTTAGGCTATTGTTAAATTTTATGTAGATTTAAGAATAAAACTTAATGCTAAGCAAAGCAATTCAACGGAAAGAAATCATTAAAACAAGTATTTTGTTTAAAAATAAAGAACATACAACCTGTGTTTATTTATTTATAAATGTGGCAATCGGAATAGATTATAATGCCACAGTTGTAATGCCCCCACCCCATTATCCCTGAGTTCGGCCCATAGATTGTCCATGTGTACGTGATATTTGTATGTAGGTGTAATTGGCACAAATAGTTTTAGAAATGTTTATTCTGCTTCCCTATTAGAATTCTGTGGTTATCATGACAAATACATAAACAATCATTTATTTGCTGCTCCAGTACAAATTATTTTTAAAATAAAATAAAAATAGTATAGTTAACGAAAGGTAGTAGTATAGTTAAAGATGTTGACTATGTTAGCATGTCATCATAACCTTAATAAATGTTAGAAATGTAATAAAGCTTAGGCGCCAGCCATTAAGGAACTAGCAATAAGTAAGTAACCTTAAGTAGTCTCATTATTAAGTAAACTGTTAAATGTTTAATAAGAATTAATTCTTTAAACTGAAACGAACTTATATTACGAGAAAAACAATTACTAAAAATATTTTTCTAAAAGAGATACCTACTGTGCTATGTGTTGGTCTCGACTCAGCATAAATGCTTTATCACTAAAGAGTAGATAGGTACTGACGACTCTACAAAAGGATGTTTTTCCTCCAGTATTCCGTCATTTCTATTCACCCTGGAGTCTCTATTCACCCCGTTTTACAGTACAAGCGTAATAAAAACAGCAAGTGAACATACGCTTGCCGTTTTATAAATAAATTGCACTGAAGATATTCCGTTGCAATGTATTTTTTGGTCAAAGAATAGATATTGTTTGAGGGTCCGATATAATTAATGAGCCTGGTTTTGCTAGTGGCACCGGGATGCTAAAGGTTGTCGCAAATCAAGGACGCATTGGTACCATATTTAGATGTACATATTTTATATTGATGATGATATTGATAACAGACAGTTCGCGGGCCACTCGTTTGAAGCATGCCACCAGCGTCAAATATGGGCTTCAACTCGTTATCTTTAGATACTTCCTGCGTCTGTTTTTCCGGTAGAGTACAATCTTCACAGTCTTCAAATCCCGAGTGAATAAGTTCTGCTCCATCTTAGGTAAAAAAATACAGCGATTTACCGCTGTATTTTTTTTATCGGTAACGTCATCCCTATTGACCACTGTCACACACCATCACACTTGAGACGGTGAAGATGTGGCCTAAGATGGAGCAGAACTTATTCACTCGGGATTTGAAGACTGTGAAGATTGTACTCTACCGGAAAAACAGACGCAGGAAGTATCTAAAGATAACGAGTTGAAGCCCATATTTGAATGCACATTTTTGTGCTGTCCGGTAGCTGTGTTGGATTAATGTGCGCATAGCTTAAAACTTCTTAAAAGTTCTCGAGTGGCGGCCACGATGCAACGCGAAACGGACTATTGAGAGACCATCCACTCGCTGGACCGACGACATCGTAGCGGTCGCATGAAGTCGATGGATGGAGGCGGCTCAGGACCGTTATTTATGGCGTCTAGCAGTGGACGTGTATGGGCTGATATGATGAAAATGTTTAGTGCATACGTACCTTATTTTCGATGTGGTGACTTCCTTGACTGACGCTGTCTTCTCGGAGTACTTGTTCAGTATCGGGTAGATGCCTCCCCCCGCGCTAGCTACCTTTGAAGGGGGTCGGTCTGGCTTCTTCTCTTCCACTACGCTCGGAGCAACTGGAAAGAAGATTTTAAATATTATGGCTGATGTTTTTAGACTAACATTAAGCTGAAGCAGGACCTTTTGTTTCACATAACGGCATTGAGTAAGTAATTTGTTAGAATACATTTTCTAAGGCTTTTTATATTTTTCTAAATTTTATTGTATTCATTCATTCATCAGCCCGTATACGTCCACTGCTGAACATAGGCCTCCCCCAAACGACGACGCCACCAATTTTCTTGTTATGGGAACCAGTAAATTGGTTTTCTTTCTTTCTTTTTTACTCCAAAAGTTTTGCAGTATGTTTTTGGTAAACAATGGAGTGTGTGACACAGATTGTATTTGACAAAAGCCACCATTTATTTTTCTTATTAACTAACTTCGAAAAAAGGAAGAAGTTCTAAGTTCGGCTGGAATTTTTTTTATGTAGGCATGTTCCGCCGCGCCGTCTATTATGAATCGATTTGGAAAATTCGCTATTGTATAAAGAATGATTACGAGATGGTCCCGTAAAAAACTTATTCCCGAGGGATTAGTATTTATCCCGCAAAACTTAAAAACAGTATGAAAAGAAGGGATTCGAAGTGGGTTTAGGTTTTTCAATTACAGTCAACATCTGAATTGACTACACTGTTATCAACAAAATATATTTCCGCAGCACACACAGCAGGATATTACAGGCCAAGTTCAAACGTTGGTTTGGGGATTTTGACATAAAATCACTAAATTTTATCGTATATAATTTGAATGTTTTGAAAAAATAATAAAACAGGTAAAGTGCGAGTTGACTCGCATATGGAGGGTCCCGTACATCGTACATTACACAACTATTTTGCAAAAGGAATCTTTTTCGGTACGGAACCCTAAAAACTGACATCGAATCCCTTAAACTGCGTATAATAGACGGAGAAATAAACTAACATAGGTACATAAAAAAACATAAATACAATTGAACATAGACCCTCCTCGTTTTTCGAAGTCGGTTAAAACACTTCATAACTGCGTTCTTCGCTAACTAGTACTAAATCATTGCATAAGTAATACATTGTTGACTAAATCAAGGATAGGATGGTCTCTACCCCACTACGGGTATTAGATCACTGCATAACGTCACCCGTCAAGGATTATAAACTAGCTGCTGCCCGAGCCTTCGCCCGCGTTTTATCGGGATAAAAAATAGCCTATATGTTATTCCAGGTCCCAAACTATACCCATACCAAATTTCAGCCTAATCGGTTCAGTTGTTTTTGCGTGAAAGAGTAACAAATATCCATACAAACTTTCACATTTATAATATTAAGATAATATTAGTAGGATTACTAGCGGCCCGCCCCGGCTTCTCACGGGTATTTAACAAAATTTCAAAATAAAAATTATAATATAGGCTATATTATAATTTTGTGTAAAATGTCACCCGGGAATAGTGTAGCTTCTCAATAGTGAAATAATTTTTAAATCGATTCAGTACTTTCGGAGCCTATTCAATGCAAACAAACAATAAAACCTTTCCTATAAATTAAAAAAAAAAATCAATGTATATATAGATAATAATGTTCAACTTGGTTAAATATTAATCAAATAAACAAAGATTTTTAATACTGAAAAAACAAGTAACACTGGTTCTATTATTTAAGATAAAACAAAGAATGTTGAACATTATCAACATATTAATAGAACATTAAAAAACTTAAGTTGTCATACCTTAGTTAATAATCACGGTCAAACATAAATATTATTCAATTAATAGTAACGTTCACAAAACACAATCTTTTTCATCACTAAACTCAATAGATCTTCTCTACATAAAACTCAAAAAAAAATCGAGAAAAAAAACACTAATATATTCAAAGAACCAGAAAACTCAATCACAACACTAATTTCTTTATTAACCCTAAACAGTATTCGGCACTATATGAAAAAACTATTGAAAATACTTTAGTCTTATTTAATTTAAGCATTTTAATAGAGATAAGTGCCACTAACGCGGTCCGTGCAACTACTAGCTAACTTATACAAACACAAGGGCGGTATGATACGATGTTACAAGTTACGCAAAATCACGACCACGCGAGACCTTCGCTCGAAATGTCAATAGCAGCGGATACTAATCTTTAGGTGTGTTTACAAACTATGAAGTCAGCGCGTGTCCGCGTAACACAAGCCAGTTGTTTACGGCTTTGCTTGTATGATGGGCTAATAGTATTCTCTGGACCACTACAAGAATTTATTATATTTTTTCTTATCGAGAAATGAGTTAGGTACCAACCTATTGCTTTATTTCATCATACAATCTACACTCATGGACAAATTTAGAGGAACCCAAAAATAAGGTAGGACGACATAAAATATTTTCTCGTTCCCAAGTCTGTGATTTTTCGCAATGTTAAACAATACCGACAAACTATAGAATATATCAGACGTACAGGACAAGCTCGCTAACGAGTAAAAACAGTGAGGGCAGATTTATTGTACTGCTTACAATAAATCTGCCCTCACTGTTTTTACTCGTATCTCGGAAGTGCGAAAAAAGCTACAGGAAGTTCGACAAGTGTAACAGCACCGAAACGATAAGAAGAAGAGTTAAGGTAGCGGGTCTAAGCGCATACTTGGCGGCCAGAGGGCCATTACTCACTACAAGTCATTGAGTAGCTCGGTCCAGCTTTGCTCATTCGCATCTTTAATTGGGATGATGATAATTGTGGAGAAGTACTTTTTACTAATGACACTAGATTCTGTCAGAAGGCAGTTGATGGAAGGACCAAAGTATGGAGACGATCCGGAGAAAGATACGCTCAGTGTAACATTCTTGAAAGAGAGAGCCTTAAAGTGGAGATTTGGCTCCATTTTTTGCGTTCCGCTAAATTTGTCCATGAGTGCAGTATTTGTGTGTTTTATATTAAGATAAATTTGTGTTAAGAACTACATTGGAAATTAAAAATAAAGTCTTAGTTAAATGTAAAACAGCAACCCCCTTATTCATAATAGTCTGCTAACTTAAAGGAATACTAATTCTCACTCTACCTTCTTCTATTGACATAAGTCAGAGTAAGATGCTGTTTTATTTATGTTAGCAGACCATTATTAATAAGGGGGGCTAGTTTGAGCTGCGCACACATGGCTCGCCTAGTCGCCGATCAATGTTTTTGTATTATTTTTTGTGTTTGCGAAGCAGGTTTTGTCCTAGTACATAAGTACACGAAATTGATAAGACGAGGCACAAGAACATGAGTACACGGTAGTAAATTTTCTATGACCAAATTAAACTGGATCTGTCTCGCTAACTGATGCACAAGCGGCTCATTTCAAAGCGCATCAGATTTATTGATAATAAAGGGCAATAACCGCATACATTGTGGGTCAAAACATAACAAACGTTTGTTCAACCGTTTATGTTCTAAGAACGTAGTACTTTATAAGGAACCGAGAGCCCAACAGGCCTACAAAGTACAAAGAACAATAAAATTAATAGAAATCCATACAAATGTGACGTTATAATCAAACTGTGTCATAAGCTTTGACCTTGCTTATCTTTATGTAGACGCGTGCCGAAACGGTAATAAAATTGTATGAAATTAACCCAGATACGGTATGGGGAACTTAGTAGTTCGCTACGAACATGATCTCGCGATCATAAAGTGAAACAGCGCTAATGCTAAATGACTTAACTTTTGCGTCCTAACATAATAAAAAAATGAATGAATGATTTTAGTTAGTTAGTAACTTCAGTGTTGTAAATAATCATGATAGTTTCAAAAGTTTTATAATGGATAAATGATTCATACTTCGTCAGCGACTAAATCCATGCTGTTTGGGATACTAGTCTAGTGCAAAGGGACGTGGTTGGATTGGTTGAATTACCCAGAACATAGTCACTTTGCCCTTCGTCACATTAATGATATCCCACGGTAAAGATTATTGAACTTTTTTACAACTAAAACACAGGCTTATTTATTCGTCTACTTCTCGTAAACATGGGCATAAATCGTTCGGTACTCAAAAAAGATCACAGTTAGTTTCGAGATCCCGATTCACTCGGTAAATTAAACAATTATTCATTCAGAAAATACTAAGGCATTGTAACGTAAAAATGTATAATATCTATAATCTATGGTTTGTTATTATTTATCCTGAAACATCTTCATAGCCGGGACAAATTTCTATGTGTCTCTTAGGCCCGCATAGCTTACTCAATCATCGATATGATATAAAAGCTTGCTCAGACGTTGAGTAACGCTTTTCTATAGCATAAGGTCTCAAGCATAGATCTATGAATGAGAAATCTTTCATAGTACGGGGATTAGAGTTTCTCTATCCTTAGTCTATGGTCCCTGTAGTATAGATCCCACTAATATTATAAATGTCAAAGTTTGTATTAAGGATGGGAGTTATTGGATATTTTGGCTACCGGTTATTAGTTGGGTATTTTGTTTCAATACCGCTAGTACCAACTGGTACCCAATAACGTTACAATACTCTATACCTGTTCTGATTTCTACCCAATATATTTCTAACCGATTTGGTTAGAAATACCATCTAACCGATTTGGTTAGAAATACCATCTAACCGATTTGGTTAGAAATACCATCTAACCGTTTTGGTTAGAAATACCAAATACTTGTTGCAGCTACATAACTTTACGGGTGAACGGTCCGCTAGTACCTATGCGTAGATGATAGTTAAGTAAGTATAGGTTACGTAACTGTTATAATGTTACAGTTAAAATTAAAAACTTGTTATCGAAAATTGATTTCTGTAATATTTAGGTATCATATGATCGATATGTATGATATATCACAAAGGCAGATACGGTATGGGGAACTTAGTAGTTCGCAACGAACATGATCTCGCGATCATAAAATGAAACAGCACTAATGCTAAATGCTTTAACTTTTGCGTCCTAACATAATAAAAAAATGACTGAATGAATAAGAGTGAGTCATCTTTATTTGTAGCATCTTCAGAATTTCAATTAAGTAACTTAACTTGTATTTATCCAACTAACAAACACCTTTAAAACTAAGTTAAAATAAGAAATACTTATATGCTACAAAATGGCGTCCGACTCAGCATATGTTATTTACAACACTGAATGATGAATGGATAAATGATTAAATCATGGTAAATATCCCGTTAGTAACTTTAGTGTTGTAAATAACCATGATAGTTTCAAAAGTTTTATATAAAGGCAGTTGAAATATTTGATGTCCATGCCAAATAAGATAAAGGACAGAAGAAAAAGGAAGGAAGGATAAATTATTACAAAAGCCTTATCTTTTAAGTTTTAAGGCCAGAAATGCATTAAGCAATATTTGCACTGCCGTTAACTAATTGCAATCATTGGTTAAATGCTTCCTTTCCCATGTCGATACTTGAAAGTGAAAGTGGTGTCAGTACTAATTAATAACCTATAAAAGTAGTAATAACCTATTAAAAAAATAAAGATTTTATTACATTATACTAGCCGCTGCCCGCGCCTTCGCCCGCGTTTTATCGGGATGAAAAAAAGCCTATATGTTATTCCAGGTCCCAACTATACCCATACCAAATTTCAGCGTAATCGGCTCAGTAGTTTTTGCGTGAAAGAGTAACAAATATCCATAAATCCATCCATACAAACTTTGACATTTATCATATTAGTAGATCAGTTGCCCTTGAGTTGCAATGATTTAAATACATATCGAACTGATAATATAATCTTTAAAATCGTTTTCTACGAGGCACAAGTGCAATTTATCGATACATTTTCTATATCCATTTTAAATTGTAGTCAATGGAACATCAATTTTATCGTCTTAGGATACAGTCTAAAGTAGGTTAAACTTTTACTAATGGTTTGGAATCAATTTTATTCCGTTTCGATATTTTATTAAAGGAATACCACTTTCATATATAATTTCTGATCTAGTTTCACCCCTTGAATTGCAAAATAGGTCTTATTCGCTTACAATAAAGTACTCGCTTTGCCTTGTGGTTTCAGCTTTAGAACTGTACACCACCCTAACTATTCTCGTGTTTTCGTCTACGGTCTAGTCTACAGACTAGAGAGGCGCCTAATTCGCACCGCTAAGGAACGGAACTCGCTGCCTGTCTCTGTTCTTCCAGCCAATTACAATTTGGGTCTCTTCAAGACAAGTAAATAGGTGTCTTCTAAATCTTCGTGATACACCGTCGGCCACATCGTCACTTTCCATCAGGTGAGATTGTGGTCAAAGGAAAGTCTACGACTATAACGATATAGAAGAGTGAGATCCTCTAAAACAAGTTTTTTATACTTAAATGAGGGTGCAACTATGGAATACCATTGTAGACTGGTTACAGTTTCTTTTACATAAGACCAAACACCTGTGGCAAGCGCGCAGCAGCGCCCCCTGCAGAACAGACCCAACACCGGAATCGATCCCCAACCCAGCTGCCAAGCGTCGCGATTTTTACAAATCCCCGTTGAAACCGAGTCTATATCTAGCAGTATAAGTTTTTTGCTGAGTGAGATGTTACCACTGTAATAGGCAGCAGCTATACAAAATTGTCCGGGAACAGTCCAACTCGTCCGTGGATCTCTCCCCTCCACCACCCTCGGTCCGGGGTCTCCTTTGATACTATCGTCACTATGTCCCCTTCAGCTAACTTGAAAAATACACCTTACTCCCACACAATACAGTACTCACCACTAGGCAGCAGCTGTACAAAGTTGTCCGGGAACAGTCCAACACGCCCGTGGATCTCTCCCCGCCACCACCCTCGGTCCGGGGCCTCCTTCGATACTATCGTCACTATGTCCCCTTCCGCTAATGTTAGCTCATCTTCGTTGACCGCCGTGTATGGGAACAGCACGCGACATTGCTCCTTCACTGTGGAGAAATAAATGATGTTATTGCTTGGATATTGCTATAGTGAGATTGAGGATAGTTATGATTTAAAGATGAAATAAAGAGGTTTTTCGAAAGTTTTAAAGAAACTAACGCTATACATAATATAACATCGGATTCTTCATTCCGGACATCAAGAGACGTTCATAGAATAAGTATGAATAATTTTAAATTTGCAAATGTCGTAGATCAGCTTCAGCCCGTGGCTTCCCTCGTTCAGCCCGTGGCTTCCCTCGTGTTTTTTCGTAATAAAAAGTGGCCTCCATCCAGAACTTCAGCCCGATCCGTTCTGTAGTTTTAGTGTTGCCTTGTGAAAAAGTTACACCTTTGTAAAATTGTAATATTAATTAATATTGATTGTAATATTAAAATTTACGATTTGAAAGGGTTTAAAAAAAATACATACTTAAATAATACATTTTATCGTTTTGACCACTACTCATGATGATACTAAACCTCTGGTTTCAAGGATAAGACTGATTACACTTATGTATATCCTGTATAATTACACCACTAGCAATAACAAATGACATCCCCTATTTACTTAGGTGCTGGTCAGTTTGATAATTTACTTTTTTATAAAAAAAATATCATATCCGTACAAAGGTTGATAGGAAGAGATCGCTTCAAAGCGATGACACCGCCGCTGATGAAATACAAATGTACAATTTGCATTTCATTAGGTCTATTTTTGCGTTTGGTGTGGGTACACTTGTGTATAGTATTTGCTACGGAAATTTAAATAGATCATTTGCGATGATTGATTCTAAATTACCCACTCAGGCTTGATGATTGAGCCCCTGGGTCCAATTCAATAACACTAACTGACGAAACTGCAGACAATTGTAAAATTATAATGATATCCTCTTTAAGCTCAATGAGTCGACTTCTGCAAATTAATTTGGAGCATTTTGTTAAGCTTATTGAATCATCAGAATTATATATGCTCTACAGTTGCAGTGAGGGGCTTCCCCACATTTATCTATCACGGCACATTGAATCGTTCCCATTATAATCCTAACTAATATTATAAATGCGAAAGTGTGTTTGTTTGTCCTTCCTTCACGCCCTAACTAAACAAACAATCGACTTGATTTTTAGCATAGAGTTAGTTGAAAGGATTTCCATCAAGTAGCTTAGTTACACTTCAGTAACATAAGCTACTTTTTGTCCTGGTAAAACATCAAATTCCCATGGGGAATTTACGGGAACAAAGACGTTTTTATCCCCCTAGAAATGTGAAATTCAAATTTAACGCGGGTGAGACCGCGGGGAACAGCTGGTAAAGAATATTTGTATTATATTGTATCTATACTACAGGGACCATAGACTAAGGATAGTGAAACTCTAATGACTCAAATAAATAAACCCTCCCTCAGTATTTACAGGGTGTTTATTATCTACCCTTTGGTGGCTTGCATACTCAAGTTTATACATATGTATAAACGTATGGTCGCACTTTGGGCACGTCAAAATGCCACCGACGTTGTTGTAATGAATGGCCACTGAAGGGTGGGCATTGAGCTCGTTGCGCTTGTTATGGAGTTTTGCACGACACTCAGTTTCAAAGGCGCGTGGCGCATGTTAGTGGGAAAGCCGCCTCCATTCAGGGCGCTGAGCTGCTTTCTCATCCCAGCTTTCTGTTTGTATACTTAATGTATACAAACACTTTAATTGCCCATGATGTACATGTCCGTCTCCACAGGCTGCGCCAGTTCTGGTCACACTGCAGAGGGTGGGCAGTTAATAGTTTAAGATAGAACTCTGTCTCCCCTCTTTTTCAATGCCACTTAGGCAGGCGATTTCGTGTTCAGTATTTGTATTTCGCAAGTAACCTGGCCGGGGGATAACCTCCTTTACCCGAAATATTCTATAAAAGTAGCTCAATGCTCAATTCTATAGCAAAAGATTCTCTCAATGTTTACTAGTAGCGCGTGTTGAACTGCGGCAGGAAACTAGAAGAAGTTATATGTAAAAAGTGGTAAACATACCAGGTTTGGGCGGCAAAGCGGGCGCCGGCTCTATTGGCGTAGTGGAACTAGGAGGGTCCAGCATCACGACGAAATTGGAAGGGAACACGCCGACACGCGATTGACGCTTGCCTTGCCACCAGCCTTCTTCCACCTGTAACAATACGTGACAATATTATAACTTTTTCTTTATCTAGTACTCAGACGGAAAATGAGTCATTATCGTTTCATAAAACGCTAAAGATTCTTGTTTTTCGTTTCATGTTATGTCAAATTAGATCCATGGAAAAGTTTAGAATGATAATGATGCTAACGTACATGACAGTCATAAGTCATTTTGAGTTCGAAATCGTCACCAACAAGAGTAAAAGAGGCCCGCGTTCATTAGCGAGTTGACTTACCTTGAGGACATCGGGTGGTTTAAATAAGTTAAAATAGCAGCCCCACAACTGCCACACAAAAAGGGCTTTCCCGTGGCCTAATTGCGTAAACGAGTTCAGAAGCAAGTAACAAAGAAGGTATGTTATTCTCCTAACACATAACACCTTGATCACGTCTCCGAAACAGAGCATCCAGTCATCAGGGTTGGCGGACTCGTAGCTGAACAGGGCCCGACACCGGCCTTGAATGACGCCCCTCTGTGGATACAACCTATTGAGTTTGGTACGTTACCTCTCCTAACACCTCGATCACGTCTCCCACGCAGAGCGCCAACTCATCAGGGTTGGCGGGCTCGTAGCTGAACACGGCCCGACACCGGCCTTGCACGCCGCCCCCTCTGCGGATACAAAAAACCATAGGTTACTTTTAAAACCAATAACAAAAAAGTTATGAAGATTTAGATTCATACTGGGTTGGCAGCGCAGCAGCCGGCAGCAAGGTCGCGGTGTCATAATTTGACCGCTGACAAGACGCGCAGCTGCCCCCCCCCCCCCCCCCTCTTTTTGAGTTAAAAAAAAAACTATAACACAAAATCCTCACCCAAATCCCCCCTTAAAGTAATAACTTGGAGGGTATTTTATGACACACCAAAACTAGATACAATATAACGTTTTACTCGGTAATCGGAGTGTAGGAAGGACACCATCTGGCCAGGTAGAAAATGTATACGTGTAAAGGGTTTTTAAAAATAGACGCTGAATGATTAATATGAGTCAGTGCTCTACCATGTCTGTGGAGTCAGTAAAGGTTCTGTACTATGTATGTATCATGTAGATTGTAAATGTTATGACGGAAAAGGCTGGAAAACTTGAAACACAGACCAGAAGAGGCTAGATGACTGAGATTAAGATGACAATGCTGATGACTGATGTACGTTAATATTTCCCGAAAAACGTTCTCAGATTTTACACAGCGTACATTATTTTCAGCAATATATTTTTCATCATCCGTGTTTTTAGAAAACAATGATACCACTTAAAATTAAAAACAATATTTCTTTTAACAACCCCCTGACCAGGGGGCCTACTCGGAAAAGTAAAATCGTAGTTTCTTTTTCGTGTTCGTGCAAAACCAACTCTTATGTCCATTGCATAAGATTAGCGTTTGCACGAAAAAGAATCAGAAACTTCGATTTCGTTTTTAAGAGTACGGGCCCAGAATGGCCCGTCAGTACAAAATGTATCTAGTTTAGCTAATGATAACACTGTACTTGACATTTTTGAATGAATGAATGAATGAACACTTTATTCTACTAGAAAATAAATACATTAATAAACGATCTTATATCTAAACAAAAATTAACAGTACAAAAGGCGGCCTTAGCGCTGAGAGC
The DNA here is from genome assembly GCA_947859395.1 of Eupithecia insigniata. Lineage (NCBI taxonomy): Eukaryota > Metazoa > Arthropoda > Insecta > Lepidoptera > Geometridae > Eupithecia > Eupithecia insigniata. The sequence goes on from OX402003.1 coordinate 3,716,120, forward strand.
AATTTCCTCCAGGCAACCCTGAATTTTTGTTCCTAAATTGAACCAGTTTACTAGAACTCTAAAATCAGATAAATTAGGTTCCTAATTGCATGCTTAAAATTGTGAAAGTGTAGATTTACTTAATGTAAGTTAGTTAATAATTAGGTAATACCTCAAGGGGATACCCCCCTTATTATTGTTATAAAATATTTAAAGTTGTTTGTTCTACATGTCTTGTTCATATTGATTCTCTGTATGCACATAAGTTGTTAAATAGTCAAGTTATAGATCTATATCATTTAAATTTAGTGTATTTTATAATTATATTATGCTCTGTGCATCTCAATAAATAATATTAAAAAAATTAAAAAAAGCAGGATCTCATTCAGATTCATTAATTTAAATCGTAAAAACCTTGCACTTTAAGTCAACGACTCTGGTTATTTTGTGTAAAATACCACTCCTTTCGACGACGGTATTTATGAATAACCTGACGAGTTTACATATAATGTGCTAATTATTTGCGAATATTAATTCGGTACCTTTTACGCCTGAATCGTTCTAAGAATGTAATTTTCACCATCGATGTGGGCCTTTTGTTGTTACCAAGCAAGTTGTTCACTAAAGTTCACTAAACCAAGCTTAAAGACCGGACCGGAAAGACTACACAGAAGTTCGTGTGATTGTTATAAAAAAGAAAAATCCCAAAACTCTTTTAAAATATCAGCAAGGGCCGCACAGCAAACACAGACTGGCAGCGATCCGTGTTATCGCTTATCACTGCAGATTAGATAGCGAGCACAATCATTATTATTTCTACTAATCGAAAAAATAATTATCGCTATGATCGTGAAGGTAACGATTTCTGCCAGGTGCAATGGACAGAGTAAATGGAAAAAGGAGAGTTGCAGTGGACTGAGGAAATGGAAAAAGGAGAGTCACGTCCCTTTATGCTGAACGGATCAGACACATAAGTGATATATAAAAATATGACAAGCGCGTTTACAGGTGTCAGACAAATGTGGCGTACTCGATATCTCTGTTGAAGTTGTAGAGAAGATTGTAATTTTTTCGATTTTTAAATATCATAATCATGCATAAATTGGTGAATTGTGTTTCCAGTATATTTAAGAATCGGAGAAGATGTGTGGTGTCTTTGAACTTCTTCCACTAGAAGAAATCATCTAAACAGTGAAACATGGTTTAGCTGACACTTCAAAGTCTACTGTGATGTATATCAAACACTTTTTTACGTGTCTATACAAATCATAAAATGTATCGATAGGATGAGTTGCCCGATTCAAATATTCATTAGGTCAACTGATCCCGCGGGATCACTTCGAGTGGCCTCAGTTGACTAAAGACACAAAAATTTGAAGTGAAGAGAAAATCAATAAAACCTTGTTATTTAATATTAATGACTACAGTTTTATATATACATATAAAACGGTGGCTAAGTGTTTATCTTATATATATAAAAATTGCTGGTCGTTAGTCTCGCTAAAACTCTAGAAGGGCTGGGCCGATTTAGCTGATTTTTGTTTTGAAATGTTTGTCGTAGTCCAGGAAAGGTTTAAACGGTGAGAAAATATGGAAAAATTGCGAGGAAGATAGTAAAAACAACAATGTTTACCGCACAACGAAGTGGGCACGGGTCAGCTAGTTTTAAATAAAATTATTGAAATCCGAAATCTGAAAAATCTCATCGTATGCTGTAGGCTAAGCACAGCGATTGTTATCAAGAGTAAATAAATTATTTAGAAAAAACTAAAATCAACTTCAAATCCCTTCGTTTAAAAATGTTTTCTAAGTTTTGCGGGATAAATATACTAACTAAACCTTAGCGAGTAATTTCTTATGGTACCAATTTACCTCTACTATATGTATGTATGTACAACTGGAAAAGAATCATCCGATCCGAATCGGCCCATACATGACGTAGAAATAAATGGATATACATAAAAACATACAGCCGAACATACAACCTCCTCCTTTTTTCAAGTCTGTTAAATAACAACTTCTACTTCAATAATTTACGTAATGAATGACGATGCAATGATAATTTTTTATCTTTTTTTTATCCTAGCCAACACTGTGCCTGGCGTCCTGCTTGTGTAAGGTTCTCGCGTTTTTCGGCCTACTGATGTTGATGGAATTCCGGGGGAATACCCTCTGCTCTTGAAAAGAAGGTAATTCTATTAAGGGGCTTCCCAGACCCAAATTAGCGCCGCCACCTATTTATCGTTTTAAATATTCCGTCAAACAAAGGAATTTTCATAAATCCCTAGGCCCGTTTGTGATACTTATCATAATCATTTGTAATGCCTCTGTAATAGTTTTATTTTGTATACTTAAGTAAGAGATGTGAAAACCGAGTTTGGTGGCAAAAAGTGCAACATCGCATCTCTTCCAGAGCTATACAAAATAAAACTATAACAGAGGCATTAAAAAAAAGCTTATGATAGGTATCACAAACGCGCCTTCGGATTTTTGAAAATTCCTTTGGTAACGTAATAATACGATAAAATTGGTGGCGGCGCTAGTTTGGGTCAGGGAACCACCTTAATATACAAACGATTAGGCTCACCTCGCACTGGCTGGCGCAACGGGCGAAGGTCCACTTACGACGCAGGAGATTGCGGGTTCGATTCCCGCCTTATAACAAATGTTTGCACGGTCTTCAAATATTTTTTCCGGGTGCTTGCTATGTAGGTATAATATAAAATATGTGAAATTAAATGTAATATTTGCAAATAAATGATGCGATTAAATGAATGATGTATCTATGTAATGTATTGTGTGTGTTGTATTAAATATATAATTTATTTAGTTCACATAACACAAGCTCTGGTTATCTTGCTTATGCTGTATGAATTGACCAGCATTTTTATAATTGGATACAGTTATGCATATTGAGTCCAAACGCCAAAATCCAACGATGCATTTTGAATTATAGCATAGTGAGTCCAAGTGCCAAAATCCAACGACGGATTTTGGCGCTTGGACTCACAGATTTTAAGTTATCATGACGTGTTGAGGATGGCAGGAAGAAGGGAAACAAGCGTCCAAACATATACTCTTGTTCCTCCTAATATTTTAATTATAATGAGCTGAGCTATTAAAGCTAAGATTAGCAATGTCATCATCATCCCGTATATGTACGTCTGGCTGAACATAGGCCAACGACGCGACGCCACCAATAGCGTTCCTGAGCTGCCTCCATCCAACGAATCTCTGCGACCGCTACAACGTTGTTGGTCCATCGAGTGGGATTAGCAATGTAAATGAGGTAAATGTAGGTAGAATAAGTGATCTAAACTTATGTAATTACATCATTTAACATGCGTAACAAAATATTCTTAATATTAACGAAACCTGTTTCGGCCTGTGAACCACTTTCGCTATTATCCGATGTACATCAACGTCGGTTGGGCGGACGTCGTCATATGGTAAAAGTAGAATTGTAACTTTAAACTAAATGCTTTCCTCGAAGACTCATGGCATAGCTGATAAATTAAATCTCTTAACTCTCTTCATCAGTACAAAAAACGTGCTGAATGTGCCTCTCGAAACAGGGGTTTTTTTGGCTATAGTCACCACGTTTGGTAGGCAGATTGGTCATCGCAATGCATGTACATTTCGGATAATGTTCCCAGGAAATTAATTTCCTGATCCCACCATCTCCCTTCCTCTCCAGGACAAGCAGACGGACGCCACTATACCATCCTTATCTGGTGGAAATACCATCCACTCGTACTAAGCAGTTTTCCTCCACCTTCATAATTCGTACCGCAGGAATAAAAACTCGCTGCCTCCTTCTGTTTTTCCGGATAATCACAATCTGGGTCTCTTCAAAACAAGAGTGAATAGGTATCTTCTAGACCTTCGTGATAAACCGTCAGCACATAGTCACTTTCCATTAGGTGAGATTATGGACAAACGAAGGTCTAGCGACTATAAAGGTGTTAAAAATACACTGAAGGAAGCTACTGGTATTCCTTTGATTAGTCGTCTTGCCGGGAAGGTTGCCTGGGAGAAATCGCTCTTAGCGATTAGCCTGCCTTTTTGTACTGTCTTTAATTTTTTTTTAGATGTAATTTTTACTAGGTACAATAAAGTAATCATTCATTCTTTCATTCCAACAGCATTTACGGGCTGATTTGAATGTGTCGATTATTACGCCGCCGTGACAGGTAAGGCCATATCTGTACTGTACTGTACCACCATAACGTACTGTGTTCCACTGATAAACTACAATTCTAACCAAATCCATACTATGTAATATCTTAAACAGTTCATAAATTCCATTTTAACTCTGTCTTTTAACATTTCACATCTAAACATCTATTCGATAGGATAACAATTTCTGTGACCCAAATACGGATGTAAAAAAGACCCTGTAGAGCAAAAAGACTTTCCCTTCTTATTTCCACAGATGTGTAGTATTGAATTTTTAAAATCATGTCACTTTAAAATGGATAGTGAGTAAATTCAAAAATATGGTCACGTAATCTATACCTTGTGATAATGACATAAATATAAAATCGTTAGTTGATGTTAACCGTCTCAAAATTAGTCCGTGAAAAATAGCCAAATTCTATCCTCACCTTTTTTAAAGATTTATCTAAAACTAATCTAATTTAAGTAATGCGTAAAAAAGAGCGATAGTGCGTATACCACAAGATGAGTCCGCGCGGCCGTATTTTATGACCTTAGGTATCTTGACCCTACCCGCCCTTGTCATCTACCAGTCCGCACTATACAGGGTGGTCCAAACACTGACGTCGGGGGAGGTCTATGTCCAGCAGTGGACGTGTATGGGCTGATATGATGATATAATCTAGGACCAAAGTGCTTGGGAAGACAAATCCAAAGAACCCAAACTGGTCAAGTTGTTTCATTCAGGAGTTCTTATGGCTACCTTCGGTTTCCATCATCAGACCAGCTCGATGGTACCATGAAATTGCACTGTCACCGAACTTACATATGCAGCTGATATTCCGCAAAAACTCAATCGGTTGATGATAACTAGTCTAAAATTGAGTTGCAAGATTCCACATACATACATTGCAAGTTAAATAAAAGCTTGTAAAAACGTCTAGTGCGAGTTGGACTCGCGCACGGAGGGTTCTGTAATTATAAGACCTTGTTTCTTGCCAAATTTCATGATTTTAGGTCAACGGGGTGTAGGTAGCCTGTACCTACATCCTGTACCTACATCCGGTTAATATATAGACAGCAAGTTTGATGTTCCGGAGTAAAATCGTGACATTTCAAACACATCGACCCTGACAGGGCTAGGCCAGAAAGACTCTTTGTAAATCTAGTACTGCTATAAAAATACATACTCAATTTAATTCTAAGTTTTAACTTATCCATCCTATCCTATTTCCTACTTAATATTCTAAATGTCAAAGTTTGTATGGACGGATGTATATGGATATGTTACTCTTTCACGCACAAACTGGACCGATTAGGCTGAAATTTGGTATCGGTATAGTTTGGAACCTGGAATAACATATAGGCTATTTTTTATCCCGATAAAACGCGGGCGAAGGTGCGGGCAGTACCTAATAATAATAAAAGCGAAAATACATCTATCTATCTGTTATCTTTTGACCGCAAAACGGCTGAACGGATCTCAATGATTTGGCAGGGAGGCAAACAATATCCAGAGGACGAACATATGCTACTTACGTAGAAGCTAGCATGTTTCGAAAAATCAGTATAATGACAAATAGCCGCCGCAATTCAATCGACCTATGTGATCGATGATTCAAAGCCTACAATATAAAATGCAGCTCATACCTATGATATCACTAATTGAGTAAGCATACATTCCGATAGCGGTCTAGCTGTAGAAAATAAACAAGGAAAAGATTGGGTTGTTAAAAGATAAGCTTATATTTTAAAAATTTGATGGTCTCATGATTTTTTTATCGACTTCAAAAGGAGGTGGTTCTCAATTCGTCTGTATGTTTTTTTTTTTGTATATATTTGTTACACGATATCTCCGCCAATTATGGACCGATTTTGAAAATTCTTTCACTGTTGTATAGAAAATGATACCGAGGTGGGATGTATATCCCCAGGGGATTAGTATTATTCCCGCAAAACTTAAAAACAGTGTAAAAGTAAAGGAATTTGAAGTCGGTTTATCGTTTTTTAAAACAAGCCAAATTATTTCGTCAGTAGTCCTTCGTTTGACCACAATCTCACCTGATAGAAGTGATGACGATGTGGCCAACGGTGTATCACGAAGGTTTAGAAGACACGTATTCACTCTATGTTGGCCTGAGATTCGAATTTTCTTTTGGGTTTAAATTTTCTGCTTTCGACAAGGATTGAATCTAACGGAAGTAATTTATCGCAAATCGCATAGTGTGCAAATCGTAAACTATTTTCGATGTAAAACCAACTTCGATTCAATTGTATTTTAGGAGCGTTTGGGAAATACTGATTTTTAGCACAAAATCTAGTTTTTCCCAAATGCTCCGAAAAAACCAATGAACCCAATTTAAGTTTTTTCATAATTTAATAGAGATTGGTTTACGATTTGCGGCAAATTACGTTTCCGCTAGTTCCTTGTAGAAAGCAGAAAAATTCTAAACCACTAAAAGGATTGAACCTGGCGCCAACACGAGACGATCAACATTAACTTACGTTATTTTCAACAGATTTGGACGTTTATCAACATTCAATTACGGGAAGTTATGTTTGGACAGGAAAATTGCGACGAATAGAATCATCATCGAAGGGAAAATATGTACATATATATGTATATATATAAATCGTTGTATCATAGATTTCTGAAAAATGCCAGAGTCTGATATTTCAATGATTTCGACTAAATTAAAATAACCCGGTCGCCTTTGCCGAAAGCGGAATGTAGCAGCTTCGATCAAACGATGAAATTTTTCTGAGTGTTGGGTTGAAGTATTGGTAAGAGTACAAATAAAGCTTTTGTAACTATCATGGTTATTCACAACATTAAAGTCATTTATGATGGGATATTTACCATGATTTGAGTTTTGAACATTTCAGCACAGTTCCATGCGCCATGATCACGGAACAAGTAAAGTCACAGCGAGTTAGTCGTTTTTGGCAGTCATAACGATCTACCCTCATTCTTTGACATTTGCTACGAATGTTAACACTGACACCGGTTTCATTAAGGAATGCATACCGAAATATTGCAGGGATAAATGATTATAGATGAATTTTAGTAAAGTTATGCAGGAACGAAATTAATATATTTAGTAGATACATACTTACGCAAAAATACTATTTTAAAGAAGGGAAAACAAGTGAACATTACAGAGATGCGTATAGGTAAATTATAGGCCCAATTTCTTTTGTTTTTTCATACAATTAACCACGTTGACGACACAAATCTTTGTATTATGGAGGCCTCTAGTTCTTATAGTCCGCAGTTACGAAGTATGGACGCAAGGCAGGACGTACCAGTGTACGTCCTGCCTTGCGTCCATACTTCGCACTGCAGTCAGTGCATTCATTCTAAACTCATTGACTTTATTCTTAATTAATTGTTGAACTTTTATTAAGCAAGGCAAAGTTGAGCGTTACGAAAGAAATTGAATATTGAATGACGAATTCCAATGATTACATATCTTATGTGTGTCATTTGTGTGTTGCATAACCAAAACCAGTCTTATAAGTTTTAATAAATTATTCAGATTTGATAATATGTATTGAGTTTTAAGACTTAACCTACTCTTCTAGTTACCAGACTGACTCTTTGGTGCGTTCAGTAGATTGGTAAAATAAAGATGTAGGTTGCATTTGCCATTCCCTCTACAGGACAAGTTTTGTTATGATCTGTTAAAGTTCTCTTTTTCTGGCCTATGTATGTTTAAATTTCGGAACCCCATAGAAACTTAAGGGACAATGAGTCTTTGGAGAGCAGTGAGAAATATCAAGAATGATCCTTAACTCTCACTTAAAAATTTGAATCAGCAAAACAGAGAACATGGAAGGATCAACTGTACTTTTTTATTCCTAACACTGCAGATTAAACAGAATTTTAAAAACCTTCCAGTGTCGTCACTGCAAGGCAAAAGCACTTTTTTTTGCTGATATAGGATGGTTCAAATCAATAAGGCAGAGAAGTTTAAAAGTACCTAAGGTACTAGCTGGGCTGTTGCCAAAAACCTCATCTATTCCTCACCTGGTATTACTGGCATCTGGTATCACCGACACAAAGTTATCAGGGAACATTCCTCTCCGCCCCCGCAGCTCCCCCCTCCACCATCCTCCGGCCAGTCGTTCCACATCACGCAGCACGTCCCCTGGCCTGATGGACAGCTCGTCTGGCTCAGATGCATCGTAAACATAGTTGACCATGCACAACACTGTTGAAGGAAATTTAGGTTATTTGGTAAAATGGCTAGTAATTTAGTGTCAGGTCAAAGTAAATGGGATGTAAGTGAATTTTTGATAGCATATTGAACTACTTTAGAGACGTCTAAAGGCAGGATGGTGACTCTATTGAGTGTCTTGTAGGCAGGGCAAAGTGGATGGCTCTAGACCGAAAGATCACCCATGCTATGAACCCACCAGATTAAAACTGCAGTGGACGATCCCTTACATGAGTGCAGTCGAAAGACAAAAAAATGAGACAGATAGTGAGACATCGTGAGGCAAATCACAACTGCCACTCATCCAGTATGAACATGATGACCACAACCACTGTGACAAGAGTGTCACAAACAAGAAGAAGAAGATTGAACTCTATCTTCATAACTTTTTGTTTCCAAAGTCCCTTGAGCCTTAGTCATAAGTTTGTATTTAAGTAATTTTTTATGATCTGAATATTTTGTTAATGACTGTTTGTGGATATGTTTGATTTCAACAAATAACATTGGAATCAGTTATTATGGACATAAGTTATCATAAATTAAACCTAGCTGTTGTTGATGCAATGATGCAATTTTGAAAGGACAGGAATTCCTTTTATTAATTAATAGATCAAGGCAGAATTTTTTTATGATTATTTCCGACCTGACACACTATTTTTGACAAACTCAAGCCATATAAATTTGATATAAAACCTTGCTCATGCATACTTAATACAAGGCAACTAAGTTTGATATACATTCTACAACTATCTATTTAATGTGTCCTGTTTAGAAAACTATTCCCTTTTACTACCCTTGTAGGTAGAATCTCATCTTATAAACACTAAGATAAGTAAAGTAAGGTGTCGTTTGTTTATTAGCATTCTAAGGTGCTGTGCAATGACATCACAACACTATGAGTCATTGTACCTACAGGAATATCTATGATGGCTATCAACACATTCTAAACTTTGAATAAAATAGATAGAGAAAGTTTTGAGATGTTTATAACTAGATATTCACACAAAGACTTACTCGATTTTTCTGTGATAAAGCAAAAGATAAGCCGATTTTGTCTTGACAGCCAAAACTATGTCATCAGAACAAACTTTGTGACATGCCAAGAACTGGCCTACAAATTGCAATCAGAATATTCTGGGTACATATGAGCGTAGGTCGGTAAATGTCGATAGCCTCTATTCTCTCTATAAGTTACAGTTATTCAAACACAAACAAGCAAAGTAGGGCCCATTCTTGGCGACATGTTACTCACCCCTTTGATTTGCATTCGACTCCATTTCAGACATTTCACTTGTCACATCATCACTATTTACATTGAAATTTATACACTGCACTTATATCACCGTAATCACAACCGATAGACCGAGATTTCACTAATTTGCTGATGAAGAAAGTCGAAAATAGCAAAACGAAGCGTGTGGTTTGGACATATCATTTGACTGAACCGTTTTGACGACTTTGAGTTGACAAGCGCTTTCGAGTTCTAGCCAACAAATTTTTGGTGTTGTCAATGTCATGATGACAATTTTATTGCAAAACCACGAAGTTAAATGATGCTACCAAGATCTGCAGAACCAAAATTAAAAGAAGAAGTCAAACCGGTGGGAAATGAAATGCAACTCATTCGAACATGCACTCATGCTACTCATTCAAACTAGGCTTGTTCTTGCTCGGTCAGTAAAGAGATCGCTCTGTCCTAGTACAATTCGGACTTTGAGTTTCTCATTCATTACCCCTCCGTCTCTTTTACTACCGGGGATTATGCGCTGTCTATCTCTGTTTTACCTTTTTTTTTTTTTATATATCTTTATTGACAAAGAAAATAACAATCAAATAATATAAAGAAATTAAACTAGTATTTACAATTGAAACAATTGAGCTAACTGCAGACTGTTGCAAACAATCTACAGATAGCTCAACTGGTCCATATCAATACCAGTCGGAAGCGTCCCCAAGACGCTGGCTGCATTGCCCCGCTGTATGGCAATGCTAATGCGCTGCGCCAGATACTCACCAGCTCTCGGGTCACGCGTCGCTTCGACCAGGCGCTCAGATAATTTTTTGAAAACCCGGAGAGCCTCGGTACCCCACGGACCTAGGGTCTCGACTCCAAGGGGAGCAAATGCGTAGGCTCTGTCGAGACCTGCATATTTGCGCCTCTTGAGATCCTCGGCCAAATCTGCCGCCGAACCAGCCCTCACGGATGTCCTTGAAAGATGGGAAGGCGCAAGTGTGTCGACACATGTAGCGTCCCACACAATAGGCCTGCCCAGCTCCCAAGGGACTAAAGTCATGCCGTCGGGCCTCTTACCATCGTCACGCAACAGACCATTCGGTTCGAGAATAGCTGGTACGTTAGCGGTGACAAAGGCCCGCCGGATGATGTCGTTAAGGCTGGCATGGCGAGATATCCGACCGGCAGCCCTAGTACACGATAATCCGTGATGACCAAGCTGTTCGACAACAGTACCGCACTGGCATTGATGAGGCGCGCAACACCTTGCACCCAACCGAAGACATGTTGCTATACGGAAAGTTACGGGATCCAATAGAGTGCCAGTATTATATGAAGGAAGTGCTTGCAACCAATGTCCTGACTCCCATTTAGAAACGGCCAGGAGACGGGCACGATCTGCAGAGCTGGAGCACGTTTCTAACAAACAATTCCGTGTCAACTCACACAGAGGCCCGTCCCATTGCCGTTGGGACAAAAGAGATTTTGGGGGAGCAGCATCAGGGCAAGCACTATGCCAAGCCATTCGAGCCTCGTCTAAGAACGAAATTTCGAATGAATTTCCAGGTGAGACCAAAGACGGATTTAAAATTTTTTCCACTAAAGAACTAGTGCTGTAGACGGAAGACAAGAACGCTGGCAGGGCTACACTTGAAATTTTGCGGATACCTAAGCCTCCCAATTTGACAGGCAGGGAGGCCTGCGACCATGCCTTGTCATCGAAACAGATATTCAAAACCGATGATAAAGTATTCTTTATTATGTTGTCTAAGCCTTCCAAGAGCTCGCTGTGTTTCCACAGTTGACAACATCTCAAAGAATACGTAAATTTAGGTACAAACAAGCAAAACCGAATAATTGTAAAAGCCATATGGCTATTAATTTTGAGAAGTCTGTTCGAGGTTTTGTTGAAATTTTGAATTTTCTCATCTACAAATGACTGAAAAGACTCATCAAAAATTGGTGAACCAAGGAGGCGAAGTGAACATTTATCTACAACTGTAATGTTGGGAGCCAAACTATTGAATTTTATTATGATATTGTTTTTGTCTACACAAGAGTCCGAAATAAAAAGCTCGCACTTTGAAAAATTTAGTTCTAAACCTATTTGCCGAAATTCATCTGTGATGATTTTTAGGTCATTAAAAACTGTGTCCACGTCTCCCCCTATCGTTCCGTCATCTAAATACCAAACATTAAGTTTGGATTTAAGACGTTGAATTACTGGTTGGATAGCAAGGCTAAAAATGGCCGGACCAAGAGGGTCGCCCTGCTGACAACCAACCGCGGACGAAATGACATTGTTTCTGTAAATTAATTTTGACGGTGAACCGTAGCATTGCCAGAGATAGGGATAAATTTCTGGAATTTTGTCTTTAATTTCTTTTAGCAAGGCGCCCCTGTCTATGGAATTGAAGGCGTTTTTGACGTCTACCTTCAGAATTACCTCCCCATCATTTTTGACCAAAAATGTACGAAGGGAATGTACTGCGGCCTCACATCCGCCTCGCGAACCAAAGCCTAGCTGAATTGGTCGAAAATAATCGCCTAGGTAGTCGGCTTCTTTCCGACAGCAGACTTTAGACGCGAGGCGGTGGTAGGTGGTGCCCACGGCTATGGGTCTTATTCCGCCATCCTTCTTTTTTAGTGCGCAAAGATTCGCACCGTACAAGAGTTCTGTGATCTCGCTGTTGACTCGACCTGACAACATCAGGTTGATTAAAGATGTCAAGTTTTCGAGAAGGACTTCACCTGCATGGCCAGACCCACCAGAAAGAAGATCTTTTAGATGCTGTGGAGTCACAGCATCCAGGCCGCCGGCGGAGCCACTCTGGAAAGACATGACAGCTTTAAGCACATCCTGGCTGATCGTGTCCACAGCGACATCACTCTCTTGCGGTGGATCGGGGAGTTGGATATTGGCCCTTGCAGCTGGATGCTTACTCTCAAGAGATATGAGAGTATCATCGTTATTTGGCGCCATCGTGTCATTTGAATAAAGTATGCGAGAGGCACCTTTTATGTCACCATCACTGAGTTTACTCTCTACAAGTCTATAGATAGTAGACTCAGACAATGGTTTATTTGATTTGGAATTTTGTTGTGTGACCTGATCAACAATTGAAATAAGCTGCCCTTCGCACGCAGTGTACCTAACGCAATTTTGTTTGATTCTAACCGTGATAGAAGCTTTGTTGGCCAAATCTTTTTTTACATGTAGTACTCTGTAAGGGAAAACTAGTAAATGCTCCCAATCTCTTTTGGTGTTTTTTGATACAGTATTCCTAATGGCCTCTGAGAGAGCAGAAGCGACAGAGATACGGGCACCTCTAGGAATACGTTTAAAAACAGGGGTTGTAGCTTTGTACTCACTCAGAACTTTCCAAAACGGGGATGTGTCAGCCACACTATTAGAATTTTTCATCATCGAAATATCTACCGCTCCTGCAACCGGAACAGACAGCGGGATAATGGGATCCTTATGAATTCTTGTTTGGTGAATTTTGAGGCCTCTCTGTCCCTTGAAAAAACGTTTTACCTTATTCGTTCCTTTGAGACAAGTTACTACTGAACTAGAGAACTAGATGCATATCTCCGTCTCTCTTACTACCGCGGAATATGCGCTCTCTCTATCTTTGTTCTCCCTTAATTATTCCCTTGTCTTCTAGTTCCGTCTGACACGGAATCACGGAATGTAACAGTGAACTAAAAGAAACATTGTACTAGGGAACGAGTAATCGAAATGCATTCTCAAACAGTTCTTTTTATTCTTGTTATTAGATTTTAAACTTTATGCCATAGTAAATAGTGATTCAGATGCCAACTTTTTAGTGGTTTCGAGATTTCGTGACTAAAGAGCAAGTGAACTACAAGGAACTAGTTGAGCTGAATCGTTTTTACTAGTTCACTGGTCGGAACTAATTCATTTTAGTTCATTATTCCTGAACTACACAAGACTAATTCACACAGGATCCGTCCGCCCGTGATTGCATAAGTAGCAATAGGAGCGTGTTCACACACCTGATTCCGGATCTAGTAAGTGATTATTACCGGACCGTTTTTTAAGATACTGGAAAAAATTGTTTACTGTATCCAGAATACTGTCAGGTGTGTGAACTCGCTCTTAAAACTACAAACGACATCACGGGGAAAAAACGGATGCTGTGTGAATGAGCAAGCAGCTAACTATCAGCCATAACGTTCCATGAAATGATTTTTGGTGTCGTCGTCCGTTGTTATTGTATACTTACCTAAGTATAGGGATAGCGAATTATTATTCCTTTGGACAGTTTCTATCAAGGGGTATCTCTAATCATCATTACTCTGTGTACTGTGTGTACGAATGTACTACACTAGTGCGCGCCATCTAACTGCAGTGGAGGACACTGCGCGCGCGTTTTGCTTGCTCCATAGATGGCGCGTGGTATCCCCGCTAGGCTGCCAAATGCCCAAGGTCATTTGCCTTTGTATACGCCTTAGCCTTTCAAAGTCATCCATTACGGTGTCAACATAGATTTAGGATAGGTCTATGGTGGCAAAGCACATTGCTATGAGGGATGATAGGGTAAATTAAAAATCCTCAATATACGGAGATACAATTGATAATACATCATGGCAAGCTGACATGGGGGATGAGACGAAACGACACGACACACACACGCACTTGTCACGGACCAAAACCCAATGAGTAGGTACGTTTGCTCGAGCTATGAGGGGGATTTCCGGAAATCCCCCACGTGGTGCTTGGTTTCATTTGGGGGATTAGCGGAAAAAAATATCCACAAATCCCCCACGTGGGGGACGGCTTCGGGGGATTCGCGGAATAATCCGTATTATTATTATATTATACTCTTTGGAGGATAGCAAGAAGAGGAAGAGATATTTTTATATTTGAACCACAATTACCCTAAACTCGAATTTTAAAATTTCTCATACCCCTGGGAGATGTGATCTCCCAGGATCAAGTCTTCTGACATCCAGGATCAAGTCACCTATTTACAGGGTACACATGGTACGAAATCCGTTTTTATTTTCACTCATATTGAGCACATGACACATTTCTCGAACTCTCATAATAAGGTTTTTGCTTTCAAGGTTATCCAAACCATTATCCCCAGTGCGAGGCTCACGCACTATTATTATAGTGCGTAAGCCTCACACATGTTGCAACTTGAATGTTTCCCCTGTAGGTGGAGCTAACGGCGCTTAAGACCGAAGGAAGTCCCAGAGTTTTTCGACTTCTAACGTCACATGACCTCGTGGCGCAATTGGTAGCGGTTGCGGGTTCAAGTCCCAGTCGAAGACGAACAATTTTTGTGAGCTTATTAAATTTTTGGTTGCTAAAAAATTTAATACTCATAGTATCGGACAGGGACGAGTAAAAAACACAAATTTTGGTTTTTGTTGAATATCTTTCAAACCTTAGGGTAGGTAAATCTATAAATAGTCTTTGGGTAGGTAATATGTTGCTAGATAAATTTTGAATGCTTTAGTACCAAAACATCATAGAATTGTGCTAAAACGTTTGTTTTAAAGACCAAAATTAAAGCGGGGTATCAACTGTACCCAGTTTCCCCTACGGTATCGTATCGGAAAGTTAGTGTATCGTTGGTACATCCCTAATAATTTATACCTACCAATGTATCCTGTGGTCCCACTTGGTTGGTGGTCCATAATAATAATAATAATCCCCGATCTTCGGTTATGAGATTGTATATCCCGCGGAAATGTGGTGGTCG
This sequence comes from Eupithecia insigniata, assembly GCA_947859395.1. NCBI lineage: Eukaryota > Metazoa > Arthropoda > Insecta > Lepidoptera > Geometridae > Eupithecia > Eupithecia insigniata. The sequence continues at coordinate 3,731,449 of OX402003.1, forward strand.
AGGCTTTTTAAACGCCAAGACCCTACACAACCGTGAGGTATGCGATCTCAGAAATTACTTCCTTCAAGCCGAATACCAGATGCATCGCGATGTGGTTGCAGTTGATAAGAACCTTACCCCTCTCTCCTTAGCTAACGAGAACTGGCGCAAACCTACGGTGATGAGCATTCAGGATAGGAAGGCTATATGGGAGAGCAAAGAGCTACACGGGAGATTCTACAAGGTTCTCACAGGACCTGATGTAGATCTCCCGAGTTCAGTAAATTGGCTACGCTTCGGTGACCTCTTTGGGGAAACCGAAGGTTTTGTCTGTGCAATTATGGATGAGGTGGTAAAGACGAACAACTACCGGAAGTATATTATGAAAGATGGCACGATCGATATCTGTCGAGCGTGTCATCTTCCTGGGGAGACCCTCCGTCATATACTTTCGGGTTGTTCGCACCTTGCTAACTCTCAGTACTTGCACAGACACAATCAAGTAGCCAAAATTATACACCAGCAACTTGCTCTCCGATACGGCCTTACCGGTCCTGAAGTTCCGTATTATAAGTACACACCGGCGCCAGTTCTCGAAAACGGCCGTGCCACGCTCTATTGGGACCGATCTATCATTACAGACAGGACTATTCTCGCGAATAAGCCTGATATTGTACTGATAGATCGGTTAGAACGGAGGGCGGTGCTCGCTGATGTCACCATACCACATGATGCTAACCTCGTTAAAGCTGAGAAAGATAAACTCAGTAAATATCTTGACTTGGCTAACGAGGTTGTCAGCATGTGGGATGTTGATTCAGCGACCATCGTTCCGATAGTCGTTTCAGTTAATGGCGTAATAGCGAAGAGCCTCGATCAACATCTTATGAGACTCTCGCTAGGAAGTTGGATCAAGGGTCAGATTCAAAAGGCGGTACTCCTGGACTCGGCGCGTATCGTCAGGAAGTTCCTCTCTCTGCAGCCCTAGTCACCGGCCGCTTGAGCCTAGCTTCGCGGCCGGTGATCCACCGTTTTGATATATTTTTTACTGTAGATTAGTTTTATATGTTACCTATTGTATTTTCTATAGTAAAAAATGTATTTTAATGAGATTTAAAATAAATGAAGTGTATAATAATCAATACTAGTACTAGGTATATAATTTCCAATCACACACAAACTTTGATTTAGACATATGTATATACTTTCTACTAACAGACCCTTCAATAGTTATAATTTATTTGTATACGTACTTGTTTAGATTTTTTATTTCATATTATTTGTATTCATACCTTACCTTCCTAACCTACCTACTCGTAAGACTTAGGGGTCCTTTACAATTTAGGTATTTATCCCTCATGAATGACATAACTGCTTGACACAACCAAACTAGTACAATAAAAAAAAAACAGTGAACTGCTTAAAATATTTACGTACTTAATCATTAACAAAACCAAATACTGTTTGTCATTACAATTTCAGCCAGTTTTGACCCACTGCTCAGTATAGGTTCAAATCCCTAAAGCACTATTCTTTCCCATTCATTGTTCTTGTCCTATCCAGTGGTTCTGAACTACATACATTCTTGATGTCATGGGTCTATTGTGTTTTGCCTCTTGGTTAAAAGAAAGAGCTGCACAACTAAAAGTATTTTACACAATTTATTAGCTACATTAAAAAAAATTGTTAATTTTTTTACACTTTAATGGTACCCAGACTATCAGGAGGAATGCCTAGTTCAGCATCAGTCCAAGTAGAGGGATCCACATAAGGCCACTCACCCTGAAAAAAAAAATTACAATACTTAATGAGAAAATGTTATTGTAATAATGTGATTCACCATTTGTGGCCACAAAGTGTGACTTCTACAGTCACATTACTTCCTTGGCATAACATAGGATGTCTCCTATATTCATTCACACATAAAACTCCAAAGTAATAACAAGACTTGGAACCTGTCCCCCATAGCTTGCCATCTTTAGAGGTCAGTTTCTAGATTACAAAAAGTCTGTATAAATAAAAATAGACTTCACACTTAACAGGGGGGGTTTAACTATAAATTGAATCTATGAATGTCAAGTCAACATATCGTGGGCGTAGAGCGAAAAAAGTCATCCACTAGAACCTAGTTGATGACCTCAAAACACCAAATGACCTAGTTACTAGGTCATTTGGTGTTTTGAGTTATGAAGGTATTTTTCGCCTTCTATCACCGATACTAACTAGATTTTTGGTCACATACAAATCAAAGCTAAAAAGCCGTCCACTTGAATATATATACTAATACTACATTTGTTTACTAACGAACTGAGAAGTTTTAAAACAGTTTTAAATTTGTACTTACGACTATTCGTCACGAACAACGAGCAAAGCGATAATCTACTCCTGTTACTCAGAACTCAACAGACATAGTTTTTGATATCATTTAATGTGAAAAAAACCTTAACAACCTTAACATTAAAAAAACTATTAAATAAAGTATTTTTTTAACTTACTAGCTGCTGCCCGCGCCGTCTGCATTTTATCGGGATAAAAAAGCCTATATGTTATTCCAGGTCCCAAACTATACCCATACCAAATTTCACCCTAATGGGTTCAGTAGTTTTTGCGTGAAAGAGTAACAAATATCCATACATCCATCCTTACAAAGTTTGACGTTTATAATATAAGTAGGAAGTAGTATAATATTAGTAGGTAGCAGTATGTGTACTTAACTTACCGAAAGTAAGACACTAGCGATCGTTATATTGCTTTTTCTGGCATTATTTTTGCAACTTTTGAATACACATTGCGGCATTGTGACACGTCTTTAATAGCCGTGTTTCAAGGGAACGAACAAAATAAGAGCTCACGTTTCAAGTGCGCTCTTATTTACTGAGACGTATTTGTTGCGCTGACCCAAAATCTAGTTAGTATCGGTAATCGAAGTTTTTCGCCCTTAAATCCTGTACCGACATTTTTAGTTATCATATAGAGTTGGTGACTTTTCGCCCATGTGTAGGCTATTTAAAATGAGAACTATCATGAATTAGTAAAAATAGGACTAGCTTTTGGCAAATTCAAAAGGCATTTTAGTGATTATTCTAGACTCTTTACTTTGACCTATTTTTCGTTTTTAATGAATCTAATTCGATAATAGAGACAAAAAATGTTGGTTTGGTGTGGCGATTATAGTACTTTTATAAAAGTCATATTATAAAAACACATTAATACACCAAGGATCACAGTAAACATTTCAAAAACAAGTAAACAGTTCAATGATTACTAAAAACTAAAAACAGCAGGTCCAAACCCAGAACTAAACTGAAGTTTATAATAACAATTTTATATACCGATTTTATTAATGATAACAATTTTGACAAGTAACTTCAGACTAATGAATGACTTGTAATTATTTATTTTTATCATTAATATTAATATAGTTTAATTGTGTATAATTTAATCTAGCAAAAAATTGCATGCCCAGAAGGGTAAATTACATTGTTATTCATCTAATTCCATCTTTTCTATTCACATGTAATTGCAATAAATATACTATTACTTTATACAATCAGTCTTTACCTTCTTCGGTGGACATGGGGCTCTAACAGCCTGTCAACAACGTTGTTGCTAGGTAGATATTCATCTAACCCTCTGTATCATAGTGTACGCTGTAGACAACATACCAATCGAGCTCCCTTAAAATTGGTATGATTAATTATATTTCGTTATAAAGCACTGTCCATCATAGTACCAAAGTAACGACCTAGTACCACAAAATTGCACTATCTGGAATTGCCTGTCAGAAAACGAAATTTTCTACTGTGCATGCTTTTGCTCCAATTGCGATATGATTCAAATATAAGAAAAAAATAGTTTCTGTGAGTTTTTTTGCTGTATTAAGAAAAAATGGACTGGTAAATGTATCAACTTTATTATAAAACATAATTTTTAGCAAGTTCACCATTAGTTTGTGTTTTTTCAACTGGTATTTGTTGACTGTTTGCCTTTTTCTAAAATATGTCCAGAAATAATTGAACAATCGAATTTTAATTTTTTTATTTTCTACAAAATGAATACAAAAAAAAGATCTAAGTTCTTGAGTGATAGAGGGCTTATCAAGTAGATTTAATTATTTTGTGTTCTTGTTTGGACCTATTTTATAATAAGGAAAAGTAACCAACTCTACTTAGGTTTTGCATTATGATTTCTGCAGAGCAGAGAAAAAATACCTAAACTAGAAAAAACAGTGATTTTCATGATATTTTTAGCAAAATTTTGGCCAAATAGCAAGTTAGTGACTTTTCACTCTCTTCCACGATATAACTTATTTCGATCTTTTTATGAGGTTATTGCAATTGGACAAAAACTTAAAATTATTTCTGAGGGAAAAACAAAAAAAATCTTGTCTTACAATTTTTTATGGCAGGTATGTTAGCGGTGAGTACTTACAGTGACATGCTCATGCTCAGTTAAAATGTGGTAAAAAATCCACCACCAAGCAACTGCCCCTATCCCTTCTGCCAAGTAAATTGACTTTTTGGATGGTGGAGGAGGCGGCATACGGTAGCTCCAGGTACTGGAATGAAGAAACAGGCCATCATTAGATTTTATTTGCTATTTCTGCCAGCGTTTTCACAAAATAAGAGGGGACGCGCACTTAGATTTCTCTGGTATTACCGTGGAATGCGAACTGATGGATTTATTAAGTTGTGACAAGGAATATAAGTTAAAAGGAAGGCCCTGCAATGGGATCATACAGGCTCTTAGAAATCATAATTTTGATACGGATATTTCTTTTTGATACGGTATTTATTGTAAATCCTGGATCCAGTCAGCGTTTGAATGCAAATGCAAAGAGAATATAAATACTGCGAATGAATGACATAACACCTTACCCATGGCCCGAGTTCCTTTTTGGCTGTTTTACATTATCAGAGGCATTTTTGAGGCTCCTCAAGAGAATTGCTCGTGAGACAAGCGATTTAGTTAGCATTATGTAGGCCTGAGAGTATTTTCTCAAGCCTTCTCCAACCAATAAAGAAAATAATACCTCGCCCCGCTGAAAAAAAATTATTTTCGTTTCGTCCGATCCGTAGAATAGATAGAGATAGATGATAGATGTATGGTACGTAAACGTATGTCATTCACACTGACAGCAAGACATATGACATTGACAATCAAGACAAACGATTCATTTTGACCACCATGCACATGGACTGTCAGCCCGCCATTGGAAACGACCAGTTGTGTTTGGAAGCTAAAAGAAGAAGAAGAATTTTTGTGCGAAATTTAAAATTTATTTCTTTTTGAATGCACCAATTTGATTCAGATGTGTGTTGTGTTGTTTTTCTAAGGTATTGGTAGGTAGATAGCGTAGTTTCCGCAATTTTACCTACTTCATCATATTCTTTGGGAGGGCGTCACAAAAATCCTTTGTGATTGGCAACTCCAAATAAAAATGGATTTAGATGATGATTTGAAGCCGGCTCAAAAGCCGGCACCTGTTCCACTTAACCCTGTTCCTCCCCCTATTCTGTCCGAATTTCATTCGACTAAACGCAAAATTTTAGAAAGAAGCGATATTCAGCAGTCGGTTCACACACCCAATAAAAAAATTGCTTCTCCTGATTTGTCTGTTCCATCTATTCAGACTGTCTATACTGATCCATGCATTGTGATTGCATATCCAATCATACAACTCGACTGATAAGGGTCCATATGTGGTCCATGTTTCAAGAACTGATACAGACCAATCCGCGGGTACAACCATAAAGACAATACAGTTTGGCCAATTTCTACAAAAAAAAATAATTTGAAAATATTATCCCTGGTGGGGTAAAACGTGTAGGCCGTAATAAAATTAGCGTCGTATTATCATCTGCCAAAGACGCTAATTCTTTTATAATCTCTCCAACCCTTTCATTGCATAAATTCGCTGTCATCCCCACCTACGATATTACCCGTATGGGCCTCATTAGAGGCATTCCCACTGACCTCTCCATGGAGGAATTTGCGGAATCCGTTTCAAATCCTGTAGGTGCTAAAGCTTTAAAAGCGCGAAGATTGAATAGGAAAGAAAATTGAGGTTTCTTGGGTTCCGAGTCCGACCCAATCCGTGGTCGTCACTTTTCAAGGACAAATTCTACCACCAAGGGTTTTCTTATTTTATAATTCGATTCCTGTCGAAATTTATCAGTTCCCCACCATCCAATGCTTCTCCTGTTGCCGCTATGGACATACTAAAGTCCAATGCAGATCGAAACCCCGCTGTTTACGTTGTGGCCAGGAACATTCTGGCGATAGCTGCGATAAGTTAAAATTGTAAATATCTTTTTTATATAATTATATTTGTGTAGTTTTTAATAACTATATTTATGTTGTTTTTAATCTGTTTATAATTTAATTTGTGTTCTTAGTAAAAATCTGATTGGTGTTTTTAAAATTTACCGCTCATATTATTGTTCTTTTTCTTCTTTTAGCTTTGGCTCTGCATCTGGATTGATGCAATTCTGCCCGTGTCAGTTAGGTATGAATTGTGCATTTTATAACAATAGATAAAAATTTAAGGAGGTTGAGTTTGAATTTATATAATCTCAATCAAGTTCGTATAGGTACAAAAACAAACAGAAACAACCAAATTAAAAGTTAAATAAAAAGTGTTAACAGAAGTGATCAATATGCGAAGTAACATAAAATATATACCTACGTAATATAAAAGCTACAATTGTATACTATTCGTAATAGTGTAATAGATTTGTAATAGTGTGCATGACTAGGGAAGTGACTTTGCTGCCGAGCCGAACTGGCTCGGCCCTAACTGGTCCGAATCAGGAAAATACACCTCGTCCCATATTTAACAGGCACGTGTTAGTGACACATAACCTGATGCTGATGCTGATTTTGGTCATGTGTGTGTCGGAATCGCGAACCGAGCATGCCACACAGATTCAATGTACATGGTTCTACCAATCGAAAATGAGTTTCGAAAAACTATACACATTTATAGAAAAGCTACGCACTTTTCAGTTCAGTAAACAAAAGGTACCAACGGGACCCTAGTACTAGCCCTCCGCTGTCTGTCTGTCTGTCCATCTATCGGGCTTTATTGTATCTCATGATTCGTAATAGGTAGACACTTGCATTTTTCATATGTATTTCATTTGCCGCTATAATAACATACTATCAAAATAAATATTAAAATTAATGGGGGCTCCACAAAAAACATGTTTTTGGCCATTTTCTGCAACACTCACGCGATGCAAAAATCTAAAAAAAGGGTTAGTGTTCGCTCCGCTTTCCGTTGCCTTAGTTTCTTGGTGATTTTGGGCAAATGCCGCTATAAAACCTGAATTTTTTGCTCATCCTTCCTATTCCTGCGTGTATAGTCTAGAGCGCTAATTGACACTTTGAACTTATAGTCACGGGTGTGAAACATCCTTCATTCAGCGAGTCTAATGGACAAGCTATAAGGACTTATTTTGCGTAAATTTGTAATTGTTTATATGTTGTTTTTGCCCAAAATTTTGAATATAATTTTGCAAAATTTATAAAAATAAGGGCAATAAATCATATAACACATTACAATATTATTATATAGCTAAATACGTGCGGCTTTGCCCGCATGGTTGATTTAACGTTGTTGTTTTTGTAAATAATGTTTATATTAGTGGCATTGGCATTTTGATTGATGTATACATAGATATTTATTTACTGTTAATTTGAAGGATATTGTATCGTTTGTGCCTTAATAAAAGAAAAATATAAACAAAGTAAATACCAACGAAAAATTTAATTTTAACTAAAATCATATTACCTAACTTTTGGAACGAAAACGTCCGGAAAAAACCGGGTGAAAATAATTCCAGGTTATTAAAGTTATTATCTTGTGTATTTCTTTTTTCCTCGTACTTTGATAAATAATAGATTCAGGCGTTACTTTGCGGAAATCCATTGCACAATATTAGAATGAAGAAATATTTAGTAACAATTCCGCGTATAACCTTCTCTGATGGTATTCATCAAAGTAAGTTGTCTATTAGTTTCGTCTCTCCACGAGACATCTTCAGAACACCACAATACTCGACCTTGACATTGAGATTGGTCAGCACAGCAACACCGACAGAGTCCCGCCAGTGATGTTGCCTCTCCGAGCTCTGCGCGCCAAGTGAAGCATTGCCCGCAAAACCCCCCTTTATATAATCACGGATCAAACAGTGCGCACACAAAGTTGATAGTGTGTGTGTGGCAGTACTATTGTTTGAAAAGATTCGTACAAAATATAGTAATAATACACTGTTGAATGAACTTAGTACAAGTTTGCCTAGGTCACCGTTATTACGAATCTTTTCAAATGACTGATCTAGTCATAAAAGTTACTAAGTGAAATTAACTTTTTGATTTGGTAGTATCATAGGTGAAGAATCAATATTTTTTTATTAATTATTTCGTCTATGGTAGTATTAAAACTCTAACTTACTCAAATAAACCTATAAAAATCAACAAAATAGATATCTTAAAACTTTACAATATATCTGTCTTAAAAACTACTAAGTTTTATTCCCTTTCTTATTTAGTAGTAATAAGACTGTCTGTTTCACTCTTACTCAAATAAAGTTCACGAACTATAAAAGGTAGACAACTGAAATATTGACAGGATGTTTATTGCCGCGATTAAATAATATATAAAAATAATATAATTACTTATCGGGCGTTAGACTCCTAACGCCCATACCGATCACCATGGTTACACGACGACCTCGTTGGGCGAGGTCAGTACTTGTACAAGTATTTTTTCGAATAATTAAACCGTTTTTTAAAGGTTCCTTTTGCGAAATAGTTATATGAAATGGTACGGAACCCTCCGTGAGCGGGTCGTTTCGCACTTATCGCAATAATAAAAAATAAAACGTTTATTAATTGAGGAGGGCCGGAACAAAAACCGATAAACGACATGCTGTATTTTTTTTTGTAAATTCGAAGTATTTGAATAATTTTACATGGTGAGCTCATTTCGCGATTCATCGGCCTTAGAACAGATTCAATAGAATCTGTTCTAAGGCCGATGAATCCAGTAGAAAAATGCGCTTTAAGTTAAATGATCTATACAGATACCGATAAATCCATTGTTGAGATAAAAGAAAATTGAACACATGGGAATGTTTTGAGTCTGGGAGTAGACTGGCATTTAAAAAGTGTGAAAAGTTTCTATAAAAAGCTTGAAGGGATGGATTTAAAGCGGATCACGCTGTAAAAAAAAAAAAATATGCAAAGAAGAGGTCAAAGGAGTCAAAACAAAACTGTGTTTGAAGTAAAGACATTCCGAATCTTCATCAACGAGTCAGAACAGGAACAGCAAGGATTTTCAATCTTAAAACCAAGAAAATCTCATCCTCAGTGTTTAATCTCTGTGGATGGTAGTAAAAGCCTGAGTAACCAGAAAAAAGCAGACGTGAAGTCTCTGATGACAAAGCAATTTGGGGAAAACTGGGAGGACGATGATACTTTTGTTTGGTATAAAAATTTACTTAATGATAGACAACATGACATGACTGAAGGTAATGTTAATGAACATGTACATAACCATGAATGTGACTGCTTAGAAGAAGAAATAATGGCCATAGTATAAGTTTAATGTCATCTAATACGATAATAAATAATAAACACACTTGATTTTTATTTGTATAGTTTTTTTTTATTCCTCATATACTTAGTTTTAGCCAAAGATGTTAATGGTTTTTTCACACAGCGATAAATCCTTAGTTGATTTTTTCAAAAAACTATAAATCCGGATAGTCTAAGCAAAAACCGCTATATCCATTTTTGTTTTTGTTTTTTTTTTCGTTTATTACTTCACACACGAATCTGTTGATTTGGCCACCAAACAATGTTGCTAATATTAAGATATTCTACCATCTTATTTCTAAAAAACCAAAGACAAAAAACGTTTTTTCCGATTTGTCAAAAATCTTAGTAAGTGGATTTAGCGGTTTTTGTTCCGAAGCTCCTCAATTCAGATAATTACACCCATAGGTATCAAATCTTAGAAAGTTTATAATACACACACATACATACAAGGAAAAATATCATAGAATTAATTTAATTTATATAATAAACTTGTTTAGCATAAGGGTTCATTAGACTTACTCGACAATACAAAAGACATTTCAAATATTTTTAATAAATTTTTCGTATCAATAGGACAAAACCAAAACAAACAAAACGCCCCTAGAATTTTAACCCAAATACCTAACAGTATGTACCTAAACCCTGCTACGCCAAAGGAAATATAAACAATAATTAAAAACTTAAAAAATAAACTAAGCTGCGGTATTGACGAACTACCACCAAAATTAATAAAATTTTGCGCCGAAGAATTGACCATACCGTATTATCTACTAGTTAACCAATCGCTTCTAGAAGGCTCATTCCCAGACCCACTTAAAACATCAATTATTAGGCCCATCCATAAAAAAGGCCCTAAATCAAATCCGAATAACTACCGGCCCATATCATTGTTGCCTCATCATCATCATCATCAGCCCGTACACGTCCACTGCTGAACATAGGCCTCCCCCAAACGACGCCACGAATAGCGGTCCTGAGCCGCCTCCATCCAACGACTCCCTGCGACCGCTACGATGTCGTCGGTCCATCGAGTGGGAGGTCTTCCCACACTCCGTTTCGCATTGCATCGCGGTCGCCACTCGAGAACCTTTACTCCCCAGCGGTTATTGGTTCTACGAGCTATATGGCCTGCCCATCGCCATTTCAGCCTGCTGATTCTGAGAGCTATGTCGGTAACTTTGGTTCTTCTACGAATTTCCGTATTCCGGACCCTATCGCGTAGAGAAACTCTGAGCATAGCTCTCTCCATAGCTCGCTGGGTGACTTTGAGCTTATGCACAAGGCCTATAGTGAGCGACCACGTCTCGGATCCGTAAGTCATCACTGGTAGCACACATTGGTTAAAGACTTTAGTCTTGAGGCTCTGCGGTATCTGTGACGAGAAGATATTGCGCAGTTTCCCGAACGCTGCCCATCCGAGTTGGATTCGTCGGCTGACCTCTTTATCGAAGTTGGATGTACCTAGTTGGACCATTTGGCCTAGGTAGACATAATGATCAACAACTTCGATAACATCGTTCCCCACATTGACCGGTAAGGGTGCGACATGGGCATTAGACATGATATTTGTCTTACCCATGTTCATTTTAAGACCCACTTGGCGTGAAACGATGTTGAGGTCTCTGAGCATCCTGCTAAGGTCTTCCAGTGATTCTGCCATAATGACTATATCGTCGGCAAACCGAAGGTGAGTGATGTAATCGCCATTGATATCGATTCCATATCCGTCCCAGTCCACAAGCTTAAAAATATCCTCCAATGCAGAGGTGAACAGTTTCGGACAAATGACGTCTCCCTGTCTCACCCCTTTTTGCAGTGGGATCGGATTTGTGGTTTGATCCTGGAGACGAATTGACATAGTGGCCTTGCTGTACAAACACTTCAACACTTGGATATACCGGTAGTCGATTTGGCACCGCTGGAGAGACTGCAGGACTGCCCAGGTTTCGACTGAATCAAAGGCTTTCTCGTAGTCCACAAACGCTAGACATAACGGCCGGTTATACTCTTCTGTTTTCTGTATAATCTGCCGGAGCGTATGTATGTATGTGGTCTACGGTACTAAAGCCTTTTCGGAACCCGGCTTGTTCGGGCGGCTGGAAGTCGTCAAACCTTCGAGCGAGACGGTTGGTGATTACTCTCGAAAACAGCTTATAGACGTGGCTCAGCAGTGAGATGGGCCTATAGTTCTTTAGAAGGGCTTTGTCACCCTTCTTATGGAACAGTACCACCACACTTCTGTTCCACGCCTCTGGCGTTTGTCCCTCGAGAATGACGGAGTTGAATAGCCTCTGAAGGACTTTAAGTACTGGTGATCCACCCGCTTTCAGAAGCTCTGTCGTTATTCCGTCATCCCCGGGTGCCTTGTTGTTTTTAAGCTGTTTGAGAGCCGTCCTTATCTCGTAGAGGCTGACGTCTGGGATATCTTCGGTATAGTGTCGGGTTAAACGGGCTCTTGCATCGCCTGCCGTGCTATTTGCAGGGCATTGCGATGAGGTGTAGAGCTGCCCATAAAACTTTTCAAGCTCTCTCAAGATCTCAGGCTTGGAGGAAATGATGCTGCCGCTATCGGTCTTCAGCTTCGTCAACTGGCTCTGCCCAAGCGACAGATCTCTTGCGAACACTTTGGAGCCCTTGTTCCGCTCTATTGCGCTCATAATACAATTGGTATTGTATGAGCGCAAATCGTGTCGCATAGACTTCGAGATCTGTTTGTTGAGCGCACCGTATGTCGACATATCTGCCGAAGACTGCAGCCTCATTTCACTCCTCTCTGCCATTAACTCCAGTGTGTGACCCGAGAGTCTCTGTGTTTTATTTCTGCGGCGGGTCCTAAAGAAGTCCGACCCGACCGCACGGACAGTTTCCACCAGCCCGTTATTTAGTTCGTCCACTGTTACGCATTCCGCGAGGCATTCAAAGCGGTTCTGTAACTCCAACTGAAAGCTCTCGGGATTTTGTATCTGGACAGGGTTTGGGCGTAGAGTAGACCTTATCAGACGATACCTTTCTAGCTTTACATTGATATTCAATGCCGCTCTTACCATACGGTGATCGCTGCCGGTTTTAACCCTGTTGATCACAGAGACGTCATTGAATATGTGCCTGTGGGTCGTCATGATGAAGTCTATCTCATGCTTATAGCCGCCGGGGTGTAGCCAGGTCCATTTTCTGGACGGCCGCTTCTCGAAAAAGGAGTTCATCGCAAAGAGTCCCTCCTTGTCCTCAAGTCGGCCAGTCGCTGACCCCTTTGGTTTCGCTGTCCAAATCCAAACTGGCCCACTCTCAGTTCGTTGCCGCTCTTTGCGCCTAACCGCGCGTTTAAATCCCCCATCACAACAGTGTAGTGTGTTTTCGAGGCATGCATGACTTTGGAGATGTCGTCGTACATGATCTCCACTTCATCGTCAGGGCGTCCCGAGTGCGGGGCATATACCTGTATGACCGTTGGGACAGCTGGTCGCCCTCCCGGTAGTAAAACAAGTTGCCGGAATTAAGGGTTATCGTGTCCTCTCCCTCTCTTCGGACTTCCGATAGCCCTATAATGTCCCAGCGCAACTTCTCGTCGGTCCTCAATGTTCGTGCGTTGTATGCTACCAGGTGCAAGGGTCGTCGGTGTTGGGATTGGTAGCTCAATCTCTGCCGGAGATTCCTAGCACCCCCTGCCCCGCCGTTACCATGGCCGCTACCGTGACCAGGAATAGCGGAGCTGCCGGGGACTGGGGGCCGTTTTCTATTTGTTGCCATCATATTGGGGGGGGGGGGGGGGGGTTGCCATAATCACCACGCTTGGCAGGCGGATTGGTGATCGCAGTAAGATGTTAGTAATACACAATAGGAAGCTGCTGCCCTTCCTCTGGTAGGTTCCCTTAGTCGGCTCTTACGACATCCACGGGTTGAGTTGGAGGGGTCGATATTCTATGCCGCGGCCCCACGGCCAATGTTGCCTACATCAGCTAAAATATTTGAAAGAATAATGTGCGACAGAGCTTATTACTTCATGGAAAAACATAAGCTACTTGACGAAGCACAATGTGGATTCAGAAAAAACCGGTCTACTACACTAGCAGTATACAAATACATAGACAATATAGTCGGGATTCTTGATAAAAAACAATACGCGGTAGGATTATTACTAGACATATCGAAAGCATATGACAGGGTACAACACGACATCTTGCTAAAAAAACTACATGGCCTAGGTATCAGAGGCATAGCGTACTCAATATGTAGAACTGGAGCACTACGACAGCACCTCAGGCACGATCCAAACTATCAGGTCAGACGAACAATATATCACATCTTCAATACTACAGGGTAGCGTCCTTGGATGTTTGCTTTTTTTGGTCTACATCAACGATTTACCTTGATACATAGAAACACAAAGCGTCTTGTTCGCGGATGACATTTCACTCATGCAGACGCACAGATACATCTTAATACAGAACACCCTCACAGATGTGTCGAACTGGATGGGCGAACACAACCTACAGATAAACTACACAAAAACTAAAGTTATGGAGTTTAGGCCACATCAAAAACAACCTTTAGGCGTAACCACGACTTTTGAAAACATCCCTCTAGAAAATGTCAAAACTTCCTCACTTTTAGGAGTTACTTTAGATATCCACCTAAATTTTAATGCCCATGTGCAAAAAATACAATCGAAATTGTCCAGTTTTACCTACGCCCTCCGAGAGCTTAAAAAAACAACTGACTTAGCGACGGCTCTCTCTCACTCATATTTCCCTATCCGTGATCCTATGGGGAAATAGCGCACACACGGAAGACTTGTTTATCCTACAAAAGAAGTGTATACGCATCTTGGTTAACATAGATAGAATGGACAGTTGTAAGCCGCACTTTAAAAAACTAAAGATTTTAACCTTGCCATCGATATATATTTTGGAATTATGTAAATTTGTTAGAAAATATCCAGATCTATATCAAAACTTAGACGACCTACCAAGACCATATAGCCTTTGAGCCGGTAGAAATAAATTAGAGCAACCTCAATCTAACCTGTGTATCCACAGCAAAGCGCCGTACAAAATGTCAATAAAAATATACAACAAACTCCCCCAAGAAATAAAAGACATAACAAAATATAACTTATTGTTTCAATTGTAAATACTAGTTTAATTTCTTTATATTATTTGATTGTTATTTTCTTTGTCAATAAAGAACTTCTTACTTATTTACTAATAAACTAAAATATTTCCTTATCAATAAATGTTATTATAGCGTTAATGAATTTTTGACAGAAAAATTAAATTAGATTATGTTTTTTTATACTATAACTGAAAACAACATTTGTACCTACATGATTTGACATTGAGATTCTTATAATTGTAAACATATGAACTTTTTTATTGTTTCATGATTTGACATCCAGACTTATAATTGTATCTTTAAGATTTATTTAATTTAGATTAAATCTATGTACCTACCTAAATAACTAACAATCGAAATTGCAGTGCCCAACAGGGTGTTTGTACCTACTAACGTTAGCTATAATTAGATTATACTAACGTTAGTAGTTAAACTATTGGTGCTGCCAGCATCCTGTGCCAGACGGATATTATTTTAATGCTTCACATATTTTTCATGGCTTTGATATCTTTTAAATGACTTTGTGTGATGCGCAGGATATCTTGAAGAAGACGTCACAAAGCAAAGGGACAAAAAATCCCGATTTCTTTATTTAGTTGATAAATTAAATAAATGCGGTAGTCACTAACTGCAAAATAAATACATATCACTTCATTGCATCCTAAATTTGATTTCATAAGTGCACAGACCTAAGGGTGACTATGATTTTTATTATAAGCTTTTCATTTGTGCTTCGGCTATTTTTGATGGCTTGTCCCATAAGTAGCCTAAAAGGCAACCAGTCGCCTTTCAAATTTTTTCATCGCCGATTCTAATCGTGAGTAGCCTCAGTGGCGATAAATTACGTACGTTGGCCACACTGTTTGCCAGTTCAAACTAAAAGTTCGACCGCTTACCGTAGTAAACCACAGCGAGCGACGCGACGGTGGCGCCCGCCGTCGCTATCTTGCTTTACTCAGTTAATAATAATAGCTTATTTGCATGATGACAACATTCAGTTACGATTTTTTATGCGGTCCCAAGTTTTCCGAGGTGTTTGTTTGAATTTTAGTATAGATAACGCATACATGTTGTAAAATAATTAGGTGGATAAGATATTGTTATGGTCGTTTTAAATAAAGTCTGCAAGGCGTAGTAGTTTCAAATAAATTTCACATTTATTACTAATTAAAAAAACTGAAAATCCGGTTATTTTGACAAAAAAAAAACGGTGAAAACCCGCCGTAATATCAGTCGGTTATTCGGTTTTTCGGTTAATCGTTTGGCAATTCTGCGTACAATTACAAGGTACAATTCAATGATATTTCTAATACCTAAGTCACAATAATAACGATTTTTTTATCTCAGTCACACTCAGTTTAAATATACCGTGTCTCTTTGCATGTCTCTCGATTTTCAGGTTATTCTATCGATATCTTTGTAGTAAAATGTATTCAAAAATAAATGAAATTTATTGAAGTTCTCATAGATAAAGCAGCATACAGTAAAATACATAAGAAATACTTCATATCCCCGCTTTTGAATATATTTGTACAAAATGCAAAAACGGACCTTTTTGTCATAATTCGGACCATATTTGCGATCGGATCGGACCTTTTTGCGTTTGACTGCCGGCAACACTGGAATTACCCGAAATACGACGCCAACTGCAGGGCTATTCAAACTCGATCGAAAAGTTTCGTCGATTCGGAATCTGACACATATCCGCGCGAAATTCAAATATTTTAGCGGATTTTAATATTTTCTGCGTTCTACAAGGAATAAAACTACCTAAAAAGTAGTTTTTCATAAATCGCTGATCATTTTCTTTGAATCTAGGTGCCAATGAAGTACGATTAATGGGGCTTTTGGTAATGTTGATTTTTAGTAATACATCTCATAAATTATTAATTTCTCCTAAAGCCGAGTCGAATCGAAATTAGTTAAAACATGGGTTCATAGAAAATGTTTTACGATTTACGGTAAACTGCTTTTCTGCTATTGATATTGCTTGTAGAACGCAGAAAATAATAAAAACCGCTAAAATATTTGAATATCGCGCGAATTATTTGAATTTCGCGCGGATTTGAGCCAGATTTCGAGTCACGGTAACTTTTCGATCGAGTTAGAATAGATGTGCTGGAGGCACAAATGACGCTAATTCAACAATTGCAGTCTCAACTTAGCCTGTTGCAACCCACTCAAGCGATCGAAAATGCAAACTTCTTACCCATCATGAGCACGCCACCGCCACAACAGTTTTCATTCAAAGCTGCAGATTGGCAAGGATGGATTACACGTTTAGAGCAGTACCGTGAAACAACACGCCTCAAGTTAGGGGAACCTGGGGAGACTTGATCACCACTTTTTATTTCACTAAATAGCTCAAAATGTATTATGTTATTTAAACATTATTTTGATTATGTAATAGTATAAATTATTTAATAGGTAATTATGTGCTACTGTAAATTTCCAATTAAAGACAGCCATTGATTAGCAATTGTATTTTTTTAAAAATCTGTATTAGGATCAAATCTCCCCTATTAAGGGAGACTTGTTCACGGCAGTAGGGTAGACTTGACATGGGGGATCAAATATCCCTACTCGTTTTAGGAAGCCTTTATTTTGATTACACCAAATTCTTAAAGGTATGCCTGCTGTGTTTTAATAAATTTAAACAATATTTTCAGATGTTATACATTTATTAGACTTAAATTCTAAATATGCATATTATTAAGATAAATTATAAACGGATATAGACTATATTATACCTTAACCAGTCTAACAATTTACCAAATCTTGAGATTAATCATAAGGATCTACAAAATGACTTATATAACCTATAGCTTTTATAACTTATATAACATATATAACTTATGTATATAAACTAACAGCTTGTTGTAAGTTTTATGGAATTAATAGGTACGCGGTTCTTGACACCTTCTTTTCTCTTGTAAATCCTCGGCATTGTACGTAGAAAATAACCTGGAACATAAAAACGAGTAACAATAAATAATTATAGGGTAGACTTGATCCCGGGATCTACATAGTCTCTCCGAACAGACAAGGAACAAATCTCCCCGTCCCTAGTAATTGAAATAATAAAAAGAAAAGTATACAATACAAAACATTTGCTCAGAACAAACTTAGACCATACTTTCTTACCTAAATCTGTAAGGTACTTTTAAAACTAAACAAGAATTAACACAGCAAAAACCGTTCAAAAAAGCAAAATAAATACATACTCACGAAAAATTAATAACTGTCTGCAAAACCGCCTGTCACTGACTGCTCTGAAGTTGGCTGTCGCAGATCGTCAGTTTCACGTTTCACGTTCCAAACCGTCAAAGAGCTACAATGCTGCCAACTCGGAATTTAAAAAACTACTGTAGATTTCGATATTAATGGGGGTGATCATGTCTCCCAAGTGATCAAGACTCCCCAGGTTCCCCTCCCCTACTGCCCAGCGAAACCCAATGTAAATTGTAAATTCATTACTGTACCTGATGGTTGCCTGATGGGTGGTCAAGCCAACAACATCCTCGCATCAATGAAACTGAGCGAAGCTGACATGAAGTCCTACGATGTAGTTAAACAAAAATTTGATAGTTACTACACGGCTCGAAAGACTACAATGTACGCACGAGCGAGATTCAATCAACGTGTTCAAAATAATGACGAAAGCATCGACGACTTTATCACAGACCTCCATAGTCTAGCTAAAAAGTGTGAATTTGGACCCCTTGAAGATGAACTCATTCGCGATAGAATCGTCGCAGGGATGAAAAACATCGAACTGTCGAAAGCAATCCAAAATTTAGAAGAGGAACCAAAATTGGAAGCGGTAATCAATAGAGTACGGCATGCAGAAGTGGTAGATGCTAACATGGCCTCACTCAAACCAAATCAAGCCCCAGAGATACACCTTGTCAACAGAAAGGCAAAGTCCGGCATTATATAACATAACAGTTCAGAAAGTTGCAGAAAATGTGGGCGAACCCCCAAGCACAAATTTTCTGACTGTGAAGCGACCAAATCGACATGCAAGGGATGTGGACTAAAAGGTCATTGGATAGCTGTCTGTAAAAAGAAAAAAAAGAAGCAAGAACCTAAAACTGTCAATGAGGTGGAAGAAGATAACTATTTTCTTGGAAGTATAGGGAGCTCACCAAAGGTCATTGAAGCTGTAGACAAATACCCCAAGTAGCTCGCTCCAAAGCAAAGTATGCCATCATCACAGTCAACAGACAAAAGGTCAAATTCAAATTAGACACAGGATCATCTGACACTGTAATAAGCCCTGAGCTAAGAGCAAAACCAAAACTACCTGACCCCGTTGAAGTAGATGAAGAACTAATGGGACCATGCAGAATACCATTACCTGCAAAAGGGAAATGCTCAA
Source organism: Eupithecia insigniata (assembly GCA_947859395.1). Classification (NCBI taxonomy): domain Eukaryota; kingdom Metazoa; phylum Arthropoda; class Insecta; order Lepidoptera; family Geometridae; genus Eupithecia; species Eupithecia insigniata. The sequence goes on from OX402003.1 coordinate 3,750,527, forward strand.
ATATAAGACTGGCAAAACAAGACTATAACAACAAATATTTATGTACTAGAGAACTCCACTCCTAGGACTTACCAAGTGTGAAGCGTTCAACATGGTGAAATGGCATGAAGGGACAGAAATATTACAAATATCCAACAAGACTAGACCTGAATTAGAATACCCAGATTTATTTCAAGGACTCGGAGTCATGAAAGGAGAATACAACATTAAACTTAAGGATAATGCCAAACCATATGCAGTGACAACACCGAGGCACATCTCAATACCAATAAGACCTAAAGTTGAACAAGCATTAAAAAACTTGCAAGATATGGGAGTGATAGAACCTGTCACACACCCAACAGAATGGTGCGCCCCAATGGTACCTGTACCAGACAAACACAACACTGAGAGCGTATGCATCACAGTAGATTACACAGAATTAAATAAAAGTGTTATGAGAGAATATCATCCATTACCAACTGTAGAAGAGTGTCTTGCACAACTCACAGGATCCAAGTACTTCTCCAAAATTGATGCCAACAAAAGCTACTTTCAAGTTTCACTTTCAGAAAACTCAAAGAATTTAACAACCGGAAGGTACAGATTTAACAGAATGCCAATGGGCATGAACTCATCAAGCGAAGTTTTCCAACGAAAGATGGCAAAAATTCTATCAGGAATCAACAGATGCATAAATCATGTAGATGACACCCTAGTGCATGGAAGAACCCCTGAGGAACATGATGCTAACCTTAGACTGGTATTAAAAGTTCTACACAAAGAAGGTATTACATTGAATCCAAAAAAATGCATTTTCAGTACAACCGAATGTACATTCCTGGGATACAAAATTACGGGCAGCGGAATACAACCCCTCCATGATAAAATTAAAGCGATTATTGACTTACCTGTACCAAAAGATTTAACAGCTTTGAGGAGTTTCATGGGAGCCGTTAATCAACACTTAAGATTTCTCCAAATGAGCAAATATATGGACAAGTCACTGGAAAGAGAATAGAGCCTCGAAGCTACAATATTCTGACTGAAAAAGGAAGAGAGATTAGAAAGAACAGAAGAGCAGTCATAGAGTTACCTGACCAAACTATCAACTTCAAGACTCAGATCTCACCTGTCCCTATTTCTACATCACCTCCTGCCCCAAACTCTCTACCCTCACCAAGTCCAGAACCTCCAATATGTATTGTTCAAGAAGAAGAAAACCAGCTACATGAAAGTCTGACAACACCAACATCGCCAGACCCAGATCTAACAACAACTAGAAGCCCCTGAACAATCTATAGAAAATCAAGACTCAGCTTTAATACTGCTTCCAGAGAGGAGATCATAATGAAAACTCCCACACAGGAGTCCAACACCGAGACGCAAGAGAGACCACCACAATCTACTCCATTTGCCACTCCTGACTCATCTACACCTACTAGCCTTGAAACCTCACCAGAAAAGGATAGAGAAGTCATCACTACTCGATGTGGAAGGCAAGTGAAACCTAAGAAAAAGTGTTTGTGCAAAGAGTGTTAGATGTGTTACAGAAACTTTACAAAGACTATATCCTACCTTTAATAAAAAGACATTGCAGTGATAGTGTTGTGTACCTACTGTAATTCTTTAAGTTAAGTTAGCAAGTAAGAAACATTTATTTTAGTTGATAATCTTTATTGTTAACAGCTTAAAAGAACAACATTATTACCACTATTTGCAAACATAAAACTATTGCACTGAAACATAGTAATGTTCATAAAAACTTGAAGTTCTGATAAATAACTGTTCATTCAAACATTTGAACTTGCTGTTTTTAAACCATTCAATATGTAATTGTGTTTGATGTTAAGAAACAATAGTTTATGGTCTGTATTTGACACTTCTCCATGGTCACTGCGAAATAAAGTCAAGACAAAAGATGATGGTTTGTTATTTATTTAACTTTGTAGAATTTAATACGCTGCCACTGCGCTAGCATCAAAATAAATGCACAATAATAAAGGGAAAAGTCAGTAGAGGAAACTAAATGAAGAAGAAAGCAAAAATCAAATAAGATTTCGAAGATGTCGTCAGGTACTAATGTCCACTTACCAAAACTTCAACGGAAATTCAGAATGAAATTACTTCTAGATGAAAGAGGTCTGGAGTCCACACTTTTGGATTCTAAGGATAAAGAAAAAGATGTAAAAGCTCGTAGCATGATTGCTCAATGCGTCTCAGATAAATATATTGAAATCATAAAGGAATGTCAAACGGCAGCGAAAATGATGGAATGCCTTGAAGGAGTCCTAGAAAGAAAAAGTATATTCAATCAGCTCTATCTCAGAAAGAAGCTTTTAGCAATGAAATGCAACAGTGGATCCCTACAGGATCATTTTCTGAATTTTGACAATGTAATAGCTAGCTGAATTGGAATCGACAGGCGCATCGCTAAAAGAAGCAGATGGTGTGTCACTTACTACTTACATTACCAACTGAGTATGATACTGTTATCACAACTTTAGAGACAATAGATAGAGAGCTGAACGTTGACTTTGTCAAATCGAGATTACTTGATGCTGAACTCAAATTAAAAGGGTCTGAAAATACAGTAGCAGATACACACACTTTTTTGACCTACTACAGATGTGGTAAAGATGGACATAAGTCCTTCCAATGCAAATCAGGACTTCCAGCGCGAGGCAACAGACGCCAGTCATATCCAAGTGGCAAGTCATTTACAAGATGTCAGTCATATACAAGAGGACAGTCTTCCTCAAGATCCCATTGTCCAGGTCAAACCAGAGGGGATAACTACTCCAACAGAAAAGGAGGTGCGAGATCCTCCCACAACCCCCCATGGCAGTCGGGACGAGTGGCTCAGGATACAGAGGAAAATCCGTTTTCATTCACTGCGTCAAGTGAGAACCAGATATGTTATAAAAGTCAAAGATAAAAGTGTGACTTGTGAAGTACAATTAATTGTGGATTCAGGAGCCACTGAACACCTGATTATGGCACAATATGAACCCTGTATGACTGAGGTCGAAGACCTAAATAGAGAAATGAGGATTTATATAGCAAATGGTTAATACCTAACATGCCATAAAAGAGGTAAACTCTCATTAGTTTATAACAATAGTTTACCAGTCGATGTGCAGGGATTAATTGTTCCTAAATTGACACACAATTTCATCAATCATCAATCAGTGCGAAAATTGTTAGAAAAAGGACTACATGTTCAATTTTATAATGATAGCGTTACAATTAGTACCTAACTCTAAAGAAGAAGTTGCTGGTAGCTTGAGAGGAAGATTGTATGTTATAGAGATGAAACTCAAAAATGAAGAAAAATGTTTCATAAATTCCATTTCAGAAGATTTATGGCATCAGAGAGGCCACGCCAATAGGAAGCAGTTGAGATTATTGCAGTTACCGTACAGTAAAACACCATGTGAGCCATGCATGAAAGGTAAGTCGTCAAGGCTACCATTCTTTCCTACAAAGAAACCACGTTCACACTGCATTGGTGAACTGATTCATACTGATATATCTGGACCAGTGACAACACCTACCTCTACAGGCGAAATCTACTATCATACAATTATTGATGATTTTACTCATTTTTGTGAGGTGTACCTGTTGAAGAAAAAAACATGAAGCAACTGACAGGCTGATGGAATACATAAAAAGGTTAGAAACACAAACAGGTAATAGGGTGAAGAAAATAAGATCAGATACTGGATGTGAATTTAAAAATGAAAAAAAAAATATTTTTTCTAAACAGAAAGGAATAATAATACAGTATACCACTCCCTACAGTCCGAGTTCAAATGGAGTAGCAGAACGAATGAATAGAACTATATACAACAGAGCAAGAACATTATTGATTGAGACAGGTTTGCCAAAAATGTTGTGGGGTGAAGCAGTCAGGTGTGCAGTCTATCAAATAAATAGATGCTCATCCTCGGCAATAAACTTTAAAACTCCAGCTGAAAAAATGTTTGGAAACAAAGACTTGTCAAAGCTGCGGGTGTTTGGATAAAAAGTTTGGGTCCATATATTACCAAAGCAAGACAAACTTTAGAAAGAGCAAAAGAAATGAGATTTATAGGATATCAACAAAATGGATATCGCCTATGGGATCCTGAGAGTGACAAGATTGTTGTATCGAGAGATGTCAGATTTGATGAAAGCCAAATAAAATTTATAGAAAAGAAAAGTGAAGAAAATAATGATGAAATTATACAAAGATACTATGAAGATGAAAAAGAAATCCCGAAGGAGACCACAAAAATTAATGAGCATGAAAAAGGATGAAAATGAAACAAAAGAAATAGAAAATAATGATAGTGATGATTTTGAAGATACTGAAGAAGAAATACCAGAACAAAAGACAAGATCCGGGAGTCTAATACATAAACCAAATCGTTTTCAAGAGGATTATGAGCTATACACAGCTTACTGTTTAATGTCTGGAGATCCTCAAGACTATGAGGAAGCAATGAGTAAAGGTTGGAATAATGAGATTAAAAAGGAATTAAATGCACTTGAAAATATGGAAACATGGAAGATAACAGAATTACCTAAAGGGGTTAAAGCTATAGACACTAAATGGATTTTTAGAACAAAGCAGGATGGAACAAAGAAAGCGCGTTTAGTTGCAAAAGGTTTTCAGCAGTAAAGTGCTGTAAATAACTATGCCCCAGTAGCCAGAATTTCAACAATAAGATTGATGCTAAGTGTAGCAGTACAACAAGGTTTGCCATTGAAACAGTTTGATGTGCCTACTGCATTTTTGAATGGGTATCTTGATGTTGATGTATATATGAAATGTCCAAAAGGATTGAATGTTCGTGAGGGCAAGGTACTTAAATTAAATAAAGCTTTGTATGGATTGAAAGAGGCACCCAGATGCTGGAATCGAAGGTTTCATGAGTTTGTCAGCAAAGAAGGATTCACACAATCAAAACATGATTCATGTCTCTATGGAAAAGGAGGAAATTGGTTGATATTGTATGTTGATGACATTATATACCTAGGAAAAGAAGATGACATAATAATAAAGAAGCTGGAAAAGGAATTTAAATTGAAATATCTCGGAGGAGTGAAGAATTATTTAGGATTGGAGGTCATTAGAAATGAACATGAAATGGAAATAAAACAAACTGAAATGATTACAAAACTTTTAGAAAGATTTCAAATGCAAAACTGTAAAGGTAGGTAATAAAACTCCAATGGAAACAAACTTCAGTGCAAAAACATGCTCAAGCATAATTGAAGCACCATATAAAGAATTAGTGGGATGTCTACTCTACATCTCAATCAATACTAGGCCGGATATAACTTACGGTTTCATACTTGAGCAGATTTCTAGATAAGCCAACACAAGAATTATGGACAGCAGGTAAAAGAATCTTACGATATCTCAAGGAAACTCAGTTTCAGGGGCTGCTATATAAAAATACGGGTGATCATACCCAAATCCAGGCATATTCTGATGCAGACTGGGCAGCTGACAAAGTATACAGGAAGAGCACCAGCGGCTGTGCTATATATCATGGTAACAATCTAATATCATGGTTTTCTAAGAAACAGACATGCACTGCATTATCAACAGCTGAAGCAGAGTACGTAGCAGGAGCACATGCAATTAGTGAACTTGTTTACATAAAGGGCCTACTGTCTGATTTCATGATGAATCAACATGTTTCAGCTGATATTTTTATAGATAATCAAAGTACAATTAAAATGATTAAAAACCAAATAAACACCAAAGCTTCAAAACACATAAGAAATTAAATATCATTACATGAAAGATTTGATATATAAGAAAATTGTGTCTGTATCATATGTACCTACAGAGGAATATATCGCTGATATTTTTACAAAGGCATTGCCTGCAAACAAACATTTATATTTTTGTGAAAGGTTAAACATAGGTATGTTAGGTTACTAACTTAAAATACCCATATTTTAATGAATACTTTATGATTGTTATGTTTCTATTTATATATAACTGAATCCAAGAAGTCGCAAGGATAAATAGGAATTCAAGAGAAAGATAGATATCTAAGGTCAATACTAGAAAGAAAAAACATTTTGTTTGTTCAATTTTAACTTACGAGTCAATTTGTGATCTTTGTAAAATAATTACAAACCTCTTCAAATTGAGGGGCTGTGTTAAGAAACAATAGTTTATGGTCTGTATTTGACACTTCTCCATGGTCACTGCGAAATAAAGTCAAGACAAAAGAGGGTTGTTATTTATTTAACTTTGTAGAAGTGATATTAGTTGACTAGAATTCATTTTCACATGTTAAATTGTTGTAAAAACTCTATATTCGTCATAAATATTGTTAAAAACTCTTCTCATCTTGAATTTTGAGAAACTAATTTTGAGTACATGTCATTTGTCTATAACTTGAAATGTGTCAATGTCAACTAGTGATGTACGATAAATAAGTGACGCGAAATCTACTTTTGCAAAAAACGGAGATGTGTAATAATCGAGTAATATTAGCATGTAAGAGTGGCAAAACTCAGGTGATTATGAAAAATAAAGATTAATCTATGGATCAACAAACAAGCTAAGCTGCTAATACTACACCAACAATTCATTCATGAATTCTTATTTTTAGCTTGTTCTTGACAACATGGAGTAAGTTCATCTGATGGGGAGTCAGGAATTGCTTGCTGATTGAATGGAACATTAATTAGCTTCAGTGTATCGTCTGTTATCTTAGCCTCTGGAACAAAAAATATCCATACTAATATTATAAAAGCAAAAGTAATTCTGCCTGTCTGTTACCTTCTCACACCTACATGGCTTAACAATCTTAATGAAAGGCATGGAGGCAGATGCTATGCTAGGAATAGACATAGGCTACTTTTTATCCCGATAAAGAGCATGCCAAGTGGCAGGCAGAAGCTATTAGCAGCCACACGGCTCTGAAAAACTTAAATAGAGGTCTAAAACCTTTGAAATTGGTTTTAGACCATTACTTTGTATACAAGTAAGTACATCAAAGACAAGTGTGAGATTTGTCTCCATTCATAGAAAGGGGTTAATATTATGTATATTATAGGTCTATGAGAAAAGTGGAGTGGATAAGATTCCCCTTATAAACCTAAGAATCATTTAAACATACTTACCAAATACACCAGGCTTTACTTCATGAGCCTGAATGACTTGTGTCTTTAACTCTATTTCAACATCGTTACTAAACTTAACCATCTGTAAAAAAATGATTGAATTTATTTTATATTAATCTCAGTGTTTAGGGTTTCAATTTGCAATTTATCTATCTTTTGGAACATCACCATAACCTATCAATGCTTTGGCAGCCTTAATGAATATAATATACCCACTGAAAACAATGTTCTCTTTGAAACACTTCCAAAGTGTATATTTTTAGCACAATGAAAACATCTACTCACAGCTTTTATTGATTCCTCATCTTTCACGTGTTTATTTTTATAATATTCTTCATTTATTTTATTTCTAGCTGCTGTAAGCGCTATTTTATCTCCAGCAAATACTTTGAGTCTCGTTCTGTGCAGTTTTTTGAAACTTTCTAATACCTGAATCATGAAAAAAGCAAGACATACATATTTATGTAGAATTGTTTTAGAGCTATCAATATAAAGTTAGTAAGAATGATAGGGTTTGTATGGGGTTTGTTATGAAACACCGCCGCCGCCGAGCAAAAGCTGCTAAGCTGCTGCTAAGCGAAGTAGGGCCTAGGGAATTCAATTTGTGAGTAGGTATTGAAAATAGGCACATTACCTACTTACCAATTTTCGTGTACTATTCATTATGTTATGATCCTAGTTGACCAGCCCACAATACCACACACAATTATTCTTTAAGAATTTCAGATGTTCTAAACATAAGTACCTATTACAGTAGTTTTTGCGTTTTCTATTTCTGATTGGGCCTCTTTCTCATAGCTCTTTCTTTTTTCCTCGGGAAACAAAAATTGCTTGCTTGGCTCTCCATACCGTGTGACCAGATAAAATTTCAAAAAATATTGACATCACCTCGAAAAAATACCTACTGAAATATACTACCAACTACCAATACTTAACTATGAAGAATATAACAGTAGTAATCAACTATGAAAAATATATCTAATCCTAAAAATTTCTGCTACATATGCTGCTATTTTATTAATTAATTTAAAATATAAATAAAACAAAGTAAATATCATAAAATCCTTGTGTTATTATTGATCAGTGCCCAGTTCGAAAAGGAAAGCGTTAATTCCAAGAAAACTCAAGTTTCAAAGTGAGAAAACTCGGTTAAGCTTCAGTGCATTCTCCACAGAATTGGCAATAATGAGTTACTATTCAGGGACGAGGGAAAATTATTTATTTTATCTCATCCCTGTTACTATTATTCCCAATTCTATGGCATTCTCACACAGTAAAAATAGAACAAACAAGCAATAAGTGCAATACAATAAAAAATATGATAATCCTAATGACATTCCTTAGCAAATGAAATCGAAAACTAAGTAGGTAGGTACTTCAAAGTGCGGAAATGGTTAAAAACATTTCAAGTTTTCTAAGGTTATTTTTTTCTACACACAATCAACCGTGTGTAGTGTTGTGACTTTTCTACAGTTGAACTGTTGAACTGTGTCTGAACATTACTAATTTTGGACTCCCTACCTACACTATGTCGAGAATACAGCACTCATACTATAAAACATGGCATACACATGCACGAAATGTCGGAAAGAAATTCCAATCAAGTGTCTACTTTACAACACCAAGAATAAATCATCCTGGGAGTGTGTCGCTTGTGTCGAACTAAGAGTAAATCAACAAAACCACACCTATTCGCACAGCAATACTGACCCGCCGGCGACGGCAAATCATACCCAGTATACTCCTCCCATAGGAACTAGACCCAGAAGACAACAAAAACGAATTTCTCGAAACTCATCTTCATCTTTTGATGACGAAAAATACACTGGTATTGGAATCAAAACCACTCCGCTGACCCATTGCAACACCCCTACTAGCTCAATTATAACTATTGAGCAAATAGAAGCTCTACTAGATATAAAAATGGACTCTATAAAGACTACGCTATTTAGTGAATTAAAAAACACTACAAATCATATCATACCGATGACGACATCATAGCGGACGCAGGGAGTCGTTGGATGGAGGAGGCTCAGACCGCTATCGTTTGGGGGAGGTCTATGAGCAGCAGTGGACGTATACGAGCTGATAATGATGATGATGACCTATCATAGCAGTAACCTCTGACCTCAAAAGAAATAACGAAATAAAACTATAATTCTAAGCACAGAACAGAAGTTCCTTATAAAATCATTAGCTGAAACGAATAAAATAATTTTATTATCCTTAATGTTAGAGAAAGTTCCTAAACTTCGGTAACTACGGTACTTTCTACCATTGGTACCAAAACATACTGATTTCGATTTAAAGATTATTTGCGCCAATATACCTAAAAATACAGGAATCTAAAAAGCGTTAAAAATACTAAAAATGTGTTAAAATACTAAACCTGGTCACACTGCTGGGTATAAAGGGGACACGTATTATTTTGTCCGAACTTGGCTCCATGCATGGCTGCATTCAGAAAAATACTGCGTGCGATATGTCAAAGTATGTAGGTATGTTCCATGTTCAATGTTTCTTGGTTTAATGGGCGCAGCTAGATAGTATCATGTCTGTGGTTTAATGCGTAGATCTTAGAGCATTTAGAATTTTTTTTTACAAATGATTATGGTGATCGACACAATTTTGCCAGTTTCCGAACTGAGACAATAGGTATGACAGACTAAGTACTGTGGCGAACAGCAGCCTTTTGTTGGCAAAATTGTGTCGATCAGATTTGGATCAGATGCAGAGCCATTAAACCAAGAAACATTGGGCATTGTTTTTTCCGGTAGTAAGTAATTGATTCGGTATTGACTGTATCGGTCACAATCACAAAGTACTGGTATAGGTACTCACTAAGGATGGGAGTTATTGGATATTTTGGCTACCAGTTATTAGTTGGGTATTTCGATTCAATACCGCCAGTACCAACTGGTACCCAATAACGTTACAATACTCTATACCGGTCCTGATTTCTACCCAATATATTTCTAACCGATTTGGTTAGAAATACCAAATACTTGTTGCAGCTATATAACTTTACGGGTGAACGGTTTGCTAGTACCTATGCGTAGATAGGTATTGAAGCGTTGGGTAGTTATGGCTCACGGTCGGTTAGGCGCGATGCTCGCCTTGCACAGTTATTCCCTAGCGGTATGTTGATTTTACAATAGCGTTAGATATTTTAGGACCATGCTAACAGGTACTGAGTTAGTTATTGAATACCGGACTCATCTCTAGTACTCACTCATTGGTTTACAAGGTTTGTTTTCGATTTTTCATTGTTTGAATTTTGTGGGAAAAATTTGATAAAGGTGATCCTTTCATAAATAAATTCCTGATAAAATCAGAAAACTTCCATATAACAATTGAATACTTTCCGTGTAGTGCAGTAAAAACTTTTGGTAAGGGATGTTTGTGTTCATACAGGAACCGTCTACTACCTGTTTCTGCCCCTTTACACCTCTAAATATGCATAGGTGTACGGATCATTCTTATTAACATTGTAATTTATCATAATACCTACTAAATAAAATTGTCTTTATCGAAGAACAGTACACAAGTTGCAACCGTCCGACCTCCGTTTCCCACGTGCTTTAGGTTATCTTGACCACCAGTCGTTTTGAGTACATACCCAAAATACCAGTTGAAATTAAATAAATATAGAGCAACAGTAAATACATCAGTTTTTAGCTGCTTATTGATTTACTATAGCAACTCCCCATAAAAAGACATCACCTCTTTAATCCTGAGTTATAAGCAACTGCGGCTTTAAGCTGTGAATTAAAAATGCTTCAGCTGAATAGTTGAATATCACTATGCATATATAGTAGCTTGGCTGCAGTGATCTCGAAGCCACAAACAGCCAGTAACAAAGTAAGACAAACCTTAAACCACAGAAAAAACAAAGTACAGTAAATACTCCTAATTAGCTTGATGAAAATTTCTTGTAGAAGCCACCATGCAAAAATAATACAAAATTATTTAAGTTTTCTTAGATAGAAAATCTAGCACCTTAGCCTATATTCTTTGATCTGTCTTTATTTCCTCGTATACAAATATCATACATCTCCGCTCGGTGGTCTCCACTGAAGCTGAGCAGAGACGAGATGTGTGAATAACAACATTCTATTGGTTGTTTAAAACAGATGTGTTTTAAAATAACTTCTCTGCTCAGTTCACAATCACGATGATAGTTAGGGGCTAACTACTAGTATAAAACTTTGGTATCACCTCTATCAAGATGAGTATGACAGTTTAATAATGGCAAGACATCAAATTGCGAATTTGTTTCTCAGCTCTCCTGTAATATTTGGAAAAATGCCCACTATGTTTAGAAATTGTACAGCAGAGATGAGCAAAGAAATATCATCACAAATTATAGATAGGTACATATATTATATGTACCTCCTTAATTCATAGTTAATTAAACCAATCTGCTTTCCAACAGTTTGTTGTTGTTTTGTCCTAGCAACCAAATAGAGAAGCAAAGCAACAGATAAGTATTTTACATCACAATATGGATGTGCGTAATCTAGCTAAGGTTATCAAATAAATTGTTTATAAAACAGGTTATGTAGGTACATGATAAAAAAAGTCAGGAGGACCCACCTATTTTACAACCAAAAATACTTGGTGCCAGATAACTTGATAATACAGGCACTTGACTGATCTCCTTCACAAAATCTAAATGGGGCTTAACTTAAAATTTTGTTCTCCCTTCAGAAATTCTCTACCTACTTCCTTTAAATGCCTGCTTTCCTTCAGATTTGTATTATGTCTTTGTATTATGTAGATTTATAAAAATCAGTAATATCAAATTGTAAATTAGATTTACTCGCTCTTATCTAGTTCTCTTTTATATTCTAAATTTGGTATTTACCTATCTTGTTTTGTTTGTTTCCTCCCTAACCACGCTCACAGATCACTGGTATCTTTATTGTCTAAATTCTTTTTTAATCTTTTGGATTTATTTATTATATGTATATCAGCAAAGTTTATAACCTTAGCAGTCTTAGATCTAAAAAACTATCTGGAAACTTATTTAATATAAAACTAAAAATGTGGCTTTTTAGTAAATGCTATTATTCTTTGAATCAATATTTTAATTACAAGAGGTATGAGCGAGCGGAGCGGCTCTGAGCGGAGATGTATGATATTTGTATACGAAGAAATAAAGACCCATCAAAGAATATAGGCTAAGGTGCTAGATTTTCTATCTAAGAAAACTTAAATAATTTTGTATTAATTTTGTATTATATTCGTTAATTAGAAATTGTAATTATAATAAAGTGTAATTAAAAATTAACATTTGCATGCCTATGTTAGGTAGAATATAGCTGGACATATTATAATTTTAAGACCTTTATTGTAACATATAGGTATTCTGGCAAATAAAAATTATTAATCTTTCTTTTTTAGTATGGACACTGGCAAAATTGTGTCAGTCAGACGCAGAGCCATTAAACCAAGAAACATTGAACATTAAAATTTTGTATTAAACTTACATATTTTTACCCTGCATAAAATTATAGAGCAATGTTATTTGGAATTTATAAACGTTTTCATTACTTAAATTCTCATATTACACACAATTGATATATTTTTAGGCATATAATATACTTAATTTGGTACTCCTAACCATACTAATCTTATACAGTGTGTCCCTGGATAAAGTGCAACCCCGAAAGGGGGTGAAACTAGATCAAAAATTATCGACAAAAAAATAGAAAAAAAAAAATCGTACGTACATATATACTTTATTGATGAATTAAAATTTTTATTACTCACTAATGACTCTATTTCATAAAATAATGATTTCTTCCAAAGTAGTGGGTCTATTTTGTTAAAATAAAAACCATAATCATGTCAGATATGTGACGATGACGATAAAATAACAAAAAACTCACAAACGAGTGGCTATCGTGACTTAAAGTTTAATTTTTGTATTAAAATTAATTTTTTTATGCTGTTTTTTTTTCAATAATATCCAAACATCTTAAAATTAAGCCTAGATATTTTAATGACTTTTTATTATTTTCTATCATAATAGCTTTTAAATAAAAAAAAAACCTACGTTCTAACATAAAAAATGCGCTGGCTAGGAGCTTTTAAAGTTGACCACTGATTACGTCACCACTCAGGTAGGGTCTCTACCTGAGTGGTTTTGGTGGTGAGTGGCTTTTTTAACTTCTATTGTTGTAGATTATGGTCGCTGGGCCTGTTCTATGAAAGATGAAGGGTGGGGATCGAAACAGGACTCACAACAAGGCACGCCAGTCGCTCCGATATTCTCTCCGCTGCTACCGCCTACCGTACCTTACTGCGCCTTCAAGGTTTTGTTACGTTGCTTTTGTTTTGTTATTGACTTTTTGTTACGTTTTTGACTTTTTTGTTACGTTTTTGACTGTACTTTGTTGTGTTGTGGAGATGCCGCGATTGACTGAGTTCTCTCCGCGAGAAATCGCTGACATCCATTATTATTATGGTATGTCACGTGGACACACAACAGTCGCTCGTTCTGCATACATAAATGCGTTTCCGAGCAGACTTATACCGTCAGCACGAAATTTCCAAGAAGTTCACCGAAAGTTATCCAACATCGGACTTGGATTAGCAAGAGATCGCCGTGAGCAACAAGCTACCATTATTGACCAATCCATAGAAGAGGCCGTTTTAAACGATTTGTTTGCTGATCCCACAACCAGCATTAGACGCTTAGCTTTGCGTCACGGTATATCAAAAACATCCGTATGGCGAATTTTGAAAAAGAAGGGATTGCATCCATACCATTATCAGCGAGTACAGCATTTGCATGAAAATGTAGACAATCGTGCAAGATGCGTAATGTCTACGTAGATTCAACAAAAAATTAGAAATAATCCACAATTCCTAAAAAAATGTTTATGGATGGATGAAGCGAAATTCACCCGGAATGGAATCACAAATTGCAGAAACTTACATGTATGGTCCGAGGAAAATCCACACCTAAAGAGGGCGTCTACTTTCAAGTGCAATTTTCAGTTAATGTATGGGCAGCTCTAATAGACGACACGCTGATTGAGCCAGTTATTTTACCCGCAACATTAAATGCCGAAAGTTTTTTAAACTTATTAAGAGACGATCTGCCACTACTGCTGGAAGATGTTCCGCTGGCTACAAGGCAACATATGTATTTGCAGATGGACGGATGCCCTGCGCACTACGGGCGCAATGTGCGAAGTTTTTTAAACGAAAACTACGCTAATAGGTGGATCGGCCGGGATGGACCAGTCCGGTGGCCGGCACGTTCACCTGACCTGACACGCCTAGACTGTTTCTGTGGGGTGTTATGAAACAAAGAGTCTACAGAACGACCGTAAACACCGAAGCAGAGTTACAAGATCAAATCATGCGATGTGCCGATGTGATAAGAAGTGACCCAGAGATGGTGCTTAGAGCCACACAACAAATCGCTCTTCGTGCGGCAATGTGCCTACAACAACAAGGAAACCATTTTGAGCATTTAATGCATTAAACAAAACCCTTATTACATGTAATAAGTTAAATAAAAATGTTGTAACTAAAATTTGATTTTTAATACTACCTGAGCAGTGAGCAGTAAAAAAAAGGGTCTCTACCTGAGTGGTGACGTAATCAGTGGTCAACTTTAAAAGCTCCTAGCCAGCGCATTTTTTATGTTAGAACGTAGGTTTTTTTTTATTTAAAAGCTCTTATGATAGACAATAATAAAAAGTCGTAAAAATATCTAGTATTATAGGCTTAATTTTAAGATTTTTGGAGATTATTGGCAAAAAACAGCATAAAAAATGTAATTTTAATACAAGTCACGATAGCCACATGTTTGTGAGTTATTAGTTATTTTATCGTCATCGTCACATATCTGACATGATTATGGTTTTTATTTTAACAAAATAGACCCACTACTTTGGAAGAAATCATTATTTTATGAAATAGAGTCATTAGTGAGTAATAAAAATTTTAATTCATCAATAAAGTAAAGACGATTTTTTTTTTCTATTTTTTGTCGATAATTTTTGATCTAGTTTCACCCCCTTTCGGGGTTGCACTTTATCCAGGGACACACTGTATATAAAATTTCCATGTCACAATGTTAGTTACCGTACTCCTCCGAAACGGCTTTACCGATTTTTACCAAATTTTATATGCGTATTCAGTAGGTCTGAGAATCGGCTACTATCTATTTTCCATACCCCTAAGTGATAAGGGTTGAAGACCCCTAAGTGATAAGGGTTGAAGGCAAAACAACGCTTGGCGGGTCAGCTAGTTATTCATATATAAATATCACGGGCTTAAAATTATTCTGCTAATATAGAACTGTAAATTCGTGAATTAATTGAAAACGGAAAAACATGGTAATTATTCCCGATTTTGTTTTTTTTCGGGTTGTGTTTGTCTCTTAGTATGCCTGTACCACTTAGAGGCACTGGTATTTTGTACTGGATATATCCGGTGACAGCGGCGTAGCGGTGGTCGATGGATGGAGGCGGGTCAGGACCGCTATTTGTGGCGTCGTATGGGGGAGGCCTATGTCTAGCAGAGGACGTGTATGGGCTGATATGATGATGATGATGATATCCAGTTACAATTATTTATCTTGTAAATGGCAAGTGAGGCAACCCTAAGAAGCAGCAGTAAACAAGATCATTGTTATCAGGTACCCCAGGGAGAGGTCAAGCGATTGCATGCTGTAAGCAATTGTCCCAAGATCATCAGTTCAATAACACGCTTCAGAAGAAACAGTCATGGCAACCAATGGAAAATTAGGTACGTTGAAATTATCCTAGCTAATAGGTATTATAAGTGTGTTTGTTTGTTTGTCCTTTTTTCATGCCCTTGATTTTTGGCATAGAGTTAGTACTTTATGTAGTTTTTGTCCTGGTAAAACATCAAATTCAATGGAATATTTACGGGAAAAGGTTTTTTTCCCGTCGATCTCCCATCAAAATGTGAAATTCGAATTTAACGCAGGTGTGACCGCGAGGAACAGCTAGTAAAATTATAATTTGATGAATGTATTGAAAAAACGAAAAACTCACTTTGGATCCCTAATTTTACAGGTTTTTAGGTGTTACTAATCTCTCGGGAACAGCTCAACATAGAACCTCCTCATGTTTACGAAGTCTGTTAAAAATTATCAAGTTCATGCTTGCATAAACTTAATGAACAAAAGTTGTTAACACATAAGATTTAGGCGTAAGATTTTACGCAAAAGGAACCTTTTTGGTTCTTTACTCGTTTTAGTGATCATTCACACAGCATTAGTGATCTCCACAACATACGCCTTCACGCGAAAATAAACGGATCCTGTAAAACGGATGCTGTGTGAATGAGCCCTTTGGCACCCTGGCGCCTATTTGGCCATTTTACATCGTTGTCAGCGCGTCATGGCCACGAACATCATTTGCAGGCGGCAATTGAGAACAAGATAGGTATTTAGCAAAATCAAGCACAACGCCAGCCATCTAATTATCCCATTAATACAATAAACTACCAGCAACATTTAAGTTGAGCATTGATATACTGTCTCAAACATCAAAGAACGACAGTCAAATGATCTTCCTAAGTTGTCACGAGATAGATTATTGCTTCCCGATACGGGGATATTGTATTGTTTAAATTTTCCAGCCCTCTTAAGTGTCTCGGACAAGACTGGCCTGATCCAACTGGCCAAGAGTCTGTCAGAGACGGGTCTTCAGCTGATCGCCAGCGGAGGCACTGCCACTGCTTTGAGGAACGCCGGTCTGAATGTATTGGATGTATCCGATATTACGAAGGCGCCTGAGATGCTCGGCGGTAGGGTGAAGACTTTGCATCCGGCTGTACATGCTGGTATCTTATCTAGGTAAGTTGTAGATCAAGATCATTTTCGCCTGGAACATAGGTTTTGAACGAGTGCTGTCGTCTGCAGGCTTTAGTATGAAGTCTGGTCTTTTTTCCTGGGCTATAGGTGTATTTCTCTGACAATGCTTTGTCTTGATGTTGTACAATGATTCAAAAACATTTTACATGTCTGAGAAACCATCAGGCAATTATATTTTACAACTAGATAGCTCGTGGCTTCACTGTGGCCCATGTCGCTAAGGAATAATGTATCTTTCAATTATTAAAAGACTGCAAAATCCGTCCAATAATTCCAGAGATTACCCCCTATTCACAATCTCACAATAATTACCTACTTGACGCATTCACTGCCCAGCCTCGGCGGCCAGGCGGTGGCGCTGACGGACATGTGCGTCTTGGGCCATGAAAGGTATGTGTAGAACTGTAGATTCCAGAGATTACCCCCTATTCACAATCTCACAATAATTACCTACTTGACGCATTCACTGCCCAGCCTCGGCGGCCAGGCGGTGGCGCTGACGGACATGTGCGTCTTGGGCCATGAAAGGTATGTGTAGAACTGTAGATAGAGGCAATAAAGCAATGTCCAATTCCAGAACAACCGACTCCGATAAAGCTGACATGTCTCGCCAGAACTTCGAAATGATAAGCGTCGTTGTATGCAACCTGTATCCCTTCGTACAAACCGTCTCCAAGCCCGACGTGACCATAGCTGATGCGGTAGAGAACGTGGACATCGGCGGGGTTACGTTGCTCAGAGCAGCGGCGAAGAACCATGATAGAGTCACTGTGATCTGTGACCCGAGGGATTATGAGACGGTGGTGAAAGAGTTGAAGGGAAATAAGGATGGCCAGACTTCGCTGGAGACCAGGTAAATGAGCTTTTAAGTTTTATGCTTCTTTTAAGCAGATAAAGCATAGTAGCCCATGTTTTATTCCAGACCTCAAAATATCTGATAATGTGTGTAAAGATAGCCCAATTCGTTCAGTAGTTTTGGCGTCAAGGGGTAACAAACATCCATCCAAACTTTCGCATTTATAATATTAGTGTGATTATATTAAGAACTACAATTTAATTTATATGAGCAGATCTATAACATCTACAAGATCTAGGGCTGGTTAGGTTACACGTAGGTACTGTTTCCTAGAGAGTTTAAATTGTAGACTGTTTCATTCAATATTCTACCTTCTTTTGTAATTATGTCTAGCCTTATAGGATGTTAAGGTGAGTACAGCCATATATCAATTATAGCCACATAAAAACATTAGTGTACAGTACTGGGTAAATAAAAAAATTTGGTTACGCTCGTTTTTAAATATAATAATAAATGGTAGCATACGCTGTTTTTTTGGATGGTCTTTCACCTAAGGAAGACTGTTTTATTATATTTCCCTACTGAAGTGAGCAACGAGTCGAAAGTCTCCGCATGCCCCACGCTTGGGGTAGCGACAAGCGAGTCTACGATGCATCCAATTAACGACGGACGCGTATGACTATTTGCATCCCGCGATCCGGTCACATTTGTTATTTTGGAAAACCCTCGTGTCGCGACCGCACCCGCTGCTACTCTAGCACCAAGGACTTCTGCCTCTTCTATCTGTGACGTCGTCGGATCCCCCCTGAGTTTCCAGGAGAGACATCCCGCAGCGAACGACCGAGACGAATTGTGAATTGAGGTGGGTACTTATAATAAGACAGTTTATAGGTGATTTGCCTTCCTTAAAACAGCGTTTCTCTCATAGGTATTTCATCTCCGCCTTCCGCAGGATCTAATTCAGGCTTTAAATCAGTAATTAAATATCTTAGATGTACCGACTTTAATCGGCCTAAGCAACCGCATCAGAATAAGGAACCTACAACTCCTTTATTCTCCATTTTGGTCCTTCGAGCCGGATAAAAGCCTAAATTTGGGTCCTAAAAGCCTAGGTTTCATTTCAGATAAAAGGTTACTAATTTTGAATAATAATTTATTTCATTGTTGCATATTGTCACAAGAATCTCACCTCTGTTGCATACTTGTTAAGGTCTATTTCTTGTATAACCATCCGTACCTTCCGGCAGAAAAAATAGTTTTCTATAATCGTTATTTCGCATTTTTTGTTAATAAATTGTTAAGTTCCAAGAAAAGAATAGTGAATTCATATCGCAAAATAAGTTATTGACTTAAAATCATTCGTATTTCGCTAAATTGCATATCTTTTTTCTGCAAGTGCCGTACGGGGGGTAGTCCGAAGTGTTCAAAGTCCACATTCCTTACGCTTACCGTTAACCTTGAAAGGTTATGTCGGGAATAGTAGGTAAATAGATATTTTATATTTTTGTCGTCTCGTTAGAAAATTTATTGTTATACAAGGAGACATTTAGCTGAAATCGTAGACTCACACAACCGCATTTGATTAATTAATAACATTTAATCATTAAACGTATTTATACGTTCGCATCGCATTGTATTTGAATGAGTTAGTACCTACTATCCATTCATCTTACGTTCGCACAAATTGTTTATGATCGTTATCTACCTATCAGTAATATTATTAGAGTGAACTTGATTTTTTGAAGGTTATCTCTAAATTCGGTAGGTAGGTAGGGACTTTCGCATCGCATTGTTTTAGTAACTCGCATTTGAGTGAATTAATAAAATTCATTCATCTTACGCCGCACATTAGGGTTTATGTTATTTTTGTTGAAATGTTCTTGATTTTTTGATAGGAATTTCTCGTTGAGAAACGTAACATAAATTCATTGTTTACGTGTTGGACGGTCACTTATCTAGTGAACTAACCGTAATATTACAAAGTATAAGTTATATACTTACCGCTTTTTTATCGCTGGGCTGTAGCGGTACTAGGTATCTACATGATAATTTATTTCTAAGATACCTACTTACTGCCTACATTCTTAAGTTATTGCGAACGAAAGGTTCGATTGTCGCTTTTTTAAACCGCATTTTATAATTACCTCCTTATCTGCGTGGTTATAGGTAGGTATTTACTCACTTGTTGACGCTCCTTTGTTGTGTGTGATACATACGCTTAGGATTAATTATATTTATTGTCGCTTCGCATAGATTGTAAGTACGTAGCTTACGTAAAAATACATCTATAATAAATATCGCTCATTTACCCAATACAATTAGGGTTCCGCTTGGTTCTTGGGGTTTGTTTGTGTGGTACGTAATTATTCCTTGAAAAATGGAAGATGAAACCCGACTAAAACTTTATCTCGCAAAACGCGATGCATGTTTCGCACGCGTTCAGGCTATTTATGAGTCATCTAGGGCGTTAACAACTGAGCGCGCTCGTAAGTCATTTATTGCACAGGCAAAGCAAATTGATGCTCTGCGGGGCGAATTCAACGAAATCTTAGATAACGTCAATCGTTTATCTATGAAACTGGTCGACAAATACGAAGTCAGTTATAATAGCTTGAACGCATTTGATGACTTGGCCTGCGAAATAAAGGATACATTAGGTGCGTTATTAGAACCACCGTCGGTATCATCGCCCTCTGCAACCACGAGCTCGGCTGGTAAGAGTGCGTACCATATAAGGGTACCGAAAATAGAACTTCCTACGTTTGACGGTGACATACAAAGTTTTCCATTCTTTTATGAAACTTTTAAAAGGGTTATCCACACAAACTCCGACCTCTCGGATTCAGATCGTATACATTATTTGTTAAACTGTCTCAAAGGCAAGGCAAGGAATGTGTCGGCAGGTTTGTGTCCCTCCGCGGAAAATTACCGTGTCGTTTGGGATGCGCTTATTGCTAAATATTTAGATACCCGCCCGCTCGCTGTAAACTATCTAAATCAGCTGTTTTCATTAAGATCAGCTGGTACATCTTCACCCGCTAACTTGGAAAAAGTGTTTGACAAATTTACTGCAATTATAGCGGGAATCAAACAATTAAAAATAGAAAATCTCGATAATTTTATTTTTACCCATCTGGGCCTTAAATTAATAGACTCGGATGTAGCAAAACATTACGAAATGTCCTTGCGTTATCAAAAGAATCAAGAAGTCGTTGATTACGACTATTTCGTAAAATTTGTACGCGAACAAATAAAAATTATGTACCGCACAACAGCGTGTCCGCGCGCGACCGCAGTCAATAGCCCCGCTGCCCCTTCTACAAAGGTGTCGCAGGTCTACGTGGGTGTAGCTAACAAATGCTCTCTGTGTAGCAATACCCATGACCATCTATTCAAATGCTCTGGGTTCCAAAAACTGCAGGCATTTGAACGCTTTAAATTTATTAAAGACCACAAAATGTGTGTCAATTGTTTAAGTCAGCAGCACACCACCCTGAAATGCCAATCGAAAACCGGTTGCAAAAAATGTAACGGCAAACATCATACCTTGCTTCATTTTGAACAACCGCCTCACTCGGAAACTACCGCAATGGTTTCTGCCCCTGTACCCCCTGAAGTAACCCCCGCATCTAATCCTTCCGCGGGCCCTGTTGAAGTTTCATCAGCCGCTCCAGAACGGGTTGCTTTATGTACACATTCAGCGGTACAAGGGACCAAACGGACTACCGAGGTATTGGCTACCGCTAAAGTAGTAGCAGTTAATAAAAAGGGTAGGGACGTAGTGATAAGATGCTTGCTAGATCCCGGTTCGCAGAAAAATTATATCACTACGCGTTGTTGTCGCATGCTAGGCTTACCTATTCGCGCGGAGTCTATAAGTACAGTTAGAGGTATCGGTGGTACATCTCAACCTGTTCGAGGTTCAGTCGATCTAACGTTTAGTTCACGGCTTCGGTCATTACCTAAGTACCATATCGATGCGCTAGTACTGGATCAAATCACCGGTGAACTTCCGCTGTGTGGTATAAATGTCGCTGAATTGAATCACATTGATCCAAAATTAACCGCCGACGATACTTGGGGAGTGCCTGGTAATATAGACGTTTTACTCGGCGTAAAATTGTTCGCTAAGTTGTTGCGACCAGGTTGCGTCACCAGTACACCCGGGTATCCGGACGCGTTGGAGACGGTGCTAGGCTACATCTTTATGGGAGATGCTCCCATATTAGACCCCCCTACAGACACGTTATCATTCTTCTCAACTTCATGCCTTGATTGTTGCGACCTGCGCAAATTTTGGGAGATTGAGGATGTCTCAGCCGCTACGGTTGTAGACGTGGATGATACACAGTGTGAGGAGTTTTACCGATCCACTATCACTCGCACTCCGGATGGCAAGTACGTAGCTGCCTTGCCGCTCAAACCGGCCGCGGCAGCATTGGGAAGCTCTGTAGACATCGCTCGTCGGAGGTTTTATAGCCTCGAGCGTAGACTTAAGAAGCTATCTAACGTTAAGCTCCTGTACGATGACGTCATCAAGGATTACTTAGATAATCATTATATTTCACTTCTGAAGAACGATAATCTTCCGAATGTTTCTCATACACAGGAGACTCATGAGCAACAGGTTGCTTATTATATCCCACATCACGCTGTCATTCGAGAGGATAAAATGACTACCAAGTTACGCGTAGTATTGGATGCCAGCGCGAGTACAGACAATGGGGTTTCGCTCAACGATATCCTATACGCGGGCCCAGTGCTTCAAGCTGACCTTTTCAACATCTTGTTGAATTTTAGACTTTTCGTTGTCGCTGTGTCAGCAGATGTAAAGGCCATGTACCTTCGTATAGGAATACGCCAAAAGGATCGCTCGCTTCAACGGATTTTATATCGCTTTCACGAGGA
Source organism: Eupithecia insigniata (assembly GCA_947859395.1). Taxonomy (NCBI): domain Eukaryota; kingdom Metazoa; phylum Arthropoda; class Insecta; order Lepidoptera; family Geometridae; genus Eupithecia; species Eupithecia insigniata. The sequence continues at coordinate 3,773,215 of OX402003.1, forward strand.
CGAACAGCTCCAAACCTATGAGTTCTCAGTACTACCATTCGGGTTGAAGTGCTCTCCATTCATTGCTATTCGCACAGTTCAACAGCTGTGTCTAGACGAGGGTCAGTCATATCCTCTAGCTAGCGAAATTTTACAGCGAGATATTTATATGGATGACATAGTCAGCTCAAGCCCTAGTACCGAGCTAGCCATAGAATCCGCTCATCAGCTGATAGAAATATTTTCGCTGGGCAATTTCCAGTTAACTAAATGGTCGAGTAATAGCCCTCAGGTGCTTCAGGCTATCCCAGAGTCATTACGACTCTCGCATAGTTTAGACTTCAGCAAAGATCTGACACAGAAAATACTGGGACTCCGATGGTATCCAGATGAGGATTGTTTCGGATTTCAGGTAAATCCGGATAACCGCCCGTGTACGAAGCGAAATATTTTATCGTCCATCGCACGTCTTTTTGACGTTTTAGGTCTTGTTGCTCCTATGATTCTTTACGCCAAGCTGCTCATAAAGGAACTTTGGCTAGTAAAACTTGGCTGGGATGATGTCCCGCCAACCCGCATCGTTCGCGCCTGGGAACAATTTCAGGCCGAACTACCTCTTATTTCAGAAATGAAATTCGCACGACACATCGGTGTCGTAGATCATTGTAAGATCACCCTAGTGGGCTTCGCAGACGCGAGCGAGAAGGCCTACGGTGGAGTTATCTACGCTCATGTGCTTAAACCCAACGGGGATGTCGTCGTTTCGCTAGTGTGTGCGAAGTCAAAGGTCGCGCCACTAAAAATTATTTCACTAGCTCGTCTTGAGCTTTGTTCCGCACTCCTCTTATCGACTTTGATAAGGCGAGTTTATTTGTTGTACGCAGCTCGCCATGCCATTGAGGCTGTCGTAGCTTTTTCGGACTCAACTGTAACGTTGAGCTGGATTCATTCTGAACCGCACCGATGGCACACGTTTGTGGCCAACCGCATCACCAAGATACATGAAAACCTTTCTGCTGAATCGTTTTTCCATGTCAGGGGTTTGGAAAATCCGTGTGATTGTCTCTCGCGTGGTTTGACGCCGGCTCAACTACGATATCATCCGTTGTGGCTAACAGGGCCGACATGGCTTAAATTGCCGCGATCCGAGTGGCCAGTCCAGCCGTTTCGGTCCGGTGAGTCTCCGGAACTTCCGGAAATGAAGCCAATAGCTCTACCGGTGATCACACAGGATATTTTGGAATCTTCTCCTCCGTGTAATATCTTGCATGAGCTCGCCTCTAGAACCTCTAATTGGTCTAAATATTTGAAAACTATATGCTTCATTTATAAATTTTTGAAACGGCTCCCCAAGGGACCCGTTACCGCTTCGGACCTAACTTTCGCAGAAAGTATAGTTTGGCGTTCAGTCCAGAAAATACATTTTGAACTCGACCTAGATCGACTGTCCCGCGAACAATTGTGTTCTAAGCCAATACAAAAACTGAGCCCGTTTCTTCATAATGGACTCATTCATGTCGGAGGCCGCCTAGCAAATTCGGAATTAGATTATGATTCTCGGCATCAAATTCTTCTTCCACGTCAGGACCGTACTGTAGAGCTTTTGGTCTCGTATTATCATACCACCAACTTTCATACAGGTCCTAATTTGCTCGTGTCTCTGTTACGACAGCGCTATTGGATCATGTCCGCACGACGAATCGCACGGCACGTTACTTTTAATTGTAACATTTGCTTTAGAGCAAAACCGCGTCCCGTCTTCCCGGTTATGGCTGATCTTCCCCGCTCTCGTGTAGAGACTGCCCCTAAGGCTTTCTCTCACACTGGGTGCGACTATGCGGGGCCTCTATCAATCACGTCAGTTCGTGGTAGAGGCCAAAGATCTCGCAAGGCGTACATTTGCCTTTTTACTTGTATGACTACAAGAGCGCTTCATCTTGAAGTCGCATCTGACCTCAGTACGGCTAGTTTCTTGTTGGCATTCAAGCGGTTTGTATCGCGTAGAGGCCCAGTAGAGTGTCTTTACACTGATAATGGCACCAACTTTATTGGCGCCAGGTCATACCTCCGCGAACTCTATCAGTTCTTGGCAAAGGAGTATCAGCCCTTATGGGAAAAGGAACTGGCAGATCATCGCATAACGCTCAAAAATATACCTTGCCGAGCTCCTCACTTCGGTGGATGTTGGGAGAGTGAAGTCAAGAGCGTCAAAACGCATCTTTTCAAGGTGATCGGTCAGCAAATTCTCACATTTGACGAGCTTAACACTGTGTTGGCTCAAGTAGAGGCCTTGTTAAATTCCAGGCCCTTATATTCACTAAGCTCCGACCCTTCGGAACCGTCTGCACTGACGCCAGCGCACTTCTTGCACTCGAAACCGCTTGTGTTTCTTCCCACTCGTGATGTTAATGAAACTCGTTTGCATCTTATTTCGCGATATGAATTTACCGATAAACTTGTTCACTCCTTTTGGAATCGGTGGCGTAAAGAGTATTTGCACACCTTGCAATCCAGACAGAAATGGAACACTCCAGCTAATCCTATAAAATTAGGAATGGTAGTTGTTTCCATGCAGGACAATGTTATGCCCTTACATTGGCCGTTAGGTTTAATTACTGAAATCTTTCCGGACAAAAACGGGGTAGTTCGCGTCGCTTCTGTAAAAACTAAAAGTGGGATCTTACAAAGTCGACCGGTTGTGAAGTTGTGCCCTTTGCCAACTCAGTAAATTTTTATTAGTTAATTTTGTTTGTCCTTAGTTTAAGATTAAGGTCTTTCATCGCATCGCTGTGTAGACAATAGGGTTAATTAGGTTTAGAAATCTTAGTGTCTCTCCTAGTAGAGCAAGAGCATGTTCATGACTTTAGAATAGAGTTTGTGACAATATGCAACTTATTGGTTTTAGCTTACTTCCATACAGGATTAATTATCCATACTTTTCTTATCCTCTTTCTTCTGTGTTTCGAAAGTAGGAACTTTCAAGCCGGGGGAAATGGTTACGCTCGTTTTTAAATATAATAATAAATGGTAGCATACGCTGTTTTTTTGGATGGTCTTTCACCTAAGGAAGACTGTTTTATTATATTTCCCTACTGAAGTGAGCAACGAGTCGAAAGTCTCCGCATGCCCCACGCTTGGGGTAGCGACAAGCGAGTCTACGATGCATCCAATTAACGACGGACGCGTATGACTATTTGCATCCCGCGATCCGGTCACATTTGTTATTTTGGAAAACCCTCGTGTCGCGACCGCACCCGCTGCTACTCTAGCACCAAGGACTTCTGCCTCTTCTATCTGTGACGTCGTCGGATCCCCCCTGAGTTTCCAGGAGAGACATCCCGCAGCGAACGACCGAGACGAATTGTGAATTGAGGTGGGTACTTATAATAAGACAGTTTATAGGTGATTTGCCTTCCTTAAAACAGCGTTTCTCTCATAGGTATTTCATCTCCGCCTTCCGCAGGATCTAATTCAGGCTTTAAATCAGTAATTAAATATCTTAGATGTACCGACTTTAATCGGCCTAAGCAACCGCATCAGAATAAGGAACCTACAACTCCTTTATTCTCCAAAATTGTTTTTGTAAAGTTCGTTGTACCTCTTTTTGATAAAGTTCAAATAACACTAAAAGCAAATCGAGCAAATTTTCACGGTTTTCATATACATATTTGTTTAGTTTATTGCGTCTATTTTATAGGTAAGTACATTATATTATATTTTACTATTATAACCAGGGGCGTAGCTACCGCCGTATCTACCGTATCAATTATACGGGGCCCCCGGGTTTTATTTAATTGTGCATTACATTGTAATACAATACCTCATACAATACAAACAATTGTTCTTCTGGTATAGTAGTATTAGTAGCGATGATGAACAAATATTTCTTTTCATTTTGTGTAATTTTTTTTCTTTTGTTAGAAATCTTTACCCTTCCTAAGGGCCCCCAAACAAATTTTTATACGGGGCCCCGCCAAGGCACGCTACGCTTCTGATTCTAACACTCTTAGATTTCATTCACATTAAGTGTATAATATTTTTTTTTTATTAGTATGTCATTTAATAATTTTGTTAAAACTAATTTCCGTTATATCTTTTAAATCGTCAGGTCTGTATCTTAATCTTTGCCGCTATTTTTTGGGGCCTGCCTGCCTGTGTTGTGCATATTTAGTTTTGAGTCAGGTATTACATGTTTATTATGATTTCTGTTTACGTAAGGTCTTGGAATAGTTTTTCTTAAAATAAATATTCTTGTAAAATTTCTTACGAATATACTTACTACTATACTAGAATCTCGTAGGGATAAACACGGAAATTAATGTTAGAACCTACAGTTCACAAAAGTGTGGTCTAATGCCTACAGCTGTCTGCTTCATCCACAATATAAGGAAAATCTTATAACTGTTTTGCTTGTTTCAGACAGAAACTGGCGCTAAAGGCATTCACACAAACGTCAGATTACGACACGGCTATTTCTGACTACTTCCGCAAACAGTACTCGGCCGGACAAGCCCAGATGACCTTAAGATATGGTTAATAACGTAAAATACTTAAGAGTATATTTTTGATGTAAAAAACGCAATCACTAATGAAATTGAAAACGTTAACATGACGTAGTGATATCATACAATGAGCCAATTTCATAAAAAATCGAGACTCCCTGTCGATGCTTCACTCATTTCATTCTAGAACACTAGGAAAAATCACCTTCAGCAAAATCTAAATAAATAACCGCTCATCCAATTTAATTCATCCAAAATAATTACATTATTTTTAACTTTAAATACTCATGTCTACATCTTTACAGGTATGAATCCTCATCAAAAGCCAGCCCAAGTGTTCACTAGACGCGACAAGCTTCCCCTCACCACCCTGAATGGTTCCCCCGGTTACATAAACCTCTGTGACGCACTGAACGCTTGGCAGCTAGTCAAGGAGTTAAAAGAAGCTGTGGGGCTACCGGCTGCGGCGAGTTTCAAGCATGTTTCCCCCGCGGGGGCCGCTGTTGGCTTACCTTTGGATGAGATTGAGGTAAGGTTCTATTCTATTTTTAACCGACTTCAAAAGAATGAGGTTATACATTCGTCTGTATGTTTTTTTTGTACGTATGTTACGCGATATCTCCGCCAATTATGGACCGATTTTGAAAATTCTTTCACTATTGTATAGAAAACGATCCCGAAGGGGTCCCATGAAATTTTTATCCCCAGGGGTTTAGTATTTATCTCGCAAAACTTAAAGTAAGTGTAAAAGTAAGGGAATTTGAAGTCGGTTTATCGTTTTTTAAAACACGCCATAGATGCTCCTGGCCTTAGAAAGTAAATAAGAAATGGTGTTTCGTCCATTTATTAGCCTCGAGATGCTGAGGTTGACGTCTCACCTTATAGGAAGTGTAAAGGCGAATACGCGGAGCTCACCGCATTTGGTGCACAGGACAATTGAGATAACTTTTGGCCCAGTAGTCTCAGGACAACTGGGAATAAGGGCATTTATCGATGCAGAATCGCCATAAAGAAAAGTATTAATCCATTCCAAGGTCAATGTAGACCTCAACCTTCTGTTCTGATCTGTCTCAAGTGTGTGCAGTGGTTACCTTATCTTTCACTTTTGGTTTATACCTTTCAACACTCACTGTAAACAAAGAACATGGAAGTTAAGGGGCTACCCCGACCCAAATCAGCGCCGCCACCTATTTTATCGTATTATGACGTTAAAAAAAGGAACCTTCAAAAAGCCCATGGCCTGTTTGTGATACTTATTGTGATAGTTTATTTTTAATGCCTCTGTAATAGTTTTATATTGTATAGCTTAGGTGGAGATGCAAAACCCAAGTTTGGTGGCCAAAAAGTGCAACTTCGTGTCTCTTCCTCTACAAAATAAAACTATTACAGAGGCATTAAAAAAAAGCTTATGATAGGTAATAGTAACAAACTGGCCATGGTATTTTTGGTAATTCCTTTGTTTAACGTAATCTTATATATAAAATTTCCATGTCACAATGTTAGTTACCGTACTCCTCCGAAACGGCTTTACCGATTTTTACCAAATTTTATATGCGTATTCAGTAGGTCTGAGAATCGGCTACTATCTATTTTCCATACCCCTAAGTGATAACGGTTGACGGCAAAACAACGTTTGGCGGGTCAGCTAGTAATAGGATAAAATAGGTGGCGGCGCTAGTTTGGGTCTGGGAACCGCCATAAGTGACACGAATGGCGGGCATCAAATCGAGCATTGCCCCTATGATCGTTGACCCTATAATAGGATAAGGGCAGGTAATACTGTTGATGATGATCAATTACTAACAATTAGGAGGCTTCCAAAGTGGCGACTTCTCTTATTGGAAGCTGTAGAAAAATAGTACGTAGGTACTGACTGAACTGTATCATTATACCAACAGGCCAACGTATGCATGGTATCAGACCTGCTTCCCCAGTTAACCCCTCTCGCGTCCGCCTACGCGCGGGCGCGTGGCGCCGACCGAATGAGTTCCTTCGGAGACTTCGTGGCTATATCGGATGTGTGTGACGTCATCACCGCCAAGATCATATCCCGGGAGGTTTCCGACGGGATCATCGCGCCGGGGTACTCCGCGGAGGCGCTTGAGGTGTTGAAGAAGAAGAAGGGTGGGAGCTACTGTGTTTTACAGGTTTGTACACAAAATTAGTATTGTTTATTTTATTCGGAGAACAAACAGTTTTACACACTTTATAAATAAACTTAAATAATAACTTATAACCATTTGTGTGTCCTCGCATATAAAAAGCTAAATGACTGCTTGCTTGTGGAGGAAAAATGGAGAACAGTTCTGTCTTGGTAACAAATACATAGTTATGAAGTAAACTAACGCAAGAGTTACTAACAATTTTCAAGACTTATAAAATTACCGATCATTGCCGATTATTATTGTAATCACTACATACACACACACACATATACGAAAATCCATAGAGTCACCGACATAGCTCACAGAATTAGTAGGCTGAAGTGGGCAGGTCATATAGCTCGCAGAACTGATAACCGCTAGGTAATAAAGGTTCTCGAGTGGCGGCCACGATGCAATACGTAACGGAGTGTTGGGAGACCATACACTCGACGATATCGTAGCGTTCGCAGGGAGTCGATGGATGGATGCGGTTGGCGTCGTATGGGGGAGGCCTATGTCCAGCTATGGACGTGTATGGGCTGATATGATGATGATGAATCACTACATAAAACAAAGTCGCTTCCCGCTGTCTGTCGGTCCCTATGTATGCTTAGATAGCTAGCTTTAGTACTACGCAACGGATTTTGATGCGGTTTTTTTCATATATAGAATGATTCAAGAGGAAGGTTTATGTATATGTACTTATAGCTCCTACTAATATCATAAATGTCAAAGTTTGTAAGGATAGATGGATGTATGGATATTTGTTACTCTTTCACGCAAATACTACCGATTAGGCTGAAATTTGGTATGGGTATAGTTTGGGACCTGGAATAACATATATGCAATTTTTTTCCCGATTAAACGCGGGCGAAGGCGGGCAGCAGCTAGTAAAATTATAAATGCGAAAGTTTGTGAAGTCATGCGGATATATGTTTCCCATAAGACAACCCCAATAATTCTGAATGGATGGCCTGATGATCACGATTTTTGAATCTTACACTTACGCGCTCGGCGTGGTTCTATTTCCACAGATTATCTTGTGCATTTTCAGCTATTTGTATCAAACTGTGGCATATGTCTATCGAAAACCGTAGACGAAGTCGCTACGGCCGATTTCAAACTCGAGCTCCAGGTGTAATTTGCTGGAACCTGGCGTAACATTACCTAATCTGTGACATGGCTAACAGCACCATCTATAAATAAACTATATCCTAACTATATCTCAGATGGACCCATCATATGAACCGGACCTAATTGAACAGAAGACGATCTACGGTCTAACATTAGAACAGAGGAGAAACGACGCTAAGATCACACCAGAGCTATTCAAGAACATCGTCACAGTCAATAAGAATCTAACTGCCAACGCTGTGAGGGACCTCATCGTGGCTACTATTGCACTCAAGTATACGCAGAGCAACTCTGTCTGCTACGCTAGGGATGGACAGGTATGTTTTTAGAAACTTCTTTATTCTATACATGTCCTCGCTGCAAGTTGCCTAATATAAAAAAAAAAAACTACAACTGAACCTTTCACAAAAACCCCCAAACGAATAGCTTTGCCATAATCACCACGCTTGGCAGACGGATTGATACAGCTAACTCGATGTTTTGTAGCTCTGCTTACTTTTTGGCTAGACTAGATGATGATGCTGTGTAAATTATCCAGCATTATTATGTAATTTATTTTATTTTATTCGGAGAACAAACAGTTTTACACACTTTATAAATAAACTTAAATAATAACTTATAACCATTTATGTGTCCTCGCATATAAAAAACTGCTTGCTTGTGAAGGAAAAATTTAAAAAGGGAATGAAATTTTATGGCTAGAGGATGCTGTGTGAATTATCCAAAATTATTATTTAATTTGATGGCCAGATGATGCTGTGTGATTTATCCAGCATTATTATTTAAATTATCCTTCCTGTGTACAGGTAATCGGTATAGGCGCCGGGCAACAATCCCGCATTCACTGCACGCGGCTGGCAGGCGGCAAGGCGGCGCTGTGGTGGCTGCGGCGGCACCCGCGCGTACTACAGATGTCCTTCCGAGCAGGCACCACGCGCGCCCAAGCTGCCAACGCAATAGACAACTACGTTAACGGAACTGTTGGTAAGTTCAATGAGAGTGGTCGCAAAGTTATATTACATTTTAAAATCAAAAATTCAAAACATTCAATGTTTTTTTATACTTTTACTCAGGCGACGTGAAACTTCAGACGAATTTTCACCACCCCTACTCTTGTAGTGTCTAGAGATGCGATTTAGGGATATCCTACGGGAGCGAGCATTAGCGCATCCTCCAGAATCGATCCTCCACCGAACTACGATCGAAAACCCGCATGGGCACCGTAGCATAACCCAAGTCAAGTGCTAAGTCGTAAATTGCTTCAAACACATCCATAAATCACCGGACCCATGGATGTAGTTTTTGCCAAAAATAAAACGAATGAAACTGTCAAACATAACCGAAGTTTAAAAAACTTGAATGAATTAATTAAAACTTCATTGTACTTAAATAAAAAAATCGTATATCTAAATAAATACAATACAGTACAAAAGGCGGCCATATCGCGCGATATATGAGAGCGATATCGTCCAGGTTAAAACGTCATACTTATCGGGCAGATAAAACCTTATCTGGCCCGTGAAGTAGCAGTTAAGTTTATTCCTCTGTTAGGGGCCTTATTCCAAAGTTAACTACCATCTGGCTATTGAAAACCCCAAAATATTGCTATTCATCGAATATAGGCTCGCATTCGGTTGTTTATCTGACGATTGAAAAATCGGCCTTAAAGGGCATATCTGAGGAAACCTAACCTATGTCCAGCTGTGGACTATTAACCTTTCGAAACCCGCTGGCTCCTTGAAGAGCCATAGAAAAAAAACTTCTAATAACCGCCGGCTCTCTAGTATCTAAGAAAGGTATCCCAAACCCACTGGCTCCCTAAGGCGCCGCTTGTCACGAGGTAAGAAACGCGCGGGTTCTGAAAGGTTAAAACGATTACGTGTAACTTACGTTACACACCACCCAAGTTATTTTATAATCGGATCGTTTTCGACAAGCCGGCGACGACGGCATGTTTACGATCCGCAGACAAATAGACGAACGTAACGGTCCCATGCCATTCCCTTGCCGATAAATTATTAAGAGCTTTATCTACCCAAATATCATAAACCCTCTCTAATGCATTCAAAAACCATAGGTAATGACGAGCATTACCAACCAACAGAAATAAACGGAACTGTAATGAACTCATAACCGAGTGAAAACCGTAGGTTATAATAGAGTTTAAATTTGGAACAGGTGTCAAATTTAAGTGAGTGTGCTATACTAGTATCTACATTCTAACTATAAATCGCACGACATTTTGATCTCGAGTGACACAAGAATAGTGACTTTGTTCGTTTGTCTATGATTTAAAAAAAATACAGATATTCGAGACGCAGCCATTTCGAGCTGTCCATAGACCAATTAGTATACTTCGTAAGTAGCTGGAGCTGTCATTTGTTCGTTAGCTTTTTATTTCCAGTTACGAGTAGACAAATTTTCTGATAAGTTGAATAAGTTCTTTATTTCTGTCGAAAATGAGTGATAGTGACTCAGAATAAATAATTTGCTTCTGTAATGTGTTCAATTTATTTTTTATTGCATTACACTGGTAACAATGCTGGTCATTTCCCTATGGTTCCTGAACCCATCATAGAGCCCTTATGATATTTGGGTAGATAGTGTATGCAACTGTACATAATTAGGCATTACAGCACTCGTGTGATGCTATTATGAAACTCGCCTTCGGCTCGTTTCTTAAATAAACCCACACTTGTGTTGTAATGCCCTCCATTATGCACAGTTGCATAAACTACTATTGTAGTAAAAACTGGTAAAAGCACAATAAAAGGCATCTTTGACTTTGACATTCAACAACAAACACCTCTTTCACAAAACTATTGAAAATAATCAGCTGGCTGAGAAACAATGAACAGATGTTTTGACTTTTTGTTACCCGTTTATCGTTTTAGGCGGGGAAAGATATTTTATTACCGTTTCTTTTATTATTACCCTTTGCACATGGTGATCCTACTTTCTCCAATTTACCGTAACACACGTACGTACACGTTTTAAGTAATAAATGATTTCGGAATCAGAATCAATAACTTTATTTCTTTATTAGGCTTATAAATTTAGACAAGTCCAATTTTATACTATAAACATAGTTATTATTATAAAATAAGGTGTTATTGATATTCTCTTCACTTCAATTTTTTGTCCACTAGTGGAAAAGAAACCACTTTTATATATTTATATGTATTTATTTTAGTATTTATATTTTTTATTGACAGTACTAACCATTAACCAGGCAATTATACTTATTAGAAGCACACTAGCATAGAAGGAACCCTATAAATCTAATCTTTATGAGTGAATTTCAAAGTTTATTATTCAGAAAATGTGTCGTATAAAAACTGTAAAACAGTAACTTAATGAACCGTTCGTTTCTCTGCAATATTAAGCTCAGAAATTATGAGTAAGTGGATTTATTAATCTGTCGTTGACCATACCTACTTATTACTGAGTACTCTCGTACCTACATTATCTTTAGGTATTTGTCCTGTTATGTATTTATGTTTCTTGGAGTGCAATAAATATATTTTTAACTTCTGTCCTTTCTTAAAGATAATAAGCGTTATGAATGTAAGCGGGTTAACTACGAACCTAGTTTGTGTTGGAAGAACACCAACGTTTCATCCCTTAACGAGGATGAAAGGTTGGTGGTGGTGGTTTTGTTATAAGTTCGTAGTTAACCCGCTTACATTCATAATGAATTTATCAAACTACGAAAGTTTTTATAGTAAAAAAGATAATAAGCGTGTAGGGCTGTGAAAGGTCTTTAAAAAAATATTTTGGTAGTCAAGATCCATATCTTGTTAGTAAAACCATTACAGAAAAAAAAACATAAAATTAGGGTTAGTAACAGCTCACACACACTAATTATAAAAGAAACATTAAATTACACCTATTACCCTACGCATAAACATACCTATCCATATAGGAGAGGAGAATCTATCAGCAAGAGTTCTCTAGATACTGTTCGTATGTACTATCCCGGACTCTGCTCATCAGGGAGGCGGTCTTTTTGCGGAGAATAGCTGTGAAGCCATCTACTTTTGTCCGTGCGTTTAATCTCCGAAACGGATGATTTGAGGATTATATTTCTGAGTGTTTTTAGCGATCATATACATCTACAGCATGTGCGAGTCCACTAACTGCATAAAGGCCTCCGTTGATAACTGCCTTAATGGCTCTTATCATTCAGAGTAATGCCAATGCGTAGGTCCCTGCGCGTTGGGCAGTTTGGGATGGGGATCGCTGTTCGGCGAGCTGATTTTGAAAGAAAAGAGGATTGACTTATATGTACGTGTAGATATAGGTAGGTACTTATATGTTATTATTTTTATACAGGCTCCGACCTCCCACTGAAGCAATGGAACGCGCTATTCGACGGCCCTGCGCCGGCGCAGCTGACGTCACAGGAGCGCGACGATTGGCTACAGACTATGGACAAGGTGGCCCTGGCTTCAGACGCATTCTTCCCATTCAGAGATAATATTGATAGGGCTGTGCAGGTAAATATGAATTGGTGACATACCTAGGTGACGTAAATATCATCTTAGGAGATAAAAGCTTCCGCCCGTGGCGTCGTTCACGTCTATCCCGGCAAAAAGTACTCAATGTTCTACCGTCAGATACAATCCGTCATCCATCAACTGTTTAAGCGTGAAAGGTTATAGGACAGACGTATTTTATATTTTACATATGAGTATTCTTTTGACGTATTTGTAACATTCGCATTTCTATTAGAGTGGATTTGCGTAAATTACTCCTTAGATTACATTAGTGAATTAAACCTTATTTATTGATTTTACTGCAAATGATAGATTAAGAAATTATATCAATAGATGACGAAAACTGTGATTTCACAAAGGATTAAAAAACGTTTTTGTTCACAGAGCGGAGTCGAATACATCGGCAGCCCGGCTGGTTCCAACAACGATAAGGAAGTCATTGACGCGTGCAACGAACATAAAATCACTCTAGCGCACACTAATCTGAGGCTTTTCCATCACTGAAGAAATATTCAGAACACACATTGTTTGAATACCTACAATATTAATGATTATATTTAGAGCTTCTAATCTGAAGGCATGTTCAGAACGATGCGGTATTCGCTACTCAGATACGGTAGGTATAAGGTAGGCTGAATTGCTATGCGGTAATCCGGCTCACTAAAATTCTCGGCGGGGAATTTACCGCTGATGGTCTGGGTAGCGAATACCGCGCGCGTGGGTCTGAGCAGGCAATAAAATAGGTATAAGTTAAAAGCGGCTAATATTGACTCAGAATATATTTTTGTGTTACTTTACTAGATTCTATAAAGTTACAGAGAGACTTCACTCACTAGCTCTTTTCGATTATACAGGCAAAAAAAAATGCAAAAAAGTCTGAAGTAGTTGGAAACACTCATCATCAGCTAAGAATACATTCCTGATTCCTGATAGATTAGAGATAAGTTTGTATGCAATTGGTTTATGTTTTATTATGTAGATCATTTCCATGATCACGGGCCATATAGTGACCCGGTCTTTTGGGAGGCATGCGTGGAGCAGAAGCCAACAGCACAGAGGCCCTTTATGAGAATTAATCTAAAGGCGAGAGCTACACATAGCGGATATCATCCTTGGTTGCACAATATGATACACCCTAAGATGATATCCGCCAGGTGTAGAGACTATTGCAAAGGAAAATGAAAATAACAAAATAGCCATGTTATTGTGGTGAATGGATGGACTGGGTAAATGGGCTATGGGGGAAACTATGGACGCCTGCCATAAACATACTCTCAATACTGGTTACAAGCGGCAGACGGTGGCTTGCCGAATGCTGGATGGGTTCCTCAAAATGTTGGCTTATGTAGATTATTATTAGCCTAAGTGTAATTTGTAATAATTCCAGTTTTTATAGATTGTTTGAAAGGAATCTCGGTAAGTGTTTTAGATTTTTATTTGTCTATTGCTTGATAATTATATTAGATACAGTATTTAAAATACGAAATTTTCTTGTTGTTAAACTATATTCAGGTAACTTTTTAAGAACTGTTAATTAATTTTTAATAAAAAATATTCATGTTTGTTTATATTATGTGCCTTTGTGCTATATCATAGCACTAATTAATTATGATACGTTGTATACCCATAAATAAATAGTTAAATAAAAATTACCTTCTCTTTTTATTACCTTCCATTGAATAGCAGGTACATTATCCAAACATCAAGTATGGGGTCACCCTAGACCTCAGCCAACCTAGGTCAAGCTCAACCTAGGTCTCCCTGGGACCGAATTCCAATAATGAATCGCTTCACCATAACAATAATGGTATCGTCCTCGTAGCGCCAGTCCCAGTCCAATACATTTTGGTATTCTGTGTGAGGGACGCGTTTCAAAAGTATCAAGGTTGAATCTAGCCGTCTAAATGTGTAAGTAGGTAGGTATTGTCTGCAACATTTTTGGCTGAGAAATGATGATTGTTAGGGTATAAGGTGAGGTATTAATCACAACCACACTAACAGACTATGTAGATTTATAAATGCAATAATTTGGCGTGTTTTAAAAAAAAACTATAAACCGACTTAAAATTCCTGAACCTACCTTTTGTTTACGCCCGTTACCGCGCCGTGGAAACTGTTATCTACTTCTTTAAAAGAGTGAAAGAATTTTCAAAACCGGCCCTTAATGGCGGCAATATTGCGACAACACACATCTTAAAAATTGAGAACCTCCTCTTAGAAGTCGGTTGAAAATTAATAGTTTAATTCACACTGACCACATTTTGCCGTCTAATTCAACCGCGTGGTCGGTAGGGACATTGCAACCACCAGCCACATCGCGCACTAGCCCCCCCGCCCCGCCGCCGCCGCCGGCCATATCGCAAATACTAGCGTCATGCGTCAACGCAACCACACTGTAGCGCTATTATTCACACATAACCACTGCATAAACACTTTTTGTCGCTGTGATGTGGTACGTTTGAATTGTCCACTAGTAATTTTCAGGCTTCGTTATATCCGACAAAGAGCCTTCAAACTCATTGACCTGCAGAAGGTTGCTTGAAGAGACAAAGTTCCAAAGTCTCGAACACCGCCGCAAAGTTGCTTATCTTTCGACCTTTTATAGGATACATTTCGGTGAATGCTCCCAGGAACTTCATGACCTGATCCCACCATCTCCATTCCACTCGAGCAAAAAATAGACAGATGGCACATTACCATACTTATTTGGTGGATGGATATGCCATCTACTCGTACTAAGCTGTTTTCCTCCGCCTTCATCATTCGCACCACTTAGGATTGGAACTCGCTACCAGCTTCTGTTTTTCCGGCCAATCAGAATCTATAACTTTATTTCTTTAAGCTTACAAAATAAGCACTTAGACAAGTAAAATTTTATACTATAAACAGTTATTATTATCAAATAAGAAATAAGGTGTTATTGATATTCTCTTCACTTAAATTTTTTGCCCACTAGTGGAAGACGTGTAAAAGAAACCACTAGCACATTTATAATATCACATATGTATCTAATACATGTTTATTTTGCCTATCTAAATCTAAATTTACCTAATGCAATTTAGATACATGTCAATATTTCTATAAAGCTAAACAGAACATTGAATTTCTTACATACTGCTGACAG
This sequence comes from Eupithecia insigniata, assembly GCA_947859395.1. Lineage (NCBI taxonomy): Eukaryota > Metazoa > Arthropoda > Insecta > Lepidoptera > Geometridae > Eupithecia > Eupithecia insigniata. The sequence continues at coordinate 3,788,597 of OX402003.1, forward strand.
TGCGGAACGGAGCGACACCTGGCCAAGCATTAACATCATTGATGTAATCATCTATGGAGTAAAAGGCCTTCCTGATAAGATTTTGTTTAATGTACTGTTTCAATTTACGAATAGGGAGTTCAGTTGCTTCAGATGGAAGCTTATTATAGAACCGCACGCAATTGTCCATAAATGATTTCCCTACCTTTCGTAATCTATATGCTGGGATGTGTAATTTGTTCTTGTTTCTGTATTTCTATTATGAACATCACACTTTTTCAAAAAGCTATCTCTATTTTTGTGCGTATATATAAGATTTTCATAGATGTATTGCGATATTACTGTCAAAATATTTATTTCTTTAAATAATTCCCTCAAAGAGTCGCGTGGCTTTAATTTATAAATTGCCGTAGCAATTACAATCTGGGTCTCTTTAAGACAAAAGTAAATAGGTGTCTTCTAGACCTTCGTGATACACCGTGTCGGCCACATCGTCACTTTCCATCAGGTGAGTTTGTGGTTAAACGAAGAAATATCAACTCTTAAATGAATATACCTATATGTACTTATATCAAAATGAACCCCTGGTCCGGCTATAAATTGAGAAGGGCTTTACCGATTTCATTCATCTTTTTTTCAAATGTTTTCTAATACTTCGTAGAAGGTTAATAAAAAAGAAAATTGCGCAGAAACTTAGAAAATTTAATAAAACTCAACGACTACCTTTATTATAAACTTTTTTAAGTAGGTAACCTTAGCCTAGAGATGGTTAAAAAATATCGATATATAAAAATATCGATATTTTTTCAGAAATTAATCGATATAATTAGTCGATATTTTTAAAAGCGGTATATCGATTTTCGATATATATTTCAGGGTATCAAAATTCATATCAAAATCGATATTCTTTGATTGTAGATAATTATCTATTTCCGGTTACCAATTATTATTATAGTAGGACAGCTTATTCATTGATATCGATAAATTAAATGTGAACAAGTGGCAACACATTCCTATAAATTTTGTGTTGGTAGCACTGATTGTCTATGTTTGACTGTATGTGTCAAAGATGTGGTCGATATGTTGGTCTTCGTTCCTTCTTGGCGTCAAAGATCCTACTAGCCTCAAGGAATTTATATACTAATAACGTAACTGGAAAGTTCACTCGACATTTTATGCAAAAAGAATTTTGAACCTTATCACAACTAGAAAAGGTTATTTTTTTAATTCAATTTAGATTTAAGGAAAAACGGTCTCGAGAGAGACTCACTTTTCAGTCGCTGTGTCCCTTACACACATCCGCTAGCATGATACACAGATGAAACTAAAAAGGGAAAATTGGGCACTAACTCTTTGAAAGTGGAAGGCTAGAACTAGGTTACACTAGGTTCACCCACCTCGGTCACGATCGCATCAGCGTTTGTGTTGCGCGTGCTTGCTACGACGTACTTTTGTAGATATTTTCAATATCTAACTTTATAATAATAAAGGTAGGTATGCTATTTAAAAAAAAAATTGTTTAAAAGGATACTTAAAAAGAATGATTAAAAGCAATAAAAAATAATCATGATTATTCCCTGTCTTGTCCTGTTTCATTCATAAATTATGGTCGTCCTTATAGAAAGAGACAAACTTCCTTAGTATTCAGTCTCTTTCAGACCGCGGTTTTTGTATCAGTGAGCCTTCCAGTTACGTTAGTATAAAAGATCCTTGACTAGCCTACGTTCCATAGCTTGGGGTTATTTTTATTGATCTATGGCCCGCTACACTCCGTTTTGCCTGCACAATGATGATGGCCAAAAATATCGATTTAACGAAATATCGATAATTTTTAGAATGCATATATCGATACTAATAATAAATATCGATACAATATATATCGATATATTTTTTTATTTGCCCATCCCTATAAGCAAGTGCGACCCCAACGATATCGTAGGGGTCGCAGGGATTCGATGGATGGAGGCGGCTCAGGACCGCTATTTGTGGCGGCGTCGCGTCGTACGGGGGAGGCCTATGTCCAGCGGTGCACGTGTATGGGCTGATGATGATGATGATAAGCAAGTTTGAAATTACTGTCAGTTTTTTGACAGTAAGACAGTTTGAAGTGAATGACAGGACAACCTCGTCGGGTCAGCTAGTATATTAATATCTAATACCCCGCACGTGAGTGAAACCGCGGCCAGAGGCTAGTCAATTTTAACCTTTTCTAAGGATAAGACCAAAGGATAAGACACTATAAACTATATTACCAAGTAATTTATTCTGTGCCATGTGACTTGTTTGCATGGCACAGAATAAATTACTGAGAGTGTGCGTGTGTGAACCGGCGGCGGCCGGCCGGGTTCGGGGATTTCTTGTGTGTGACTCACTGAAATCTACTGTTAGCTATTCTGTGCCGTATGTTCTTCCCCGAGGTTATCATGACGTCATCTTCTGCAATCAAAGTAAAATAGAGCTTCCACTTCAAGGTATTACCCATATCGTAGGGTAAACTAGCAAGGATGTTGTTTTGAAAACAAATCGCTTTGCCGATTATAATTAGTTAATAAATGCTAAATGGATGGCGTTTTGCGTGTCAAAAAATGGACCATGGAATAACAAAATTACTTCTCCATAAATCCAAGAGGATTGATGTTATCAAAGACTAGTTAAAGCCCGCGGCTTTGCACGCGTTGTTTCTATGGAAAAGTATAAAGATTATTTATATCCCATCTAAACTGATTTATGGGATAAAAAGTATCTTATGTTTTATTCGATGGCTAGAACTACCTGAATGCAAAATTTCAGCCCAATCCGTTCAGTCCTTTTTGCGTGAAGAGGTAACAAACATCTATCCATCTAAACATCCAAATCGCATTTATCTTCGCTGTGGTTGCAAGTTGGCCTTTATTGGAAACCGATAAATAAATTTACTAACAGATCAAAAAGAATCTTCCACGCTTTCACCGAATTCGCGCGGAAAAAGACTGATTTCAACCATAGATTAGATATAGTTAATTTTTTCTATAAGCGCCATCATTTCGCATATTATACGTTATTATAATTCAACAGCTTATTACCTATGACAATGATACACGGTGCAATGCAACATTTTCAAAGCCATTTTTGTGGCGCGGGACCGGACGGGTCGCGTTATTCTATTTCGCCGATTTTGAGGAATCAATGTTTGAAAATGAAGCTTAAAATAATCGACAGCGTAGACGGAGAATTTTCTGTGGACAACTTGTTCTCTAAGTTGGCAGCATTTGTTAACGTCTCTATTTTTGCGCCAATAGCCGATAGGAATACAATACAACCAATCGCTTACGGTTTTCTTTTTAAAAGAGAAGGATGTCATACTGAATTCTCTTTCAGTTGATTGTTTGACACTTGATCAGTGTTGCCAGAAGATTACATTACTTACATTTTTCGTAACTTTTGACCTCTCGCGTAACATTTGTCATTTTTAAATTTATGGCAATTTTTACGAACGCTTCCAAATGGAACTGGCCCGTCTAAAGGTAGTTACTCCATCCGAGTATTTTCACAATCAGAGATGGTTTTGAATGGAATGCGCCATGACAAAATGGAACGTATCTTGGGTGATGATGACTGATTGTGACTGTAGATAAAAACTTCAATATATTAAAACTTGATTTTGCTCGACCGTGTGCGCACAACTTTCCTACTTCGCGAGTTTGCACCGTTCACGGCGCGCGGCGGCTCGGCGGCATCGCGGCGGCGGCACGGCGCGGCGCGGCGGCGGTGCGGTGGCGGCCGCAGTGTGACCGTTTATGGCAGATTCCTGTCATTTTGGCAGATTTGGCTTCTAAGTTTTAGCTATGGCAGAATAAGGTGACGAATAATGAAGGCATATTTTTGGCATTTTTCTACGTCAAGTTTAGCAGTTTTGACAGAATTTTTGGTCAATATTAGCTTAAGATTCGCCTTTTCAGATGTTCACCCTGGTTCACGGTTTCGTGCTAAAAAAAGAAAATAAACATGGATGGCTCATGGCATGGCTCATCAATTTGCCTCCGACCACCGACCGCAGAACACGTTAAATAAAAAAACGTAACTTGTGCAGTAAAAATGGAACATTACAGGAAACGAAACGTAGCTAACTACTCAAGGGCCCTGGCAACTTTGCACTTGAATGACAGTGTCAGTGTGTGAGAATAATGTTGTTGTGATTTTGTGATTTCTCTGACCGGGAACGTGCGTTGCGATTTTTTTGCAAAATTAATATGTCCTGTTCTCTAATGTTATTTGTATTTTTATTTATGTAAAAAACTTTTTTTTACGTTTACTGGATAATAATGTTTATATACGTCTAAAGAACAAACTCTTGAGACAATGTCTTCGTCTAGTGCAAGTGAACGTGAAACCAGCGAAGGCTCGAGCTCTCCCATTTCCTATACATTGAGAGACTCTCCATATAGTTCTCCTTCGCAGCAGGTGCCTCAACTAACCAGTAATTTAACGGAACTTAGATGCACAGACAGAAGTTTTCCCTTCATCAACAATGGTGAGTTTTCATCGAGAAAGTTTAGACGTGGTTAAGACTTCGTTCGTCGAAGTTTTCAATGGACCTTGATAATATTGATTGAACTTGGTAGGTACCAGTTTGTAAAGTTACTTCCATCCAGCCCACACAGTGACATATTTTTTTCTGATATTAAATTATCAAGTTTCCATCTTACATTGTGCAGTGTTCTTATCAAAAATTCGCAGAATTGATAACAAAACCACATGTATTTAGCCCCACTTTAGGGATAATACAGACTTCAATAGATTATATGCTTGATTTACTGACTTAAAATTTTACTCTGATACTAAGGTGACAGACAGAATTGAACTTGTTAGAAAAGTTCATAAGTTGTCTGTGGAGTTAAAGTTTGTTTTCTGGTCAAATTTAAATTTAAAAACTTAACAGTTCAAAAAACAGTACAGCTGATAGTTGAACGTCTTTTTATAAATACTTGTATGTATTTCTTATTGTATTTTATCAACTTATATAATTTAAATTTGCTGATGTGTCCAAGAGTCCTGCAAGGTTTAAACAAAATAAAGCACTGTGACTTTGATATTCTTTCTAAATAAAGAAAATTATGTTTGGCAGGGAGTCAACCGCAGCTATGCCTAATAGAGCAGGCTCAAAATCACTTCAGGTTCCGCTATGTCAGCGAGATGGTGGGAACTCATGGTTGTTTACTTGGTGCAACTAGTGGCAAAACCAAAACACATCCAACTGTTGAGGTTAGTAATAATATATTTATTATTCATTTATTTATCCACGCAAGTTTAAAGAATATCCCATAGGTACTTAAGCATTAAGGAGCTTAACAAAAGTTTCAGAGTATTTATTAGTTGCAATTACATTATTCATTACTGAGAAAAGCAAATAATGCTGGAAAATTCACAAAAGATCATTTGAAAGAAAGAAAGAAAATATGTTTATTGATTCACTATGAAGTATAGCTTGCAACTATTACATACAAAATTAAAATTATTATAGTTCTAAAATAGCATCTTACTCGTACATTTAGCATTTTAGCCCCAAGTTAAGTAGAGCTTTTGTTTTGGGTATAACAGATATATTTTAATACAAGCCGACTTTTTACTGCATTTGCCTATAATAATATGGTTGTGCAGATTAAGGTCCTTTCAGAAAATACAATGTATGAAACTTTGTATAAAGTTAAGACAAACCACACCAGTTCTTAAGTATCAGTATTCATTTATAATATTATTCATGGTTCCCTCAGTTGTTAAACTACAGTGGGCCCGCCCTCATACGCTGCCGACTGGCACAATGTGACTCTGATGAGGAGCATCCTCACAGGCTCCTGGAGGATGACCAGGACCGAGATGTCACTTTCCATGTACCTCAGCATAACAGCTACAGAGTTAGGTATGTATTTATCTATGTTGCCGGATCCAGATACCAGAGTCACCCCATTTGTGGAATAGTTAGGCCTATTGCAAAACGGCGCAATTTAATTGATTGCCTGTGCCGATTGTTGAAAGACTAACTTTATGGGTAATTGTCGCTTAGCCATCTCGTCAAATTAAATTAATTAGGTATGTACTTACAAAAAGTCAGCATTCATTCGGTAATCGGCCTAGCCATTTTACAAACGAGATGATTCTACGATCCGGCGGCAATATCTACATTAATCCATACTATTTAGTAGTATAAAAGTAAAAGTAGTTCTGTGTCTCATATCTGTCTATAACGTTTAACACAGATACTACTGAATCTTAATAAAAAGCAGGGAGGTAAACAATCTCCATGGTAAGGATATAGGCTACATTCTATTCAGAAAAAGCGTTTGCAAAGCCGCGAGCAGTAGCTAGTATTCTTTAAGTTGTTAAGGTAGTGTGTATTTTTTGTATTATTGAAGTTAGTAGGGTTTATTTTTTTAAGGTAAAATTTGTTACTTTGTATAATAAATAGTATTATACAAAGTAACAAAATTTTACCAAATTGTTTTTTGTATATTGGGGGTTAATCTCCAAAACTACTGGACCAATTCCGAAAATTCTATTTTGATTATGTATTACTCAATAGTGACATAAGCTACGTGTTCTGGGTACCACGTCAGCGAAGCCGGGAGCGGAAGCTAGTATGAGATAAGAAGTAAGCTAAAAATAGCTCTGTTCTTTTCCCTTTCAGTGTATCAGAAAGGGATAGCATGTTTTTACAGTTAACGACGCACCGTCGTCATTCATTCGCTATGTTATAATAATGTTAGTTAGGTGGATCGAGCACATACCTTTATTTAGTACTTAGAACAGTCAACGAGAAAAGACGTTAAACAGAGTCAATCATTTAAAAAACAGATGCTTAAAGGTACGCGTCAACTAGATCGGTATCGAAGCGTACGGAGCGTAAGGAATTGTTGCTTTGTATTGATTCCTATCATAATGAATAAGGGCAGCGAGAGATAGAGTAAAGTGGAAGCGGTTAGATAAGGGAAGCCTTTGCTAAAAGAGGGCAAACAGGCGAATTATCGATACTGTAACAATAGTATAAGCAATATGATGTACATAAGTCTGATGTATGATCCTGTTGGGTTTAGAGAATGTTAAATAGTAAAACCTAGAATAAGTTTTTTATAAATAAATAAATAAAAATAGGTAGAAATAAAAATACAGCAACAAAATGTAAATATTTATCTGAATTTAGTGGAAGAGTGCTCGCTAATTAATTTAAAAAATGTAAATCCTGTATTGGCCATAGGATCTATAAATAAGTTTGTCAATCTTAGTTTCTAAGGGCTGTGGATTTTGTATACTAAATAAATAAATAAAATAAATAATTGCAATTGCTCAAATTTGCTATGATCCCAAACTAAAACTAATTTCGAATCGTCTATTGACATTGAGATTTAATAGTAAAATCAACAAATTGTCTACATTCTCATAACTACATCTGTTATTTGTCTGGTTTTTTTTTTACTTATCAGTTTGCAATTTACTTGCAGAAACTAGAAAATAGTTAAAGCATTTTTAATTACGCGCGTCATCTAACACCTCGAACTGTCGAATCGAACGATTATTTAAAAAAAAAAATACAATACACAGCCATTTTTTGTCATGCCTGTACTACACAGCTATGGGTGGCCAAAGCACAACATATGATAACATTTAAAAAAAAAAAAACATATTTCGTTTTATATTATACTAGCTGACCCGGCAAACTTTGTTTTCCCTTGAACCCTTATCACTTAGGGGTATGGAAAATAGATAGTAGCCGATTCTCAGACCTACTGAATACGCATATAAAATTTGGTAAAAATCGGTAAAGCCGTTTCGGAGGAGTACGGTAACTAACATTGTGACATGGAAATTTTATATATAAAATTATATATTAAAGAATACAAGTGAACTCTGATTGTATTTTTGCAGAAATAGGAACCACTATGCAATTGTCTAATTAATGATAATTTATTAACACTACATCCATACACAGTACAGTCTACCTACCTACAATGGAGACAAAGGCAAAGGAACTTGGGTAGGATTTTCCTTAAACTAATTTCAATGGTAGGTGTATGTACTTACATACCTCAGCATTTGCATCACCTATTAAGTGGTTGGGTTTATTGATGCAATACTAATTGATCAGTTTCTATCTCATCATCATCAGCCCGTACACGTCCACGGCTGAACATAGGCCTCCCCCAAACGACGCCACGAATAGCGGTCCTGAGCCGCCTCCATCCAACGACTCACTGCGACCGCTACGATGTCGTCAGTCCATCGAGTGGGAGGTCTTCCCACACTCCGTTTCGCATTGCATCGCGGTCGCCACTCGAGAACCTTTACTCCCCAACGGTTATCGGTTCTACGAGCTGTATGGCATGCCCATCGCCACTTCAGCCTGCTGATTCTGAGAGCTATGTCGGTAACTTTGGTTCTTCTACGAATTTCCGTATTCCGGACCCTATCGCGTAGAGAAACTCCGAGCATAGCTCTCTCCATAGCTCGCTGGGTGACTTTGAGCTTATGCACAAGGCCTATAGTGAGCGATCACGTCTCGGATCCGTAAGTCATCACTGGTAACACACATTGGTTAAAGACTTTCGTCTTGAGGCTCTGCGGTATCTGTGACGAGAAGATATTGCGAAGTTTCCCGAACGCTGCCCATCCGAGTATTGATTTGATTGAAAAGTATCTTACCTACTATAATCGATTGTAGGTTAATAAGGGTCGTCCATATATCACGTGAGGCTCGTAAGGGGGTGGAAGTTCGACAAAAATCACGAAATATCACAAGGAGAGATATCACGTGTATTTATTTTGTCGTTGAACTCGTGATTTCTAATCAACTGTTAGTCTTAAACCTCATAGATTATTAGCTACTTATATGCACCATCAATACAAGAAATAGACGCTTGGATGACATTTAATAAAATATGATTTTAGCGGGACAGAATGCTGTCATCTTCAATACCATTATTTATTTATCTACACGACTTATATAGTTTTTGCAATAAATTAATAAAAACTACTGTAGTTCAGTGAGTTGGAATCGCATACCGAGAGTTCCGTAATTTCTTGCCAAATTTCATGATTCTGAGTATTTGTTGTTAATTTCAACTCGATAGCTCCACGCGTTCCTGAGAAAAGAGGGTTGATAGACGGACAGAAGCACAACAAAGTGATCCCAAGTGATATAAGAGTTCCATTGGACGGAACCCTAAAAACAAAAAAAAATAATGAATACTCAAACATTTCCTGCCTAACGTGTACACTTAGTGCTCATTTACACGAGTGGCAAAGTGCCAACGGCAGAGGTAACGGTAGCCGTTGACGGCAGCTGCCGACGCGCGGACGGCAGCCATCGACAGTTGATGGCAGCCGTCGACTATCGACAGCAGCCGTCCACGCGTCGACGGCTACAGTTACTCATCGGTTAAAAAATATCCTACAGAGTGCACGGTGCCTCTATCCACCCGGCTAAACATCTCATTGTTAGCCATGCGAAGATGCTTAGCCCGGCATTCTTGAGATTAATATATCTTATTACAAAGTCAATAAAGCTTTGTATAGTTTATGTACCATAGCACGGTAACCTAAACGGTCTGCCTATGCCGTTGTCGAGAACTGTTTGTTTAATCAAAGATTAAAAACGTTTGGTTACAATAACTGATTTAAATTATTTAAAGCATTTTGCTTTTGATATTTTTCGTGACGGGAAAACGTGCCGTGCCGTGCGTGCGACGACGATCCTACTAATATTATAAATGTGAAAGTTTGTATGGATGGATGTATGGATATTTGTTACTCTTTCACGCAAGAACTACTGAACCGATTAGGCTGAAATTTGGTATGGGTATAGTTTGGGATCTGGAATAACATATATGCTATTTTTTATCCCGATAAAACGCAGGTAAAGGCGCGAGCAGCAGCTAGTTAATAATAAAAGTGCCCTGTCGTGCCTGTGTATCTTACTAATATTATAAACTAGGTGCTGCCCGCGCCTCCGGCTCGCGTTTTATCGGGATAAAAAATAGCCTAAGTATATGGCCTTCGATAGAAATGGGAGATTTTAGCGTAATCGCGCTGCTATTTATGGCGTTGCATGGGGGAGGCCCATGGTAATTGAAAACAAGGTATGCTCTTCCGGGAGTGTCGCCAGGTGACGTCACTGTCCAGTTGCCACTTTATTTCAACAAAATGTAGAAGTTGGGCAACAAATGTGATAATAGTCTCAGGAAATCATAAGATGATGATGATGGGGGAGGCGGATGTCCAGCAGTGGACTTTTGTGGGCTGATAATGATGATGATTTATATACCAATTTAAGTGAATAAGACGCTTTTAATAAAGTTTCTATATTATTTCACAGTTTTGCCGGAATGGGTATTATACACACGGCCAAGAAAGACGTGGCGAGCTTACTGATGAAGAAATATACCGAAAGATTAAAAGGTCAATCTTATAATTATAACACAAAAGAGGTAAGCGTTTAAATCTTCAAGTAAAACTAACTTTAACTACCTATATATTCCAGTCGAGTTCGATGTATAATGTTTATAAACAAATCAAGGCGAATGACCTAAACTTCACATGCGGTTTATTTACTGAAGTAAGTACCTACAATCGACAAGGAATTCAAGTTGCATATAAAATGCACGGTAACAAAGAGAATTTTAGGTTATGTATGCACAGTTTGCTTACAAACATTTCACATTACTAAGTAATTGCTTCTGCTAGAGGTTTCACATGATATTCTTCAGAATAATATGACCTGGTTTTTATTAAGCTTTTTCCTAGCTTCCTTTTTAACCGACTTCAAAAAAGGAGGAGTTTCTCAATTCGAGGGTATGTTTTTTGTATGTATGTTACGCGATATTTCTGCCAATTATAGACCGATTTGTAAATTCTTTCACTATTGTGTAGAAAATTATCCCGAGGTGGTCCCATAACCAGAACCACAACCTTTCCAGGGGATTCGTTTTTATCCCGCAAAACTTAAAAAACAGTGTAAAAGTAAGGCATTCGATGTCGATTATTATCATTATTCAGGAATTGGAAGTCGCTATATGGATTTTTAAAACACGCCAAATTATTAAAAGAAATATACGGTTGACGACAATTTGACGATGTATCTATTGACGGTCTAAAAGCATCGAATAACAATCATGTGATTGGATCGATTGATTGGTTCTGGGTATCGGACTTCTAAAAGAAATCTATTCACTCTTGACTTGAAGAGACCCATGTTGTAGTTAAGGAAAACAGAAGCCAGCGACCTACCTACTAACCTTTCAAAATGGTCAAAAAACTCAATTTAACTATATTTAATATTAAAACTTATTGTATGTAATTAGTATAATTGGTCTAAGGTCGTTCTAATTATATGTCAATAAATAAAATAAATAAAAAAATAAATAAACAAATAAATGGTGTTAAACAAACTTTTTCAGTAATTAAATTAAATCATCCATGATACTCAACTCCAACTAACTGCAAACTCTTCCCGTGAGTGTGATAAGAGGCGATTAAGGAATATCCACCAAAAGGCGGGCAGCAGCGCCCCCTGCAGAATAATCTACCACCGAACTGCTAGTCCCAACCTGCATGCCCAGCCTAGGGATTTTGGGTATTACCCCCCATATGATAAAAGCCAATACTGCTTATCAGTGGGAGGCGCTGCGTCCTGAAGTGGACCAATATAAGAGTTGAAGATGCGTTATAGGCCCCGTACGGCTTGGGATTAAACTTTCTGCTTCGTCTTTGTCATCGTAAAGTTTTTAACGGTTATTTAAACTTCTAAAACAAATATAAAATGTCGACCGATGTGGCGCGGCGGAAGAAAGTCCGCCTGCGACGCAGGAGGTTGCGGGTTCGATTCCCGCCTTGGGCAAAATGTTTGTACGATCTGCAAATATTTGTCTCGGGTGTAAATAATAAATATCTATCTATGTAATAATATATTAGTCATCCAATACCCATAACACAAGCTTTGCTTAGCGTTTAGATAATGCTGCGTCTAGCCCCAAGCTGTCCAGCATTTATTATTTAAAAGCTGTCCAACAGAAGAAATTATTGAACACAAAAAAATAATCGTCTCTAACACAAGTTCAATGCCCGTTCATGTTTAATCTTATGCAATACAATGTTAGTTAACATGAATAAAGGATGTTTATTGTAGGCAAGCTAAATCACTCATTGTTCTCGTATCGAGTAACCTCATCTTTACAACAGTAAATAACTGTTATATAAAAAATACTAAAAGACTTGGGCACGTAACAACCCAAATAGGCAAATACGCAGGCTGAAATGAATATGGACATTATGGACCGGCCATACTAGATGCGCGAGAAGGAAATGGTCTTACGAGACAACTGTCTGGCAGTACGCGAGGGGAAACGCAGTAGAGGCAGACCCATCAAGTGTTGGGAATACGATTTGCGAAAGGGATGCCATTGGGCCTAAACCGCGTGCAATGGCATACAATGGAGGAGGTCTATGTCAAAGGACAACCTGACTTTCCTACAACTATTATCAAAATGGCATACAATGGAGGAGGTCTATGTCAAAGGACAACCTGACTTTCCTACAACTGTTATCAAAAATCAGTATTATATGGCTGCGTTCCGTATATAAATAAAATCGATTTGAGCGCTCACAAAGTGGTCCATTTATCTGTTAGCGTGTCTACAGTTGATAGCGAAACGTCGTAGATGACGTCATAACCAGCGCATCTTTGCGCTCACAACGCCCATGTTACCGAGGATGGTCGCTGTGAACGATCTGTCAAATTGACATAATTTTTGAAATACATTGCTTTTCATTCGCGAAAAGCAAGCGGGGGTGGCTCCCTATAATAAAAAATAAGTTGAAGTTGAGATAAATAACACAAAAATCGACGACCGAACAAAAATTTTCATAATCACCGTAAAACTATTGAGGTTATGTTTACATTGTTTACGTCAGCGATGTGAGCGCGTTCAAAGCCGTTCTGATTAACATAGTCCGATATCTGTCGTTAGTGCGCTAAAAGAAATCGGACCGACTTTGAGCGCTTTTAGCGCTGATTGATAGTCTTATGAACGATAAACGGAACGCAGCCAGTATAAAACAAAGTAGCTTCCCGATGCCTGTCCCTATGTATCCTTAGATCTTTAAAACTACGCAACGGATTTTGATGCGGTTTTTTTAATAGATAGAGTGATTCAAGAGGAAGTTTTATCAGCATTGCACCCGTGCGAATACCCGTGCACCCGCACGGGTATTCGCACTAGTTATAAATATTAAAAATAAAAAAACAATCTGTTGTGTAGACAAAGGTCATGCTGCCATGACCTTTGTCTACACAAAAGATTGTTGTTTAAGCTGAACGGATTATTTCCTTTGTGTCTGCGGCTGGTGAATAACGTGGTACGGCACCAACGAACCAATATATTTAATAACGTGTTATCGGTTGTTATTTCCCACATATAATATGGCGGTTGAAAAACGATGAACCGACTTGAAATTCCCTTACTTTTATACAGTTTTAAAATTTTGTGGGATAAATACTAATCCCTTGGGGATTTATGGAACCCCTTCGGGATCATTTTCTATAAAAGGAATTTCAAAATAGAAATTTCAAGAAAGAATTTTCAAAATCGGTCCATAATTGGCGGAGATATCTCGTAACATACATACAAAAAAACATACAGACGAATTGATAACCTCCTCTTTTTGAAGTCGGTTAAAAACAGGATAATAGTGAACACTATACATACTTTATTATACTAATAAGTATAATAAAACAATATGTGTTAGGCAACTTTTGTTTTATTTATGTTATAAGAAGCTGTTCCCCGCGGTTTCAACCGCCTTAAATTCGAACAAAAAGTAGCCTATGTTACTCTCCATCCTTTCAACTAAATCTATGCCAAAAATCATGTCGATTGGTTGCTTAGTTAGGGCGCGAAGGAAGGACAAACAAAGAAACCAACAAATACACTTTCGCATTTATAATATTATAGTTAGGATACGTGAGTGTATGTACGTATATAGGTCAAGCAAGCAAGACACAGATTCGATATTTTTAACTGACTTCGAAAAAAGGAGGAGGTTCTATGTTCGGTTGTATGTATGTTTTTATTTTGTAGGCTCGTCGATTTCTCCGTTTTATGGACCGATTTTGAAAATTCTTTCGATTTTGTATTGAGATTAATCCCAAGGTGATCTCATGAAAATTTTATTTTCGTGATTATTATTCGTTCTACAGTTCGTCTTACTTATAGATAAAGTAAAATTAAAAATAAGGCCAAAGGAGTAAATTCAGCTTTTGCTACATGCAATAAATTAATATGCATACACAAATGTTTGAGCGTGTAGCCGGGCTATTAGGGCTTCAGTCAATTGAGTTGTTGGTATTCTACCTTATTCTGCGTTCTTTCGTGGCTTGCATACCCAAAGCCGTGGGGCTGCGGCGTACGAATATCGACCCCTCCAACTCAACCCGTGGATGCCGACTAAGGGAACCTACCAGAGGAAGGGCAGCAGGTTCCTTCTGACTATTTTTCAACACCAACACTGCGATCACCAATCCGCCTGCCAAACGTGGTGATTATGGCAAATCCCCCCCCCCCCCCAAATTTGTGTGAGACCATCCACTCGATGGACCGACGACATCGTAGCGGTCGCAGGGAGTCGATAGATGGAGGCGGCTCAGGACCGGTATTTGTGGTGTCGTACGGGGGAGGCCAGTGGACATGTATGGGCTGATGATGATGATGATGATACCCAAGTTTACCCATTATTATTTTACTAGGAGTACGATTGATAAGACGATGAATGAAGACCGTTAACAGCTCGATTTAAACCTCCATTAGATTCCACATGGCACGTACAGTTTTACGAGCGTTAGTTATTATTTTTTTAATGTCCAATTCTACGTATCGATAAAAATACATACCCAATGACATTTGGCTAATGATATCAAGTTCCTAAGTAAGCTTATCATAATAGATAAAAAAGTCATCATTTAACTATAAGTATGTCTAATGATTGTTTATTTAACTTTTTATGGGAAAATACTCAAGCATCAATACATTAGATTGTTAACATTTTCATTGCCAACGACGCACGTAGTTCTGCGAGTCCTACTAGCTGCAGACCGCCCCTGCGGATCGCGCCGCAGAGACTGGGCAGTGAATGCGTTAATAAGTACTTACAGCTCGTTCCAGATTAACAAACGAAGTGTAAATTAAAAATGCGAGCATATTTAGTGAAGTGAACAGAACAAAGTAAAAAAAAATGTGAACACTCAAACATACAAACAAACAAAATCTCACCCTAAACGCATATTAACGTCTCCGCTCTATCGCGGGTAGAAACAGCTTTCAACGTTGAGAAAACAAAAACTATGTACATACCTACGGATTTGGTTTTAAGCAATATGATGTGAAACTATAAGTGAGTGGTGAACACAGGGTGAACAGATAAAAATAGAAACCTACAGTCAGTAAATTATTCCTACGTCATCTCATCAACACACGTCCACTGTACAACGTGCCTCCCCCAAATAAGAGGGGGGGTATAATCATCACGCTGGGCAGGGGGATAGGTGATCCCTGTGGTGTTAGGATTACATCGAAAGATGCCCTTCGGTAGGTTATTTGACTCTTACGACGTCCACGTGTTAAGCCAAAACATACTAAAGTGTAACTTAATATACAGTGTGTATTAAGTTACAGTGTTTTGCCAAAACAAGCCCGTGGAGCCCACGGGCTAAGTTGGAGGGGTCGAATATTACCCCGCGACGTCCGTCCCACGGCCAAATTATTCGTAAAACCAGCCTTCTTCATATAAACTAAAGTTAATTAAGAAATTAAAACTTTCACAGCAAGTTTCTATTTTCATTGGTACATGACTTTGACCCACAGTTGCATTAGCATTCAGGATATTGTGCGAATCATGGATATTCATATATTATACATATTATTTCTGAAGCTTTGTTGTTTTGTTTACATTGGCACATACGATTTCAGTTCCTTAGCGCTTGCTAAGTTTACTACTTGATCGGCTACAAAACTATTGTTTCGACGCGTAGTGTAGTATAGAACTACGCGTCGAAACAATGGAATTTGTCATAAAAAAAGTTTATCTTCTATTGTAAAATTAGCTCTCATTTGTATTTTAAAACATTTCTATAGAATTTAGCTACTTTTCTACTAAATAAACTTTATGTACCTATTGGAGTAAATGCTAGGCTTTAGGTTCACCGAAACAACATAAATTAGAATTTTAAAATCCAGTGAATGCAGTTCTACTTATTTTTAAAAATAAATTAATGTTTCTTTTGAGTAAAATATGCATATTGAATATTTCGGGTACTTGCCTCCCAGGTAACGTTCGTTTGTGCCACCCTGTATAGCACCAGGGTACAAGTGGTCCTTGAGTATGGTATTTTAATATGATGCTTACATTTTAGCTACGGACGGAATGCGAGACTATGGCGAAGAAAATAAACCTTAACATAGTGCGTTTAAGGTTCAGTGCACACGACGTTGAAACGGGCAAGGAAATCTGCGAGCCTGTATTCTCGGAACCTATTCATAATATGAGTGAGTATTAGTTCTATTATTTGACTAGCTTCTGCCCGCTACCTTGCACACGTTTTATCTGGATAAAACGTAGCATTGTTTATATCCATAGGTACTGCATTAGCTCTTGAAAAGGGAACAGTCAACAGAGTAAAATAATTACCTTCGCAGTTTCAGTACCTATGGAATAAGATGGAAATTCCAAAGAAAGGAAGGAGTTCCAAAGAAAGAAAGGATGTTTGTTTTAGGTATAAGCAACATAATATTGTAGTTCCCTAGCCGAGTCCATGTTTGGAACTGCTTTCTATCATACATAAGACCAAGAAACAACATGGTAACAATAAAAAAGGGTTTGAGAGTTTGGACGGAATTTGATTTCGCCCTTTCTTTAAAAAATCGGATAAAACTTAAAATTATTGGCAATAATGTCCTTGCTAAACATGTTTTGTCGATTATCCTTACCTAAAATATAATCTGACTGTCTGAATAATTATGAACGAAGGAAGGAACTATGAAACGAAAGGAACGTCCGTCATGAACATAGCCACATTTAGAGCCTTAAATATGCTGTGGATTGAATACGTTATTCGCATTAGTTATTCGCGTGTACGAAGTTGTGTGATCTATCTATAAGCGCACAGTGTTATCTTTACGAGTGTGTTGTACGCTGGTATAGTACATAGCTTCCTATTTCAGGCCAGGATGTTGTTTGGTATGTATTTTATCTTAAACTGTACTTACGAAAAAAAAATTATTGATTTTATTCTCAGAACATAAAAAATTAGTAGGTTTTATCCAGTATTCGCCGTGCTCTGATTTATATGATTTTTTATACGTTTTATACGATAAAATATTTACTGTGCATGCGGCCTGCTTACATAAAAACTCTTGTTGTATTTTCGAGGGTATTTTTATTAATTTGCTAATAATTGTGCTAATAATACAGGTATTTTTCGACAATCTTGACGCATTCCAAAGATCGAAGTAGTAATACGTTTAAGACGGTGAGTGAAGGTAGACTAAAAACACGACAATAGTAAAAAATGTAGGTTATATTTTTAGTATAAACCTTGCAAAATTATATATTTTACGTTTAATTTTTCATACAACCCACACGTTAATGAAATGAGACAGAATGTCAAAACCACAGACATGATACTAGCTGCGCCGTCAAAACAATTAATATCGTACTGAAAGGACATTTTATTTTATCTTTTTGACCATACCTTGTGAAACTAAATTTTTACGTATAATTTTTCATACAACCCACACGTTAATGAAATGAGATAGAAAGTCAAAACCACAGACATGATACTAGCTGCACCGTCAAAACAATTAATATCGTACTGAAAGGACATTTTATTTTATCTTTTTGACCATACCTTGTGAAACTAAATGTTTTACGTTTAATTTTTCATACAACCCACACGTTAATGAAATGAGACAGAATGTCAAAACCACAGACATGATACTAGCTGCGCCGTCAAAGCAATTAATATCGTACTGAAAGGACATTTTATTTTATCTTTTTGACCATACTTTGTAAAAGTAAATGTTTTACGTTTAATTTTTCATACAACCCACACGTTAATGAAATGAGACAGAATGTCAAAACCACAGACATGATACTAGCTGCGCCGTCAAAGCAATTAATATCGTACTGAAAGGACATTTTATTTTATCTTTTTGACCATACCTTGTGAAACTAAATGTTTTACGTTTAATTTTTCATACAACCCACACGTTAATGAAATGAGACAGAATGTCAAAACCACAGACATGATACTAGCTGCGCCGTCAAAGCAATTAATATCGTACTGAAAGGACATTTTATTTTATCTTTTTGACCATACTTTGTAAAAGTAAATGTTTTACGTTTAATTTTTCATACAACCCACACGTTAATGAAATGAAGAAGAACTATGTATGTCAAAACAAATAATGTCGTACAAAAAGGAAAATTGTATTTTATGTTTTTTGACCATAGTAAATATTCAAAGTAAATATTTTACGTAAAATTTTTCATACAACCCGCACGTTGATGAAATGAGACAGAACTATGTCAAAACAAATAATGTCGTACACAAATACTGTGGTTTCATCTGAATGCGCGCGAATTCGAATCAATGAGGGGTTTCCAATCCGAACTTAAAAAAAAGTGCTTGCCATAGACTAAGATAGATGGCGCTGTATGAAACTCTGTTTCAAAAATCAGCAAAAAAAATTGTAAAATGGCACCCGTTTCGTCCTTTATTTTATGACAATTGACTATTACTCTTGACTTTTGTGCAGCGTCATCTAGTGTCAAAATAAAAAGCGTGATTGTTTTTTTAAAGATTTTACTATTGTAAACCACGAAATAAAATAGTTAATAGCCAAGAAACACTAAAATACAATGGGCGGCCTTATCGCTTGGAAGCGATTTCTTCCAGGCAACCTTTTCATATTGTATGTCATATTTACAGAGAGTGCAGCGACGAATGACCTGAAGATATGCCGTATCAGCCAGTACAGCGGCCGGCCGAGAGGCGGCGAGGATGTCTTTATATTGGTCGAGAAAGTCAATAAAAGTAAGTAATCATCGTTATATCAGCCCATACACGTCTACTGCTGGACATAGGCCTCCCCATACGACGACGCCACGAATAGCGGTCCTGAGCTGCCTCCATCCACACTCCCTGCGACCACTACGATGTCGTCAGTCCATCGAATGGATGGTCTCCCAACAGTCCCAACACTCCGTTTCGCGTTGCATCGTGGCGCCACTCGAGAACCCTTAAGAAGTTTTAAGCCATGCGAGTACATAGAATCTATGTACTATGTATAATACTATGTTGAGAGACCATCTGAGGTGGTCTCTCAACACTCCTCCATTTCATCATCATCATTTAATCGACCCCTCAAACTCACATCAGACCGTAGATGTCGTAAGAGCTGAACAAGGGACCAACCAATGGAGAGGCAAAAGCTTTCTCCTGTTTAATTTGAACACCTCGGCAGGTCGGCAGACACAAGACCGCCTGAACACTATTTTTTGTAACAGGCTACAGGCTAAACGTGGCTAAACGTCACGGTTTAATAGCGCTCGGCGAAACTGGAGGGTGGTTCTGCGCAGGTGTAAAACGGTGTAAAAATCTAAAAACTACTTTTGCGCATTCAAACTCAACGCTATTAACCCTTTGACCGCCAAGCCAAAAACCCTTCCGTGTTCAATACGCCAAAGCACAAAGTGAACAAAAGATATTCAAAAACGGCGTTGGTGCTGAGTGCTGAGGGGTCCTCAGGTGATTTGTCATGTTTAAGTGACTATGGCGGTCAAAATGTTAAACCATGACGCGACGTGTAGTAGGCCTTTGTAGTAGGTTTTTTAAAGTTTTTACGTTACCCTTGTCTTAAGTGGACTCTGTTAATTTATTAGGGTTTTGTAAGCACTTCCAAAATTTAATCCAAAAGGCAAACATTGTTTTTTAGCATAAATATTAATACGAAATATATGTTAATAGTCTCATCATCATCAGCCCATACACGTCCACTGCTGGACATAGGCCTCCCCCGTACGACGCCACAAATAGCGGTCCTGAGCCGCCTCCATCCATCGACTCCCTTAATAGTTAATAGTCTATTGCATTGAAAATTATGTGTAGAGTTAGATTGAATTTAAGGTCGGTGTTGTTGTTGATTTAATTTATAGTACCTACAAAAGAAAAATCAACAGTAGATAGTTAGTAGCTTTCGTAGCCTTCTTGGTTATTCGTGTTTGTCCTACTTTCTATTGTCTATGGTTAAACTGCGTAGTTGAGTACAGACGTATACCATCACCATGAAAAACAAAAGTGGATAGTAATTTTTTTCTATATAAAAATCCTCAATCCATGTTTTACTAGAAATATCAACCCATAATCTCGTAAAGATGTAATATCAAACATGCTCATTAGCTAGTATAGTGTTACAGGCATTACGAGCTATAGGTAAATTCTTAAAAGCTGGCGCGATTGTTTTTTATGTTTTCATACGATTAACAAGGCTTACGACACAAATCTGTTGATGCTTGGAGGCATTGTACCTACTCCAGTTCTTTTCATCCGCAGTTGCGAAGTACGACTGCATAACTCTCCCTTAATTACGATAGGGCTGTTTTCGGACGAATTTTACTACTTACTAACTTTTTGAGAGTATATTTTTACATATAAATTTTACCATCCTAAAAATCGAAATCGTGTCAAGTAGATAAATATACAACTTCGTACGTTCAGTTTTCGTTAGATTAGAGTAAGTACCGATCAAACGAAACAACACGAAATTTTGTAATGAAAGTAGGCTTCCAGTATACGAAAAACAAAACGGGATCGCGCCAGGTTTCAGTAACTGACCTATAGGAACCTTCTTTGTGATTATTTATTTTTAAATTTTATTTTGTCGAAGAATGTCTGTGTTCTTGAATAAAAACTACGGGTTCGTTGATAGGTAGATTAGATAGGTACCCGTTTACATTCACTATAAAAGCATGCGAAAATTGAAAAAAAGTACTAATAATATTATAAAGTCAAATTTTCTGAGATGTATGGATGTTTGTTCCTCTTTCAAGCAAAACTACTGAACTGACTGGGCTGAAATTTGGTATGGAGTTTGGGACCTGGAATAATATAGGCTTTTTTTATCCCGATAAATTGCGGGCGAAGGCGCGGGCAGCAGCTAGTTTGTTATATTCCCAGAAAAAACACACTCCTGTGCATATTCATAATAAAACGTTCGAAATAGTTTGAAAGGAAAATTAACCTTGTTACAGAGAACATAATGGTGCGATTTGTAGAGCTCGATGATAATGGAGAAGTGGTTTGGAGTGATAATGGCGTTTTTCTTCCGAGCGATGTCCATCACCAATACGCTATTGTATTCAGGTAAGTCTTTCTTTGAATTTTGAAATGAAATGAAAAATGTTTATTTGGCACGACACAATTTAAGTATGTCTTAAATAAGAAACGCTAAGCTAGGAATTTACAATTAATATTTTAGAAAAACAAACAAACAGAAAAGTTACAAATTAAATGTAAAATACAACTAAGGCTATGTTTAAGGTACTAATAAGGAATATCTCTTTTCACACTTCTCACTAGCATTGGTACTTCCACTAGCTGCTTGGTAAACCACCGAGTGTCGAGCCAAAAAGGTGTCAACTCAGCATGTCGCTGCATTTTGTTTGTTTAGTATAGATTTCATTTAGGTACGAGAAGAGTTAGTTGTTAATTGGTAGCAATTCAGTTATTTTAGGAACCTTCTTTTTTTTCTTTTAAGTTGTAACTATACGGCATTTGACCATCATCACATCTGAGAAAGTAGTAAAGATAGGCATAAGGCTGGTTTTAGTGTCACGCTGATCATTGGCGCTGAGAGTTCGGCGCGTAGCTGGTCAGCGCCGACCGTCAGTGCGAGTTGTCGCGAAGTACAAACGCAAACAATGAGAACGGTGTTAATAAAATCATTGCTGCGTACAACATAAGAAAGAAAAACCGACTAGTTATGATTGCACCTCGCCGGAGCGTGCGCTCACCGTTACACTAAAACGCTCGCTGAAGATTGAGGCGCTTGGTCAGCGGTCGGCGCCGACGGCTCAGCGGCGCTGACGTGCGGCGCGTACGGCTGCGGACCGCTCAGCGCTGAAGCTCGTCAGCGCTGAGCGCTCCTATGAACGCAACATCCTATTGCTATCCTTTTTACAAAATGGCGCGCAATGGGCATTCTTAACTTGCAATGTATGTTTGTTCGGGTTGAATCTTGCAACTCAATTTTAAACCAGTTTTCCTCAACCGATTGAGCTGAAATTTGCCATGCATACATACATAAGTAAGTTCGGTGACAATGCAATGTCATGGTACCATCGAGCTCGTCTGATGATAAGAAACCGAAGGCGGTCATAGGAACTCCTAAACGACCATTAACCATGTCGAGTTTGGGTTCGTTGGATTTGTTTTCCCAAGCACCTAGATGATATAAAAGCTTGTATTTAAAAGTTTTTAAAATATTTAAAATTTATTTGTCATTTAGTTCTGTTGGTTCCTAATGATTTATCTTTTTTCAAGGACCCCGCCATACAGAGATCCACAGTCACCGGTCGACGTGAAAGTCTTCATAGAACTGGCCCGACCGTCCGATGGTCGAACCAGTGAGCGAAAACTTTTCACCTACAAAGCTGAGGAGGTCTACAAGCAAATCAAGAAGAGGAAGAACAACTCCTACTCTTCTTTGGATAGCTCTACAGGTAAAGTGTATAAATAAATAAATAATGCTGGACAATCCACACAGCATCATCTAGCCCCAAGCTTAGAAGAGCTTTTGTTATGGGTACTAGATGACTGATATACTTATTATAATATATTAAATACGTATTTTTATATGCTTAGGAAATACTCACATCCGAAACAAATATTTACAAATCGTGCAAACATTTGTCCCAAAGCGGGAATCGAACCCGCAACCTCTGCGTCACGTCAGGCGGACCTACGCCTTCTGCGCCACATCGGTCGTCAATCAGTCGAATAAGTTTCTTCTGGGAAAGTGTTCTCAATCTTAAACCTTATCTTCACTTTCTTAACGGTGGACAAACGGTACTCCATTTGATTTGACCATTACTAAGAATCATTGTCAATAAAAAATAAATATTGAAATCAAAAAACATAAATTTTGCATAATTTGAAGCGAAATTATAATTTATATTACGAAGTGAAAGTAATAATGTATTACAAGAAATACATGTACGTTAGCTGGTGGTTCATATCTGTACGTACAATATCAAACAATATATTTTGTGCCGTTACGGTGGCGTGCAATATATGGGTTAAATAATAATAATGTCTCTATATTATTCAATATTTAAGGCAAAGTTTTAATCGTTAAAATCAGTTAAGGAAATATATATAATGTAAGTTCAACCATTTATCGTAAAACATTGTACAAAGCCAACATTATTCTTAAGATTATTTTATTTGGCTCTGTTATTCTTTTCTGAAAGCTTTATTTGTTCTTTTTATTTTAGTTTTATTTATTCGTTTTATTTCAGTTGCTGACATGTTCCATTCCATAGCATTACGCTTGTTTAAAAAAGTGAAAACTAATATAAGATATTGTTCCAGGAGGTTCCATTACGAATGAGATACCTACTACAGTCTCATTCCAAAATGTGAGTAAATATCCTACTACCTTATGGTGGATCGTTTCGTGTTAGTGCAACATTCAATTTTTTTGTGGATTTAAAAAAACTTCTACAAGGAAACTAACAGAAAAGTAATCTTAGATAAATAATAGATTCAGGCGTTACTTTGCGGAAATCCATTGCACAATATTAGAATGAAGAAATATTTAGTAACAATTCCGCGTATAACCTTCTCTGATAGTATTCATCAAAGTAAGTTGTCTACTAGTTTCGTCTCTCCACGAGACATCTTCAGGACACCACAATACTCGACCTTGACATTGAGATTGGTAAGCACAGCAACACCGACAGAGTCCCGCCAGTGATGTTGCCTCTCCGAGCTCCGCGCGCCAAGTGACTTGGCGCTCCGCGCTCCGCGCGCCAAGTGACTTGGCGCGCGGAGCTCGGAGAGGCAACATCACTGGCGGGACTCTGTCGGTGTTGCTGTGCTTACCAATCTCAATGTCAAGGTCGAGTATTGTGGTGTCCTGAAGATGTCTCGTGGAGAGACGAAACTAGTAGACAACTTACTTTGATGAATACTATCAGAGAAGGTTATACGCGGAATTGTTACTAAATATTTCTTCATTCTAATATTGAGAAAAGTAATCTGCAAACCGTAAAATATTTTTTATGATCTCATCATAAAACCAACTTAGATTCTCTCGTATTTTCGAAGGATTTGATTTGGGAATATGTTGATTTTTAGCCCAAGATCACTTATTTTCCCAAATGCTCCAAAAATACCAGTGAGTATAATTTAGGTTTTCATGAGTTAATAGAACATGGCTTACGTTTTGCGGTAAATTACTTTTCCGCTAGTTGTCTTCCTTGTAGAACGCCGAACAATTTAAAACA
The DNA here is from genome assembly GCA_947859395.1 of Eupithecia insigniata. Classification (NCBI taxonomy): domain Eukaryota; kingdom Metazoa; phylum Arthropoda; class Insecta; order Lepidoptera; family Geometridae; genus Eupithecia; species Eupithecia insigniata. The sequence goes on from OX402003.1 coordinate 3,813,161, forward strand.
TAAAAAATCTAATCTCGTGCTGACACGTAACGAACAATCTTAATATATTTTTATTTCAATCATGATCGCTAAAAGATTTTTTTTATACTTCAGTCCAACGACACCGCTGATGACAATGGGACGGCTATGTTCACCGCAAAACCGGTAAGTGAAAACTATACTGAACGAAAGTGAAAACATTCAATTACTTTTTAAGAGCTACTAAATATAGGCAACAATAAAACTCGTTATGAATGTATGTATGTGGGTTAACTACGAACCTAATTTGTGTTTTTCCAACACAAACGAGGTTATTAAATGATATCTCAAAAATTTACGATTTCGGCGCGACTTGAACCCTCAACCTTCCCCTAAATACGGGATGCTAACCACTGCACCACGAATTCAACCATATGGCGAATCGAAAGTCTTTGTGACTTCCACCGGCTCTAGCGCCGTTAGCTCCACCTACAGGGGAAACATTGAATTTTATCCAATCCTGCTCAAATTCTAAAGTTACATTTACTAGATCGTTTGACGACAGGTGTAGCCGTTGCTCAACTGTAAGGTTTTTGTTATTATAGTGCGTAAGCCCTCGCACTAGGGGTAATCTGCTTAATCGGGATAATGATTCCAAAAATGTACGATTTCGGCGGGACTTGAACTCGCAACCTTCCCCCCACTTAATTTCTTTGAGATCACCTCGAGTGCGATGGCTTACGCACTATAATAATAACAAAAACCTTACAAACGAGGTAGGTATTCGTAGTTAACTACGAACCTAGTTTATGTTCTGATTGCAAACCTCTTTGTTGGAAGAACACAAACTAGGTTCGTAGATAACCCGCGTACACAACGAATTCAGTTGAGATATTTTTGTTCACTGGTCTAAAGTAAATCTCTTTAGAGGATGTTAGGTACTCGACAGCCTCAAAAAATTTATTTATCTTATGTTATGAAATCAAAAATACCATTATATTTCCATGTTTTGTTTACTTTAAGAATTGGACTAAATTATGTGCATGTGCATTTTACTAATAAAAAATAATCTATATATTCAGATCATTTTTACATGAAGGTTTATAGATACATACATAATATTTATTTCTGGTTTGTGTCCTTGTTTGTGTGTGGCGGTGAGGGTCCCGAGGCACCAGTCTCTTAAGAATCTGAGCAACTGGAGACTCAGTGTGTGGTTGTGTATCATGAGTGTGTAGGTTCTCCCGAGGCACCAGTCTCTTGAGAGTCTGGGCAACAGAAGAACCTGTGTGTGGTTGTGTCAATGCTGGTATGTGCGGTAAGAATGGACTTGGATTCTCCTGTGGAACCAGTCTCGTGTCAGCCTGGGTAACAGGAGAAATGTTGCGATTGGGGTATAGAATGCACTGAAGAAAAGGAGAGTGGAATGGAAGCACAATCTTATTTTAGGGTAACGCGGAGTTCATCGGTCTTCTCATATGTCAGAGAAAGGAGTCAAGTAGAGCATTTATTTTTGTATTTATGCAGTGGGAGTGGATATATGTAAAGGATTCTGTTTACTCGATTATACATATAAAAATGGGCTCATGAAATGATATTGTCGTCCTGCTGCGACTATCCTCCATGGTTCCCGCCTGCAGACAATGCCAGAGCGTCGCTTTGATTCTTGCAGGCAAGGATCATACTGAATCTCAGAGTGTTTGCGCAATAGCGTTGCTTGGACAAACAGTTGCCAAACGGTAAGCACTTCACTTAGTGCGTAGAGTTCATCTGTAAGAAATCGTCTAGGTTTGGAATTGAATGAATCACTTTCAGGATCGCTCTTTGAGCTCGTTCTACTCTTAACATTTGTGTTTTTATTGCTCCACCCCAAGCAGTGATACAATAGGATAGAATAGAACAGATTGTGCAAAAGCAAAGTATATTAGATTTTATAAAACATAATATATTTATGGTGCACAAGACAACTGGGACAGCTGGGAATAAGCGAAACAGTCTTAAGACATTTTGAGTCAGCAATATTCCTTAGACTATTGAAAATGAATATAAGCTTACGTACTCTTGTTATTGTGGAGTGAGTATGATGGTTCCATGAAAGAGAGTAGTCGAGGTGAACTCCGAGGTATTTAATGGATGTTGTACCTTCTAAAGACTGGCATTTACAAATATTCGTGTTAATAGTTATAAGAGAGTACGGAGACAGAAAGAGGGAGGCTGAGTAAGACTGGAAGGGGAAAAGTTACAAATTTTGTTTTGCTATATTCAAGGTTAGAAAGTTCTTGGAAAGTACTATTTTAATGCCACTTCAGCAGATTGTTTTGTTTCGCAAATGGAAATAAATATTTTTGAGATCTAGTTCGTTTGCTTAAACTTCCTTGTGCTTTTAGTTTATTATACAAACTGGATCCCCCGGCCATTGCGGGCTAGGCAACGCCCTTGGTACTTCAATCAACATACCCATTGTCAACACGCCTACGCTCAACGCTGGTTCTCCAATACACGCTATCCATTCACCAAACTACGATATCAATCAGCCACTGATTGCGATGACTTCGCCAGACGATATGATAAATTCTCCAGTTAATGCGATGATATCTCCAAAGGACATTATGATACATTCTCCAAATGTGATGACTTCGCAAATGATGCCGATGTGGAGCGGAGCTGAAGTTACTACCGGAACTGCGACATCTTCTATTCCTAACTTAAGGTAAGAACAAATCGTTTGCTTATCGTAAATTTTTAACAGCGCGATCGTCTTTTTATTTTTTACCGACTTTGAAATAAGGCTGTGCTCAGCTGAATGTATGTTTTTTATGTCTGTCCGTCGATTTCTCCGTCAATTATAGTCCGATTTTTAAAATACGTTCGCTATTGTATAGATAGGTATGATAGGTGGTGCTGGTGACATAACAATATTATTCCCGAGGAATTAGTATTTGTGCAGCAAAACTTAAAAACATTTTAGTTTTTTCAAAATACTTAAAGTATATCATATCCACGCGGACGAATCAAGGCTTCCAGTAGGTAAACGAATAAAAACAGGGCCACGCGCCAGCTTTTGAAAATTCATCCATATACAACTCATACTCGATGGACCGACGACATTGTAGCGGTCGCGGGGATTCGATGAATGAAGGTTGCTCAGGACTGCTATTCGTGGCATCGTTTTGGGGCGGACTATGTTCGGCAGTGGACGTGTACGGGTTGATGATGATAATGAACATACTCATACTTGAGAGGCCCCAATAAATCCTGGGTTTGGTTTTTCTTAGGCCCCTTAAAGTGTGTACTACCAGTCCAGTTATAGACTCATCCATTGACATAATGGACCTAAAACGGCCATCCTTTTTAACTCACTTCGATTGAAGGACCTCGAGTGCGACACTCCAATATTATAAGTGCTTTAATTGCTATTTTTCCAGCCCCAACGAATTTATTTGGCGACAGATGTGGTGCGGCGGGCGAAGGTGCGCCTGCGCCGCAGGAGGTTGCGGGTTCGATTCCCGCCTTGGGAGAAATGTTTGTACGGTCTACAAATATTTGTCTCGGGTGTTCTGGGTATTATCTATACTATATACATATGTATATGTATAATAAAAATATATATATCTATGTAATTTTTTTATAAGATGTACATAATAAATATTTCTATTTCTAATATATTGTATTAAGTATATCGGTCATCTAGATCCCATAACACAAGCTCTGCTTAGCTTGGGGCTAGATCATGCTGTGTGGATTGTCCAACATTATTTATTATTATTCCCTGTAAAAATATTGAAGGATTTGATGCTGGGCTACTGCACAGATTAGGTAATAAATAATATTATTTTATTTCGGACTATATGGACCCAGTTTTTGGTACTGTTACTTTGGCTAGGCCTTGCCTAGAAGTGATAACTATTAGCTATAAATTTGTTTTTAACTAACCGATTTGCTCTTACATAATTTTGAATGTATTTTAGTTTGCATTCTATGGAGTTCGAGAGAATTATAAATGAGAACGTTCCACCCGGGGAAGAACGGCCGTCCATCACGGGTATGTAATAGCTATTACCTACCTTGACACTACTTTTAGCTCTATCACAACGTGAGTTGCACTGCACGTCTAAAAGCGACACACTCATAGGGTACCACCGGGATAGATGCCTCAATTATTTAAAAGGGCCTTGTAGATTAAAAAATAATTAAAATGTTAATATAGATATAGTTTAATCTGTTATCTCACAATGCCTACTAATTGGTTATATTGACCCAACAATTACTGATTGTTCAGTAATTGAGTTTTTGCATACCCTATTTTTGGGGATAGATGCCTACCTATATGGATAGATATCCCGCTATGAAAATTCTAAGGAGGATAGATGCCATATAGAATAAAATAAGTAAAGTAAATATGTTATTTAGAATTAAGTAATTTCTCATGTAAGTGAATATTTTTCTTATGGGAGATTAAATATCTAAAACCTATAAGTAAATATTACAAATGTTTTATGTAATTCAATTAATTTGTATAAAAAATCAACACCTGAGATCATTCACAATCATAATGAAAAATTCGTAATTCTTTAAAATATTCAAACAATCAACATTCTTAAAATAATTATCATACTTACCTAATTGAGGTGGAGCTGGAAACAAATAGCAATAAACATAATGAGAGAACACAAAAAAAAAATTGTCTGGTCACAACGAATATGATCGCATGTAGGAGCGAGACGCGTCTGATCTACAGGAGGGCCTGCAGGGGAAAAGGTGTGAGGTGCTTATGTACCTTGATTCACCTATGCGTTTTATTTTGCGATTTAACGTTTTTTTTTTCGGAAACTAAGCACCTATCCCACCGCGGCGTCTATCCCGGGTTTACCCTAAATGCGAAAGGTTGGGCATCAGTCTGAAATTTGCAAAGATGTAGCTCTAGACCTATATTTATAACATAATTGTATTTATTTATTTCAAAGCTTATTTTTATTCGGAACGCGGGCGAAGCCACATGCTAGTTTGTGCATTATAAAGGCTTTTAAATTTAGTATTCAATTTTGTATTTATTTGACCTGGGTACATGTTCGTTATTATCGCTTTGTATTAATATTTGAATCACTTAAATCATAATTTATGATAAAACAATTTTTTTTTCAGAATACTTCAATATATTCAATAGCGAAATGGAAACAGAGGAGGTAACTAACAAAACAATTAAAGAAGAAGATACTGATACACAATATTAAATCACAAAATAAATTATAGAATAAGATATTAGTATAGAATACATATAATTAACTAGACCAAGATCTCTCTATAAAAAATAGTTAAAACATTTATGTAAGAAAACCAAAGAATCACATGGTGCCAGAATTTAATATAAGAAAATGTAGAATAAGCCTGCATTTAAATGAATGAAGCAATAACGAACTGAGTTTAGTATAAAATAAGTCATCACACCACCCCAAGAACATTAAATAAGTAGATCACAAAATACACCTATGGACGGACGGCTCGTACAGATAACACATGGGACATACACTAAAAAAATGGTACACATTCACATTACAGTTTCGAAATGCATTGTCATTTTACAATACAAATTGTACGTACGTCATTCTGTATTTGTTCTACAGCAAAACTCTTCTTTCGGAGACATTATCAGAGCTGGGCTAGTAGCAGATTCAGGACGAGTAAAGGTAAGTACATTCTACAAAATATAATATAATTTTATTCAAGACTAGCTGCTGCCCGCGCCTTCGCCCGCGTTTTATCGGGATAAAAAAAGCCTATATGTTATTCTAGGTCCCAAACTAGGTACATATTGTTATACATACCAAATTTAACCCAAAAAAAATCGAAATCAGTAATAATTACCGAATTTTTACGTTTCAATTAATTCACGTATATTCCAGAATTCAGTACCTATATTTGAAACCGGTGATATTGTAATTAGCTAATGAATAATATTATGGTTCTTGGAGTACCAAATTACATTAACATGACTGAAAATATACCTAAAATAATATGTGAAAAAAAATATTCATGAGTATAGTATTGTCGACGTGTCCAAGAGTTGTGACGTTTAAAGTAAATGAAGCAATTTGGTTTTTTGACTTCTTATTACACTTTCAGGTCGAACCATCTTCATCCAAAACATCTCCTGCTCACTCTGCAGACAAAAGTGCAATCGAAAATAAACCTAAATTCCAGAATGATGAGTGTTCAAATTATGAGGCTTTCTACACGCCGGAGGATGGACTTGAAGTCAAGAAGGTAACTAAATTATTTTATCATAAACACTACTTATTTACAAGCCATTTAGAGGTCACACGTCCAATGACAAAATAAGCATTCAAATATGGGTTTAAACTCGTCATCTTTAGATACATTTTACAGTGACAAAATGACTTACCGCAAGCTTCAAGCGAATGGCCCGCGAGCTGTCTGTCATCTGATGCCGTCAATATAAAATACATCTAAATGTTACGAATTAAAGCCCATATTTGAATGCACATTTTTTTGGCAGTGGTGCGGTTCAGGTCTACGACAACCCATAACCCTATAAGTTTTAACGGCGCTGGAGTCCGAAGGAAGTCCCAAAGACTTTTGACTCCTACGTAACTTGACTGCGTGGCAATGGTAGCGCATCCCGTACTGAGCGAGGGTTGTGGCTTCAGGCCTTTGTTTGCCCTCTGCCTCACTGCTGTTGTCTATCTAACCACTTTATTGTTTCTAGTTAGTGCAAGATCTCTGCCAAATAATAAGGAATAAGAAAGGCTACAAGAACCATGAAGTAAAGGCCAAACTTGCGCGCTTGTTCGAAATAAGACTTTCTAACGGGGATACGTAAGTACATATTATATTGCAATGTTTTAAGCTTTGAATCGTACATTTTGAAACTAGTGTTGTGATCAAAAAAAAACTAAAAACCGACTTCAAATTCCTTATTAACGTACTTACACTGTTTTTTTAAGTTTTGCTGGTCAAATAAAAATCCCTAGGGAATTAAGTATAATTTTTGGATCATCTCGGGATCATACTCCATACAAAAAACGAAATAATTTTCCAAATCGATCCATAATAGACGGAGAAATCGACGAATAGACATAAAAAAAAACAGTCGAACATAGACGTCCTGCTCTTTTGTTTTTTGTCGGTTAAAAACATACATATGTAGTACAGCCGATCATGGAACCTCCTAAATTTTTTGAAGTCGATTAAAATTAAATAAGTTATGATCTATTTGTCATTGTGCTGCAAATTATGTCGACATATCCTATTAACAAAGACTAAAATTCTCATGCTTGAAGTCGAGATAAAGTAATAAATTGTGAACAATATTTATTGAAGAAAGGATCTCAAAGCGGGTAGTTTTTATATTAGTTTTAAAAATCAACAACCAAAAAATTAATTTTAAGTACTGCGAGATTGTTTATCTTTTTTGCAGACAATGAAAAAATATAATATAGGTCCATTTTTATAGGTCATTCCATTCTTCGGTATGAGACTAAAGTCATATCATAATGGCGAAGTCTGATTCCTCTATTTATTTCAGAAATAAATCTTGCTGTCAACGGAGAAATTTGTGTATTGAGATTTTTTCAGCTTTATTAACAACTAATAAAGTTGATACCTTATCATAAATTGAACGGTGTAGTATGTTTATTATTTGTGGTGTTATTCTGTATGTAGCATAAGTTTTTATCTTTCTAGATTTATATTGAAAAGAAAACTATAAAAATTATGGTAGTTTGTCGAATTAATTATGGACGTAAGCGGGTTAACTACGAACCTAGAACACCAACGTTTCATCCCTTAATGGGTCTTCCACCCCGCCTTCCCTGCAACCAGCAGCGCCTGTGATTCGCGTACAGAGGGCTTTCGCCCGCAGTGTGCGCCGCGACGCTGAGCAAGCGCGACCCGAACCGCAATCACCCTGATGAAGTCCCCCGTTAAGGGATGAAAAGTTGGTGTTGTACAAAATAGTTTCGTAGATAACCCGCTTACATTCACAATGAATTTGACGAATTCATTACGGATATAAGCGGGCTAATAATTTGGGCCGCGCGCACACAAATAAGGTTCTTAGTTACATCCGTAATGAAAAGCAAGCTTACAGAAATACAAGTTAGGTCTCCTACCGAATAGCACCTCATAATAATACGTACATCATACATTTCACTTCAGGGTCTCGATTACACGAATGCTTGTTTACATAACTGAAGCTAAACATAATAAAGCAAAACTCGACATATATAACCAATCTTATTTTTTTTTAACTAGTTATTTTCCGTTGCTTGGCTCATGTTTTGCAATTCAAATCCAGAGTGAATAAGTTCTCCCTCCGCTCCTCCTCCGGGAATGCGTGCTTCTTCTGAGGCCACATTTTCATTTACTGAAACTAAATAGTGGCTAAACTTTTATGGTCAATAAAAAAATTATATACTGAACAAAATGCATATTTTGTCACTCAGATAATGTAGCCATAGACCACAAAAGATGGGATCATGTTGCAATTAGCATTTTGCTTTAGTTCCTCTACAAAATGCCCACAAGCATTAGTATAATCTGACCATCCAACGATTCCCTACGACCACTACGATGTCGTCGTTCCATCGAGTGGGAGATCTTCCAACACTTCGTTAGTGTTTGAGTTATTAAATTTTTTTACAACTTCGAGAAATTTGTATTTCGTTCACACTTAAAACAATTTACCAAAAGTATTAGTATAATAGAATAGAATAGAAATACATTTATTTATAACAACCTTATACAGTAAAACAAGACACTTATAAAATAGGTATATATATATATATAGTTGTTATAGAAGGGTCCTAACTCAGCTTAAATGTTGGCTAAGCTCCCGTAGGAGGCCAAGCCAGCGCTGGTCTTCCGTTAGAACCCGTATAGGTGACGTCACGAACAAGCCTACGCAATGACTAATAGGTACATAGAGTAATAGTCACAAAGAGAATTATAATAATAAGAACTAAATTAAGACAGTTTAAAATACAGTTTACAGTGAAGCGTACTTATAGGTGTACCTAAATAAATAGCATAATCTGTGCCCAGTTCAATTTATGGTAAGTTTTCAACTTTACTAGTTGTTATTAAAGTTGAGAGTTTTTTAATGTGCATATTTCTAGATTCCTCCACATGACCTTAAGAAGCAATCAGCCCAGTTTCGAGTCCATCGTGAAAGTGATCGCCAGCGTCCATATGTCGTCTCTCCTAAACCTTGGAAACCACAAGCATCTGACCATACTGCACTTAGCTGTTCTATACGGGAATCCGAAGTTGGTTTCTCTTCTTGTGTCTAAAGGTAAGTTGAGCAACCAGTAGATTGTTTGTAACAGTTCTGCATTTAGCTCAATTGTTTCAATTGTAAATACTATTTCTTTGTTTCTATTATTTGATTGTATTTTCTTTTTTAATAAAGATTGCAAATAAAAAAGATCATTATGTTAATAATAAAAAAAAAATGAATATACTACTCAAGTAATGTAGTGGGTTTTATCTCTATGGATACTTACTTTTTACTCGGCGAGTCGGGTTATGGTTTTCGAATGGTCTATGATCTGATACTCTTTATCATCTCGAAACATCCGAAACACTGAACCTCTCAGGTACAATTTTTAGGTCTTTGTCTTACAGTTTGCGAATATAAGTAAAAAAGCAGGTATCGAGTCCGGTTTTTTTATAGTTTTACATTAATTACCTACTTAAAAGAAAAACAAACACTAAAAAACTGCCCACGAGCGAAGATCTTTCTTTTTTATGGTGGTCGCGACCTAACGTAATTTTTTTAAAATAATTTTTCTACTGTAAATTCTCATCAGAAAAACTTTAAAAGAAATTAGAAGAACGAAATCTTTATTTATAGCACTAACATTATTTACATAAGAACTACATAACTGCTAGCTATGTAATTTGAAAACTTAAACTTAAAAGGGTTCTATTAATGTTCTTACCAACGTTGTTACAGGTTGCAACCCCATGCTGCGTAATTCTGAAGACGACAACGTAGTTCAATACGCGGTCCGGTACGGGTCTAAACTTCTCGAGCCTTTACTTGTCGCTATCCAGAAACACAACGCGCCCTGTGATCTCAACGCTTGTAATAGTGGTAAATTTAATTTATATATGAAGTGGGTTATACAAAGTGTCCCATAATAAGATAACCTTGAAAGTGTTTGTGCTTGGGGAGAGGCCAAACGGAAACAAAAAAAACTTGACCCGTTTGGGAGTTAATTTTTTTTTTACAACTTCGACAAATTCGTACCTTATTCACACTTTAAACAATTTCATAGGTTTTATTTTTAGAATGTATTAAGGAAAAGTAGTTTTTTTATGTTCACACACAAGCCTACAAGGTTATATCATCATATATATATATGCACTCATTATATATCCTGTATATTTTTTAAATGTTGCTTATTAATTAACATCTCCACAATGTCATGTACAAAACCACATTATCAGTGAGATCTTTTCTTCGAGCGAGCGAAGCGGGATATGTTTTTGTGCGACAGTGCGGTGAGCGAAGAAAGCTATGATATGCTGTATGTGTGTGCTTAGTAGCAAATACATGATTTCGTGGCAAGCGAAGCGAGCTACGGTTACAACAGGAAAACTTGATAAAGATTGCCATGACAAAAAATCAAAGAATCTACACCCGAGTTGCTTGCAGCTCGCGCACCATCTAGCAACTAGAGTGGAATAAAGGCAGAATGAGGAAGGAAAAAGTGCGTGTGATAAACTGCAAGCGTGTTATTTCTGTGTGCAGAGAAGCAGACGGCCCTGCACCTGGCGGCGCTGGAAGACGACGAGGCGGCGGTGCGGCTGCTGGCGGCGCACGGCGCGTCGTCAAATGCGCGTGACGCGGCGGGCCGGACGCCGCTGCACCTCGCTGCGCTCGACGGCAAGCCGCACGCGCTCAGGGCGCTCGCCGAGATTGTCGTAAGTATTGTACTGACTATGATAATTATATCCATTCCAGAACTGGGTAGCCAACGTGACAAAATGTTCAACGGTTGGAATGCCTCAGTTTAAAAATGTACCTACATATAATCACGGTCAAATGTTTTAGTGAGAAATGGTATACATCTGTGCACTAAAAATGTGTCAAAGCCCTTACCCTGACTACGGAACATGCACTACTGTTTTAATCCTAATGGAGGAACAGACTGAGCCCACGCCATGCTAAAACTAAAAAAGGAAATGTTTATACTATAAAACTTGACTGGTCTAAGTGCTTTTTATGCAAGCCTAAAGAAATAAAGTTATTGATTCATCATATCATATCAGCCCATACACGTCCACTGCAGGACATGGCCTCCCCCATACGACGCCACAAATAGCGGTCCTGAGCCGCCTCCATCCATCGACTCCCTGCGACCGCTACAATATCGTCGGTCCATCGAGTGGATGGCCGCCCATGTAGGAGAGGGGATTTGCCATAATCACCACGCTTGGCAAGCGGATTGGTGATCGCAGTGTTGGTGTTGAAAAATACATTATTGATTCTGATTCTGAAACGTCGAATGACATGACGTATTTAAGTGTAGGTCTAGCTAGTAGACTATCTGTCTTCATACAAATTTAAGCGTCCAGATCAATGAAGTAATATAATTACTTAAGATATTAATCACATTGCGATTTGTTGACATAATTAAAGATTATTTATCGTGTATCAGTCGCCCCGTGACCACGATCGCTGTAACGCGATGGAAACGTAGGGGAAAATATAACAAAAGGTACGCGATAAATACCCGATAAATAATCTTTAATTAATCACATTGGACCACATTATAATTTGCAGTGCGTGGGACCAGTCTGTTTCTAGTTTAATTCTGCATTATGGTTTCACTAAACATCAAAAAACTTTTTATGGAACCACCTATTTGGATGATTCTTTTGCAGTTGTATGATGATGATTACGAATCATCCAAGAATCATCCAATTCGGTCCATAAATGACAGAGAAATCGACGGACATACATAAAAAAAAACATACGTATACAGCCGAACCTCCTTCTTTTTTCGAAGTCAGTTTAAAACAAAACTGTTTACATAGAATTCTGAATCGCATGATCTCGCCGCGTACATGTGATGTTTAATAAGCTTTTGCTGGTTTTTCACATCTACCCTTCGCTATAGTTGCCGTACCCTGCCCGAAGTAACTTACAATAACATCATAACTGTAGGTGGAGCTAACGGCGCTTAAGACCGAAGGAAATCCCAGAGTTTTTCGAATTCTACATCACAAGACCTCGTGGCGCAATTGGTAGCGCATCCCGTACTGAGGGAGGGTTGCGGGTTCAAGTCCCATCGAAGTCGAATAATTTTGGGAACTTATAATTTTTTTTAGGAACATTATAACTATGTGTTTCAGGCTGACATAGACGCAGTCGACGGCAGCGGTAACACAGCTCTTCAGATTGTATGCGGGAGGACTGCAGCGCCTAGCGATGAGACCACCTTGCAAATGGTCGAGTTTCTGTTGAAGAATAAGGTTTGTAATATCCATAGCGGCACGTAACTTTAGCGCTGACCGTTATTGCGCAGAAGTAAAAAATAAGGTACTTGGGCGGGGCTAGCGGTACATTATCCATGCGCAGCTATCCCCTCCGCGTATCGCTCAGCGCTAGACTTACGTGCCGCTATTTGTACGTTGACGCAGGAGGTTGCTCCTGCGTCGCAGGTGGACCTTCGCTTGCCGCGCCACATCAGTCGTCAAATCAAGATTAATATCCCGTTATATTAATAACTTCAGTGTATTAAAACTATGCTAGTTTGTAAAATGAACAATTGTTTTTCTGATATTTCCAGGCTGATCCATTGAAAAACGAAGAGCACAACGAATCAGCGTGGCGTCTCTCCCGAGGCAACCCGGCCGTCAGAACCATCATGACGGTCTTCAACAACGGCGTGGACCTAGAGGACGATGTCAAGTCCGAGCCTGAAGACGAGTTCGAGTCCGCGGATGAGGTCAGTAACAGAGCCGTCTTGACGGCCTTCAACAACGGCACCTATTTATCCCCCCTAGAAATGTGAAATTAGAATTTAACGCGGTTGAAACCGCGGGGAGCAGCTAGTAGTATATAAAATCGCGCACCTATCCGCGCTGAACAATCCGCATTTCAGTATAATCCTGGTACCGAATTCCATGAAAAAAATATGGCTCATTCTATTTGTGCAGTGCGGGCGGCGCGGATGATGTCATACGTATTCATTCAGAGAAATAGAACACGTCAGTTCTAAACAGATATAATGTTAAGATGATGAATGGCCGTGGGGTCGCGGCGTACGAATATCGACCCCTCCAACTCAACCCGTGGATGTCGTAAGAGCCGACTAAGGGAACCTACCAGAGGAAGGGCAGCAGCTTCCTTCTGAGTATTTTTTAAACACCAACACTGCGATCATCAATCCGCCTGCCAAGCGTGGTGATTATGGCAAATCCCCCTCTACATGGGAGACCATCCACTCGATGGACCGACGACATCGTAGCGGTCGCAGGGAGTCGATGGATGGAGGCGGCTCAGGACCGGTATTTGTGGCGTCGTACGGGGGAGGCTTATGTCCAGCTATGGACGTGAATGGGCTGATGATGAATGCGATTCGACACGTTCGATGCGTGCGCCGCGTACGGTACATACGAGTGCGCGAGGCCATGCGGAAATTAGATGACTGCGGTGAGTGCGGCTGCTGTGATGCGGATAGGTGCGCGTTCACCTTTGGCGTGAAGAGGTAACAAACATCCATCAATCTAAACATCCAACCTTTCGCATTTATAATATTAGTGTGATAAATAAATAATAAATAAATAATACTGGACACTTCACACAGCTTTATCTAGCCCCAATAATGCTGAACAATTTAGCTAAGATAATACTTAATCATGCTATTTTGATTTTTTGCCCTCAGGACATGCCAGAGACGGGGTTGCCAGAGCTGTCGCTTTACATTCGACAGCTATCTGAAAAGCTAGACGCGAATGGAGCCTGGAAGGAGCTGGCAACACGCATGCGGATAGAGGCGTTGGCCAACTGTTTCGCTAAGCAGAAGAGCCCTACCTCTACAATGCTCAGTCATGTTAGGGTAAGCCACTGGAAGATGTTAATACATATTGGATATTCTTGCTTGCTTTAGGGTCTATGCGCATCCGCCCCGACACTAGCGCCCTCTGTTTCCTGTAGTGAACAAAAAATTAAAGTGAAGAGAAAATCAATAATACCGAATTCTAGAATAATAATCACAAATTTTATAATACTATACTAGTAATGATAACTATACACAAAACTATTTGTAGTATAAAATTTGACTTGTGTGCTTTTTTGTAAGCCTAAAGAAATAAAATTATAGAAATCTGAAATCTTATTACCTATACCTTATACTAGCTGTTTGTGTACTGCGGCTTTGCAGGCTTTTTTCGGGATAAAGAGTAGCCTATGCCTATCACCGGAATAGCTTCTACCTCCCTGCCGAATTTCATTACGATCCGTTCAACCGAATTCGCTTGAAAAGGTAACAGACAGAATTATTTCTTTTTATAAATAAATAATGCTGGACAATCCACACAGCATCACCTAGACCCAAGCTAAGCAGAGCTTGTGTTATGGGGACTAGATGACTGATATACATAATACAATATATTACATACATAGAAAATACCCAGAACGCCCGGAAGAAATATTTGCAGATCGTACAAATATTTTTCCCAAGCCGGGAAATGAACCCCTGCGTCGCAGGCTGATCTTCGCCCGCCGCGCCACATCGCTTGTCGAGTCTTTATGATATTATTATGGATTCTTAGGTTTTTCGGTGTATAAAAAGAAGCCATCTATTGCCAAAACACAAGCATTACTTACATTGACGCTGAATCTTAAAAAAACCTGATTTTTCAGGATTGCCCAGAACACTTAACATCGAAGTCTCTAGCCCTAATGCTGGAAGACATGGGACATCTCGACGCAGCCAATATTGTACGAAGATGCTTAGATCAGTAATGTTAATCTTGAGGTGAAGGTACAAGCGACACTAGCGCCATATTATGCACTAATATTATAAATGCGAAAGTTTCGATGAATATATGTTTGTTACTTCTTCCCACCAAAACGACTAACTGATCGAGCCGAAATTTTGATCTTATGTAGGTAGATCGTTTGCATTGATGTAGGTAGATCTTTTGCATTGATGTAGGGAGACCTTTTGCATTGATGTAGAGATACCTTTTGCATTGATGTAGAGAGACCTTTTGCATTGATGTAGGTAGACATTTTGCATTGATGTAGGTAGGCCTTTTGCATTGATGTAGGGAGACCTTTTGCATGGATGTAGGGAGACCTTTTGAATTGATGTAGGGAGACCTTTTGCATTAATGAAGGTAGACCATTTGCATTGATGTAGGTAGATCTTTTGCATTGGTAGACCTTTTGCACTGATGTAGGTTGAGGTGGATGAACTCCTTTTTATCACAAATCATAGTTCCCATGGGATATAAATAACCTTATTACTCATTATGAATGTAAGCGGGTTAACTACGAACCTGGTTTGTGTTGGAAGAACACCAACGTTTCATCCCTTAACGAGGGACTTCATCAGGATGAGTGCGGTTCATCAAACTACGAAAGTTTTTATATTATAACCTTAATATGTTTCCATTGATCAATAATAAGATCTTTTTTAAATATCATCTTCTAAATCCCTCCTGGGATAAACGCGTGCGAAGCCGCGGGCAGAAACTAAGTTAAGTTAGTTTGGTTAGTGGACACCAAAAATTATTCACATTTCAGCTTTAAGTAAATAAAATTATTACAGAGGCATTAAAAAGCGTATACTAGGTATAGGGGACGGCGTTGAATATATTTGATAGTTCCTTAGTTTAATATATTATAAGAAAATATGTGGTGGCGCTAGTTTCGCTTCTATTTTCGCCATACCATGAGAGAAAGATAATAACGGACGTTTATCGAAAAAAAATCTTCTTATAGACATAATTTTGATAAATATTTTATAATCAATTTCAATTGTAAAATAAATGTGTGGGCAACTACAGTGGAAAAAAATTAATAGCCCATTACAATTGTCAAATAAAAGTGTAACATAAACCACTGCTGGACAAAGGCCTAAAACTACCAAATCTATTCGAAAGCAACGTTCATAAAGATTCAAAATGTATAAATAATACTTTGTATTTAATTGTTTTAGGCCGTAGGTACGATGATGAGAAAAGAGAGGTATTTAGGTAGTAGGACAAATTTAGCGGAACGCAAAAAATGGGGGCAAATCTCCACTTCAAGGCTCTCTTCCAACAATGTTAGACTAATGTGACCGCCCGAATCGGATGAATCTTGGTATACGAGTAGAACATTGAAATTTGAATAATATGGTGTGTTTTAAAAAACGTTAAACTGACTTCAAATTTTATACTTATTTTAAGCTTTGCAGGATAAATACTAATTCCCTGGGGATAAATTTTTTATAGTACCCCTTCGGGATCATTTCCTATACATAAGTGAAAGAATTTTTCAAAATCGATCCATAAATTGGCGGAGATATCGCGTAACAATTTTACAAAAAACATACAGACGAATTGATAACCTCCTCTTTTTGAAGTCGGTTAAAAATATTGGACACGTGTTTTTTTTAGCGACCCTTGTTCACTTTTAAGGATAAAAACTACCCCTGCAAAACCACGAAATTCCAAGGGTTAGATGGGTTAACCTGCTTGTGGTTTGGTACTGGTGGTATTTCGGGGTAAGGTGGGTTAGAGAGTGGATGGGTTGTGGTGCTTTTACTGGAAGCGTGGAAAATATTAGTAAAAAGTGAGCCATTAAACTCGCGGTTCCCAGCGTTAGGTGTGTAAGCCTGATTGTGGTTTGGTAGGGGGGATTTACAAGGGTTTGGTGGTTACGTGAGTTAATGATTGTGGTGTGGAGTAAAATCATTTAAAAAAAAGCGACTAAACTCCTGTTCCCTGGGTTAGGTGGGTTAGTTTGTGCTTCGATAGGTGGTTTTGCAGGGGTCGTTTTTATCCTTAAAAGTGAACTAGTGCCGCTAAAAACACACGTGTCTAAGATTTTTCAATGTTCTACTCGTATACCAAGATTCATCCAATTCGGGCTGTCACACATGGGTAGGTTTACTTGTTAGTGTATCTTTCTCCAGATCGTCTCCATACTTTGGTCAAGTCAAAAGTCAAAATTCTTTAATTCCGAAAATACAATAAATATACACTTAGAAAAGGTCAAATTGTTAAAACTAAACACTGACATGGAAATAAAGTGATATTTTGGTTTCGGTCGCTTCGGTGTGTAGACTAAAGTAAAGAAGCGACGAAGAAACCTTCTATCAACTGCCTTCTGACAGAATCTGGAGTTATTAGTAAAGAATACTTCTCCCCAATCATCATCATCCAAATTAAAATGCGAACAAGCAAATCTGAACTGAGCTACTTGATGACCTGTGGTGAATAATGGGCCTCTGGCCCCTTGCATGCTCCTAGACCAGCTGCCTCAACTCTTCTTATCATTTTGATGCTGTTACACTTGTCGATTTCCTGTAGCTTTTTTCGTACCTCGGAACAAGTCGAAGCGAAAACTGCTTACAATAAATCTGCCGTCCCTCTCTGTTGTTACTCTTTTGCGAACTTGTCCTGTACGTCTGATATATTCTCTAGTCCGTCGGTATCGTTTAACATTGCGAAATTCACAGACTTAGGAACAAGAAAATATTTTATGTCGTTCTACCTTATTTTTACGTTCCTCTTTTGTCCATAAGTGTGTATGCATGTTAAACTTGCTAGTGTAACTTTAGGTATAGTACATGGGTAGTACAGTCCTATTTGTAAGGAGTAAAGTTGAAGGATAAGTGTTAAATAAGCATATTATGCCGAACGACCATATTTAAAAATATGCTGTCTCAAAAATATAATATTAAGTATAACCGAAAAAAAATATAAATGTCGGTATGACTAAAAAAAATTATATCAACGTGCCTCAAAAAAAATATTGTTTGCACTAGCCAAACTCGATGTGGAATGTTAGTAAACATACTGCCTATACTTAACCTAAAATTCACTCTGTTGCCGCGTCTTTATGCACGCAATTTACATTACTTGTCAATTAGAGATATTGCTATAAATAAATATTGCTTAGAATTATATCTCAAACTCAAGTGAGTTTTAGTTTTTGTTTCGTGGAGTGTTTACAAACATTCCACATCGATATTGGCTAATGTATAGGTAGGTTTTAACTTCCTACATTATTTCTTGATTTTAAATATTTTATATTTTAATTGTATTTATAATGTAAGCTTATTTCGCTTATCATAATTTAATTTGTTGTTGTTTCGTTTTCAATTTCGCTAAATAATATTTTCTATCCAATGGACCGAATGTAAAACAATGATAATTTGGCGTGTTTTAATAAAACGATAGATCAACTTCAAATGCCCTTAATTTTACACTGTTTTTAAGTTTTGCGGAATAAATACTAATGCCCTGGGATACAATTTTTATGGGACCACCTCGGGATCGTTTTCTGTACAATACTAAAGAATTTTCAAAATTGGTCCATAATTGGCGGAAATATCGCGTAACAAACATAGGTACAAAAAAACATACACATCGAATTGAGAACCTCGTCTTTGAAGTCAGTTGAAAAGGGAAAAATGTTGAAATAATAAATGTTGTGTTGTTTCCGTGTAATTTTTCTATATGTCTAGCTACAAAATACTTGCATAATTTTATATTTTTTATCATAATTTCATTAAGTACACTTAGTATTCAATGTTTTAAGAATTAAGTCGTTATTTTGTAAGTATTGTGCTGCTGTTTTAGAAGACTACGCCACGAATCTATGCGTGCGGGCTAATTCGGAACTAATACTTTTCAATGGAGACCATTGCTCTCACCGCCAACACGCAAAGATTCTTGGCGAGGAGGGAGACGCTCTGTACAGTAAACTGTCAAAGTGGAGTTGGATTTGGACTGATTTAATGGTATCAATTTGTTAATTTTTTTGTAATTTGTGATAAGAATAAATATTTTTCTATTATAAAAACCCTGTCCGTTGTACTCATTTATAAACGAAAATACACGATAGGTAGGTAGTTAGGTGGCGGCGCTTCGACAAAGATCGATAATCACATATTTAACAAAGAGAATACAATACTGACGAGGAATATTTAAGTACCTATCTTTAGGCGCAGCTAGTATCATGTCTGTGGTACTTAAAATACACACCAATTTTGTCTATGGTGTTGATAAAATTCAGCATGAACAGACCTCGGAAGAAAGAAGTCGTCTTAGGGCCGCCATACATGGACTGCTCGAGCAGTTAGCCATTGATCATTACACAAGGACCGCTCTCGCAGTCATAGACTGCGAGAATGAATGATCAACAGCTTGAAGCTGCTATTGATAACTGCTGGTGCAGTTGATACCAATTGCGCGACGTGGGATAAAGAGCGCGGGCAGAGTTAACTGCGTGAGAGCAGTCGACAGCTCGAGCAGTCAGTGTACGCCTGGTGACTGATGACCGCATGACCGCCTGAAGCAGTTAGTAATTGCTCGAGCGGTTCCGTGTATGTGTGTACGCACAAGACAGTAGTTTGCTGTGCAGTCGCAGCTTGAAGCAGTCTATAATTGCTGTTCCAAGCAGTCCGTGTATGGCGGCCCTTAGGACTAAAGTGAACGATAACGGAGTGGTCTCTATTCTGTGGGTTCTCACCTTAGAGGATTTATAAAAGATGTGGGCATAGAGTAACTTTTTGTAGGTATATAATGTGTGTGTGGGTAGGCTACCAAAGGTTTGCTTGGGATACCCTAGGGTGAACAAAAATCCTCCGTCTACCGGCTTGGGAAGATAGGTACTAAATCTTCTTCTTCTTCTTCATCTTTTAGCTTTGGCTCTGCATCTGGATTGATGCAATTCTGCCATTGTCAGTTAGGTATGAATTGCGCATTTAGGAACAATAGATAAAAATTTAAGGAGGTTAAGTTTGGATTTTTCAGAAAATAAATAATTTATATAATCTCAATCAAGTTCGTATAGGTACAAAAACAAACAGAAACAACCAAATTAAAAGTTAAATAAAAAGCGTTAACAGAAGTGATCAATATGCGAAGTAACATAAAATATATACCTACGTAATCTAAATTGTATACTATTTACAGAAATAAATCTACAAAGTTTAGATACAAAAGGGGAAAATACTAATGGAAGAAGGGTCTTGGAAGAGAAGGGACGGGGGTACTAAATCTTTCATCTACGGGAAGTTAACAAGAAGAATCGAAATCTGTCAATGGCAACAAGAACAACCTTTTGGTTTTAGTTGTCACTGTCACAATCTGATAGCAGCTGATCAAAATTCCTAAACTAGCCCAAACTACAATAGCCCAGACGCAGAGCCACAAATAGGGATGAGCAAATGAAAAAAAAAAATCTATCGATATTATGTATGGTAAAAAATATCGATATTTCGATATTTTTGTTCATCATCATACTGCAGGCAAGCGGTGCGGGCGGCGGCGGAGCGTGTAGCCGGGCCATAGATCAATGAAACTAACCCAAGCTACGGAAGGTAGTAAAAATCTTTGACTTCAAGAAGGAAGGAAGACCAACATATCGACCACAACTTTGACACTTACAGCCAAACATAGACAATCAGTGCTACCAACACAAAATAAATAGGAATGTGTTACCCCTTGTTCACATTTATCGATATCGATGAATAAGTCGTCCTGCTACAATTGGTAACCTGAAATAGTTACAGTAGTCTACAATTAGAAAAAAATATCGATTTTGATACGAATTTTGATATCCTGATTAAAATATCGAAAATCGATATATCGCTTATAAAAATATCGACTAATTATATCGATTAATTTCTGAAAAATATCGATATTTTGATATATCGATATTTTTTACCCATCCCTAGCCACTAACCAAAAAGTGTAACGTTGAGGTTATGTTTACGTAAATAAAAGCAGAAAAATTATAAATAACTAGATAACATTATAAACAATGAGGAACGCGGCGATTCGTTTATTGCTGTTTTCATCAAAACCTACTTCATCAGAAGTTCTGACTGCCTATTTGACGCAATGCAACGAACCACCCTGGACTTCGTATTTTGTAAAGGTAATATCTTTGTTAATTTTAACTCTAGGTTTGAATCGAAGTTTTCGAAAGCCCTAGCTCATCAATTTGATAGTACCCTACTTACTACAAGTACCAACGTAGAATGGCTAACAGTTATTTATTTTATGAAAAACACTGATGTCCTAGCCTAGACCTTTTGTTTGCCCCGTTAGGAAACTTTTCCCTTCAAACAAATCCTATCATTCGAGGGTCCCGAATTATGCAAAACGTTTTTACCTGTAGCTATAGACTATCACACATTTTCTACAAAAAAAACTGGGCTATTTTCAGTACAGTAGTGTGAAAGATGACCAGTTTGGCATGTCAAACTTCAACTGGAAGGTCGGAGCTTCAAACTATCAGATCCTGAGAACTGGCTGCTTCCCATACATCAAGTATCACTGTTCCAGAAAAACTGCTGAAGATTTGGGTGCATCGGATAAGTTTATGAGAGTCATAAAAGTTGCAAACTTTGGTAAGAATATTTCTCATACATGTTTAAAACTTTAAAGTACACTGCCTGCATTAACAATTCTTCTTAGATGTAAAACAACAAAAAGTGAGACCAACTGATTTTAAACAATGTACCTATCTACCTATGAATGAACCTTCCTTTAATAATAATAACTAGTTTAACGGGGAGGGGTAGCCCTAGCTAAAGGAAAGCCCACTCACTTCAGTTAAATAGTTATATTTCACAAAATTACGACTCGAACAATTACACACACAAAACGTGAGGACACAAGGAAGAAAACAATAGTCAGAACACGGGTAAATACACTAATACACAGAATAGGTACACTTTAGAGTCACTTTTACATATACGGTAGACCTCTTTGAGCCGAGAATCGCGGAAGACTTTGTATATTCGGATGACGTGGTTCGCGCGTAAGATGGAAATCTCGACTGGCCACCCCTGCCGGCGACGGCGGGTGCGTCCTTTCCCGATCGCCTTTCTTCTCCGCGTCTCGGTGTTTGGCGGGAACCATCGCGTCTCGGATTGGTCGGCACAGATCGCGTCACGCATCTAACCTAACGGACCGGCCAGTTCCTAGAACTGTCGCCGGCGCGAGCCCCCCAACACGATGCCGTCTACCTGCCTACCGCTGGCTTCAACTACCACATGTCTGACTAACCCTTACTGCTACAATCTCCCCCTATAACCCTACAGAGCGCCCTCGCCGTGGGGTTAGCACTCCACTAGCACCCTGCGTGGCTTGCGTCTACCGCGCCTGCGCTTCTCCCGCGTGGGAGGTTTTACCGGTCCAACGTAAGGCTCAGAGTGTGGGACGTGGTACCATCCTATCCCTTCCCTAGCTTGGGTACTCTTTAATGTGTTCGCCGTCTGACCGACTATCTTGATTCTCTTATTATATGGGCCGGACCGTGGCCTCCCCCTAGAGAGCTCGTACGGCTCCGGGCGGTTGATGTTCATGCATCGCTGCTGCTCGGCCTTCTGCAATGCGATATCGGACTCAGCTTGCATTAAGTTCGCCCTGATCGTGCTAAGCGGGATGTCTTGCACGAAATCGTACGAACGTCCGGGTTCGTCGGCGAACTCCCACTTACCTCGTCCTAGATTGAGTATCATCCCTGCCTTCGAGATGAAACCCAAGCCGAGGAGCGTTCTTGTTTCGGCCCCAGGTATTACCATGAACTCAGCCACGATTTCGCGGCCTCCTAAATACACGGGAACCTCGGTGGTCAAAACATTTCGTACATTCTGGGTGCCGTCAGCTAAACGAATACCTACCTCAACTTGCGCGAATTTCGCCCCGCCCTCCATTAAAACATGGTACAACGTTGGGCTAGCGATGTTGTGCGTAGCACCGGTGTCCACAAGTGCTATGCCGCACCTACCCATCGTACCTAGTCTTAAACATGGTGTCGCGCACGCATCTAACCTAACGGACCGGCCAGTTCCTAGAACTGTCGCCGGCGCGAGCCCCCCAACACGATGCCGTCTACCTGCCTACCGCTGGCTTCAACTACCACATGTCTGACTAACCCTTACTGCTACACTAGGTATACTATGAACCAATATCAGTTTATACTAGTTCAGAAGTTTCACTTAGAATTTTGTCAAATAAATGATTTTAACTTTAAAAAAATGAGGAAGCATGCACCCAGCACTGGTTGTTCAGTCTGAATAGATGCAACAAAAGTATTATACCAGACAACTAGGTGATTGATAGTAACCTATTGTACGTAACCTATTGTAGATTTTAAATTATTATTGTTTTTTTTTCAGGAATCCCATGCCTACTTTACGGGCTGGCAGCAACACAGCTGATACGCCATTCAGAAATAGTTCACACAAAGAAAGGACCTGTTACAATATACTTCTTATTACCAGAGGACAAAGGGTCACGTTATTGAAAGAATGTGAAGTAAGAATATTAGTTTTATTCATATAGATAACCAAAGATTAAAGATATTCAACAAATGGTGTTGAGAGTAATATGTCTTGTTGAAGATAGACCAGTTTAGTAATAAGTAGATAAGTATTATGATTCTATTGTGAATTTAGTGATGCAAATTTTGAGAATATAGATATGGATAGTGTGGTACTTTGAGTTTCATGGAGATATTTTATTCAAAGCAGTGATTTATTGGAAAATTATGTTGAACTATGATTAGTTTTTGATAGGTAGTTATAGTTACTTATGTTAACTGCTATATTGCCGTAGCATATTGAAGTAGGAATAAGATGTGCTCATAACCTGAAAATAAAAAAGTATTATTATTATTGTTGACTCATCATTATGTCTTAGATTTAAGTACCTACATAAACTCCAATTTAGAATCAAAGATATTGTATGTCAACAAAGACATTTATGAATGATAACAAAAACTGATAAGCATAAACAACAAGGTACCTAATAACAAAGTTATCACTGAAAACAAAAAATACAAACGTCAACAACGAATAATCTCGCATATGAATTCGAAAACGAACGAGATATCAATTAAATGATGAATTCAAAACCAAAAATTGTTTCATGCTGTTTTGCATAAATGATAGCAATATCTTTAAATGTTGACCACTAATATTCCTTGGCTTTTGTAACACCGTTGTATACAAAAGAATATCCGTATTTTTGAATCGGAGTAGTTACTTTTTTATGGTTCCTGATACTGATTACCAAATACCAGATTTACGTAAGCGTAAACCGTTATTAAGAATTCTCATGTTCCTAAAGTACATAAGCTTTTGTAAGGTTTATAAAAAACAGTGTCTAACAAAATAATTTAAAGGAGCTATTACATTAATTTAAGAGAGACAAACCTACCGAAGAGAACGTCTCAAGCTGTATATTAGGCAGGCCGGTAAACTTGATGTAGATGGGAATCTGCGAACGAAAGATAATGAGGAGCACATCGTGCCGGATCATCTGGCCCAGTGGGGTCTCGTTCCAGCCGCAGTTGAAGCAACAGTCGCCTATCTCGAAGCCCTGGGAGGTAGAAAAATCGGGTGAGTTAGGTATGCTAATCGTTCTACAGACCCTCAGCCAATAGCTTATAGATGAAAAAAGTTCGGTTCGGTTTGCGTCGCATTGCTACCACGCACGGGCACGGCAACTTCTATTCAATAATTCGCTACGTCATGTTATTAGCTTAGTTATCTACGACAAGACAAAAAAAAACATGTGAAATAAACAATTTACAATAGACCGTTAACTGACTTCAAGAATACGATTTGCATGTTTTAAAATCATTAAGAATTCCTGACTAACCAAAATAAATTAACTAGGTAGGTATCTACTTACATGAATTAATTAACAATTTACATTTGAAGTGGTAAGTAGGTAGCGGAAAATGGGTACTCGTATTATAAAGAGATTTGAATGTAAGATCTCTCTAACATTGAATAATATTATCCGCCTGTATACCTCCACTGCTGAACATACATAGGCCTCCCCCAAACGACGCGACGCCACGAATAGCGGTCCTGAGCCGCCTCGATCCAACGACTCCCTGCGACCGCTACAATGTCGTTGAAACATCTGACATATTAGTAGCCTAGTCATATTACATAATGTAACTACCCATTGTTAGTGAAACCTTACCTTGTTCTTCAAAAGAGTGCCAAGGTAGCACGGTATCCAGAGCTGCACGCAACCGCAGATCGCCAGCATTGCGAATAGCACGTTAAAACCGCCTTCGTCTAGTGTCTGGAAAACACAATAAAATTCTAAAAGCTGACGCGGTCCCTGTAAATTTTTTGTATAATGAGGGCTGGAGTTGTGGAGCGTGGATAATTGTTTAAAAAAAACAAAAGACAATCATGTCAGCTTTTTATTAAATTACCAGAAGGCATGACCATTGTTGCCACCAAAGTGATGAGAGAAGAGATGTGTAAAACAATCAAAAAAGATTAAATGTCGTCATAGTCAAATATGACTAGGAGCCTACATTCCGTAGTCATTACAATAATCTGACGTTAGAATCAGAATCAATAAAGTTTATTGCACCAAAAGAATTAATGTAGTTTTTTAAAAGATACCTAAGAACTAGCATTTTATTTGGACACCATGCTTGGTTAATTGTCGTTACACATCTCTTATCTTATTAGATCAGCCCGCGGGATTCCATTGTTGGGCAAAGGTCCTTCCATCTCTACTTCGCCTTAAATAATTTGTCGTGAAATGGCCAGATTCTGAGATGGAATTCAAAATTTTGCTTTTGAATTCGGACATTCAAGGAGTATGGAATCCGACCTTAGTAGGTACCTAGGTACCTACTACCTCATTAACAACTAGCTAGTCAAGTTTCAACAGGAGGAGGTTATCAACTCGTCCGTATGTTTTTTTCTTTTTTGTGTGTATGTTTCGCGATATCTCCGCCAATTATGGATATGGGTCCCATAATTTGTATCCCCAGGGGATAAGTATTTATCCCGCAAAACTTAAAATAAGTAATATTAGAATGAAAGAATATTTAGTAACAATTCCGCGTATAACCTTCTCTGATAGTATTCATCAAAGTAAGTTGTCTACTAGTTTCGTCTCTCCACGAGACATCTTCAGGACACCACAATACTCGACCTTGACATTGAGATTGGTCAGCACAGCAACACCGACAGAGTCCCGCCAGTGATGTTGCCTCTCCGAGCTCCGCGCGCCAAGTCTATTATTTATCTTAAAATAAGTGTAAAAGTAAGGGAATTTAAAGTCGGTTTATCGTTTTTGAAAACACGCCTTATTATTTTATTTTTATATTTGATAGATCTTCGTTTGATCACAATCTCAGCTGATGGAAAGTGACGATGTGGCCGACAGTATATCACGAAGGTCTAGAAGACACCTATTCACACTTGTCTTGAAGAGACCCAGATTGTAATAGGCCGGAAAAACAGAAGCAGGCAGCGAGTTCCATTCCTTACCGTTGCAAATGTTGAAGGTGCAGGAAAACCAAAAAAAATATTCAATAAACTTACTTTCGTTATTTGGAAAAAGATCAAACATAAGATAATTGCGCTGAACATGACTTGGTAGACCAGAGGTGGACCAAACAGCGAAGATACCGTGGTTATCGCTCTGAAATAAATTAATTAACTTAGACCATGCACAACCTGAGGCTCAATTATTCTGTTAAGCAATCTTTTTACAATATTTGTTTATTTATTAGTTCACAAAACAGAGTAAGATCCATAAAAAGATACAGTAGATAAATTCTTATTAAGAGCTAGATTTTACCCAAATATAATTTACCAATAAATCTCGACATTTTACGCAACTTAATAGTTAAAATAAAATTAGTAACTAAGAAAAAAAATACAAATTGCAACAAAACTAAAAAAAAACTAATAAAAATTAAACAAATAGGATAAACATTATTTAACATTGTTGTGGAACACCATATAGCAACCTGAAAAATACTCATACTCATGTATTCGTCGTAGCAAAGAGGGCACACTTGGATACGTCAATTTACAAAAATATAGTTTACAATAAATGGTGCTTATATTATCAATGGCCACAATGGTAGGTTAGGTATAAAAATAAATCTACATACGTAAATCGGATCTATTATTAAATATAATTTTTTACAGACTTCAAAAAGAGGAAGTATTCAGTTCCGTATGTTTTTGTTTGTATGTATGTTACGCGATATCTCCGCCAATTATGGACCGATATTGAAAATTCTTTCACTTTTGTATAGGAAATGATCCCGAAAGGGTCATTTTTATCCCCAGGGGATTAGTACTTATCGCACAAAATTTAAAAACAGAGTAAAAGTAAGGGAATTAGAAGTCGGTTCATAGTTTTTTAAAACACGCCATATTGTGAATGTGAAAAAAATCAGTCCAGAGTATTTTTCATCTATCAAAATAAATTGATATGACTCGTTGGGATTTTTTCTCCCATCGAGTCACACTGTTACTCGTAGCAAGTTTTTTTATAGAAGAGTTCCAAATGTGTAACACTGTTACTCGATGGGGAAAAATCCCAACGTGTCACACCAGGGCCCGTACTCGTAAAAACGAAATCGAAGTTTCTGATTATTTTTCGTGCAAACGCTAATCTTATGCAAGCGACATAAGAGTTGGTTTTGCACGAAAACGAAAAAGAAACTTCGATTTTCCTTTTCCGAGTAGGCCCCCAGATCCGGTCACATTGTGACGACCACTGATTGATGATGAAAACCTTCCAACCATCGCAGCAAAATCATCATGTACCTACAATCCTGAGATGAAAGAAACTACATAGATTGGAAGAAGAATTGGCACAGAGAGAATAATTTAATGAAAAACTAGCTGTGCGCGCGGCTTCGCCCATGTAGAATTTTAATTTTTACGCGGAACCCTGTTTGATATTCTGCTATTCTGGACAGAGACAGATCCAACAAATCAAAGATCATTAAAATGGGTCTAGTCGTTCTTGAGTTATAAATGGTGTAACTAAAACTACTCTATTTTATATAGATCCTATCTACGATATGATATGATACGAATATTCTTTATTGCACACCAGATAAAAAGAGAAACAGGCAAGGAAAGACAAATACAGATTTATGTACAATGGGCGGCCTTATCGCTATGAGCAATCTCTGCCAGGAAACCTTTGGATGGACAGGAAGTGATAGAACAAGTGTAGACGGTGGCGTGTTTTACAGAATAATATTTAGTTTGAACATCATTTAAGAGATACTGATAATATATACTAATAGTTTATAGCCGAATATTTGTGAAATGTGATGTTTGTGAATTGTGGGGTATGGTCTCCAAAACTTCTAAACAGATTAATCATCATCATCATCAGCCCGTACACGTCCACAGCTGAACAGAAAAACAGATTAGATAAGATGAAATATGGCATACATTTAGATCATAACCTAAATTAGATAATAGGCTACTATTTGTACTGAAAATGCTGGAGGATGTGTTCAAGGTTCTGAATTGGAAAGGGCTAGGCATCAACATAAACGGCGAGTACATCACTCACCTTCGCTTTGCAGACGACATCGTAGTCATGGCTGAGACCATGGAGGGCCTTAGTACAATGCTCGGTGACCTCGGTACAGCCTCCGAAAGAGTTGGTCTTAGAATGAACATGGACAAGACGAAAATCATGTCGAATGTCCATGTAGTACCAACTCCCGTATTATTCGGAGGCAACACCCTCGAAGTTGTTGACCATTATGTCTACCTAGGACAAACCATCCAACTAGGAAAGTCCAACTTCGAGAAGGAGGTCAACCGCCGAATCCAGCTCGGATGGGCAGCGTTCGGGAAGCTACGTGGTGTCTTTTCGTCCCACTTACCGCAGTGTCTCAAGACGAAAGTCTTAGACCAGTGTGTATTGCCAGTGATCACATATGGCACTGAAACATGGTCGTTCACTATGGGCCTCGTCAGAAAGCTCAAGGTCGCACAGAGAGCAATGGAGAGGGCTATGCTCGGAGTCTCTCTGCGAGATCGAATCAGAAATGAGGAGATCGGCAGAAGAACCAAGGTTACCGACATAGCTCTCAGAGTTGCGAAACTCAAGTGGCAGTGGGCATGGCACATAGCTCGTAGGACCGACAGCCGCTGGGGCCGCAAGGCTCTAGAGTGGCGACCACGTACCGGAAAGCGCGGTGTGGGTAGACCCCCCACGCGATGGACCGACGACCTAGTGAAGGTCGCGGGAAATCGCTGGATGCGGGCAGTGCAAAATCGGTCATTGTGGAGATCCTTAGGGGAGGCCTATGTCCAGCAGTGGACGTCGATCGGCTGATATGATGATGATGATGATGTACTGAAAATACGGGTGCGCAGCCGCGGGCAGAAGCTAGTATTATATATATATTTATACATTTATGTATATTAATTATCCTAAGGTCTATCCGCGAGTAGGTAAACAACCCATTCAGTTTAGGTTCTATTCTAGGGCGTGGCAGTCGTTACTATTTTACAAGGAAATGGAGGATACGAACGCAGATTACCATAGCTAGTCCCCCTTTCCCTTAAGAGTTGATACTATCTGAAATCAGTTATTTTCAACGATCATATCTTCCACAATTCTGAAGCATTTACTTTGAGATTTTAATATGTTATAGTTCAGGATTGATGCTAGACCACTAGTGTTTCGAAAACACGATTACATGAAATTTTCTCAATAGAAAAAATAACCAAAGTCACTCTAAACCGTACTTTAAACCATCTGGAGAATAAAGGAGTTGTAGGTTCCTTATTCTGATGCGGTTGCTTAGGCCGATTAAAGTCGGTACATCTAAGATATTTAATTACTGATTTAAAGCCTGAATTAGATCCTGCGGAAGGCGGAGATGAAATACCTATGAGAGAAACGCTGTTTTAAGGAAGGCAAATCACCTATAAACTGTCTTATTATAAGTACCCACCTCAATTCGTCTCGGTCGTTCGCTGCGGGATGTCTCTCCTGGAAACTCAGGGGGGATCCGACGACGTCACAGATAGAAGAGGCAGAAGTCCTTGGTGCTAGAGTAGCAGCGGGTGCGGTCGCGACACGAGGGTTTTCCAAAATAACAAATGTGACCGGATCGCGGGATGCAAATAGTCATACGCGTCCGTCGTTAATTGGATGCATCGTAGACTGGCTTGTCGCTACCCCAAGCGTGGGGCATGCGGAGACTTTCGACTCGTTGCTCACTTCAGTAGGGAAATATAATAAAACAGTCTTCCTTAGGTGAAAGACCATCCAAAAAACAGCGTATGCTACCATTTATTATTATATTTAAAAACGAGCGTAACCATTTCCCCCGGCTTGAAAGTTCCTACTTTCGAAACACAGAAGAAAGAGGATAAGAAAAGTATGGATAATTAATCCTGTATGGAAGTAAGCTAAAACCAATAAGTTGCATATTGTCACAAACTCTATTCTAAAGTCATGAACATGCTCTTGCTCTACTAGGAGAGACACTAAGATTTCTAAACCTAATTAACCCTATTGTCTACACAGCGATGCGATGAAAGACCTTAATCTTAAACTAAGGACAAACAAAATTAACTAATAAAAATTTACTGAGTTGGCAAAGGGCACAACTTCACAACCGGTCGACTTTGTAAGATCCCACTTTTAGTTTTTACAGAAGCGACGCGAACTACCCCGTTTTTGTCCGGAAAGATTTCAGTAATTAAACCTAACGGCCAATGTAAGGGCAATAACATTGTCCTGCATGGAAACAACTACCATTCCTAATTTTATAGGATTAGCTGGAGTGTTCCATTTCTGTTTGGATTGCAAGGTGTGCAAATACTGTTTACGCCACCGATTCCAAAAGGAGTGAACAAGTTTATCGGTCAATTCATATCGCGAAATAAGATGCAAACGAGTTTCATTAATATCGCGCGTGGGATGAAATACAAGCGATTTCGAGTGCAAGAAGTGCGCCGGCGTCAGTGCAGACGGTTCCGAAGGGTCGGAGCTTAGTAAATATAAGGGCCTGGAATTTAACAAGGCCCCTACTTGAGCCAACACAGTGTTAAGCTCGATGCGGTTGGCCACAAACGTGTGCCATCGGTGCGGTTCCGAATGAATCCAGCTCAACGTTACAGTTGAGTCCGAAAAAGCTACGACAGCCTCAATGGCATGGCGAGCTGCGTACAACAAATAAACTCGCCTTATCAAAGTCGATAAGAGGAGTGCGGAACAAAGCTCAAGACGAGCTAGTGAAATAATTTTTAGTGGCGCGACCTTTGACTTCGCACACACTAGCGAAACGACGACATCCCCGTTGGGTTTAAGCACATGAGCGTAGATAACTCCACCGTAGGCCTTCTCGCTCGCGTCTGCGAAGCCTACTAGGGTGATCTTACAATGATCTACGACACCGATGTGTCGTGCGAATTTCATTTCTGAAATAAGAGGTAGTTCGGCCTGAAATTGTTCCCAGGCGCGAACGATGCGGGTTGGCGGGACATCATCCCAGCCAAGTTTTACTAGCCAAAGTTCCTTTATGAGCAGCTTGGCGTAAAGAATCATAGGAGCAACAAGACCTAAAACGTCAAAAAGACGTGCGATGGACGATAAAATATTTCGCTTCGTACACGGGCGGTTATCCGGATTTACCTGAAATCCGAAACAATCCTCATCTGGATACCATCGGAGTCCCAGTATTTTCTGTGTCAGATCTTTGCTGAAGTCTAAACTATGCGAGAGTCGTAATGACTCTGGGATAGCCTGAAGCACCTGAGGGCTATTACTCGACCATTTAGTTAACTGGAAATTGCCCAGCGAAAATATTTCTATCAGCTGATGAGCGGATTCTATGGCTAGCTCGGTACTAGGGCTTGAGCTGACTATGTCATCCATATAAATATCTCGCTGTAAAATTTCGCTAGCTAGAGGATATGACTGACCCTCGTCTAGACACAGCTGTTGAACTGTGCGAATAGCAATGAATGGAGAGCACTTCAACCCGAATGGTAGTACTGAGAACTCATAGGTTTGGAGCTGTTCGTCCTCGTGAAAGCGATATAAAATCCGTTGAAGCGAGCAATCCTTTTGGCGTATTCCTATACGAAGGTACATGGCCTTTACATCTGCTGACACAGCGACTATGAAAAGTCTAAAATTCAACAAGATGTTGAAAAGGTCAGCTTGAAGCACTGGGCCCGCGTATAGGATATCGTTGAGCGAAACCCCATTGTCTGTACTCGCGCTGGCATCCAATACTACGCGTAACTTGGTAGTCATTTTATCCTCTCGAATGACAGCGTGATGTGGGATATAATAAGCAACCTGTTGCTCATGAGTCTCCTGTGTATGAGAAACATTCGGAAGATTATCGTTCTTCAGAAGTGAAATATAATGATTATCTAAGTAATCCTTGATGACGTCATCGTACAGGAGCTTAACGTTAGGTAGCTTCTTAAGTCTACGCTCGAGGCTATAAAACCTCCGACGAGCGATGTCTACAGAGCTTCCCAATGCTGACGCGGCCGTTTTGAGCGGCAAGGCAGC
This sequence comes from Eupithecia insigniata, assembly GCA_947859395.1. NCBI lineage: Eukaryota > Metazoa > Arthropoda > Insecta > Lepidoptera > Geometridae > Eupithecia > Eupithecia insigniata. Next base: position 3,845,684 of record OX402003.1, read on the forward strand.
TACGAACTTGCCATCCGGAGTGCGAGTGATAGTGGATCGGTAAAACTCCTCACACTGTGTATCATCAATGTCTACAACCGTAGCGGCTGAGACATCCTCAATCTCCCAAAATTTGCGCAGGTCGCAACAATCAAGGCATGAAGTTGAGAAGAATGATAATGTGTCTGTAGGGGGGTCTAATATGGGAGCATCTCCCATAAAGATGTAGCCTAGCACCGTCTCCAACGCGTCCGGATACCCGGGTATACTGGTGACGCAACCTGGTCGCAACAACTTAGCGAACAATTTTACGCCGAGTAAAACGTCTATATTACCAGGCACTCCCCAAGTATCGTCGGCGGTTAATTTTGGATCAATGTGATTCAATTCAGCGACATTTATACCACACAGCGGAAGTTCACCGGTGATTTGATCCAGTACTAGCGCATCGATATGGTACTTAGGTAATGACCGAAGCCGTGAACTAAAGGTTAGATCGACTGAACCTCGAACAGGTTGAGATGTACCACCGATACCTCTAACTGTACTTATAGACTCCGCGCGAATAGGTAAGCCTAGCATGCGACAACAACGCGTAGTGATATAATTTTTCTGCGAACCGGGATCTAGCAAGCATCTTATCACTACGTCCCTACCCTTTTTATTCACTGCTACTACTTTAGCGGTAGCCAATACCTCGGTAGTCCGTTTGGTCCCTTGTACGGCTGAATGTGTACATAAAGCAACCCGTTCTGGAGCGGCTGATGAAACTTCAACAGGGCCCGCGGAAGGATTAGATGCGGGGGTTACTTCAGGGGGTACAGGGGCAGAAACCATTGCGGTAGTTTCCGAGTGAGGCGGTTGTTCAAAATGAAGCAAGGTATGATGTTTGCCGTTACATTTTTTGCAACCGGTTTTCGATTGGCATTTCAGGGTGGTGTGATGCTGACTTAAACAATTGACACACATTTTGTGGTCTTTAATAAATTTAAAGCGTTCGAATGCCTGCAGTTTTTGGAACCCAGAGCATTTGAATAGATGGTCATGGGTATTGCTACACAGAGAGCATTTGTTAGCTACACCCACGTAGACCTGCGACACCTTTGTAGAAGGGGCAGCGGGGCTATTGACTGCGGTCGCGCGCGGACACGCTGTTGTGCGGTACATAATTTTTATTTGTTCGCGTACGAATTTTACGAAATAGTCGTAATCAACGACTTCTTGATTCTTTTGATAACGCAAGGACATTTCGTAATGTTTTGCTACATCCGAGTCTATTAATTTAAGGCCCAGATGGGTAAAAATAAAATTATCGAGATTTTCTATTTTTAATTGTTTGATTCCCGCTATAATTGCAGTAAATTTGTCAAACACTTTTTCCAAGTTAGCGGGTGAAGATGTACCAGCTGATCTTAATGAAAACAGCTGATTTAGATAGTTCACAGCGAGCGCGCGGGTATCTAAATATTTTGCAATAAGCGCATCCCAAACGACACGGTAATTTTCCGCGGAGGGACACAAACCTGCCGACACATTCCTTGCCTTGCCTTTGAGACAGTTTAGCAAATAATGTATACGATCTGAATCCGAGAGTTCGGAGTTTGTGTGGATAACCCTTTTAAAAGTTTCATAAAAGAATGGAAAACTTTGTATGTCACCGTCAAACGTAGGGAGTTCGATTTTCGGTACTTTTATATGGTACGCACTCTTACCAGCCGAGCTCGTGGTAGCAGAGGGCGATGATACCGACGGTGGTTCTAATAACGCACCTAATGTATCCTTTATTTCGCAGGCCAAGTCATCAAATGCGTTCAAGCTATTATAACTGACTTCGTATTTGTCGACCAGTTTCATAGATAAAAGATTGACGTTATCTAAGATTTCGTTGAATTCGCCCCGCAGAGCATCAATTTGCTTTGCCTGTGCAATAAATGACTTACGAGCGCGCTCAGTTGTTAACGCCCTTGATGACTCATAAATAGCCTGAACGCGTGCGAAACATGCATCGCGTTTTGCGAGATAAAGTTTTAGTCGGGTTTCATCTTCCATTTTTCATGGAATAATTACGTACCACACAAACAAACCCCAAGAACCAAGCGGAACCCTAATTGTATTGGGTAAAATGAGCGATATTTATTATAGATGTATTTTTACGTAAGCTACGTACTTACAATCTATGCGAAGCGACAAAAAATATAATTAATCCTAAGCGTATGTATCACACACAACAAAGGATCGTCAACAAGTGAGTAAATACCTACCTATAACCACGCAGATAAGGAGGTAATTATAAAATGCGGTTTAAAAAAGCGACAGTCGAACCTTTCGTTCGCAATAACTTAAGAATGTAGGCAGTAAGTAGGTATCTTAGAAATAAATTATCATGTAGATACCTAGTACCGCTACAGCCTAGCGATAAAAAAGCGGTAAGTATATAACTTATACTTTGTAATATTACGGTTAGTTCACTAGATAAGTGACCGTCCAACACGTAAACAATGAATTTATGTTACGTTTCTCAACGAGAAATTCCTATCAAAAAATCAAGAACATTTCAACAAAAATAACATAAACCCTAATGTGCGGCGTAAGATGAATGAATTTTATTAATTCACTCAAATGCGAGTTACTAAAACAATGCGATGCGAAAGTCCCTACCTACCTACCGAATTTAGGGATTACCGTCAAAAAATCAAGTTCACTCTAATAACATTACTGATAGGTAGATAACGATCATAAACAATTGGTGCGAACGTAAGATGAATGGATAGTAGGTACTAACTCATTCAAATACAATGCGATGCGAACGTATAAATACGTTTAATGATTAAATTTTATTAAATAATCAAATGCGGTTGTGTGAGTCTACGATTTCAGCTAAATGTCTCCTCGTATAACAATAAATTTTCTAACGAGACGACAAAAATATAGAATATTTATTTACCTACTATTCCCGACATAACCTTTCAAGGTTAACGGTAAGCGTAAGGAATGTGGACCTTGAACACTTCGGACCACCCCCCGTACGGCACTTGCAGAAAAAGATATGCAATTTAGCGAAATACGAATGATTTTAAGTCAATAACTTATTTTGCGATTTGAATTCACTATTCTTTTCTTGGAACTTAACAATTTATTAACAAAAAATGCGAAATAACGATTATAGAAAACTATTTTTTCTGCCGGTAGGTACGGATGGTTATACAAGAAATAGACCTTAACAAGTATGCAACAGAGGTGAGATTCTTGTGACAGTATGCAACAATGAAATAAATTATTATTCAAAATTAGTAACCTTTTATCTGATATGAAACCTAGGCTTTTAGGACCCAAATTTAGGCTTTTATCCGGCTCGAAGGACCAAAATGGAGAATAAAGGAGTTGTAGGTTCCTTATTCTGATGCGGTTGCTTAGGCCGATTAAAGTCGGTACATCTAAGATATTTAATTACTGATTTAAAGCCTGAATTAGATCCTGCGGAAGGCGGAGATGAAATACCTATGAGAGAAACGCTGTTTTAAGGAAGGCAAATCACCTATAAACTGTCTTATTATAAGTACCCACCTCAATTCACAATTCGTCTCGGTCGTTCGCTGCGGGATGTCTCTCCTGGAAACTCAGGGGGGATCCGACGACGTCACAGATAGAAGAGGCAGAAGTCCTTGGTGCTAGAGTAGCAGCGGGTGCGGTCGCGACACGAGGGTTTTCCAAAATAACAAATGTGACCGGATCGCGGGATGCAAATAGTCATACGCGTCCGTCGTTAATTGGATGCATCGTAGACTGGCTTGTCGCTACCCCAAGCGTGGGGCATGCGGAGACTTTCGACTCGTTGCTCACTTCAGTAGGGAAATATAATAAAACAGTCTTCCTTAGGTGAAAGACCATCCAAAAAACAGCGTATGCTACCATTTATTATTATATTTAAAAACGAGCGTAACCACCATCGCTATTCAATAGATACGTTAAAATAAGCCTTGATACTTTGTACAGTAAACAATCAGAGTACAAAGCAGACGGTGTTTTAGATTTTCAAAATTACTACCGTAAAAAACAAAAACATTATTTTTGCGGTTATGACGTTCTACTCTGTCCCGCTCATATGAACGCGAAATCCCAAGCCTATCCTTTTCACACAATGGTGAGGTGTTGTATTAAGGCATCCAAGACTCACTTGAAAACAGACTGATGCCATGTAACAATCCGGCCAACCCTCCTCCGCAGTATCCGCTGAACTTCGACCCTGCAAGGGTGGCGTTTAGGAAGACTGGCCACTGTCGGATCCAACCCGTCGAATATCACTTCGAAGTCCAGGATTATCATGTCCATCATCGTGAGATAGTGGATGAGGAAATGGAATAGCAGGTACACGTATCCTAGGAGATAAATGAGGAATTAATCTAAAGGTTAGACTATAAAAATATTTGACGACCGATGTGGCGCGGTGGGCGAAGGTCCGCCTGCGACGCAGAAGGTTGCGGGTTCGATTCCCGTCTCGGGACAAATATTTGTACGATCTGCAAATATTTGTTCAGGGTGTTCTGGTTGTTTTTCTATGTATAATAAAAATATCTATCTATGTATATATTGTATTATGTATATCAGTTATCTAGTACCCATAACACAAGCTCTGCTTAGCGTGGGGCTAGATAATGCTGTGTGAATTGTCCAACATTCTTTATTTATTTAAAATATCTATGTTTGTGGCTAGGTTCTTTTGGTGCAAGTGTTATAAGTACGTGCGGCTGTGCAAATATCAATAGTTCATAATCACTTATAAAATGCCAACACATGCCATGTCAATTAAAATTTACAACAACATTCCCCAAGATATAATAAAAGCTGAAACAAACTTTTTAAAATAAAAAAAAAAACAGTCTAACTAACTTACCTGATTAAAAAAAGTTTCTATGCCTTACAGGAATTTTTTGAAACATAGAAATAAGTTAGGTACCTACTTAAGTTAGAAATTAATAAATATTGTAAATATTTGAATCTATGGACCTGTATGTAAAATATAGTTATAAAATTTTTAAGAAACATCTAGTTTAATATGCTCCACCTATGTGGCCCAATATTATTTGTTATAATATTATCTATTTGAAAGTACATGACAAAATGTTATTTTGTTAATTGGAACTGTATTCCAAATTGCAGTGGCCCGGGCTCATGCTGAAACTTGTACCTAATTGTAAGATTTTGTGTACAACATAATGCAAATAAAAATCTTGAATCTTGAAGTCTTTCACATTCTGTAACTCTTCTTTTTCTAACTTGATATTTTTTCAGCTGGATACAGCTTCTCACGTCTTCTTCCGGGATCAAAATGAAATGTAATTTTTTTGAACTGATTGATCTGAAATTTGGTATGTGTATAGTTTGAGACCTGGAATAACATACCTATAGGCAATTTTTTTTCCCGATAAAACGCGGGCAACTAGGCGCGGGCAGCAGCTAGTTAATCATAAAACATATGGCCGGTAATTCAATTCTATCTGATGTACCTAGGTAGGTACCTACTCGAAGTTCAATCAGCTCAGCTCTAGTCAAGTGTCCTTACCGCAGAACCCCTGGATATAAATAATAGAGAAGCACATTTCCAGAAACAAGAAGACTTCATAATTGGGCGTCCGGTAGGGGTCATCCTTTGGTAACCACATGGGGTAGGCCAACGGCCTGATGGTGTACTCATCCTGTGTCGCGAACAAGCTTTGGTAACTCAGAAGGAACACGGGGAATATCATGAACATGAGCCCTGTGAGGCCAGTGACCAGAAACCAGGTGATGCACAGCATCCATATTATCAGCTGGCGGTCCATGAACAGTTTCCTGAAAGAAAAGCTTATTGTGATGGTTATTTGGCGCAGCGGGCGAAGGTACGCCTGCAACGCAGGAGGTTGCGGGTTCGATTTCCGCCTCGAGACAAAATGTTTGTACGATCTTCAGATTTATACAATAAAAAAAAACTATGTATGAAATGTGTATGGCTTGGCTTGGGGCTAGATAATGCTGTGTGAATTGTCTAGCATTATTATTATTATTGTAGTGTTTCTCATTTCCATGATCTCGGGCCATTCAGTGGCCCAGTACTTTGGGAGACATGTGTGGGGCCAAAGCCAAAGGCAGTGTGAAGGCGATAACAAACTATTTATTAGCGGTTAGCTAAGCGTTGAAATGTGTCAAAGTTCAAGTTATAGAGCCGATTAAAATTAGCTACCTCAATATAGGCCCGCCTCGCCCGCCGCTCGATTTATATAACCAAGTCCTCCTGTTGGCTGAGTTTATCACATTTGCCGGTTAGCTCTGGTAGAAAAACCAGACCTCTGCTGGTAAAAGGTACCTATCTACTGGAAAGAATTGCAGTTCCTAAGGTAAAAGCAACATGTGACTAAAGCAGAGAAATCTACCAGGGCGGTTAGTCTCAATGGAGACAAGACTTGCGCCGTGCGCGCGACAAATAATAGGTACTACAAAAGAATCAGTAATAGATACCGAATTTTACCTGACTATTATCATCAGCCCGTACACGTCCACTGCTGAACATAGGCCTCCTTCAAACGACGCGACGCGACGCCAAGAATAGCGGTCCTGAACCGCCTCCTACGACTCTCTGCGACCGCGACAATATCGTCGGTCCTTTACCTGTATTTGGGCCCCAAACTGCAAACTTGTTTAAAATCAGCATTCATATTATCTAACATATTCAGGATTTCTTCCTGCTTCGGCAGAATTCCAACATAAACCAATGGAATGATGCCGAGCATAACCAGGTAGCAGAAGCATTCTATAGCGTACGATATGTCAACTTCGATGCCGTGAATGACGAACATCGTTTGAAAACCCACCCCGACTAGGTTAAGAGTTACGCTTAGGAATGGCCATATGAATCTGTGAAGGTAATTGAAGATAAATTAATTAATGGATCTCAAATGCAGGAAATGATCTCGCGGCAGACCAAAGCATCGCTGGAAGGACGATAATATTGTAGATGCGCACACTAGCGGCGTAAGGCTAGCGGGGGCCGCCAGTCCGCCCCGGGTTTGATAAGACGACAACGAGCGGAGATACCCATAACATATTTAGTTTTTTTTTTTTTGGCGATTAATAAAAACGTAATAGGTACAGGAGCGAGCCGCCGAAATTATTATGATCTGACTGTGCGTGTTTTTCAGAGTTTCCGTTGTCACCCCTTCGGCTATGTGTTTGGGGTACCAGGGCACACTGAGAGGTGGCAAGGCTGAAGGCACCCTAAGAGGTGCCAAGATGGCACCCCTCGGAGCTTGGAACACGGGGCGGACCGCCCTTTCGTCTCCCCCTTACGCCGCTAGTGGGAAGTAAAGGCCTTTGCATCCCGAGGCATTGTTGCTGCCAAAGTTAGTACTTTGGCAGCAACAATGCCTCGGTATTAATTAGTATTTAAAGATGTTTTTTTTATTAAAAGATAAATCGAAATTCGGTTTTTTTTTAATTTCCCTAGAGCTGTTTTCTGCGATTTAGCTCAAATTTGGTACAAACCTTCTGTACGACGATCCATCGAAATTTCAAATTTCGATTTCTCGAAAAATATTGAGATGCGCCTAAAATCCCTTGACACATTGCTTGTATCGTCGAAAAGAAGGTCTGTACCAAATTTGAACCAAATCGGAGGTAACAGCTATTCGGAAGTTTATCAAAATAATTGTATACTCAAAATATTCAATATTTCGAATAATAAGTCGCAAAAAATCCTTTTAAGGGGACTCTTAGATTATATTGGAATGTCCGTGCCACGTGCCACATGACAAAATTCGGTATCAACTTTGCGGAAGTTTATCCGATTAAAAAATTACTATTGTTTTGTTACAGCCAATGCCTTTATATATAATTATTTTTATAGAAATACCACACACTTGGCTGTTGCAGTAGTAGGAAGGGATGTACCTACTTGGCATACGATCGTCTATGAGAGACGCCCTGTATCACGAGGACCACCAAAATATGGGGGTGGAAGTTGAACAGATCCGCGTCAGGTCTATCGAAGTCATAGCTTTTCTTCCAAAAGAAATTCTTCATCCAAAGACCGCATTTCTTGAGGCTCATTTCTTACTATGTTCTTTGATCTAACACCAGTATGCTAACAAAAGGATTCCAACAAACTCTCGGTATGTGCCAAGCCAATGTTTAGTAATTATATAGGTAGGTATACTTATCGAATTTAAATGCTATTATATATCCCCTTCCTGGATTGATAATTTGGAACCGTCATCCTAGGATGTTGGCATTTCGATTGCTAGCAAAAGGACGATGTAATTAAGATTAGGTATAATAATTTCATTGTTTTGAAAAAACAAAAACCGATTTCGAATACTTTAATTTCACACTGTTTTGAAGTTTTGCGGGACAAATGCTAATCCGTCGGGAATAAAATTTTTATGGGACCAGCTTAGAATCATTTTCTATTCAATAGCGAAATACTTTCAAAATCGGTCCATATTTGACGGCGAAATTTACCAACATACATGAAAAAATATACATACAGTGGAACATAGAAACTCCTCCTATTTTCGAAGTCCGTTAAAAGACAAGACTTTTATAGGTTGTCTAAGTTTTGGTATAGGTATACCAAAGCAACTACCTATTTATTGCTTGTGCATAATTCATAATGATCAGAATTGAACCTAAACCGGACAAAGGGATACTTCTGAAGCTAGATTAGGACGTCCTGTTTTCGGCTAGTTCTAAAGTACAACTGTCTAGAAAAACGTATGTTCAGTCGCTATTGGCTTGATTGGCTGATTAGCGAGGTCATAATAGAACGAATTGCAGTGTCCAAGCAGGTAGTTAGATAATCAGGGCCTGCCGATCCCAATTAGCTTGATTGGATACACTTTTTTCTGTGAAATTGGATTGCAGATTATGATGTGATTATGACCAAGTTATGATTGAAATCGACCGATAATATTTTTTTTATATTTAACAAAACTTTTAAATACGTATACAAGCTTTTATATCATCTAGGACCAAAGTCCTTCGGAAGACAAATCCAACGAACCCAAACTCGACGTGTTTAAGTCGTTTCGTTTAGGAGTTCCTAAGGCCACCTTCGATTTCCATTATCAGACCAGTTCGATGGTACCATGACATTGCATCGTCACCGAGTATGCCAAATTTTATCTTCATCGTTTGAGGATAACTGGTCTAAAATTGAGTTGCAAAATTTAACCCAAACAAACATACCTATATTACATTCATCATCATCATCATCAGCCCATACACGTCCACTGCTGGACATCCCGTACGACGCCACAAATAGCGGTCCTGAGCCGCCTCCATCCATTGACTCCCTGCGACCGCTACGATGTCGTCGGTCCATCGAGTGGATGGTCTCCCATGTAGGGGGGGACTTGCCATAATCACCACGCTTGGCAGGCGGATTGGTGATCGCAGTGTTGGTGTTTAAAAATACTCAGAAGGAAGCTGCTGCCCGTCCTCTGGTAGGTTCCCTTAGTCGGCTTTTACGACATCCACGGGTTGAGTTGGAGGGGTCGATATTCGTACGCCGCGACCCCACGGCTTTTACATTACAAGTTAAATAAATCTTGTAAAATACGTACATAAGTACTTCTACTGCCACCTAGCTATAAGTTGCCGCGGAACACATTTATCTTTAAGAATCCATCTTTTATAAAATATATATCAGTGTGTCCCTGGATAAGGTGCAACCCCGAAAGGGGGTGAAACTAGATCAAAAATTATCGACAAAAAAATAGAAAAAAAAACTTAAAATTTTTTCCTATATACTTTATTGATATAATTCATCAATAAAGTATATACGATTTTTTTTTACTTTTTTGTTGTCGATAATTTCGTTTCGGGGTTGCACTTTATCCAGGGACACACTGATATTTTATAAAATCTATACTTATAATAAAACTGTAACATGTCCATTTCTGTACATTGAAGATATTTTGAAATTTTTCCATCATGTCTGTCTGTCTGTCTGTATCTTGGCCGCGCATAGCTCCGAAACTACTGAACGTATTGAAATGAAACTTGGCAGGAATTGAGTTCATACTACCAGGAAGGACATAGGATATTTTTTATCCCTGATTTCAATAGGGTTCCCTTGGAAGAGGGGATGAAAGTAAAATTGGTTGGGTGCGCATAGCGCCGGAACTACTGAATGTATCCAAATGAAACTTTGCAGGATTTGATATCATACTATGAAGAAGGACATAGGGTACATTTTATCCCGGATTTTAATAGGGTTCCCTTGGGAAAGGGGATGAAAGTAAAATTCCTTGGCTGCGCATAGCGCCGAAACTACTGAAAATATTCAAATAAAACTTAGCATGATTTAAGTTCATATTACGAGAAAGGGCATTAGATACTTTTCATCCCGGATTTCAATACGGTTCCTTTGGGAGAGGGGATGAAAGTACATTCTATCCCGGATTTTAATAGGGTTCCTTTGGGAGAGGGGATGAAAGTAAAATTTGTTGGCTGCGCATAGCGCCGAAGCTACTGAATGTATTCAAATGAATCCTGGCAGGATTTGAGTTCATACTATGATGAAAGACATGGATACTTTTTATCCCGGATTTCAATAGGGTTCCTTTGGGAGAGGGGATGAAAGTAAAATTTGTTGGCTGCGCATAGCGCCGAAACTACTGAATGTATTCAAATGAATCCTGGCAGGATTTGAGTTCATACTATGATGAAAGACGGATACTTTTTATCCCGGATTTCAATAGGGTTCCCTTGGGAGAGGGGATGAAAGTAAAATTTCTTTGCTACGCATAGCGCCGAAACTACTTAAGGTATTCAAATGAAATATAGCATGATTTAAGTTCATATTACAAGAAAAGGGCATAAAATACTTTTTATCCCGGAATTCAGAAGGGCCCTTATGAGAGAGGATGGAAGTGAAATTTTGCGCGTTGCAGGATGGCGCGCGGGGCAAGGGCGGTAGAGAGCGATAGTCCCCCACTGTGGGGGGCACTGGAAGTGGGCCCCAGGCAGTGGGGGCCCCAGAAGTGGCCCCCCCACATTGCCCCGCAGTGGTACCCCCTCATTAGCCCCCCACAGTGGGGGCACCAGCAGTGGGGCTCTCGGCCGGGGGCCCCCCACATTTCCTCGCAGTGGGACTCCCCACTCAGTAGGCCCCCACAGTGGAGGGCACCGGCAGTGGCGGGCCCCCGGCAGATGGCCCCCCACATTGCCCCGCAGTGGTACCCCCTCATCCGCCCCAGTAGTGGCACCACCGCAGTAGGGTAAAATTTCTTGGCTGCACATAGCGCTGAAACTACTGAATGTATTCAAATGAAACTTGGCATGATTTAAGTTCATACTACGAGGAAGGTCATGTAATACTTTTTATCCAGGAATTCGTTAAGGTTCCCTTGGGAGTGGGGATGGAAATGACATTTTGCGGCCTAAAATAGCGCAAAAACTACTGAATGGATTCGAATGATACTTAGCATGATTTGAGTTCATACTACGAGGAAGGACATAAAATACGAGTCCATACCCCAAAGCCAACAAAATGATTACAAAATTGTTATTAGTGCGGATAATCGACCTACTGGACAGCATCCGGTTTGTACAAACTCTCGCTCTCGCTACCAGTGATGTTGCCGTCGTCCTGGTAGATCAGCACTGTGACAGGCGGGACATTGTGCTGCGTACCCGGGATGACCGCTTGCAATACATTGGCGAAACGCACCAGACATTTGATGCTCTTCAGCCTCTACTCGCTTATATACCTACCTACTGCCGTGGCAAAGACACTGGTGGAAGTGGATACAACTTTGACTTTCGACTCGGTCTCACGGTTCGGTTCGGTTCACTAAAAATGTTTACCGCCCAACGAAGTGGGCACGGGTCAGCTAGTATATATATATATATATATATATATACCTCCAGGGAGGTGAATAGAAATGGACGAAATCCTGGAGTAAGACATTACCTGGCTGGTACACGTCTCGTCACGGTTTAATAGCGCTCGTCGAAAGTGGAGGGCTGTTCTGCGCAGGTGTATAACGGTGTAAAAAATAAAAATCTCCATCTGCGCATCCAGGTCAGCGCAATTAAACCGTGACGCGACCTGGAGCAGTGGCAGTATCCTTAGTCCGTGACTGATCCTTTGTCAATAGATCTGATCTGACCTCTGCAAAAGGATGTTTTGCTCCAGTATTTCGTCCATTTTTATTCACCCTGGAGTCTCTATTCACCCCGTTTTACGGTACGTGATTTAAGAGCAGGGTTGCCTTTTTTTAATCATAAAATTACATTTACCTACTATCAGAAAAGAAGTTTCCCAGCGGTGGGATTTAACGCGCTCATTACCTACAAAAGCCGTTTGAATCCACAGCGAGATCTCTCTACCATACCTAACCCAACTACTCTAACATTCCTATTTAATTTAGTACAATAAATTCAATTTTTACACTTCAGTCATATTTTCATAGCTTTACATTTTTGAAACTTTTCTTACAATGTTAGGTAGTACCATTAAGATTAATTTGTTTTGTTACTCGAAACAAAAGTTTTAACCATCGAAATTTTTTAAGCGCTATTAGGTATTCCTGATCCTGAGCCAAAGGATATGGCTCGCGTGCAACGTGTCTCGTGCTTGACTTGGGCCATCTCTACGGCCACTAAAAGTAATGGCCTGCTTACCTACTACTATTATACATATATGTCAAAGTTTTTATGGATGGATGTATGGATATTTGTTACTCTTTCACGCAAAAACTACTGAACCGACAGGCTGAAATTTGGTATGGGTATAGTTTGGGACCTGGAATAACATATACCTATGCTATTTTTAACCCGATGAAATGCGGGCGAAGGCGCGGGCAGCAGCTAGTCATTAATATTTGTCTCGGGTGTTCTGGGTATTTTGTATGTATAATAAATAAAATATATACCTATCTATGTAATATATTGTATTATGTATATCAGTCATCAAGTATCCATAACACAAGCTCTGCTTAGCTTGGGGCATAGATATTATAATATACTAGATGAAAACTTCGCTCGGGTAAAATGTAGCCTTATTCCTCAATTTTTTTTTATATAATGTAAATGCTACTTCTTTAGTCATCGGTTCTCAACGAATGATATAGTGTAAGTACTTATCAAGAAGTTGAGGTTGAATACCACTCGGATCTCAGACGCAAGAAGTTTGTAAAAAAATATGCCTAATAGCCGGCTACACGCTCAAACGTTTGTGCATGCAGATTGCACATGCACCGTTTACGCAAGCAAGATGGCCGGCCACACTCTCCATCTTGCTTGTGCAAGCCAGTGTGCGCAAGCAAGATGGACCGTGTACACAAATGTTTGGGCGTGTAGCCGGGCTATAAGACAATGGAGAACGGAATAATAACCCATGTCACCGGTGACACGTGATGACGTGACACTGACACATTGATGATATTTGACATGTTTACTTCGCAACGCCATTAGAAAGCAAATTATTTGCATTTTTATATTAAAAATACTCGGTAATCCGAATTTTCCGCATATAAGTTGTCGACTCGGATCGACTAATTTTTGACGCTCTTCAATTTGATATGCATTTCGTTCGAGTCTACCGTAGACCGGTACGAAATTATTAATATACATAGATACCCCATACACAGAAGTTTGTATGAAGATTCCTGAAACTCTCTATTAGAGTTATCACTCACACAATCAAATCAAACAAATCAAAACAACTCAATAAAATGCAGCATGAGATTAATTACGAAACAACATTTTATCGTCCGAAATGGCCCTATTTTATTAAACATTTGGAAAAATCTTGAAATACGTGTCAACTCCTTTGGTATCATAAGGGCCAAAGATACATTGGAAGTATTTTAACAGTCTTAGACAGGGACGAGGGAAAATACCTCATCCCTGACCTTAGAATACGAATTTCCAAAAATCCGTTCTTAGCGGGTGCCTACGCCTTAAAAGAAACCTCCACGCAATATTTCAGCTTCGTAGCTCTTGTAGTTTCAGAGATCTCTTGATGGTCACCCAGTTTAAACTTTTATAAATATAGAAGATCACAATATACATTAAATTATCAACCTAGCTAGATAAACTCGCAGTGCCCGGTATAATAATAATTTAAAGTCCTAGCAGCTGCTACCAAAAAAAGTTAATTTCAGGTACAACGACAGGTCTGAGCGAGATGGCTGGCGCTGTGCAAGAAATCATCTTTATTGTGTTGCACTAATATCTAAAATTATTATATTTTAATAATATAGCCATTTATTCCCATTTCTTATAAAACAGATAAATTAGATTAGAATTGAGAAAACAGAAAAAAGTACTTATTGCATGCATTATTTTACCTAATAAATATACTAATTTGATTTTACAACATTTATACGATATAATCCTAATATTCTTTCTGGGACGTCCATTTATGAACGTAGGCCTCCTCCATCCTGCTCCACTCGTTCCTGTCCTGAGCCAGTCTTGTCCAGGTGGCGCCAGGCTTACATCCCATTTCATCATTCGAAGCTATTTCCATACATTTAATACCCATTTCATCATTCTTCCCATTTCATAATTTTCCCATATCATCATTCAATGCAATTCTATACTATTTATGAACAATTTTGCGATGTTCGGTCGTATTATAAGGCCACCTTCTGGAAACTTTTTCGGAATACGTATACATACCTCGGGCAGATTCTGTTGATCAGAACCGGATCAGCAGCATGGAATTAATTGCGAGACTTATGGGAGTCTAGCTTAGAAAAGGATGACGATGATAATGATGGTGATCATATTTAAAAACAATAATTATATTGCATCAAGGACTATTTATATATTTGTTAATAAAATAATTGACGTCCACACATGTGTTATCATTTTACAAAATAATTTTTGAATAATTGACTCATACCTATAAAACAAAACAAAAAATTAAAAATTTTACTACAGAAACCATATGTACTTATAAAACAAAATAAAAAAATTTGAGATGAGCAGAAATCTAGACTAGTCAGACTTCTGTTTTACGACGATTATAAATATTGCTGAAATTTAGTTTTATGAAGAAAATTCTTATTTTTAAGAAGTTTTGTATATTTTCTATAGTGTATATATATTTTATATATATACACCTTTATTTAATTTTGAGGTTTAGGTTAAAAAAATATGTTTGTGTCGCTCCTACTACATTGTTATTTGAATTCAAATAGTTATTTTTATTTTATAAATACATGTCATATTCGCATAGGTTATCAGTTTCTTAAACAGAAAGTGCAGATTTACCTGTATGTGAAAAGTAAGGTCATCATCTTCACTCAGACGAAAGAATTCTCCAAAAGAAATAGTACTGCGCAGCTATGAATGATGAAATGGGAAAATGACAAACTGGGTGAGCGATGAAGTCAAGGAAAATGATCAAGTGGGTGAATTATGAAATGGGTAAATTATGAAATGGGTAAATGATGAAGTGGGATGTAAGCGGCGCCAGCGACGCACACGATGTCGGCCGTCCAGCGACGGCACGGGCGCCCTGGTGGGCGGCACTCGCCGCGCTGGTACCAGTGCATCAGCCTCTCGCTCCATCAATTGTCAGAGGTCCTCGTAGTATGTCCGGCCCATCGCCATTTCAGGCGATATGCCATTCTCGCTGCATCGATGACATTTGTTATACTGCGTATATCTTTGCTTCTGATTCGGTCTGTCAGTTTTGTACCCAGCATGCTCCTTTCAGCGGACCTTTGGAAAACTTGGCTTACCTACATTATATTTTACCCCTGCCTTACTATCGTAACAAGGATTTTGGTTAAACATGTTACCTACTGAGTCCCTTACCTTGGACATTACTCTGTAGTTAAGTATCTACAGATTAAAGTCCAAATGGTAAACCTTGGACTTTAATTAAATTAATCTGTAGACAGTCTGTAGTTAAGTATCTACAGATTAAAGTCCAAATGGTAAACCTTGGACTTTAATTAAATTAATCTGTAGACAGGTATCAACATGTATACCTAAAGATACAAGACCATAATGAACTTCAAATTCTTTAGATTAAAAATCGCGGCCTTAGTAATAATCACTAATCACCCAAAACGTAATTTTTCAGTGTTGAATACCTACTGACTGATTTTAATAAAGTCATTCCGATTTTTCGTATTGTCTACCCTTATAAATTACATCTTTGGGTTCCATGGTCACACCAGAAAACTCAACTGACATGTCCATTTACATCCTACTTAATATTATAAATGTCAAAGTTTGTAAGGATGGATGTATGGGTGGATATTTGTTACTCTTTCACGCAAATACTACTGAACCGATTAGGCTGAAATTTGGTATGGGTATAGTTTGGGACCAGGAATAACATATAGGCTTTTTATCCCGATAAAACGCGGGCGAAAGCGCGGGCAGCAGCTAGTACATAATAATATGAAACTTTTGGCTGCACGATTTAATCTTGGCCGATCCTGTTGCACGGACTTATAAATCAAAAATTGTTGGTTATTAATTATCTGAGACAGTAGGACATACAGATTCACAGGTGACACAATATTCTCTTTATGTCACTCCCGTCTATTTAAAGGAACGCTTTGAATTCCTCCACAATTCTCATTCTAATCCTTCCCGTGTCCTCCGGTCGGTCGTCAGAAAATCTGGTATTAAATATACCACCTCACCGAATCAGTTTTTACGACAAATCCTTCTCTATCCAGGCCATAAAGTTGTGGAATGCACTGCCTGCATTCGGAAATCAGCATCATTACCGGTTTTCAAAGCTCGAGTCAAGGAAATTTTCCTCTTAGAAAAATGAATAGGTATCTATTTATGGATATTGCTCCTACATTTATATATTTAGTTAAGTTGCTATTGAAAATATATATTATCCTCTGTTGTTAGATATTTATAATGTTATTTATTTCTGACAACATTAGATACACCCCTGCCTTTCTTAAATTCGTATAATTATTTCCATTCAAAGGTTGCCTGGAAGAGATCGCTTCTAAGCGATAAGGCCGCCCATTGTACATGTTTTATGTAATGTCTATTATTAATGTTTTCTTCGTGGTGTACAATAAATAATTTTGTAATTGTAATATCAGTGTTTATTTTCTTTCAGACATTTCTCTATAATCTTACCTGACAAAATTTCAATAGGATCCGTTGTCCAAGTATTTTTGGGAAAGAATAACTGATAGTCATAGGTATTTAAGCGATACAAGTTATTTACACTAGTATATAAGTAGGGATAGATGACTACCTACCTACTTATTTATAACAACAATTATTATTGAATCAGAGCTTACTATGTTAATTATAAACTTAATCAGTTCAAAAACAACGGTCAGTAGCAAAATGATTGCGGCCACAGTAGCTCTATTGTCTGTGTTGTATTTAATTATTTATTGCTTCAAAAATGCTTTCAACAGACCTCCAAATTTTCCTCCAGGTGAGTTTTTTGAACTTTTTTTAATAATTATAGAATTAGTATCGAATGGGTATGTGAATCTTTGTATATATTTTTAATCAATATGCTATGCGCCCCGCTCCACTTTGGGGCGCTTTAAAAGAAGGAGGTTATCAATTCGTCAGTATGTTTTTTTTTGTATGTATGCTACGCGATATCTCCGCCAAAGTAAAGACATTAGTAATTACTAATTAGTAGTTTCATTCGACTTTGAAGATTAGTATATTACTAATATTCAAGTCGAATATGGAAATTAGAAGTTATTCATCATTCGACTAGACAAATAATCTTTAGTTTATTGTTTTTTAAAACACGCCTTATTATTTATTATCAGGGATCGGAATAGGTAGTTTTTAAGTACCTACTGACGTCAAATGCACTACTACGAAATCTTAATATGGATATGCCTTTAAATTCCTCGATTTTATACTTTGAAAACAACTTATTGTAAGTAGGCACTTCTTATTTTTTCATCCCATTAAATATAAAATAGAAATCATTTATTTTCACCAAAATAAAAAGTTCCTGTCCGGTACAAAAGTCAGATCGGTAAAAAATTTAAGTTGCTGCTTCACAGCGCAACACTACGTAGATTTTATTTTTCTTTCTTAATGCTATCGCTACTGAAGAATGTGGTTACTTTACTAATAAAAAGCAAGCTAAGTTACGTTGTAAAACATGGTGGCATGCAAACATGTTGAGACTTGGGCGGCGCGACAAGAAAGACATACATAAAAGTGACAATGACAGATTTATTGTCTTTCATGTTAGGTATGTTGCGGGATGAGGGGTAAGCCAGTTAGGGGGAGGGTGGATACATTTTTTTGTTCACTTGATTGCTTTCGTCAGTTGAGTTCGCGCCCATTTTTTTTGTGGAGTGAATCTGTACTACACCTGGCTACACTTTTTGGATTGAATCTGTGTTTCCTGTCAATTTTAGTTTAATGGACTGGAACTGCGATATTTGATAGTTTTGTTATTTTTTATTTGCTACTGGTGGTGTCACTGTGGAATTGGCAGGCCTATTGTAATCGCCACTTTATGCATTCGCCCTTGAAAACTGCTGCGTTCATAGTTCGCCACTTATCCTTCTAGCTGCTAAGAGCGGAAGGATTTCTTTGGGGTCTCATAGTTCGTCTTGCCTGAGCCTGAGCAGGTGCTTACCCAGATGAATGCTATGTTTTTGCATCGGTGTTCCGCACTCTTCTAGTAAATCGTCAGTTTTCGGATTCACATGTCGAAGATCAAAGTTGTATCCGTCTTCGCCACGAAGAGCATCAAATGCCTGGTGCGTTTCGCCAATGCATTGCAAGCGGTAATCCCGGGTACGCAGCACAATGTCCGGCCTGTCACAGTGCTGATCTACCAGGACGACTGCAACATCATTGGTAGCGAGAGCTTTTTACCTACCGGATGCTGTCCAGTAGGTCGTTTATCGGCATTAATAACAATTGTGTAATCATTTTGTTGGCTTTGGGGTATGGACTCGTATTTTATGTCCTTCTTCGTAGTATGAACTCAAATCATGCTAAGTATCAGGGGCCATCTGCCGGGGGCCCCCACTGCCGGTGCCCTCCACTGTGGGGGTCTACTGAGTGGGGAGTCCCACTGCGAGGAAATGTGGGGGGCCCCCGGCCGAGAGCCCCACTGCTGGTGCCCCCACTGTGGGGGGCTAATGAGGGGGTACCACTGCGGGGCAATGTGGGGGGGGGCACTTCTGGGGCCCCCACTGCCTGGGGCCCCCACTGCCTGGGGCCCACTTCCAGTGCCCCCCACAGTGGGGGGCTATCGCTCTCTACCGCCCTTGCCCCGCGCGCCATCCTGCAACGCGCAAAATTTCACTTCCATCCTCTCTCATAAGGGCCCTTCTGAATTCCGGGATAAAAAGTATTTTATGCCCTTTTCTTGTAATATGAACTTAAATCGTGCTATATTTCATTTGAATACATTCAGTAGTTTCGGCGCTATGCGCAGCCAACAAATTTTACTTTCATCCCCTCTCCCAAAGGAACCCTATTGAAATCCGGGATAAAAAATATCCTCTGTCCTTCCTCGTAGTATGAACTCAAATCCTGCCAAGTTTCATTTCAATACGTTCAGTAGTTTCGGAGCTATGCGCGGCCAAGGTACAGACAGACAGACAGATATGATGGAAAAAAAAATCATTTTTGGCATCAGTATCGATAATAGAGTGCCCTCCAAAAAAAAATTCAAAATATCTTCAATGTACAGAATTGGACCTGTTACAGTTTTATTATAAGTATAGATAACAACGATAACAAAATGTGTACGCACAACGTGCGAAACGTGACAATAACACAGGTAAGTTAATATTACTTCGCCAATAATTTTATAAAATAACTAGCAGGCTGCCCCGGATTCGCACGGGTATTTAAAAAAATGGCCCATATCCCTATTTTTTTTCAAAATATAATTATAGCCTAGTCCGGGTGGATACAGTTTAGCTTTGCAACAGTGAAATAATTTTTCAAATCGGTTTAGTAGTTTCGGAGCCTCTTCAATGCCAACAAACAAACAATCAAATCTTTCCTCTTTATAATATAATTATAGATAAAAAGATTGGTGTATTGGTTAGTCCGTAGCGTGATTTGATCTACCACTCGGGCTAACCCACTAAGCATCAGATTAGCCCATGCTTTGGTCACTATACTCAAGCTTTCTCGAAGTAGGTACATACAATGTATGTAAACAACTCACACAAAAAATCCAGGATGCTCTTTTTGGCGTCTAGATTGAAAAATATAAGTCAGCATTATGCATCGTAGGAAAGAACTTAAATCGACGACAATGATCGAACGTATCGATTAGTCCCAAGGCGGGGCCACTTTATTTCCCTGTTTTACATATGTAATTTTAATTTTGTTACGTGTCCAAGTGTCCTGTAAGGTCTAAAGGAAATAAAGCACTTTGATATTAGAGTGCAATTTCTTTAAAAATCAAGCACAAGAAAGTATGTAATTTTCAGGGGTAATGTTTAGAAACATTGTACATATGAGTTTGGTTAATACTCCATATACATTTGATTGAAAAAAACTAAAATATCTTGTACTGTACACCGCGTAACCCGTCTACATAATTACTACACCTCGTAGCTCTTAGAGCTACTAGACCACGTAGATCCTCCACGGAAAATGCTACACCGTGTAGCCCGTCTACATTCCTGCTCCGCCGCATAGCTCGTAGAGCTGCTAAACCTCATAGCTCCTCTACGAAAATGCTGCACCGCGTAGCTCGTCTACATTCCTGCTACGCCACATATCTCGTAGAGCTGCTAAACCTCGTAGCTGCTCTACGAAAATGCTACACCGCGTAGCCCGTCTACATTTCTGCTGCTATACCGCATAGTTCGTAGAGATGCTACACCGCGTAGCTCCTCTACGGAAATGCTACGCATATTCTACGTAGCCCGGTGAACCATCTGCTTATATCAACTTTGACGACCGATGTGCCGCGGCGGCGGGCAAAGGTCCGCCTGCGACGCAGGAGGTTGCGGGTTCGAATCCCTCCTGGGGACAAATGTTTCTATGATCTGCAAATATGTATTTATTTCGGCTGTTCTGGGTATTTCTATGTATAATAAACAGGGATCGGAATAGCTAGAGTTTTTAAGTACCAAATGACGTCACATGGCCTACGAAATCTGAATATGGATATGGAGTTTTTAAGTACCAAATGACGTCATATGTCCTACGAAATCTTAATATGGATATGCCCTTTAATCCTGGGATCGGGAATTCATCTTCAAAAATTCCCGGATTATCATAATTATCTTCTAAAACGTTTTATTCGTATTTTTAACACAAACTAGGTCATTAAAAATACGGGGCCACCTGTAATTCCTCCAGCTGGTGGCTAGCAAACTTTACAAACAAAAATTTTCATAAAAGGTTTAAGATATTTTGTACGAGAATAAATAAAACAAAATGGCGTCTACAAATGTAACAACTTATTAAATTTTATATTTTAAGAAGAAAAAATAGTTTGCAGTATTAATATTATAATGAAATTTAATGTGTAGTCGAGATAATTCGAATAACAAAATTATTGAAATTCACCTTATCCTTAAATAAAAACCGTAATTAATGTTATTTAACACGAGAAGTATTCCTCAACTTCTTAAACTGCTCTCTAAAGGCAAAACTAATCAAATATGTCGACCCAACCACCACCAGACCCACCTGGGTACATGATAATAAATAAATAAAAATTATCTTTATTGGAACTATAAATAAGGTATATGAAATTGGGTGAAATCGAAAATACGCGCAATAGTTATGCAACTGTGTCGCGCCTCCCTCCGACTGCAAGGTAGAGTTCCCTAAATTACTATTTAATTAGCGATGCCGAAAAACTAAGACTATGTGTAAAAGTTATACAATGGAAAATAAATTTAATTAATAAGAGATGGTTGATGACGGAGAACTTGACTAATGTATGAAACATTTGAAAAAAAATAATGCCAGTAAATAATCAACTCTTGAGGTCTCTTATCTACATAGTTAATTTGCAAAGATACTCCAGGAGTCAGGTAGGTGTAGGAAAATGAATGAAAGTAGGGCAACTGGGGTATGTGTGGGGATCAAGGAATTGACTAAGGCGGATAGGGATGTTAGGATTTGCGGCACATGAGAGATTCGGCAGATTCGTATGTAAGAGATAATAAATGGATGTGACATGCTAACGCATAACGGAGCAATATTAGCATTATTGTGGATTGGTTGACCTTCACATTGATGCGCAGATGACCTTGTGATCGTCATGCGAGGATTCTGTCAATCCACTATCTTTAGCATCATGCAGTGAGCTCTCACCACTGCCAGTGACTGGTGCAGCAAAAGTGAACTCTCAGTCAACGCTGACAAAAAACAAACTGTGATTATACCATTCACAAATAAGCGAAGGCTACACAAGCTTGTAAACTAAACTTAACGGTATTATGATAACCTTTTCCACGGAAGTAAAATACTTGGGCTTTACAATCTACCAAAAACTGACGTGGAACACACACCTCGCCAACGTCTTGCAAAAAGTTAAGATAGCACTAGGAGCCATCGGTAGACTAATGGGTAGCCACTAGGGCGTCAAACCCAGAATTGCCCTATGGCTGTACACTGCCATTGTGAGGCCAATAATTACATACGCCTACATGGTATGGTACGACAAGGCTCTTCAGTCTGCCGCAATCACCCAACTTAGCAGCCTGGAAAGGACTGCCGGCCACGGGAGCAATGTCCACGTCACCCTTGCTGGCACTGAATGCATTCTTGGGACTCCCTTCG
Organism: Eupithecia insigniata; assembly: GCA_947859395.1. Lineage (NCBI taxonomy): Eukaryota > Metazoa > Arthropoda > Insecta > Lepidoptera > Geometridae > Eupithecia > Eupithecia insigniata. Next base: position 3,868,403 of record OX402003.1, read on the forward strand.
CTTCACATGTACATACAGAAGGAGGCAAAGACCAGCTTGTATAGGGCCAGCGCCCTGGGCCGAAGAAATTGGCTCTCCCAGAAACTGAGATCTCTGCTAGACAAAACTCTGGAATTACCCATCATGAGCATGACAACTGATGTCATGCTTCCATTACATATGTTTGTAAAACATTATATGGTGGAACTGCGTTCCAGAGAATACTGGTCCAACAGCCAACTCTACTTTAAGGACGGGAGCCTAAAACTGGTACACGGATGGCTCCAAATTAGGACTGGACATAGACTGTGGAGAAAATGGAGGGCAACCCAGGTTTGGCAACATCACTAACCTAGGAACCTGCTTGGAAAATGTTTGGAGGATGCGTAGTTACGCATCCTAGCAAGTTGGCTGCAGATAGCGCCGGAACTACTGAATGTATTCAAATGAAATTTGGCAGGATTTGCGTTCATTCATACTATGATGAAAGACATGGATACTTTTTATCCCGGATTTCAATAGGGTTCCTTTGGGAGAGGGGATGAAAGTAAAATTTGTTGGCTGCGCATAGCGCCGAAGCTACTGAATGTATTCAAATGAAACCTGGCAGGATTTGAGTTCATACTATGATGAAAGACATGGATACTTTTTATCCCGGATTTCAATAGGGTTCCTTTGGGAGAGGGGATGAAAGTAAAATTTGTTGGCTGCGCATAGCGCCGAAACTACTGAATGTATTCAAATGAATCCTGGCAGGATTTGAGTTCATACTATGATGAAAGACATGGATACTTTTTATCCCGGATTTCAATAGGGTTCCCTTGGGAGAGGGGATGAAAGTAAAATTTCTTTGCTACGCATAGCGCCGAAACTACTTAAGGTATTCAAATGAAATATAGCACGATTTAAGTTCATATTACAAGAAAAGGGCATAAAATACTTTTTATCCCGGAATTCAGAAGGGCCCTTATGAGAGAGGATGGAAGTGAAATTTTGCGCGTTGCAGGATGGCGCGCGGGGCAAGGGCGGTAGAGAGCGATAGCCCCCCACTGTGGGGGGCACTGGAAGTGGGCCCCAGGCAGTGGGGGCCCCAGAAGTGCCCCCCCCCACATTGCCCCGCAGTGGTACCCCCTCATTAGCCCCCCACAGTGGGGGCACCAGCAGTGGGGCTCTCGGCCGGGGGCCCCCCACATTTCCTCGCAGTGGGACTCCCCACTCAGTAGACCCCCACAGTGGAGGGCACCGGCAGTGGGGGCCCCCGGCAGATGGCCCCTGATACTTAGCATGATTTGAGTTCATACTACGAAGAAGGACATAAAATACGAGTCCATACCCCAAAGCCAACAAAATGATTACACAATTGTTATTAATGCCGATAAACGACCTACTGGACAGCATCCGGTTGGTAAAAAGCTCTCGCTACCAATGATGTTGCAGTCGTCCTGGTAGATCAGCACTGTGACAGGCCGGACATTGTGCTGCGTACCCGGGATGACCGCTTGCAATGCATTGGCGAAACGCACCAGGCATTTGATGCTCTTCGTGGCGAAGACGGATACAACTTTGATCTTCGACATGTGAATCCGAAAACTGACGAGACTGGACAATAAAATAGTTTCTGCAATGCTATTCTACGCCTAGATACATTTTACCAATAAGAGAAGGTCGCATTGCTCACCTGCAAAGGTTTCGAGGTTTGTTTAACCGTTTTCTGGTGGACACTTACGCCAAAATTTAAACGAAGCGTTTGGTATACATCAGAACAGAACTAATGAGAGAAGACTGCGCGCTGAGAATTATGTAGATCTGCGAGACGCCATGAATCAAGATAGAAATTGTGAACATTTAGGACGACTGGTGATTCTTCCTTCCAGTTTTAGAACTGGACAATAGATGTGTAGTGCTCTATTCTCCAGTAGGTACTATCAAGCTTACTTTGAAGCGCATAATATAGGTACCTATGTAAATGTGAAGCTGTGTGACGTCCAGTCAATAAAATCTAGGTGTATGTAAATCTATACTATACTACACTAATAAAAATAATCAAGGTTTGTGTGGTTGTAGGGGGTAATCTCTGAAACTACTGAGCCAATTTTGAAAATTATTTTACCTATTGAATTTGTTTAAACACTCGTCGTTTAAACCACGTTTTTGAGAGTTTTATAGACTACTAAAAATAGACCTGTGTCGATCGATCATTTTTCAAGACCTGTTTGATCACGATCGAACTTGCAGAAAGATCGAATCAAAAAGACTCGATCGTTTCGCAGGTCGCGGGTCGCGAAGACCCATGACTTGCCACTGCCATGCCGCGCCGGTGCATGCAGTCTATCGTTCTATCGATCGGTCGTTCGTATTTGTCGGGAAAAACTATCTTACTAGTCACGCCATAAGGTTCACTTTGTTTTGCATTGCATAAATGAATTGATTGACTTACTCAAAGACTCGATCGTTCGTATTTGTCGGGAAATAACTACCTTACCGTTACGTCATAAGGTTCATATTTCTTTTACAAGCAAAATAAGCATAATTCAAAATTCAATCAATCGAACGAAAGACCCGATTGTTTTGAAAGTCGCGGGTCACGGTTTTTTTTCGAGAAAACTACTATAATAGTCACAACATAAGGTTCAGTTTTTTGACTGTCATGCAGTCTGTTATTCATTCAATCAATAGGTCGATCATTCGTATTTGTCGGGGAAAACTACCTTAACTTTCACATCATAAGGTTCACTTTTGTGTTACAAGCATCAACGCCAGAATGATCGACTGAGGGATTCGATCGATCACTCACGGGTCGCGATCGAGTCTTTGTGATACGAGCGATCACGATCGACACAGGTCTAAAATGTTTACCGACCAACGAAGTGGGCACGGGTCAGATAGTTATAATATACATATTTTTGTTTTGTTTAAATCGGCAGACGATAGTTCGTTAAGATCAATGTACTCGTATGTAGGTACTTTTCTTCTATAGTTGTTACTGAATTCGATAGTCTTGGTTTTAGTTCGCAAATACAGACGACACCCTGATAAATAAACAAGTAGGTGTTATATGTATATAAGTAGTTAGTACTAAAGTCTGATAAGTTCCAATGCTGGCTAAAGGTCTTATATATTTTTTTACTTTATCAATGTAAAGAGCAACAAAAACTTAATATAACCCAATGAAGTATCATAATTATTGATATAACCCATTATACAACGACTGATTAATTTTTGGTAAGGAGTCCGGTCACTCATTCAGTCGACCGGACTTCTGAGCTTTAAAAGGCTCATAAGTCCGTCTGGTGCAAAGGTTTGGTGACGTAAACTGAATCGATGATGGTGTCTGAGATGTCCATCATTATTATTTACTTAGGTAATTTTGATACACTTTCTTAAAATAATTTAAAGTCAGTTTTCTCAAAGAATGCTCATACTTTACGCGAGAATGTTAAGTTTTGCCTTCGAAACCTAACAAGATTTTACCTACCTACTCTACCTAGGTAGGTTTCTTTACTCATCACAGCCCATACACGTCCACTGCTGGACATAGGCCTTCACCGTACGACGCCACAAATAGCGGTCCTGAGCCGCCTCCATCCATCGACTCCCTGCGACCGCTACGATGTCGTCGGTCCTTCGAGTGGATGGTCTCCCAAGTTAGGAATTTCTATAATCACCACGCTTGGCAGGCGGATTGGTGATCGCAGTGTTGGTGTTGAAAAATACTCAGAAGGAAGCTACTGCCCTTCCTCTGTTAGGTTCCCTCAGTCGGCTCTTACGACATCCACGGGTTGAGTTGGAGGCGTCGATATTCGTACGCCGCGACCCCACGGCCATTTTCTTTACTATATATAATATAATAATTAATAAATAAATCATCATCATCATCAGCCCGTACACGTCCACAGCTGGACATAGGCCTCCCCCGTACGACGCCACAAATAGCGGTCCTGAGCCGCCTCCATCCATCGACTCCCTGCGACCGCTACGATGTCGTCGGTCCATCCGAGTGGATGGTCTCCCATGTAGGGGGGGATTTGCCATAATCACCACACTTGGCAGGAGGATTGGTGATCGCAGTGTTGGTGTTTAAAAATACTCAGAAGGAAGCTGCTGCCCATCCTCTGGTAAGTTCCCTTAGTCGGCTCTTACGACATCCACGGGTTGAGTTGGAGGCGTCGATATTCGTACGGCGCGGCCCCACTAATAAATAAATAATGCTAGATAATAAGACAATAGGACTATATATACGAGTATATTTAATGTTTTGTCCAGACAATACTTGGACATTGTCATTTGTGATACTGATAATATTATCTATGTAGGTCCATATGGAACATGAGTGCTTGGTTCAATGTCTTAGGATATATGTATGTATATAGATAGCTTGTTAAACGGTTTTGTGAATCAACAAAAGCTGCTCCTCGGTTTATTTCGAACTAGCAATCCGCCCCGGCTTCGCACGGGTAGTAGATCATATATGACGACCTCTGTGGCGCGGTGGGCGAAGGTCCGCCTGCGACGCAGGAGGTTGCGGGTTCGATTCCCGCCTCGGGACAAATATTTGTACGATCTGCAGATATTTGTTCAGGGTGTTCTGGTCGTTTTATATGTATAATAAAAAATATCTATCTATGTATGTATTGTATTATGTATATCAGTCATCTAGTACCCATAACACAAGCTCTGCTTAGCTTGGGGCTAGATGGTGCTGTGTGGATTGTCCAGTATTATTTATTTATATGTATATCTCAAAGGGCAGTGTTTGCGATGAAATCTCCCAGGCGGCTTGACTTTTTAGGACACTTCCAACAATTATCGTATAGTAGCTGACCCGACAGACGTTGTCCTGTCATTCAAGACAAACTGACGGTTATTTCAAACGTGCTGAGCAAAGAGTAGTATATAATGCTGGGGCTAAGGTTACATTAAAAAAGTTTATAATAAAGGCAGTCGTTCAGTATTCCTTTTCTAAATTTCTGCGCAATTTTCTAATATTTTTTTAACGTAAGAACCTGCTACGATTTATTAGAAAACATTTAAAAAAAGATGATTGAAATCGGTAAATCCATTTCTCAAGTTATAGCTGGACCAAGAGAAATAGGGTAAAATATAGACGTTTAATTTTTCTAATTTTGATATAATATAGATTTCAACAAATTACACAAAACCTTAGTAACTAACTAAAGTACCTAAACCTTCCTCATGCATTGGTGAAAACAGCATGAAAATCTCTTCAGTCGGAGGCTTAGTTTTATAATGTGTTGTGATTATTTGGTCATCTCACTAGAACACTGCACGTTTCCGAGATCAAAATACATAAACATACAAACTTTCGCATTTATAATATTAGCATCATAAACTATCTATCTATCACAATATCAGCCCATACACGTCCACAGCTGGTCATAGGCCTCCTATATATAAATAATAATAATAATAAATAATACTGGACAATCCACACAGCATCATCTAGCCCCAAGCTAAGCAGAGCTTGTGTTATGGGTACTAGATAACTGATATACATAATACAATACATACATAGATAGATATTTTTTATTATACATATAAAACGACCAGAACACCCTGAACAAATATCTGCAGATCGTACAAATATTTGTCCCGAGGCGGGAATCGAACCCGCATATATACATATAGACATATCCTATATCCTTTTTTTATTAGCACAGTATAAAAATAAATATATTCGTGGCGATATTAGTGTGATAGGTCAAAATTAAAGACAGATCAATCTGTTAATTAACACGGAGTTACCTAACTTTGATTTAGAGTCGAAAGATAAATGAAAAAAATATACTAGTCATTACAAACTGCGATGATTACTTCGACATGTTAATTGCATATCATCATCATCATCATCATCAGCCCATACACGTCCACTGCTGGACATAGGCCTCCCCGTACGACGCCAGAAATAGCGGTCCTGAGCCGCCTCCATCCATCGACTCCCTGCGACCGCTACGATGTCGTCGGTCCATCGAGTGGATGGTCTCCCATGTAGGGGGGGATTTGCCATAATCACCACGCTTGGCAGGCGGATTGGTGATCGCAGTGTTGGTGTTTAAAAATACTCAGAAGGAAGCTGCTGCCCTTCCTCTGGTAGGTTCCCTTAGTCGGCTTTTACGACATCCACGGGTTAAGTTGGAGGGGTGGATATTCGTACGCCGCGACCCCACGGCTAATTGCATATATTTATTGCAATCATTATCAGCATCATCAGCATTTTTTACCAGCATCATCATCAGCACCATCTTTTCTAGTCATATTTTTTCTATTGTGTATTAATAACTAGCTGCTGCCCGCGCCTTAGCCTGCGTTTTATCGGGATAAAAAATAGCCTATAATGGTATTCCAGGTCCCAAACTATACCCATACCAAATTTCAATCTGTTCAGTAGTTTTTGCGTGAAAGAGTAACAAATATCCATACATCCATCCATACAAACTTTGACATATCATATTAGTAGAATGTGCCTGTCTCCTTTTATTCCATCCAAACTATGCGTTGTAAACTGTGAGGTAACGACATCTGTGCTGTCGCGTCGGACAGAAGGTCCGCTTGCGTGCTTGCTTTCGTAAAATGTTGATGTATGATCAGATTCAGAATCAATAACTTATGCTTACAAAATGAGCACATAAACAAGTCAAATTTTATCGTTTTATATTTCTACCGGTATTTATTTCGGGTCTGGATGTATACCCACGTATTTTGTAATCAGCAAATCAGCAAATCTCTTTCTTTGGGGCTGTGTTAAAAAACTTACCATAAGCTCGTTCAGTGCCTATGACGCATATGCCAGTGTCAAACGACCTCTGTGTGCACAATGGGCGAAGGTCCACCTGCGACGCTGGAGGTTGCATGTTCGATTCCCGCCTAGGGGCTTATGTTTATACGATCCGTATATATTCTTTCCGGGTGTTCTGGGCCTTTTCTATGTACCTATAGTTAATATATTTACATTATCAACGTAATGTCTAATATTATGTATACTGTATTAAGCATACCAATTCTCTAGTACCCATAACACAGCTTGTGGTTAGCTAGATAATGCTGTGTGAATAGGCTGATTTTGAGAAACCACACCGTGATATTTTTAGAGATCTACTGAATGGAAAATAAATCATATTTCTGCAAAAAAATGGTCTTCGATTTTAAAAATGCATTTTTCAATTTCGCTCAAAACCGCTGCAATATTCGTGGCGGCTGTCTATGACGTCATAATATTTTCAAGAGAAGCTGTATTTTGTAGTTTAATTTTATCAAATTACTAATTAATCTCGATTAAAATATAATACGTGTTTTGTAATCTATGGCTCGGGTATAATTCGGTAAATACATAATTGTTGTGATTTTTAGTTAGTGTCGTCATCCCTAGTCCAGCATTATTTATTATTAATTTTTAAACGCTCGTAACAGCAGTCCGCGGCGACGCGTCCTTTAGAGTCGCAGGTCGAAGCTGGGCAGAAAACACTATATGGAAACCAAGCTTATTGAAATAATCTGTGCTGTATTGTTACCACAGGACCACCAAGCCTCCCCGTGTACGGAGCCTTCTGGATCGTACTCGCCCATGGTTTCAGTGACCTGGCCGAGGCATTCCGCAAGCTCGGCCAGCGTTACAATTCCAAGCTGATCGGCATGTACCTAGGGCCCGTACCCGCCATTGTCATCAATGACTCCGTGCTGATCAAGGAAATGCTGAACCGGGAGGAGTTTGATGGGCGGATGGATATTATCGTCTTTCGGCTGAGGTCTTATTGGAAGAAGTTGGGTTAGTTCTGAGATCTTTTTTCCTTGGATACCGTCGAGTAAAGCATTCTAGGAATTCATTAGGTACCCACCACATAGGTAGAGTTGACTCCAAGAGACTCGACATCATACCTACTTATTATAAAAAGCTCTATGATCAAATCGATCATCTTGGCCTTTGATTGGCCTTTTAGTTTCAGACTTGTTATTGTTATTATGCATACGATACAAAATTTTAACCGACTTCAAAAGTTGGAGGTTTTCAATTCGTCCGTATGATAATTTTTATTCCCAGGGGATTAGTATTTATCCCGCAAACCTTAAAATAAGTGTAAAAGTAAGGGAATTTGAAGTCGGTTTATCGTTTTTTAAAACACGCCATATTATTATTTACCATTATGTATATGCATCATGTTCATAAAAATTTGTAAAATGATACCAGATTGTCGAGCTGAGATTAATCGAATTGATTGAGGCTAATAAATAAGACAGGCAATTTTCACTTATATTTATAATGGTTTTATTAGAAAGTATTATTTTTGGTTAAGAAAACTTTATTGACTAAGTAATAGAAACAAATTAGAAAAAGTATTTATTTGAATGATTGAGCTAACTGCAGACTGTTGTAAATAATCTATAGGAAGCTCAACTGGTCCATATCAATACCATTCGGTACATATCTACTTTATGCAGGTATTTTCTTCACGGACGGATATTTCTGGCATGTCCAAAGAAGGTTTTCACTCCGCTACCTGAGGGACTACGGCTTTGGCAGACGCTCTGAGGACCTGGAGTCAGTCATAGCTTCAGAAATAAAGGAGATGATAGATATGAGGGTCAACGGACCTAAGTCTCCTGCTGAACAGGTAATGAATTTAATCAGAAAACATTAAAACTACTTATGAATTATTATACTTATAAATTGTTTAGATGACTTTCGCTTAGATCATGCTGGTAGGATCACACACACACACTTATCGATACATACAGGACAGTCATCGATAAATAAATGAAAGTAAATTAACAAAGAAAATTAACGCATTCACTGCCATGTCTTTGCGATACGTCTGACGCCCCCGGGGCGCGCGCCGCAACAAGATGTGCTCCATACTCCATGTGCGTACACGAAGTTAGAATATACACAGATGGCTCAAAAATGAAAACAGGTACCGGGGCGGGAACGTTCTCGGAAGATCTTAACATACACAAAACAACAGCACTGGGTGCCCACAACTCCATCTTCCAGGCAGAATGTGTAGGTATAATCCAGGCTGCTACCGCAGTGCTACGAAGAAAGGTAACTGACCAAAACATCAGGATCCTCTCGGACAGCGCGGCAGTACTACAGGCGCTGAACAGGAAAGAACACAACTCGGGACTCACTATACAATGTCACAACCTGCTAGAACAAGTAAGTAAGTCCAACAGAGTTACTCTACAGTGGATAAAAGGACACAGCGGATCCAGAGGGAATGACGAAGCCGATGCACTGGCAAGGAAAGGTTCAGAGTGGCAACCAGCAGGGCCTGAGCCAATAATTCCGCTACCTTTCAGCAAAGTCCGCTCGTGGATCCGTCAACGTTCAGTCAAGCAACACCAAGACTACTGGGCAAGTAGGTATTCAGGATTGTAGGCAGTCGAAGGAGGTTTTCCTGGACCTAAATCCGAGATTCTCCCGAAAACTCCGCAATCTGAAAAGTAACAAACTCCGCCTAATCGTCGGTATAGTCACAGGACACTGCATGCTTAACAAACACCTTTTTAATTTGGGTATTACGGACAGCCCCCTATGCAGAGGGTGCATGAACGCAGAGGAGACGGCCGCGCATGTGCTTGTAGAGTGCAATAGTGTAGCTACTCAACGACTACAGTACCTCGGGACACCAAGAACGCCCAGGGAGGCATGCACCGGCGTCAGCGAGCTGCTGGCTTTCCTGGAAGACATCGGGTGGTTAGACTAGCAGCCCCCCACCCGACACGCAAAAAGAGCCCACCTGCGGCCTAGTTGCGGATACCAGTCCAGAAACAAGTAACAAGTAAGTAACAACTCCATGTGCGTCCATGACAAATCGTGGACGTAGATTCAATTTGCTCTTTAGAAAACTTTTTTAGATGAATTAACCTTTTGGCGTAGGCTTCCTTCGGTATATTTTTAACTACCTGCGATCACCAATGCGCGTGCGAGCCTGCGAGATAATTATGACGTCTCCCCCTTATTTGGGAGAAGCACGTTCGATAGTGGCCGAATGTGTGTTGAGGAGGACAAGGTATCCTACTCTCTCTGATGGTCAAACGGCAATAGGGAGTAACTGGATCAATACACTAGCCAAACACGATGTGGTGGTGGAATAAACCGCCCATACTTACCTAAAATTTAGGCTGTTGCCGCGTTTTTTATTACAAAAATTTGAGATCCTTCAATAAATTTATATCTGAAACTCGACGCCAAGTAAGTGCGTTTTAGTTACGTGTGTCGTGGTATGTTTACAAACATTATACATCAAGTTTAGCTATTATATACCTAGCACATAGAGATTCGATCCCGGGATCCCGGTCGATTTTCGATACCGAAAATTTCGGGAATACATTTTTCAAATCCCGGGCTTTTCGGGATTGAGAAAAATTCTTAAAATTGTTTAAAATAATAAAAAAAACGAAGCGCGGTAATGTAAACACCAATTATAAACTTAAAATTATTACAACTTGTTAACGGAATCATAAAAAAAATATGAAAAAGGCAAATCCGATCATTTCGGCTGCCATCGGTAGGTATAGTTTTCTTTTAAACATATTATTATTTTTAAACAACTGGAATGAATATTCTTGAATTTTATTCATGTAAACGAACATCATATTAGTTTAGCCTTGTTTTTATAACAAACAATACCATTTAGGTAACTGTACACAACAAAAAAGCGTTCTTCAAACAGGTGATCGACCGCCTCCTCGGTCGCGTCGTGGTCAATATTCTTCAAACTTATCAGAAACATCAGAAATCATAGTACAGCCTTTTTTGACAATCATTTATTATTCGGTAGACGTTGTTTGGACATTTGACTGATAGGTGCATTAAACTAAATGCACTCACTTATTTCACCTGTCATTTTGTCGACCATCTTGTTTAGCCTTACCCATCAAATTTATTTATACGCGATTTGCAGTTCACGCTGTTCACATCAGTTAGTAGCGTTTTGTTTTATCAATGGGATAGCGAGACCATCTAGGGCTCTATGTTAGGTCAGCATTGCGTGTTACCGGCTGGTTAGAAAATCAAACGCGAGACAAATACCAACTTCCTGCGTCTGTATTCCCGATAGAGAAGGTAGAGTACAATCTCGGAGTCTTCAAATCCCGAATAAATAAGCTCCTTTTGGGAAAGCGTGCTCCATCTTAGACCACGTCTTCACTTTCTCAAGTGTGATGGTGGTCAAACGCTTAGTAAGTTAGTACCATCTTGTGCTTATTTCTTTTTCTTCAATGACACTAATCACACTAATACACAAAGCGTGCGTAGCCGCGGGCAAAAACTAGTATTATAAATGCGAAAGTTTAGACAAAACAGAAGTTTTGTTTACAGAAACAAAAACAGTAGTTTACATGTATGGACGTTTTTTACCTCTTCACGGCAAAACTGCTGACGGATTGGGCTGATATTTTACATAGAAGCAGTTCTAGATCTGGATTAGTATATAGGCTACGTTTTATCTCGAAATAATTTGTCTATTTCTCTTTTTTTACCTACTGTCTTATGTACTTTATGTAGTACAGTTAATCTCAAGATTCTAGGTACCTAGTAGCCAAGTACCTAGTAGGTACACAGTTAAGCGAAAATCATAATCTAATCAAAATAAAATCAATGAACAATACGATGCAACAAGTTATCATTTAAGGTAGGTCTTAGCTATCAAATGCCCTTGATATAAATCAGGTCAATGATTTGGTAGATTACGTATGTAGGTAATCCTAAAGTTCTACCTGGTCCTACCTTAATACGGTCTTGATTAGGTAACTATAACTACCTAATCTTTGGTATTTGTTATCGTTGACCCAAAAATGTCACATTTTTTACGTACTTACCTAATCGATCGGTTTTTTCGCGGTCCTTCCCTTTACCCTGATAGTATAGACAGGCACGTTTAGGTTTCTTAACTAGGTAAAGGCATAGAATAACTAAATAGTACTTACTGACAATAACAGCGTTTCCACACGTTATCCGATATCGGTAACGGACACCGGTAGCCGATATCCAACATCCGATATCATGTGGCATCTTATGGGCGATATCGTGTGCGCAGAGCACGACTTTAGGCCCCACAATGAAAATGTGTGTCTTGTTTCTTGATACTGTTTGTAAAATGAACTAGCAATTAATCGAATTTGGAGTCACTCATACAAAAGTAATTAAAAAAGATTACAGGTGCGTTTTGTAGCTTGCTAAAAAAAGTACGATATAAAATGCTCTCTCTGAATATCTAGCTCGCACAATAGGATGTATGCAATACTGTCTGTAGACAGATCTTTTTTGCGTGTCAAATATAATAGATACCTACAGCAAATAAAGTTTTCTATTATAGTCTGCCATGACCCTGCCCGCACAAAAATTGACAAATCGGAACGATTTCATCGGAAATATGTGTGTATCTACACATATGATATCTGATGTCGGATATCGGCTATCGGTGTTTGACAACAATATCGGATCGGATAATGTGGAAACGCTGTACGTACGGAACAGTAGAGATATGCTTATCTTATAGTTAGAGGTTTTTACAAAAACTTAATATACTTACCTGATTGACATTGTTTTATATTTAAGATACATGGAACAAATAATACTCTCCGAATTATGTAAAACTTGCATAGGTAGGACGAACACGTGATCATACCTAATTACCTACTCTATCCAGAAAAGAAACATCATAAAATTGGATAGCAATTGGCGAAGATATGGATTATCAAACATAGATTTCATTATCTATACTATAGTATAAAATTAAATATAAGAAGGCGCAGCTCGCACTACGAAATCTTGCCACGCGATTATTCCCGCTGGATTCTGCGACATTATGGAAATTATAAGGAAGCTGTACGCACTGAAAAAAAAATCGTGCGGAAAAAAGAATCTTCATGTCTTGTGTTTTGCCGCAGAAAACCGCGCTGAGGTGCGATTTTAATTCGCGCGAAAGCAGAATGTTTTGTGCACTATGGAGTTGTATACCTACTCCTGACGAAAAGATAGGTAATTTGATAAAAGATTTCCACAGACCTTCCTTAGGTAGTGATTTATTGCTTGAGTAAGTCCTGATACGAGTTCTCCTTGCTTTTTAACTTCGTAACAACTGATTTGAGGTAGTTTGTTAATTTATCATTGACCCAAAAGTGTTAAGTATCTATAAAAAATAGACTTAAAAAGATAAAAGATAACGACGCAGTGTACCTACAACTTTTAGCTTGAGGTAGGCTTCTAACTACCAAAGTAGTTACATACAAAACGTCATTGTCTTTTCAACAATTCTACACAAAATATAAAAAAAATAATATGCTTGTTTTGAAGAGATATTTCTCCAAAACAGTGGAGAATTCAGTTTCATCATCATCATCATCAGCCCATACACGTCCACTGCTGGACATAGGCCTCCCCCGTACGACGCCACAAATAGCGGTCCTGAGCCGCCTCCATCCATCGACTTCCTGCGACCGCTACGATGTCGTCGGTCCATAGAGTGGATGGTCTTCCATGTAGGGGGGGATTTGCCATAATCACCACGCTTGGCAGGCGGATTGGTGATCGCAGTGTTGGTGTTTAAAAATACTCAGAAGGAAGCTGCTGCCCTTCCTCTGGTAGGTTCCCTTAGTCGGCTTTTACGACATCCACGGGTTGAGTTGGAGGGGTCGATATTCGTACGTCGCGACCCCACGGCTTTCAGTTTACCTATTCAAAACTAGAATTTAAAATATGAAGGTTTTTATTAAATTGATTAAAATACTAAATCTTTATTGACAAAGAAAATAACAATCAAATAATATAAAGAAATTAAACTAGTATTTACAATTGAAACAATTGAGCTAACTGCAGACTGTTGCAAACAATCTACAGATAGCTCAACTGGTCCATATCAATACCAGTCGGAAGCGTCCCCAAGACGCTGGCTGCATTGCCCCGCTGTATGGCAATGCTAATGCGCTGCGCCAGATACTCACCAGCTCTCGGGTCACGCGTCGCTTCGACCAGGCGCTCAGATAATTTTTTGAAAACCCGGAGAGCCTCGGTACCCCACGGACCTAGGGTCTCGACTCCAAGGGGAGCAAATGCGTAGGCTCTGTCGAGACCTGCATATTTGCGCCTCTTGAGATCCTCGGCCAAATCTGCCGCCGAACCAGCCCTCACGGATGTCCTTGAAAGATGGGAAGGCGCAAGTGTGTCGACACATGTAGCGTCCCACACAATAGGCCTGCCCAGCTCCCAAGGGACTAAAGTCATGCCGTCGGGCCTCTTACCATCGTCACGCAACAGACCATTCGGTTCGAGAATAGCTGGTACGTTAGCGGTGACAAAGGCCCGCCGGATGATGTCGTTAAGGCTGGCATGGCGAGATATCCGACCGGCAGCCCTAGTACACGATAATCCGTGATGACCAAGCTGTTCGACAACAGTACCGCACTGGCATTGATGAGGTGCGCAACACCTTGCACCCAACCGAAGACATGTTGCTATACGGAAAGTTACGGGATCCAATAGAGTGCCAGTATTATATGAAGGAAGTGCTTGCAACCAATGTCCTGACTCCCATTTAGAAACGGCCAGGAGACGGGCACGATCTGCAGAGCTGGAGCACGTTTGTAACAAACAATTCCGTGTCAACTCACACAGAGGCCCGTCCCATTGCCGTTGGGACAAAAGAGATTTTGGGGGAGCAGCATCAGGGCAAGCACTATGCCAAGCCATTCGAGCCTCGTCTAAGAACGAAATTTCGAATGAATTTCCAGGTGAGACCAAAGACGGATTTAAAATTTTTTCCACTAAAGAACTAGTGCTGTAGACGGAAGACAAGAACGCTGGCAGGGCTACACTTGAAATTTTGCGGATACCTAAGCCTCCCAATTTGACAGGCAGGGAGGCCTGCGACCATGCCTTGTCATCGAAACAGATATTCAAAACCGATGATAAAGTATTCTTTATTATGTTGTCTAAGCCTTCCAAGAGCTCGCTGTGTTTCCACAGTTGACAACATCTCAAAGAATACGTAAATTTAGGTACAAACAAGCAAAACCGAATAATTGTAAAAGCCATATGGCTATTAATTTTGAGAAGTCTGTTCGAGGTTTTGTTGAAATTTTGAATTTTCTCATCTACAAATGACTGAAAAGACTCATCAAAAATTGGTGAACCAAGGAGGCGAAGTGAACATTTATCTACAACTGTAATGTTGGGAGCCAAACTATTGAATTTTATTATGATATTGTTTTTGTCTACACAAGAGTCCGAAATAAAAAGCTCGCACTTTGAAAAATTTAGTTCTAAACCTATTTGCCGAAATTCATCTGTGATGATTTTTAGGTCATTAAAAACTGTGTCCACGTCTCCCCCTATCGTTCCGTCATCTAAATACCAAACATTAAGTTTGGATTTAAGACGTTGAATTACTGGTTGGATAGCAAGGCTAAAAATGGCCGGACCAAGAGGGTCGCCCTGCTGACAACCAACCGCGGACGAAATGACATTGTTTCTGTAAATTAATTTTGACGGTGAACCGTAGCATTGCCAGAGATAGGGATAAATTTCTGGAATTTTGTCTTTAATTTCTTTTAGCAAGGCGCCCCTGTCTACGGAATTGAAGGCGTTTTTCACGTCTACCTTCAGAATTACCTCCCCATCATTTTTGTCCAAAAATGTACGAAGGGAATGTACTGCGGCCTCACATCCGCCTCGCGAACCAAAGCCTAGCTGAATTGGTCGAAAATAATCGCCTAGATAGTCGGCTTCTTTCCGACAGCAGACTTTAGACGCGAGGCGGCGGTAGGTGGTGCCCACGGCTATGGGTCTTATTCCGCCATCCTTCTTTTTTAGTGCGCAAAGATTCGCACCGTACAAGAGTTCTGTGATCTCGCTGTTGACTCGACCTGACAACATCAGGTTGATTAAAGATGTCAAGTTTTCGAGAAGGACTTCACCTGCATGGCCAGACCCACCAGAAAGAAGATCTTTTAGATGCTGTGGAGTCACAGCATCCAGGCCGCCGGCGGAGCCACTCTGGAAAGACATGACAGCTTTAAGCACATCCTGGCTGATCGTGTCCACAGCGACATCACTCTCTTGCGGTGCATCGGGGAGTTGGATGTTGGCCCTTGCAGCTGGATGCTTACTCTCAAGAGATATGAGAGTATCATCGTTATTTGGCGCCATCGTGTCATTTGAAAAAAGTATGCGAGAGGCACCTTTTATGTCACCATCACTGAGTTTACTCTCTACAAGTCTATAGATAGTAGACTCAGACAATGGTTTATTTGATTTGGAATTTTGTTGTGTGACCTGATCAACAATTGAAATAGGCTGCCCTTCGCACGCAGTGTACCTAACGCAATTTTGTTTGATTCTAACCGTGATAGAAGCTTTGTTGGCCAAATCTTTTTTTACATGTAGTACTCTGTAAGGGAAAACTAGTAAATGCTCCCAAGCTCGTTTGGTGTTTTTTGATACAGTATTCCTAATGGCCTCTGAGAGAGTAGAAGCGACAGAGATGCGGGCACCTCTAGGAATACGTTTAAAAACAGGGGTTGTAGCTTTGATCTCACTCAGAACTTTCCAAAACGGGGATGTGTCAGCCACACTATTAGAATTTTTCATCATCGAAATATCTACCGCTCCTGCAACCGGAACAGACAGCGGGATAATGGGATCCTTATGAATTCTTGTTTGGTGAATTTTGAGGCCTCTCTGTCCCTTGAAAATACTAAATTATTTTCGTGGCGTTTTAAATTCGTGGCGGCGTTTGGGGGAGGCCTATGTTCAGCAGTGAACGTGTACGGGCTGATAATGATGATGATAATTAAATTGATTAAAGAGCTGAAACATATTTGGTGAAATTTTTCGCGATGGTAGAATTATTTTTCAAAATTAGCTTTTTATACCTTTTTTCGATTTATTTCTATGTTTAGCTACTTATAACAGTTAGGTGGGCAATTACAAATATCATATCTAACCAAATTATAGATTAGTCGTATATTTGGAATAAAAAAAAAATTATATGTCGCTTATAACTAGTATCTTGGTCCCTTTCTACAGACATATAAAATTAGCGTTGTCACTTTCTCATCAGTCTCGGAGCAGATAGTCCGTTTCGCGTTGCATCGTGGCCGCCACTCGTGAAACTTTACTCCCCATCGGATCAGTTCTGCGAGTTATATTATGACCTGAACACTGCCACTTCAGCTTACTAATTCACTATTATTTATGTATATATATTATATTCGTTCCTAGTACCTACTTATACGTAAACAACTAAATTTTATCTTTAGTTTTAAACTAACCCTTAAAAGGCCCTAAATATAGCTATAACATTTGCTATCTGCCAGTGAAAGGCCTCTTCATAATCGGTTTAGACATTTCGGTGATTAGCCAAAACAAACAGACATACAAAATCTTTAAACATTGGCAGGTAGATAAAATAAGTAGGTTCCTACACCTACCTACCGTGTAGGTATACTTTCATACGCTTTTACTGAACGAATAGGCACCTACTGCACAAACCATCCTTCGTGGAGCTAGACGCCATTGATGATTACGATATAGGTTCTAACTTCCTTTCTTCCTTCCTCTTTTTCAGAAAGTAGTCAACGGCGAGTTGGTGTACCTTCCATTCTACCTCGCCGTCCCCTTTATCAACGGCATCTGCCATGTGTTGTCGCGCATGACGCTGCCCCGGGAGGACTACCCTGCGCTTTGGACGGTGGCGGAGGGCGCGCTGTTGTTCCAAAGGAGCTCCAATGATATAGGTGCCTCTTGATGTTCAATACCTTTTTGCATATTAAGCTCCCTCCTAGCCGTGGCGGCATCGGCGTAAGAATCGACCCCTCCAACTCAGTCCGTAGATTTCGGAACAGTTGATTCCATGATATCGGAACCTACCAGAGGAAGGACAGGAGTTTCCTTCTGTGTTTTTTACACTTCTACTGTCACCAATCCGCCTGCCTAGCGTAGTGATTTTGAAATAACTGTTCATCACAACGCAGGACGCTGCGGTATGCGGTGCCGGACACATTATCGTAGGAAAAACGTCTAGAGTTGTCTTTTGTTCTAAACATGAGGGGCAAGCGTGGTGAAGTGGGGAGTGGGTACTACGCTCAGCTCGGCGACGACGCGGGGCGTGTCGTCTCGTTATCACGCTGCGGTGTGAAAATCAAATGACCGCTTCTTTAATCGGATTTTGAATACTTTTTGTAGGGCAGTGTTATATAGTAAGATACCATAAAGGTATGAAGGAATGTGAAGCTAACAATAACCTGAATCAAAGAATTATTATTATTATCAAAGGTGGCGCGCTATCGCTCACGCCTTGGCTGAAAGACGTGATGCCCAACTACAGTGGATATAACGACCTGGTGAAGGGAAACCAGTGCTTATTGGACTTCTTTCAGGTTTGTTTCATTTTCCCACAGTTGGGAAGTTATTTGACTCAGTATCTGAAAAGGTTAAACAGATAAGCTACAATAAGTTTATACTAAGTGATATGTACCTTTTTTTTTAAGTTTTTTAGATTTTAATTTAGCTAAGGAACATATAACCGCTTTGCGGTACCCCACCGCCAAAGTCGGCGATACCGTCCGCCACTATGTAGAATTTTACGGTGTGCACCGCGCAGGACTTCTTCTTCTTCTCTGTCGTCTCTTTAAATTGGTGTAATGTCTTCTTCACAACAAAAGAGCCGTTTATTGCGATGATTGCCATGCCAGACACCGTCTACCAACATTCAAAATTCTTAAAGCAATGGTTGCCCTAGAACGCTTTGTTCTGCAGCGCCGCAACGCGGTTATGTGTTTCGGCCCTAAAATCTGTGGTTAAAGTCTTGTTACCTACCTATTTGTTTTATCTAGAAAATGATAAAAGAAGTAATGGAGACACATGATGAGAGCCACGATCGCCATTTTCTGGACATGTACATCACTAAGATGAAGGAAGAGCAGCGAACGAAGAAAAAAACTACGTATTCGGGTGGGTACCTATTCTTTATAATCTATAGACCTTTTCTTTTTTACGCGATATCTCCGCCAATTACGGACCGATTTTGAAAATTCTTACACTATTGTATAGAAAATGATCCCGAAGGGGTCCCATATTTATCCCCATGGGATTAGTATTTATCCCACAAAATTTAAAAATAGTGTAAAAGTAAGGGAATTTGAAGTCGGTTTATCGTTTTTTTAAAACACGCCATATTATTGTAACTCGCGAATAATTGTAATAGAGATACGAAAAAAATTGAGCAGATATACCTATTAGCACCCACAGATCTCAAAAATGACAAAACACTAAAACTAAGGTAGTGGCGAATGTGGCGATTAAGTACCATTTTATTATCCGGGGACGGTGAATTGTGTACAATCAATTTTATTGTGTACCTACTATACAATCACAAGCGCTTGCATTTTTTTTATTGTCATTACATCGATCTTCGTTTGAACACAATCTCACCTGATGGAAAGTGACGATAAGGTGAAAAAGTGGATAGCCGCGCGGTTAGCTGCCCCCGCTAGCTAGTGCGTAGGAGCGCTTAATCTAGTCTAAGATCACAGATAATATAAGTGCTCATATAGGTACACGAAGGGCAAAGTGCCAACGGCAGAGGTAACAGTATCCGTCGACACGCGCCGACGGTAGCCATCGACAATTGACGCCGGCCGTCGACAATTGACGCCAGCCGTCGATGTTTCCGTCGGCGCGTGTCGACGGTTGTCGACGGCTACTGTTACCTCTACCGTTGGCACTTAGCCGCTCGTGTACCTACATAATTATATGAGCACTTATCTAAACAGGCTCGCTTCTGTTGATAATCAATTAATCGTTAAAGATTAAATTGTCATTAATGTGTAGGAGAAACCGAAAGGTAGATAGGTACGCGCAACTTTGATCAAAATTAGGTACCTATAACTACCTACTTTAGATCAAAGTTGCGTTTTGTTATTTCCTCCAAAGCACGAGCATCTGGTTGACCTTAGGGTCATTGACTGTTGACAGGTAGGTATAATAAAATATTGGTCATTTTACAAACAAGATAAAAGAAGGAATATAAATATTGTGTTCAATGTTACATAATTAGTACCTACTTATGCATCTGGTCTATAAAAAACCATCATCATCCTCATGAATATATGTTAAATAACTATATCGGAGGAAATTAAAATTTATATACTTATAAATTGGCTTCGCACACGTTTTTCCGGGTTAAAAATAGACTATGTCAATTCCGGGTAACTCTTGCCGTGAAAAGGTAACTGAGAGACAGAAATAATTACTTTTGCTTTTATTTCCCGGATAACATCAACATAGGTATATCCCTGCCAAATTTAATTAAGATCTTTTCAGGTAACAGACAGACTCAAAGACAGAATTACTTTCGAATATGTAATAGGTATTAGTATAGAGGAGGTATGTATTTATTATTTATACCTACCTAATCAAATAATCAGAATCACAATCGCTTTTGAAGAACCCAAAGAACGTCATTAACATTTAGTGCGCTTTATGATAGTTTTTTATAGTCAATAGACCTTCGTCTGACCACAATCTCACCTGATGGAAAGTAACGATGTGGCAGACGGTATATCACGAAGGTCTAGAAGACACCAAGTCACTTCTGTCTTATTGCTTTGTTCCAACTTTTTTGTTGTAGGTATAATCTGTTTTAATTCTGTGTTGTTCTGTTGTATCGATATCGGTACCTACACAATTTTAAGACTTTGAAAAAACGAGGTCTATTTTCGGCTACAGGTAGGTAGGTATGTTTTTATTATGTACTATGTTCGTCGATTTCTCCGTCAATTATGGACCGATTTTGAAAATTCTTTCGCTATTGTGTAGAAATTACTCCGTGTGTGTTACCCCAGCAGAAAAGTTTCTTCTAGAATGAAGTGAGTTACACAAATAATTAGTGCGTTCTACGCTGTAAATGTGCGTCAAGTTAAAAAAATTGTGCATGTTCACGTTTTGGAATAAAACGCAAAATTCGTTTCCTGCTGGGGTAACGTTTTTCCAGCAGGAAGATTCTAAACGAATGACCCTAGACAAATTTGACTTATATGGGCAGATAGCTTATATTTGTGTATAAACGATAGTCTAAAAATAAAATTTGTGCGTCTTAAGGTTTTTGAGATATTCAATTTCCTGCTGGGGTAACGTTTTGCAAAAGCTTGTTTCTCGGAAACCATTGAATGTGCATCTACAAAACATACATACACCAGTAGCTTATGATTAGTGCTTATTTATGAAATAGTAAAATTTTCAAAAATATGTACAGTTTTTATGTAATCTTGTTTTTCTTTGAAACCTTAAAAAAATTCTAGCTCTTTAATGGACAGACATAGAGGTTCATTGTATACGGTGTTCGGTTCTTGCTGTTATTCTTTGTAACCATAAAAAGTTTCAAGAAGATTCATACACGCGTTTTTGAATAATATCGATTAAGACGTAACTGATAAGGTCATAACTTTGACGTCAAAATACAAGAAACCTTTCAACCCAAGATAGTAGGTAATAAAAAAACCATTAGTGCGTTCCATGATAATTATATCCTGAAAATTTCAGCTCTCTACGTCTCGTATTGAGCTAGTTGTAAAGGAATGACTGAAATAAGAGTTACACTTCTTAATCACCCTTATTCTACCAGGTGATACGACCAAATTCGAATGACCACTAAAAAGCGACTGTTTCATACATATTGATGACCTTTTTAATTTTGCTACCGAGACGCATTGGGCCTTGGTACACTCGAGTACAAAAGATGGATAATTTTTGCCAACTACATATTTTAGGTCCAAGACAGTAGGTAAGTACCTACCTATCTTTTTAACGTACGAAGTAGGGTAAAGTTTTTCGAGGATTGTATTCCTACATAAGTGATTTTAATAGTTTGTATATATACATATATGTATAGTTTGTATATATTATACTGGTAGTATTATTTAGTAGAAGACTTTTAAGACATCAGCGGGCTGAGTTGTAGGGGTCAATTCTTAAGCCACGATTACCACGGCCTAATAATTTTAAGTACCTACTTCTAATGTTATGAGTGCCTAATATATGTATGTTCCTAATATACCTATAAGCATAATATGCTATTTTAAAACATAATTTAATACCTTACAGGTAAAATGAGATCTGTGATTTGTAAACCAAACCTGTTGACTAATAGATCTGTGATTTAAAGCTAATTAAAAATATAAATAATATATCTTTAATTAATTTGTTTTCTTAATGATTTTTTGTTTATTGATAATAAGCTGTTCCCCGCGGTTTCACCCGCGTTAAATTCAAATTTATATATCTAGGGGGTAAACAAAAGTAGCCTATATAAATATAAATAAATAAAATAAAAATAAATCATGTTTAACAATCTACACAACATTATCTAGCCCCAAACTAAGCAGAGCTTTTGTTATGGGGTACTAGATGACTGATATACATAATACCATATATTACATAGATAGATACTTTTTACATACAAAGAAAATACCCAGAATAACCGAGATAAATATTGGAGTTCGTAAAAACATTAGTCCCAAGGCGGGAATTGAACCCGCAACCTCCTGCGTCGCAGGCGGACCTTCACCCGTCGCGCCAGATCGTCGTCAACAACAATTACAATATGTTACTCTCTATCCATTCAACTAACTCTATGCCAATAATCAAGTCGATTGGTTGCTTAGTTAGGGCGTGAAGGAAGGACAAACAAAAGAACACTCGCATTTATAATATTAGTTAGGATGTTGATTCGAATCATTAACCCTAACTAATATTATAAAAGCGAAAATGTATTTGTTTAGGTATTTATTTGTTTGTTCGTCCTTCCTTACGCCCTAACTAAGCAACCAATCGACTTGATTTTTGGCATAGAGTTAACTGAAAGGATGGAGAGTATAACATAACAGACAAGTTACTTTTCAGCTGTTTGTTCTACTGTCTTTAGATATTATAGTCATAGGTACATTACGTTATTTTTAATGTTTCATTCCTTATAAAATAGTTGGCAAAAATTATCCATATCTTTTGTACTCGAGTGTACAAGGCCCAATGCGTCTCGGTAGCAAAATTAAAAAGGTCATCAATATGTATGAAACAGTCGCTTTTTAGTGGTCATTCGAATTTGGTCGTATCACCTGGTAGAATAAGGGTGATTAAGAAGTGTAACTCTTATTTCAGTCATTCCTTTACAACTAGCTCAATACGAGACATAGAGAGCTGAAATTTTCAGGATATAATTATCATGGAACGCACTAATGGTTTTTTTATTACCTACTATCTTGGGTTGAAAGGTTTCTTGTATTTTGACGTCAAAGTTATGACCTTATCAGTTACGTCTTAATCGATATTATTCAAAAACGCGTGTATGAATCTTCTTGAAACTTTTTATGGTTACAAAGAATAACAGCAAGAACCGAACACCGTTTACAATGAACCTCTATGTCTGTCCATTAAAGAGCTAGAATTTTTTTAAGGTTCCAAAGAAAAACAAGGATACATAAAAACTGTACATATTTTTGAAAATTTTACTATTTCATAAATAAGCACTAATCATAAGCTACTAGTATATGTATGTTTTGTAGATGCACATTCAATGGTTTCCGAGAAACAAGCTTTTGCAAAACGTTACCCCCGCAGGAAATTGAATATCTCGAAAACCTTAAGACGCACAAATTTTATTTTTAGACCCTCGTTTATACACAAATATAAGCTATCTGCCCATATAAGTCAAATTTGTCTAGGGTCATTCGTTTAGAATCTTCCTGCTGGAAAAACGTTACCCCAGCAGGAAACGAATTTTGCGTTTTATTCCAAAACGTGAACATGCACAATTTTTTTAACTTGACGCACATTTACAGCGTAGAACGCACTAATTATTTGTGTAACTCACTTCATTCTAGAAGAAACTTTTCTGCTGGGGTAACGCACACAATTACTCCCGAGGGATTCGTATTTGTCCCCTAAAACTTAAAAATTGTGTAAAACTAAGGGATTCGAAGTCGGTTTTAGTTTTTTCAAAACAATGTAATTATGTTTTTTGTGATTTTTATTATGTACATAGGGGGCTCTGTGAAAAATTGCCCAATTCTTTCCGCACTGTTTAAAATATGTATTTATCTAAATCTAATCTAATATGGTAAGCAATGTAGCGACTAACAATAATGTAACGACTAAACGCTGTACCTATAATAAGTAATTACACACAGTAAATCCGTAGGTTGTTCTATGTATCGTATAAAACTACTCGTTATCCCATAAATCAGTTCCCACGGGATATATCCCGTTAGGTGTAGGTTATTTATAAATAACCTTTATTTATTTATTTATGCACAAAATCCACAGCTCTTAGAGATAAACTAAATGAAACTTAAACAATTATAACCAACAGCCAATAAAGGATTTATATTAGTTTAACATAAGTTGAAGTATCACTAAATCTGGAAATGTGATTTAAAAAATAATACACAGTTTAGTTATGTACATAAATATTAAACGTTACCATACCATAGAATCAACGCGTGCGAAGCCACGAGCAGAAACTAGTACTTGTAGAATACCTTGTATATTATTAAACCATAGGTATGTTAATACTTACCTTATTACACTATTTCAGTGGACCAATTAGTGCTGACTTGCACAGACTACATGTTTCCTGCGGCTTCGGCCGTCCAGTCCACTCTCACGATGCTGATAGAACGGATGCTGCTGCAGCCAGACGTCCAGGACAGGATCCATGAGGAGATCGACAGGGTGGTCGGAAGAGACCGCTTGCCTACTTTGGATGATAGGAAAGAGTATGTAGAGTTCTTTCAGGTGGGAAGTGACGTTCGTTATTAAATAAAACCGGCCAAGTGCGACTCGACTCGCACACGGAGGGTTCCGTACCATCGCACATAACTGTTTAAATGCAAAAGGGACACAAAGAACATTTTATTTTTTCAAACCATAATCCTACTCATATTATAAATGTCAAAGTTTGTAAGGATGGATGTATGTATGTATGGATATTTGTTACTCTTTCACGCAAAAGAATCAGAATCAATTACTTTATTTCTTTAGGCTTACAAAATAAGCACTTAGACAAGTCAAATTTTATACTATAAACATAGTTATTATTATCAAATAAGAAATAAGGTGTTATTGATATTCTCTTAATTTTAATGTTTTGTCCACTAGTGGAACAAGTGACAAAGAAACTACTGAAAACTACTGAACCGATTAAGCTGAAATTTGGCATACCTATGTTAATTATACCTACACAAATATCGCAATTAAAGAGAGCTTCCATACAAAAAAATTGATTTTATTGCCTTCTTTGCTCTACTTCTGTCAAATCAAGACTGTAGGTATCTCTTAAACCGCTATAGGTAGACACTTGAAGTTTAGACAGTGTATAACCTACTCGTTTAGGTAAGCTTATTACCGCTAATATCAACAAATATCTAATAAAAATAATTTACTGGCATAAATAAGGGGTCCAACGTCCATATCAATTAGAGTAACGATCTCCGAAGTAAAGAAATTTCAGGCATGACCGCGCCTACGATGGATGACCGCATGATGTT
The DNA here is from genome assembly GCA_947859395.1 of Eupithecia insigniata. NCBI lineage: Eukaryota > Metazoa > Arthropoda > Insecta > Lepidoptera > Geometridae > Eupithecia > Eupithecia insigniata. Next base: position 3,893,939 of record OX402003.1, read on the forward strand.
GTAGGTATTTTTGCTTCTTTTCGATGAAAAAAAAACAACAAAAAGAAACAGTTTTATTTGATGGTACGGAACCCTCAGTGTGCGAGTTGAATCGCACTTGCCCGGTTTTATTAGAGACATATTCTTATGTAGACAAATCACTGCTACTTCAAAAATAAAAGGTAGGGTAGTGTAGGTACGCCTGTTAGGCGTTCAGGACCCTATCTCGACCTTTCATGGCACTACTGGTTTTTTTTTCGGAAATTGCCTGATTTACACTCGCACTCAAAGACATTCCATTTTCCAACCAATCTGGATATTTAGTTAGGCACAGAAGCAAACTTAACATCACGAGTATCAGTAATATTATTAAACCAATCAATTTGTGGTCAGCCGTCAACAGGACCAAACCTGTCGAAATAAAAAAAAATAGTAGCGTGTCGCACGCAAGTTCAACGGTTTAGCTTGACATTGTTTTTAAAGTACCTATTTCAGAGTTGATGGTTATTAGTGTGACTTAATTAAGGATATAAAATATCGATTTGTGATATATTGTCCATATTTTAATTAATAAATTAGTAACGTGGTCGAGAACTGTACCACAATATTTTAAGAAAATTCCGTTATCGACCAGGTTGATCGCGAAATGGACATATCTCGTCAATAAGGTGGCCTTGTTTTCGTTATTGTATGAAAATTCACTCAAATATTTGATGAAATTTGGACCTTATGCTCGTTAGATATCTAAGAACCATATTTCGTCCAGGCTCAGAGCAACGAATCATAAAATATAGAGTGAAGAAATTTCTTGGTGTTGGGAATCGACCTGATTTCGACCCTAGCTTTACTGACTATGTAATAATCTCAATAAAATTGTGTTTATTAAATAATTCAGTTATCGAGTATAGTATATTACCATTAGGTTAAATTCATTTTAAAATTTCATTTCATTTTAAAATTTTAAATAAATTTGCATATACTCGTACTGGTACCATATATGCAAAATTATTTAAAATTTTGTGGTCGAGAGCCGGTACGTAAGACCAGATATATCCAGATCATCTTCGGATAAAGTCCCATCAACGTCAATCAGCTTGTTTATTATTATTTATTCACTGTGAGTTCCAATTCGTTGCCTGGTGAAAATAAATTATATTAGTCATGTGGTGAAATCAGGTTTATTCCAAAAAACATAGAAAATTATAACTTTTTCGGTATCTGTATCTGACAACTCCACTAATTGGACGCCAACAAGCGCACTTACCCTAGTTGCTGGGAAAAAATTGTGTGCACTCCGAGGTCAAGAATGTGACATAGAAAAATATTATATTTTTTTTTTTACTTGCCTACACACAGTTTAACCAATGATATTTCAACCCAGTACAAGTGCCCGTTTTAAAATAGACCCTTGCTTGCCTTAGCCTCGGAAAGTATCTACCAAAGCTTATTCTAGTCATAAAATGGCTAGAAGAATTGTTCAGTTGTTTCAATTGTAAATACCAGTTCTAATTTGTTTCTTTTATTTGATTGTATCATAAATAAAATTTAATAATCAAGAATTCTAGATAATAAAACGTAAAATAAAAATTTTACTAAAGATCGAAACCGCCAATTCTATACCTACGTATAATTTATCTACATTACTAAGTGGGTTTTATACGGTCATGTATCTAATTTAATTATTATCTAACGATCTCACAGAACATTGACCTTTTATTTTTAAAATAGCTAATTTGAAGAAAGAAGTGTTTATCAAACTAGGTCATAATCAGACGAGATAAGAAATATAAAATAATAAAGATTTATAAAATAGATACTATAAATGTCTTATCAATCTAGTGATCTAACTTATTAATATTCATAAAAATTCAAAAGGAAATAAAATAAATATTGGATATTAATGTAAAATGTCGGGCTTTGTTTAAGAACGGTTCGGATACAATTTAAAAGTAGATGATTTTTTGTGTCCAATAAACAAATAAATAATGCTGGAAAATCCATAAGCAGAGCTTGTGTTATGGATGGGTACTAGATGATTTTTATACTGCCTACTAATATTATAATTGTCAAAGTTTGGATGGATGGGTTTATGGATATTAGTTACTCTTTCAAGCAAAAACTACTGAACCGATTAGGCTGAAATTTGGTATGGGTAAAGTTTGGGACCTGGAATAACATAAATTATCCCGATAAAACGCGGGAGAAGGTGCGGGCAGCAGCTAGTAATTCAATATATTACATAGAAAACAATATTTGATCTTTTTCAGTATGCCGTATACCGAGGCATGTCTTCGCGAAGGAATGCGTTTGGATACTTTAGTGCCATTGGGGGTGCCACATCGGGCCTTGTACGATAGCACCATCGGGGGCTACGATGTACCCGAGGTAGGTTCATTTTAAATGCAGGTATTGTAAAAAGTGGTAACGGAAAACAACAACTGCTAACAATAAATATCTACAGCTTGGCAAAAATGTTTACAAAAAAAATATCAACCTATGTATACAGAGATGATTTTTGAAATGGGAGTGAATGGCCAAATCCGATACCATGACAGTTAGAGAAAAGTCGTTAAAGGAGTCATGACCTCGATTTATAAGAAAATAAAAACGGTATATTTAGATTTTTTAAAATCTTTTGCCTTTGCTATTTTACTTTTCGGATTTGGCCATCCACTTCCATGCAAAAAAGCCACCTGTATAGTATATTTTTTTCTAAATTTTTTCATATTATTAATCATAGAAATAGCGCAAATTGTAGGAAACTTGTAAACTGAGAAAAGATTTTTGAACCTTGTACAAATATTATTTTCCAGGGTACAATGTTGAGTCCAAATCTGACGATGCTGCACATGGATAAGACAACGTGGGGAGACCCGGAGATCTTCCGCCCTGAACGATATCTTGAGGATGGTCAACTCATTCTCTCTAAAGACAAGAGTCTGCCATTCGGAGCAGGTAACCAAGATATACATATGTACATACCTACCAGAAAAATCAATGAATAAAACATAACACTACAGATGTAGATATCTACCGATGACATTGTAGCGGTCGCAGGGAGTTGATGGATGGAGGCCACTCAGGATCGCTATTTGTGGCGTCGAAAACCCCCCTTATGAACAGCAGTGGACGTTTGTGGGCTGATATGATGACTTTGGATGATTGTTACCATTCACGCCAAAACTAAGCACCTTCTGAACGGATCGGGCTGAAATAAGGGTTTTTCCTTTTGAACTAGGATCCCTAAAAATTATCTCATTGTTTCATTATGTTAGAATAATAGGTACCTCAAGTTTTGTTTTCTAAACAGTTTTTCAATAAAAAGTTAATTTTTCAGCAATTATTATATTATTTTGCTTACATATCAATGAGTATATAATAACTTACATTATGTGACATTAGGTACATAGCAAAATTATATCGATAACGTCAGATTACAGAATACAAATTATCTACTTTCACTGTGATTAGCTATTGATTATGATTACCAATTCGCCTCCCAAGCATTGCCATCTTGGTAACGAACGGCTAACAACAGGTTATGTCCGTTGTGCAGTGGACGATTACTTGTTAATAACTTCTTTCGACATACCAAACGAAATGACATTGTGTTGACAGCAGTCTATAAATTAATGGTAGACCTACATAGTAGTATGGTGGTCTACCTACAAATAAAAAACACTTATGGCTTTATAAATCATCATTACTATCACTAGTGTTGGGACATCCAGTTAAGTTTGGAAAGCATTTGAGGCATCCCTTGTTAGAAAATTGTTACTACTCCATTGACGATTTTTGCACGCTTGCAATGCATTGGAGAAACGCACCAGCCATTTGATGCTCTTCAGTCTCTACTCGCTTATATAATATACCCTACTGTCGTGGCGAAGACAGATACAACTTTGATCTTCGACTCGGTCTCACGGTTCGGTTCGGTTCACTAAAAATGTTTACCGCCCAACGAAGTGGGCACAGGTCAGCTAGTATTCTTTAAAAGTTCAGTAAATGTGTACGTCGCGATGGAAAACATTTAGAAGGAATAACAAAAAAAAATTAAAATCAGCATAATCAGTTTATCTTTGATTTGGTATTAATACTAAGTATATTATTTTCATTTTCATATCCGACTTTTCCTACCGGACACCCAGTCACAGATTAGGTAATACTTACACTGTATCAACATTCTTGGTATCGGAAGAATACCAACGCCGTTCACATTCAAAACGAATTCGTTAAGATACTTAATATTTTCAGGCAGAAGACTTTGCGCCGGTGAGACCTACGCTCGACAGAGCATGTTCCAAGTCCTGACCGGTTTCATGCAAGCATTCCACGTGAGCACAGCCGACGGGAAGCCACTCGTCAAGCCGGCTCCCAGGATCCAGGGGATCAGTACTACAATACCCAACTTTTGGATTAGAGTTATGCCTAGAAACTAGGATAGGATTTACTTATAGAGGCTGTAGGTATATTGTACTGTAAGACAGGACAAATGGGCGAATTCTCTTATTTTATTGTAGGCCAATACACACTAATGATAATAAATAAAATAATGCTGGCAATCTACACAGCATCATCTAGCCCCAAGCTAAGGGTAGATGACTGATATACAGTGGCGTGCCTAGTGCGTTGAGAACAGGGCAAGCCCGACATAAATTTCTTATTTATGATTCGATTGTTTTTGAAGTTTTCATGCCAATTAATTAATTCCATAAAATCTTGCAACTGTTCGGTCTTCATATTCATTACCGCTGGCGTCGGTGAGTTTTAACGAAGGCACACTGAAGGCATATTGGTACTACTAGATAGAAAATCACAAACATGTCATCAATGACATTACCTACATACCTTCGGTGGCTTTGAAAAATGCCATTTCGCGTAAATACGAAATGGCATTTTTCAAAGTAAGCGAATAAAAACCCCGCGCGTTCTGGTACATACTATTTGTCTATTATTTTATTTACATATTTATTTAATAAAATAACTATTTAGAGGTAAGTATGATGTCTTTATGCGTTGTTTACCTAAAATGTACCGAAATTTCAAAATGAAATTACTGCATTACCTAATGTGTTTTGTGAATTTTGATGCCCTTTATTCGCACCACTTATGCTATTTAAACCATCATAACCCACAGTCATAACCAAAAGAATTCAAATCGTTTTCTCGTTAGTAAAAAAAATATGCTAGATACACCAAAAATACAATTAATTGGAATGAGAGCAACCAACAATCCCTATCAATCAAGCCCATTCCCTTAGTCTTGTACACTGATCTACCTATTAAATTGTTTTTTAAGACATTTGTTAGCAAAATACCTACCTACTAAAATCCGGTGCAGATTTTACCGAAGCTGTGAAGTTTTTTCTTTTCACGTTTCTCCTTTTCCTTTTCACACACTTCAAATCCTTACAAGGAACAATATGTATACTCTGTATCTGCAATCATTTTAATCTCAAAATCACACAAAAATCTCGAAAGTTAGAACGAAAATGCAAAATTTACCAGTTAATCGCTCACTCAATAAACAAAACAATAACAAAACAAAATTGTAAACAACGAAAATTTTTCTTAGACGAACTTCGTGACCCTAGTTTGTAACGAACTTCACAGTGAAAGCCAGGCTTATTGCTCCATACTAATTGCTATAGAAACGCACAGTAGTTATATCTATAGACGTAGCACTTTTTCATAGGTTAGAACGGTGCAGGTATACGCGCCCACGAAGCCCCATTGTAAGCCCATGAGTGTGAGCGAGATGCATGCGGCCGCGCGGCGGCAAGTTGCCAGCAGGCCGGGCGGCGCGTTCGGATACTTACTAGATTGTCATAGTTTTAAAAGAAATCAAGTGAAGAATTGACGCGCGAAAATTTAAATATGGTAGTCAATGTTTTCGGCCGGTATGGAATTTGAAGTAGGGCAAGCCTGGCTTGTATGAAGCTACCGCCACTGCTGATATAGCATTACACATATAGAGCATTTAACTTTTATAGAAAACTAGCTGGTGCGACTTCTGCGCAGGATTAGTACTTGATATTTTAGTCCACGCGGACATAGTCGCGGGCGGGTCAGCTAGTACTCAATATTTTAGATAAAATGTAGCCTAATGAAATTACTTATTTGTGACGCAGTAGGTTGTGGGTTCGATTCCCTGATATTTGTTTCTGGTGCTCTGGGTGTTTTCCATGTACTTAGAGCAAAAACTACTTATAAATGTAATACAGTACTTGACTTGTCTCCTCGCTCTCGTTTTTTGGTATAACCTTTCATCATCAGCCCGTACACGTCCACTGCTGAACATAGGCCTCCCCCAACGACGCCACGAATAGCGGTCCTGAGCCGCCTCCATCCAACGACTCCCTGCAACCGCTACGATGTCGTCGGTCCATCGAGTGGGAGGTCTTCCAACACTCCGTTTCGCATTGTTATTATTATTAGTATGACGACTTTCGACCAATGTGGCACGGCGGGCGAAGGTCCGCTTGCGACGCAGAAGGTTGCGGGTTCGATTCCCGCCTTGGGACATGTGTTTGTATTGTACGATCAGTGCCAGTGCCCTGATTACTTAGCTTATTTAGATACTATAACTGGTTCTAAAATATTTAGGGGTCGGCAGCGCGCGTACATCTCTAACATTGCAGCCTGCACACCAACTTGCACATCTGCAACTTGCAGGTGTATAAGCTGCGGCTGGCTGCGGCAACCGCTTCCCATCAGGTGGACCGCACCCTTGAATGCTACGTTTGTGTTATAAAAAAAAATCAAGCACCCAAAACACTGGTGGGAAACTGCTCAGGACAGGGAAAATTGGCGACTTCTCTTAACGGAGGCCAAGACACAATTCTGGTCACAAAGCCATAGAAGAGTAGTAGGTAGTAGCACCCAAAATACAAGCTCTGACCCCAAATTCGGGATCGCCAAAGACGGGCCAAATTCTGCTAACCGTTTGCGTTACTACGACGATGGTATCGTCGTCGCAGAATCGTCCATAGATGAAAGAAAGTACATTGTGCGTGCGGTGCATTTTGAACGGAGATATTGATAAAACGTTGCTGCTTTTGATACGTGGTGTCCCTCCATCTGTAGTTTCTTTCATAATGGGTAAAATGCCAAAGTGTGTAATTCTGAGACGATATCATTGGTATGGTGAAGCGATTAATTTAGTGGAATTGGGGCCCAGGGCCCTTAGGATGAGGCTTTTTGTGTTGTCCAGCATTATAGAATCAGAATCTGAATCAATAACTTTATTTCTTTAGGCTTACAAAATAAGCACTTAGACAAGTCAAATTTATACTATAAACATAGTTATTATTATCAAATAAGAAATAAGGTGTTATTGATATTCTCTTCACTTCAATTTTTTGTCCACTAGTGGAAGAAGTGAAAAAGAAACCACTAGCACATTATAATATCACTTATGTGTCTAATACATGTTTTCTAAATCTAAATTTAATACGATTTAGTTACTTGTCAAATATTTCCATAAAGCTAAACAGAACATTGATTTTCTTACATAAAACTGACAGTGCGGAACGGAACGACATCTGGCCAAGCATTAACATCATTGATGTAATCATCTATGGAGTAAAAGGCCTTCCTGATAAGATTTTGTTTAATGTACTATTTAAATTTACTTATAGGGAGTTCAGTTGCTTCAGATGGAAGCTTATTATAGAACCGCACGCAATTGCCCATATATGATTTCCCTACCTTTCGTAATCTATATGCTGGGATGTGTAATTTGTTCTTGTTTCTTGTATTTCTATTGTGAACATCACAATTTTTCAAAAAGCTTTCTCTATTCTTGTGCGTGTACATAAGATTTTCATAGATATATTGCGATATTACTGTCAAAATATTTATTTCTTTAAACAATTCCCTCAAAGAGTCGCGTGGCTTTAATTTGTAAATTGCGCGTACCGCCCTTTTTTGGAGTACAAAGATAGTCTGGATGTCAGCTGCCTGTCCCCAAAGCAAAATACCATAAGACATAATAATATGAAAGTAACTGAAATAAACTAACCTAGCTGTATCTTCATCGGTAATATATATAATTGTTCGAACTGCATAGGCTGCTGAACTAAGTCTGCCTGCGAGAGCATCAATTTGCGGTTTCCACTGAAGAGTGGAATCAATATGTAACCCTAAGAAAACAGTAGAGTCTACGAAGTCAACAATCTCATTCTTTAGCATTATCTTCGTTGGAAATTCTCTTACATTAGGTAACATGAATTTCATGCATTTTGGTTTTTTTAGCATTAAGTAAGAGGTTATTGGCGGTGAACCAATCTAGTACGTGTGAAAGCGAATCATTTACATCGTCATAATTACATTTATTTTTGTCAACTTTAAAAATCAGGGAAGTATCATCAGCAAATAAGACTATATCACACAGATCTTTTGCTAAAAAGGGAAGATCATTTACGTATACTAAAAATAAGAAAGAGCCTAATATTGATCCTTGCGGGACGCCTAATTCAATTTTTAATCTTTATTTTCCCAAAATCTACTTTTTGAACTCTATCAGATAAATATGATTGCATAAGGTCCAGTGCCTTGTTTTGAATTCCATAGTGTCTCAATTTTCTAATTAATGTACGCAATCAAAAGTCTTAGAAAGGTCACAGAATATACCAATAGCATTTTTTGCTTTATCCCAGGCATCCAATATATGCTTTAGTAAAACTGTACCAGCATCGGTTGTTGATCTACCTTTGGTGAAGCCAAATGGATTTTTATGGAATAGCCTATTAAGGTTGAAATGAGAGGACAACTGTGTGAGAATAATTTTTTCAAAAATTTTACTTGTTGCTGGAGGTATTGAAATTGGTCTGTAGTTAGCCGGATCAGTGTGACTTCCAGATTTAAAAAGACGAACCAGTTTACTTCATGAGATCAGGAAAAACTCCTGCGTCGACACAACTATTGAAAATAAAGGCCAAACAAGGAGCCACTTCTTTTATAATTGAACTTAATACTTTGGTTGAGATACCCCAGAGATCCTCAGTATTTTTGATGTTATTAGACTTAAACGTTTTGACTATATAATTGGCCTTTACATGAGTAAATATAAAGACCTCTTTACATTTTCAACAGATTTTTCCAAAAATTCAACCGCCGTCGAAGGTGAAGAGTTTAGAGTCAGGGAACAGCTTTAGGGATATCGGAGAAGAATGCATCAAAAGCATCGGCAATATCCTTTTAATGTATACGAATTGAATTATTAATTTTTAACCTTATTTCTCTGTTACTTTGCTTTGATTTACCAGTTTCGTTATTTATTTATGTTGCTTTTATTTTATTAGATGAGTTTACAATTTTTTTCCTCAAGAATAGGCACTTTGCTTTGTTGCAGACTTTCTTAAATGTTTTCGAGTAGTTGGTTACATACAAGAGAAACACAGGATCATGTAACATAGCTTCTCTAGCATCATAAAGATCGTATAGTCTATTCCTACTTCTTTAATGCCGGGAGTGGCCCAATCAGTAAACCCGACCCTGTCTCTAACTGTGCATGTTTTAAGTTTGAATATTTCACTGTGTTCTCTGTTTATAACATTAAAAAGAATGGCAAATAGAACATTAGGGTCATCAGAACAAGATATATTAGATACTGCTAGTTCCACTTTACTTTGAAAATTCTTAATACTAGGAATATTACTTATTTATAATAATAGGCCTGTAGGTATATTCCTCAACATTGTTTCTATCATTCAAATTATAACTAAAGTTAACACTGACCATAATGGTCTGATTTGAAATGCTTGATTAATGTTTTGCTGGTTGGAGATTCACTGCAGTAAATATTATCTAAACAAGTGGCAGCTGTTAGGGTAACCCTAGTTGGGTCAATAAAAGTATGTTGTAAACTAAAGCATTTGAATAAATTAAGCAATCTATCGGCAAGGGGATTCGCTAAAATATATATATTAAAGTCGCCACAAACAATAAGATTCTTTCTACATGTAAATACTTTCAGCAAGACTTCTTCCATAGTACTTTTAAAAGCTACCTGATTTGCATCGGGGGGGCGATACACACACTATGATATGCCGCTCCAGTTACACACATGAAAGTTCAATAGTCCTCTCAATAGTGAGGTTTACAATATCTTTGCGTTCTTTACATTTAAGACTATTTTTAACTATAATTAGAGATATATTTACTAGCTGCTGCTCGCGCCTTCGCCTGCGTTTTATCGGGAGAAAAATAGCCTATATGTTATTCCAGGTCCCAAACTAAACCCATACCAAATTTCAGTTTAATCAAGTAAAGTATTATAAATGTGAAAGTTTGTATGGATGGATGTATGGATATTTGTTACTCTTTCACGCAACAACTACTGAACCGATTAAGCATCATACTAAGGTGGCCTCATTCATACACAACACACATACAAACAATGAAAAGAGCAAAACTAATATGTTAATAGTATTAACTAGCTGCTGCCCACGCCTTCGCCCCCGTTTTATCGGTATAAAAAAAAGCCTATATGTTATTCCAGATCCCAAACTTTACCCATACCAAATTTCAGCCTAATCGGTTCAGTAGTTTTTGTGTGAAAGAGTAACAAATATCCATAGAAACTTTGACATTTATAATATTAGTAGGATTATATAATATGTTTTTCAACACACTTGCTCATAAAGTGGCTCTATGGTCACCGCAATTAGGCACATAATGACACCCATAATCAAACTGTAACTTTTTCATTGCTATAACTCACTAAGTGTAAACCGGCCTTTAAGGCCGGTTTACACTTAAATAAGTACAGTAGCGAGTTAACTTGCTTCATCGGCGAGTTAAGTTGATAATGTCGTTTGAACGGCAAAAGCGAGTTAAGTAGCAAGTTGTCGATTAAGTTGAGTTGAATAGACAGCGATCCTATTTTCCAGCGGGTCCAAGTGCGAAGTAGCCCCCTCTCCCGCTTCTCCCGCACCCCGCCAACTTAACTGGCCTGCATGTAGACGTGCGAGTTTAGTACAGTTCATAAGTTTGCACACAGCGGCCGCGTGCTTGTGTCAAAATGAAGTGGTCGGACAACACTACGTATTCATTTGTGCTTGAATATCTCAAACATGAGTGTTTATTTAATGCAAAGTGTATTAGTTACCGAAATAAACTTGCTCGAGACGCAGCTATTATGAAAATTTGTGAGACAATGGACATTACTGATATCGGACCAAAGGAGGCAGTCTCAAAAATAAAAAGCATCAGGTCAACATATAGCCAAGAACTTAAAAAAATAAATGAATCTACTAAAAGTGGAGCATCAGCAGACGATGTTTACGTACCAACACTCAAATGGTTTACAATGTATCACGATGTCATGAAGGATAAAAATCTGACACCAAAAGAAACTCAAAGTAATTTGGTAAGTAGATTGTTTTATTTATATTTTACATAGTTAACGATATTTAATGTATAATTCTTAGTTGCCAACTCACGGACCCATCTCCGACAAAATAGGTAGCGTAGTTATCACGCACAATACGAGCTCTCTGTGCGGAGTGATTGGAGCTGATTCTAGGTAATGCTATGAGACCATCGCTGGGCACATTTCTCCAATTACCAAGTCTTGTCAGGACAGTGTTGATATCTTCCTCGTCGAGTGTCACAGAGTCATCGACGTTTTTTAAATATATGAGCCAGTTATGTAAAGCACAGCAAGCCTTTACAATTTTTATAACTTTGTCTGGATGGAATGGTAAAGGTTTTTCGAATATTCTAAAACGGCTAACTAGAATACCGAATGCGTTTTCAACTATACGACGGGCACGAGAAAGCCTGTAGTTGAATACTTTCTGAGCAGTGGTCATATTGCTGCTTTCGCCATATGGCTTCATTAAATAAGTCTTCAACGGAAAAGCATTGTCTCCTACAATACAGTGATTTGCTGGTAGCATACTTTCCAATTGATTGCTGAGGCTATATCTTTGAAACACGCCTCCATCGGATACTCTGCCGTTGCAACCGACATCGATGTATGAAAAGTTGTAGTCATCGTCTACCACGGCCATAAGCACTGCTGTTTTGGTGTTTATAATTATAGTAATAAAAGGCGCCTTTTGAACTTCCAGCTTCAAAAGGCGCCTTTATTACAATGTGCTTTCCATCGATAGCGCCACAACATCTGGGAAAGTTCCATTTATTTTTAAAACCTTCTTCAATTTTCTGCCATTGGTTTTCATCGCTGGGAACCTGAAACAAAAATATATTTCTTATAAATACAACATTTCTTTTTTCAGAACTCTAAGGATACTGAGGAGATTGAAGGGATTACGAGCCAGGAAGTTCCTAATACCCAAGAAGCAGAAGCTGCTAAGAAACCAGTCTATACTCGCAAAAGAAACATCAAATGCTTGGAAAGTTTGGTAAACAAAGTCAGAGCTGTTGGAGAGATGGTTCAAGCCTCAACGACAAACAATGAGAATGAGTTTGACATTTTTGGGAGGAGTGTCGCTGCACAATTGAATGCCATGCCTCTTATACTGGCATTACAAGCGCAATCACATATTCAAAATTATTTAACATCCATTCGAATGCATTCTATTGCGCAACCGTCAAACCTACAAGCATATTCTCCTACTCCCCCGTCTGCCACTATATATATTTCTTCACCTACACCAACGACAAATAGCTCCGTTCCAGGAGTTTCTTTGGACAATAATTCTACAGAGAACCTACAACCCTATTCTCCTCCCCCAGCAGCGGCGGCGTCACCAACAGCATATTATGTACATTCACCAATGGTCATGAATAGCTCGGTTTCAGAACAAGGAGACGTATTGGAATTTGCTATTCAATCAATAATAAATGAATAGAGCTTAGGTCCTCTTACACGTTCATTATTACTGTACCTACCTAGTGTAGGTATATTTAAATTTGTATTTGAACTGTGGAAGTTTAAGAAATATGTTTAATAAATAATTCACAATTAAAAGGATTTTCTATTTCTTACCTGTATATATTCCTTGAGAGCCTCGTAAATTGCATCGCATACTTCAGAAATCATCGTTGATATGCTGGCCTTTGATGTTCTAAACATGTGTGCTAAAGTACGTAAACTGGTTCCATTAGCAAGCATGTACAATACAATTTCTAATTTCAATTTTGCTGGTAAAGCAAATCTCATAAATGTATCCGATCTCTGAACTGCGGGCGTAATTTTGTCCAATAAAAATAGAAATGAGGGCTCGCTCATTCGTAAAGCATATCTGTATTCAACTGTATCTTCTGCAGACAATTCCATTAGAACTAGTTACTGCTGGCACCACGTTCACTTCTTCGAGCTATCCACTTTCTTTCCCATATGCGTTTGGGTCTATTCATTTCTATTAATATTTCATTTTCAATATTTTGTAATAGTTAAGTACAGACACTATTTCTCTTATTATGGCACGTAAATTGGTATTAACTAATTCAACGTCCATTTTATGGACCAGATCTTCTATAAATCGAGTAAAACAGCCGCTTACGTAGTCGCGTTTACTAGTTAGGAACAGCAACTTATGACTGCTGGACTAAACCCCGTTTGAACGCTAGTTACTACTTACTACTTATTACTTAATTGACTGATTACTTAACTCGCTACTGTACTTGTTGAAGTGTAAACCGGCCTTGTCACTAGTGAGTTATAGTTTTTTTTTTTTAATTTTATTGGTGAGTTGCTTTTTTCTTAAAAGAGATTTTATTCAAAACAAATATCGTGTTCAATAGAACAAATAAATTAATGTTCCTATTGCTTGTTCATTTCATGCAACTTCATAATTAAATAGATAATTTTAACTCGTACGTGTTTAATAATTAAAACTTTCACTCAAATATAACTTTTGTTTTCTCTGTAATAAAAGAAAACTTTAAATTCCCCATTTTGTACGTGGCAGAATAGGCGTAAAAACTATGCGCGGAAAATAAAATAAAACTTATTCCCTTTAGTCTGTGGCCGATCACAATGCGCGCGCATGGAAAAACTGAATAATTTTTCCCGCCGTAGCCAAAGACGATATAAATCTTTAGCCGTAGCGAAACATTTTTCACAACTCATTTACTTTTTAGTTTTATTATTATTTTATTCACAAGTGTGTTGAAAAACGTCGTATGATACACGTGTGTATTGATGATTACCGTTCTCGGCTCTCTTAAGCGCCTCTTAAGCGTCAATGGCGCCTCAGCGGTAGGTAATTAATCACCAATGTTACACACTTGTACCATAATGTACTATTATCCAATAGGTACGGATATTAACGTCTAAAATTAAAATATAGAAAGATAAAACGCCGAAGTACCTACCGCTATAAAACTGGTATAATCTGTACAAATGTAAAAACTTTTCTCTTTAAGTGAACAATGTTCTTTCACTTTGAAAAATAAATATCATTAACCACTAGTCAAAACCGCTAAAATTTAAATACTTAACGGTTGGTTGACTTAAATTCAAAATAGAGAAAGATCTAAATGTTTATTAAGTATATTTTATCGAAGTTCGTAAAACATAATTTTACAATAGCAACGGCGGCGGTTCCCATACCCAAACTAGTGCCGCCTCCTATTTTATAGTATTAATAAAGAGGCATTAAAAATAAGCTTATAATTATGTAGGTATCACAAACGAGACAAGGGATTTTTGAAAATTCCTTTGTATAACGTAATAATACGGTAAAATTCGTGGCGACTCTGATTGGGTCGGGGTAGCCCCTTAACTAAAGATCTAAATCACGAATGAGTACAAAACATTGACAAATTAAATATTTAAACCTTCCTCTTGAATCACTCTACCGATTGGTGAAAACTACATGAAAATCCGTTTAGTAGTTTTTGAGTTTATCGTGAACAGACAGACCGACGCGGGGCGGAGGACTTTGTCTAAAAATATTGATTACCTATGTATGTATTGAATTTTCACTTGGGCTCGCACGATGCAACTTCTTGCGGTCCGAAGTGAGACTAATTGCCCGGCTACACGCTAAAATTTGGTGTTACGTAATTAACAGTTATCTTACCTGTTAATCCCATCGAGCCTTGCTTAATCTTAAGTACGTTTATCCTAGATATGTTTTTGTACCTACTAACTTACCATTTGTTATAAGTGATTATCAGCAAATAAATATGTAGAATCAAACTAATAAGAAAATACCAATACCATTTGATCTAGGAATGCTCTAGCTTTGTTGTTGGTACCTTGCGATTACCCAATAAATCTATTGATATGATGACTGATGATGATGACCAAACCTAAAGTATCAGAAGTGTCTAGCTATATTCCTGATATTTTTCTAATGCCCATAAAATGGATTTTTAGGTAGGTACCTGAATGAAAAAAAAAAAATAGTTAAAAACTAAAACCCGACTACATAAAAGTCTTAAACAACCCTTCACCTATTGTCCTTATCATTTTCTTTTGATACTTAGGTAGTCGGAGGCATTGTTCCTACTTGTGTTTTTTTGTTCTACCTAGGGTAGGTATATGGGTGGGTGCCTCCGACTACCTAAGTATCAAAATAAAATTATAAGGACAATAGGTGAACGCTTGTTTAAGACTTATGTAGTCGGGGTTTAGTTTTTAACTATCTTTTTTTCATTCAGGTAGCTGATAGCTTGAGAATCGTTAACCTCACAAAAGTTTGAACGGTTTCGGAAAAACAAACAAAGATCTTTGCAACGATACCACACAAGAGCTTATTTACTAACATTGGGATTTTCGACCCTTACTTAGATCCCCGCTATCTCGTTAGACCCCCATTTTCATCTGACGTCACATAGTCTATAATCATCGGGCTATATGGCTGAGGAAATAGTTACCTTAGAAAGGGCACTTCATGATGTAACATGTAAATATAAACAGTCCCAAAAAGAAGCCAATGACCGCAATCAGGAAATGCAGGATATTGTTAATAGCAATAGTATGTATGTTGAAATACGGCATAACTGTACTCAAACAGATTTCGAGATGGCACCTACAAACTGTAATTCTTTAACTAGAGACGGTGCTGTGGAGGTGGTGCATCCATCACCGCTGTTGTCACCATCTGCATTGCTGGCGGCATCACCTTCGCTCGAGTCCCAATGTAATAGCTCTAGCAACAATACAACACTTATTGCACCCATGGGTGGTCCTTCAGTTCAAGCTGCGCCGTCTCTGGTTAAGGATTTAGATCTAGACCACAGTCAACAAACACCGAAGACTGTGATATACTCGGATAAGTTAGGTGCTGGGATGGGTCTGATACTTAGTGACTTACTAGTACAAAATGTTGTAAACAATTGCTGAGATGCTAATATTAATGTAATTACGGATTGTATTCAGAAAGATAACTCTCTGAATCAAAGTCAAAGTCAAAGTCAAAGTTTCTTTATTTCCGTAAATACAATAAATGTACACTTAGAACAGGTCAAATTCTTAAAATTAAACACTGATTTGGAAATAAAGTGATATTTTGATTTCGGTCGCTTCGGTATGTAGACTAAAGTAAAGAAGCGACGAAGAAACCTTTAGCCTGTTAGGTGTTATTTTTCGAGTTGGAGCAAAATCCGTCCCAAGCTTTTTTATCTTCTAGATAGTCTGAAATTTTGTAATAAGCCTTTTTACAAAGGATGTGTTTGACAATTTGTTTGAATTTATTTATAGAAAGTTTTTGCAACTCGCTAGGGGTTTTGTTGTAGAAGCGTATACATTGCCCTCTAAAAGATACATTAACCTTGTGTAACCTAGTTTTGGGCACAGCGAGTTTATTCTTATTTCTAGTATTTACATTATGTATGTCGCAATTTTTAGGGAACCGATCGATATTTTTATGAGTGTACAATAAGTTTTCATAAATATATTGACATGGTACTGTCATTATATTTATTTCTTTGAATTTATCACGTAGGGATTCTCTAGGACCCATGTTATAGATTGCACGAACAGCCCTCTTCTGCAGCACAAATACGGTGTTCATATCTGCAGCGTTCCCCCACAGCAATATACCATACGACATAATACTATGGAAGTAGCTGAAATAGACCAGTCTGGAAGTATCAACGTCTGTAAGATGACGGATTTTTTTTACTGCATACGCTGCAGAACTAAGTCTCTTCGATAGCTTATCTATGTGTGGGCCCCATTGAAGTTTACTATCTAAGGTTATTCCTAAGAATACGGTAGTGTCTACAATTTCTAACGTTTCTCCTTTTACGTTTACTTCAGCCTTAACTTGTTTTACATTTGGTAGAATAAATCTAAGACATTTAGTTTTAGTTTCGTTAAGCAAAAGATTATTAACACCAAACCAGTGGACTACTTTTGATATTGCATTGTTTACTTCGTCAAAATTTGTGTTTTGTCTAATCATCTTAAAAATTAAAGAAGTATCATCAGCAAACAATACAATCTCGTGATTATTTTTAACGAGATGAGGCAGGTCGTTAATATAAACCAAAAATAGGAAAGGACCGAGGATTGATCCCTGCGGTACACCCATTGTAACTACAGATCCCGAAGACCGTTTCCCATTTACGTCAACTCTTTGTATCCTGTCACTCAAGTAAGAAGTAAGAAGATCCAAAGAGTTGTCCTTTATTCCATAGTGATGTAATTTCCTGATTAATGTTCCATGGTGTACACAATCAAATGCTTTTGACAAGTCACAAAAAACGCCTAAAGCATCTTGCGACTTCCCCCAAGCATCGAAAATATGCGATACCAACTCTACACCGGCATCAGTAGTTGACCTGCCGCGAGTAAACCCGAATTGCTTACAATGTAGCAGGTCATTGCCATTGAAATGCCTAAGCAATTGATGTAATATAAGTTTTTCAAAAACTTTGCTGAATGTAGGCAGTACTGATATCGGTCTAAAGTTAGTGGGGTCAGACCTACTACCCGATTTAAACAGTGGTATTATTTTACTATGTTTCATCAGATCAGGAAAAACGCCACAATCAATAGATTCATTAAATATAAAAGCTAGATCTGGTGCAATAGTATCAATCAATGGTTTAATGATTCTAACGGAAATGCCCCAGAGATCTGCAGTTTTCTTTATATTTAAAAGTTTAAAGGCTTTTTTAATATCGTTTTCATCGACATGTTGGAAATTAAATTTATTTTCGCATGCAGGTACATTTTCTTTCAGTAATGACTCGGCGATTAATTGAGAAGAGTTCAGACACTTTGTAGTAGAGATTGGAATGTCAGTAAAAAAGTTTTCAAATGCTTGGGCTACTTCAACATCAATTTTAACTGAGCAATCGTTAATCTTTAAATTGTAATCATTAATGTAGGTACTGACCTTTCCAGTCTCGCTGTTTATTATTTTCCATGTTGATTTTATTACATTTTCACTGTTTCTAATTTTAGAGCTAATATAATTTGACTTTGCTATTTGACAAACTTTTCTAAATATTTTTGAATAATTTTTTACTTTGTCTTTGAACTCCGGGCTAAAATTGTATTGTTTTTCACTATACAGTTCATACAATTTATTTCTACTCTTTTGTATACCCACTGTTGCCCATTCACTAAAGTTAAGTTTATCTGAGACCATGGTCGATTTGGGTGTGAATATAGAATTAAATGCATTGGTGAATTTGTTAAAAAAACTGCAATAGGACTCATTTGGGTTGTTAAGAGAGTAATTAGGTGGAGGTTTACAATCCCAATCCAATTTCAACCGTTCAAATCGACTTGTGGTCACAGGTATGTATGTTATTCTCTTTTTACAGTTATTATTTTTTACTTGAATTTCTAATTTTATTAGTTGACCTAAGTGGTCTGATTTTAAATTGCTTATTACATTTTTATTAATAATTTTATTATTAAGGCAAACAAATATATTATCTATACATTTTGCTGTGGTTTCCGTTATTCTAGTAGGTTCAATAAAAAGTGGCTTTAAATTGTAAGAATTAAATAAATTAGTTAATCTACTACTAAGGGAGTAGACTTCTAAAAGATCAATATTAAAGTCTCCACATACCATGAGGTTTTTATTTGATTTTGATATTTTGAATAAGATATCATCCATATTTTTTTCAAATATTTCAAAAGAAGCTGATGGTGGGCTGTATACGCTTACTACAATACTTTGCTCCAACTCAACACATGCTACTTCAATGTGGCCTTCAACGGATAAGCATATTATGTCCTTACGTTCTTTGAATTTTATGAATTTATTTAATAGTATTAATGAGCCTCCACGAATAGCATGTGATCTGCAATAGGAGCTACCAACTTGGTGGTTACTGAAATTGAACATGAGCTCATAGCTTTTCAGCCAGTGTTCTGTTAAGCAGATGATGTTAATATTGAAAGAGTTCATGTACAATTCCAACTCTAATAATTTACTTTTTAATCCTTGAATATTTTGATGCACCAAGTTAGTAAACTTTGCATTTGTTTTACACTTTTGGTTTATTTGACTTTTTATGTGACTAATATTATTTGACTTTTTAGGGCTAGAGACGTCCTCTATTGTCTTTTTAAGTAATTTAAATGGCTTGGAAGAACTTCCAAGGTCTGCGTTGTAAGTTTATTACAATGCTCAAAAGAAGCATCTTGTTTAGCCAAATTTTTGGCTGTAATATTAAAATAATAAGATAGCGAAACAGCTATTTGTTTTTTGTAATAATTAGAAAGGTAGTAATTACCTTTTTTAGTCAAGTAATATTTTTTACTAACAATACTGTTAGTGTCAATCACATGTACATTGTTATTGCATGAAATAGTATGCAATGCCATATTTAGCTTATATCTAATATTATTTTCTATATTTGGCAAGCTGTCGCTGTAGGGGAATGTGAACATTACAATTTGGTTTAATTTCAGCGAAGATAATTTGTCCATATATTTAATTAAGTCTGATTTGTTCACATTACCCCTATTTCCAAGTAATATTATCAAATTTGAGTTATTGTGAAATCTTTCAGTATCAATTTTATGCATAATGTCATGGAGATTGCAGTTAGGTAAGCAATTATTTAATGTGTGCTCCATATTCATGTTTAAAAACTGGCCCATATTTATTCCAATTTCATCGCAGTACATTACGGTTTTTTTACTTGAGCATGAAGGACTAAGATCCAGATGGGATGCAACTGAGACAGTACTGTCCGGACTACAGTTGTCACCAACCAAGTCAGGACCACAGCAGCAGCAGCCCTCCAGAATCCTGCCCTCCAGACTCACCTGGCTTGTGAGAAGTGCATCCATGGCCAGATTGAGTTCCCTTGTCTGTTCAGTTGTACGTTCATAAAGGCTGATGTAGTGCCCCAGGGAGTGCTCCGCCTGGCCAAGTTTGCACCTCAGCTCCTTCATTTCAGTCTCATACTGGATCTGATTGTAATTAAACTTTACATTACAAAGCTCTTGTTTATCTAAAACTACTCTTTTGCTTTTTACCTTGGCAACTAAATGTTTTTGATCTTTTAAAAAAGTTTTCTTATTTTGTATGAATTTGTTGATTTTGCTGCTAGCTGCCACATTACACACAGAGTCATCTTTTTCCAAGTCAATAGTATGCATAGTGTGCATGCTGCAGCCTGCAACAGAAACATGGCCCGATGGTAAGTTAGCCGTTACTAGTTCATCGAATAAACTTTGAGATGTCGCGGTGGCAGAGCTCAGGGCCGCTTCTTCTAGCTGGGTGATGTGGTGTTGTGCATCACATAATTCCTTCTCCAAGATTGAAGTTCTGTGTAGAGCGGATTCAAACTCAATGCCACATTGTTCATCGAACCTATCTATTATTGTCTGAAGCCTATCCCGTTCTTCAATGACTGAATTGTTTTGGCAGTATAGCGTGGACATCTCATGCTTTAATTTCTTGTTTTTGTCTAGCGCTTCTAAGAGAATAATTTCATTGTCATCTCGTTC
This sequence comes from Eupithecia insigniata, assembly GCA_947859395.1. Lineage (NCBI taxonomy): Eukaryota > Metazoa > Arthropoda > Insecta > Lepidoptera > Geometridae > Eupithecia > Eupithecia insigniata. Next base: position 3,914,772 of record OX402003.1, read on the forward strand.
TAATTCTAATTGTGCAATCTGACTCTTTGCTGACTTGAGTTCTAGTAAAACTTGGTTTAATTTGTTGGCTTCTGCCTGGCGCAATGAGGCGCTTCTTGTATTCATTTCAAATGAATAAACTGTTTTACCGCAACGAGCTCAAGACAGACGGTACAATGTCAAGGTTAGGTGTCCAAAAATATGCTGAGTACTTACGTGACACTAAAAGATGTAAACTTTGTTGGAAATTGTATTCCTACGTATAAGACTGCACTCACATAAGCTCAAGATTCTTCAGAACACACAAACCCGCCAAATTTCTCATGAAAGATAACCGTTAGAAAGCCGATTTTCCGAGGGCCAAACACATTAGTTACACAACTTTTTACGCTTATTACTATTTGTACACTTATTTTACGTTATAATTATACGATGAAATCGGAAAGGCACTAGAAAACTATGATAAAACAATTATTTTGTGAATAAAATGATAGGGAGCACTAAAGCGAACAGCTGTTCCTAGGGTTGCCAACACCCGACTCCTAAATGAATAAAGGCACCACTCTAATTGTTCAGCTTGGTGAAATTTGTGTAAAACGGTCAGCGTTGATTAGGCTAGTTGAGGTACTTCTAGAAAAGGTACAGAATGGACTAGGGAAACTGATTATTTGCTCCTTCCCTTACTCAAATTCATTGGCATCAAAGCAAAATGAAAATATATCAAACAATAACTTGCTGATGTACAACATGACATGTCGTCATAATGATGTATTACTTTTTGTTACTAATAAGTGTATTAGTAAAACTTTTTTGACTAGGGATACAATGTACCTAACCAAAAAAAACCAAATGATAATTGCTAAACTGTTAGCATATAATATTTTTGATCCCATTATAAATAGTATAACGCAGTTGCCTGACGAGCCTGTATATGTAGTTAGTAGTAGTACTAATGAGGGCATTAAAGCGATTGTGTCAGTAAATACAAATTTAAACTGACCACAACGACAACGGGAAAACACAAAGCACTTCATATAGTCCATCAGAATATACAAGGCTTACCAAGCATAATCCTAGAACTGTGTCCTAGAAAAGTGTTGGTGCAGGTAACATCAACCAACTGTCGGTCGTCACCTTGTTCCATGTTGAAGTATAAGGCGTTGTATTGTTTATTCCGAGTATTTACTGTCGGCACATGAATGAAGGTTGTATTGTTGAATGTGACTTCCTGGTCCTTGGCTTATGGGTCATGCATGAGTGTGGTGCTAGATGTCAAATCTCACGGTTTTCTTAACAATGCGACCCGATCTTGTAACAGTAGGCCTTTCTTGTGTTGTATTCGGCGTAACCGTTACGACTTGAGTGACTGTTGTTTGATTAGATGTGTCAAGTGCAAAGTTATGGTCCTGCTATTTCGGCAAAACAATAAGGTTAGCTGGAACCTGAAGTGTTTCGACCGGTGGCGTCCCTAGAACCCATTTGAATAGTGTAGTGTTTAGAATTTCGTTGAATGACTTTAAACGGTCCCTCGTAAGGCGGTATTAACGATTTCCTCGCTTCTCTTCTAACGAAAACATGAGTAGAGTCGTTAAGATCTTTGTGAATAAAAATTTTCCTATGGTCCGCTTGATTTCTTGATGATGGTCGGAGATTTTCCATAGCTTGCGTCAATCCGCTTGTATAGTCGCCGTCATTGACGTTACGCTTTGTGCTAATAAAGAAATCACCGGGTAAACAAATTGATTTGCCATATGTCATTTGTGCTGGGCTAAGTCCTATGTCTTCTTTGATTGCGGATCTCATTCCCAACAAAATTAACGGTAGCTCTTTAACCCATTGGTTCGGGCTGTGGCATCGTGCCATGATAGCGGCTTTGAGTGTACGATGCATCCTTTCAACTTGTCCGTTTGCTTTGGGGTTGTAAGCTGTTGTGTGAATTTTTTCAATTCCTAGTAATTTGGTTAGTTGTGTAAATAACATGGATTCGAATTGTCGTCCGTGATCGGTGGTAATTCGGGTTGGGCAACCAAAACGTGCTCTAGCAGAGCTTTCGCAACCGTTTCAGCGCTTATGTTCCTTACCGGAATAGCTTCCGGCCATTTAGTGTTCCGATCGATGATTGTTATACAATAGCTGTTTTCTTCCGATAGAGGTAGCGGTCCTACGATATCGATATGAACATGTTCGAATCTTGATGACCTCTCGAACTATCCTAATGGTGATATGGTACGTCTTGATACTTTTGCTTTTTGACACGGTATGCACTTTTTTACGAATTGAGTTATATCCGCATTCATTTTTGGCCAAAAATATCGTTTAGTTATCAAACGTTTTGTACCGAGTACACCTGGATGGCTTACGTCATGAATGGACTTAATCGCCGTTTGTCGATATTGTTGCGGTAGATAAGGCCGTACACATGGTGTTGATGTTTCGCACGTTATCAGTTGATCTGATCCTGGTATGCTAACGATCTTGAAGTTTAAATTTTCTTGAGTTTGGATTTTTTTAAGCTCTTCGTCTGCATTCTGGTCGTCAGCTAGTTGTTGATAGTTAAAAAGACTAGGCATTTGAATTTCGCTGATTCTTGAAAATGCGCCTGCAACTGAATTTTGTTCGCCTTGAATATATTCAATTTTATTGCAAAACTGTGAGATAAAATCCAATTGTCGTAGTCGGCGTGGTGTGTCACAGTTTGATGCTTTTTTGGTAAGAGCATAAATAAGTGGTTTGTGATCTGTTACGACCGTGAGTTCGCGTCCTTCTACAATGTACCTGAAATGCTTCAGTGCCATTTAAATTGCTAATAGCTCGCGATCGTAAGTGCTGTAGCCTTTTTGTGCATCGCTTAAGCCTTTTGAGTAAATAGGCTAGCGGTTCTAGTTTTTTACTGACGCATTGTTGAAGTGTGGCGCCTACACACGTGCCAGATGCATCTGTCATCATTACAAGTGAGGCATCTTCGACGGGGTGGACCAATAAGGTCGCATTTTTTATCTCGTTTTTACAGTTTTGAAAGGCTAAGATCGCCTCGGCCGTCCAGTCGATTGGCGTCTTATCTTTTTTCTTTGAATTGTGTAGGTATTTGTTGAGTATTGTTTGTGATTGTGCAGTGTTTGGTATGCTACTGCGATAAAAATTTATGAAACCGAGGAAGCGTCGTAATTCTTCGATCGTGGTTGGTTGTGGATAATCCGTGATGGCTTTTACCTTATCTTCGTCCGGTTTTACGCCTTGACACGTGATATGGTATCCTAAGAACTTGAGTTCTTTTTTCCCGAATTCGCATTTGTTTGTTTATTGTTACGCCGTACTCGTTGAGACGTCTGAATACTTCCTCTAGGTCTTCGTGGTGTGATTTTTCGTCTGTTGATGCGACTAAAATGTCGTCTAGGTAGCAAAAAACGTTTTTAACGCCAGTCATGATTTGATTTATAAATCGTTGAAAGCTCTGCGCACCATTGCGAAATCCGAAATTTAATTTACAGAATTCATATAGTCCAAAAGGCGTAATTACAGCACTTTTAGGAATGTCCTCAGGGGCAATGGGTATGTGGTGGTATGCCCGCCGAATATCAATTTTGGATAAAATTACTTTATTTCTAAGTATGTAGGTAAAGTCAAGAAGTCGAGGAATCGGGTATAGGTCTGGTTCTGTTATGGAGTTTAGCCGTCGGTAATCACCACACGGTCGTAATTCTCCACTTTTTTTGTAGACTACGTGTAGAGCGCTCGCCCAAGGGCTAGTGGATGGTCGGCAAATACCAAGCTCGACCATTCGCTCAAATTCTTGTTTGGCTGCTTTGTATTTTTCAGGATTTAGTGGTCGTGCCTTCTCGTACACTGGTCGTCCTTTCGTGCAGATGTGATGTTGTATATTGTGTTTCGGTATATCTTTATAAGATTCGGGCTTAGTAATATCTGGGTACCGTTTGAGGATATCGTGGTAGGAATCCGCGTTATTGATAGATCGGATAGTGTGCAGATTACTTTCATATGTGGTTGTAGTTGCAGTTGTCATTTTGGTCACTTTGTCCACTAATTTCCTGCCGTGTAGATCAACCATCAATTGATTTTTTGCAGGGAAATCAGCGCCTATTATACTCGTAGAGCTGTGGACTTTTGCAAGTATGAATTTCCATTTAAACGGGCGTCTCAAGCCGAAATCGAGTGTTAGTAACTTTTCGCCATAAGTAGGTATGGTAGAGCCATTTGCTGCGTAAAGAGTATAGTCATTTGTTTGTTTGTTGGGCCCTTTGTATGCTAGGACTGAGACGTCGGCGCCTGTATCTATCAAGAATCGTGTGTTCGGTTCGAACGTGGGTGTCGGTTTTAGTTTCCCGACGACCTCATAACGCATTTTTCGTGGCCGCATTTCTTGGCGTCATTGTTATAAATGTAATGATAAAAACATTTAAAGTTGGCGTCTCTAGGCTGTGCTTGCTGGTTTTTATATTTCTCTTGGTTGGTGATTTGCGAGCGCGATTGTGAGCGGTTTCTTGAGCTATCATCGTTTCTCTGTCTCTGCCGGCCGCATACGTTGGAGTTGTCGTGCGATTTAAGCGAGTTTGCGACTTGGTCACGCAGCGCTGCTACTTCAAGCGAAAGCTTTAATAATTGCTGTTCGATGCTGTTGGATGATGAAGATGAGCTACTTGTTTGTGAATGATGTGGTTACAAGCTCATTGAGCCGTGCAGTTTCCATAATTTTGTCGACCATTGTTGCGGTTTCGTCGAGTGATAACGCTTCGCAGGTCGCTACTACAGCTCTTACCGTATTGGGAAATCGATTTATCCAAAGCATTCTTATTGTGTCGTCTGGGAATTTGTTCCTAGCTAGGTCCCTCATTTTGCGGAGCAGAGTGGAAGGCTTCATGTCGCCTAGTTCTATTTCATTTAATATTTTTTGAATTTGTTTTGTTGAAGACTCTTCGTAGACAGATATGAGTCGCTCCTTGAGCTTTTTATATTTATTTGTTGTAGGCGGGTTCATAATTATGTCGGAGATTTGATCAATCTCCTCACTACCTACTCTCGCTATAACTAAATCATATTTATGGTGGTCGCTTGACCTTGTTGGAGCCATGATCGACTCAAATTGGTAGAACCAAAGTCTGGGTGCATGTTTCCAAAAATTTGATACGACAGTGTTAGCGGTTATAGCACTTGGCGATACTTGTTGTTGAGGCGGCTCCGGGTAGCTGTCATCGTTGGCGGCATCACTCTCACTGAGATCCACTTTACATTCACCATTTTTAGTCATGTTTTTGGTTTTGGTTTGCGCGATATAATAATATTATTTGTAACAGTTTATAAGTAGATTTTTATTCACTCAATCGCGGAGCACTCGCGGACAGTTTGTAACACATAGGTATTTCAAAAGGTTAATGTTCAATTTCGGGGTCGCCACTTTGGCAATTTATATGTTTGATTTTGTTGATTGTTGCCAAATATAATTAATTGCGAATATATTATTTACGGAATGAAATACTTTTATATGATGATATTAATGTGCGTTTTTATTGAAGTTCAACGCTAGACTGAGGTCTCGTAGTGTTTACGTTAGGTACATGAGTGCTTAACAATAGTAACTATGCATAACCTATGACATGTCATATGAGTATGTACAGATTAGGATGAAGGAGGTATCGCTACACACTTCTTCCACTAGTGGACAAAAAAATTGAAGTGAAGAGAATATCAATAACACCTTATTTCTTATTTGATAATAATAACTATGTTTATAGTATAAAATTTGACTTGTCTAAGTGCTTATTTTGTAAGCCTAAAGAAATAAAGTTATATGTTCTGATTCTATAAAGACAAATCATACGACACGTCATTTGTTGCAATCGGACCAGTAGTTTCAGCGCTACGTGGGAATATAAAAATCGGCTACATACATACATACATACATAGGGTGTCAAACTCATAAGACTCGTCCTTTGGTAGTCGGGTAATTAAAGATGCACCGACCTGAAACAGTGAGGTTGCTTAGCTTCATTCAAAAATTCATCCTAAACTTAGTCAACGTAATAATTAAAGAAAAGATTTTATGTGTCACAAAATTACAAACAAGGGAGAGCATGTAGCATTCATACAGATTTTTTTTAATCCAATAGAATAAAATTTCATTGCTATTCCGAGATATTTTCAATGCCACTTAATTACCTACCTATTTATGTATTATCTGCATACAAAATTTCAGGGTTACTACAAACCAGGCTGTTGCTTTGCTGATGCCATTTTTTGTCACATCAGAGGATGCTGATTTTTGATCTTGACATCAGCGGATGCTGATGCTGATTTTGGCCAAGTGCTTGTCGGACTCGCAAACTAAGTATGCTGAACTAATTGAATGCCGACGAGATATGCCTTACCAGTTTTAAATTATTTTGCCTTGCGTTGGTTTTGGGTTACAGATCACACCTTCTTTTCTTTGTTGTCTAGTTTGACCTATAGAGAGTCCGGGCAGTCAACATCTGCTCAATATATTTTTTGTAATGGTTCTTTTTAATGACTTTTTTCCATTGCAAAGTCATCTGGTCAACCAGTCAGTCAGTTGTGTGCAGTTGCAGGTAGTCGAGATCGAGAATTTAAGTAGCCGCAATTTATCGCAACATGAACGCTCCCAAATTGTAGTGTGTGCAATACAATAGTGTAGTCATCAAACGACAATAAAATAAAACAAAATAATTATTAAAATTTTCATGATGTCATAATTCGAATCCTAAATAGTTTTTAGTAAATTAATAATTACCTATTTACAATAGCACTGACTAAAGTACCTGACCAGACTTAGGAAATACGACGGTCCTATTGGTCTTTCAAAACAAAAGAAGTCGAGCAAGTCGGGGGTGGCAACCGGTCACTTCACAGAAAAATTACCCTTGTGATGGGAAGGCAGATCTTGTGCTGATGGTACCTTAACCGTTATAGTTACAGGACAACGTTCCTACGAGACCATCCATAACTTTTTAAGATATTGTGGACTGCAAAGATTTTGGAAAAAAAAATACAGTTGGCAAGAAATGGTAATTTGTCACAAAAACTTATTTTGATGCCTATTGATCCTGTTTCTTATACGGCCCCTGTCTTTCTTATCCTGCCCTGACTGTCCCGTCTCAAAAATCCACCTTGTATTAGCATACGGTTTGTCTTATCGAAGCCAGCGCGGCTGCATTGCCCCACTATCTCACGATAAGCCAGTGTTTATAGACAGGCATAGAAATACGAACGATTCGACGTGCTTAGTATTGAAGATAATGGCTGCTGTATGAAAGCTACTGCCGTATGAATGCTACCTGCTCTCCCCTACTTAATGTACCTGCGTGATATAAAAAAGGGTGTCGCCCAATATGGTGCACAAAGCACATTAGCACGACGCTACTTAGAGCTGGTTTTAAACGACGACACCTAAAGAGATAATTATACCTACCGATTATTTACAAATATTGTAAGTACCTTAATAATAGCTTGAGTGTAACCCGCGACTGTCCTTGACTGATGCACAGATTACATACGTTCATTATGAATGTAAGCGGGTTAACTACGAACCTAGTTTGTGTTGGAAGAACACCAACGTTTCATCCCTTAACGAGGGACCAGTGTGCGCCGCGACGCTGAACGAGCGCGACGCGAACCGCACTCACCCTGAAGAAGTCCCTCGTTAAGGGATGAAACGTTGGTGTTCTTCCAACACAAACTAGGTTCGTAGTTAACCCGCTTACATTCATAATGAATTTATCAAACTACGAAAGTTTTTATAGTAAAATAACGTACGTTATTTATTAATTGAGAAAAATATATAGTTAAAAACAAAAACCTGACTACATAAAGCGTTCACCTATTATAATTGTCCATATAATTTTCTTTTGATACTTAGACAGTCGGAGTCGCATTTGTTCCTACTTATACCCTAGGTATATGGGGTGGGTGCCTCCGACTACCTAAGTATTAAAAGAAAATGATAAGGACAATAGGTGAACGTTTCTTTAAGACTTTTATGTAGTCGGGTTTGAGTTTTTAACTATATATTTTTTACACCTTTTTGCTAATAGTTTGAGAATCGTTAACCTCACAAAAGTTTCGGAAAGTACAAACAAAGACCTTTGCAACGATACCACACACGAGCATATTTACTAATATTGAGATTTTCGACCCATACTTAGACTCCCATTTTTATCTGACGTCCCATAGCCTATAAACCATCGGGCTATTAAGACGAATCATACGACACCTCATTTGTTAAAATCGGACCAGTAGTTTCAGCGCTACGTCGTCGGAACATAAAAATCGGCTACATACATACATACATAGGGTGTAAACTCATAATCCTCGTTCAAAAAAAATTGCTGGTCAAACTGTAAGTATTTATTTACTGATCAAAAATAATTTAGTTGCCGACCAAGTAAGTATTTTTATTAATTTATAGTCGATAGACCTTCGTTTAACCACAATATCACCTGATGAAAAGTGACGATGATGTGGCTGCTTGCTTTATCTGATAGTTTCAATTTTACAGACCATCAAAACTTATTAAGCTGTCCAAACAGTTTATTAGCCGATTTTTCCGGCTGAAATTACAATTATCAATTAATGTTATAGGATGCGGCCGTTCTTACCCCAGCATACCTTTCCTGCTTATGTTTGTGTCTTCTCGCTCGCCCTCTTTCTGATCTTGAACCAATCGTTATTAACCAGTTACCTCGATTAAGGAGGAACACTTCATCCTGCATCAATTTATGCAGACTAGGTTGGTATTCGTATCTAGTAGGTATTCATTCAGATCAGTCAGTTGAATTAGACCAGTATGTACCTATCTATAGGTTGGTACCAGGGTTGTTGCTGATGCCGTTTTTTGACACATCAGCGGACGCTGATGCTGATTTTTGGTCTTGACATCAGCGGATGCTGATGCAGATTTTGGCCAAGTGCGTGTCGGACTCCCAAACTGAGTAGTCTACACTAATTGAATATAGATGATTCTACCAATCGAAATCGAGTTTTGCAAAACTATGCACTTTTTACCCAACTACCAACGGAGGAGGGTTACGAGTTTGGCACCCTATCTATGTATATTTGTTTGTAGCCGATTTCTATGTCCTAGCGCTGAAACTACTTGTCAGATTTCAACAAATGAGATATCAAATGATTCGTCTCAATACGCCAATGGCTATATGACGTCAGGCGATATTGGAGGTCTAACGAGTTAGTGGGGTCTAAGTAAGGGGTGAAAATCGTAATGTTAGTAAATATGCTGGTGTGGTATCGTTGCAAATGTCTTTGTTTGTACTTTCCGAAACATTTTTTCAAACTTTTGTGAGGTTACCGATTCTCAAGCTATTAGCAAGGTGTAAAAAAATATAGTTAAAAACTAAAACCGAAAGACTACGTAAAAAGTTTTAAACAAGCTTTTACCGATTGACCTGCTTATTTTCTTTTGATACTTATGTAGTTGGAGGCCATCAGATACCAAGGCTATGCAAGAACAAAGGCCTCCGACTACCTAAATATCAAAATAAAAATATAAGGACAATCGGTGAACGCCTGTTTAAGACTTTTTAGGTAGTCTGGTTTTAGTTTTAACTATTTTTTTTAGGGTAAAGTACCCAAAGTGTACCAACGGGACCCTTGTACTAAGCCTCCGCTGTATGTCTGTCTGACCCTCTATCAGGGCTTTATTGTATCTCATGATTCGTAAAAGGTACACTTGCGATTTTCAGCGCCGCTATAACATTTATAAAAATAAATATTAAAATTTAAGGGGGCTCAACAAAAGATATGTTTTTGGTCATTTTTGGCTCGACGTTAACAACTGATGCATCTGTTGAACCGTAAAAGGTAGACAGTTCAAATTTGTACACAATGTGTACAGCCAAAAATAAAAAGTAACCCTTCGGGTGCGAGTCGACTCATACTTGGCCGATTTTATTTTCTTTTTTATTTTATTACATTGAATAACAAATTATCGAAATTTTCATCATGGTTTCCTTTTCGTGCTGCGACACTTTGTTTTTGTCGTACCTTAGATTTTGTTTTCCTTTTTCAGGTTTTCATGAACGATCATAAATGGACTTATTTATAACCACTTTATTGCATGAAAAATGTTATAATTCAGGTCCTAGGCTTATAGTTCGTTCCACATAATTCACTGATTACTTCGGCTTGCAAAATATGTAGATACAAAAACTAGAATTATTTTTCATATAATTTTTCGTATTTGGGTTGCGTTCACGCAGAGCTTAGGAGTTAACGATGAGCAAAAAGTTTTATAACGGCAGTTGCCCAAAATAACAAAGAAGCTAAAGCAACGGAAAGTGGAGCGAAGCCAAAATTTTTAGAGACATTTATATTCAGCAAAAGAGCAAAGACAGCTTTTTTGAGGTATTTGACGTCTGGGACCTTATGTTTTATTTAGTGGATGCCTCTCTTTTATGGAATATCGGGCTGCAGCCCAGCCCCAATCGCCTTCCCTGAATCAAGTTCTCCAATAAATAGACTTTAGAATGTAATTTTAAATTATATCTCAGTATTGCTTAAAAATATAAACCTAATGATCTCGATCATCTGCATACGAAAACTAGTTATCTCGGCAACTTGCAACGTCATCAAATTGAAATTATAAATAATATATATTCCCAAGGGAGAGTGACAGGAATATTCGAATATAGTAAAATCAAAATATCAGGAATATTTTGGAATTGCTTCAAATTTAACACACAGGTAGAAAATGTCCTTTAATAGGTTATAGTATACTTTTATCAGATTTAAAAAAAGAGGAGGTTCTCAATTCACGAAAAACTACTGAACGGAAAAAAAGACCTTTCGAATTTAACGCGGGTGAAACCGCGAGGAAAAGCTAGTATTAAAATAAACATTGTTCATGTAGGGGAAAATATAGCAAAAGGTAGCGATCATGGTATACGAAAAGAAGGTAATTATGCTCTTCCAAGACACGAGGGACACGTGAGTGTCTCTTGCTTACGTCATCATGACGATCGGCAATTGAGAAGACAAGTCTGTTTCCTGGTGATAACAGTAGCGTAAAACCGTAACTCCCTAAACCCCTTTTATTACTTGTATAAATCTGATAAAACTATGTGGTTTTGTATAACTTAACCAATTACTTATCATATAGACTCTGAGAACGCTGTTTTGACTGATCTGACAAACATAATTTACGATTGTTATTTCTTATTATTGACCCTTATCACATTTGTTTCCCAACTTCTATGTTTTGTTGAAATAAAGTGGCAACTGGACGGTGACGTAAGCTAGAGAAACTTCCGGAGGAGCAGACCTTGTTTTCTTGGACCATGGTAGTGATAAATACCCGTTAAATAATATGTTTTAAACATTGTTGAATCTAAAATACTGCGCACCCCACTACTAATACAAGATATGTACTTACAACATTAAATACGAATACAAACGAGCTATGAAACCTGTAGGTATTTCACCTACCACGCTATCTGTATCACGCTATTATAAGTGTGATGAAAACAGGTTTGTGTTTGTTTAGGTTCAAATTTGTCCAAAAATGCGCTTTAAGCCTCAATCCCTCGGGTTCATGTCTCGACTCAAACATCATCAGCATCGATCAATGCGGATGCTGATGCTGATATTCGCAACAACCCTGGTTGGTACTATACTTTTATAATACACATGTAATATGCTTCTCTTTATGTTGTGTTGTGATTGTGTGACTAGGTACTAAGTACTTACACGCACGACGACTTGATAGTAATAAAACCGGCCAAGTGCGAGACGACTCGCCCACGGAAGGTTCTGTAACATTGTACAAAACTATTTCACAAAAGCAACCCCTAAAAACAGTTTTTTTAATCGTATAAAGAAAAAGTTCAACATGACATTGTCATGTCACCCATCCAAGTCAGAGATTTAAATCTGATGAATAATGGATTAGTTTAACTTCGGTGAGCTTGAAAAAAGTAGAGCAAAATAGCCAAAAATAAAGTTTTGTTTAACAGCTCCCTTTAATTAATTTTTATCTTGTTTGTTATTGTAGCGGAGAGAAATACCTAGCTAGACATTCCGTAAAACAAAAACAACTCTACCTTTTATGCTTCATGCGATACAGCCCGCTGAAGAACAGACGGACGGACAACGAAGGCTTAGTAATAGGGTCCCGTTTTCATTCTTAGCGTACGGAATTACGGAACCCTAAAAAGTAGTGATAGCAGGAAATCAGACTTTTATCCATTGTTTTTTGATTGTACCCACATACTTCATGAATGCGAAATATAAAACAAATAATTCGATGTTCTCCACCTTCTTTGTGATAGAAAGGGGGAGTTGAGGCTTTTAGGAGATGGTGGGGGATCCGTGGCGCCGCGGCGTACGAATATCGACCCCTCCAACTCAACCCGTGGATGTCGTAAGAGCCGACTAAGGGAACTTACCAGCGGATGGGCAGCAGCTTCCTTCTGAGTATTTTTAAACACCAACACTGCGATCACCAATCCGCCTGCCAAGCGTGGTGATTATGGCAAATCCCCCCCCTACATGGGAGACCATCCACTCGGATGGACCGACGACATCGTAGCGGTCGCAGGGAGTCGATGGATGGAGGCGGCTCAGGACCGCTATTTCTGGCGTCGTACGGGGGAGGCCTATGTCCAGCAGTGGACGTGTATAGGCTGATGATGATGGGGGGAGTCGAGCCAAATCTCAGCAAAATCAACTCAATTTATGGATGACTAACAATTACGTGCACCACGACCTTTCTTATAAACTAGGTAGAGATATGACGAATGTCGCGCGGCGGGCGAAGGTCCGCCTGCATCGCGAGTTTGCGGGTTCGATTCCCACCTTGGGACAAATGTTTGAGCAATCTGCAAATATTTGTACCGAGTGTTCAGGGTATATATATAGGCTATGTATAATAAAACATATCTATCTATTGTATTAGGTATGTATAACAGTCATCTAGTAGGTACCCATAACACAAGCTCTGGTTAGCTTAGGGCTAGATGATGATGCTGTGTGAATTGTCCAGCATTATTAACTATTTTTTTATTTATTATTTATTTATCTAAAATAATTCTGATACACCTGATGATGATGAAGAACATTAAATAGGTAAGTATATTTTGTATGATCTAGCAACAATAAACTTATTAAAAATAAAAAGCAGGCGTCAATTGATAAGTTTGTTTAATTTATATTGAAATTATGTACTTACATCACTTAGGTACTTAAGTATGTTTATTCCTACAAGCGTTTTGTTTAACTTATTGCTATAAAATTTTATCCGTGCTTATAAAGTTAGGTAGAAAATATTGAAGATTTAAAATAATTTTATTAGCATTGATCTAATATCATAGGAAAGGCACTAGCACCATCATTGAGTAGTCTCAGACCCTTGCTTACCCTTATAATTGGTAAATTAACAAATCTTAGGAACTAACAATTTGTTTCCTATGAATAAAATTAAAAACAAACTTCAAATTCCTTCATATTTTCACGATTTTGTAAGTTTAATAGGGCAAATCCTAATGCCAACGGTAGTAAAATTTTGATTGGAACATCTTGGGATCATTCTGCATACAATAGCAAAAAAAATCTAAATCGGATGTAGAAATCGGGGAACATAGAACCTCGTCCTTGGCAAAAGGGTACCTAATTAATCTATACAATGTATGTCCAGGAATATAATGTGTGCTCAAATAGGTACAACAATATCCATAAAACACAGTATATCGGTAAGGTAAGTATTGTAAACTTAACTACACAGTAAATCAGTAAAATTACAACACATGGAGCGAAAGGAATTAATAGCCTTTGCTCAAAACGGGCAAACAAATAACTCTAGCAGAAAGTAATATAGCAGTTAGTTAAGGAGGCCCAGAAATTAAGAGTCTAGGTAACTAACTAGACCTAAGACCAATACCCGTATGCATTTAATAACATAAATTATATGTTAGTGTCATATTACATAGTACTAAATAGTACGTAGGTACATACTATAAATCGGTCTTACAAAATCTTCCAATGTTTTTTAAGAAAACAAGGCACTTAAATCTTAAAGTAGTAATATCACATAGAACGTTAATTACTTTAGTCATTACATGCTAGGAAGTAGGGAGTATAATTAGCTAGGTAACCTATAGCTTCATGATAACATGCCATTGAGACTATTTGTGAACAACTGAGGAAAGCAATGACATTTACATAAGGAATGAACTAAGCTTCGTGACTAATCGGGCACTGCTTCTATTGGTGGTTTACCATTGTGTTTGCCATTAAGCTCAACAGTTTCGGCAGTCAGTTCTTTTTCTTCTTTAGGTTTATAAGCATCAGGACCTACGAGCGACAATGCAACTGGCAAGAACATCAAGCCATTGAATAGACCAAACAATATCACCAAAAGGAAAATCTTGAAGAACGACTGAAACGTGTACGCCTTTGACATGCTGAGGAACGATAATGAGAGTAATGTTGCACCACCGCCCATTAGCACAGCGGTCCCAATTGACGTCACAGTCTTAAAAGCCCTTTCCGTCCGAGTGCCTTCCGTAACAGTCAAAAAGGTATGTCCTACATGCGCCGCATAGTCTACGCACAAACCGATCGCAAGCTCTAGACCGATGCAACAAACTATATCAACAGTCATATCCCATCTTTGCATAAACCCTAAAACGTTTATAATCGTCAACAGAACACACAAGAATATCCACACACACATCTGGAGATTGGTTATTAGGATAACAGTGCAGATCATGACGCATAGTAGAGCTAACTCGATGTTCCTCTCTACTTCTACCGCGATGATTTCGTCAGTGACCCAATTACCGAAGACTTTAGACCATACACTACGGTATCCGTCACCCGTTGTTATATTAGTTGATTTGACGATGGACTTGGCTCTATTCATAGCGGGAATGTATTGGTGCGGGTCGTGGAACTTTGGATATCGAAATGACAAAGTTGTCGCTTTAATATTACTGGCGATTACCCCACAAACAGGTTCTTTTTCAAACTTAAAATTAATTTTAAATCTTCCTCCAATCGGGCTGAATAAGAATCGAGATAAATATCGTTTAAATTCCCGCTCAGTTAACGCTGTTGAATTTTTTGATATATCTTTATCAAAGTTATGCAGTATGTAGCTATAGAAATAGTCCACCCACGCTACCACGTCTCTAACATCGCTATCGTTTTTGAATTCCTGTACCATATTATACAGCTTTGGGAATTCTGTGGTATAATTAATCTCCCCTAAAAATATCATGCCCGCATCTCCCACCTCAGGATAGTAGTAATCATAGGCGTTGAGAAATTGTTTGTAATAAGTGTCGTCCGGAACGAACCATTTGGGGTCAAACCGTTGTTCCAAACGCAATACAGCTTGAATACTAAAACCGGTTGAGATTAAAACAAAAAGCAATACAATACACCTTCCCGGTACAGTGAACACAACCCTTTTATAAAATGCTTCAAAAATGCTTTGTAGAATTGTTTTGCTTGAAGAGACGCGTATTTCTGTTTTGTGTTTATAGCAAAATAAAACCCCGTTTCTGTTTGCTTTGACTCTCTTAACATCAAGCGTGAACACAGCTACGTAAAAAGTAACAGAGAAGCAGAATATAAAGAAGACTCCGGCTGCCGCATATAGGCAAAAGGATTTTAATGATGGCAATATTGTAATAGCACCAACAAGCAAAGCGACGATATCGGTGAATGATGTGATGACGATCGAGACGCCGGCGTGTCTCAGCATCAAGCCTATCCTAACTGGAAGACTTTTTGCGTTCTCAGCAGGCGTCAGGTTGTTCCAACAGGCGCTCATAACAAACATGTCATCAATGCCAAGACCCATGAGGAGGAAAGGCAATGAGGAATGGACAGGGCCAAATGAGATACCCATCAAAGAACACCAGCTAACGGCAGACACATACGCAAGGCCGACATAAAGCAAACCAACTCCACCTAAAGTCATTTTGATTTCTAACCAGTTGCATCGCGATAGTCCATATAAAATATAGAAAAACATAAGTAAAATGCCTATAAACAGTTTGTCCATCTCATTAAACATTGCTTGGCCACTAATGTCGCCGAAACTTCTACCAGACTCATAAAATAATTTAATGTTTGTAGAGTTTTCACTGACAGAATCAAGGTACTCTAAAAATTTTTTCTCCCATAAGGAAAGGGGAACCGATACCCAATCCTCTGTACCCACAAGGTTACCCACCTCATTGAGGTCTACTTCAGACATATTTACCTGGGTGTACCAGGTTAATATTAAAGAATTAGCTGCCACTATATCACCATTGCTATCAAGTTTGGCCCCACCAAATAATTCAGTAAAGTCTGTAGGATGGCCTGTTGTTGGGTTCACTTTCACATTGTTTATTCTATTGACTATATCATGCTTAGTTGCATTATTTATTTCATCAATGTCATTTCTCCATAAATCTAAAATATTGTACTGGAGACACACCAATTGAAATTCTTCCAGGAAACCACAGTAAAACTCATCATCTACCCACAGAGTTGGGTCAGTAAAGTCAATAGCACTGTTGTTGATACTTTTCACACTTTTTATTGGAATGTCTTTATTCACTGGTTTATTTTTTGTATCAGGTTTAAAAAAATTCACAACCGGTACTTTGAAGCATAAATCTTTGAGCATTATTTTTGTTCCATTGTATTCAATTTGTATGGAGTTAATCTCATTAGTCATATTGTATATGGTTTTTAAAACATCCGGTTGAAGTACATCATCTGCTGTTACAATAATTCTTTGAAGTCTGAATGCTGTGCTAAATGTTTCTATGTACCAATTAGTGTCATGGTAAAAATCTGACTCAGGTGGAACCCACAGTTTCATAGGGTTCTTTTCTAAATGAAACCTCAGTAAACCAGCACAGCTTATGAGCACAAATAACAATGATGCAATTATAGTCTTCCATGGATGTATCGCTACACTCACTCCTATTCTGAAGAATAAACTTTCCACTGTGTTTACTAGAACTGATGATGCCGCTTCCCACAACATCTGGGGAGACTTTATCCTCCTTCCATTAGGCATTTTGTTTCTATTTTGTAAGTTCTTGCATGCAATAGGTAGTATGCTTACAAATAAAGTGTCATTGTTGTTACACTTTTCTTAAAACACTCGCACTTATCAACATGTTTTAATAACATGGTGTGTGGCCTCTTTCTCAGGTTCAATGTTTAAGAAAAAAATAGGACGTGCGAGCGATAGACACTTGAAATTCGAGCGCACGCTCGCGCGACGCGTATCTGCTTTGTGACTGAGCCAATGGGCGGTCCCTCCCGGTCGGTTTCGGTTCGGTCGGCGAGTAGGTAGTGGGTGGCGAATGCGTACTCAACTCGCGGGTCGCCAAATGATAAGATTACTTCCCGATGCTTGAACTCATCATCCAATTGGAGTATTTTAATCTGAAAGTACCTAACACGAAATGTGAAAACTCCAAAGACCTACCTACCTACTTATTACATTCTTTCGTATACCTATAGGTAGAGTAAAAAGTCGCTACTGGCACAGGGTAGATATTTTGTAAGGCAATGAAAGACGAAATAAAGGCGTCTGAATTTCTTTGTGTCGCGTTGCAGCAGCGCAGAGTATTGAACTTGATTCGATTCGAGGTTTTGTGGTAGGTCAGGTACAGTCACAGGGTACCTACAGTACACCGGTAGCAAATAATATCGGTATGTTATGCGAAGCAAACAGATTTTAAACAGTATCTCCTTACCTTTGGGTGGGAACGTAAGTCGTTTCTTCCTTCATTTATAATAAAATAATTTTGATTTTGCCAGCTTACTTTCCTTTCTGGCGTTGTTTGCGTATTCCACAAACTACACAGGTATCAGCGTATTGTTGTTTAAAACTGTCTGTTTGCAACCAAAGATTTATATCGTTAGATCTTAGAATAGAGCTCAATGCGTTAGATAGATACAGAGCCAAGTCATTTCCGGTTTTATATCTCTGTATCACCATAGTTGTCATGTATCTTTGTCTATCCCTCGGAGCCAAGCAATGAGTAAAAGAGATAGCTGGTGTACGTATAGCTATGCTGCACTGTCAGTGTGAATCGTGTCAGGTGCTGACACAGTAGTTTGCTCTAATGTTGTGGTCAGACTGATGAACTTTATTGAAATTCTAAGAAATTACTGCGTTTTACTTATAATTTTGTTGAAAATGTGAAAATATGTCGTGTTCCGCTGTGTACAGTCCTTCAAGAAGGACAAAAGGTGGAGTAAAATTCCCGGATTTGTCATTACATGCGTAAGTTTTTCGCTCCGTATAAATTCTAAAGTAATTATGTTTATTGTAAATGCGTAAGTTTTTCGCTCAATACAAATACTAAAATGAAATCTGTAGTAACAACATTTTAACAATCTAGTTCATGTGTTCCTATGAGTCTAGGATACAAATAATGTCCAAAACCATGAATAATTAGCCGAGATAAATTTCGCATCTGTGCTAGTGATGCGCTTAATAATCAAATTTAGTTTTCGGGTTATACCGCATTCGACCCACTAGTTTCGGCCAAAACTGGTCCGAATCAGGAAAATAAAATTGATTGCTGATTAAATTCCTGATTCGTCCCATTTCATGATTTCGTACAGAAAAGTACTGTCTTTCACACTCTTCTCAAGCATGTAAATGATGATTTATCATTACTGTTTCCGTAGGATTTATTTAACTAGTTTATATAACTCAAAGTACGAGGAAAAAAGAAATACACAAGATAATCTTCAGTGTTTCCATACTTTTAGGACCAAATTAAAACAGTTTATTTTAGAGCACCAGAAAAGCACTGAAGACCTCAGAAATGAAATGTCTATTCTGCAGTCTGAAAGCTTTACGCAGAGCTCTACCACCGCTGCTCTCTCACTGGGGTAAAAGCCTGTGGGCGTAATGGGTATTTTACATTTATATTTGCTGCGTTTTCTGTACATATGCTTGTTGTTATTCCTTAAACAAAATTGTAACTTTTTAACTAAATTTATATTTTTTAATTAAAATTGTTCGTTTTCCTTTTGAGTGTGTTAAAGAGTCATTGTAGGTAAACATTGTACTGTAAAAATTAAAATTTACTGGATATTCTTGTTATTTTTTTATTAAAATTGTTAATTGTGTGTTTTAGTTTTAAATTGTATTGTAAGTAGTGGACATTTTCGTGTTCCTGATTATTTATTATGTATTGTGTTAGTGTACGTGACGCGTTGGGTTTGGTTCCGGCGGAAGATCAGCGTTGAGATAGCTATGCGCAATGGCTACCTCAACACAATGCTGAGTCGGACGCCACTTTATAGCATTTAAGTTTTTTAGTTACATAGCTACTAGTTGTGAATAATTCTATACATAAAGTTTTTCTTATTCTTATTCTTATAATAACTTTAATAACCTGGAATTATTTTCGAGCGGTTAATTTGATTTTAGTTAAAATATAAATTTTTCGTAGATATTTACTTTGTTTATATTTTTCTTTTATTAAGGTACAAGCGATACAATATCCTTAAAATTAACAGTATAATATAAATGCCAATGCCACTAATATAAACATTATTTACAAAAAATAACAACGTTAAATCAACCATGCGGGCAAAGCCGCGCGCATTTAGCTATATATATATATAGTAATGTGTTATCTTATATTTATATTGCCCCTATTTTTTATAAATTTTGCAAAATTATATTCTTAGTCTTACAAAATGACATCGACACCGATGTAAAATTTTGAGCAAAAGCAACATATAAACAATTACAAATTTACGCAAAATAAGTCCTTATAGCTAATCCATTAGAGTCCCTGAATGAAGGATGTGTCACACCCGTGACTATAAGTTCCAAGTGTCAATTAGCGCTATAGTCTATACACGCAAGAATTGGAAGGATGAGCACAAATATTCAGCTTTTATAGCGGCACTTGCCCAAAATCACCAAGAAACTAAGGCTACGGAAAGCGGAGCAAACACTAACCCTTTTTTTAGAATTGTATCGCGTGAGTGGAGCAAACAAATTGCCAAAAAACATGTTTTTTGTGGAGCCCCTATTAATTTTAATATTTATTTTGATAGTATGTTATTATAGCGGCAAATGAAATACATTCTGAAAACCAAACAATAACCAATAAAGCCCGATAGAAGGACAGACAGCGGAGGGCTAGTACTAGGGTCCCGTTGGTACCTATTGTTTACTGAACCCTTAAAAAGTGCGTAGCTTTTCTATAAAATGTGTATAGTTTTTCGAAACTCGTTTTCAATTGGTAGAATCATCTACATTGAATTAGTGTGGCATACTCGGTTCGCGATTCCGACACGCACCTGGCCAAAATCAGCATCAGCATCAGGTTATGTGTCAAAAAACGGTATCAGCAACAACCCTGGTTGAAAGTACTTAAACGTGGCTGTTAAATATGGGACGAATCAGGAATGAAATCGGAATTCAAGTGTATTTTCCTGATTCGGACCAGTTTGGGCCGAAGCTAGTTTGGCTCGGCAGCAAAGTTACTTCCCTAGTCATGCACACTATTACAAATCTGCAACTGTACACTAATAAAAATGAACATGCGTAAAACTGAAACGCTGAGTCCGTAAAATTCTTGGTCCTAGGTATTCTCTTTGCAACACTCACTGACTAAAGATGCGCGACTACGAATGATCTGTCTATTCGAATAATCTGCAACTACTAATTTCCCCATTCGACTTGCATATTAGTAATTAACTAATCTTCAAAATCGAATGAAACTATTAATTAGTAATTACTAATGTCTCTACGAATGGATCATTCATGGCTCCGATTCGACTTTGTTAGTCGACCGTAGGTTTTGAATGATGAATGAATTATTCCTCGCTCCTGCGGGGATTGAAAGGAACAGATTAATAAGTAATTTTATCTTTCTTGGGCGGTTGATAAGATTGTGTAGTTTTTCAAGTATAATATTTTAGCTTTTAGTGTAAATATGGTTTTAGTGGAAATGTTATAGTGTGGTGGACAGCTGGTGAGTCTAATGTTGAATCCAGTAATGCAACTATTACAGATAACCAGCTATCTACCACTGTGAGTTCAATAATACCTTTTATTTAAGTTAATTTTGTTCAAATATTTTATGTTAAGGTGGTTCCCTGACCCAAACTAGGGCCGCTACCTATTTTATCATATTATTACGATAAATAAAAAAAAAACGAATTTTCAAAAATCCCTTTGCCAGTTTGTGATCCCTATCATAAGCTTTTAATGCCTTTGTAATAGTTTTATTTTCTATAGTTTAGGAAGAGATGCGAAGTTGCACTTTTTAGTCTACAAACTCGGTTTTCGCATCTCTTCCTTCCTCGTCAACTTTTACATGTGAAGCGTTGGGTGGTGGCGGCGAACGAATCCGGAGTCGAATAAAATATAAATATAATACTAGCTCTCTCTAACTAAGCCCGCTTCCGCTCAGTCGTGCGGGATCGACTATCCACGTCGAATAACGAATCAAAACTGACTCAGGCAGTCGAACGAACGACTCGCGATTATTAACCAAATTAGTTACTAATTTGCTCTAGTCATTCGAATCGTTCGAATGACTTGTCAAGTCGAATAGTTCGAATGAAATCATTCACAGTCGCGCATCTTTATCACTGACTGATATGATATTTTGTTTTGATTAAGGATGGGAGTTATTGGATATTTTGGCTACCGGTTATTAGTTGGGTATTTTGTTTCAATACCGCTAGTACCAACTGGTACCCAATAACGTTACAATACTCTATACCTGTTCTGATTTCTACCCAATATATTTCTAACCGATTTGGTTAGAAATACCATCTAACCGATTTGGTTAGAAATACCAAATACTTGTTGCAGCTACATAACTTTACGGGTGAACGGTCCACTAGTACCTATGCGTGGATGATAGTTAGGTAAGTATTGGTATTGAAGCGCTGGGTAGTTATGGCTCACGGTCGGTTAGGCGCGATGCTCACTTTGCACAGTTATTCCCTAGCGGTATGCGGATTTTACAATAGCGTTAGATATTTTAGGACCATGCTAACAGGTACTGAGTTAGTTATTGAATACCGGACTCATGTTTAGTTTTGATTACATACTGAGGTTACTTGAGTGCCGAGTGCTATATATTTTCGTGAAATTCTGAAAACTTTTGGTTTTCATTGCGAATTTGCCCATGTGGCTGAAAACTACAGAATAACGAGCCATGTGGACCACAAAAACTTTTCTTACCAAAACAAAACGCGGAAACATCCTCAAAGTAAGGTTATAATTATCATTACAAATCAGCTTGGGACAGATTTTATTCGATGTTTCACAAATCAATATAAACTTCATTTCAAAATTCACAGTATGCCATTTTACTATATGCAGTAGATATCTATATTTTCTTATTTCCAGATCGTTAGAGAACATTATTTGCGCGATGACTTACTTTGCGGCTCAGGTGCCTGTAACGTTTGCCCCCACAAAGAGGACGAGAAAGTGTTGGATGCTGATCCCAAGTCAATTTGTGCTCTCTTTGATTATCCTCACTATTTACTGATTGATTCGAATGTTGTACTTCATCAAATGGACGTTTTGGAGGAAGATGCATTCACCAACGTGATAGTTCTTCAAACAGTGCTAGAAGAAGTAAAGCATCAGAATCAGGCTATGTTCCAGCGGCTTTTAGAGATTATTGGAAACAAGAAACGGAAGTTTTATTCATTTGTCAATGAACACCACAAGTGAGTGCTTTGAAAAGTGAGCTTTGTAAAGGTGCAAACCTGTGTGCCGGCTTTTATTATTTAATATTTTGTAAATACGGCAATGCACCCCAAGCCGGCCGGTTACTGTGGAGCAAGAAGACCCCTCCAACCTACTTACCCCAACTTCAAGCACATTTGACTCTGGAAACAACTCATCAAAATAATGATTTCATATACATTTCTACATGCAATACCCTCTCCCTATGGGATAAAGTTCCGAAAAGCCCAAATGCCAGTTTGGTACAATTACTCAAAGTTGATCTCGTTTATCAAATTTGAGTAATTCTAAATACTAGTTTTGATTTTTTTCTATTATATTATTGTAATTTTCATTATTAATAACCTAACATAGTAAAAATTGGGCCAAGTTTTGTTTTCATATTTTTGTGCTCAGGAGGTAAAAAAAGTATGTCGATCCAGTATAATCAGCTTTTCGGAACTGCACCCAACAGATGAAAGCCTTGCAGAATTAATCTTAGCATTAAACAACATCAGCCGATCAATAGTGGGTCTAAGCGCAGTAAGGCGCCTTGCGAAAGTATAGAAGATCATGGCAACTATATTTTTTTTTTCAAAGGATATATACCCAGTCAATACGGTACAGTTTTTTTGAACAGATCCTATATGATGAGCAACAAAACAAATGGTTTAAATTGGAGGAGGCCTTTGTCCAAAGAGGCACACAGATGGAGGCAGAGAATTTAGATTAAGCTATTGTATATTGATTGTATACCTGAATAAAAGGCTTATAAAAAAAATATGCAGACAGCTCATAAGCTGATGCATATATATCTCAGTCCTTGTCAGTGCACTTTATATGTTTGTCTGGTCTATTTTTAAGAGTTCACTGAGGGGGCACTGATCACTGATTCTTGTAACAGGTTTTATGAAAGTAAAGGGTCTTGACCCTCAATATAAAGCCAACTCTATGAGACCATAAGAATTAGCATAAATACCCAGCCATGGGTGATGATGATGCTGAAACTCACTGAAATATTTTAATTTCAGGGATACCTATGTTGAGCGGCAGCCTGGTGAAAAACAAAATGACAGGAATGACCGTGCCATACGCCAAGCCGTGTCTTGGTATGAGACTCACTTGAGCATAAACAGCCCTGTTGGGAATGTTCCAAGGATAGTACTGCTTACCGATGATGAGGGGAACAGGAAACTGGCTCTAGAGCAACAAATTGTCTGCTGTTCTGGTTAGTAATAAAATTGAAGTACTTAGTAATAAAGTTGTGTTTGTTGTAGTAAGTTGTTAAGTTGTTCTCAAATAGTGGTATTGACACACAGTTTGACCCTACCCCCCTGAATACCTAAAAAAAAGAACTGTAATACCTGTATATTACAGTTCTTCTTTTTTATGATTTTTTTTTATTCATTAAAGAAAACTATCTTGAAATGTAGGATGACTGCGCCAACTTTTAACAGGACATGCTGGCCTTTCGTGGTGGACTTTTTTCAGACAAATTTAACCAATTGAAAATCATTGATGCAGTAGCCGAATTTAATCATTTATTTTTCGTCGTTTGTCGTGTGGCCCACCCCAAAATTTTTTATTTAATATTTTCCTTTATTATTTGGCATTAAAAAATACATGTAGTCCTTAATTTTCACTTTCTAGCACCAACCCCCATTTTTTTTATACCAATATTATTTAGTACCTACTAACCTTCAGTGGTCAATGGCAAAACAATGTTTGCCGGGTCAACTAGTATAACAATAAAAATACCCATTTTCTTATTATTCATGAAACATCACCACAGTAATTGAGCTTTCTATTTTAAGGTGGTTGGATTAACTCTCGTAGGAAAATTCTGACATATTTTTGGGGAATTCTCAGATTACTTTAAGATAGATTAAAAACAAAATATTTTAGAAAAGTTCCTCAGCTTTGATCTTCGTGGGGACAAATTGCTTATGGTGCTACCAATTGGTCCAACCATAAATACCAAAACATACTGACTTCCGTCAATATACTTAAAAATATAATGGCCTCTGAAATACTCGTTAAAAATACAAAAAAGGATTAAAATACGGAATCTGGTCCCACTCATCAGATTAAGCACATGTCCAAATAAAATTTCATGTTTCTTTTCTACCATGAAATAAAAAACGTCAAGTGCGAGTTGGATTCGCGCGCCGAGGGTTCCGTAATTATAAAACCTTGTTTTTTGCCAAATTTCATGATTCTAGGTCAACGGGATGTAGGTACCCTATATGTTTTGGTTGTTTGCAAAAACAATTTTTTTTTTTGAATAGACTACATAATAAATGTTTTCGGAGTTTTGCCTTTGCTTGTGGCATTTGATTCCCACACAAAAATTGCGCATAAACTTGATTGCATTGACTTAAAAGTTTGATTTATATCATGGCTCCAAGAGGTTACGGACCTGAGTGTTTGATGTTAACTTCAACTCGATAGCTCCACGCGTTTCTGAGATATAGGGGTTCCGTTTTTCCTTTACGGTATGGTACCCTAAAACATTAGTTTGTCTTATCTCATAATAACAGTAACCAATCTTGTTTCCAGTGAAAGACTACGTTGAAAATGTGTCTGGATCCGAATATGTAGGACTTGTTGACAAGCTGTCAAAGAATGTTATGCCAGAAACATCTTCGAAGGATGCTCTTTACCCAGCACATTTGACACCAGCTCAAGTGCATGACGGAATCAGAAATGGTAGACTGCATCAGGGAACATTCCATGCCTCTCGCGATAATTTCCTTGAAGGCACTGCCAATGTTAATGGCTTTGAGAAACAGGTGAGCTTCTTTATGGTCAAGATAAGAAACTTCCATAAGGAAATTACCTGCTGAAATGAAATAATCAGAATCAGAATCAATAACTTTATTTCTTTAGACTTACAAAATAAGCACTTAGACAAGTCAAATTTTATACTATAAACATAGTTATTATTATCAAATAAGAAATAAGGTGTTATTGATATTCTCTTCACTTCAATTTTTTGTCCACTTGAAGTGAAAAAGAAACCACTAGCACATTATAATATCACTTATGTGTCTAATACATGTTTATTTTGCCTATCTAAATATAAATTTAATGTAATTTAGATACATGCCAATATTTCTTTAAAGCTAAACAGAACATTGATGTGAAACATTAATAGCAGAAATAAAGATACCACAAAACTACAACAACAAAGACACCCTCAGAACATTCAAGTGTTATATATAATATATATAAATGCAGTAATATATACTCTGGCTGTTCCACGCGGTTGCACCCGCGTTAAACTCGAATTTTACATTTCTAGGGGGATAAAAGTTCTTTTTTTCCATGGGAATTTGATGTTTTCCCAAGACGAAAAGTGGCTATGTTACTCTCCATTTTTTCAACTAACTCTATGCCAAAGATCAAGTCGATTGGTTTCTTAGTTAGGGCGTGAAGGAAGGACAAACATACACACTTTCACATTTATAATATTAGTTAAGATTTTAGCAAAGATCTCAAATTGGAGTAACTACTGCAAAAACTGTATAAAAATACTACAAAAACATGATTTATACTACAGGTTTGTTTACAGATATTGTCAGTCTGGCTGGAATATAGAATGGGATAAGGACAGGAAGATGATAAAGAAAAAGACAAGCCCCAATATACAATGTATATATAATATTCTATTGTTTGAACACTACACAGATACTTCTGCAAGGTCACATCGGCATCAACCGCGCTGTCGACGGCGATGTGGTGGCCATCGAGATCCTCCCGGAGGACCAGTGGAGCCGGCCCAGCGACATTGTCCTCGAGGATAAGGCTGAAGACCCAGGTGATAGATATAGATATTTATTTAGTACAATAGTATATTGTTTTACAAGGGACTAAACCATCCCATTATATACGAGGTTGTTATACTCCCGAGCGTAGCGAGGGAGGATGACAAGACCGAGTTATAATGGGTGGTTTTGGCCCGAGTAAAACACTACTTTTCACTTCGATTGCGAGAAAATAAAACAATTCAAAATTAGACAATTTTCAGAAATTTTATTAAAAATTAAATGTGCAGTTAGAGCAATTTTGAATGTTTAGTGAAATGTTTTTCCCGGGCAATTTTATTTCGGTTCTCTGTGATTGGGATGTGATAATATTTTGAGTTGATTGTTGTGGAGTAAAAGTTGGAGAGAGTCGACTCATGCTTGAGTTTCCTGCATTATTAAGATCTGAGTGCGGCTTCAGCTGAGTTGACATATTCATCCAATCCCGCTGCTTGGGGTTCTGTAATGTTTGGTAGAATATTGATTCCTTCCGTAATCCGCTGCGTGACGTGATACTTGTTTTGTATAGAGTCCTCTATATAACCTTCAGCCACTTGATCGGACCTCCATCCACCGTGCCGTTTTAATGTCGTTATATTCGCACCAGAGTCCGCCAACAGAGTCGCGGATGTTCTGCGGAAACAATGGCCCGTGTAGAGTTCCGGATTTGGTAAATTTAGATAAGTGGCAATATCTTTAGGCATGTTACCAAATTTATTTTTGCCTATGACTTGCCTTGTTCATTTACCATTTTGATAATTTAGAAAAAATCTTCTCGTTGAAACATTAGTGGGACGTAACTCCTGATAGGCTTTAACTATATTAAGGTATTCTCCACTGATGACAAATTTACGCTCTTTGTTTGTTTTCGTGTTCGGCAGACTCACAGCTTGTAGGTTTGTATCCGTTTCTACGTCTTCTAGCGTTATATTGGCAAGCTCTATTCCACTGCATGCACCGCTGATTCCATAAATTAAAGCAACCTGTTGAACAAAAAAATAAGTGTGTTAATAATCGTAATAACCTAGGTACATAATTTAGGTATGTAGGTAGGTATCTATTTATTTAGTTTGAGTAGAGTACATAAGTAGGTTACCTTTGTTGCAAAGTATTGTTTATTTGGAGCGTTATTTAAAAATGTTTCGATTTCTTGTGTCATCAAGACTTTAGATTTTTTTGCCCTGTATCCAGTGGACAATTTCTTCAGTAAAGCCGTTAAATTTACATATTTTTTAATATCGACGTCGTGTTTCGTTTGTAAGGTCATTCTTAACATTGAATATGTGCTCCAAAGAGTCGACGATTTGAATTTTTTCGATAATTCATCAAGATAAGTGAGAAAAACCCCTTCTGTAAAAGAATCCACACGTTTCTCATCTCTCCATTTAATAAAATTTTCGTACATAACTCTTTAAATATATTCCACGTGATTTTGTCGGCAACAAATTCATAATTATTTCTTTGCCCTTTTCTTTCATTTGCATATTAGCATCTTCACTATCACTTGATGACATTTTTCACGTTCACAATTTGGAAGTAAAAGTTTGTGATTTGGAATTTAGAAAATTCTAGAGATTTAGCGCCAATACCATCTTTTTTTAAATCTCTATTTAACCCGCAACGAAACAGTTCGCATTCTACCGTGAAGGAAAGCATCAACCTTCATAAAAGATCACCATGACGGTTTTATTTAAAAAAAAAGATTGACGGAGCACCAAGAAGTCGAGTTTTTATGTAAGAGAACGAATGCTTTGTACGGGCTGATGATTTTAGACAAAATTAAAAAGAAAAAATACTTTTTAGCCCGAGGTATTAAACTCGAGTTTTAGGCCCGCTAAGCTACACTATTATGATACACTTTTTGAGCAAGAGAAGTGAAAAAACATTACATATTTTGGGTCAGTAGTGCCTTATTATCTATGATAGGTTTATCTAGGCACTCATTCTCGTCTAATAGAATAGGTTTTACAGTATATTAATTTAACAAACTATACATAGTTTAAAAATTAAAATAAAATAATAGAATAGGTTTTACAATATATTCAGTTAATAAACTATACTAAACTTTTACTATCTAAGCAATAATTCTAACAATATCTTATTTATAAATTACTTAACTTTAGAATATTACTAAGTTTTAAGGTTTTATAGTGCTTATGCCCGCACTTTGGGTAATCTTAAAGAATTTAATGATATCCCAAAAATTTACGACTCCGGCGGGACTTGAACCCGCGACCCTCCCCTAATGTTTCCCATGTAGGTGGAGCTAACGGCGCTATAGTCCGTAAGTCCCAAAGATTTTCGATAGGTCGGGTACTTGCCTCCGTGGCGCAGTTGGTTAGCGCATCCTCGTATTCAGAGGAGGGTCGCGGGTTCAAGTCCCGCCGGAGTCGTAAATTTTTGGGATATCATTAAATTCTTTACTAAGTTTTGTTGTGAAAAGCTGTACAGCATGGTATGAATATCAAATATCAAAGTGCTTTATGTCCTTTAGACCTTACAGGACTCTTGGACACGTCACAAAATTACATTAAATTACATAAGTAAAACAGGGAAATAAAGTGATCACTCTGATTTTTTGTTCACTTCAATCTTTTTAAGGTGAAGTAATGAAGCGAACAAGAAACCTTTACCTTGTTAGGTTGTTAGTTTTCGAGTTGGAGCAAAAGTCGTCCCATGATTAGTAATTGTCCCGCAAAATTTTAAAACTATTAATTCTTAATCAAATTTTAATTAATTGCACTTTGTTGTTCTCAGGCGATCAATTAGAAGAAGAAGCGATTCTTTTGAGCTCGTCAAAGGATGCAAAGGACGAGGTGACACCGACGGGCAAAGTCGTGGGCATTATCAAGAGGAAATGGCGGCAGTACTGCGGTATACTAGTACCCAGTAAATTCCCTGGTGAGTATATAACTCTCAAAATTGTTTTGGATAAATAAATACAACAGATTGATAAGATCGCAACGAGTCTGTCGCGATTGTGATTTTAACACCTATTGAATTTGTCGTACGTGAGGCTTTTCTTCAAATGTGATCGCAAAGTTTACAGGCTCATAGGTTTTACGGCATTTTATTTATTAATCTTTCTGAAATGGATGTGGGCTGGGCATGCAAAGGAGCAAACCACCCGCTCGTAAAAATTGCAGGGAAAGGGTGGATGCGGCACAGACCCGGACATACGGCGGATTAGAGAAAGGAACCTATACGCAGGAGTGGGTGCTCACGAGCTGCGCTGAGTGATAGATAGATAAAGATAACCTTTTAGAAAACTATTTTTTTTTTGTTAATTATTACGTACTAGCGTCCCGCCCCGGCTTCGCACGGATGCAATACTGATACTAAATTATACATATAAAGTTTTCTCTTGATACACTGTGTCTATTAAAAAAAACGCATCATAATCCGTTGCGTAGTTTTATAGATATAAGCATGTATATGGAATGGACAGACAGACAGCGGGAAGCGACTTTGTTTTGTACTATGTAGTAATATTTATTATGATTTATTAATTAAATAATTATTAAATAATTTGGACATGTATCTAAATCGTATTAAATTTAGATTTAAATAAGCAAAATAAACATGTATTAGACACATAAGTAATATATTAATGTGCTAGTGGTTTCTTTTTCACTTATTCCACTAGTGGTAAAAAAATTGAAGTGAAGGTTTTATTGATATTCTCTATATCAATAAAACCTTATTCCTTAATTGATAATAACTATGTTTATAGTATAAAATTTGACTTGTCTAAGTGCTTATTTTGTAAGCCTAAAGAAATAAAGTTATTGATTCTGATTTTGATTCTAATACAGGAGCAACTCGCCACCTCTTCACGCCAGCTGAGAAGCGAATACCGCGCGTCCGCATCGAGACCCGACAGGCAGACAAACTGGCGCCTCAGAGAATACTCGTGGCACTCGACTCTTGGCCGAGAA
Source organism: Eupithecia insigniata (assembly GCA_947859395.1). NCBI lineage: Eukaryota > Metazoa > Arthropoda > Insecta > Lepidoptera > Geometridae > Eupithecia > Eupithecia insigniata. Next base: position 3,945,215 of record OX402003.1, read on the forward strand.
ACAGTCGATATCCTTTGGGACACTTTGTGAGGGCGCTGGGACCTATTGGTATGTTGAAGTGAAATTATTAAATAAAAAAGAGCGGTGTCTGTTTGCCCGAAATGAGATCCGAGAGGCAGACAAACTGGCGCCGCAGAGAATACTCATGGGTCTCGAATCCTGGCGAGAAACAATCTATATTCATAATGTACACTTTGCGAGGGCCCTCGGGCTTATTGGTATGTAAAGTTAATAGAACAAAGGTTATCCATCTGTTCTTAATGAGGATTAACAGGCAGATAAATTAGTACCTCACAGAATACTTATGCCACTCAAGATATTTTATGAAGATGGTGGTTATGGTTATGGTGTGTGTACTCTTTGATCCGCACTGAGACTCCGGTTGGTCCATTGTGCGTGGTATTGCTAGTGTAACCAGCCTAACTCCGTCCAAAAGCGCAGAATCTTCCTGAGATCTTCACAGGCTTCGCGGAGTGACCACGGGTGGTCGAGGATTTCGTGACGTTGCGCTGTTACTCCCTCGCATTCCAGGACGATGTGGGTAGCTGATTCTTCGTCGCTGAGGTGCCCCCTGCAGAGAGGGCTGTCTGTTGCTCCGATGGTGAAGAGGTGTTTGTTTAGTGGATAGTGTCCTGTGAGCGTCCCCACTAGTACGCGTAGGCTCGTTCTGGTCAGGTTTAGTAGTCGCACAGTTAGTCTTGATGATGCAGATGGAAGCGCTGCTCTAGACTGGCTATTCTATGAGGAATGGACCCCGAATGGAATTGGCTAACGGCTCGTGTAACTCCTTATACTTATCCCTTATTTCTTCAAATGAAATGCTTTTGATTTGGCTGGGTTGTGTTTATCTATTCAAATTGCAATTTGACGGGAACAAACTAAAAGCCATACTGCATTACGGCAATTCTAATTCAGTAATTGAAATTCATATAAATAAAGTAAAATAAAGGTAAAGTTAAGTAAAAAAGTATTTATTATAGGAAACATAATTATAGTGTAAACATAAAAATAGGAAGCGGTGCGACCTGCAGAAGTAAATTAGAACATTTTATCTATTTCTATTTCTACCATGTGATGGAAACCGAAGTTGTTTTTCCCAGTCTCCCCATTTATTTTATTTTACAAATGGACTTACAGTTAAAACCAAAACGCCCAAGAGTCAAGTTACAGAAGAATAACTAATAATAATAACAAAGCAATCAAATCCTATACAGCAATTAATTAAAATAATTATAATTTTTTATGTCAATCTCGAGTCAATACTGTAATAAATTCTAAAATTAGATACTGAAATTAAATACTATGATGCTACCTGAATAATAAATCTATATACAGTTTGAGATCAGAGAGGGTGGCTTCTTCCACTAGTGGACAAAAAATTGAAGTGAAGAGAATATCAATAACACCTTATTTCTTATTTGATAATAATAACTATGTTTATAGTATACAATTTGACTTGTCTAAGTGCTTATTTTGTAAGCCTAAAGAAATAAAGTTATTGATTCTGATTCTGATTCTGGTAGGTACAATAACTACGTGTGTAAGATGTTGTCACATCTTACACAGGCGTAACTAATAGTATCGAATCATTACAAAAAAACACAAACATACATACAATATAATAGTAAGGAATACTAACAATTATCATTTTTAATGTCAATCTCGAGTATACAATAGTTAATTCTGAAATTTAATAATAAGATGCTACCTTAATAACAAATCTATAGTTATGGACCAGTTGAGCTATCTGTAGATTGTTTGCAACAGTCTGCACTTAGCTCAATTGTTTTAATTGTAAATTTAAATGTAAATACTAGTTTAATTTCTTTATATTATTTGATTGTTATTTTCTTTGTCAATAGTTAAATAGTTTTAGATGGTGTCACATTGTATTTAAGAACAGATAAGTCAGCCTATATAACTTATTTATATTGTCAGCGAATACGTCTGCCTCGTTGTATTGGTGAAGAAAGTGGTTAAGTAGAGCTATTGCTCGCGGTGTAGGCGCGGCGGCCCCTGCTCGAGTTCTCACCCAAGGAAGCCGCACGTATAACGCTGGTTGGCGACGCGGACTCACCGCACCCGAAGTCATCATCATCATCAGCCCGTACACGTCCACTGCTGAACATAGGCCTCCCCCAAACGACGCCACGAATAGCGGTCCTGAGCCACCTCCATCCAACGACTCCCTGCGACCGCTACGATATCGTCGGTCCATCGAGTGGGAGGTCTTCCCACACTCCATTTCGCATTGCATCGCGGTCGCCACCGCACCCGAAGTGCCCACCATCAATCACCCATCCATCAACCCATTGAAAGGAAGGGTTGTAATCAAGGTGTGTCCTGCCCAACTCCATTTGACGTTGACATTTAACTATTAGAAGAATATTGCAGGTGACAAGGACGCAGAGAACGAGGTGATCCTGTTGGAGCACGACGTGCCGCACGCCAGGTTCAGCGAGGCCGTGCTGGCGTGCCTGCCGCCGCCAGACTGGACCATCAGCAAAGAGGTTAGCTTAAATGAATACACCAAAGTAATAATAATAATAATAAATCGTTTATTAAGGAACAAAATAACAAATGGATGCATGGTTACAAAGTGGAAACGATGCCATCTGCAAAAGTTTAAAAACTGTGTCGCAGGTGACAACGCCCTCCTCCGAAATTAAGGGGAGTTCCAAAAACAAAAAAAGTATAGCTATTACAAATATAGTTAATTAAGCGACTTATTTTACTTACATAAGTGCTTATTATTATACAAAATAATAAGAAATAACAAATTAGAAAAGCAAACATAAGAAATTAAATTCAACGACATCCCGCTCAGTTGGTGTGACATTCCGGTGTATTAACAATTAGGCAGCCGATAGTGTTGTCAGCATTCATAAATACAGTACCCGGCGATAAATAATTCACATCGGTCTTTGGAAGGATACAGTTGTCTGTTTACGACGATTTTCGAACTCAAACAACCGTCCGTTAATCACCGTATTTATTAGGTGTCATTTCATATCAAATAAATACTGCACTTTATGGGCTTCATTAAACTTTTAGTTTACGTCAAATCAATCATACGTAAACTTTAAATATCTATAGAGAGTTGTTGCAACTACTAGAAAAAGGATAGTAAAACTATTAATTATTATTTTGTAAATGAATAGATTTAATGTTGGGGCGTTTAAACAGCTCTAATTATATAATTTCAGCTAAATGCGACCGTACTCTATTGCACCTGTATAAAGACTGATCAACAGTGAACTAATAAACGCATTCACACAGGTAGGATGTCACAACGGTCTACGCCGAAATTAGCCGAGTCTCTTTCCAAAGACTGATGTGCATTATTTATCGCCGTATACTATGTTTGACAATCCACACCACACCTAGCCCCAAGCTAAGCAGAGTTATTGTGTTATATGTACTAGATGACTCATATACTTATGTATATTATGAAAACACTTATGTATATGTACATACATAATAGATAAATATTTTTTATTATAAATAGAAAATACCCAGAACACCCGGAACAATATTTGCAGATCGTACAAACATTTGTCCCATAGCGGGAATCGAACCCGCAACCTCCAGCGTCGCCATTAGGTGCTATTTTTGTCGGCCTTTACTACCCAACTTCTACGCAAATTATTCTGTGTAGAACCATATAACTAGACAAGAACATACGTAGAGCGGAAACTTCCGCCCCGGACCAGCTCCAGGTCGCGGTTACACGTTAAACAGAACACTCGGTAGACCGAGTGTTCTGTTTAACGTGTAACCGCGCAACAGCCCGCCTGAGATAGATCTCAGGCGGGCTGTTGGCGACGCCCTCGAGCCCGAATGAGATAGACTGGAGTATTTTGTCGTGACCTTGAGCCGGTCCGGGGCGGAATTTCCACTCTACGTATGTTCTTGTCTAATCATATGGTAGAACCTTATTTGATTCTACAAATAGTCATTCGATCATGCATAACGGAATCAACAACGACATCAACATTTACCATAAGTTGTAGTAAACAGTCCGTTTTAGGAGAGGCCTATGAGTCTGTCCATTGGCTGAGATAATGATGATTCCGTGAATGAATTTTGTGTTCATCAACTGAATAGTTTCAAAAGTTTTATCTGTAAATACTATCGTACGTACACATCGTTAACCCATTTATTAGGTGCTGTGCCAGCGTTGTTCTTATACCGTCCTAACATAGTCTTATACCGTCCTAATATAGTCTTATACCGTCCTAACATAGTCTTATACCGTCCTTACATAGTCTTATATGGTCCTTTCCAGGAGTTATTAAAGCGCGTGGACCTTCGCGACATTTGCATCTGTTCAGTCGACCCTCCCGGCTGTACGGACATCGACGACGCGCTTCACGCACGTCCGCTCCCGACAACGACTAAAGACGGACTGAAGATGTTTGAAGTGGGGGTGCATATTGCTGATGTGACGTACTTCGTAAGGCCTAACACTGCGCTGGATAAGGAAGCGCAGTCGCGGTCGACAACCGTTTACCTAGTGGATAGAAGGATCGATATGGTGCCAGGTATGTGACATTGCGTGCCGTATCGCGGCGTAAGAATTGACCCCTACAACTTACAATTATTACTGTAGGTATCTACAGCTTCTGTGTTCTTGATATAGTTTGGTCCAGGTCCTCTTTTCGGCTACCGTTGTAACGGTTAATCAGCGCAAATGGATTTCGGTACAGGTTAATTTAACGAAAAACTTTCTACAGTTATTTAAACGGTTTTGTATTTCGGTACAGAAATTGGATGAGCGCGTTGCGGGATGTGAGGCGTGCGGGGCAAGGGCGGTAGTGTGCGAAAGAGAGCGCCGCGCGCCGCGCCGCCCCGGCCGCGGGCGGCTACATAAATTATATAATGCTTGTACCGTAATGGCACCGGTAGCCTGTACCGCAAACTTTCTGTCGGTGCAAGCGCGACGGTATCGTTATAAAACTGTTAGATGTCATACAGAAATTTTAGTGTAGCCGTTATTTAGCGGTACCGAAGTCCCTGGTTTGGTCTGTAGGTATGTGTTGTTTTGTTTGTAGTTATTTATCGGTAGTCCTAAGATCTGTATTTTGTTTTTCGCAAGTTTTTAGAATGCAAGTATGTACCTAAGTGCTAAAAAGACAGACAGACAGCGGGAACCGACTTTGTTGTCTGTGTTGACGTTTATATTATATAGTGAAGCACCATTTATTGTGTACTATATTTTTGTAAATTGAAGTATCCAAGAGTGCCTTGTGCGCGTACGGCGAATAAATGAGTATGACTATTCATAATTATAATAAATGCTTTGCTCGTAGATCTGTTGAGTTCTAACCTGTGTTCGCTGCGAGGCGGTGAAGAGAGACTGGCATTCTCCTGCGTTTGGGAGATAGATGAGAATGCGAACGTTCTCTCCACTAAGTTCCACAAGAGTGTTATCAAGGTAGGTATTTAAATATTTGAATATTGTGAAATATAGTGAAAGCACGACTTACCTTGAAAGAGGAAAGCAAGATGACAAATACTAAACATTCTCTGAAGTGCAAAGCATAATTATGTAGCTATAGAAATAAAAGTATTTCTAACGTCAATGAAATTAAGTAGATGGATAGAAAATTCTCTATCACATATGTAAATTTCCAATCTTTCTTATTTCAGCGAGCACATTAACTAAATAAACAACAAGGTTTCCTAATTCTGAAAGTTTTTGAAATTACATGATCAATTATTTAGTAACTACCTTGTTTTTCGGTGTTTTTCTAAATAGTAGATAAAGCTTTCGAAAATATTCGATATCAGTATGGAGTCATTTGAGTCCATCTCACAGGATGATCACACTGGCGTATTACGAGCGATTTCAAAGTCATGCGATTGCGCAGCGTACACGCCCGGCCTGAGGTTCGCGTTTTTAACACTGGCATTGAAGGCGCTAATCGGTGCGAGCTGGATTCGTGTGCCCGGAACGTCGTCGCGGCGCGCTTGCTGCACATTCGCATCGATTTGAAATCACTCGCAAATCACCAGTGTGATAAGACCAAGTCTATTTCATAGTGCTAATATTTTTCAGATTCAGATTAAATAACTTTATTTCGTTAGGCTTACAAAATAAGCACTTAGACACAAATTTTGTTTTCCCAGTCCGCCTCAGCGATGACATATGAAATGGCGCAAATAGCGATCGACACTGCGACTAGACAAGACGAGATCGCGACCTCGTTGCGGACGCTCAACGCGCTCGCCAAGAAGCTGAAGAGAAAGCGGATGGACAACGGCGCGTTGGTGCTCGCTTCACCCGAGATACGGTTTCAGGTAACTGTCATAAGTGTTCTTAGAACGCGTAATAGACTAATTTTAGAGACTTAATGCGTAAACTAAAGACCACTGCCCCCCTAGCACGAGGATTGTTGTCTAGGTTAGAATAGAGAAAAATTACGTCACTTTGTCATCGAATGCGTTAATTATTTGAATTTCATTCCTTCAACTTCAATAATGTACGCAATGTGTGGCGATGCGATGTCATTATTGTGTATTCTACCCTAGAGCTAGGGGGGCAGTTTAAGGATTCTACACATTAAAGTCGCTGACCAACGACCCAGCCCGGTGGCTTAGTTGATGCTGTTGGTATGGCAGGGATTCGAAATTGACCCAACACAATACAATACAAAATTCTTTATTTTACACCAGAAAAACAACATTACAAATAGATGTTACATAGGACAAGTACAATGGGCGGCCTTATCGCTTAGAAGCAGTCTCTTGTAACCTTTGGATGGAAAGATTTGTGAATTTAAGAAAGGCAGGGGGTGTACCAGCACTCTCGTCGGCAGCCAGCAATATTCATAACATTTCATAAGTATCATTTATTTTGAAAGGACACAGTTGGTCTTTTAAACTGTAAAATGGTAACAACAGTATGTTACTGTTAGGCACAACTCTAATACTCAATTACTCGGATCTCATATGATGGACATCTCTAGACAAACATGGCGGAAGAAGAAATTAATCTGTCAAACGTATGGCGTACGCATCTCGTTTTTGATAAGTAAAATAAAATAAGTCTGTAAAGCGAATATATAACAAATATGTGAACTTATTTCATGAGATGAGAACCCAAACACATCATCATTCAGACGCCACGAATAGCGGTCCTGAGCCGCCTCCATCTAACGACTCCCTGCGACCGCTACGATGTCGTCGGTCCATCGAGTGGGAGGTCTTCCCACACTCCGTTTCGCATTGCATCGCGGTCGCCACTCGAGAACCTTTACTCTCCAGCGGTTATCGGTTCTACGAGCTATATGGCCTTTTTTTTTTAGCCTGAGGGAAGTGCTCTCGCATATCGTACTGCCACGGGGAGACAGTACGATTAGGTAGGACTCAAACCCACTAAAACCCTCAGGGTGTTCCGCTTCTGCCGCTTGTGGTGGGAACACGGGAACGTTAAACTCTTCCGCGAACCCACCGCGGCTGCCCGATAACGGGCCCCTCCTTGGGGGGCACCCCCCTTCGCGACGCACCAGAAACACATGATGCGCCGCGACCACCCCGGGGACCTTACCCTGCGAATGGGCGCCAGACGAGTCCAAACGCCCCTAGGTCCCCTTACGACGGGTCAGTCGATATGCCCTGCCGCCACACGGTCACAGAGGATAGGGAGAGCGGCCCACGCAATACCGACACTCCTCCTCCCCTGTGACCCCACCGCGTCAGCCATCAAACGGTGGCGGCCCCGCCAAGGCCGCGGAAGGCAGGGAGAGCGGCGCACCTCTATACCGGCACTCATCTCCCGCCGCGGCCTCCACCTCTCTGCGGCCATGCCGCCCATACGGCACAGCCGCCCGCCTCAGTTGGGGTGCCTCCCATTCGACACCGCAACCTACCACCGCTCCAACTAGGCTTAGAGGGCAAAACCCAGAGGAGCGGTCCATCTCGGGGCCGGCCGTGTCGCCGTGCGCGCCGGCACGGGCTTATGGGCTCCTCTTAGCTTCATCGCGGGTGAACTGGCCGCGATTACTAAGCCCCCCCGCCCGGCAAGGCGGGAACCCTTTGGGGGGGGGGGGGGGAGCTATATGGCCTGGCCATCGCCATTTCAGCCTGCTGATTCTGAGAGCTATGTCGGTAACTTTGGTTCTTCTACAAATTTCCGTATTCCGGACCCTATCGCGTAGAGAAACTCTGAGCATAGCTCTCTCCATAGCTTGCTGGGTGACTTTGAGCCTATGCACAAGGCCTATAGTGAGCGACCACGTCTCGGATCAGTCATCAATGGTAGCACACGTTGGTTAAAGACTTTCGTCTTGAGGCTCTGCGGTATCTGTGACGAGAAGATATTGCGAAGTTTCCCGAACGCTGCCCATCCGAGTTGGATTCGTCGGCTGACCTCTTTATCGAAGTTGGATTTACCTAGTTGGACCATTTGGCCTAGGTAGACATAGTGATCAACAACTTCGATAACATCGTATGAAGATGAAGATGTTCATTTTAAGACCCACTTGGCGGGAAACGGTGTTGAGGTCTCTGAGCATCCTGCTAAGGTCTTCCAGTGATTCTGCCATAATGACTATATCGTCGGCAAACCGAAGGTGAATGATGTAATCGCCTTCGATATTGATGCCATATCCGTCCCAGTCCACAAGCTTAAAAATATCCTCCAATGCATAGGTGAACAGTTTCGGAGAAATGACGTCTCCCTGTCTCACCCCTTCTTGCAGTGGGATCGGATTTGTGCTTTAGTCCTGGAGACGAATTGACATAGTGGCCTTGCTGTACAAACACTTCAACACTTGGATATACCGGTAGTCGATTTGGCACCCCTGGAGAGACTGCAGGACTGCCCAGGTTTCGACTGAATCAAAGGCTTTCTCGTAGTCCACAAACGCTAGACATAACGGCCGGTTATACTCTTCTGTTTTCTGTATAATTTGCCGGAGCGTATGTATGTGGTCTACGGTACTAAAGCCTTTTCGGAACCCAAACACAACAGTTACTAATATACATACACCAAAATGTTGCCACAAGTGGGCGGATAGCATTGACGCCGCCATTTTTCTTTTAAAATATTGCCGCTGACCGACACCAATCCTGTTCATTTATATTATATAATACTTATTTGTTTTATGTATCACAGGTGGACTCTGAAACCCACGACCCGATAGAGGTGCAAGCGAAGAAGATCGTCGACACTAACTCTATGGTAGAAGAGTTCATGTTGCTGGCTAACATTAGGTACGACAATTTGCGTCTTCATTATAAGTGCATAGTATGTAACACAGTCGTCTTCGCGACTGTCTATCTGTTTATCCGCAATGTATTACAGATTTATTCCTTTTATAAATATCTATGCTAACGGGTGACGATGGGGTGGGTTTCTATTGCTAAATAAGTTAAAGTCTACATAAACAATGTATTAAAATATTTCAAAGAAAGTAAATAATACATATTTCAGTGTGGCAGAAAAGCTAGCGGCGGAGTTCCCTCAGTGCGCGCTGCTGCGGAGGCATCCCGCGCCGCCTCCGAACAATTTTGTAACATTCCTCAAGGCCGCCAAGTTACAGGTATCTACTACAACATAACTAAGCATCTTCTGCATCTGCTCATGCTAAGCATCTTGATTTTTTAGACAAATCGACTTGATTTTTGGCATAGAGTTAGTTGAAAGGATGGAGAGTAACTTTTTGTCCTGGTGAAACATCAAATTCCCATGGGAGATTAACGGCTTATACGGCTTACGAATTCAACGTGAGTGAAACCGCGGGGTACAGCTAGTTATTTTATAATTTGACAAACTTCTGCATATCAGCTGGAATTTATGTCGTGATCACAACGATCCGTTAATTTATATCCTACTAATAGTATAAATGTCAAAGTTTGTATGGATGGATGTATGGATATTTGTTACTCTTTCACGCAAAAACTACTGAACCGATTAGGCTGAAATTTAGTATGGGTATAGTTTGGGACCTGGGATAACATATAGGCTATTTTTATCCCGATAAAACGCGGGCGAAGGCGCGGGCAGCAGCTAGTAATGGACATAATAGTGACAAACAGACCCAGATAAGGTATGTTTACCTAAAATCATCAAACGGCTAAACATATGATGACAAAGTTAAATGAGGTATTAAAATACTCTTCTGAATTACGTTTGTTTTTTTTTTTACAAGCTTAATCTTGTAGACTATATTTAGTATTAACATCTTATTTGTTTACAGGGCTTCGAGCTAGACGTATCAACGAACAAGTCCTTCTCCAAATCCCTAGACATGGCGGTCATCCCGGGCCGTCCCTACTTTAACACGTTGCTGCGTATAATGGCAACGCGCTGTATGCAGCAAGCGGTGTACTTCTCGAGCGGCACGAAAGCGCTAGATGACTTCTATCATTACGGACTTGCTGCTCCCATTTATACGCATTTCACGTCGCCTATCAGAAGGTATGTATGGTCTGGAAGGTCCGTCCTCACAGAAGCTAGCGGGTTCGGTTCTCGCTGCGGGACAAAAGTGTTTTTATGATCTGCAGGTATTTGTTCCGGGTAGAAAATTATCTATAAACTGGTACCTGTTTGTAGGCCTAAAGAAATAAAGTTATTGATTTTGATTCTACCTATAACATGAGCTCTGCTTATTTTGGTTCCAGATGATGTTTTGAGAGATTCTGATGTCTAACAGTATTAATTTATTTATTTATATTCCTTTTTCTGTTATCAGGTGTTTAATAGATCCAGGCGTTCATTTGCAAAAATCCATTCCAATATTAGAATGTAAATTATTGAGCAACAATTCCGCGAAAAACATCACATAAGATCCAACAAATTCAATTAAAATGCACCACTCTACCTTATACAAATTGACTTACCATGCAATCAGAGGAGGTAACTACCAGAGTTGAAGTCTAACATTTTATTTCCAGGTACGCTGACGTCATAGTCCACAGGCTCCTAGCCGCCTGCCTCGGCTGCGACACGACGCACGCCTCTCTACTGGATACCAAACAAGCCGACTCCATATGCGACAACTTGAACTATCGGCATAGACAGGCGCAGTACGCGGGTCGAGCCTCTGTGGCGCTTAATACTCACGTAAGTACATGCTGATACATCTACAGCTTCTGCTTGTCCACTGCTGGACACAGGCCACCCTTGATAAGCGCTTTATTGGCTCTTATCATTATGCGGTAACGCCATAATTTGCATAACCTCATAATTGTGACGACCGATGTCATGGCGCGGGTGAAGGCCCGCCTGCAACGCATGAAGTTGCGGGTTCGATTCCCGCCTTGGGAAAAATGTTTGTACGATCTGCAAATATTTGTCTTGGGTGTTGTGGGTATTTTCTATGTTGATAGATAAATAGGTAATATCTTTATTGCACCTTTAAAATAAATTGACAAACAGTAACAACTAACTGAATCTAGTGCGGCACAATCGGCAGCCTTATCGCTGAAAGCGATCTGTTCCAGGCATGGAAGAGATCGCTTATTTATAATGGTCATTCTAGGGAAGCGGGTTGGCGATCGCAATTCGTTGGTGGGTCTCCACTGCACTGCGATTGCCAACCAGCCTGCCAATCAGGTCGATTGTGGCTAACGCCAAACATTGACATCATCATCATCAGCCCGTATACGTCCACTGCTGAACATAGGCCTCCCCATACGACGTCACGAATAACACTCCTGAGCCGCCTCCATCCAACGACTCCCTGCGACCGCTACGATGTCGTCGGTCCAGCGAGTGGGAGGTCTTCCCACACTCCGTTTCGCATTGCATATGGGGAGATCTATTTCTGTATATGGTTGATGGTTTTATCTGGTCGGTAGCTTCTGCCTGTGCCTTCGCTCTCGCGTTTTCCGGTATACAATCTATTTTCATTACGATCTCACAACTGTCGCGCGTGATAATTCTTTCAGTAGTGGACAAAAAAATTAAGTGAAGAGAATATCAATAACACCTTATTTCTTATTTGATAATAATAACTATGTTTATAGTATCAAATTTGACTTGTCTAAGTGCTTATTTTGTAAGCCTAAAGAAATAAAGTTATTGATTCTGATTCTGATAAGGCTTACCTACGTGTATTGTACCGAAAGGTTGCTAATCATAATCATTTATTCAAATAGATATCAGATACACTATGTTCTTATTATAAAGCTAGCTGATGCCCGCGACTTCGCACGCGTTTTTCATGTATCCTATATCCGTCCCCGGGATACCATCTACCTCTTTGCAAAATTTCATTAAGATCCGTTCAGCCGTTTAGGCGTGAAAAGGTAACAGACAGACAGAAAGATTTACTTTATAATATAAGTAGGATGGTAGGTTTCACTGTACCCTTACTGGTGCGTATGAAGAACTAAAAAACGTAGCCTTTGTTAATATATTTTTAACTCTTTTCACAGATCCTGTTCAAAAGCCGAGTGGAAGTGGAATCGGCGGTGGTCTTATCTGTGAAGAGGAACGCCATTCAAGTTCTGATACCGAAGTACGGGCTCGAAGGACCAATATACCTGCCGTCTGAGAAGTTCAGTTATAACGAAGAGGTACGTTTCATATTGCTTTTTATAATGTATATGCTTTGGGAATTTTCTAAATTTATTACCAGCTTCCGCCCGCGATTTCGCACGTGTCTTTGCGGGATAAATAAATAACGCTGTACGATTCTCACAGCTTCATCAAACCCCAAGAAGTAAGAAAAGTATCTGTTCAGCTATTTAGGCATGAAAACGTAACAGAAGGACATACAGAATTACTTTCGATTCATAATATGTATGGATTGTATTAATAAAGAACCACACTTTTTTGGTATGTTGACGCACCACGTCAGAAACAAAGTGGTGGCTAAGTGCTAACGGCAGAGGTAACTGTAGCCGTCGACACGCGACGTAGCGGCATTTAGTATGGCACTAGTATGGTATTATATTGGCTGTGGTATGGCTAGACGCACACTATTACTGTGTTGAATCGTTGAAATAATGAACTATACTAAATGTACAACACCGATATCCTGACGCGCCATTCTAAGTTCTTATAACTAGATTAAAATAGTAACTAAATTCAATCCAAACTGTGACTCGGCTACAGAATCATTTGTCAAACATATCATGGATATCACCAAGAAAAATTCAAAACAAGTTAAACGACCTCGTCGACAAACCCCTCTCAAACCATGGATCACACCAAGTTTAATACGCTGTATGAAACATAGAGACAGGCTACACATCAAATCACGTAGAGCACCAGAGAATGAAATATTAAACATCAGCTACAAACGGTATAGAAACGTTTGCAACTCTTTATTGCGTAAACTTAAAAACACTTATGAAAAGACACAACTGGATAAAGCAGGAAAAAACATGAAAAAAACCTGGCAGGTAATAACCAGTATCACTAACTTTAAACAAAAAAAAAAAACAACGGCACAAGATTTACTACAAAAAAGTGATCCGCAAAAAGCTGTAGATGCAGTAAATGATTTCTTTGCGAAAGTGGGAAAATCCCTTGCAGAAAAAATGACAGACGCTCCACTAAGCCTGACAAAACAAGTAGGAAACGACTCAAACATTGTCTCAACACTCTTTTGGCCTCGTTGAAACGACTGAGATCGAAATTAGATCTCTAATAAATTCTCTCAAAACGGACTATTCTGTAGGGTGGGATGAGATACCTGCGCGCATAATAAAGCAAAATCAATTGAGCCTCATAAAACCTATTACTTACATCTGTAACTTGAGCTTTTCTTCTGGAGTCTTCCCAAAAGTATTCAAAACATGCATTATATTACCAATTCATAAAAACGGTGATAAATCGGTCGCTACCAATTACAGGCCCATTTCGATCTTGCCCACGCTCTCTAAGATCCTAGAAAGAGCTATTAATAATCGCCTAGTCAACTTCTTACGAGAGAACACAACTTGCTTTCAAAAAACCAATTCGGTTTTAGAAAGGGTAGATCAACCGCTGACACCGTATCCGACCTTAACGACTACATCATTAGAACTCTGGACGCAAGGAAAAAATGCCTAGCTATTTTTATAGATCTCGCAAAAGCTTTCGACACAGTGTCTATACCACTGCTTCTACATATATAAGTTACATAATATGGGTATCCGTGGCAAACAGCTTGACTTAATGGAGAGCTATCTGTCTAATAGAAATCAACGTGTTAAAATAGAAACTGTGTATCTAGAGACACGCTGGTTACTTACGAAATTCCGCAGGGAAGCATTTTAGGACCAACGTTATTTTTGACCTATATTAATGACATCTGTCAAACTGAATTGGATTCTGGAAAACTAATCGCATTTGCAGATGACACGGTGCTGTTGTTCCAAGACGCAAGTTGGGAGAATGTATACAAAAAAGCTCAGGAAGGTTTTAACCTTATAGCTAAACTGCTCTACCAAAATATACTCACCCTTAATGCAGTTAAAACGAAATATATAACGTTCTATCTAAAAACATCTACAAAACCAGGTTCCACAATTCCTTCTCACCAACTCAGAGCTCATAGTGTGAATTGCTGGCGAACATCTACACTAAACTGTACTGATTGCGCTTCCCTTGAAAGTTGTGTTAATATTAAGTATCTTGGTGTTACGATTGACGCAATGATGACTTACGAGCCTCATATTAAGCTACTGACATCAAGAATTAGAAGATTAATAGCGGTTTTCAAAAATATTAAATATGCGGCAAATGAGTCTCACATACTTACAATTTATTACGCGCTCTGCCAATCTCTACTAAGTTATTGCGCTACATCATGGGGCGGGGCAGCTAAAACCCATCTACTACAACTAGAGAGAGCGCAAAGGGCCGTACTCAAGGTAGCTTTTTCAAAACCTTACAGGTACCTCACAGTCGAACTATATGCAGATTGCAAGCTGCTTACTGTAAGACAGCTGTGCATTCAGCAAATAATTCTAAGACAGCATCTTAAAAATCCAACTCTTAATGAGCCGTCGACTAGTAAGAGGCGGAAAGACCTTATATACAAAACTGTAAACTGTAAAACTGCTTTTGCACAAAAACACTTCTCTTTCTTAGCTCCATTCCTTTATAATACTATCAGTAAACAAATATCGTTAAGAGAATTAAGTTTTGTTGAATGTAAAGCTAAGACTAAAACCTATTTACTAACTCTAGATTATTATAAAACAGAGAATATGATGAGAACAGTGAAATAAAAATGAACATCGCACGCGCACACACACACACACACCTACATATAGACACACTCAAGCACACATTTCATATCCCACAACTAACACTGGCTGAACCTTTTAATATACTTTTACAATAATAGTTATTCTTAAATAAGTTTGCCTTGTAGTCTTTATCGGACCGACAGGTACCGAAACAATTACTGTTTATAATTTTAGTTCCCCTTTTTTATTGTTTATTATTCCTACTATGTTTTTTCTCATTAACTTACATGGTATTACGTTGATTTGTTCAAAAAGTAACTAAAAAGATGTACTGTATAAAGTACCACGAGTTAGCTATTTGCCGAGGTAGAGATCCCTCGCGTCTAAATTACAAGTTTCGAACTTAGAGCGAGCTGTTAAAACTAAGACTAGTTAAGTAGGTCTTACTTTACTAACTGTTACTATTAAGACCTTTTTTGAATAAACATTTTGAATTGAATTGAATTCTATTCCAAACAGGAAAATATCCAAAAATGCGGCGACGTCGTCCTGAAAACTTTCGACGAGCTAACAGTCCGTCTAAGCTTAGACGAAACAAACCCTCAACACAGAAAACTGGTGTTCCAACTTATCACTCCAGTGATACCTGGCTTCAGCTACCAAGAACCCATGGAGGTCGAAGAGAAACCGATAGAAGTAGCAGGAAGTAAGAAACGCAAGGAAACGGAGACAAAAGGCAGTAAGAAGAAGAGTAAGAAAAAATAGTACGTATGAATAAATATTTTATTTCGTAATTTTAGTTTTATTTCGATTAACAGTCATGTTCCTGCTCTTAGTGAGCGCTAACCTATTTATGATAACTTATTTATGTACATTTATAGTACATTAATTGTACATGCATTTTATCATAATCCAAGAAAACAGGTCTGCTCTTCCGGGAGTGTCGCCAGGTGACGTCACTGTCCAGTTGCCACTTTATATCAACAGAATGTAGAAGTTGACAAACAAATGTGATAAGGATCAATTGAAAAATCAATAAAAAATTACAATCGTCAATTATGTTTGCTAAATCAGTCAAAACAGCGTTAGTTAAATACAAGTCAATGTGTTAAATAATGGGTAAATACAAAACCACATAATTTTATCAGATTCATACAGGAGCTCGGGGAGTTACGATTGTACGCTACTGGTAAGACCAGGAAACAGAGTCGTCTTCTCATTCGCCGATGGCGTTGATGACGTAGCCTGGCAACACCCACGTGACCATCTTGTCTCGGAAGAGCATACCTTGTTTTCTTATACCATGCATTTTATGAAAGTAATCTCGTATGATCAAGTGACAAAAAACGCCTTAGCAACCTACCTAGGCTGTATTAGTTACGAGCAAATGTAACATACGAACATGCGTACTTGAAGACTGGGATTGAAAATGACGCCATCTTATGATGTCTTGATCAGATCAGATCAGATTCAAAGTGATCCCATTCTTCAACTACGCAGGTTCTACCTACTATTATACTAATCTTGTGTACTATAAAATGGTCCCGCGCACATTGCTAGTCTCCATTGAGAGTGGCCGAAAATTCGCCTAAGCGGACATTATTATTAAATCTCACTATCGTTTACTTACACGTTTATTTTAAAAGATTATTCTATTATTTTCTATTTGTTTGTTTTTGAACTATTAAAACAATTTTTTTTTATTAAAGTCTGATCAGTTCTTATAACGGTAACTCGGGCTGCTGATAATGACAATGATCAACTATAATAATAATAATAACAACCAATGTCAAAACTGATGGTTATATTTTACCCATATCAATGAAAGGCACTAAGAAGAGAATAATAAGACTTATAGTCTTTTCTATCACTTATATCTACCTAAGTACCTACGTATAATATCGTCTCAGGACAGGGATAGCTACTTCGACAAAATAAAAAGTTGACGGATGACGTCGGATCGCGCGAAACGAACAACCTTACCACCAAGTTGCTTTGGACGCGACGCCAATTGATACCTTTCGTTTCGGATCTCTAAGAAATAAATGTCAGAATAATTTTCGTAGTAAGGTCATCGAAAGACCGGATCGGAAGATCGTCCTTCCTTCGTTCTGTGCGATTCAACGACATCTGTCTACTTCGTTTTTTATTTCAAACTAGACCTCCAGATCAGACCTTCATCGCAAACCAAGTAAACGAATCATCAAAATCATTTAAGCAAGGTTACTACTAGACATACGCTTCTCCTAAAGATCACCATAGCACCCTGTCTTTAGCTTACCGCATCCAGCATCAGTCTTTCGCAGATCGTCATCCCGACGTCCTACACTACGTTTACCGAATCGTGGTCTCTCTATTACACGTTCAACCAGCGATTGTCGGTAATTCGGGAAAAGACAAATATCTATTATCCTTTTTTATTTTTTTAAATATCTACCAGTTAACTCCTCGACCAGTTTACTTTAAACCATCATAACTTTAGAATGACTGCACCGATTTTAATCAATATCTAAGAATGGTTCCAGAAACATAAGCTTTATCATATACCAGTTCCGTCGGGAGTAAGAACTAGTTTTGTATCCTTCGCCTTACAGGCGGGGGGCTCACGACCGTTGTGGTAGGCGGTCTTAGAGTAGAAACGTTACTAACGCTTGCTTCCGCTCCAACCTCACTCTCCTCGTTCCTAACATCAACATGCGTGGTCACTATAGTCGGTACATTGCTGGTCTGCGCGGCTATCCTCGCGATCTCCTGGTCGATCTTGGCAATGAGTTGTTCGATGACTGTCGGCCAGCGACTGGCTGGTATTGTGTGGGAGGGAGATAGACGCGCGTCTGTCATGATCGCTAGGCGGACGGTGTCGGCGTATTGGATTACTGTGAGCGATACACCTGGAACGTAAGAGGTTTTCATTAGAACTTGACATTTTGTGATACTGTTGGAGCGTTATCAAGACGATGGAAGTTATCGGTAGCCAGTAGGAATAAAAAGAAATAATCCCGACAGTAAATTATCAAGCGGTGGCTCAACATTTCAGGGAGAGGGGGGGGGGGGGGGGGGGGGGTTGAGGTGATAGCATAAGATAGTGAATGTTTTGGTTTTTACACTGTAAACTTCTGTCTTTATTTAATTCATAAATGATAAATACCATATCATCATTATCATCAGTCTATATTAGTCCACGGCTGGACATAGGCTTCCCCTAATGAGCAACATAGCGCCCTGTCTTCCTCCCTAGACCTGATAATTATAGCATAAAGGTTATTTTTTATCTAGAAAGGATGCGTACGAAGCTGCGCACATCATAATGTATAAATTATTTACTATGCTTTTCAATGAGGTTCATCTGAAAAAACTCACTTATATTCGCTTGCGGCGGTCTCCAATACACCACACTATCCACAGCTTGTCCCCATAACGTGTTCCTCCGTCGCGATCCCACCGGGGAATTGATCTCTGCGTACGAGACCGCGTATCGTCTCGACAACATGTTTAAAGTCAGCCTAGCAAAGGGGGACGGGACGGCTCGGGTTAGGGCTCCGCAGCGAGCTTGGGCAGCCCACGCGCCGGCTAAGGCGCCTTGTCGGTTACACGCATTGTCGACCACGGAGGCTATCCTGCGGGGGGTTGCACCCACTGGTAGGGATAGGCAGATCATTCCTGTAACATGAGTAGTTACAGGTAAATCATAGACATAAACTTTACTGACACAATTCAGATTAAATTACATTCTAGAATGGTTTAGCTAGATATCTGCTAAAATATTTATCCATTTTTTCTTGAACATACAAATATTATTGTATTTGCTCTCCGAATGTTCAGTCAGAGCACTGAAATTGGTGTGACGATAGTATCGTCTCGACAACGTAACATTCCATTACTATACTAAAATGGACCCACCGTGCGGACTACTAAATCCAATAAAAAAATTAATGTCTCGTCTCTATTTAGTATCGACCCATACTGAACTTGGTAGTCTGATCTTAAAGAACAAATCACTCTCAACTCAAGCGACAACTGATTGTGAATCCTCTTTTACAACATCGTTTCAGAACAATCAGGATTTCAATGACATACCGCCCGTTTGCGACTTCTGATATGTCCTTCCGTTCCCCTCCGCAAACGCGAACAAGAAGTCCTGCGTTGCTGCTCTTGCAGTAGTCAGGATAACGTCGGGAGTGGTCGTTGTGTTCTCTAAAAACGCTCGGAGTGACTCTGTAGCTGCGTATAAGGCAATATCGGTGCTGGATACTCCGAGCGCCCTCGCTGCTCTCTCTAGGTCATGGCGGGGGATTGGACGCGACCAGGATGCTACCTGGGAAGGAAGACAAGCAATTTTTACAGAAATTCGAAAACCCTGGATAAAAATTTGGTTTTGAACCATTATTCAAATTGGTTGTTCTTTTGGGAACGACACACACACTTTTCTTTTGCATTGTTTCATGAATTCATATCGGGTAGATAAAACGGGTAAAGAGAGATGGGAGTTATTAATCATTCGGCGATATCATCCATATCTAGATTTGCTACTATATCAATAAATAAAATAAATAACATTGTCAGCAATATTTCACCGTCAAAATTAAAATGGATTTCGATATTCATTACCTTCCTCCCGCACAAAGACACAGTCTGAAGCAGATGTCTCTTCCCGTCGTCTGCCCGAACGGTGTCGTTCCACAGCTGCGCCGGCGCACGGTACACCTCCACCACCCCCCTCCATGCCTCCCCCGTCGCTCGCACGCACAGCTGGCCCAACTCTGCGTACTTCCACGTCAGAGTGTGCGACAGTCGGACATGCCCATTCCTCCTCAACTCTAACAACGCTCGGATCTCATCCCGAATCCGTACAGGCAATCTCACAACTGACGCTGTAGAACTGAGCGTCCAATCGAACACCCGTCGAGGCCATTTCCTCGGATCCGCAGTCACTAGCGGTGATATTATTATCTGAAACAGTAAAACTATGAGATTTCGACTGGTTGCAGCTGTTATTTTGCATTAGAATAGTTACCTTAGTTATAGTCAGATTCCTTCTCTTGCATTCGCGTTGCACGGCGGCTATCAAAGCAGTCGCTGTGATCGGAGGGTTGGTTCTGCCGTTAGACTGTTTGGTCAATTCTCTCAACGCGCTGACTCCCGATATCAGCACCAGTCCCGCGACATGAAAAGCTCCGGGTAAACTTTTCAATGCTCGCGGACTTTCCACCGGGTCGTATTCTGAGACGAACTCGTTCCAGGCGTTTGACAGATTCTCGTTGAGTTTCCCCCATAGTTCTGGAATCGCTGATGATGTCGGGAATAGTTTGGTCAGTGGGCTTTGCTGCATGTATTCCTGAGTTACGGCTCTTTCTCTACTGTTCTGTTCGACGAGCAGCAAGTCCCCGATGTTTATGGAGTCCTTGCCGCTGAGGAGCAAGTGGTGGACTCTGACCAGGATGTAGTATTTGGGTTCGGTGGACACGTAGGGTATGATTATGTATTGCCACGGTGGCTGGTCGTTCGGAAAGTATTTGGATACTATCTCGCTGACGAATTCCTGAAATATTAAGATGATAATACAATTTGCTGAAGTCGCTTGCTTAGTAAGAATCCTATAAATGCCATGCAATATTGATTTCATGTGAACAAGCACGTTTACTTTTATAATCACTGCATTTTTTCGTGTTCAGTATTTTGATGAGTTGGTAAGAATTCTTCCGTATAGATAGCACTGCATTTATTTAGAAAAGTTATTAATGAAATGGTTTTATAATATAATCATATAATGTAATAATTTAAACGTCTATTGTTGGATACATAAAGCGTCATCCGAAAACTATTAATGATAATTGATTGTTATGAAAAATGTTTATTTACACAGTTTTTCACATGTTGCGGGATAAAAATAATCCCTTGGGAAATAAACATACTACATTCAGCCGAATATATTTCGTCCTTTCTTTGAAGTCTGTTAAAAATGGAAAACTGTTCCTCATCATCATCATCATCATCATCAGCCCATACACGTCCACTGCTGGACATAGGCCTCCCCCATACGATGCCACGAATAGCGGTCCTGAGCCGCCTCCATCCAACTGTTCCTCATCAGCACCCAAATACGTCCAAATATCTCTTCCAAACAAAATAAGTATTTCCATAGTCACCGCGCCCAGCAGGCGGATAGGTGATCGTAGTAAAGATGTTACGTTATATATTTATTTTATTTATAAGCAGCCTGGTGTGTCCCACAATTGAGCAAAGGTCTCCCCCTCGTCCCTCCACGTATGTCGGCCCTGAGCCAGCTGGACGCAAGTAGAGATATTATATTGTAGAAAACTGTTACCTGAATATTATTTTCCCCAACTTGTCGTCCCCTATATATAGCATTAGCGACTAACAGATGGTTTTCAGGCCGGAAGGGGACATTGACGTCCCAAGCGTAGTTTCCCCAGCAGGACACAAGTAGGTGGCGGAGACGAGGGAACATGAGGTCTCCATTCTTGTCTCGTCTGTCTAACACATGCTGGGTCAGTTGGTTCTTGATTCTCTCTGTGTCTAGCTCTCCTGAAAAACATGTTCACTGATAAAATGGTACATACTGAACCGTATATTAGAGCAGATAATACATTAAGGCTGGGTTACCCGGATTTAGGGATTTTTAACTGTCCGTACCTCAATAACTAGAAGGCCTATAGTTTTGAAATTCAAACATATTATAGTTGAGGATATTTTCTAATGCATCGCTAGACAAAAACACGATTGGTGACATTTCACCCGATCAAAAAAAATGACAAAGTTACTTCTAAATGAATCTTTAAATGATCACTGTGAATAGAAAAATGAATAAAATGACACAAATTGTATACCAAAACATTGCAAACGTTATTACGCAGTACATCACTAGAAAATATTTTTATATGTCATACAAATATTTTTCAAAGCACCTAAATAACTACAAAATCGTGCTCGGCTGTCTGCGCACCGTCTTGCTTCTTGCTTGCGTCTTGCAAGTGCTGGGCAAATAGCCGGAGCGGATTTTTGGCAGTTTTAGTAGAAGGGAGCCTTTAGCCTGCCGCGCCGCACAGTCGAATATCCCGTATCCGCTTTCGCAAAACGTACATTTAGACAATAAAGTATCTGTGCTCATAATGACACAAAACTGGATGAAATTAAATGGATGAGATAACCACTTAACAAGATCACATCAACAAAAATACTACACTAATATTTTAAAGAAACCTAAAAATTTTTTTTTTATTTGTTCGTGAGTACGGGGTAATCTCTATAAGTCCTTAGATAATTCTTTCACTAATAGAATTACTATATCCCTGAGTGACATTATGCATGTTGAATCCAACTACCGTGTAAGTGAAGCCGGTAGCAGAGGCTAGTAAAATAATAAAATCAGAGTTCAAGAAATCAAGTAGAAGTTCAAAAACATTGTTTTAAATTCTTGAATTATTGCGTAACTACCTTAATTTTCAAATACGAAATGATAATGCCAAACTCGATGTAGAATTTTTGTAAACAAACTACGACACAAAAACTAAAACTCGCTTTGCGTCGAGTTTCTGTTATAATTGTAAGCAACATTTATTGAAGGAAAGATCATAAATTGACAAGTAATATAAATTCCGTATAAAAAGAATCTGCAACGGAGTGAATTTTAGGTTACGAATGGGCGGTTTGTTTACAAACATTCTATATCGAGTTTGGCTAGTGTATACATATAAAAAACTCTTTATTTACCATTCACTGACAGCAATACGTTGATAATTCCCTGATTCCTGTGCGTATCCAACAACGAACGCACCGTGTCTGTTCTAATAAACTCCAAGTCTGGATATCTGCTGGACAGCAGTCTCAGCCATAAATGCTTGCTCACTCTCACAACTGAAATATAAAACTATTATAAACCACTACACTACCCACTTATTATCATCAGCCCGTATACGTCCACTGCTATACATATGGCTCCCTCAAACGACGCCACGAATAGCGGTCCTGAGCCGCCTCCGTCTAACGACTCCCTGCGACCGCTACAATATCGTCGGTCCATCGAGTGGGAGGACTTCCCACACTCCGTTTCGCATTGCATCGCGGTCGCCACCCGAGAACCTTTACTCCCCAACGGATATCGGTTCTACGAGCTTATAGGTATGGCCTGCCCATCGCCAATTCAGCCTGCTAATTCTGAGAGCTACCTACTACCGGGGCATATTTCCACTAAAATACTATAATCGCTTCACCATAAGCAGAGCTTGTGTTATGGGTACTAAATGTATGATATACATAATACAATACATTACAGACAGACATCGACTGATCAGTACAATACATTACAGACAGAGTTGCTTTCAAATTTATAATATAAGGTAGGGATTTGCAGATCGTAGGTACAAACATTTATCTCAAGGTGGGAATTGAATCCGCAACCTGCTACGCCACAGGCGGACTTTCGCCCGCCGCGCCACTCGGTCGTCAATATGTCCTCATTGCTTCTGCTTTGCCTGGGAGTCTATTAGCCATCTCGGCGAAATCACCTCTCGCCAAGATTACGTAAATTAGGCGAAAAACGTCAATGTGCAACGTGCGTTACGGTTATGTTACGCAATGGCAATTTGTGTATTGTATCATTGCTGCGTTTTGAGATTTGGTTATTGCTTAATTTTAATCAAGGCATATTAATAAAATGAATTATGGCTGAACGTGTAGTAATATCTTCTATGAACTTTTTGTCCCTCTACAAAAAGGTACTTTAGGTACTTCTACTTACAAACTAGAAGTACCTAAAGTACCTTTAAGGTACCGGTCAAACGGAGTTCTACTCAGCATAAAAACCCACTTTTCTTTCGTCATGTGGCAATTTTGATCTAATTTCATGGACAAAAAAATCAAAATATAAAATACCCCGTTTGCGCTAGCTTTTATCGCCTTAATAGTTACGTAGAGCACATACCCCGGTTTATTTATTCAGTGAGGCTTGAAGGACTAGTGAAAACTGCAGCGTTTTGTATTGGCTAAGAATTGCGAAGCTAATTTTCCTAAATTGTAAAAATTCCTTTGTACAAAGGACTCTAATTACTGGTACAATTATTTTCTTGTTTCACTGAATTTAGGTATATACTATCATAGACTAATTCTTTGTTAGTCTATGATACTATCCATATTGTTCAGAGAAAAATCATAGCCAAACCCCGATTAAAAAAAAATGTAGCGTCCAAAAAAATGGGTTTCTAAGCGATATTTTTTTAATACCAATCGAGCATATTTCTAAAAATATGGATAGTCTCCCAAGACAGTTTTCCTGCTTTTAGTTAGTTCCACCGGTTAATTTACCTTCTACTTACGCTTACTGCCTGCCCTAAAAAATCCAGCATGTATAGGATGTTTTGTAACGCTTCAAAACAAAACAAACACTTCGTATCAGTCCCGCAATCTATACCATTCCCTGATTGACGCGCTCAGTTGGGTGCATACGGAAAAAGCGCAGAAAAATATCGAATCAGAGCGTTGAAAATAGTTGATACTATTCAAGCTAGTCATTCACAGAATAGAACGCTGGGAGAATAGAAAAATGGATCTTGTTAGATGTTTTTATACTGAATACTAGCAAACACTGAGGTTTGAAGATTATTACAGTACTAACAAATATCACTATTAAAAAATGGGGGTTTTGTATTAGACAAACGGAAATTGAGGGTTATACATTATGTAACGGGTGTCCCATGGAAGTTTTCGAAGTTTGTATTGCAATATTTCGGAAACCGGTCCACGGGTGAGCGAGAGAGTGATATAGTTCGGAGCGGCATTTAAGCGGATTGCTTAGTCGCGATGTCGCAGTGGACGAGTGAGTATCGCGCGTTCGCAGTCGAAGCTTTCTTCAGTGCAAACAATTCTTATACCCTGGCGCACCGTCGATTTTGTACGCGTTACAAAATTCGAAGAATATCAGACGCACCTAGTGATAATTTAATTAAAACGTGGGTGCAAAAGTTCCGTGCAACAGGATCAGCCGAGAACAAACCACGGCCGGGCCCCAGCCGAACAATAAGAACGGAAGAAAACATCCAACGTGCCGAGAGTAGCGTACGAGAAAATCCACGCCTGTCCGTGCGCAAGAGGGCGTCGACTTTAGCGCTCCCAAAAACGACGTTGCACCGAATACTGAGCAAGGACATTAATCTCCACCCTTTTAAGGTTCAAATAGTCCAGGCTCTTAAACCAAGTGACTACTCAGTGCGCAAGGAGTTCTGTGAGAACATGTTAAGCCGATTCCGTACGTCAAGCTCGATTTGGTTTAGTGATGAAGCCCATTTCCATCTAAACGGGTTTGTGAACAAACAAAATTGCCGTTATTGGGCACCAAGAAAACAGAACCCTCGAATTAAACACCAACAAGCCCTAAACAGCCCGAAAGTCACTGTCTGGGCTGCATCGTCGTCGAACGGAATAATTGGACCTTATGTTTTGCGTCGCTCAAAATAATCTCGAAAGATTCCGTGAATGTGTGCACCGAGATGGTAAACATTTGGACGGAATTATCTGTAAAAACTAAAATCCGCATGTTTATACTTTGAGTTGATAAGCAATAAATAATTACTTTTCACTTACAATGTTATTTTTCTACTTTTTCTAATCCGAAATCTGCCACGGGACAGCCTGTATTATATACCTACTATTTTTAAAGCCAAATCATAAAAAAAACTAGCCAAAGAATAAAAAAGAAACATTTTTAGGGTGGCCCCTTTTCACTTAGGGGTATAAAAAATAGTTAACAGCCTATTCTCAGACCTATCGAATATACCTACACAAAAATGTCATAAAAATCGGTCAAGCCGTTTCAGAGGAGTTTGGTTACAAACACTGTGACACGAGATTTTTATATATATAAAGATATACGTATAAAGATCTTACCAACATATGATAAGGCTAAAGCTGGCAGCGCAGAAACCGCGATCCAAAACGCACAGTACGTGTAAATCTCCTCCGCTATGCGCGCGCGCACGCCTCTCCTCGGCGCACGCAACATCACGTTTGCGCTTACAACCTCCCGACTCGACTCGTACTTACGTCCTTCTGTAGCATGCGCTGTAAGGTCATTGGTTATTAATATTTTGTAAACAGTGTAATAAAATAACGAAACTCAACATCATCATCAACCTATGTCGTCGCTATGCCGTTGGTACTGCGCCTGACCTCTCCCGTTCGTGTCGGTTCGTATTGTACGTCCCGTCGGATTATGAGAGTGGAGGAATGTGCACCTGTGTTTACGACTAGGTACACTTGTGCACTTTAATATATCTTGCGCACATAGCACTGGCCTATTACGACCGATGTCGCGGTGGGCGAAGGTCCGCCTGCGACACAGGAGTTTGCGGGTTCGATTCCCGCCTTGGGACAAATCTTTATATGTACTACGAGCTGCACATATTATTGTTCCGGGTGTTCTGGGTATTTTCTATGTACCTATTGTATTATGTACGTATATCAGTCATCTAGTAACCATAACAGAAGCTCTGCCTAGCTTAGGGCTAAATGATGCGGTGTGGATGGTCTGGCATCATTTATTATGTCAGTACACTGCTGGACATGGGCCAACTCCAATGAGCGCGCGACTTAGATTAAAGCTAGCATCTGCCCGCCCACAGTCTTTCCCGGATTATCATCCCACCTGGCCACAGGGCGTCCTACACTACGTTTGCCGAGTCCCTGTCTCCTCGCTCTCAAGCTCGATTCACGCTATTATCGGTCAGTCGCATAGGATTATTTCTTTGTGTTGATAGGTTTGTGTTTGGTTGGTAACCGGAACTTTGATAACGCAATCGTTATTTACAAATAGTGCGTATGTTTTCGATAGTGTTTACAAATCACATAATTTTGTATCATCATAACATATGTAAATATAGTTTTATTTAATAGAGTTTTATGTTGCACTTAGTCCTACTTATATTATAAATGTCAAAGTTTGTGGGTATGGATGTTTGTTCCTCTTTCACGCAAAAACGAATGTGCTCATATACACGAACGGCCAAGTGCCAAAACGGCAGAGGTAACTGTAGCCGTAAACACCTGTCGACGGTAGCCGTGAACTGTCCACGGCTGCCGTTGGCGTGTCGACGGCTGCCGTCGACAAGTGACGGCTACAGTTACCTCTGCCGTTGGCACTTTGCCGCTCGTGTATATGAGCACTAACTGAACTGATTGGGCTGAAATTTGGTTTGGGACCTGGAATAACATATAGGCCATTTTTATTCCGATAAAACGCGGGCGAAGGCAATTTATATAAGAAAGATTGGTTTGGACACTCTGTTTTCTGTTGTGTCGCATCGTGACATATATAATAATACTCATTATGTAAGTATGATTGATTGAATCAAACGAAGGACTATTTACCATTAAAACAAAAATGCGAAAACTCGTATACCTAGAGAATGATCCAGAGGTGGTCTCATGCCAATTGTATTCTCAAAGGATTTGTATTTATCCCAAAACTTAAAACAGTGTAAAATTAAGGGATTAGACGTCGGTTATTAGTTTTTTAAAACATTCAAGTTATTTTGAATACAGTTCTAATTTAGCATAGAAAAGGAATGTTTTTTATACTACGCCTGCTCTGAAAGTTGCCTATTTATTCCAAATATAAGATAGAAGGTAAGTCATTGCAGGCGTATAGGAATCCGGGAGGAAAAACTATGGAATTTCATTTCTCACGCGTTTTAGCGGGAAGGAAAACTGTATGGAAATCCATTTCTAACGTGTTATTTTTTTATTTCCTAAAAGATGGGCCGGGTAGCTATGGTTATTTTAATAATAGGTCAAACGTCAAAAAATTTTTACTCCAAGTCCGCTTGCCTCTTCTGATTACCGAACAATATTTTGAAAAAAGAACCCAAGTGATAAAG
The DNA here is from genome assembly GCA_947859395.1 of Eupithecia insigniata. Classification (NCBI taxonomy): domain Eukaryota; kingdom Metazoa; phylum Arthropoda; class Insecta; order Lepidoptera; family Geometridae; genus Eupithecia; species Eupithecia insigniata. The sequence goes on from OX402003.1 coordinate 3,973,237, forward strand.
GCTGGCGCGGGAAGTTCTTCTAATTTTGAATTTGGTGTAGGCAATTTTATTAATTCTACAGTATGTCGTAGAGTGATGGTGAAAGTTTAATGACACCGCCAGAAATAAAATATTTATTCTGCTTTTTTTTTCCTCGAAGGTGTAGTATAAAGCACTATGTATCACTCGGCAGAAAGTGCGATTCCTACCTAGCCTAGTCTTTTAAGGCTATCGGCTGCGCCTCGGGCCTCAAATGACACACTCGATAGGAATTAGGCACGTTCTCGCCTAGGTGTACAATGTACTATTTTATACCACCAAGGTGGCAAACAGCCCTGCGGCCCACCTTATGCAAAGCAGTTACCGCAGCCTATTGAAAACCAGCGCCGCTACTAGCTTCGGCTTGTAGCGACATAATACTGAGACAAGGGCCTTTTTGGCCCCTAACACTGTTCCTATCTATTTTCTTTTCTTTATCTATGTTTATATTTCCTGTACTTTCCTTTATCTGTAATGTGTCGTGTTATTTTACGTGTTAAGTATGGCCAAATATATCGATTTTCTTCTTTTCTTTCTATGAGCGTCTGGACATCAGAGACGTTACACGCGTGTTACCGACCTATTATATGTCTTGAAAGACTATTTTTGAAGAACCCTATGTTGTAGTGAGGGAAAACCTCGGCAGGGGAGATCATTTCACAATCAGGGTTCGCGGGAGGAAATTTCTCATGAACCTAACAGTCCGCGAATAAAAGGCTCTAAGGTATAGCGGTGAAATCTCTGTCAATGGCCGATAATTGTATTCTGTATTGTATTCTGAGTTCTGGTAAAGGGCATTAGGCTACATCAAATCTCAAAAAATAATACGCAAAGAAGCATCTAGGTAAGTGAAACCGTAGGCAGCAGCTGTTATTCCATGAAGGGATTACCTACGCACCGACAGATAAATAATAGTTATTGTCAATAAAATTGCTCTTGTTGGCAGATAAAACCGTACGCTTTAGGTACATGAAAATTAGGTAGGTAATCTTCTGTTTCACAATAGGTAGCAAGGTTACCTAATCTAAGCAAGGTTTTACTCGTAATTATCTATCAGTTAGGTGTGTATAGAATTAATGTATTTTCTACTTCGTTTGTACTGAAAAGTGTCAAAGTAATGACTGTTTCAAAGTAATCGACTACCCAAACTGCATTATGCCTTCACTAACCAACTTAGGGAAGTTGGCTCTTCGAGCGACGTGAAACTAGGGAGTTTCACGTCGCTCGAAGAGCCAAATTTTTGATAATGTGTATATAAATGAAACCACATGAACCTTGTTTTATGGTGTACTACCAACTGAGTCGGCGCATTTTTTTTTCCGATGTGCAGTTATTGTTTCGGGTCAGGAGCATTCTCCAGTTATAGTTTCATTTAATTATATTATTCATAGGCGTAGGTATTACAGCTAAGGTCTTAAAAATAAATCAATAGGTGTAATGTACATAGTATCAGGTCAAAGAGAAATATTTTACAACTTAACTGTCCCCATACCGTGAAATATACAACTACGTGGGGTAGTTGTATATTTCACGGTATGGGGACAGTTAAGTCCTTAATTTTATATTTTCTGTTTGGCTAAATAATATTCACATTATCTTAAAAACATATTTCCTGAAAATATGTATGGGCAGGTTTTTTGCTATCATCATCATCATCATCATCAGCTTATACACGTCCACTGCTGGACATAGGCGTCCCCCGTAAGACGCCACAAATAGCGGTCCTGAGCCGCCTCCATCCATCGTTTTTTGCTATACGTTCATATAATTTTTGTTAGAACATTATGCTACGCTCATAACAAAAATACATCCCAAAACTGCATCAACAAATGAGTTACAGATGACTCATGGACTTATTCCAAAAGTTCATCGTGACTCATTGAACAGTTAAGTTGTTAATATTATCTCATTCGGTGTCAGTCCAAGAATTGTGGTCTGAAAGACAGGTAATCCATGCAGTTACTGGTTTTTCTAAAACCAACACACCTATCCCTAACCTATATACTTATTGGTAGCTATATTTCATTTTAAGAAACCTGTCGTGATTATAAAACAAATAGATTACAAACTAAATTAAAAAATTATATTGAAAGTTACCTACATAATTGTTTGCCCTACAATACCTACTTTAGGACTGATAGCCGAGAGGAACAGAAACAACATCACAAAAGTAATGAAATGCAAATTCATTTGTTTTCTAACATTGCACGATCTTTATGGCACATTGTCAACTAGTCTCCAGTGGTAATTTAGTCCAGGATTGATATTGACTGGCTCAAACTTAACAGGGGGTTCCACCAATCGATGACACTGTTAATGTTAAAAACTAAACGTGGTAGGTATGTTCTTCTTATAATAATTAATTCCATCGGTGCCGAACGTGCGGGGCAGAGGAGTACCTAACGTGATAATCTTCAGATTAGGCTTGGATTACACTAGTTACCCTCATTTGACGACACAACTAAGACATTAAGACCTGAGAAGTTGATTTGTTTGATTGTCTAACAGTTGAAGAGGTAGGTAGGTACTTTGGATACTTTAGTCGTTTTGTTTATCAGCTCATTTTGCGCTATGATAGATATTACCAATCGATATGTTATGGTTTTACCTATACAGGTTGTCCAGAAACTCAACGTCAATCCGAAAGCGGAGTACAGGTGGTTTCTACCCAGATACTCAAAAATAGACAAATAGTTCCGGATTCTTACCGAAAATCAAAAAAATTCTGCCTGGCTAGGTTTACCAGATGTCAGGATTTTGTCTAACATGTCATTCATGTCAGGCGTAGGCATTTTTGTAAATTCTCAGAAATTTTTGTAAATTCTGTTAATCCAAGTACCAAAAATATACAAATACAACAACTGTGTGCAAAAAAATCGTGCCTTGCTTCGCTCGCCGTTAAATGTTTCATTCAATTCGTATCATTTTTCACCTTTCAAGAATAACATTAGGTTTTTATGAATTTATGATTTTCAGTAAAAAGCCAATAACTCGGTTAATATTTGTCGTAGACAGAACCGTGATTTATCATGAGTTTTGTGGGTCGCCATGAACATTTTACCTGTTCTCCGCTTTTAGCTTGACATTGAGTTTCGGGATACCCTGCATAATCCAGAGATATGAAGATACATATGTCACCCAGAGTTTGATTTATTTAGTAAAATCCGGCTTTATATTTGTGAGGGGTCACGGAAGATAGCGGGAGTCAAGAATGGACGTCCGCGTTTCAGATAACGAACGCTTGTGGACTATCTAATTGCAATTATTGATCGTTAGTTTAAAATTGAAGCACAAAAATTATATATGAACATTTTAGTACCTAGGTATCGTTTTTTATAGAATTGCTTTCAATTTTGTTGAATACTGTCATCATAATCGTGCAGTTCCAAAAACCGATAATTCGACTTTTTGTATTTTTACAGAATTCACAAAATAATAATTTACGTAGGAATGATTATGTTCTTTGCGATGACGAATATAGTGACCGTCAATTTGGCTGGTAGCAAGGAGGGCTTTCAAGTTGGTACGATAAAAAAATCTAGTTTTGATAGTTTCCCCGCAATTTTAGTTTCGATTATGGTTATATCGGATTTTGGTCCGATCATCATATAATTATCGGGATATGGAAGGCTATATTGTATAAATCGCCTTTTGTCCTCGTACCTCCATAATTTCTGAAGTTTTTCGATTATTAGTTTTAGTATTATGGATACATCATAGACAAGTTATTTCAAAAAATCTCATTATATCGAATAATATCGTATTTGTCTTTTTAGTATCGAAAATTACCATATGCTGCTTGCTTCATTACAATCATGAAAAAATTTTTCATATTCATGCTCACGACGGCTTTCTTTATTAACCGTTTTCGAAAAAAAAGGAGGAGATTCTATGTTCGGCTGTGTGTTTCTTTTATGTCGTCCGTCGTTTTCTCCGTTATTTATGGGCCAATGTGGATGATTATTTTTCACTTGTATAATGGATGATTTCGAGATGGTCCCATAAATAAAATGGCCAACCCATGCCCATGGCTCAAATAGTTCTAAATAACCTACTCAGAATAGGCCGAGGAAAAGCCAGAGTAGACTACACTGGCTTTTCCTTGATGCTTTGCACCCGTTAACAATCATCGGTATATTGTTTTTGTGTTGATATGCCTGATGTAATTTCTCGTCAAAACAAAAGATTAGCTTTAGCTACCTTTCATATCTAGCATAGGTCATAAAAATGTTATTCACAGACGCTAATGTCAAAACTTACCGATAGTCTGAATATTCGTAGAATGTCATCCAAACTTTGACATAGAAACCACAGCGTCTGTCACTATTTTATTTAGTTTTTTTTAACCGCAACAATACATCTACCTTCGGGCGACCCCTTGCACTGTGTGAATTCGTGCGCGCGGGCAGACTAAAGTGGCATGGACTGACCACGGCAGTCTTATCACTGGCCAAGGTCCAACCGTGGACCGTATGATAGGCTAGGCACCTATACCTACTAGGAGTCTTTACTCTCTAGTAGGTACATTTCGAACAGCCACACATTACATAACATTTGAAGAACTTATTATGAGGCGTAACAGGCCTATCAATGATACAATGACTTTTCGGTCGACATGGTCCTACCGACCATGGTCTAAGCAAACAGAAACCCTTTCTGTGATTCTCCCTTCTACCTAGTCTTTTGCACTTAACAAAGGAATGTTATTGTATTGTTGTAAATACCCTAATGTTATCGGTGTTTTGATATGAATTCAAATTTAACTATTTCCTAGTTATAACTGGTAAAAGATAAAGAATAAAAATAGAGTTAAAAGGCAAATCAGCGTTCAGATCACTTTTTAGGGTGTTTTTTGTTCTCTATCAGTTCTCTATATTAACAGTTTAGTAGGTATGTATACTAAATATATAGTTTGTTATATCATTTTATTTCCATGTCATTAATTACTTCAGGTATCGGCTCGTTAAGTCGACATAATTATTATGTTATGTTATGACTGACTCATTGCTCTTAATGACATAATCTATGTTTACACTTTCATAATAATTGAAGATATGGGGGTGACTTGCTGATAAAAGAAACAAGACGCATACAAATTAAAATGATTTATTGAAACAACTTATTTATTTAAATATATTCCACTAAAGCTGATGGGCTTTACTTAGAAACGAATATAGGAAAGCGCAATATAATAGATAAGGTCTATATCCACTAGAGCGGAGCGAAGATCTTCAAATAAATAAACATATAAAGTTACTAGCTTCGGCTTGCGTGTTCACACGCGTTTTTTTGGAACTAAATGATTAAATGTCATCAATCATGTGTAAAATCATTATAGTTTATTTCAGGTTTAGATTTTGATGTATGCAAAATTTCAGCCCGATCTATTGAGTAGTTTTGGCGTTGTCGTGGGCCAAATATATTCACAACGGCACAGCAGCCGCACAAACTTTCGCCTTTATAATATTATTAGGTTGTTACATTATAAAAAAATACAATCAAATAATAGAAACAAATTAGAACTAGTATTTACAATTGAAACAATTAAGAGCTAACTGCAGACGGTTACAAACAATCTACAGGTAGCTCAACTGGTCCATATCAATACCGATGTTACATCATGCATGACAAAGGTGGTGTAATCTCAGAGATATTTTTTATTTTCAATAAATGATCTCAACTCCGCTATGAAATGGTAAATACCGGACCTTAAGATAAAAAAGTAGCCATAAGTACACAATAATTTGAATGTTTTAATAATTATACATATAATAATTCAAGGTATCAATATGAAACGTTAGGCTCTGTAGATAACAAACTTGTATAGTTTCTTATAATATGTATATCCAAGTTCTTTACAATTACACCGATTCACAAAGTAGTTTTAAAATGTCATCGGAATTATCTGAAAATGCCATAAAGCGAGTGATTTTTGTACCTATTTGATACCTACACACATCTGTTTCTAAATAACATTTACATACTTAGCAAATAATGACACAAACAATTTAAAAGTTAATTTTGATACTATTTTAAATTTAAATACAGTAAATATAAGTACTGAATACGTCATTAAAAGTGATTACGATTACGGGGAAGATAGAATGATAAACTAAATAGTTAAGTTCTTACAGCCACTCTTATCACATATTACACCTTTAACGACTACTTGCCTACAATTAGAAAATCTAAGCTAAGATATTTATCGCCTGTATACGTTTGTAAATAAAATCTACATAAACATCTAATATCAGGTTTACCCTTGTCAATATTGAGGTCAAAAAATAAATAAACAAAATGCATCATACTGTTCGAAACAGAACAATTTCATGTGAAACGAAATGTCGAGAGTAAGTCATCACAATAGCAGAAAAGATCAAATAATTACGTCGAATTAATTTGGCATCGATTAACTAAACGTAGCTTATTTAACAGATAGCCTCGCTTACGTCGAGAGTGGTAAGATGTAAATGCGAACAAGCGTTGCTTTAGCGATTCGCATAATGTCAAGGGTCCACAGTCTAGGGACATTCGTCGTACTACCACTACCAACCAATGCTAAAAGTCACCTACGTAGAATATTTTTATAAAATCTAAGACACTTGCATGTCACGATTTCTGTCCGCTTTGGTGGACCCTGGACCTAATTGTGACAAAACAAGATGGCACAATTTACTCAAACAAACAGCACTCGACCCGGGATTTCACACGATCAGGGATCAGGGATGCCTATATTGTTTCTCGATGATAACTCAATTAAGCTAAACAGTTATACATTATATGCAATCCAAAATTTGGGATAAACTGTCAGTTGTATAAAGATAATATACCTATGATGGAATTCTCAAGAAAAATAAGCTTGTCAGTGATATTAAGCCGTGTGAAACCCAACAAATCTCTTTAGAAATCACAACACTGTCTCACATTCAAATAGCACTCGCCTTGACTTGTTTAGTGGAAATGAACTTTTGTTCGATAGATCTCCGCGGGATTCCGCTAACTTTTTTTGGAGAGTGATTGTTACAGTTTATAGAAGAGGGCAGTGATTTGTAACCCCCGTCAGAACTGTAATCCGTGTCAGTGGATTGGCCGTTCAGACTCGGACTGTGTCGGTTCCCGTTGACGCTTTCCTTGCTGCTTATTCTACCATTATAGAGATCCCCGTAAGACGTGTGGTGCTTGATCATCGGCATTTCTTCTATAACGATGTTCTTGACGCGTTCAGACAAGTAGTTCTGGTTGTGGTGGAAATTTTCGATGGATCGCGATCGCGTTGAATACACCATTTTCCTATCATTTTTCTCCCCGACTGATGAATCCCGTTTGATATATCTTCTGTTCTCTGTATTCGTCGCTAAAGCTTGAAGATACTTGGATCCCACGCGACTGTTGGTCCTAAGGTGGATGGGGTCTCGTTTGTCCTTTTGTATGTCATCTCCGTTTAGTCCGTTCACTTTTCTTGCACCACACTGACATGTTTTGATCACATTCCCGTTGGTAACAGGTCTCTTAGTCTTTTGTGCTTCACTGTATGACGGCAGCTTCCTCGCGCTCGGTTGCTCATTCCAACTGAAATGCAAAAGTTTCATGTTAATAAAAAATTAAATTATATTTTAATAATCAAAATCATTTTAAAGCTGCTGTACAGTGTGAGTATTCTCCTATCTAACACCCTCACCTTTACGTTCTGAAGAGGCAGCGTGTAACACAGAGAAAAGTTTCATAATCAAAGTACATTAGATAGTGAGAAAGTGCAAACAAACGCCGAAGAAAAGACACACGACTACCTACGAAAAACTACAGACCCGACGTCAATCAAACAAGCCAATCGATTATCGCGCAACGTGTACTGTGTTAAAACTATAAAACCATGCCTCGGGCCAAAAACTATCACAAAATCGGATTGAAACTACAGGCACGTTAGTGATTTGTGAGGAGAGTTCAAAATAGAACTGAGAACCTCATGCCTTCCGATCACTTGAGGACTTTGTAGCAGTAATCTTCGAGATCTCTGTCTGAGACGAGAAACACGTCAGTTCCCGGCGTCTGGTACAAGAGATGCAGTAAGCACAACACATTGACGGAACACAAGAGGCAAACAGCGAGCAAGCAGTCCAGCCACGCTACCTGATCTGACGGACGAGCGCGAGTCCCCAAGTGGAAACTGCCGCGGCCCGAATCCAATGTAATCACAACGTTCCCAATAGATCGGGATTAAAGCAGCATGTGAGGAATTAAATAAAATGAATTAACAGATTGGGCGATAAATAATGAGAAATGCTATGAATCAGGTCACTATATTTACAAAGTAAGACTAGATGAAGATGCCGGTGAAGTAAGGAGAGACAGAGAGAGTGATTCGACACATGGACGTTGGGGCGAAAGTCATCTTCTTGTTCATATACTCTCTAAAGACCACAACCCACTGGGAAGTGATGAAACTAGACATCAAACTCTGCGTCGTGCGGACTGTGTTATTTATGAGAGAACTGCATTGTTCCTTGCATTGTGAGAAATAATGTGATGGGTAGAGCGGTGTGATATACATAACAGTGATAGAAGAATGGAGTGATCTTATGATTGACGTAAGTGATGCGCTGATAAACCTAAAACAATAAATAAATATAACATAATACATAACATAGGATACCAAAATAAAGATTGATAGGTTCCATCCATAAGAAAAGATAAAGAAAAATTAACATATAAAAGATTGAATAGAAAGGAGTACGAAACAAATGTAAAAGTGGAACTTAATTATAAATTAATATTAACAGGTTTGATTGCAAAGTTCAATAAAAGTTATTGGTCGGTGTAATGAAGCCATTTTATCGGTGTTACAAGAACAGCAATGTAAAGGATGTTACCTCACTAATCCTGAATTGTCAGAACTCGTTAGCGACGTAGTCATAGGAGGCCGCAACTGAAAAAAGACATAAATATTAACAAACTTATTACAATCTATTTTTAAAAGCGTTACCAATTACCCTATCAAAGTAATTCGTAATTCGCAAGTTTAGTTAGGTTTATCGCTTTAAAAGGACAATGTAATAAAACAAAAGAATGTTTAAGTTTGCATTGTATGTTAATGACTGGTGCAAAGAAACGTCTGGCTTTGTTTAAAAGAAATGAAGACAACTGAAAAAAAAAGAATGTTTAATCTATTGCAATACTTGAAGAGATAGGTGTCATAACCTTTTGTATTCGCTGAATGTTTTATTTAAGAAAAAGATGTACTACTATAAAGAATAGGCCAAAAGACAATAGAAGAATGAAGGTAAGTCAAATTGTGTGTTTTTAGTGAACTGACAATTTATTTTTACGTAATCTTTGTATCAGATCTTGAATAAGTACTTCTAGCAAGGTTCTCAGATATAAGAATGGCGAATTAAAATCAATCCGTTTCAGCCGTAAGCGAAATCAAACAATAATTAACATTAAATCAGCTTATTCGACTTTTATTAAAGAATGGTCACGACTATTGTCGATTTCTTATATCAGCAACATGGGTTTATTGCTCAGTTCTTTAACGATATTTTTTAACAATTTAATCCGGAAGTTTAGAACGCGTCCGCCAAAATTTTGATGTGGTTTTCTGCCTCATCGTTAACCTTACATTTGATGAATATTTTCTTTTCATGTTTTACTTTAATGTGTTTTTTAAACCTACATTATTCCGGTATTTTTTAAGTCCTCGCCTCCATACCCAGCAGTGGACGTATGTGTATGAAACATACGTCCACTGCTGGGTATGTTTCCCCAAACAAAGGTGGTTTTGTCATAACCGCCATGCTTGGCAGGCGATTTGGTGATCGTAATGGAGGTGCTAAAAATATCCTCCTGTGTATCTTAAAATAGTAGCATTTTTATCATTAATTTATCATGTGAATGATACAGATAAATTGTGATTTTGTTCTTTCTTGTGTCTATGGACCAACTGTGGTACTTATCGACCACTTGTTTCGGATCTTTGAAAACCATAATACAGTCGGACCCTGTCGGTCTCCGTACCGACGTTGCGAGTGGATGTCGCTCCTCGGCTGTCGGATCACTTGGGTTGGGTGGGACCATTTGATTCGGCCAATCTGGGACCACTCGTCGTGTGAGATATTCTATCTATGGAATGGAATAGAACATAGCACTGGCTACATCTTTGTTGGACGTGGGTGAGATGTGTAATGATGTGTAATGCATGACGTAGAAAGTGGGAGCATTCGTGTAAGATCTATTATATGTAATGAAACATGGAGTATCCTATCGGTCTGCGTAGCGACGTTGCAAGTGTCGTTGCTCCAATATGACACCACTCTTAAAAAATCTATCTTTCTTTGTAATTAAACATGGCGTACCCTGTCGGTCTGCGTAGCGACGTTGAAAGTGTCGTTGCTCCATTGTGATCCCTAACGAATCGCACTCTTAAAAATACTTTCTTTGTAATTTGTAATGAAACATGGCGTACCCTGTCGGTCTGCGTAGCGACGTTGCAAGTGTCGTCGCTCCGTGGCTCTTGGCTCTCCGCCATCCGCAGCATCTGCTGCTGTAGCACGCGCACCAGCCGGTCCCGCTCCTCCAACTGACCCTGGAATGACAATATGATTATTGAACCACCGTAAATATACACTGTTCTCGGACTAAGTAACAATATATTATGTATATCCTTACCCTGAACACAAGCTCTGCTTATGAAATAGAATTATAGGAATAGATGTTAATGTGTGAAGAAGTTCAGTATTTATTTAAATGCTGTTTCAATATCAAATTTACTTCGCATCAAAATTTATATTTGGCGCAGCCGTCGGGATGCAGCGGCTAGCGCACCGAAACAAATAGATTTTAATTCGCCATTCTTATATGTATCTGAGAATCTTGCTAGAAGTAATGCTACAAGACCTGAACTTTGAGACTTTCACTTAACGCATTCACCGCCCAGTCTCTACTAGTCTTCTCGACTCGCAACCTTCATGTGTGTCGTTGGCAATTAAAGTGTTAACGGCGTCTTTATGTGATTGTTGTAGTACAATTACAATATTATATACAAATAAATTGTATAATGTATGTAGTTACCTGCAGATATATGATTTGGCGCCGCATCTCGGCGCAGGCGTCGGGGTGCAATGGCGAGGTAGGGGGGCGCCGCCCGTTGCCGCGCGCGGGGCTCTCCGCGCACGCCGCCAGCAACGGGTCGAGAGTTTCGCTCTGTTAAATCAAATCATCGTCAAATCATCTGTCAATGGATGAAAGGGACTTTTTCGCCACAACGGCAGTATAAGCTCGGCGAGACACCACGACACGTGCAGAGGTCGAGTGTGTACATGGTGAATTCGTCTCGCCTCAAGTTCCCATGTAGGCTATATTTTGTCTCGGCCGCAGTTAAGTGAGACAACGAGTGTGTACCTACATGGTGCCTCTCGTTAAGAGAACAAGCCCTCGAAGCTTTCGAAGAGACGTCTCTGTAAGTGTGTCTGTGTACTGCCGGCATCGGAGATAATTGACTTGAAATGTGTCAATTAAAACTCAATCCTTAGGTTCATTAGCTCGGTTTTGTTAGCTAGAATATCGTGCCGACTGTTTGATGCACATGTCGCTGCTTAGTTCTGATGGAGAAGCACCAGGTTTTGTTTTGAAGTAAGAAGGTAATAGGTACATAATGTATTTTTTTTGATAATAATCATTTTTCATAACGGAAAACAGTAGGTATCTACAGAAAACTAAATCTACCAAAACCATCGACGAAAACCCACCACCATGACGTGAGGTATAGGTATAATATCTATGAAGCTAGCTATTAAAAAGATACCCAGCAGATTAGGAAATACAACGGTACTATTACAAGTAAGACGTATGAGCCAAAAAAATCCTCTATCCAGAAATATAACGCTAAAGATATAACACTCAAAACTAGCTAGATAACACAACTAACCTACATCCTCTTTTCTTTGGATATCAAATATTGTAATAAGATAATAATAGGTATATATATTTAATACAACTTAAAGTATAAGTAACAAGACACAACTAATGTTGGTAAATAATCTCAGATATTTTCAACCACACAATAAAACCTACAAACGTGTTAGATATCTCTGAACATTGCAATGGCTAGTCACGTGCATGATATCCTACAGGGATTATTTGGCCTTTATATCCCTTCCTTCTCTTATCCAGTATCTATCTACATAAACTAGGTTTTTTAGACACGTACATGTACATAATATATCTAGGCCTTGTTTTCTAGCCATGCACGCAAACGTGTGATTTCTCAGCATTTATACCTACTTTATCATGTGTGCCAATCTCGCGATCTTTATCGACAGTACCTAGTGCTTTCAGAATTTATTTAAAAAGTTGTGCTCCTTATACCTAAGTATGAAAAGTTCGTTGGAGAACGTTCACAGAAATTATTTGCCAGTGATGTTGCCTCTCCGAGCTCCTCGCGTCAAGATGAAGATGAAGTCCTGAAGATGTCTCGTGGAGAGACGAAACTAGTAGACAACTTACTTTGATGAATACTATCAGAGAAGGTTATACGCGGAATTGTGTGTGTGTGGTTGTACGCTAAATATTTTTTCATTCTAATATTGTGGATGGATTTCCGCAAAGTAACGCCTGAATCTATAATTTATCTTCGACTAACTTATGCCTAGGTACAGTAAAATCTGTACCGACGCGTACGTACCCTTTAACGTTGTCGGCATCGGTTCTTTGTTGTAAATCGAAGAAACGAATCACGTGGTTACTGGAAATTGCTGGCAACATATTGCCTAAATAATAGATCAGCAAATAATAATAAACATTGTATTCCATTTGCATTGCATCGAGTTTTGCAATGAGCCAACGTAAACGAGTGGAAGTTTCTATTTATGTAAATGTGTTCTAATTGCATATATACAGCAGATTCACATGTGCATATTGCACTTGATACCTGATACGGGTAGATCATGTGCAAGTATACGTTTAATGGGAACTGGCTTTGCCTATTCAGGAGTGTCATCCGGGTTTTAATTGGCTGTTTAAAGTAGTTGCAGTACTTTTACCGTCTCTCGAAACACCACCAAACACCATGTTTGTGATGTTTACCTAAGCCAGTTTTTTAAATAAATTAGTACTTAGATAGGTATCTATTTCTAGAATCAGAATCAGAATCAATAACTTTATTTCGTTAGGCTTACAAAATAAGCACTTAGACAAGTCAAATTTTATAATATAAACATATGTAGTTATTATTATCAAATAAGAAATAGGGTGTTATTGATATTCTCTTCACTTCAATTTTTTGACCACTAGTGGAAGAAGTGAAAAAGAAACAACTAGAGGCTGTTATATTCTAAAGTATGGAGAAAAATAAATGTTCAAGCGTTATGCTACGATATCGTGTAATTATATGAATGACTTCTTTAATCCACTTGGTGTATTATTGGATATAAATCTACGTATGGGCCACATGTCCGCTCCTATTATTAAATTACCTACTTTCAACTAATGTTCCGCGCTAACGAAGTTTTACCTAATCATTACAGTTTAGTACATTAAGTACATGCAAATAACGGTTATGCTTCTAAAATGGTTGTTATGTTACGCTTGTCTTACATCGATAGGCAAAAACGTGGAATAAATTAATATTAGGTTAGTATGGCTAATAGTCTTTGAAGAGGTGGTGGAGTGCATTCATTTACCTATATCCATCCTACATTTAGGAAACAAAATACCCGTAGTTAGATTTGGTCAAGAATCATCCTTGCACTGCAAACGGACATGACCGACAATGTCATAACTACGGTGCCGATTATTGACTGGCTTAAAAGGAAACAGACAATTTTGACTAAAACTTGACAAAAACTGCTGTCGCCGTATGTCAGCTCGCGGTGGAAGATGCTCGTAGTATTGTATTCTCGTTGGATTTGTAGCGATGTTATTTAGAGGAAACCTGCTAATTTATCCTGAATACTTATTGAAAAGTGCAACAAGCATAAGGCAGCGTAAACCAGGCGGCGTATTTAAACATGCAGTTACTTACACTCAACGAATGACGCTCCTCCCCGGGCTGCGTGCGGCAAACAATGCGATGCAACAGAACATACAAGTTACACACGCGAACAAAACCTGAGCTAGCGAACGTACAAATAATTGAAGACCAAAGAAACGTTCGTACAACGTTTCCTTTCAAGAGGCAAAGGATTTTGGACGTAGGAAGGAAATGTTTACTGAAAACGGTCGACAATTTAATTTCTACGACGCTACAAGCAACAATGCAAATTAGGTTTCAGTGTTATTAACTAGGCATACAACATATAATTGTACAACAAATGTGTGACTAATCGATGACTATGTGACTTATGTCTAAAACTACATAGATATAAAATGTGGTCTACATAGAACGATCTAATTTACGGAAATGAAAGTATAAAATCTAATAATGAAAATGTTCTGGCTACAGAAACCATCAATAAGTAATTCATTGTTGAATAACAAGAATTCTCAATTTTGATACATAGTCAAGCAGGTAAAAGTTTTTTGCTAGACAAAATAAAAGTATTTTTCTATTGTGAAATATTTCTGAAATAAATTATCAATCACTGATAAAAGTTGGATATTTTCATGATAAGTAAACTATGGCATGGGAATGTAGTAACCAAGTACTTATTAGATATTGTAATCGAATGCTCGATAGAGTGCGTGTAGGCATATGCTACTGAACAAAGGGGAAATTGCTAAAGAAAATGCTATCGGTAATTATGTCTACTTGTACATACATGATTGTGATAGTTGTTCATGATCTGTCGTTATGCATAGCAAACTTTGATGTGGAATTAATGGCACCTATTTTATTTACAACTAAATATAAAGGGCAAGCATTTTTTAAAACACTAGGGGAAAAAACAGAGAGACCGCAGGTTTTGGTGCTTCTTTTGATAATAACGAGACCGAACGTTATTACTAAGCATCAGATAACATTACCTAATCTGTGGCATTAGTTAAATTAAAATAAAACAAAGGGTTAAACACAGAAAATATTATTTACCCAATTTCTAACGCGATGTCTTAACCATTCCATAGGTATCGTTGATAAATGATATGGTTTCCAGTGAAATGACATTATAACAGCGTTCTCAGGCTTGTCTAAAATAAGCTGTTGACTGACCTAATGTGATTGATCTGTAAGGTGATGCTCGCGATGGCCAATCTTACCACATCACATCAGGAAAGTAGTTTTTCTTACTATCTCAAACGAGATTTGATTGATTTGCCGCGGAGAAATCTGACTGTGTGCGGTAGTAAAGAAGATAATTTTCTTGTGAAACAGAAAAGATCTATCAACACAAAGTAGCTGAACTTCTCCCGGAGACATTCAAACACTGACCTCCTGTAATACTCGTTTGAGCTGCAGCAGCAATGTCTTAATGTCGACGACGTCTTGCAGCAGTGTCGCCGTCGGCGCGGGTGATGCGGTGCCATTGCTCTCCACGTCAGAGGGTGTCTGTGTCCTCGACCGTTGGAGTAGACGGGCTGTGCGCACGGGTAGACTCGCTCTGTGGAAGCATTACATAGGTGTTTCAGATTTTTTCATCGTAAAGAACTACTATGAGAAACTAATAACCATGGTCACGCGACAGCGACAGGGTTTTCTGTAAAACTGTATCGTTCTTGTTTCTTGTAAGTCTGTTCAAATAGGCACATAAGACTAGTCATTTCGACAAAAATGCCGAAAGAAGAATGCTGTCATTGACAAAAAATCTTCGAATCTCTAGGACCAGGCGTCTAGTTTAAGGATCTATGTAGTTTAACAGATTTTATAAAGGGCATTTTGTTCCTCGAATTCAATGCCGAATGATAGGTCTTCTTTGAATCACAGCATCAGATGCATTGTTGACAGTTTAAGAAACTCGTGTTATAGCTATGACTGATGATGATGAATGTGGTTTATATACTGGTACAGAAACTGATGATACAACTTATATGTAATGTCGTAATAACCATGTATACAAGAACAATCCTTGACCTGTGACACCCTGATGTACTTATGCAACCCGATCTTCAATTAGATAACTCAGCGAACAATTAACATTATACCTACATACGTGATTTTACGTCAGGATATTCATGACACGAGCAAAAATGTGAATATTTTTAAAGGTGTAACTCAAAACTTGAAGCTTTGATGGTCGTCGAAGTGAAACTTATTTCCAGTTTAAACAAATTGGTTCCTTGGGCTTGCAAAGACATTAAATAGTTGCCTCAATTGTAGGTGTTTGGGAGGGAGCGGGCGCGCGTGAGTCATCGCCCACAAATTAATTGACTTAAATAGGCCAAAAGACGGAAAACGAAATTAGGTTTATTAGAATCTGAAAATAGGTAAATAACCTACATTTGCGATGGTAACTAAACTGTAGGAAACCACGAAATTGTCAATAGCGTGGAAATGTCTTTTTCTATTTCATGTGGTGTTTTAAGGCCATTTAAAATACTTGTCTAAAACGCAACGGAACGATTAACTTTTGTTGTTAACGTTATCGTAAATGATATGAGTGCAGAACCAATGCTATTCGCACTAAAAGTGAATGGCACCTGCACTGCAATACAATAGTCGATCAAGTTCCGAATTTACCGCAGTAGACAGAATAATGATTGACCAATAATCTCTTGTTACAGCTTTGTTAGTATATCAAGTGTAAGTAGGTAGACCTACGGAAGTTTGACGCATTCTGCCCAGCCTCGGCGGTGCGACCTGGGGCGCGCCCCGGCAAGGGGAGTTGCACCTGGATGTGTGCGTCTGGGGTCATGAAAGTGTTAATGTCATCATAATTATCACGGGTGGAACACTCCTCTGAAATTAGAGGGCTGTGTAAACCTTAGTAAAATAATCGGCTGTTGGTACCGATCGTGCAACCATTTAACTTCGCTGTTTCGCAAATTACTTAGAATATGATAACGTTGGAAAACTATTATCCGCTTACAAAATCAGCCAATAGAGCGTGTTACTGCAAAAAAAGACAGAATTGAATTTAATGTTTGGTCGACAAACTATAAGCGGCTAATCCTACCAAGCACAGCGGTCTCAATTAAAATATAATTTTGGGTTTTCCGGTCAGCAATTATGTTGGCACGTACGGAAACGTACGTAGCCTTGATCTGAGTACGGCTAGATTGCTTAGTTCACGTAAGAATGACCCAAGTCAGCCTAGATAATGCGAGGAGTTCGGCCTTGCCTTGCTAATTTGCCTATTCTTTGACCAAACAATAACGAACATTCATAGGTATAGCTTTATTCACGCGTTGCAAGGTCTGTACGATAAACGGTCTCAAGACATAAAGTACCTGTTTAATACAATCAGATAATGTAATGATAGCCAGTAGATATGCTATCGCTCTACAAAAATAAATTTGAAATATCTATAGCTGAAAACAATAAGACGGTCACACAATGACGTAGCTTTAATTAAATTAGAAAGTGAACACCAAATTATCTCGCGATGTAGGTGCACAACACGCAAGATGTTATTGTTATTCGGACCTGTATTGTTTGGCTCTCTGGCTCCGGAGGCTGGGCGCAGGGCTGGCGGAGCGCGCGGGTTCGGCGACATGCAGGTCCGTCTTCTGGCGGCGAGCGCCCAGCAGCTGCAAGGCCAGCGGCGGTCCCGGCGCACCCGATGCCGACGAGGAGCGCATGGCGGCACAGACACTAGCACGGCGCGCACGCACGCAATCAACTGAATTTCGCGCGCGGCCACCGCTATCGCCTCCACCGCTGACGCTGCCCGCACGCCAGCTTGCCCGGAAAAATCAGATCTCGCGCCGTTGACCCTATCCATTCAAGCCGAACGAACAGTTTTCTCTCTACACTCTACTTAAACCGAGCCTAGAAGCTTACTGAGCGTGATGACGGCACCGATTATACAGATCGAGTGCATTTTGAGAGTTGCGGCATGAGAGCTCTCAGCGGTGAGTGACATCTCAATTGGCAACAGGGCATGGCGGATGGCGCAGCCAAGTGTATCGGAAACTCAGAAGCTGAACGATTCTGATGTCTACGCCATCATAGCGGACGTTCCGCTCGTTGATTACACACCGACACCGTAACCACTTTCTTTTGCACGTGATTTTGTTTGTTTTGTCTTTGGACTC
This sequence comes from Eupithecia insigniata, assembly GCA_947859395.1. Classification (NCBI taxonomy): domain Eukaryota; kingdom Metazoa; phylum Arthropoda; class Insecta; order Lepidoptera; family Geometridae; genus Eupithecia; species Eupithecia insigniata. Next base: position 3,991,375 of record OX402003.1, read on the forward strand.
CGCTTCTATTAAACAAAAATGCGCACGGGCTGGCGACACGTTTGAAACGAAATAATTCGGTTTAGTTTACGCGGACGAGTGGGCTGGAGGGATAAGTGAAGGAGCTAGGTCAGTGTCAACCTTCCGAGACGTTTGTTTGTTTTGTACAGGGTCACAGACAGAGTGTGGCTTGTCTGAGAACGCACCACGCGCATGCGTGCGCCCGTTCAATAACCACCCCTACTCCCCAGCTGATTATTTCAAGAGCACGACTAAATAAGCCGATGTATCGTTGGGCTTTTTATAGCTTGCTAAAGGAAATGTTATTCACAAAAGGCCAGGTGCCTTCGCGCCCCTTTGGTAAGACATCAAAGAATTCATCGTATTTCCATAAAACATCTGATCTTTCAAATACATAATAAATATTGCTTTGAAATATGAATAGGCGATAAAGTTAAGGAGGTTCCAGCGCAAACTCTCTTTCAGAGTTAGGAACCGGCAAATAATTGAAATTAATAAGGCACGAGCATGGCACGAGCACAGGTTGTCAGCACTCGGTCACGGTGTATGGCAGCTCGGTGCTGCGGCCAACCGAAACGAGTCTACCTATTACCATCGCGAGCCAACGCTACTTATTTTAACAGAAGATTATTTTATCTAAAATCGGTTGTCCTGTAGGTATACAATAACCACTACACCCCTCAGTAAATCACTTCATAGACCGTTCGTAACGTAATGAACACTTAAATTTTACTGCAATTTGCAGCGAAATTACCCATAGAACTGCGGTCTTCCTTCCGTTTCCAGTTGAAAATTGTATCATAATATTTATCAAATATTAGACAGAAGTCTTGTAGGCAAATGTAGACAAAAGTGTTTAATAATACAAAAAATAACAAATGAGGGTCGGTATGGATTGCACTACTATACTTGCGACATTTTGACTGCGGTCCTACAACCACAAGGATCTAAGCTTCAACCGATTCTAAGGTTTTTGATAATATAGTGCATAAGGCCTCACACGGGTATTTCTAAGAAATTTAATAATATTTACTTCGACGGGACTTGAACCCGCAACCCTCCCTCAATACGGGATGTGGTAACTAATTGCGCCACGAGGTCAAGTGACGTATGGGAAAAAGCTGTGGGACTTCCTTCGGACTTGGAATAACTACCTATAGGTATTAAAATTAAACCGCATCATTAGTGGCTTAAAAAGTGATCGTTTCTAAGCAATTTTTAAACGTATAGATTGACTCTAGCTAAACACGGATAATACAATACAATACAATACAAAACTCTTTATTGTACACCACAAAGACAAATAAAACACATAGACATTAACATAAACAAGTACAATGGGCGGCCTTATCGCTTAGAAGCGATTTCTTCCAGGCAACCTTAATGAGTGATAATAATGAGTCTTTCAAGGATTCTATCTAAGATATTCGAGCATTTCTGACCATTACAAAGTGTTTATTTTGTCCGTCAAATAAATTTCCTCTGTTGGTAGTCGGGTAAAGAAGTGAACCGCGTACACTCTAAGTAGAGCTAAGTACAGCTAAGGGAGCTAAATAGGAAGGGGAATGCCCGCATACAGAGCACAAGAGATGCTTTACTTATTACGAGTTACACGACGACGGCGGATACATAACTACGCACTTTAAGTAGTTCAAGTGATGTTTAGTGTGATTTAACTTGCTTAATGTTTTAGGCAAACACATACATTCTCTAATATAAATGATCCATTATTTACTTTTAAGCGAGCTTTCTGCTATGGAAAATATGCACGAGTATATTGTCACCTATATAATTCCTTTACATGCAAAAGGGCCTTGACTAACCTCACGAAAACTAAAATTTGCGCTATATGCAGGTAAGGCAGCCTGCCTAAATAATTTATTCTATTGTTCGCTGCGGGTTTTATATTTCTCTTTGTGCATTTAGCGCTTACACGGACCTCTTTTCAATAAGATACATTGAATAGATATACAAAAAGCCTTTTAGTTGGCTTCCGGTTTCTATCTACATACAACTATGAAAGCTTTATGAATTGTGAAAAATGACTTGCAAATTGTTATGCAACTTTCAAATTAATGTTGGTAAGCTAAGCACATTATTGAACGGCCTGTGAGATAAGTCCAAGTGGTTTTTATGTTGTACAAGTATTCATCTCTGTTTCAAACGCCCAAGTGGGTGTAAGTACCGGTCCTCTAAACCAAAATAACAGCCCACAAAAAACCATGACTTCATTTTGAATTCCTCTCGCTTTGCTCTCAAGTACACACCTATCAATCAACTTAAAAATATCGTTGACAAAATAAATATAATGTATCGACACTTTAAATATTGTGTGATATAACAAAGTATTGGAAAGTAGATTTACATTTACGTTTTGTATCTGCTTATACAAGTATTACGGCGTAAAAAAAATTAGGAACATGACACCGATTTTGTCCGAATACTTGCGTAATTATAGGTCCACGATTTATAATTAGTTTTAATTATAGCTATGGATGGACGATGGACCAAACAGTTATACGAAGAAAAGTGGCAGAACCATAATAAGGTCACGCCCTACATTTTTATCAAAAACTAGTTTCTGCCAGCGACTTTGCACGCTTATTTGCGTGATAGAAAGTAACCTATATGTTTATTCAAATTTAGAACTACACTAAATTATTTATCTAATTTCAAACTTCCCATTTACGCACTTATATTAATAAGTGCGATTAGTTTCATGTTTGTTTAGCTATAAAAATGCTTAAATCAATCCCTAAATCATATACCTACATAATAATATTATCTACTTTCTTCTCAAATAATCTTTTGTCCTGTTGTACTCACGCACATAAACCCACCTTTATAACTTTATTTCTCTCTCCCAATAAGGTTTGCTGGAAGAGAACTCTTTTTAGGGTTAAGCTGGCCTTTGCCATGTATTTTCTTTTTAAATGTTTTTTATGTAATATATTTTTACTGTGCAATAAAGAATTAAGAAAAATCTATTCATGGATATTTTCTGTGGGTATTTTATTGTAAATCCTACTAATATTATAAATGTCAAAGTTTGAAAGGATGGATGTATGGATTTGGTCCTCTTTCACGCAAGAACTATTGAACTGGGCCCGTCGGCCCGGACCGCCCGCCGGCCGGACTCGTAAAAACGAAATCGAAGTTTCTGATTCTTTTTCGTGCAAACGCTAATCTTATGCAATCGACATAAGAGTTGGTTTTGCACGAACACGAAAAAGAAACTTCGATTTTCCTTTTCCGAGTAGGCCCTTTAGCCCCTTTGGCCCATTAGGCTGAAATTTGGTGTGGGTATAGTTTGGGACCTGGAATAACATATAGGCTATTTTATATCCCGATAAAACGCGGGCGAAGGCGCGAGCAGCAGCTAGTATGCAGATAAGACATGTAACTTTTAGTCATGAATAATACACATATGTAGGTAGGTTTTAAGAATACATACCTAGTAGCTTGCGTATTAAGCATCGTTACCACTTGGGCCACGATGCCTTTAACAGGTGCCTCCTTCTCCAGCATCACTCTAGGTTTGTCCATGGTCATCACGTCAGTTTTATTCACCATTATCACAATATTGTCTATTTCGCTATCATCGTCGAGTTTTTGTCATTGTCTCATCTTTCAGGACTTTAAGATTTGCTTCGGTGCACTCGTTATTATTAAATGATCTAGGTTAATATCGTCTCGTTTCGTCTATGATCGATTTGTCCTCTGATTCCCTTTATTTAAACACTATGTAACAGGTATTCTCTATGAGAAGGTCTATGTCCTCACCCCAGAAAAGAGCGACTGTGTATTAGTCTGTATTATAGGTAACTTTATAAGGGTATAACAGTTTTATATTTATGATAGAAATAAATACCTACTTCAAGATTTATTGTTGATAGACAGAGCACTAAAATGTTTCAAAACTACATGACTTACTTTTTATAGTAGTTTAACAGGTGTGCCAAATTAGAAGCTGTTGCCGGCTTTGAATGAAATGGATACCGTTATCAATTTACATCACGTTCATCACTAAATTATATTAATTTAGATACGTTTTAGTTGTAATATCCTCTCCTCATTCCTCTCTCCTCATGTTCTAAAGATTGACTATCTTTTACCTTTTTTTTTTGCTTAGGATGTCTTTGGTGACACAGCGGCCATGGTAGGCTTATTGTGATCGCCATTTCACCTTTTACCTTATCAACATTTAGGACTTCTTTAAATGATAAAGATTATAGTAAAACAGTACCTACTAACAAAGCAAATTGATAGTCACACTGGTTGGTATTAGGTATGTTAATAAGCTGGTTAAATTTTGAACTTACGTTTTCATTTCCACCCGAAAGAAAATCAGCGTTTAACTTGAGGGCAACCAGCCCTCAAGTTAAACTTAAGTGTAATCTAGTTAGGTCTTGCATCTAGAAATTTTATATAATTTGTATTTGCATGGTAAATGTAATAATATATTAGAATGTTCCTGTCATGTTATGTATATATTGTCAAATAAATCTTTTGTAAATTTGTAACAATGAACATTCAAATAAAAAGGAAAGTTTTAGCTTGTGCACACGAAACTGCGCTTTCATAGGACATAAAAGATGAAAAGGCAGAAAAGGTAAATGACAACCTGTAAATTTTTGTCATTTATTTAAGCATTATGTAGAAAGTCGTCACACAAAACTAATGGGCCGTAGTTGCGGTAAAAACTTACTTTAGTTAATAAGTAATCTGTGACGAGATTACTGCGCAAGTACCTAATTATTAAGAGCTTGAGGAACTTTGTGAATTAAAGGGAAGTTGTCATGAGACATATATGTATTTGTAGCATTGAAAGCAATCTATTTTATAATTTTCCAAGTATCTTAATTGCTTCAGTCAGACAAAATAAAGTGTTGATTTTGCTAATACTCTTGCCTGGGGCTATAGGTTAGCTAGCTATCTAAATGACGATTAAAATGCGGTGAGACCACCCAAGCCAACATTCTACTTTCGACTCTAAAATAATTCAAAATAAACAGTTGCATGTAGCGTTATTTTTTCCCAATTACTCGCAAAAGCATCAATTAGGTCTTTCTAGAGCAAATTAAAACTTAACTATCACTATAGTGTGTAAACTTTACTTTTTCTAGATTTCTCAAACTCACGAGTCTGTATTCACACCGTCCTCTTCAGATTTCAACATTTTAACACAAATGCATTTATCGGTGTAAGAAATAATTTACAACGTGGTTACGTTCATTTCGAATACGGCACTGACAAAAAAAAACTGATGTCTGAAAAGCTATTCAATGTTGCTATGGTTACCGATTTGGACAACATACGGTGAAGTTGGACTTTTGCCCTGATAAAACCAACGCGAACTAACCCTCCCTAATTTTGATATTCTGCCCTAAATACAAGCTACTACAACGCACTTGTACCTACATAATAGCATAGATGAAGGGTTTAATTCGTCCATGATAATAGTAAATACAAAGTATTTGTTTTTGGTTGAACAACAGCGAGTAAAACAAAAACAAATATATGTATGTATTTGGTTAATTTGCTGATAACTGGTGAGTAAGCTATGATATTGGTGATGGTATGAACAGCTTGATAAAATCGAACACTGATAAAGTCTATGAGATAAGCACGAACGTTAATACCTAACCATCTGCAGTTGTCCAATAGATCACAATAAATTTCGAGGTGTGTGTGAAGATTATATTTTATGTCAATAGAAATCATAAGTGTGAACTGGGTACCTAGTACATCCATATGTTTTCTCAATTTTGAACAGATATATTTAGAACATATCTTCATTGGCATAGTACCTATCTATAGGTACTTAATATAAACTTCATTGGGTGTAATATCTACCGCATATATGTATTTTCTGTTATTAGTAGTATACATATGTGTACGCAGTATATGTGCTGTTAACTGTAATTAACAAGAATTTACTTTAGTTACTAACTTTTGAATGATTGTTGTTAGTAGTTATCGGGTAAACCATAGCGTCGATCAGTAAATGGGTAAAGTTCCCTATATCAGTCACATTCAGAACGTTTAAGTACATATAATATCAATGAATGTTTATAAACTTAAATCCAATGTACCTACATATATTGTATAGGTTTTCGATGCCACTCACCAGAAATGCGATGACAATGTGTGAGTGTCGCAATTTAATTCCCAGAGTTCGTTTGCCTTGCTTTATCAATTTAGATTTTGTCTGCGTTGAATCATTATCACCAGTTCTTTTAAAGTACTTATTGAACATAGAGTTCATATCCCTACTCGATGTTATTTAATGACACACATTTTCATCTTAATAATAGAGTAATCCATAAATTATTTCGGGAAAAAAACGCGGCCGTTAATCTATATGGCAAGGTGCTAATCCCATATAGAAGATAAATCAGACGTCCGCTCAACTAGGCAAAGACCACTAACTCAATTACCCGTATCAAGTTCCATTTGCAACAAATGACCGATATCGCGCACATACAATGATTTCCGCGTGTTGTCTTGCATCTGTAGTTTCAAATTACCATAACTTTGATACACAAACAGTTCAAACGTAACGTAAACAACTGCAAAGCTATCGAAGCTTAACTTACGAAGGGTCAAACAGAAGCAATGAACTGTGTGATTGACGTATCGAAACTATCAGAGGACAATCAAACTAGTGAAGGAACTACAGTGAACACAGGATCACGTTCGCGATTAGTCTCGTACAGATGAGGTTATGCACGTGCGGTGCAAAGCGGGCTACGTACGTCCCGTGGCGCGACGCTTCACAGACTAACCGGAGCTCGGCCGGCCCTGGCGCAGGCACTCTGGCACAGATGGACCGAAGCCCCGCTAACTATCTGATTACGGATCAAGGACCCTAATAAAGCTCACCGTAAAATTTACCTTGGTAGTTTGTGCAAAGTGAATTTCTTTTTGCGAAACTCGTTAACTTTGACGGTTTGGTAATGTCTGATTAGTTTTTTGACGGTAGTTTGGTAGGTACAGTTAGTTTATAATTTGTTTAGAAATAGTTTGGCGGTCTGTAAACGCTCCGATGAACAGAGACACTAAAATTCTTATGCTTTGTAAGCAAAGTTGATTACTTTGTATGGAATTTAGACTACCCAGGGGTATTCACCACGTGCATTCATAATCGCGTCGCAGTTACGTACCTTAGGTACTAAAAAACGGCAAAGGGACCGAAAGCGTGCTTAAATTTGAGATGGTCTGATGCAAGACAGAGACGCTAGGAATAGTTCCCATTGTTGGATAATAGCTATTGTCGTGTCGTGTCTTGTATGAAGATCAGCAGTGCACACCATCTGATAAAATTGGAGCTGGAACGGTGCTTTGACTTTGTATGACTCTTTAACGGAAATGTGGCTAATGTGTCAGTATGATGGTATACATTGTTGATGATACTCCACATATTTAGCGCTAGGTACCTATGTATTTCCTTTTACATAGAGTTCAACTATGTTTTTTTATAAGAGCGGTAGGTAAGTTATGTATTGAGAGGGCGGCGAGTTTTTGCCGATGCAATATACTTACTAAACCCATAAAACTGTGAGGTATTCGAAAAGTTGCAATTGAAACAAAACAGAAAGAAAAGGGACAACCTTGATATCGGAATTTAAATTAACAGGTACAGTACCTTGAAGGGAATGGTAACGTAAAGTATTTGACCCGACCTTCTCTTAAAATGTGAACGGTAGCAGTAGTACCTACTTTGTACCCCGTAATCTGACACAAATTGATGCAGATAAAGCACTTAGACTTAATGGAACCATTACGATTACGTACCTACTAGAAAATCTTTAAACAAATTACATAACTCAAAGAGCAAGATGATATTATTTCTTTTTCATTAGAATGTCAAAGGTGGTTTACACCAAATCTGCTATGGAATGAAATACTTCGCACTTAAAATGTTGCAAAGGCTTTTACAAACACAACGAGATTCCTTATTCGGTATTGGCGCACAATCTAGATTTCCTTGAGAATCCCATCAAAGCATCAATAAAGGAGACACTCTATTGTACCTCAATAGAGTGTCGCCTCTCTGTTATGCTTGTTCTGATACAATTCTTAGCATTCCTTTGTTAGAGTTTATCAATATGTACCTACCTAGTCTTTTGTTTGACTGTCCCGCGATTCTAAGAACAATTGAATAAACTGAATAGCTTGATCTTCTAGGTAAATTTTGATATTGAGAAATTCTGTTTTGCTTGCAATATTTGAATAATGAGGACATAAAGAATTCATTTCATTTATCCAGATTTATCTTACGATTCGTGATGATAACGATGACATGATCTTATGAGTGATCATCATCATCATCTTTGCCCTAGGTAATTTTCTTCTGCAAAAGAGGATTTAATTGAAATCGCTTGTTATTGTCTTGGTAAGGTAACAAACAATGATTGTGTTTATGTCTTCTATAATACGGGTGAGATCTTTGATTTGAAACTTATGAATATTTTGCTGTTTCCCTTCATAACTTTATTCTTTTTGCTGCTAGTGTTTTTAAACATCAGACTCGATGCTATATTATGGATATGGATATAGATATATGTAGATATAATTTCTATTAACACTCAACCGTATTTTGTTATAGCTCACTTATCCTTTATAACTATATATATATATATATATATATATATATATATATATATATATAACTTAATAATCTCGTAATGGTTGTTGCTTCTTTCTATCAGTTTGCTATGGCTGTCGTGTAGGCTATCGTCCGATCAAGTATTTTATTAAGATCCATTTCGCTTCCTCTTCGGCACGTCTACTTCTGAAAATGTATCCTCCCGGAGGTTTGGCCATAATCACCACGCGCTGTAGTGGTACGCTGCCACAAGAATTATATTTATGTATTTTTAATAGCAAGTTAGACTCCTTTTATGAAACGGTCTTTTCCAATACCGTTTAGATCTAGATCAAGCGAATGGTTGTTTAAAATTAGACTAAGATGATAATGGCCAATTTAAGACAGAATGCAGCGAGTTCGTCTCCTGCCTGACACTCTGCTAGGTACAAGTTGAATTAACATGATTGAAAGAGGCCAGTTTACTTAAGGCATATTCATGCACTATTCAGCCTCATTTCAACCCTTAATACCATTCGATAATTATTATATTAATTATCATTCATTAAAAATAAAACTTTCATAACTACAATATTTATTGTTTGTGCATATATAGGGTGACTGGTGTTAATAATAGCGATGCTTAAAAATGCCGTCGACTTGAGTTACAAAAAGGAAAGCAATAAAAAATATTATTTATTAAAATATGGTTTTGTAAGGCAGCTAACGTAAAACCCATTTGTTTTGTACCTTCGTTCAACCTTCTAGTTCATATGTAACTCACTACTAAAGTCTCAATTCAAAACACAAACAGTTGCATCGCGCAGCCCCAAATAAAAAAAAATCAAAATAAACCAATATTTGTAGTGTCATTTCGTCCCACTCGTTTGTTTTAAAACTCAGCTTGATTTTGTACAGTCGCCAACGAATTATTATTGAGAGTAAATGAAAGGCACAAATGGCGTAAATATTCTGGCATAAAAGTAATTTTGTTGTTATTTTATGAATTAGTTCTGTGAATCGCCTCTAAACAATTGAGCTTCCTATCATTCTTAACCGATTTAAATCCGAGTTCGAGCACCTAAGAATATTAATTCTTAAAAGCATTATCAGTATCACATTATCACTGCTAGGATTAGTTTCATATCCTCAAATAAGAGAACTTTTTCATAGTCACTGTCAGTGCATACTACTACATGCTTAGCAGGTGGATTAGTGGTCGATCGTTGTGAAGGTGTTAAAAATACATACACAGAAGGAAGCTGTTGTCCTACCTCTGGTAAGTTCCATTATCTTGTGAAATCAACGGACTCAGCTGGAGGGGTTAATTTTCACCTCGCGCGACTGCCACGGCAGCGTACATATGGATTGGAAGAAATGACTAAGAAATCGACTAGACTTACCCAAGACTAGCTAGACTGTTGTTGCTGGCAGTGAGTGAATCAGGTCCTTTCCCCTGCGCTATGGCCGCCAACTGCCGATCCAGTAGATTATTCTGTTCCAGTAACTGACTCCACTGGCGTATCGCCGCTTTAGACGAGGAGAGTTCTTGGTGGAGTTGCCTCTCGTCAAGCGAGTTGAGGCCACTGCGCAGTGAACTGTCCAATCTAGGCAAAGATGAAAGATGATTGTTTGTTATTAAGCTTTGTGGTAATGTGTTAGCTTTACCGAAGGCTATGCTTTGTGGTATGCAATGGATGGCAATGGTTGTTAAAGTACCATCTATCTACTAGTGTTTGCTTCACGAATGTGCATTGTTAGTGTACATAGGCATGATTGATTTGTTGCACTCATTTGATGCTCATTTGCAGAGACTGGTTCACTGACACCCTAGAAAGAAATGTATTAAGGGAGAAAAGGGCGGCCATTCCTAATTGCTATACTCTTGTAAGTATCAGATCTGATCAGTCGTAGGATCCAGCAGACTAAATAAATAGAAGGAGACCAAATAGAAAGAACGACTGACCTTCTTAAATTTTCCATTCAGTGATCAAAGCTCCTTTAAAAATAGTTTACTATAGGAAGACTTTAAGTGTTTTAAATTCAAAATAAGATTGTGATAAGATGTTAGCAGCAGCTGTAGTAGTAGGATCCAGCGGACTAGATGGATGCTAGTTTTCTTCCCCTGCCAAAACATTTGACATCTGAGATGGATCTTCTAGATGAGAAACACAGTAGGTTCATTCGTTGTTGGTAGATTCGGGAGCCTATGAATTCATTTTATGTATGTATATTTTTGTTGTACTTGTGTTAAATAAATGTATTTTACAATTTTTTACTGTAAAGCGTTAAGTTCACCCTAAACAGCACACGCATAGGTCCATAGCCAAACATGCCTCCTTCAAACAAAGGTGGTTTTGCCATAAATGATACCTACCCTTGACAGGCGGATAGGGATTGGTGATCGCAGTCTAGGTGTTAAAATACATCGAAGAAAACTGTTGGCCGTCCTCTAGTAGGTTCCCTCAGTTCCTTTTACGACATCCACGCGCTGTGTTGGAGGAGCCGAATATATGCCGCGAGCGCGACCGTCCCTGCATCCGAAAGGAATAGGCGCTTGCATCTTACCTGTATAGTCCTTGATCACTGCCGTTAAAGATCACATTATTGTAGAATAACTCACCTCTCGATATAATCGTCGACGCTTTGTAGACTGGTGATGGACTGTGCGAGATCGTTGTCCATCATGAGATCGTCTGACGCGAGGCTGGAGAGAGTGTCAAGGGAGGGCGTCCTCTCGCCCGCGTTACGGCCCGTCGCTACAAAAACACACCAAAGTTCAGATTTTTTTCGAAATATGCTAGCATACCTACTCAAGTTTGTAGTGGAAAATTTCTGAATAATGTAATCAAATATTTTTCCCGCCCTCAACTAACAACCACCACAGACTTAAAAGGAAATAACAGTAGGTAGCAAATTAGTTTAAATTGGTTTGTAAAAAGTTTTCATGCATATTCAAAACATTAGGTTCAACAAAAGAGATTGCATTAGATTAAAATTATCATTGAAATAATTGTTGGTGGGTTCTAGGGGTAAGTTACACCTAATAGAATAAAAACCTATGGTATTGCAAAGTTAATAGCTTTACTACACTTACTTTTCCGATTCCTCTGAACGAGTGGACTAGAATTGATCCGTTCTCTTGACCTCCGTAGAAGCCGGCTCGCCTCCGATTCAGCGCCTTTTGAAGATGGGCTGCCTTCACCATTTTCTAAAAAAAACTCATTTAACGACTGACCTTAGATTTGGCCTTTAGTGACCAAAGCTCTTTTAAGAATAGTTTATAATATGTAGTACATACTTTAGGTGTTTTAATTTCAAAATAGGAAGGTGATACGACGATAGCAGCATTATTTTTCGTTTAAAATTTTAATAATGGAACTGTACATTGAGAACAGCGTGCTTGCTGGTAGGACCTAATCTTATTTATTGTGCACCATCCAACTAATTTCTTTAAAGATACTTACGGATTTGCTTTGTTGGATTATTCAGGTGCTGTGTGTTTGTCATGATTTTAAAGTTTTCCATGTCATGGTTTTCATTTCTAAACAGCAGTGCTGGCTGGGTAGTGGTCTCATCATGTTATGTGAATTGTCCAGCATAATTGTTTTATTTTTTATTAACAAATACCGTTGCAGATACACCTGTTGCCACCAAGTCCTAAATTAACTTGCTTAAATACTTTGCTATAGGCACCTTTTTCTCCATCGTAAAAGAAGGGACGGCAATATTTTTCTTTTAATATAAAGTCCCTACATTAATACACCTACTCACTTATTAAAATACTACAGATAAAGTCTTACTTCTAAAAAGCAGTGCTGGCTGGTCAGCAATCTCATCATCAAAGAAGTCCCGTCCATCAGAGAGGGAGAGAGATCCCGACGCGTGTGTGGGTGTGCCGGGGGATTCTGGAGTCGCGTTCTTGCTGACTTCGCCGCTAGAGCCGCGGTTCGGTTCTCTGTAAAGAAATTTATAGATTATCATTGGTATTTTTGTTTAACACATTCACTACTCAGCCTCGGTGATGCTTCAAGGAGCTGGAGTGGGCGAGTGCGTCGTGGGCCACGGTAGTGTTAGAATACCGGCCTAAACATCTGTGTATTTCTTGTAGATTTTTTCAGAGATGCCAATTATGCAATAAATAGTGCTGATGGTCGTTTGTAGGTAATAAAAAAAAGAGGAGTCGTATGAATACCTATTCATACCCGCTCCTGTGTTTTTATTGTGCTCTATGATTTTGTAAAAGTTATCTTTGAAACCAAATGTATACTCAACCCCCGGTAAACCAGTAATTCCATTGTGAGCACACATCCATACCTACTAATAAAAATGCGAAAGCAATTCTGACTCTCTATTATCTGTTCGTCTGTAACTTTGGCAAGAAGATAAATTATACCCTGGGAAGCCCATAAGCTACACATTTCGGAGTTACAATCCTAGATAAACGTCTGCGAAACCGGGATAAGGAAACAAGTAGGTATATAAAACTCACATGACTTCATTCACCGGCTGCAAAATCTCTCCATCCACTATATCCGGTTCCGGCGTCCTCGTCTTTGTATTAGCCGTCTGATACGCTGAAGAAATAGACGGCAGATCGCGGTCTAGGTCCCTATCCACGTGCAAATCTGTGTTACTATCACTAGTGCTAGTCGAGGAGATCAGGCTATCCGCTGGAGATGTTTCGTCGTCGAGCAGGCTCTGCGTGGAAGCTTCTAGAGCGGACATGTCGAACTTGGACTCTTCTAGAGTCAGAGTCAGGTTGTGGACGTCGACGCTTTGGTTGGTACATGTGCTGGTGGTGCTATAGTTAGAACTTGTCATTGAACCTGAAAGAAGAACATTATCAAAAGAAAAAAACATCAATTAAATTTCGGAATTTAATCAGGGTTGAAAGTAGCTAATATAGGTTATATGAACTGCAATCATCCTAACGAACAAAGAGAAATAGTCTCATACACAAAATATTTTGGTATAACAATCATGTTTAGTTTTTGTGTTTACGTTCAGCCAAAAATTGATTTATTTCACATTGAACGACCATTGTTACTGGAATTTTATACATTCCTACAGTATCGACAGGCCTCAACCCTGCGATATTTGTTTATGTATGTATGTCAGTTTAAGGCTCTGGCGCTTGTTTTTTGTCCTTTGTTACTTCATCTTCCACGCTTATTTCGTACCTATTATAAACGTAGGATTCTTTGTCTCAGGTCTTCACTAGACAAATCTCACAATTTGACAAATGTATCAGCGTCACATAGAGCGTAAGAAGTGTACCGATAAAAAAATGAAGAGTGGAAAACGTGTCATCTAAGTTCTCATATCTACCTATTTACGCTCATTGAAAGCTGCTTATGTCGTCAGGCCAGTGGAAAAACGCATATATTATTCTCTCATTCCCCATAGTCTACTTGCATTGCTATAATGACATTTAATTTTAGTTACTCTTTATACTCTGTCTATTTTTATTTGTTGAATACTATTATTGTTTCATTCTCACCCATCATCGGCCCCCTGAGGCCATCATGCTGGCTCAGGGTCAGAGACTTCATCAACAGCGGATGAGGTACGGTGGGCTCGTCCATTATAACTATCATCTTCTTAGGAACCTCTTCTTTTTGTACTTCTTGCATTTTCATCTCGAGCTTGGACTTCTCGTCTTCACAGCTTGACACGCTGAGAGCGATGGAGACATCATCTTGAGATCTGCAAAGAGTATATCATGTTAGTTATACTGACTGCTCAAAATCACTTTATTCTAAAAGACTGCTGTCGCTGAAGTGGCCCCCTTCCCTCTTGCACGACGGACTCGACTCCACTGATGGTCACGACATTAGACTACTTTTAAATAATTATGACGTAAATGCTGACCTGTTTGCCATAGCCTCTCCCGCCGCGTGGCTCTGCCAAGCGCTGCTGCCGCCGAAGTGACTCTCTTCACTCTTGCACGACGGACTGGACTCCTTGCTCGAGTCCACTGTAGGGGACGGCATGACGCTGGACGACTTTATGAACGAGTTCTGGAAATGGAAATAATCTAACTATAGGTGGTGTGTGTGACGACCGCGATGCAATGCGAAACGGAGTGTGGGAAGAACTCGATGGACCGACGATATTGTAGCGGTCGGTAGGAGTCGTTGGACGGAGGCGGCTCAGGACCGCTATTCATGGCGTCGTTTGGAAGAGGCCTATATTCATCAGTGGATGTATACGGGCTGATGAGGAGATGGTGTTTCAGTTGTGATTTTCAATGAATACGTCCTCTTATTCACATTATTTTATAGCGCATGTACAAGTAGTAGGTACAAGTTAATTTGACCAAAGCCATTGTAGGTACTGGTTTTTAAATCAAAAATTCAAATGACGTTAGTGATAACTCGGCCAGAGTCGGCCATCATGGACAGACTCATAAGATTTTCTGAACACAATTTGTGTGAGCTTTGTTGTCTCTAAGGGATTTTTTTATGAGAAGTTTGATGTTAAATAAATACCTACCTCTTCTGCAAAAGTTTATAACAAATTATTTGTATATTTATTTAATAAGTATAAGTGAGTTCCCAGAATGTTATTTTCCTCTTATATTGGAGATTTCTCTTACCTGCTTATCCAACTTTTCCGGCTGAGCGCGATCCAGAACAAACTTCTCCTCATCAGTGCTCATTTGAATTCTACTAGGCCGGCTTCTGTTCCTATAGCGGTCCAGCGTAGACATTGGGGATCTAGAAACTTCTGGAGCTGGTTTGGGGAGGATCGGGGAGGGAGCGCGGTAGGTGGGAGTTGGGGTTAGCTCGTACTCAGGAGATAGTGGGGAGAGAGGAGACGAGGAGAAGGAGCTCGGCATCTTTGGCAGGGGGATTACGGTGTGGCCGGTTACCACTGCATCATCTGGAAAAATTAATGTCATGTTGGCTTTATGTAGAAATGAGCGCGTTTTTTCGTTGATGAAAAAAGGCATAAAAACGGTGGGTCTTCGCCCCTATCTGCGGCAGCATACTTCCACCTGCCTGAAATATTGTTTTAGATTCTGGCTTTAACTTAACAAAGTTCATTTCAGTTCGGCTATGATTAGTACCTAGTCTGAGAAAAGACAAGGCAGAGCGACACAGCGCTACAGCTGTGCAAGCTGAAATAAAAAAATATTTCATGTCCCTATTGCGTTGGTTTTAGAATCTAAATGTATTACGATAACTCAGATACGCCTCCGGTAAATAGGTGTGGGTAGGGTGGTGGATAGCCCATTACTTACCCATAATATCCAGGTCATCATCAAGCTCGCGTAGATGGAAGCTATGGGTGCCTTTCATCACCATCTCCAGGTTCCTGGGCCGACGACGCGAGTTGGGGGACACCTCGCCCCCCGCTTCCCCGCCCGTCCACACACCTGAGTCGGAGGACACGGCGGATCCTGCACCTGGTGGAATTGGATAATAATGGATAAGTTCGTATACTTAATTTTGGAGTCACCAAAGTCGCCTGCCGACGACGTAAGGCTAACGCCACATTCAACAGATAATCCGTCGCTGATCGGTGGAACGCCAGTACATTTATTTTATCTAGCTTCTATTTTCGGTTCAAAACTATATCCATACGTGTGCTCGAATTGGAAAACCATATGAAATAAAATGTACTGGCGTCAGCGTTCCACCACGTAAGATTAGCGACGGATTATCCACAGCGGCTTCCGAGTTGATAAAACTCTGGCGAAGGCCCGCCCATTATGGCGTGTAGAGTCCAAAGACTTTCGGCCAACATATCACTTGGGTAAGCGAAGATATGGCATATGAAGCGAACTATTCTGATTATTTGTTTTAAAATAGAGAAAAACATGCCGAAAACTTTTAAAACTATACCCAATGGTGGTCACAGAACTCTCCGAAAGCGGTTGACAACAACAAGACATGCTTTTTTGTCGGTGTGTAGCTGGTTGGGCTTCCCCACACTTATAACAGCAAATTGTCATCGTATGATTTATACCATACATAGAACTTATGAAAATACAACGAAATACATACATAGATTAGATTTGATTCGATTCTAAGTCTAAGTAGGTATTTTTTCCGCTCAGCTTTTCAGTTTCATAAGTAGTACGAAATAAAAGAATTTTATGTATTACCTATATTTATAATATTTTTTTCTGAAACTTATTATTCATATTCTAAAATTATAAAACGAAATAATGGCAAACAGTTTAGCTATTCCATCGGAACTTTCATGCGGCACGCAAATAGTTACAAAAGTAAATAATTGTTCACCTTGAGTTTTAAGACCTTGGGTAAACCAGTGACTTTGGCAGGTCACTATTTCATAATTCAATAACGAATTAAGTTAGAACTTAGCATGCAATTATTAAGCAAATGTTTATAAGATAATCAAGACGTTTACGTAAGCCCATGGCTTTATAATTTTATTTTATCGGGGTCAAGATAAGACATAATCTAGGGGTCGCGCAGCCATAATTATACTAACTATTAAAATCTAGCACAATCGGCGGCCTTATCGCTAACAGCAATCTTTTCCAGGCAACTTTTGGATGGAGGATAGGATTGGTATGTATTAAAGCTGACGGTAGCGTAATTAATGACGTATATTTTTTAGACATATTTCATAATAAGAATTAATTAAGTCAATAAAAACAAAAATTGCGAATTATATATTATATAAAAAGAGGAACACAAAAATAATTTCAGGAATAATTTACAAAATAACAACAAAACTGTTAGGAAGTTTATTTCGTGGAATCAATGTAAGTACCTAGTATACTACTAGAATTCAATACCAACCAACCAACAATTTCCCACTGGTGGGAATTTCCCACAGGACATAAAGTTGTGACAAAATGAGTGTGCAAGCAAACACAGGTGCACTCTATTCCGTCACTCTCATAACCCGATGGGGAGGAAAATGAGACCGACACAACCGGGGAGAGGTCAGGCGCAGGACCAACGGCTTAGCATGCTTTTTGCTAATCTGTATGTGAGGATCATTGGCTCATTCCTTGTAAATATGTAGCTCATCCGGCCACCATTGTATGGTTGTGTGATAATTTACACGTGTTTTTTTTTACGATAATTAATGTTCCGTTCTCTGTTACAGGTAAATAACATAATAGCTGTTTTCAAATCACCTGTGTCCAATATGAGTAAGTGTATCCAAAACCGCCTACTAATATTATAAACTAGGAACTGCCTGCGCCTTCGCCCGCGTTTTATCGGGAATAAAAAATAGCCTATATGTTATTCCAGGTCCCACACTATACCCATACCAAATTTCAGCATAATCGGTTCAGTAGTTTTTGCGTGAAAGAGTAACAAATATCCATACATCCATCCATAAAAACTTTGACGTTTATTATATAAGTACTTCCTATGTCAAAGTTTGTGAGTATGGATGTTTGTTCCTCTTTTACGCAAAAACTACTGACTAATTGGGCTGAAATGTGGTATGGGTGAAGTTGGGACCTGGAATAAAATTTATAGGCTATTTTTTATCCCGATAAAATGCGGGCGAAGACGCGGGCAGTTGCTAGTATCATATAAAATTGGGTTAGGGAAATAAGGGTTAGTTTCTCGTGTAACGATTACGAAGGGGCTTTGTAAAATGCTAAGAAAAGATATTTTACGAAAGTAGTCAATTTTTACATGGAAAGGGACCAGTTTTCCTTTTCTGGGTAGAATTTAACTGGGTGACCCAGTTCAGGGAAAATGATATGCATATTGTATACTAACATCTGAATATTGTATACGAGTTTGTTATCTTCTACCTTCATTTACATAGATATATAAGTTATAAGGAATTATAGTACAAAAAAATTACGGATCTTTGTGCAATGGCTTATCATTTGTTCCCATCCGTGAAAATTTTTGGTGTCTGGCGTCAAAACATCAATATTAAATTTTAGTAGTCCACATTTTAGAATTCAACATGCTGCAAATTCAACTTTTTGCGAACTCAACATATTAGGAATTCAACTTTCTGGAAATTCAACATTATAAGATTTAATAATATGACATAAAGTCTTTATTGACAAAGAAAATAACAATCAAATAATATAAAGAAATTAAACTAGTATTTACAATTGAAACAATTGAGCTAACTGCAGACTGTTGCAAACAATCTACAGATAGCTCAACTGGTCCATATCAATACCAGTCGGAAGCGTCCCCAAGACGCTGGCTGCATTGCCCCGCTGTATGGCAATGCTAATGCGCTGCGCCAGATACTCACCAGCTCTCGGGTCACGCGTCGCTTCGACCAGGCGCTCAGATAATTTTTTGACAACCCGGAGAGCCTCGGTACCCCACGGACCTAGGGTCTCGACTCCAAGGGGAGCAAATGCATAGGCTCTGTCGAGACCTGCATATTTGCGCCTCTTGAGATCCTCGGCCAAATCTGCCGCCGAACCAGCCCTCACGGATGTCCTTGAAAGATGGGAAGGCGCAAGTGTGTCGACACATGTAGCGTCCCACACAATAGGCCTCCCCAGCTCCCAAGGGACTAAAGTCATGCCGTCGGGCCTCTTACCATCGTCACGCAACAGACCATTCGGTTCGAGAATAGCTGGTAAGGTAGCGGTGACAAAGGCCCGTCGGATGATGTCGTTAAGGCTGGCATGGCGAAATATCAGCTATTTACAGCTGATCTATTTATTATTAATTTACCTTTGTTTTTTATCTAAGTTCTTGATTGTTTCCGGTCATGTCTGTTTTATGGCTTTGAATTATCTATAATATAAGTAAGAACCATTTATTGTTAAGTATATTTTGTAAATTGACGTATCCAAGTGTGCCCTGTGCTCCTACGGCGAATAAAATGAGTATGAGTATCCGGCCGGCAGACCTAATACACGATAATCCGTGATGACCAAGCTGTTCGACTACAGTACCGCACTGGCACTGATGAGGCGCGCAACACCTTGCACCCAACCGAAGACATGTTGCTATACGGAAAGTTACGGGATCCAATAGAGTGCCAGTATTATATGAAGGAAGTGCTTGCAACCAATGTCTTGACTCCCATTTAGAAACGGCCAGGAGACGGGCACGATCTGCAGAGCTGGAGCACGTTTGTAACAAACAATTCCGTGTCAACTCACACAGAGGCCCGTCCCATTGCCGTTGGGACAAAAGAGATTTTGGGGGAGCAGCATCAGGGCAAGCACTATGCCAAGCCATTCGAGCCTCGTCTAAAAACGAAATTTTTAATGAATTTCCAGGTGATACCAAAGACTGCTTTAAAATTTTCAACATCTCAAAGAATACGTAAATTTAGGTACAAACAAGCAAAACCGAATAATTGTAAAAGCCATATGGCTATTAATTTTGAGAAGTCTGTCCGAGGTTTTGTTGAAATTTTGAATTTTCTCATCTAGAAATGACTGAAAAGACTCATCAAAAATTGGTGAACCAAGGAGGCGAAGTGAACATTTATCTACAACTGTAATGTTGGGAGCCAAACTATTGAATTTTATTATGATATTGTTTTTGTCTATACGAGAGTCCGAAATAAAAAGCTCGCACTTTGAAAAATTTTGGTCTAAACCTATTTGCCGAAATTTGTCTGTGATGATTTTTAGATCATTACAAACTGTGTCCACGTCTCCCCCTATCGTTACGTCATCTAAATACCAAACATTAAGTTTGTATTTAAGACGTTGAATAGATTTAATATGGAGCAAATTCAACTTTTTGCTAAATCAACAGTTTACGAATTCAACTGTCGCCAAATTTAACATGCTGCAAATTCAACTTTTTGCAAACTCAACAGCTTAGGAATTCAACTTCCTGCAAATTCAACATTTAAGGATTCAACTTTCTAATCCTGAGGGTTAAAATCTAACCAGCATCAACGCCCTTTGTGCAAACGCAGCCGAAACAAATGCTATTTCTAAGCGTAGCAAACAAGCATTACTGGATCAAGCAGCATTCGAAATCAATCCATACGATCAACCGTTTATCCAGCGTACACAGAGTATCACACGGATTGATAAATCAATTGTACATAAACTGGTCTAAAGTCTAAATCAGCATCAGTTGTATCACGAAATTAATTTCATGCTCAGACTGACTAATTAGTAGACCTATACTGAATTATTTAGTGAAGATAGAAATATAGATACTTAAATGTTTATTGTACCAAACAAACACAAAATACAATACAGAAGGAAATGCTGACAACAAATGAAGTACAAAGGGCGGCCTTATCGTTCAAAGCGATTACATGGCTCTTCCCGGCATCCTTGGTATGGATTGGATATTAAAGTAATAGTGAAGGTTCTTGCCAGCCGTTATGTTAAACCCCGATAGAGATCCAGCTTCTCCCCATTCATAATCAATTTGGGGCCTATTCTGCTAATCAATCGCATAATTAAGTCAATGGTATCGTTGCAGAATCCAGGTAGTGCGTGCGGTGCGATTTGAACGGAAAGATTGGTGGAAATGGTTCAACTTCAACTTCTTGGCTCTGCGGATAGAATGGTTTTAAAACAACACACTTTGACATGCGTCTTTCTGTAGTTTATTTCATCTAAGGTCACATAAATAAATATCCTAACTAATATTTTAAATGGGAAAGTGTGTTTGTTTGTTTGACCTTCTTTCACGCCCTAACTAAGCAACCAATCGACTTGATTTTTAGCATAAAGTTAGTTGAAAGGATGGAGAGCAACATAGGCTACTTTTTGTCCGGGTAAAACATCAAATTTCCATGGGAGATTTACGGCAATAAGATCTTTTTATCCCCCTAGAGATGTGAAATTCGAATGTATGCCCTTGCAATTCAACCTTAGATTCGGATGTAATAAACCGCTTACTCTTCGTCACCAGGGCTTGGCAATTTAACATCGGCAAAAGAAAATGGCTGGATTATGCATGGAAGTGCAGTATAAATTAATGTCATGTCGCTTTAGGGTTCCTTATCAAAGGCTTACAAGTGCACCAAGACGAGAATCGATATAATACCTATCCAGCGCGAAAGCAATCTTGTCGAAGTTCTAGTTTCTAGCGTAGCGAGGAGATTCGAATGTCTTGTCGTTCGAAATATACCGAAATTGTGCCCAGAACTTAATCCTTTTTATACTTCGACTTTGCGTCTTGTTGCTATCCTAACTAATATTATCAATGCGATAGTGTGTTTTTTTGTTTGTTTGTCCTTCCTTCACGCCCTAATTATGCAACCAATTGACTTTATTTTTGGCATAGTTACGAGTAGTTGAAAAGAAGGAGAGTAACATTGGCTACATTTTGAAATTTTTTTTGTTTGTCAACTACTTTATATAAAAAATAACTAGCTGCTCCACCCGGGAGAAACCGCGTGGAACAGCTAGTTTATAATAATTATCATCACAAAACACATACTTGCTGGAAATAGGCCTTCTCCGAATACCGAAGATAGACGCAATGACCGGTCCTTAATTGCTCGCATCTAGCAGGTTCCCTCATCATATCAGCCCATACACGTCCACTGCTGGACATAAGCCTCCGCCATACGACGCCACCAATAGCGGTTCTGAGCCGCCTCCATCCATCGACTCCCTGTGACCGCTACGGTGACGTCGGTCCATGTCGAGTGGATGGCCCCCCAACACTCCGTTTCGCGTTGCATTGTGGCCGCTTCTCAAGAACCTCCCAACCAGCAATTCCCTGGCCGGATAATATTAATCTGTGCAAAACAGATATAAAGTATTGTTCTATTCATGCTACCTGCAGCTTTCTAGGTTGTAGACAAACAAAATTACAGGTATTCTAAGTATTTGCTAGGACATTTTTACCACTCAACGGTTCCGAAATCTGCTCTCTGCCTAGATAATTGTAAGAAACCCAATAAAACAGACTCCCACTTGTCATTTTTATTAAATTAATGAATTTATAATAGCGCTTCGTTCCGGAGAGGTGTCGCTTTTTATATTCATTGATAATTTATGAACGCTGATAAATATTCATATTATAAGACAAAAGTTATTACATTAACAAAATTTTTAAATTATGGCGCTTTTTAAAAGCTTATTTCTATCTTGATTGATTTAATGCGCACCTACTAGTTTAAAAGATAAATGATACACTTTTTTAATTAATCAAAAGATATTAATCATTGCGTACAACGTACTTTTTGGTCTTATAAATTCTATATAAACTTAATCAACTTTTTTTTATAATCAAAAGACTTTCGTTTGACCACAATCTTACCTGATAGTGATGATATGGCTGAAGATGCATCACGGAGGCCTAGAAGATACCTTTCCACTCTCGTCTTCAAGAGACTCAGGTTGTCGTTGGCCGGAAAAAAGCAGGCAGCGAGTTCCAATCCTTAGCGGTGCGAATGATAATGGTGGAGGAGAACCGCTTAGTGCGAGTGGAAGGAAAAAACTTTGAAACTATCATGGTTATTTAGAACACTAAAGTTGATTACGGGATATTTACCATGATTTGAGTTCTCCAATATTTCGGCACAGTTACATGCGCCATGATCACGCAACAACTAAAGTCACTGCGAGTTAGTTTTTATTCGCAGATATATCGATCTACCCTCATTTTTAATCTTTTGCTATGAATGTTAACACTACCACCGGTTTCATTATCGAACGCAACTCTATCCCGAATTCACGACACACTACGACTATCCCGTTATTAACGTGTTCGAGTGGAAGGAATATCCACAAGATAAGGATGGTAATGCACCGTACGTCTGCTTGTCCCGGAGTGGAAAGGAAATGGTGGGATCAAGTCGTGAAGTTCATTCTTTAAAACTTTGGTTTGATCCAAAACAGATAAAAGTCAATAGATCAAAGAAACAATGTAGGTATTCCGAAATCTCAAGCAAACTTCAGCAGATAAGACAAATACATCGAAGTTGACTCGTTTCACTCGACTCCGGTGCTTTCGGTACCCTATATTTTTCACGGCAAACTCGATTCCCCAATTGCTCAATTCATCGACGTCAACGAAAAAGTTTAAGAAAGCCTTTTTCGGAATATTTATTAATCGTGAGGCGGTGTTTTGTTGAAACGCGTTTTTGTTTTGAAAAGCGGTGTCCTTTTAAAAGGACTATTGTTTTCGCTGATTTATTTTATGGCTGAGTGGTTTGTCAAAGATTTTTTACTTGTTGATGGTTTTGTGTGATGTAATTGGTTGGTTTTATTTCTGGGAGATTTCACCCTACCATTGTTACAAGAAAATAAAACTTGATTGCTGACAGCACTGACGTGACACTGACACGGAAATATTTAATTAAAAACCTATTTGAAAAGTCAATTGTTAGCAGTTTACTGATGTAGATATATATTTGGTTTTCACGGATGATTCAGCGACGCACAACGAAATAAAGAACTATAACTGTTCAAACAGTTACTTTTTAGCGACGACTTATTGAAAAAAAATTGATACAGAAATTTACGTTTGGAATTAAGTGTGTTTCAATTGGTAGTGACTGATCAAGCTGTGTGTTGTTTTTTAACTTTTCGCTGAACTTCGTCTTAACTCCGTTTAGAACACAACCCTATGTAGTAATTCTTTTTAAATGTCGTTCGACTTTATAATAACCCTTTCTTTCTTCTTTTTTTATATTATAGTGCACAAGGGTGTGCGCAAACACAGGTGCACTCTCTATTCCCTCACTCTCATAATCCGATGGGACGGGAGACCGACATGACCGGGGAGAAGTCAGGCGCAGGACCAACGGCCTAACGTGTAGTAAATATTAAAGTAAAACATCCTATAACTGTCTATACATATATGTTTTGAATAGCAACTACACCGCAAACTGTCTTGTTTTGGACCAATGCCATCAGTCTTTTCTGTAAAAAATCATATTAGCAAAAACAACCTTTCATGTAGATAGATTGAGTCTGAGCCAGTGTTTTATTCCAGTTATAGACTCTACTAAAAACTACAAACAATGTTATTGATGCTTATTCAAAACCTCTATAGAATGCCTTCTGCCAACGCTTTAATACAACGAAATAATATGATCACTTATCGTATCCTTTTTATCTATAATCATCATCATCAGCCCCAAATTGTAGCATTTACTGCCCCCGTTGCTCTGCATGTGCGTCGTCGACACTTAAAATAAAAAAATTCTGTAACAGTTTTACAATAATTATTTACACTGTAGTGGAGACCTTCATTTAAGTAAAACTTAGTGTTAAGCAGAGGTCATGGTACGAATATCTAACAATTTTATATATTTTTTAAACTAAACCTCTCTTTGTCCGGCGGGAACCAAACTGAGCAGTTGTCAACTGCTCAGTATTACCTACTTTTTTCTTCATCCAAAAAATTAAGATTGCAAACTAACACGACAACTAGCCCTAAAACTCGCCCAGATCAGACGGTCCTTCTGTTAACCAGAAACCATTTTTCCGATGATCAGCGATAACTTATTGTTTGCTGAAAGATCAACCAGGCATTGTCGGAGCAAGTAATTTGCTAAAGTGCTAATGCTACCCCCCCCCCCCCCCCCCACTTGCCTTCCCACCCCCCACTTTCAATACCGGATAGTGATCAGTTTTATTTTTCCTAGCATTTTTGGTAGTATGCAAAGTTATGTTGAAAGCTTTACTGCGATTTAGGAAATGAATCTCTTTCTACTCTACAAGCTAAAATTGTACGAGCGCTTATGGTGAGCAACCAGCAGTTGCCTCCGGCTTCGCACGAGCTATTCTCTGATAATGTCGCCGAATCTTTGACCATGGCGGCCAGTTTCAAAGGATACAAGCCAATTGCGTAGGACTTCCTACTATCTTATAAATGTCAAAGTTTGGAAGGATATGTATGGATATTACTTACTCTTTCACGCAAAAACTACTAAACCGATTCGACTGAAATTTGGTATGGGTGTAGTTTGGGACCTGGAATAACATATAGCCTATTATCCCGAGATAATCCCGAAAAAACGCAGACGGAGGCGCGGGCAGTAGCTAGTATTATATAATTGTGATATGGGTGTGCGTTACATTGTCAGTGCAGAACGGAGCGACATCTGGCCAAGCATTAACATATTAGCTAGATTTTGCCACTCCTTTTGGTATGCGTCTAGTTCATCATTGCATCTACGCCTTCCGCGCGTCCTGCGCCCTTTTGGACTCCATTCGGTAAGGGTTTATGCCAAGAACTCATCCGGCATACATAGGGCATACGTGTCAAGCCCGGTTCCATTTTAATATAGCTCAGTTTTGAGCTATGTCCGCTATCTGGGTCTGGGATTTTAGCGTAAAGTTCCTTATGTGGTTTGAGAGTCTGATACCGAGGATGCTGCGCTCCATAGCTCTCTGGCAAACACCGAGGCGAAGGACATCATCATTTTTTGAACATTGGTGATTGACCAACATTGGGCACTGTATGTGAGGATGGGGAGAATGCCTTCTCTGAAAAACCGTAAAACACGGCAGTCATCATCATCACTATCGTCATCTAATATGAGCAACGTGAAGAAAGGCAGAAAAAGAGACACCTTCCAAATGGGAATACTAATTGTTTTTTAGTACGAATGTAAGCTTCGAATGGTTTGGAGTGATTCCTTGCATTTGAGCCGCACCCGACCATTGCTTCAAGCATGTTTGTTAATTTTGACCGGCCATGTCAGTGGTAGTAAAGTTTTTTTTTTATATTTTCTCTATTGGTCCCTAAATCACAGTTTTACATAATAAATATATGATAGTACATCGATAACTTAAAAAATTTATAATGAAGCCAGAAAAGATTTACACCTTATACTAGGTAATAAGCTAATAAGGTTTGGGAGAGATAAAGTGCATTACATACCTCCGAATCTCCGAATGATAATTATTACTAGAGGGCTTAACTACGAGTTAATAGGTAGGTACAAAGGTATATACATAGAGATGCATTATTTGTGTGTGTGGGGGTGTGTGCATGTGTGTATGCTCTCCCGAGACACCAGACTCTTGAGATCTTTTCGTTATGATACGAGTATAATTCTAACCCGTATAAGCCACTAGTAGAGAAAGATTTTAACAGAAAGTTCCACAAAAATAGCTAGAATAATAAAGTCTTTGTGCAGAACTCAAAATAACCAAACATGATGTCACCAGTACAGTGATGGACACCTACGGATTACCTAATGTACCTAAACGTTGGATGCTGCCAAGAAACGGCACCTAAATTGAAATAATAACACAGACTTACGGACAAACATACGAGCTAAGATGTGATATAATTACTATCGTCCTAAACGAGGACATCTTAATGTGCAGTGGAGTTGGTTTGTGAATAATTAGAAACACGCACCGGCTTTGCACGGGTAGGAGATCATAATATAAATAAATATATAAATAATGCTGGACAATTCATACAGCATTATCTAACCCTAAGCTAAGCAGAGCTTGTGTTATGGGTACTAGATAACTGATATACTTAATATAATACACTACATAGATAGATATTTTTTTATTATACATAGAAAACATCCAGAACACCCTGAACAAATATTTGCAGATCGTACAAACATTTGTCCCGAGGCCGGAATCGAACCCGCAACCTCCTGCGTCGCAGGCGGACCTTCGCCCACCGCGCCACAGAGGTTGTCATAATGTATAATAATATACATACATATATTTATTATACATTAAAAATATATTTTTATGAGGAACAAATCTCTAGTATACATATGTAAGTATACTATTATGTAGGTAAAACGGAAAAATAAAAAAAATACGATATGCTTTTATAGTAACGCCCTGTCAGGCATGAACGATGCCGGCCATTAGGCTTGTAATCCACCACTCAACAAAGCCCACAGTGTCGACTAAACCTTTATTTCACCCTAAAAACCTTGGAAAGTCCAATGCAAAGAATCCTTAACATCCACAGCTACAAAATACCTGATCAACGTCACGGCCAGCGATGAAGCCCTAAATTCTATCGAATATTGAAGAAACCTGTCGATAATCCTTATCAAAGCTCATTGTGAACAGCTGGATTCATCTTAAATTCCAAAGTCTCATAGCCCGGCTACACGCTCAAACAATCTTGTGCATGCATGATTGCACGAACCAGTTTGAGGAAGCAAGAAGAGCCTGGCCACACGCTCCACCGCAAGGTGGAGTTTGTAGTTAGTTTGCGCAAGCAATTGCGCAAACTGGTTTGAGCCCGGCCACACGCTCTGTCTTGCTTGCGCAAACACTGTTTGTGCATGCATGATTGCACAAAAGTTTGATCGTGGAGCCGGGCTTATTAGACGATTAAAGTATTTGTTTACTATTCAGATAAAACTCTTAAGGAAAAAAAAATTAATGATGAAAAGGGAACTTTTGTTGTTCTTCCCTATTCTACAGATTTTTACGGTCGGTTTATTTATTGATCTAGCTTCAATCATTTGCACTGTGACCGAGGCTTTTAGCGACCCAAAATAACCGATATTTAGAAAATGTAGGGTAGGATTATAGGAATTGCCAATACTCATTACGAAGGAGATTTTATTATGATGAGGGATTCTTTATCATTGAAAATGGAGGGCTGCGGGGTGCGGACGCAATTTCGTAAAATTATTTTTGATGGTGTTTTTAAAAGGATGGAATTTGTGTCAAAACTTGTTAATATTTATTGACAAAGAAAATAAAAATCAAATAATATAAACTAATGAAACTAATATTTACAATTGAAACAATTGAGCTAACTGCAGACAATCTACAGATAGCTCAACTGGTCCATATCAATACCAGTCGGAAGCGTCTCCAAGACGCTGCAGTCTGCAGCTAACTCAAGTATCACAATCGTAAATACTAGTTCTAATTTGTTTCTTTAATGTGATTGTTATTTTCTTTGTTCATAAAAACTTAAATTGAAAACCATAGTACCTGTTTTTGGTAGTGGCAAAAACCGAAAATGCACGCGGCTTACGCCATTATAACAAAATAAAATGCACAAAAAACTTAAACTTGTACTTACAATATTTCCAATTCCATTCAAATCAAACAAAAAATATGCATACGAGTACGCGTACATAAAACAAAAATCTTTTTAGGTCAAGGCATATCAGTTACCTCGAAAATAAAAAACCCATACAATAAAAAAAGCAAATTGTCATCGTATGATTTATACCATACATAGAACTTATGAAAATACAACGAAATACATACATAGATTAGATTTGATTCGATTCTAAGTCTAAGTAGGTATTTTTTCCGCTCAGCTTTTCAGTTTCATAAGTAGTACGAAATAAAAGAATTTTATGTATTACCTATATTTATAATATTTTTTTCTGAAACTTATTATTCATATTCTAAAATTATAAAACGAAATAATGGCAAACAGTTTAGCTATTCCATCGGAACTTTCATGCGGCACGCAAATAGTTACAAAAGTAAATAATTGTTCACCTTGAGTTTTAAGACCTTGGGTAAACCAGTGACTTTGGCAGGTCACTATTTCATAATTCAATAACGAATTAAGTTAGAACTTAGCATGCAATTATTAAGCAAATGTTTATAAGATAATCAAGACGTTTACGTAAGCCCATGGCTTTATAATTTTATTTTATCGGGGTCAAGATAAGACATAATCTAGGGGTCGCGCAGCCATAGGACATAGGACTAAGTTAATAATTTTCGATGAAAGATTTGCATGGAAATAAAAAAGTGACTTTAGCGCTTCGGCTTATCTATTAAAAGCTTTTGCTCTACCATGACTGTAAAAGTATTCAACAAAATTCCTAGAGACATAAGAGAACTGCCTACTATTACTATGCCTACTAGTAAATATAAGACAAAACGCTGTAGGTGGCTCATAGAAAAATGTTTTTTGTAACATTAAAGAAATATTTAATAAATAAAATACCTACTTATTAAGTTAAATATTGTACGCCCATAATTATGGATAAACCTGTTGTTCCACCTAGCTTTTGAGATCTTTTTTGTACACAGTTTCTACAAATCTTGACAAATCTAGTAAATCTATTCCATTTCATTTTGATTTATTTTTACGTAAGTAAGTATATCTTTAGTCCGTGAAAATTTTTCGATCTTGATACACGTAGCAGTATCATCATCATTATCATCATCAGCCCATACACGTCCACTGCTGGACATAGGCCTCCCCCGTACGACGCCACAAATAGCGGTCCTGAGCCGCCTCCATCCATCGACTCCCTGTGACCGCTACGAAGCAGTATATAGAAAAAATATATCAAGTTCTCTTACCTTCTCTCCATCCATCAGAACCATTCGCCTTCCTGTTGCTATTCACAACCTGCAAATAAATCACTTTATATTATAACTACATACACTATCACTCTGAAGCACAAAAACAATTGTAATTTTGAAATATTAATATATTTATCTTTAAATGACAAATTAGAGAGCATAGTTCTGTTTCTAATAAAGATTTTCATAATCAAAATAATATTAAACGACTTGTGAATTATAAGAGTTTTTTAATGAACAAAAAATCAAAAAGTACCCACAAGGGACTAAAATTCTATTAAATAATGAACATGTTTTATAAAATATATTCGGAAATATTGACCAATTTCACCATGCTGCTATCCAAAGTGCATAATATCACTGAATGGAGTCAAAGAACCCTGCGCTACGATAGTCTATGTTGAAATGTCCCGTAGTTTTACGTTACTTAACCGATACAAAAATAAACAAACAGGGACTATACACGGGATAACTAGAGTGAGACAATATAAGGGTTACGATTCATAAAAAAACTTCCTGAAGTTGCGTAATCTCGAGTGGGAAATGTGGAAATTGTTTTTAAATAAGACTTTTGTTGTACGAGCAGTACCTAGTATATAATTCTATTAAATATCTAATAAAAACCTTACGTTTTTCGTATCACAAACGTTCAAGATCCATTTAGTAAATATGCGTTAATTTTGGTAAAATATTAAAAATTGTACGTCTTGTTACGGTCATGAACAATGTGAAAATGTTACGGAGTGTTATTTGGATGCATTGCAAAATAACTACATGATGCATACCTAACACGCATAAATTAACTTTCGAATGGCCTGACTCTACCACTAGGCATCTTTGCTTACATTAGATCTGAATGTGGTGCATATTTTCAGACTGTTGGTGAGACTTATGTAGTTTTTAATGCGCATGATGTAAAAATGTGGTACCGGCGGCCTCAAGAATAGTACCTACCAATGTCACCGGACATGTTCCTAGACAATTATCTCGTGTGTTCCCAACCTCAGGGACATTGTAGATGCATTCTGCACCATGTATATTTAAAGCACACGACGACCGGCTTTCAAAGCGGCTAGACCAAAATAATACACTCTGACCTACATTCATCATCAACCTAAAGTCAACTTTCCTCACTTAACGTAGAGATCATTTTAGAATGATTTGAAGTGATATTGTGCAAGCCCTAAAGAATAAAACAGTGACTGTTATAATGGTTGTTATAGATTTTAATAGATCCACTAATGAAACCTTTTTAAAGAGCAATATATTTTATAATGATTTAGTATAATACCTGCTTTTTGACGTGCCAACAGAAAAAATAACGCCGTAAAGGTGAAGAAGATAACGAAAGAAGAAATTATTCTCGTGTGTATCAATCACGCCTTCTGTTTTCTTATTGTTCATTTGTTTAGTTTTCCTTTTCAGAATCCTTTTCAGCCATTCAGCGGCAAACATAGAATGATTAACCTCACGAACGCATGTAAACAAACAAGCTGGGCGCAAAAGCGGAAAAGTAAGTAGACTCAGCACTGACTCAGCATTTGGCCTACATTTAACAATTGGTTTTAAATGTTGAGATCCAAGTTCGGGGCGAAATCTAAAGTATTACATACCTGCTTGTTGCTCTTAGTAGAGTCAATGTTCTTGACAGCTGGATACTGCGGGCGCGGTAGCTGGTTGGTCTGGAAGGTGTATTTGCCGGGGGGAGGGCGGTCGGAGACGCGGTTTCCTCGGGCGCTGCTGGGTTCGCGCTGGGCGATCTTGCGCCCGTCCTGGCCGAGGAAATATAATTTTACCTATATTGCAGTATGATTGTGAATAATTAGGCAGTTAGAATAGAATAATCATTTATTGCCTTATAAATACTAATTACAGTCCGACTTACTTTAAAGACATAAAATAAAAAAATAAGGTAAAAGGATTAAATTGAGGTTTTGCTACATGCAATAAATTAATATGCATGTAGCGCTGTTTTTCAATTTACTCCTCCCGGGTAGCTGGTCACCGAGAGCTGGTCAGTTGTTTTATGGTGTAGATCAGATCCTTGACCTCGTATCATTTCCCTGATCGTGACCGAATATGGAAACAGAAAGAAAGAAGGAAAATTTCGGGTTCACTATATGAAGTACAGGTTGCAACTAAAATTACCTACTTAGTTCTAAAGTGACTCTACGCAGCGAACCAATAGGTCCCGTCTCAGCACAATGTAGCTCCACAGGATGTAGAGCCACGCTGGTTTTCTACCCATATCGCAGAAGACCTCAGAAAACAGGTTCACCACTACGATGTTGCCATCTGTTAAATTTTACTTCTAGAATAGGTTTATGTTTGTACGTATTGTTGACGCACAATCATCATAAGAACAATATCGGAATTATCAAATTGTGAGTAAATAAGTTTCTTGCGTGAACACGTGCTCTACCTTAGGCCACATCCTTATTTACGCTATCCACGTGGCCAAAAGTTTAAACAATTTTAGGGCATTATGGAGTTGAACTAGTCTTTGCTCTTTTTCAACACTTTCAGAAATGTTGGATCCTACAAAAAGTTGTATATCTAACATAGGAAAAATTTATACAGGGATGGAAAACCAGTCAAAAAAGCATCAGACAGTGTTTTTATACAATGGGAGAATGTTTGTATGGTTTGCTATTAGTATTGCGTTGGGAGACTGTAATGTCGCTCGTTTATGGTAGGTACCGTACTTATGCATAGGTATACTCAACATTCAAATCAGTGAAAAAGGAGCCTAACTGTAATACTTAGCAAGGCTAACCTGATACTGCTGCGTCTGGTACGTAAGGATGACAGTTTGCTTGGTCACCGGCTTTGGGACGCCACCGGCTCCTACGATGGTGGTCACGCCTGTGGATGAGACCTGGGTCGCTTGCAGCCCGAGGTCTCGGTTGTAGGCGCCTGTAGCTTTCTTATCTGAAAAATAAAATGGTATGGTTTAGCAATGTCGTTGCCATATCGCAGTGGATTTGTACAAATATTAAAATCGGATGTCTAGTTAAGGCTGCCAATTGTCTAAGCTGCGATTATCCTTTATCATCATCATATCAGTCCATACACATCCACTGCTGGACACAGGCCTCCCCCATACGACGCCACAAATAGCGACCGCCGATGTTGCCGGTCCATCGAGTGGATGGTCTCTCATGTAGGGGGGGGGATCTCAGTGTCCCTTCCTCTGGTAGGTTCCCTTAGTCGGCTCTTACGACATCCACGGGTCAAGTTGGAGTGGTTGATATATGTACCGCGGCCCCACGGCCATTATCCTTTATGATTTTAGGAATTAATCGAACAGATAAAAACAATTCGTCCTACAGTGTTACTTTGGATTCCCATTTGTTAGAACTATATGATAATTTAAAGTTTAATCTAAACTCATTAGACGTCATCACCCCACCTCATTGGGGTGTGTTTTACATTCCACTTTGCATGCACTTAATTAATTGAAAGTCTCCCACTCCTTTGCAGTCGCCGTTCAGCTATTCTTCACCTTAACTAAATAAACTGTGACTCAGCGAACCCAAAGTGGATTTTAAGCACTTTCCAGGCATCATCATTTCAGACCAGTCATTCAGAATATCGCGACCTTTATCAGATCATCGGTCTATTTTGTCCGGCGCTTGCCCTACTTTGCACCTGTCTGGTATGCGGTCGCCACTCGAGAGCCTTATGGCTTCAACGACCATCGGTTCGGCGAGCTATGTGCCCAACCCACTGCCACGTGCTCCACTCACCTGCGTTATTATTGATGGCCGTCTCCTTGTCCTTACCGGCTCCAAACGCAAGCTCGGGGCCCACGCTGACGTCAGCGACTCTCGCCTTGCTGTGCCCCTGTCTGAAACCGAACCTGACCAATCACGAAGCAAAGTTTTAGGATACAAAACTTTTTTATTTATAAACTTTTTCAACTCTACGGAAGCAGACGTTAACTGACCACTTATCCCCTATATGAGAAACATTATAATTTTGAATAAAGAATTCTGCATCAAGTATTGCATAAATTATAGGAATACTGGCTGGTTACAAAAAAATTGGTCCTAGGAAAAATGATAACTTTTTTCTAAAATAATTTCTTATGTGGCATCAAAGGTTTCACCTTTCTAGACATAATCAGTTTTGATCGGTCACCAAACGGCAAACGAACTATAGCAAAACATACATTACTTTCGTTACATAACGTGCCTGAGCAAATTATTATAGCAGAAGATCTAAAACAAATGAAACTTACAAAAGGCGCGAAATTTTAGGCTCATTACATATTCACAAAGAATTTTATTTTCACTTTGTCGTTCTTGTATGTACCATAAAGCTATTTCCAAGACGTAATATTACCTAACCTTCAGGCGTTTTCATGAATACATTCTCGCTCAAATTGCTCATAGAATAAGATGATAAAAATTTACTGAGATACACGAAAGAATAAACCTACTTTTATGGTAGGTACTTATGAAAGAGATATTTTTTAAGAGCTTTGAAGCTTGTTACCATACCGTACGAAAAAAACACTGGATATTATTCAGAGAGCATCATCTATCATCAAAGTAAGCAGGGCTGTGTATTAGTACCTAGCTTTTTCCCGCAGGTTCGCATGTGTTTTTCTGCGTGAAAAATTAAGCTTTTGGTTATTCCACTACCTCTGCAAAATTACGATCAATTCTAGTTTTTGAAGATGTAACAAACATCCAATCAATATACCTATAATATATCATATATATTAATTGGGTATATATCAATATACCCAATCAATATATCACATATTCGAAATTTTAATTTCTGATGTTCATTATGATCTTTATGTAAGAAGAACAACGACGTTTCATCCCTAACCTCACACATGAAACTTGGGTGTTCTTCTGACACAATCAATGTTCGCAGTTAACCCGCAATCAAACTACGATAAGTTTTCAGTGTAATCTGATTAAGTGTGATATCATGAATTGTGATATGATTAAGCGTTATATGATTAAGCGTTATATGATTAAATGTGATATTATTAATTGTGATTTAATTAAGTGTGATATGATTAAGTGTGATATCATGAATTGTGATATGATTAAGTGTGATATGATTAAGCGTTATATGATTAAATGTGATATTATTAATTGTGATTTAATTAAGTGTGATATGATTGAGTGTGATGTGATAGGGTAACTCAGACTTACCTATTAGAGCGAAGAGGTTGCCCGGCAGTCTCCTTGCGGGGTCGAGCGAGAGGGGTCGACCTTCCCGACAGCACCTCTTCAGTACGGAGGTCCTCGGAGGAACCTGTGGGTAAACAAATTTTGTGAGCCATAGTTAGTAGGTTGGTAGGTGGTAGTAGAGATTAGTCGCTGCTATGTGAACTGAGAAGAATAAAGAGTAACTTAATTTTCAGTACCGATATAGCTCCTAATAAAATTTATACAAGATCGAGTAAAAAGACATTTGACTTCTAAAATGTCCATCCAAATCCGATTACCACAGACCAAAATTTTCCGAAAACAAAATAGGAAAAGTAGAATATTATATTACAACTATTGATATATGTAGGTAACCACCAAAATTCAACAGTGTTTACAGGCGCCCGCGGTAGTTTATGGGGAAAAAATAGCCTATTATGTTATTCCAGGTCCCAAACTATTCCCACACCAAATTTCACCCCAATCAGCTCAGCAGTTTTTGCATGAAAGAGGAACAAACATCCATACATACATATTCATAAACTTTATAATATTAGTAGAATTTAATTGAAGGTTCTTGTCGGCCATTTCGTCTGTTGCAAACGTTTAAAAGATCTACGTACAACAACAACAACGTACTACACCACAAGTCATGCAACACGGACAGACAGACAGGTCAGACAGACAGACAGACAGGTCAGATAGACAGACAGACAGACAAACAGACAGTTCAGATAGACAGGTGTAGCTTGTGAGTATTAACTGAGGGACACACAAAAATTTCCCCGGACACTCCTCCGATTTCTCCTTTCTCTTCTTTGAATAACCTCCGGGGAGGTGATTCAAATATTCATATATATATTTATATGCTTTAAACATGGTAGGTATATATTGTCACTCGGATTTGAGTCCTCACATACTCGTCCCTGGTCACATACCTCCATTTCCATTTTTGTCATGCTGAGCCTGCTTCTGCTTGCGTCGTGCGTTGTCATCGGCGCGCGAGGTGCTGGCTGGCCGACGGCGGAAACCGAAAGACGTCGCCACACCACGGCTGGGTTTGTTGCCGTTACCACTCGCACTCTTGTCACGCTTCTTTGCACCTTTCGACGATGAATGACCCTGGAACAAGGAGAGGTGTTCGTGAAGTTACTGGTTGTTGGGTAAGTACCTACACCATGGAGCAAGCAACATTTTTGGTGTGGTCAGATTAGTTAAGTTTCTCATATCAATGTAAAGTTTAGATATAGAACACAAATTACCACCAATAAACCTGACGGACAAAGGCACGGTTACGGTCTTCATTGATAAAGGAAGTAATTAACGTTATAATTATTAGTTATAGTAACGGTAGGTACCAACGAAATTACAAAAAACAGCCCGGAAGAAAGTTTATAACCATAAAAAACTGGAAATTATGTATGATATCACGTTGTGGAGAGTATTTATTTTCAAAGAAAAAGATTATTTATTTTCTTTTAAATTATTAATAAAACTTTAAATTTAATAATTTCAACTGATTGTGCGCCTACCATTTCTAAAAAGAGTTAAGTAAAAAGCCTTTCCCGTTGGTGCTTTGTGTGAACCATTTTACAAACTGAAGCTATTTACTATCGTGACTAAAGTCTATTTCGGTTTAATTTACCTTCATTTCAACTACAATATTTAAACCTTCAAGAACAACTGAATTCCTACAATGTATTCTCATTTTACACAACTTACCGTTTACCTAACTAGGTAGATAGTTAAATAAATACTTTTATTTAATCGCATTAAAAAGCTTATTTTACCTATATATAGAGAACAGCAATGGAACTGGCGGCCAACAAAAACGATAGCCAACGGTGGATATTTAAATTTGTTTCTTTTTCAAAAAAACTTAAGCGCTCGGATTAGAGACTTGCCAAAACTAGATAACTTTATGTGATAAACGTCGGTATGCAAAACAAACTTTCTCTGAGCATGCAGATTATGTGAACCGTGATACAGTTGCCAGTGATTTTTAAAATGGCTGCATACATTGTCTTCGAGGCTTTAAAAGGCTATCTTAAGGTGGCAGAGCTTTCACATCATAAGCCTATACTGGTCCACAGCAGCGATGGACCAGTATAGGCTTATGATGTGAAAGCTTATCAAGGGAGGCCTATCTACAGCTGTAGATAGGCCTCCCTTGATAAGCGTTTGATTGACTCTGATCATCTGTGGGGTAATGCCTTAATCCCCACGCTGGGCATGTGGTTTGAGGATCGCAATGGAGGTTTTCGAAAGAAGCTGCGGCTCTTTCTCTAGATCAGTTTCAATATTTCTTTATTAGCATAATAAAATATAATATTACAGAGAATCCTAACACTTATAAATATAACTTGTGAGCTATTTTTTTTAAGCCGGTACTTGGCTTATTTAAAAACTTATGAAGTTTGCAATAATTGCATATATGATTTAATATTACACATAAGTTTATAAAATTCATTTATAGCTACCAACATAAAAAATATAATAATCATGTATATTTTTTCCCTCTAGATCGTAGATTCCCTAAGTCGCCTTTTACGATATCCGCAGAGTCGGAAGGGTCAATTCCGCCGCCGACAGTCACGCCATAATCGCCCAGCTTTAATTATACAATACACAATACAATACAAAATTCTTTATTGTACACCAGAAAAACAACATTACAAAGTGACATTACGTAAGAGCGCGTGCGCTCACGGCTACTTTTTGTAGCGATGCAAACCCGCGCCTGGTAAACGCACTAAAGCATACGTTGCGGGTAAAGATGCGCGACTGTGAATGATTTCATTCGAATTATTCGACTTGACAAATCATTCGAACGATTCGACTAACTAGAGCAAATTAGTAACTAATTTGGTTAGTAATAGCGCGTCGTTCCATTCGTTCGACTGCCCGAGTCGGCCTTCATTTCTTTCGTTATTCGACGTGGATTGGTTGGATTATGATCGTTCGATTAACAAAGTCGACTCGGAGCCATGAATGACCCATTCGTAGAGGCATTAGTAATTACTAATTAGTAGTTGTCATTCGACTTTGAAGATTAGTGTATTACTAATTTTCAAGTCGGATAAGGAAAGTAGTAGTTGTCGATCATTCGAATAGTCAGATAATTCGCAGTCGCGCATCTTTAGTGCGAGGGATGCGCGAGCACTCCTCTCCACTCTTCGTTCCCGCGATGATGTCGTCTAAGACGGTCGCGCGCTTGCATCGATACAGTCTCGATGCTGTAGCGCATTTAAAAGTCACGCGTTTGCATAATCTACAAAAAGTTGCCGTGAGCGCACGCTCTAAGACAAGTAAAATGGGCGGCTTGTCGATTAGAAGCGATCTCTTACGTTTATCTATCTACATTGTTATAATTACATTAATTTCCTTCGAATATCTATGTAAAGCTTTTTGCAATAACAATAAAACCAGTCAGGAACACAACTGGATACATAAGATGAAGGTAGATTGGACGGAGATGATGCTATCAAGTACAAATTATGGAATGATTGCAGGTTGCATGAGCAAAATGCTTTCTCAGAAGAGAATCGTAAAATCGTTATCATTAATGCAATGATAATGTTGATAGATAGAGCTAATGTATTATTGCGATTATCCTTTGGAATTGGAAATTATTATACAACTAGCTGCTGCCCGCGCCTTCGCCCGCGTTTTATCGGTATAAAAAATAGCAGGAAGTGTCTATTGTAGAAAACTTCATTAACAAAGACGAAATTCGCGAAAATGCTTCAGTTAGGATAGCCGAACAAGCATCTAAAAACAAAGAACGATTTGAAGCAAAATGTGCCACTATAACGCCATTTAGTTTGAAATACTTTGTACTTTGTAAAGACACCCAATGCTCTAGCAACAAATTAGGACCAAAATTTTTAGGACCCTACCAGATCACCAAACTTTTACCTAATAATCGGTATGTAGTGAAAAATCTGAAAAACCAAAACACCAAAGTAATTGTTGTATCCCACGAACATGTGAGGCCAATCCCTACACCCAACCAACCAGGTGATGATAACTCTGACCGTGATAGCGATAATGAATAGCCGTTTACTAAATAGCTGGTCTTTGTAGCTGCAGCAACGCCACTTGTCTGAACGGGCTGTTTAATCAGCTTAGTCTCACAACTAGGCATTTAAAAATTTGTACGCCACTTGTCTGAACGAACGGGCTGCTTAATACCAGCTTAGTCTTACAACTGGGCAATTATCTTATTGTTGTACTGGTTTTGCAAACAAATTAAGTGATTTTACTTCCACAGATCATGCGTGACAACTAGAACCCTACTGCTCAGAGCGCGAGCATTCTTTCAGAATGGCCGTGATAGCGCTTTATTTTGATTGTATTGAATAATTTCTGTTTCAAGAATCAGTTGAATGACTACTGTTTGTATAAAATCATTTTCATACATTTTATGATTATATTAATTTTATAAAATTAGAAATAAGAAATCTGATTAACTAAAAATCATTTAGTATTTTTACAGTCACGTTTATAAATTATTGAGATTTTATAATGCACTTCCGCTTAAAAATTCGATTGTTATTATTTTTGGTAGTGTTTAACTATTTGTTATATTCCAAAAAATCACTTTGTATTTTAGGATTGATTTCTTTAATAATGTTTTATTTTTAAGTTATACTTCCTGTAAAAGTCTTTTTGTCACTGTTTTGGTTTTGAAGCAAGCTAGTACTTGCTATAAAATTGTGTAACCGGCTTGAAAAGTTTCAGTTTGTTGTGAGCTTCGAAGACGGTAACAACTAATAAAGTGCCTTAGAATAAACCTGCGGTTTTAATGATGGACCCTCACGATGCTCTTACATACATGTTATTCCAGGTCCCAAATACCCATACCAAATTTCAGCCCAATCAGTTCAGTA
This sequence comes from Eupithecia insigniata, assembly GCA_947859395.1. Lineage (NCBI taxonomy): Eukaryota > Metazoa > Arthropoda > Insecta > Lepidoptera > Geometridae > Eupithecia > Eupithecia insigniata. Next base: position 4,031,188 of record OX402003.1, read on the forward strand.
GTTTTTGCGTGAAAGAGTAACACATATCCATACATCCATCCTTACACAACCGACGTTTATAATAATAATAAGTAGGATGTGTACAAAGAATTCATGAATTGCTAGTCGCCATTTTGATAAGACCACCTGCCATTTCCGCTTCCGCTGTTCACCGAAATTGCCCCCTCGTCGCAAAAATGCGAATAAGAAACTACAATCTAAATATTCGGATATTATCAAATCGTTTGAAGAGCCTTTTTAATAATTTGATTGTTTAAAAAAAAAACGAAAAACTTACTTCGAATCCCTTAATTTTAAACGGCTTTGCGGGACAGTTACTAATCCCTCGGGAATAAAAATATTATGGGACCACTTCGGTCGGGATCATTCGCTATCTATATATTAGCGGAAGTTTTTTTTTAATCTGTCCTTATTAGACGAACTTACATAAAAAAACATACATACAGCCGAACATAGAACCTCCTCCTTTTTTCGTAGTCGGTTAAAAATCGGATCGGCGCTTGCGAGTTAAATAAATTAAATAAATAAATAATGTTGGACAATCCACACAGCATCATTTAGCCCAAGCTAACAATAAGCAGAGCTTGAGTTATGGGTACGAGATGACTGATATACTTAATACATAGATATATAATTTTATCATACATAGGAAATATCCAGAATACCTGAGACAAATATTTGCAGACAGTTCAAACATTTATCCCACGGCGGGAATCGAACCCGCAAACTCGTTCCTAAGGTGATATTCTAATTCAAATAATATGGCGTGTTTTAAAAAACGATAAACCGACTTCAAATTCCCTTACTTTTACACTGTTTTTAATTTTTGCGGGATAAAACTAATTCCCAGGGGATAAATGTTTAGATCATTTTCTATACAGTAAAAGTGAAAAAGAATTGTCATAATCGGTCCTTAATTGGCGGAGTTATCGCGTAACATTGGTACATACAAAAAAAACTTACAGTAGAATTGAGAACCTCCTCCTTTTTTGAAGTCGTTCAAACACATCACTATTCTTGTGATACAAAAACCAGTCAAGTGAATTTACCTGTATGTTAATGTCTATAAAGACTACAGGTTAATGTGTCTTCTACTCTCCTCCCACATCGCCATTGTTGGAAACTAGAAAAACCTGTAATGCACATGTGGGAATAGCTTTGCATCGCAGACGAATAAAAACGTGTAGGTGTAAATAAGGCTCTTTTCTAGATAATATAAACGCTTATAAATTATACAATATATTTATTTTGTTAGTAAATAACGATACAGTGGTGACTATTCCTATTTTTAGATAGATAGATTTTCAAAAAATGTAGAGTAATTTTACACAAAAACTATTTTGATGTCAATTAATCCTGTTTCTTATACTGATCAAAAATTTCTTTAGGACCGACTGAGGTTGCTGAACCACTAAAAAAGTCAGCATTTCCAAAAAAATTAGATGTTTTGGTAATCATCTCAACACTATGTAAAATTGGTAGGCATATTGTGTTATGGTGAGATGCCGTTATCAGTTAAAATTAGCTTGGTTGCTCGTAATGATTTTCTGGTAAAATCACATAAGAAAAAACCCAATTGTTATCCAAAAACGGTAACTTGTTGGAAACTTGTCGGATCGAATAAATTAAAGTTATTATTTTCTTGACCGAAGTTCATTTCATGCTCATTCCGAGAATGCGAATCGCTAATGCGTAACAATAGGCCGGTAACTTTCACAGTTTTTGATTCAATCCGTGTATGAGAACTAGATAATTTATCCAATGATTGTATCAGCCCCATTCAATTCTAAACAGCTTACTTCGAAAGAGTTTGATAGCAACTAACTAGATGGCGTGTGAGAGTTTTAGAAATAATTTGAGATAAACTGTCGTTTTGCAACTTGTTTGATATTTTTCAATGGAACTGCTTAAGAGCATTTTCACACTGTGGCGATTGCGCTCGCCATGAGCACACTTTCTATGTAATGGAGACACATCTCACACTTGTCTACTAGCGGCAGATGTCATTACTTGTATACAAGTAACAGTCAAAAACCAATCTATATATACATACATATGTACTACGAAAACCTTTAAAATTGATATATAAATTTCAGGTTAGGTAGGTTTTAGACCTCTAATTTCACTTTTCCTTGTGTTATCCCGTGTGGCAGCTAAGGGTTAAAATAACAAGTGCCTGACCAGTGAACCAAATAGGCCCCGCCTCACCTCGGCTTAAAGTTGCTCCACAAAAGTTGAGCAACGCTGGTTTTCAAGACGGACCTTCGATGTGTGTGGACACGGACGACCGACGCCAAAAAGAGGATTAAACCTCACATAACTTATAAATAGTTATATAATTATATTCTAAAAAAAAAGTACTCGTTGCGAACTCACAGCGAGCTCGCCGCACAATCGTCTCGCTTTATCGCCAGTGTGATAAGGCTCTTACAGCCGGTTGTTGATATGATAGATAGATAGATAGATAGATATATTGTTTATTTGATTCACAAACATAGACAGCACAAGACAAAAAAACAAACATAGACATTGTAGTAGATAGGTATCAGTAAAATATACTTAACAATAGGTACATATTTTTAGGTAAGTAAAACACACAAACAATTTAAAAGGAAGAAAGGAACATCAAATATACTAAATTTTAAACTTAGGGTAAGAGTAGGTACCATATGCGGATCTATCATCAAATATCTTGTCAAATAGTTCGTTCTCCTGTCCAACTGACGTTTATAAGAATTTTTTAAATATTCACTCAGAGCTCTACATTTATGGAGTCATTAAATTTTGATAGAATTTACTTATTGTTGAAAATTAGAGGATACATACGGGTTTTAAGAAGACTCTCCCGGAGTGGTTTTATACTCATTGGACTCTACCACAAATTTTATAATACTATACTCTACTATAGGTAGAGCTTATTGTTTGGGGAGTTCAATTGTAAAAAAAAGTAAAAGTAAAAATATTTTTATTTGCCAGAACAGATGAGTAATGTACAGCAAATTAACCTTAAATAAAAAGAAAAACTGTCAAAATCGGACTCCACTCAGCATGTTCTATGGTAGAGCAGATCATATCACTGCTGGACATAGGCCTCCCCCGTACGACGCCACAAATAGCGGTCCTGAGCCGGCTCCATCCATCGACTCCCTGCGACCGCTATGATGTCGTCGGTCCATCGAGTGGATGGTCTCCCATGTAGGGGGGGATTTGCCATAATCACCACGCTTGGCAGGCGGATTGGTGATCGCAGTGTTGGTGTTGAAAAATACTCAGAAGGAAGCTGCTGCCCTTCCTCTGGTAGGTTCCCTTAGTCGGCTCTTACGACATCCACGGGTTGAGTTGGAAGGGTCGATATTCGTAAGCCGCGGCCCCACGGCCTTTACTCACGACGGCCTGTGCTTTATCAATAGATGAATATTGAAAAAGCCATCTTAAGGCCTACAAATATTTTTTATTACCTACTCTTGCATTTGCACGTGGGTAACTATGTACCATGGTCCCATAGTGCTTCACAAAAAGGCAAGTAAAAGTGAGTGTCAATGACGGAGATAGATCGTGACCATTGTAAGCTCTTCGTGCCATACTAGAGGCGCACGATTCTATTCTTTACACCAATTACATAAAAGAACACTGGACCAAGAACTTTGTTTATCGGCCCTTTCACTTGAGGTGTTGTAGTTAGATAGAAAATGATTTATAAAACAATGAACAAACAATACAAATAATTTGATACTAAAATGTGACAATTGGCGGTCTATCGCTCACGAGCGATGTCTACCAGATAACCGTGGATGAATAGGATTGTTGGATTGAACGTGGGGATTTGTGTGCATTATTATTACATTAAATATAGTGAACATTGTTAACAAGCCTTTTAATTAATGAAAGAATACAATTTCTCATAGACTCTGTTTTTTTAAGTATAGTCATGAGAAATGCGAATCTATCATCTCTAAAAATATCGGGACTAACGAGAGCTTCGATATTTATCGAGCTAATAGATTATGTGTGCATGAAAAATCGTATTACTTCATTCATTGAAACAAAATAAATGCGTGGACAAAGCATAGTTAGTTCATAGTTAGGTCCAATCAAAGAACCCGAGAAATCCAAAAGCAGACATCTTCCTATTAGCATGCAGGTGTTGAAAGCTATCGCTTACTATATAATATAATACAGTAAGTATATTATATTATGTAGCGAAGTTATAATAACTAGTATACGATCGGCCATATTGCTATAGCACATAATCCATCCATCCAAACTTATATTAAGAATGCGAAAATCACTCTGTCTAAATCAGTCACCTTTTCACTTAACGAAATCTTTTCACGAATAAATGCCTGAACAAATCTTCATGAAATGCAGGCAGAAAGATTTTATCCTGAATTTTTGAGGAAGAACAAAGGGTACCGTTTGTGCAACACCTAGATAAAAAATCCACCTAAATGCTTAGCCTTGAAGGGATGGAAGTTTGTATGGGTGTGGCGAAATCGAAACCTATCAGAACATCTAATCATGGAGCTTGGTGATCATCAAGATTGCCCGGGAGAAATCGATAGGTAAGGCCGCCTGTTGTACTTTCGTATATTAGATTAAAGGTTTTATTTTTAAGTGTTTATTCATTCATGCTCTGTGTAAAAAGTGTGTGGCTAGGAGATAAAACTTAGTACCTTCGCAGTTAAGTGATAAAGACATTGCTTTTATACGGGAATAGTACGTTCAAAGCAGGGGAAGACGTCTATTACTGACATAATCTATAAGATAACCAGTATAGGATCGGCCACAATGCGACCGCAACCTGCGCCGGCGCACCGTTACAGACCGGTTGTAGCGTTACTGCGGTTGTACGCTGATGCATGTTGATTATTAGCTGAAGTTTTGTACAAAATTAATTTAATTTTTCAACTTTATACCTTGCTACAAATAAACATACTTAAATATGACAGCAACAAGGTACTAAAGCCGAGGTTACTTAAACCTGTTAAAAATATAAACCGCTTTCGTGCGCTGTCGGGTAAAAATAACTCGAGTCGACGCGTAGGTAGGTAGGTAAGGTACATACATAATATAAGTAATTAGTATGTTCATATTTAAATAATTTGATTGTTATTGTATTTAATAAATACACGAAACCCAAAAAGAAAAGTTCTTTAACTCTTATGTTTAAACAGCAGGATTTTAATATATCCTACTAATATTAAAAAGTTTGTATGTATTGGATGTATGGATGTTTGTTACTCTTTCACGCAAAATCTACTGAACCGATAAGGCTGTGGTATGGGTATAGTTTTCATTACCCTCGTCCTTCGGTAGTCGGGTAAAAATAGTGTAGTAAAATAGTCAAGGTCGTAAATTTTTGAGATATTATTAAAATGCTCGAAATAGTGCAATTTTGTAGAGTAGTTTGGTAAAATCACAAAACACTACCTAGAAATTGTTATTTTTATGTACTATGCTACTCCAGATGTCATAACACCTTGATAATATCTACCTTAAAACCTTGATAACATCCCCCATTAATATTACTTGATAATTTTATTACTTAAAACCTTGCTTAAAAGCTTTTAACTACCACAATAAAAGTGCCTCCCAGACTAGTGAACTAAGCAGACAATGGGCCGTCGCGTCCATCGATCAATACAGGGTGCATCTACCGCCATTGCCAAGGACCACAAACCAGCCGAGGTTTTGAATAAACTGGCTGCCCGCGCCCTTTGCAGAAAACTCTACCTACCTATTTTTGTTTAAGCGATTTTTTTTAGTTTGGAACTGACCATTTTTGTAGCTTTTTGAAGCTTGCCTGATAAGGATTTACACAAATTGTAGATATTTTAAAATTTCTTGTCTATATCAATTTGCAACTCAATTACTGTAATTTTATTAAAGCAAAATTTAAATTAATTTCAGATGTTTTGCTTGAAAGTAATTTTTGGTTATCAGAAATCAAAATATGATTGTTAATTTTATTTAACTTTCATTTCCTCTATCTCCGTGTACGGATAGTTTCATTGTTTTCTATTCATTTAGCCTACAATTATAAATTATTTAAAACTGAGGAAAGGAAATTTTTGCTTCGGAAACAACTAGGCTCCTCCAGATTACTGATATTACCGTAGATGAAAGAATGATATTACTAATAATTATGGCTATTTACATGACTGCGCAAGATGAGGGTTATTTGTACATCATTTCACAAATTCTATAGTTTTTCCTGTTAGTTCTATACAAAACTCCAGTTTACCGTGATACTCCGCAACCTTTTCAAAACCATGCATATGACATAATATCCCGTCGTAAAAATAATGCAGCTTGACTTTTTGGCACGAAGCCATTTACCTAAGATTCCACTTGAAATTCAGGCCGAAAGCAGCAGCTTTCAGAATCACGTGGAGAACCTATGTAGGCCCTTTTGGCTTTGTATCACAAAAGGTATTTTATATCTAGTATAATATACTAGATATAAAATACCTTTTGTGGTACTTATAGCTTTTAAAGTTTCATTTTCCATGAAAAGTAGTGGCTCTTAGAGCAGACTTAAGAGGTTAGCATACAAGTATGCTAATGTCTTAAGTCGATCTCAATTTTTCTAAAATTAGACTTATGTTTTTATAAATGAATTAATAATGCTGGTGGATACCACACAGCATCATCTAGCCCCAAGCCACACCCAAGCTCAGGAGAGCATGTGTTATGGGTACTAGATGACTGATATACATAATACAATACATACATAGTTGGATACTTTTTATGTACATAGAAAATACCAAGAAAACCCTAAGCAAATATTTGCTTAGCGTACGAACATTTTATATATCAATAATCATCAGTTTGTTGGACACACTAGTTTTGGGTTGGACCTAAAAATGGGGAGACCCCTGTTTAGGTCCAAGCCAAAACTTGTGTGCCCAACAAATCAAAGAGAGATCTTTAGTCCTACTTTGTTAGCTGTGAGATTCTTGTTTTTACTCTTTATCTACCTCTATTACCTAACCATAGGTCGGGATGGAATCCATGCAAGTTTTGTCAGCTAAATGGTAGGTTACAATTTTTAACTAACTACAAGACTGTAATTGGTTTTTGTAAGGTACCTTACCTACTAAAACCTTCATAAACACATATTGTAACGGTAAGGGCATTCTTAGCTGTTGCGATGGCCTGACGGTACAAATTCCTGGACATTATTGCTATTGGAGATTGGTTTTTGTACTGTCAACTTCAATGTTCGCAAGATGGAATATATATATAAAAATAAATAAATAATACTGGACAATCCACACAGCATCATCCAATCCAGCCCGAAGCTAAGCAGAGCTAGTGTTATGGTTACTATAGATCACTGATATACATAGGTACATAATACAATATTTTGAATAGATAGATATTTTTTAATATTACATAGAAAATACCCAGGACAAATATTTGCAAATCGTACAAACATTTGTCCCAAGGCGGGCATCGAAACCGCAACCTCCTGCGTCGCAGGCGGACCTCCGTCCGCCCCCGCCGCCGCCGGGCCGCCGCGCCGCCGCGCCGTGCCAGTTTTCAATTTAAAATTATACCCACTTGATAGATGTTGTAAACTTTGTAAAGTATGTTGTTTCTTGATTAGGTATCTTTGAAGCTGACTGTATATATAACCTAGGTACATGATAAATAGCTTGATCCCGTTGCAGACTTAACGGATTCTTCATAAAATAGCAGATACTATCGATAAAAATGCGAAACTGTTATTTTACTGCGTATAGAACTACAACGCTAACAAGTCTTAAGGCATTAAAATAAACATTGGCTTAAGACATTCACCATTCACTTATTAAAAAGTTGATATGAATTAATTTAATTGTTGAAATTACAAAAAGGGCAGAGGGGTTATACGTTATGTAGGTATACCTACTCGTATACCCCTAACCCCTCTGCCTTTTATGTAATTTCAACAATACACGGTTTGGCAAGGATCCCGGATTTAACGGTAAAAAAACTAAGACAATTTGGTCTACTGGGTGCTTCGGGTGTTCTGGGTATTTTCTATTTACATGTAATAAAAAGTATCTATGTATGTACATATGTATTGTAATAAGTACATATGTATATCAGTCATCTAGTACCCATGGTAAAAAACACAAAGACAATTTAGTCAAAGTAACTGGTTAAAGGCCAAAAAAGTGAGATTACGACAACCGGTGTGGCACGCCAGGCGGAGGTCCGCCTGCGCAGCGTGTTTGAGGTTGCGTGTTTGATTCCCGCCTTGGGAAAAATGTTTATACGATCTGCATATATTTGTCTCGGGTGTTCTGGGTATTTTGTATGTATTATGGACCTTTATATCAGTTATCTAGTATCCAAAACACAAGCTCTGCTTAGCTTGGTACTAGATGGTGCTGTGTGGATTCTTCAACATTATTTAATTTATTTATTTTTTAAAGATTGTTTATTATTCATTATGAATGTAAGCGGGTTAACTACGAACCTAGTTTGTGTTGGAAGAACACCAACGTTTCATCCCTTAACGAGGGACTTGTTCAGGGTGAGTGCGGTTCGCCCACCGAGCAGCATGCCCCCCGCCCCACCCCCGCAACCAGCGCTTGCGCCGCGCGCGACGCTGAACGAGCGCGACGCGAACCGCACGCACCCTGAAGAAGTCCCTCGTTAAGGGATGAAACGTTGGTGTTCTTCCAACACAAACTAGGTTCGTAGTTAACCCGCTTACATTCATAAGAATTTATGAAACTACGAAAGTTTTTATAGTAAAATTGTTTATTATGTTTGTATTATAAGTACATAAAATTCACAGTTTCAACATGAGCCCGAGTGCAGCACTATAATATTTTTAAACTAGCTGCTGCCCACGCCTTCGCCCGCGATTTATCGGGATAAAAAATTGCCTATATGTTATTCCAGGTAGGTCTCAAACTATACCCATACCTAATTTCAGCCCTATCAGTTCAGTAGTTTTTGCGTGAAAGAGTAACACATATCCATACAAACTTTGAGATTTATAATATTAGTAGGATAAATAATGCTGGACAATGCACATAGCATTATATCCCCAAGCTATAAGCAGAGTTTACCATGGAAATTTATTTCTTCTACTAGGTATTATCTAGTAGATAGAGTCGCTAATCTCTTCAGGCCAAGGTAAAAAGGTACAAACCCAACCACTTCGTTTCTACGTTTCCCATCAGATACCCTCAAATGATGGTAATTTGCGAAGGTAATCATACAATTGTCTAAGGAGGTCGATTGCATGTGCAATTGCATGGTCTAGAGTTCATCCACCCCATCTCATGATACCGTCATTTGTTATTTATTTATGCTAAACTATCTGGCACTGCTTTTGAATATAAAATCATCATAATCAGCCCGTATGCGTCCACAGCTGAACATAGGCCTCCACCTAGCGATGGCATGAATAGCGGTGCTGAGCCGCCATCCAACGACTCTGTGCTGTGTGGATTGTCCGGCATTAATATTTTTAATTTCCTCAGTATCTCATTCTTTTCCAAAATTAAATGGGTAATCACACATCCAAGTAAAGTCTCTTGGTTCTAGTTCTCACAGTTTTGTGTCGCTTTTTGGATACTACACGATTTCGCCTCTACAATAACACAATGCCATAACGGTAACATACCGAAAACAGGTGAGTTGTTTTGTTTAGACTCCGAAATGCGTTTCGTATTTCACAGGCGTTTAAAAATTTAATTTCCAAGTGTGTGATACTGACATTAAATGAATTAGGAGCTTTCTGAAAGCTCCTAATTCATGTCATGTTCGTACATTTTAGAGGTACCATTGTTAGGTACCAGTATGGAAGGACAAATTGTTTAAGTACCTATGAAGAAACAATTTATAAGAATGTAGTACATAAAAACAACTATGTGTCACTGGCAGAAAAGTGGCAAACCAGTCGACAGATGTTGCCAATAACAAAGACATGTAACAATGTTGAAACAATAAAATTATTCTTATTTTAGTAATGTTCTTTAGTACAGTTGGAGTAATTTTGTGAGTTACTTAGTTGTTTTTACGTGACTGCTCAAAGTAGGAGTGTAATGTTTTCAGTATTCAACAGCATGTACATCAATGTCAGATTTATTTATTCCAATCCACCATAACAATTAAATACCTGAATAGATTTTGATAATTATCGTAAGTTGCTATGATGTATCGTAAGTTAGAATCCTTACATCATCCCCAGTATTGGCTATAATATTTTGTAAGTAAACCAGTCGTATTTTTCTTAGCTGAAATTAGCTAGTTAAATTACAAAAATCTTGAATTGAATTGGTATTGCTACTCTATAATTTAGCTTTTTAGCGTAAGTTTACAATGGCCATAAGACAACTTTTACTCTAAAACCAAAACTCAATTATCTCCGAAAGAAATCTGCGGAAAATTGTTCTTAACTCTCATTTCATTTTCAACTTGACTATACTTGACTTATAGACTTAGAATATAAATAGTTTGTTACATTAATTTCCTACCGAAATTTAACGTTTAACGGTAACATTAAAATACCGTATTTTGAACATTGACTGCAACACGTTCAGTCACGCACGCTACAAAAAGCAATTTTTTGAGTCTCTACTTAATTTGGGATCTTCTCTTTGTGAGCAATTGACCTTACAATTTTAACAAGGTTAGCTTTTTATGTAGGCAGTTATAATTTAAGTACTTACCTTAATATTTGTTTTTTCTTCTCTACAATATTAAATTCTTAGGTGTTTATCTATTTATTAGTATTAAAGTGAGGTTGTCTGGTAGAGATCGCTCGTGAGCGATAAGACCGCCAATTGTCACATTTCTTTTTTTTTTTGTTCAAATTGTTTGTAAACTGTTTTGTTAAGTGTGCAATAAAGTATTTTCTATCTATCTATCTATCTAAAGTGAGGAAAGAACATTCTTGATTCTCGGTGCAGAAGATAATAAATGATTAGGTTTAACTTAAGTAACCAAACTTATTACGATCTAGACAGTTTTATTCCGCGAAGAACCTTGTGTAGGTTTCTTCAAGGTCCATTGTAATTGTAATCAGCTGAATTTGCATCAAGCTTCAATACTTCGATGACAATGGAATAACAATCGAAATCGATCACCATTTAACACCTATTGCATCATTGCCAAAATCGCAAACTTGCATCCATTTTGTTGCTTCCGCTTACATAACAACAAAAAGTCAAATGGATAGGCAAGCTTAGACGCACTTCCTATTAGACAGTGATCCGCCACCACTATCTTATAGGAGGGCGAACAAGAAGACCTAACCAACCTAGCTCACACTACAGGATGGATAACCCCGCTATGTTACGCCAATGTGGCCAAAAAAGGAGGTTGGTAAACAAAAATGTTGCGCAAAGAGGTCCAGAATCCAGAGCAAATGATCCAGTTGGGTCTACCTACGCATGTTGGGTTTCAATCAATTTACTACAAAGGATGTAGTGTAGGAACTAAAATGGCAACGTGGAGGACTGCGCGCGAATCTTTTGTTTTATTTTATGTTAGTATCGAAATTAATGTTGAACAATAGGCTTAGAAACAGCAAAAAGTAAAAAGTGGGAGGCGGTATCATTATTTTGTCCTTTTTGGTGCAAATTGCTTCGCAAACGAAGCAGAAATGATCCGTAGTCCAATGTAGAGCAATGCTTGCAAAGAAACCCGAAAATCTCATAGAACTGCTGCGCCATTAAAGATGCCGTGAATTCTATAATATAAATAATATATTACCTTAGATTTATATTCCTCATTGGCATTCTGAACATCTTTGGTGAAATCGTGAAAGGGCAAGTCGGTTTAATATAAGTACTACATACCATATCGCAGGTTTCCTCGTCGTCATAGAAAATCGCGTCGCACTCCTCCATTCTGGTGATTCTACTCGGGAGCGCGTTGGCCCCTCATGAACACTGCACCGGCATCACCACACGAGACACTCGCAACGAATGTTGGGATTATCCGATGAATCACGCGAACTGTGCAAGACTGAAGCAACGCACGGGCGTGGGTCTTAATCAACCGAATCCAACCTTGCCTCTTTTGATAGATTGTGTCAAGTTTTTTTGATTTAACAGTCTGACGATTCAATTTCTTTGTAATACGAGTAGTTCTTTTTATATTTCAAGAGCGTTATCTCTTCAATTTTCTTGGATGTTGAGAACTGCGTAGAAGGGCGAGGCGCGCGCACCCCTATGCATTGATCGGGGTACATTGCGCATGTGTGGGGGTGCCTGTTTTGACGTTTGCTCAAGGCGACGACTACAGCAACACATTACCACCCCAAGTAATGTGTTTGCTGTAGTCGTCATTCTGCTACTTGGTGGATTTATGTTGACAAACATGAAACATTAATTAATGTTTGGTTCATTTTCCCTCCATAGCACGTTTCACAAGACCTGTAGAGCTAGTAATGCACTATAGGCACTATATTTTTTATCGAATTTTTGCTTGACTTAATCATTAGTCAAGCAAAAATTCGATAAAAAAATATCCTACTATTATAAACGTCAAAGTTTGTATGGATGGATGTATGGATATTTGTTACTCTTTCACGCAAAAACTACTGAACCGATAAGGCTGAAATTTGGTATGGGTATAGTTTGGGACCTGGAATAACATATAGGCTATTTTTTATCCCGATAATACTCGGGCGAAGGCGCGGGCAGCAGCTATTTTTCCATATTTGTAGGATGTCCATGCAAGGGAAGCTAATATTTCAGTCTCACATCTCACATCGGAATACTATCGATCAGTCCTCATCGTCTTCTACCTAGGATACGTGTAGGCAGGTAGATGAAATCCAAGTCTCCTCTATGGAGTATGTGGAGTATAAAAATATGGTGATACTTTTCTCCGTGTATCAAACGATAGATAGGTATTGATTATCGTTACTTGTCACACTCATACATAACGCATTTACCATCGGATTATGAGAGTGAGGGAATAGAGAGTGCACCTGTGTTTGCGCACACACTTGTGCACTATAATCTGAGCTGAGGTATTTTGTTTCCTATTTTATATCTACCTGTTTTCCTTCTATTATTTTTAATCACGAAAAGTTTTCCCAATGTGTCACAAAAGTCTAAGCGTCGTGATTTACAATCTACATTATCTAGCATTTTAATTTTTTCATAATTGTGTTTCTATAGAGGTAAAAATAAATATTTTTAGTATTTTTAGGGTTCCGTATCTAAAAAGTGAAAACGGAATCCTTATAGGATCACTTTGTTGTCCGTCTGTCCGCCTGTCAACCCTCTTTTCTCAGAAACGCGTGGAGCTATCGAGTTGAAATTAACATCAAATAATCAGGTCCGTAACCTCTTGGAGCCGTGATATAAATCAAACTTCTAAGTCAACGCAATCAAAGTTACAGCCGTTTATGCCCAATTTTTTTGAAATTTGTTTGCGTATCAAATGTACACAAAAACTATAGGGTACTTCCCGTTCACCTAGAATCTTGAAATTTGGCAAGTTTTACAGCACAACAAGAGGGAAAAATCCTAAAACTATGAATTCGTAGTTTATTCACAAAAAAAAGTATTTGATTCTCACAATAGACCGAAAACCTACAGGGTACTTCCTGTTGACCTAGAATAATGAAATTCGGCAAGAAGCAAGGCCTTATAGCACAAGTAAAGAGAAAAATCCCAAAACCATAAATACGTAGTCTATTCACAAAAAAATAATTTGGTTTTTGCAAGTGACCAAAACCTAAAGGTACTACATCTCTTTGACCCAGATTCATGAAATTTGGCAAGAAACAAGGTCTTATTATTAGGGAACCCTCAGCGCGCGAGTCCAACAAGCACTTGACGTTTTTTATTTTTATCGATGTTTCTATGCCCCAGGACACCTAACTGCTAAGCCCCAGGCAACACCTATTTAAGTCATCAACATTCACACTGGGTTCCGTACAAGTGTGTCAAGGCGTTCGGGACCCATTCACTAACTCGCTTGGCTCTATTATGTTATCTGTGGCAACACTGACTAGTCCTTTGGACAGGTGGATGAGAATTAGTGCTGCAAGTGGGGTTATTGAACTTTAGGCAAAGCGATTCAAGGCTCCTGTATAATCCGCGTTCAGAATAGGATAGAACCATTTCGAACAAAACCGGTCGGCCACAAACGTCGACGGTTTCATTTTACACAACACGCGAATTGTATGAGAAATGCGACAGAATTATTATTAATTGTTATTACTTTATTATTATTACTTTGAAAAGGTTATATTGTTATGTCTCATATTGTTTTTGCTCGAACTTTTGTTTCATCGTAGTTCTTTCTTTCATCGGAGGGAGAAGAAGATCTACATCTATGCAAAATTTCAGCTCGATCCGTTCTATAATTTTGGCGCGATGACGTAACAAATCTACCCACATCCGTCCATCCATCCATCCAAAATTTCGCATTTTTATAATATTACTAGCTGCTGACCGCGCCTTCACCCATTTTATCTGTATAAAAAATAGACTTCATGTTATTCCAGGTCCCAAACTATACCCATACCAAATTTCAGTCTAATCGGTTCAGGAGTTTTTGTATGAAAGAGTTACAAATATCCATACATCCATCCATGCGTGAAAGAGTAACAAATATCCATACAAACTTTGACATTTTATAATATTAGTAGGATTGTATGGAAGGAAACAAACGTTCCTTCGTGAACTAGAAAATGTCAAGGAAACGCTTACGACAGAGATCTATGGGTTCCGTAGATCGTGCAAGTGCAATATCTATGGTTATTGGATTTGAAAGTGTTCAAACGACTTCCATGGCGCAGAGGATAAAGTGCTAGTTGAGGGACTTGAGGTTTGATTCTCGCGCTCTACTCTACTTCCTCAGAGTCGAAAATAGATCTGAATCCAACGGGTACCTACCTACTATTTTAAGCAAAGGTATAGATTTACAAATACTAAAATAAAAAAGTGTAAATAAATAATGCTGGACAAAGTCATTCCAGCCCCGACATAAGCAGAGATTGTAGTATATTTAAATACTAGCGAAACGCCCCGGCTTCGCACGGGTGCAAATCCTATTAATATTATAAATGTCAAAGTTTGGATGTCATGGATGGATGTATGGATATTTGTTACTCTTTCACGCAAACACTACTAAACCGATTAGGCTGAAATTTGGTATGGGTAGGTATAGTGTGGGACCTGGAATAACATATAGGATGATAAAACGCGGGTGAAAGCGCGGGCAGCAGCTAGTTATACATATAAACCTTGCTCTTGAATCACATTATCTAATAAAAAACCGCATCAAAATACGTTGCGTAGTTTTAAAGATCTAAGTATATATAGGGACAGACAGACAGCAGGAAGCGACTTTGTTTTATACTATGTAGTGATGATGAAAAAAAAACACAAGGTTTCGCTAACTTGGTCAATTACAAAGTCAAAAGAGGTGTATAATAATAACTAAATCCACTCATTGCTATGTACCAAAGTAATATGTTTGACTTCTCCATTGATTTTTTATTTATAAATATTTATAAAAAAAATCCTAGTCTGGTCGAAGCGACGCGTGACCCGAGAGATGGTGAGTATCTGGCATGGCGCAGCTTGTGGGTGCAGCACATCGACTTTGCCGCCGCCAGCGCGTCTTGGGGACGCTTCCGACTAGTAAGCTACCTGTACATTGTTTGTAACAGTCTGCTGATCGCTTCAATTGTAAATACTAGTCCTAATTTGTTTCTATTATTTGATTGTAATTTTCTTTGGTAATAAAGGTTTTATATGTTTTTCTTTCAAGCTCAGGCGATACTTTTCAAAAGCGCTTCGTAGCTTCTTTCACAAGAGCCTCGCAGCAGTTTTCAAACTGGTCTCGCAATAGAACAATATTTTAATTAGTGTCAGGCATAACGAAGTGACACAATTACGACATAGTTCTTAATTATCGCGTAATCTCCGCAATTTCCTGTGTGTCATGTTATTGTCCACAAACAATGTGAATGTTACATAAATGTTGGGACAGGGTCGGATACAGAACTTCTCTGAGGGGTTTCTGGTCGGGGCACCGTTCTTAGAAAAATTAATCGAACGACACATTTTAACTGACGTTTTTCACAGATTTATTTATTTTTATTTAGAAACAACATCATTACAGTTTTTTTTTAGCCCTAAGGCGAGTCTAGGTTACATTTTATGATAATTAATCTAATTGTAAGGTTCAGATACTATAGGAACTACACATTTAAACATTACACATATATAAATTTAGTTTCAATAACCACCTGTGCCATTTCTAAGACTTTCCGCAGGCTATGGTAAAATATGTCCACGCTGTTTACGGACAGGATATTAAGCAAATATATAGCGAATGACATGGGGGCAAACTTAAGTACATTCCTACATTCGGGCATCTCAAGCATGGCGGATGTTTTCATTTATTATTTTCACGTCAATGGTAACCGAGCTGCTAATTGTCCGATTATCTATCAAAAAAACACCCTTAGATAAATAACTCTACATAATATGTAGAGTTATTTATAGTGGTTTTTTATATTCAAGTGAGGCTCCTATATACCGGGTGCTACCATAGAAGTGTACTAAGCCAACAAGTTGATATTCCGCCCCTGAAACTCAGTGTATGGGGATGGTTTATTTTTGAGAAAAATAATAAGGTAGTAGATTGTTACAAGACCAAACCCGCAGACGTTTTTAGTTTCCGGTTACGGCAACATACTAAAAGTAAACTCGACGTTTTGCTACTAGCGTGTAAGAACGTTGTTTCTTTAAGGACGACTTGAATACTAGGGCATTTTATGATCTTGGCGTCTGAAAGAAAGAAGAAATAAATATTGCTATCGTTGTTTTGCAACATGGGCATTCTGCCCTAGCTCCGGCCCTGCTCTCAGCCTAAATCATTTGAACCGTGTAAACACTACTTTGACCACTTTTCCACTGTATAAAATTCTGTCCTAGAATGAAAGTTTATAAATTTAAGCACTAAGTTTCACTTTGGTGTATTACAATTGAATTTAATAATTCACGTTTTTGCTCTAAGAATTAACGGTATGCTGTTATGCGTAGTGTAAGCTAGCGTTGAACATATTTTATTTAGCATTATGTCTAATTAAATATGTAGGAAATTTAATTCTAAGAGTTTTAGATATTGTAGGCAACAAGACGTCTTTAATATTTCTCCGAAGCATTTTCTAATTTCTTTCATATATTGATCAATTAAAATATTTTCATATACGTATGAGAGCATTTTAATTAGTAGGTACTTATTTGGTTGCCTATCAATAGCCAAAAAGAAAGAAAGAAAATCAATTTATTGGTTCACATTAAAACATATTTTTAGAGAAACCTTAAATATAAAAATTTTGCTGCTGCCCGTGTCTTCGCCCGTTTTATCGATATAAAAAAATAGCCTTTATATGTTATTCCAGGTCAACAACTATACCCATACCAAATTTCAGTCCAATCAGTTCAGTAGTTTTTGCATAATAGAGGAACAAACATCCATTCATTGTTCATACTCACAAACATTGACATTTATAACAATTAATTCTAAGAAGGTAGCAGCTTAAAAAAGTTATACGTTAGCAAGTAAGACCGTATAAAATTTAATTTGCTCAATACAACTCACCGGAACCTTGATTACAAGCGTAACTAATAAAAAACCTGTCCTCCATCATTCTTGTAAGATTTTAATAACACACACTACTTGTGTAACGAAGTTTTCGCAACATTTTTAATGGTTGGAAACTTCAAACAGAAAACGTAGAGCTCTCACCAATCCGCCTGCCACGCGTGGAGATTTCAAAAAAATCCCCCTTGTTTGGGGGAGGCATATAAGTCTATGTAAGTTTAGTTTAGTCAAAATGCTCAAAAGTTGGGCTCAAGGGTTGGGTGGGTGGTAAAAGTCAAAAGCAGAAATTTTGACTTCGGAACGGTGTTGGGACTAGTTAGGAGACAAACATACAATAAGTCCCCATCCCTGTGAAGTGAGCCCTAGAAGTGGCCATGGAAGTAGTATAATTGGCATCCCTATAATGGAGGATATCAACGACGACGGTGGCCATGAGGTAGCAGAAATACTACAATACGATATATACTATAGATGGGTCCGGAATACGGAAATTCGTAGAAGAACCAAAGTTACCGACATAGCTCTCAGAATCAGCAGGCTGAAATGGCGATGGGCAGGTCATATAGCTCGTAGAACCGATAACCGCTGGGGAGTAAAGGTTCTCGAGTGGCGACCGCGATGCAATGCGAAACGGAGTGTGGGAAGACCTCCCACTCGATGGACCGACGAGATCGTAGCGGTCGCAGGGAGTCGTTGAATGGAGGCGGCTTAGGACCGCTATTCGTGGCGTCGTTTGGGGGAGGCCTATGGACGTGTACGGGCTGATGATGATGATGATGATGATATACTATAGAGAGAGAGGGAGATGAGAAGAAGGACAACGATTGGGAATAGGTAAAAAGTCTGAGAATTTTATCAGCTTTCATTATGTAGTACCTATAACAAAATTTCTTATGACGAATCGTGTACGAGATGTAAGCAAAAAGCTAAAAAACGAGATCTTCTTTTGCCCCCACTCCTAGTGATCACCTCACCAAGGATCTCTCGCTTAAAGATAGAGAAGGTATAAAATGAGACAAAATTGCAACTAATTTTCTAGTAAAATTTACTTGGAAACTAAACTAGATTGTAGCTAGCACAGAAGTAATAGTTGCCTCAGCCTGACACTTTGAATCACAACACTTATAATTGCACACTCAAGATGTTACTTATGTCTTAATATTGTAAAATGATGTAGTATTCTATGAAATTTTGACGTAATAAAGCGAAGGTATCTAAATTATTTGTAACATTTCCATGGTCACGGGCCATATAGTCCCGGTCCTTTGGGAGGCATGCGTGGAGCCGAAGCTAACAGCACAGAGGCCCTTGATACCCGCAATATGCAGCTACATATAGCGGGTATCATCCTTTGTTGCACAATACGATACACCCAAAGATGATATCTGCCAGGTGTAGAGACTATTGCAAAGGAAAATGAAAATAACAAAAAAGCCATGTTATTGTGGTGAATGTATGGACTGGGTAATTGGGCTATGGGGAGACTATGGACGCCTGCCATAAACATATAACATATTTTGTAACATTATTATTTATTACATTATAAATTAATTATTATTATTTTTTAATTATTATTTACAGTTAAAACCAACACTAATATAAGAGAATGAGAAAAATATTTAACTAAAATGATATGGACCTAAATACTAAATTTAATTACATAATTTATCATCATCATCAGCCCATACACGTCCACTGCTGGACATAGGCCTCCCCCGTACGACGCCTCAAATAGCGGTCCTGAGCCGACTCCATCCATCGACTCCCTGCGACCTCTACGATGTCATCGGTCCATCGAGTGGATGGTCTACCATGTAGGGGGGGATTTGCCATAATCACCACGCTTGGCAGGCGGATTGGTGATCGCAGTGTTGGTGTTTAAAAATAATCAGAAGGAAGCTTCTGCCCTTCCTCTGGTAGGTTCCCTTAGTCGGCTCTTACGACATCCACGGGTAGAGTTGGAGGGGTTGATATTCGTACGCCGCGGCCCCACGGCCACGGTATGTAGGTTTAATTTAATCTTTTTCCGAAATAAATGTTTTTTATTATATTTATCTATTAAACACGCGTTATATTTCCTTCGAAAGCTGCCAAAATTGATTTTGCTTTCATTATCGGTGACCACCAGTAATGTGAAAGCGGTTGTCATTTTACTGAACCCGTATTTAGAAAAATTCAACTTTAGCCTCGCACACGTAAAATATCGAATTCAGATAAGCTTTAACAAATATTGCACTGGTTGTGTCGTGCGTACAAATTGAAAAATAATCACGACATCATGCTGAGCAAATAAAGTCACACTATGATGGAACAAACTCTATCCATTGTTAAAATTTATTAAATTAGGAGAGTAGGTTCCTATATAGATAGATAGAAAATGCTTTATTGTACACATAACAAAACAGTTTACAAACAATTTGAGACAAAAAAGAAATGTGACAATTTTTTGATCAATGAAAAATGTGACGATTTCTTATCGCTCACGAGCGATCTCAACCAGACAACCTTGGGTGCCTAAGGGTGCGCGTTGAAATCTTTTGTATGAGCAGTCGCATAGAGATAACTGGGGAGGAATATCACGTGGTCGTCGTAGCGTAGCGACTTGTGCGTCATAAGTCATAAGCATAACAGCTATTTATGAAAAGATGGTCGTGGTTATAAATAAAAAATAAACCTACAAGCACAGAACGCATAGATTATTTGATAATAAATAAATAATATATTATATTTATTTTGCTTACAGGTACATTTATACAGCTTAGATCTAGGTTATATAGCATATGTCAATAGGTAAATGCACCCTGTAAGGGCACTGCAAAAGAGTTCTTGTTTATTGAAATGATTAAAATAAAAATTGTAAAAAAACCGAAATATCATAAGATGTTATGAAACATTTATCAAAGCATAATTTGATCGTTTTGAAAAAACTAAATATCGACTTCAGTTATTATTTACTAATACGGTTTTTCAAGTTTTGCGGGGCATCCCTCGGAAATTAAATTATGGGAATCGGAATATTTTTTTAAGATCGTGCAAATCGGTTCGTAATTGACGGATAAATCGATGAACATACATAAAAAACATTCATACAGCCGAACATTGAACCTTTTTTAAGTCGGTTAAATAAAATAAATAAATCTTATTTCAGGCAACATTATTCTAGTACAAGGTGTAAATACTTTAAAACTACGGCCCATATAAAATATGTATATACCTTATACTTTATTGAGTGTATTGTCGGCGAAGTATTAAAAAGCGCTTACTGTACTAAAATCCGCCAAGCTAATAATATATAATATAATCTTATCTCCACATACCTAATAGTTTATTTTCATCTAAAAACTATTTATACTAAGCCTTATCAGAGTTATCAGTAACCGTATTACATACATACAATACTAAATTTATAGCTTTTGCTCGTCCCCTGTGTTAATGACCACAAACCACCCAGACCATGCAAACTATTCTCATTCATTATTAATCTGTTGCTAGGCAATCTGCATACGAGATGGCGGCGTTGCCGGTCGTTGCCCGTTTCCTGTGTAACTGCATTCCTGGGGGACGCACAGGTTAGCTAGCAGTTTGTGCTGTGGGTTCCATCAACATTGTTGTTATTTATTAGTTTGCTTTTATCTATAGTATAATTATAGTCCTTCTTTTGACCACAATCTCACCGGATGGAAAGTGACGATGTTGATGACGTTGTATCATGAAGGTCTAGAAGACTAGAGACTACTATTGCTAGAGTTTTAATGAATATAGCTGAGGCTTAGCTGAGGTGAAGAGAATTCTTTTTTTTATAATTTAAAGTTAATATTTGACTTATCCAAGAGCTTTTTACCTATGTAAGCCTAAAGAAATAAAAGTTATTGATTTCTGATTTAGTAAACGCACATGACAGTGAAACACTCGGTATTCAGGAATAGAATGCATGGTTTTGTAGAAGGAAGAGCAAAGGCTTCGTTCGGAAAAGTATCTTACACACAAGGTAGGTTTTGCCTTTTTAAGTTTGCTGAACTTTCAATGAATTTGGCTAAGATTTGATAAACAGGCAGTACGACACTTTGAATACGCTGCCTGCAGCTATTTTTCGACCAATTATGTACATCCTGGGTCTCTTCAAAACAAGAGTGAGTAGACAGATGTCTTCGAAACTTTGACCACCTTTGTGATGAATTGTTGGCCACATCGTCATTTTCCATCACGTTTTGGTTTAACGAAGATTTTGATCTAACGAACGGCTATTGATTATAAGAAAGACATCTACCAAATCGCCTTTTCTTTCGTCCATTCACCAAATTCCATAAATTTTTATACATAAATTGAAGATTTTTGAACTTTACTCAAACAAACATAAAAACAAACATTTTAAGATCCTTACGAGGTTAAGCAAATAAAGCTGAGCAATAAAATAAAGTTCACTCAGACGGATCGAGGATAGGACGGAGAAAGGGCTCGAAAGTTCCGCGGAGCTATCTTATCGCGATAAATTAATGGAAATGTCAATCCCGTGGACCATATTGGGAGGGATTGCGAACTTATGAGGTATTTTTGGTAGATGTGGTTATATCACACTTGAAATTCACTGTAAGCCCAATAAGGGTATCGTTACGCAAATCTTACGGCGATAATTTTAAAGGAAAAATGTCTGACTGCGTTTTTGTCAGGGTGTCAGCAGGCCTACTCGGAAAAAGAAAATCGAAGTTTCTGATTCGTTTTCGTGCAAAACAACTCTTATGTTACTCGCATAAGATTACCGTTTGTTTGAAAACGAATCAGAAACTTCGATTTCCGTTTTCCGAGTAGGCCCTCAGGTTTCCGGGAGCTTCGTTAAAACATTAAATATATATAACAATAAATAAATATTGCGGGACTAAAAGCAACTCTGTGTATTATGAGTATTCGTGTGTTTTATATGGACTAACAGGTGGGTATGAAATAAAGGGTTATATATATAAGGGTTTTGTTTTTCACTCTTATTCTCATTGAATAAGAGTGAAAAAATCTTATAACACTAGACTAGAGTGCTTGCAATATTTATGCTTTATGTTAGGTAGAACACTTTTATATCATGGTTCTCGTAATATTATCGTAATACCCATATAATACCTACTTTAAAAGTACTTTCTGATACTATGTTCTGATTTCTAAGAAACTGACAAAGGCATCTTTTTCCTAGTTCTATAAGCTGTTAGCTAGAAAACTTTCACTGTAATCGAGGCAGGTGGTGTACAGTACAACGTAGCATTGTTCTCGATAAATCGTGTTGTTAGGACAAAAAGTGGTATAGCGCGGCTTTGTCGCATACGAGCCATTTACCATCGATGAAGGCGGAAATCTACCAAGGCTCACGCTTCACGTACTCACTGCTCAGACTTATTGTATATTAACACTTTCGTGGCCCAAAAAGCACACATGTCGAACTGCAGCTGCTTCAGGCGGGGCAGCAGCGACCGGCATGCCGCGCCCCTGCGGTTCGCACCGCGCCGCCGCCGCCCCGCCGAGGCTGGGCAGTGAATGCGATATAGTGAATGCGATACTATACTAAACTAACACGTTCATGGCCCAAGACGCACATTGTCCAACTGCAGCTGCAGGGGGCTTGGCAGTGAATGCATTAAATAAAAGCCTATGGTTATGTTATAAACGTCCAGTTCGTTTTTCCATATCTCCTTGGGCTCGCCATTTGGAAACTTGGCTTTATTATAAAAGTTGTCTTTTGTTTAGTTTATCAAGGTAGTACCTGAGCTACCAAGCTAGCTAATAATATTTTCATAGTACAAAGAAGGGTTTCTTTGTACTATGAAAATATTATTAGCTTATAGTTTTCTAGTTTCTTTTCGGCTGGTGTCTTTGTTCGTTGCTGAACACTATTGTAGAGGAACACTATCATACGTAGGTCGCATGCGTTTTTAAGGACAAAAATAGGCTATAAAACTTCAGTGTTTTCACTATTTTCCGGGCTCTTTGTTCATTTTTCGTTTTGTTCGTTATTAAAAATGCAGCCCATTAGCTCATTAACGGCGATAATAACAAAGAATTTTCAGATCTCAATTATTCTCAATAACTTTTATTCTTCAAATCTGAATGAGTGAGTGATGTAAGTATGTAATAACGAATACATTTCAATTGACCAGCTGATCAACTGTTGTCCGTATGCATCAGCCCTTAGCAATCTCGAGACTTCCTCGAGCTCATCGATTCGCTATTGTTCCTAGTAGTAATGGTGTTCGCGCCATTATTATGTGCGCCACATAGCCTCTAATACCACAGCTAATACCTACGTACTAGACAGCAATTTGAAGGCACGACGATGTGCTTTTGTTTTTGTCTAAAAACTGACCGGGGGCGTCGACCACAGGTGCGTCGACCACTGGGGTCCTAAGCCACGAAAGCAATTGTTCGACTCTCCTTCAGCTTGAATTAGACAGACAGCAACTTGAAGGCAAGACGATTTACTTTTGTTTTGGTCAGTCAAGTGTTTGACTCTTCGTCTTCAATGGGGATTTCTTGTGGTGTAGTCGGTTACCCAATTATAGACTTATGTTTGATTTGAAGTACGTAGAGTCTGAGAGAATGGAAAACGATTGAATGAACACTCCTCAGTTTTTGCGAGAGTCGAGAGACATTTCAGTACTTGTGATACCTTTTAAGATTTTATATTGATGCTCTTAATTTCTATTATTGACTTTTTTGCGTTTCACATCTTTATTGTGTTTTTTTAGTTATACATATATACTCGTAAGTCTCTATTCCTCTCATGAGTTTAAGTTCTTAATTTCTTTGTTAAATTGGTTCCTGCTTTGTTGATATTTTCCTATCGTTTTATGTGCCATTAACGCTTTAGATTTAGTAATCTTTAATGTTATAATAAATAAATAATACTGGACAATTCACACAATAGGTGCTTAATAAACTGAAAATTTAAATTGAGTGACGTGGACTTCTTATACGAATGTTACTGCTAAAGTCACAAATGAAGAGAAAGACTCAAATGTGGTTGGTGTCATCACGAAGGATACTAGCATCTTTGGTGTCATCATTGAAGTATAAAGTTTAGTTCATGAGTGCCAAATAACAAATGTCATAAAGAGTATAAAGTACCTATTTTCCTTACTTATACTTACGAGCAGATTTCCATACCAAGGTTCTAGAAACTTTTCAAAACCATTCTAAAACCTAAAATGTTACTTGGTTACACAAAATATAAGATAAATACGCAAGAGAAGAAGTGTAAATACGCAAAACTATCTAATCTGAACCTGGTCATTGACCAGCACCATGATAATTCAAGTGATTTAAATGCATGAGTTAGGTGTTAACTTCCTTTTGGTCCTTTCCCATCGATAACCGGTTACTGAAAGTGACAGCTATTACGACATCCGCTGTATCATAGCAATGGCATGGGCCACCTGGCTCGATCTCATGCAATCATAGTACTTATAGCCTGGCCGTCCATACGAATTAAAAGTCAAAAATTCTCTATAAATAGATGTACCAACACTTAGAAAAAGACAAGTCATGGTATAATAATAAGGTATGGCATTCCGAGAGACAATGCTCATGTGGGTGACACTCTCCAGTCTCCACCCACGTCATCATTGCCATCGGTGAATAAGAAGACGAATCTGTTTCCTGGTGTTACCATCATCATCATCATCATCAGCCCATACACGTCCACTGCTGGACATAGGCCTCCCCCATACGACGTCACAAATAGCGGTCCTGAGCCGCCTCCATCCATCCTGAGCCGCCTCCATCCTGGTAACACCAGGATGGAGGATGTTACCAGTAGCGTAAAATCGTAACTCCCCGAGCTCCTTGTATTACCTGTATGAATCTGATAAACCTATGTGGTTTTGTATTTGCCACATATTTTTAGCAGATCAAATTCACGAGTCAATGTGATAAATAATTATTTATCACATTGACTCGGTTTAACTAACGCTTTTTTGACTGATCTAACAAAGATAAACTGATGATTGTCATTTTATTTTTATTTATTATTAGTTTCATAACGTTTTAGGTTTTGTTGAAATAAAGTGACGGCTGGACAGTGACGTTGCAAGTGTCACTTCCGTCTCGGATTGTCAGTCCTTGTTTTCTTGGATCATGATACAAATATGTAAGTACCTACTTAAAATTGAAATAGACATGGAAATATGTCAATATTTTTTTATTTCCGCTCTCTCTTTATTTTACCTTTTCACGTCTAAACAGCTAAACGGATCATAAAGAAGTTTAGCTAGGGGCTAGATGGTATCCAGGAGAAAAGAAATATTAAGCAATGTTTGAAGCCGCGGATGGAACCTCATCATCATTCATGATGCTGTATGAAATGTAAAGTTTCAAAGGATCTATCTTATTACTATGACTTTTTATAGTTCCAAACATGGCAGCAATAGTCCAAACCAGACCGGAAGGACCTGTGCATATTTGTCCCGGTGTGAAGTATCGCTTATTCTTGTTTAGGATTCCTAGATTCATGGCTGCTGTTCTCTCTGTGCTATATCTCATTTCTATTTACCTAACCACCTTCCAAAATGAGTTTTCTATGGTTAACAGTTAAATTACAGTTTGACAATACATAATAATGATAAGTGTACTATATTTTTTATAAATACTAAAACATACTTCTGTGTTTAATTCTATTAGATATGTATAAATAAAATACAGGTCCCATTAAAAAGCTATGAAACATGAACTCAATAGCAAAACTGATAGATCTATGACACAATGAAACTCGATCGAGACAACGGACTGCCCGAGTTTCTAACAGACCTACATCGTCTCATATTAGGTATTTGTAGTATTTGAATAATTCACGTGGAGTTTAGCGGACGAGTCTAATTTTCACGTGGCAGGAGATTTCTGAATAATTATTTTGTTCCTTCCCTTTGAAATTCGATCATCAGGCTGTTGCCTAGTAGGGCGGAGAGTTTCACCGAAATTACTAAGAGCTTAAGTAGATGAAAAAAAAAACTTCCCATAGAGTCCATTGGTACCTAATCGAAATACTGGTTTCTATTTCGATCAATGAGTTAGCATTGCTATTCAACGTGGCAATGCTGCCAGCATTCTGGACACTCTGCCTTTTGGTGACAGCTTAGATTTTTAGGAAATTGATATTATATTGGTGTTCTTAATGTTCTACCTTCTAACTACTTAGTTGTAATTGATATTTTTCTTTAATTGTATAATTTTGGTAGTAGATAATAAATTAAATACTATGTAGATTTTGAAGAGCTAGTTATCTTAATCAGGTGTGGAACCGTAAGGTGGACAATAGACCTGCTTTCTGCTTACCAATCGCTTTACAGTGTATCGGCAGGTATCGTCGCAGAATCGTCCATAGACGAAATAAAGTGTAGATAGTGCGTGCATTGCACGGAGAGATTCATAGATTGGTTTCAAACTTGACACTTTTGACACACGTCCCTCCATCTATCTGTAGTTTCTTATATCAAAGAAAAATTATTATTAAATATTCACGGGTATTTATCGCGTTTATTTTTAGTACCTATTTTCCCCGACGTTTCAACAGGTTTACACTCTGTCATCGTCACGGGATGACGTGACTCTGAAGTTTCAATATGCTTAGTTTCAATAAAAGCTGCTTTGCTGATGTTTCAAAAAAAGCTGCTCCAGTTTCGCAGATGCGGCAGCTCCAGCACTCAAGTCATCCCGTGACGAAGACAGAGTGTAAACCTGTTGAAACGTCGGGGAAAAATAGGTAGGTAAATAAAAGCGATAAATATCCGTGAATATTTAATAACAATGTGTTCAGATCGCGTATGTTTAAAAACATCAAAGGAAAATTGCCAAAATTTGTCATTCTGAGACGATAACATTGTTATGGTGAAAGGATTAGTGGAATTCGGCCCCTGTAGGTCACCACCAATAAAATTTCTAACATAACACAAGCTCCTATTTATCTACTTTGAAGCTAGAAGATGTGTCAATTGTCCAGCCTAACAAAACAAAGTTGCTCGAGTAGTAGCTTATTTTACTTTATTATTTTTAGAAGGCATCAAACGAAACACAACATCCAAAAATACAAGAAAGTAATTTATTTTCTAATAAGCAGGTTTCATCGACTTTTCCCCTGACCTTGGACCTCTAATTTACTGTAAAGTGCAAATTATCGCAACGTAATATCCACCTTAGCTATAATTTTATGCATGAGTAGGTATTTCACTCGAAATTATCATAGGCAAGTTCTATAATAATTTCTTCATGGAGTCATTATTGTCTAGCTGAATGAGGATAAAGAGTTCAATGCGTTTGCGCACACACCGGTGCACTATTTTTGGTCTCGTGTGTACATTTTTCAAATAGTACATTCCTTTATATATTTTTTTAAAGCGGGATGAATTGTCCTGGCAAAATTATTAAAAAATATTATTTAGTCAACTCATCCCGTGGGATGAGAGATTTAGAGATGATTTAGAGCGGGATCAGTTGACTAAAGAGCCATAATGATTTCCTGCACACATGGTTTTCATTCTGGTTCTGACTGTAAACCAGCGTTGGTGTACAGTTTTTTATTTACTTTCACAAATTATTAGAGCAACAAGCTGAGCCAGGAGCTATTAAAGGTTAGAACTATACACACGCGCTCGTCTGTTTGCTGAGTGGAGTACTTAGTACGGAAAACACAGAATTTTGAAAAAACCATTGCATAGTCCGGTAATCGAACCCACTAAAATCTTAAAAAATAACAGCCTGTATCACCGATCGGTAGCGTCAATTATAAGAATCAAATCTATCGAATAACATGCTTGTTATATTAAAGGAACACCATGAAATCCGCCAAAAACTGGAACGAGACGTGTCACTTTGGATGGCTTGTTTACACCAGATAGGTAGGTACTACAATCTGCTGCAGTTGACTGATGGAGTGGAGAGCACCAATATTAAACTTATTACTGGTTTTCGCGGCCAAGTTCAATTTTGATAATTCTACCTATACATCGAAACTATAAATGCGAAAATGTGTTTGTTTGTTTGTCCTTCCACAACCAATCGACTTAATTTTGGCATAGATTTAGTTGAAAGGATGGAGAGTAACATAGGCCAGTAAAACATCAAATTCCCATGGGAGATTTAGGGGAAAAAAACCTCTTCCTTTTTATCCCCCTAGAAATGTGATATTAGAATTTAACGCAGGTGAAACGGCGGGGAACAGCTAGTATACATATAGCTGTTCCCTGCCAGTTGAACAGCTATATGTATACTTGCTCAATAGGCGCATTATGTAGCTTTTCTAGTGTAGAGGTGACTGGTAGTTCGAGAGAAAATTTGCTTGAATAGTTAGCTAGCAAAGCCTATCAGTAATTATGACGATATTAGATGCTTTTATTACTTCCGTATTATATCACTGACTAAGCGTGAACGTGCTATGAAAGCCGATGAAGCAGGGAAGTCGTTTAGTCACACATATCGGCTGGAAAGTAAAGAAAGCTTTGGCACTACGCTGACTCTACTTATTTTCTGTCGGTATTGTCACAAAACACAGCATGCTTAACAAACACATATTTAATGTGGGTATCACGGATAGCCCCCTATGCAGAGGGTGCATGAATGCAGAGACGGCCGCGCATGTGCTTGTAGAGTGCGATAGCGTGGCTTCCCAACGACTAGTACCTCGGGCGGGACACCGAGGACGCCTGGGGAGGCATGCACCGGCATCAGCGAGCTGCTGGCTTTCCTAGAGGACATCGGGTGGTTAGACTAGCAGCCCCCTACCCGACACGCAAAAAGGGCCCACCTGTGGCTTATTTGCGGATACCAGTCCAAGTAACAAATAACGTACCTGGTATCCTTGAGAAGCCTGCTATCAGTTCTACTGACGTTCAGTTTGGTTCAGTTGTTTTGGAGTTTGTGTTTGTATTTATTTATTTCCACCGTAGGTAGCCTACACATGTTGCACTTGATATCGTTAATTCTATCTATCTTATAATATTCACACAAACTTTTCACGTACACATTACATAGAAACACCATAAGGGATTATACCTTCAAAGAAAAAACAGACAATCATGACTCTTCATGCTTCAACAAAATAACAAATTGTTGGCTTTAAAAGGTCAAAAATCAGTTGTGTTGGGTGTTTCGGTGTTTGGGTGTTTGCAACTCTTCAATCGATCATAGGCATTCATATACATACATAAATACATCTCAATGATGATCATAGGGTCTGGTGTGATAGATTGGAACAAGTCTGACTTTTTAACCGACTTCAAAAGGAGGAGGTTCTCAATTCGTCTATCTGTTTAATTTTTTTTTGAAAGTATGTTTTTTACGCGATATCTCCGCCAACTCTGGACCGACTTCGAAAATTCTTTCACTTTTGTATAGAAAATTATCCCGAAGGGGTCCCATAAAATGTTTATACCCAGGGGATTAGTATTTATCCCGCAAAACTTAAAATAAGTGTAAATGTATGGGAATTTAAAGTCGGTTTATCGTTTTTTAAAACACGCCATATTATTTGGTATACACTAAATACTACTCGCATCACCACATAAATTCAACCAATAAGGTAAAAGATATTGCACAATGTTTCAAAGACTGAGTCGTGTGTGTGTAGATTGATTACCTGCTATGTACATTTGTGCTATTCTATTCAGAGCTTTATTGTGCAAGCTCTTGAACCATTTGCCATTGGAAAGGCTCATTTATCTTCTGAGTAAGCAATTAGCTTTATAATCATCACAAATCAAGTTTGTGCTCTACTTTTACTTTCCTATGGTCTCAACTAGTCACAAGTGTGACTAGTCTCCCCAAGTGTCTCCATAGTCCCCTACTTTCCCCTTACCCCTACATTAGATATATTCTCTTAACTTTGCCCAAATAGTAAAAGCACATTGTAGGGTATGTAGTTAGTTAAAATTCACTCATAAACGAAAGAAAATAGAAAACTCTTATCGAATCTGCCACTGACTGTACAATTTCTGCCTTTAAGCGAATCTGTCCTAAAACTAATCTGGCCTAATGCTAATCTGCCATAAAGAGAATCTGTCATAAAGCGAACAAGACATATTTTAGCTGGATATCTTTGACGATCTCTGAGGTGCAACGGGAGAAGGTCCGCCTGCGTTACGAGAGATATCGGGTTCGATTACCGCCTCCGGACAAATGTTTGTACGATCGCAGGGTTCAGACAAAAGAAAATGTTGTTCTGGGTGTTTTCTCTGTAAAATAAATATATCTATCTATGTAGTACAAAGGATAAAGTTAAGGATATCAGTTACTAGTTAGTACCCATTACACAAGCTCCTGCTTAGCTTGACGCTTGATGATACTGTGTGAATTGTCCAGCATTATCCTCAGAACATAACCACTGCTGACAGTGCCCCCCGGGTCGGTGATCGCAGTTGTGGTGGTCTTATGTATTTAATATGCAAAAAGGAAAAAAAAAAAACAAAAGATAAAGTCAACCTTCAGAAATTGGGCCCATTATTCAAATGGCTCCAAGTTAGAGACAGTTATGTATAAAACGTTTCCTAAAGCGATGATTATTATTGTTAAGGTAAAGGTACAATCTACGACACAAATGGAACAAGTCACGAGTTGGGACAGTCGTGCGGTGAAGTGGAAGTGGGAATTAAAGAAAACTTGATAAAATAGATACAACAATAGAAATGAGGCACTGCATCGCACGATTTAAATCCTAAAACTGAAACTCATTCGAACATTTATGACGGACTTCAAAAAAATGAGGAGGTTCTCAATTTGGGTGTTCTTTTATATGGGGTATTTGGGGTTTCTTTTGTCCAATGTTTTAGGATTTTATTTTTTTCAAGCCTTGGGCAGTGAATGCTTTAGTGGTGCATCTGGCGGACATGTGCATCGTGGGCCGTGAAGGTGTTAACCTGGAACTATTTCCTTAAAAATACAATTTTGAGTTCCAAGTTCTTAAACAGTTTCAGATTTCCCCATACTGACCGGTTACACTGAATCACTCTCGGCACTACTCTTACATAACTTTAATTTATTCCACCTGTTACAAGATGTGATAGTGTTATTTAATCGGATATCGAAAGTGCAGACTTGAATAAATCTACAGTATATTTAAAACGAACTAGCCAATCGGGCAATGTCAAGTTTTCACTGAACCATATTATATTACTCACCACAACCAACACTCTGATATCAATTCCATTTCGAACTGTGAAAGTATTAGAAAAAACAAAATACTTACCGGGTAAAACGGGGTGAATAGAGACTCCAGGGTGAATATAAATGGACGAAATACTGGAGCAAAACATAACCTGGCTGGTAGCAGGGGATCCTTACTCCGTGACTGTTCACCTCCTGTGTCAGTGGATCTGACCTCTGCAAAATGATATTTTACTCCAGTATTTCGTCCATTTCTATCACCTTGGAGGCTCCATACACTCCATTATTAAAATATTTTTCAAATGGAACTAGCCAATCGCTATGTCAATTTTTCACTGATCCGTTTATTTATTTATTTCTAACTGTAACCAACAACCATTTATAATATCAATTACATTTTCATAGTGTGAAAGTAGTCAAAGATATTTTTGCCTTTCAAGCGTCGATATGTAAAGGTAAAATCAACATTATAGTGGGAAGTCTTGTATTTTTACACTAACTTACAGAGAATGTTACACACACAATGTAAATTGATGATTTACATTTTAATGGTACGGGAGGCAGACTTTCACATGAATCTCAACAATTTCAATGAACCACCGTCTTTATTTCCGTACATTGTTCTTGTAATCGATTCAAACTGTACCTAGCGAATCATTTTCAATATCTACTTTCTTCTACCACGGTCTCCACGGATGATCACCATCTCACCATAGCATATGCTGAGAGACCGATTTTGTCTGTTTATTTATGGTTTATTTACTGTATATTACTCATCTGTTCTGGCAGAATAAAAATATCTACGCTAGCCGAACTTCGACCACGGTTACCAGTCTCAATCTCAACTCAACGGAACAGCCAGCCATGTCCATAGCACATTACTATAGTACAGAAGTGTGTGCTCAAACAGAGTGCACTCTCTATTCCCTCACTTACTCTCATATTCCGATGGGACGGCAGACCCACTTATTCCCAATTGCCTTATCCTGTACAGTGTACACCCGACACGACGACCGGAAGAAATCAGGTGCTTTACCAACGGTTTAATGTGCTCTCTGAGGCACGCCGGTGTAACACCGTCAACTTCCTGACTCCGGGCTGTTACTGTGAATTGTTCGTAACTTTGGCCCGGGATTTGAACCCGGAAACTTATTGTCGGCGGTTGAATACGCGATCGCTCGACCAACGAGGCGGTCCAGATTCAAGCCAAAGGATACAAAATGTAATCAGCGGGTTCGATTGCCTGAAATGTAATACACTCTCTTTGTAAGTAAGTAGGTACTGGTACAGCTATTTCGACTTTGCTTTAATAATTTTAGCGGTTATCCTCTTGAAAATGACGCATTTCGATTGCAATGTCGTAATGGAAAGTTATCTTGCCCTTTTATGAACCCTGTTCTTGAAGTCGTTAAGTAATGTTTCGCACCTTACTTACTAAGTACCTTCTTTTCTGGGCCCGAGTTCTAATTGGAGAATTTAAATTATAAATTTCATTGGAGTAGTCCAGCAGATCAGTTCAAATGTTACAATTGATTTAATGTATCTCTTCTCTGTAGTACCTAATATTACCTATAGGACGTTTCAGCATGCTTAATAACAAAATGATTACCTAATA
This sequence comes from Eupithecia insigniata, assembly GCA_947859395.1. Lineage (NCBI taxonomy): Eukaryota > Metazoa > Arthropoda > Insecta > Lepidoptera > Geometridae > Eupithecia > Eupithecia insigniata. The sequence continues at coordinate 4,064,522 of OX402003.1, forward strand.
AACAATATTTTTTCTTCAACTGTGTTCAGTGTTTCAACTTTTAAGCGAACGGAACAAAGTTATGTTACCAAGATCATTGTGTTATTTACAACCGAGTGTAACATTCCAATTATATTTACAAAACTGTTTCAGCTCAAGAAGCCTGTAATTATGTACCAATATGAAAGCTATGTGGCAGATAATCTGCCTGTGTTACATAGTTAATTAGTGCCCTGTTACACTGTGCACCCAGTCGGAAACTCTCACTGAATTCGAAGTAATGCTATGGTGAAAACGATTGCCAACTAGTGAAACACCTATCTAATAGGCAATTAGTGTTAGATGGTGTTAGTTAATAATGCTAAGGGTAATTTGCCTAGATTATGTAAAATGAATTTTTTTACACTTTTTTAATGCTATATAGTATAAGTTAACTTATCATTTGTGGCTTGTGTTATTTATCTTCATATCGTAGAATTTTCAATACTGAATGAATACTTACCTAGTTCTTAACATTACTAAAGTATTACACAAGGCAGAATCAACCAACTATGATTAATAAAATAAGGACACGGGCTAAATATTATTGGGCATAAAATGCTTCCCTAAGGTACTCCAATCTTGATTCTCTCGTGAACCATGCTATATTGCTAAGAAACGTAGCTGATGCTATTACGATACTGTATAGGCTTGTTTATGTTATATCTAACTAAAAGGCTAAAAGCTATTCAAGAAAATAAGATTATAGTTAAGATAATTTGCCATCGGTAACTTTACTAAAGGCTTCATTTAAATCTAATTAAAAGCAACAATAGATGGTGCCTGTAAGATATTACCTAAAACGAAACCCAACTGAATAACATAATTATTTATTAAACCTTCTTACCGTTTTAATTTAGGTAAAGGTTTTTGAATACCTACCTAATTGCTAGGTATTGTTTTTAGTCACACAAAATATTTTACGATAAATTGTAAGTATTCTAAGTAGGTATGCGTCCAACCATTTTGGAAGATTGACTATGTTCAGTAATTCTTTTACCGTGTTCAAAAACTGAAAAAAGGCGCAGGTCTTATTTTCGTACGTATGTATTTTTTTGTATCTGTGTTCGTCAATTTCTCCGTCAATCATGGACCGATTATGAAAATTCTTTCGTTATTGTATAGATAGATTCCGAGGTGGTTCCATAATTTTATTTCCGAAGGATTAGTATCTATTCCGCAACACTTAAAAACATTGTAAAATAGGGAATTCGAAGTCGGTTTTTAGTTTTTTCAAAACAATCAAATAATATGTAGGTGTTTCACTTGACTATGAGTGGATTTGAAGAGATTCAATTTTTATGATGGTAGAGGTATTAAGCTATTTGAAAAGTGAAGGAACAATGGTATTATGTAATTATTTTAAAGATTCCCTAATCTTAAAAATAGTTAACTTATGTTTTTGGCTGGATCATCTACTTACACGTGACTAACCTAAATTTTCGCATAAATCAGTTGAGCAAAACTAGAAACTTTTGTCCCACTAGACAACTGGGACAAAAGTTGTGCACAGGATAACCGGGACAAAAGTTGTCCCAGTTGTCCTGTACAGAACAACTGCACAAGGCAACTGGGAATACGTGAACTTTATTGACTTTTTGAATCCAATGGAAGTCAAGATTAATAACTGGTTTAGATTAGAGGGACCGTTGATTTTAGCGTTGGCCCTTATGACGGGACGGGACCAGGTCAATGCCCCCCTTGTGTCAGTTGAGCAATGCTGTTATTTGATGCAAAGGAAATAACAGCCAGCGGGAGGTTGGTATCAGCGAAGCAATCTTCCATTGGACAGGTGTGGATTAAGTTTCTGAAGAAGTTTGGTTAGGTTGTTGAGCAGATGTGGTTTTAGAACCCTCAGGGTTTTCTGTCTGTCTTCTTGTTGGAGCCTAGCAAATAGTTTCACAACTTTTTGTAGGTTTGTAATTTATTGCAGCTTTAATTGCAACCTAGTATAGCCTAAAACTGGTTTTTCCTGAAGCAAGTTGAAGTAGTTGAAGTAGACTCTTGGTACGATTCTACGAAGGTCTTTTTAAACATGAACCCGGCATTTTGCTTATTGATTGATTGATTCAGGTGTGCTTTTTATATTTGATTTCAATCGTGAAGATTGATTGATGCCGTCACTTCAGCGTTCCATTACAGAGTTTTGTCTGATCACCAAGCTCCTGAGTTTTCTTTAAAAGCACAATACAACTTCAGTATTCAGTATTCATTGCATTCATACATAAATCAGGTCTTAATGATAAGGGGAGTTTATATATTTCACAGTATGTACCCATTTAGGGTGTTGCAATGGAAGACTGGCCAGGTATCATGCCTTTTTACTTACCTTCCTACAGCTTCCAATACTGCTGGCGATGCTCTCAGCGTCGTAGTGCCGAGAGTAAGGGTCCTGATGACCCCGGGACACGCATTGCCCCATAAGCCCGCGCACTCACCAACTTATTATCACTTTGTCCTGTCAATATCAAGTCTGACAACTTCAAAAATCATCGATGTTGATACAGTCACTGCACTTCATCGATAAAATTGGGAGGACACATCACTATTTTCTCACGATTTTTAAACTGCAAATGTACCTAAGTCAAACGATGCGTCATCCGAAGGAGCAGTGGTCAGAATTTTAAATATTTAACTCCCACGCTGCTGTGACTAAGGAAAATATAAAAAATATGCTAAATGGTAAGTCTTTTGCATTATAATGTTTTTAAAAAGATTTGTTTTACATTACCTATGCTTATAGTTTCTTTGAATAAAGTATTTTAGTCTTTGCCTTCATATCTATAAAGCCTTTGTAATCATAATGTGTGACTAGGAATGCTAAACGATGGGACTTGCATTTCAATGAGTAGGTACCTACTAATACATAATTGCCAATGAGGCTAGATTAGTAGGTACCTACTTAACATAAGGTGTCCACAATGACTTACAACATGATATGGGTCATCAATGCCTTGCCTTGGTACCTATTATTGTAGGTATATTGGTAGGTACCTAACCTACCAAATTCGTAATAAGTATGAATTAGGAGCAGAGGAAACGATCTTTAGTTGGTTGTAAAATGCTCATACGACACACATTTTATACTTTAGTTACGTACCCTACTACAGGAGTGGCGGGAATCGAACCTGCCACCATAGCAAATCAATTTACATCGCCACAGAGTAGGGTTTTATTATTCTAAGCCATTATACCAATTTAAAATAAGACAAACACCTTCGTAACTACAGAGCTACTCTAGTATCCATTGAAACTAAAGCAATTGCCTACTGTTAAGTTTCTAAGTTTCCCTCCAACAAATTCACTTAGAATCCAAGTCTTCGATGTTTTGTTTACACTTTACAGTTCACATTCACACGAGCTCGAGAAACTTGGAGGCGCGTAGCGCGCACTGCGCCCGATGTGCGACTAAAATGCGCGGGCGCAGAGCTTGGAGCTGGCTGGAGGGAACGGTAGGGTAAGCCTTAGACCCTACCGTTGTATTGTAATACAATAGATGAGCACCCACCTTAACTTAGACTTTAAGCTGATAAATGAGAACCTCATTTATGTTCTCATCTTTTTTGTTTTAACCTATTGGTAGGTACAGACAACGGGTTAGATTGTCTAAGCTTTCGCTAGATAAGTTATTTCTATATTTCTTTCTATGTAAATTTGTATTGTACCTATTAGGTAGGTAATATACAAATAGACTTATTAGGTAGAATTATTAGATATCGGAAAATTGTTTGAGATTTTATCAAAAACAGAAATTACCTACTTTTTTTTATGAACCAAATATTGTTGGCAAGGGTCAAGCAAGCTATTTAGAATAGTACCTAACCTACCTAAGTCCATGTAGGATAAGTTTTTTTTTGAAAAATCCATAATATTCTCCTTCTTTGCAAATGCTTATTAAATTAATCCATGGGCAATTAAAAGATGGGCTCTACCGGGAAGCTCCCTCTAAATCGGTTGTTTAGCAGGCTCGAATTCCCCGGCCGTGATCCATCAAACTCGACAAGTCAAGGCCAACCAGTCGGTCGGTCACCTAAGCTTAGCTAGCCCCTACGACGACCAACGCTATGAAGAAAGACGGCTGCCGTGTCGCAAAGCTAAAAGGAGGATTGTGTCTGTGCTTGCCTAGCTGCATGTCTTAGGTTCTAAGATCCTTTAGTTATGCTATGGACTTTTGATACTGAGCCTGATAAATAAGGATAATTCTTAACCTGTCTACTCTGGGAAGTTACAGGTTACCTACCTTGCTATCGAGCCCTGAGGAAGCGAAACGGGGAGACGGCGGCGGCGCGGCGTAGTCGGGGAGGCGGCGGGGCGCGGCGCGGGCGGCATAATAACAACGCGGCAGACATTTTTTAATTATGCTGTTTTACATATTCAAGTTTTTTTAATTAATTTGGCGCTTAAACACACCATCATGTCCAACATACAGTACATACAGTACAGTATTAAATGCATTCTATCTATGTAATATATTGTAAATATCATCTAGGTACCCATAACATAAGCTGTGCTTAGTTTGGGGCTAGATAGATGATGCTGTGTGGATTGTCCAGTATTATTTATTTATTTATAACTAGCTGCTGCCCGTACCGTCGCCCGCTTTTTATCAGGATAAAAAATAGCCTATATGTTATTTCAGGTCCCAAACTATACCCATACCAAATTTCAGCCTAATCGGTTCAGTAGTTTTTGCGTGAAATAGTAACAAATATCCATACATCCATCCATACAAACTTTGAAATTTATAATATTAGTAGGATTTCTACCTACTTTATTATTTTATAATCGAAATAAATAAATATGTGTTTAATTCTTTTTTCTACTTGTTTATTACCTACCTATTTCTCTCAGCCAAAAGTAGTGAAAGTTTTTAATGGGTAACTTTTGACGGTTAACTTTGCGTAAAATTTTCGAGAATTTAACGCTCTACCACCGGTTATCGAACTTAACTTTTTAACTAAAGAATTACCAAACGAAGTTAACTTTTGGATAGACTGTGCTCACATATTGCCTACTACGAGAAGTGGGTGCAACTATCTAGGTGCAGCTGTGCAAGCATAATCCACAATGATCCACCCACTGCCACCCACAAAGAAGAAAGACTACTGAAGACCGCTGAAGACTGGCAATGATATACATACCCTGACAGAAGAGAAAAGAAAACTTCTCTTTAAAGTTTTTATTTCATGATGATTTCATAGTTGTATTGGAAATGTCAAAATCACACGTCAAACTAAAACGTCAAATATGACGTTACATCTAACATTGACCTTGAAGTTTGAAAAACAAACATTTTATTTTATTTGTTTTGGTCAATGTTTTGGTTTATTTCCGTTTTCGGACTGATAGAACTAATTTTTTACGGTAAAATCAATTTCCTGGAATGCTAACTCGCCTTGGCTTGAAGACTTTTGCCACAACATCGCTAAAGGTGTTGAACGATGTTGCTAAGCAACAGTTCATAACAACTTACCGTGGCGGTAAGTAACAACAAATCATTGGGTATTATTTCCCTTTCCCAAGGTAATTAGTATATTTTCCTAAAAAGTAATAGGCAAAGTTACCCAGCAATCTATTCGAAATGATATAAATTCAGTTTGTTTGTTTTCCGTGAGCTGGTAACAGTATTTTTATTGCATATCTAACACAAATATTACAGTTTTGTAAGATATGCACCCTGTCAGATAGGGTACCTATGGCAATGTTCCTCTGTTGCAAACCATTATCCTCAGAAACTACTCACCTACTTATTTCCAAGCAAAATTAGGTTGTGTATTACAAGTGGGGTGAACCCATGGGACAACCATCATCATGTGGTCTCACCTGGTGAATATTGTTACAGCGGAGGCTACAATTGGTTATGCAGTCTCTGGTCAAACAATAGAGTTAATAACAACAACTGTACCTGAACAGTTTCAAGGGAAAGGTGTTGGAAAGCTACTAGCTCAGGTAAGTCACTTAAAATGAGTTGAAATCTACACCTCTATTGAAAATAAGTATTTTTTTATGTAAGGCCTATACAAAAATGACAGATGTGGCCACACTATTGACATCCATGCACCCTGGGGTGGATGAAACATATAGTCATCTACATAAGTGTTAAAAACAAACATGACAAACTATCCTTCGTGGATGTAAATTCTAATTCTAAGTGGGGGAACTGGGATATGCACTGACATCTCGCATAGGAATGTATTGTGCATTGTCCCCCTACCTAACTAGACCCTAACCAGCCCAGCTCCTTGAAGTATTAGAGCAGGATGTAAAGGCCATGATGATAATATTTCTTTATGTTTGTCAGTAAGGGACTGCTACCGGAACTACTGGCCCAATTTTTTAAATTCTTTTATGTAAAGAAAGCTTTCTATATAGGTATGTTAATGCCGAGTGACAAAGGCTATCTTATATCCAGGTGTAAGCATGAGTTAATTAAACCACTAGCAGAACTTAGTGGTCTTTTCATTTTATTCTGTTCGAATTGTTCAGTATAATTTATTTAAGATCATCGATCTTGAAATTTAATCTTGATTGAAGTGTAGATCTTCCAAATTTAATCTTTTGCAAGAGTAATAAATAATAAATAAATTTTTCCTTAAAGAATTCAATAAAGTGAACCATCTTATAACACTTCCAACTGTGCTTTAAAATTTAACAATATGGTCCCTATTATGTATCTTAACAAAGTTTCCCAGTTTCTTTGTTATACAAATAAACAATATTTATTCAGTTATAAGAGATAAAAGTACAATAGTTTTAACCATAGTTGAAAATATCTGTAAAAAGCATATACTACCTCAAATTGCTTATTTTCAACTTCACTGGATTCATATCTTGCAAACTACTGAATATTTAACTTTGAAAAAGACTTACTCTATCCTTTATATGTTTAAAAAACACGATTTCAAAATTCTCGATAGAAAAAAAATCCAAAGTTCGCTCTAAACTGTCTGTAATAAATCGTCGATAATCGTTGCTATGCAATAAATACTTTAAGATAAGCCTTGATACTCTGTACAGTATACAAACAGATTATAAAGCAGACATTATATGTTTTAGATTTTCAAAATTACTATTATTTTTACTTTAAAAAAAACAAACACATGATTTTTGCGTTTATGAAGCTCTGCGCTGTCCCGCTCTTATGAACGCGAAATCCTATGCCTATCCTTTTCACACAATGGCGAGGTATTGTAGGCCCTTAAGTATAGGTAATGTAATACTTTATTGCCCTTACACTGTCCCAAGCTGATAATTGTTTTTTTTTTATTACAGCATGCATTTGATCATGCAAAAAGGAATAAACTAAATGTAGTAATCAAGTGCCATTTCTTAGAGCATTTTTACACAAAGAACAGAGCTAAGTATGAAGGTTTAAATGTGAAAATTGATATAACAGAATAGTAAAAGCATGGAGGTGGCTTGGCTTAGATGTAATATTCACTATTATTTACGGGAAAAGTGCTATGGAAAAGTTCAAGAGATAGCAAAACAAGCTCTTTTGCAGTTAAGTGAAAATGTAGAGTTTTTATTTTACAATGCCCTTGCCTGCCTCTTGGAAGGTCAAGTTCAAAAAGGAATCAATCAGCTCACACCATTGCAAAATGAAAGAGATTTTGAACTGGCAGTTGTTATTGCACTAATATTTGCGCACAAAAGAACCACTACTCTTGACAGGGAAACATTGTTCAGTCTTGAATCAAAACTCAAAGAAGAAAAAAAAATTGCTAATTCCATGTCCTTTTACTACACTGGGTTATTTCTCTCCCTGGCAGAGAAATTTGAGAAAGCTTCAGATTACATCAACAAGTCCCTCAGGAAAGACTCAAATAACTTGGAAGCTATTATCTTGAAAGGATGGAATGACATCTACATGAGCTATGGTGAAATGAACATGAACATCCTTGATTGTTTTGAACTGGCTATGAGCAAAAGTGAAAAAAACTTAGATACTCTACTTGGTATGGCTAAGTTCAATTTTTTTGCCAAAGATTATGAAGCCTCTAATCTGACCTTGGATAGATTGATAGTCAACAATCACGGTGAGGTTGTGCCTTTGATAGAGAAAATGAAAAATGAATTTGCCATGCATAAATGGGATGCTGTCATCGATACTATGGAGAGAATATTTCATTTTGAATCAGATAATGTTGAAGCTCTCAAAGTGAAGATTTTCATAGCCTTGTGCAAAAATTCAGACTACATAGAGGCAGCTGATCAGCTGAACAGATTCTTCGCAGTGCTAGAGACTAATGAGGCTCACAATGGATATCAATTCTACAATACTACTCAGATATTTTCCAAGGCCTGTGCTAGGTCTGGTGCAGTACTCACACAGGTTTACAGATTCGCCCAGTATGCATCCGAAATGTACCCTAACAATGTGGACTATTTAAGTGAAGTTGGGTACCAGTGTATCCTACAAGGAAAGTATAAGGAAGCTCTAAACTTTTTCAAGGCGGCTAGTAAATTAGATAGCAACTCGATTACAGCACTTTGTGGTTTAACACTCTGTCAAATGCATGAGAATGGACCAACGGACCAAATAGCCCAGCAAATAGAGTTGCTTTTCGAAATGCAAGGCGCTGTAAAAATGCCAGTACTCTACCGCCTTTCGGCAGAATTAAATGTGAAAAATTCTCCAAATGCTATAACTTTTCTTAACACCGCTTACGAGACTAAGATCGCGTTCGCCAACCGTGGTCCATTCAGCTTGAACTACATCAGGGATTTAGACCCTGACTTTCTACTGGAAGTGTTCAAAGAGTACAAGAAACATTTGCCTAAAAAACCTTCAGTTATTGTTGGCTATTTACTTTACACCCAAGATGGTAATGACTCTTCTGTTACTACATGCTTTGACATCCTGAATTCTATTGTTGAGGCTTGCCCTGGATTGATTTCTGCATTGTATGAGCTGGCACGATTGAAGTTTCTGTTTGGGTTCGCGAATGATGCGCACAAGCTGGCCTTACAAGTAAACGAGTTGGACAGTACTCATGCAGGAAGCCAAGTGCTACTATCTCAAATTTACATACAGCAGCAAGTATTCGCTAAAGCAGCCCAAAGCTTAGAAATGTGTCTAAGCTACAATTTCAAAGTCCGCGACAGTGCAATGTACCATTTCCTCAATGGAGTTATTCTTAAGAACACTAATCAGCTGAACGAAGCTTTATCTAGCTTCACTTCGAGTCTACAGATAGTGACGAGTAAAAGTACGATAAGTAATAGGATGTTTGAATCGGAATTGAATATCATTGATAAGGCCACATTGTTTCTGCAAATGATTGAGATACAAACTGCTTTGGGGCAGTTGGCGGAAGCTGGGAAGACTATGCAGGTATGATCAAAATTAATTTTATTAGCTGATTATACATACCTACTTACATAAGCTTTTTCGTTGCGATTGGATATGTCACGTCACGTCGTTTTTCTGTGACGATGTATGTTACTAGGTCCAGAAAAAATTAAGTTAGTCACGTCACGTCCTAATAGAAAAGCTTTGAAAAGTTTGATCACTCAAAATTAGTTCTTAAAAAAAAGCTAAGCAAAATAGCGAATCGTGACGAATTTTCTGTGCCCGCTTTTAATACCAGGATATTAATTATCACCAATCCGCCTGCCAAGCGTGGTGATTATGGCAAATCCCCAAATACTACATGGGAGACCATTCACTCGATGGACCGACGACATCGTAGCGGTCGCAGGGAGTCGATGGATGGAGCCGGATCAGGACCGCTATTTGTGGCGTCGTATGGGGGAGGCCTATGACCAGCTGTGGACGTGTATAGGCTGATATAATAAAAAGAAAATTTATTCTTAAAATGTATTTCCAGGAAGCAATCCAAGAGCTATCCTATACCTCAGAAGAAGGCCGACTTCTCATCGCTCGCGCCGACCTATCCATAAAGAAAGGCGACATTGATTCAGCAATAGACATCCTAAACGAGATAAAACCAGGCCAGCCTTACTACTTCCAAGCGCACAGCAAAATGGCACATATTTACTTGAAGGAGAAGGGCGATAGGGGCATGTTTACATCATGTTTTAGGGAAATTGTTAGTAATCATCCGATGGCTGATGCTCATACTATGATGGGGGATGCCTTTATGTCTATTCATGGTAAGTTTTATTTACGTCCTTAATATAATATGGTATGAAATAGGTTATATTCTTTTTTGAATTAGTTTTTAGTCTAGATAATTTATATTTGCTTCTTTCTTACCTTTAACAGTAATGTAAACGCACTTATAAGTTGTGAAACTTGTATAAATTGTAACGCCTACCATTTGGGGGAGAGCAAGACTTCTTGCGGTAATACAGTTCTTAACTGGTACGGAAGACAGTCACTCGACCACGGGTAATAACACTTAGTTGATCGAAATAAGAACTAAATAATATGTTACAAATAACTACATATACTTAATTACCTACTATAATAATCAATACGGAACAGGCTGCATATTTATTTCCTTCACAATTATTATAACAGTAGTTATGAATAAATCTTTATTCTATGCCTCATAGGTAGTAAATTATATTTATGGACTCTGATAGGGTGGAGCAATATGTCTGATGGCTACTAAAGCAAAGTATATGCATGCATGCTTAAAGATAAGTAGGTCCACATCGACGACCAATGTGGCGCGGCGGCCGAAGATCCTTCGACACCGTTGCGGATTCGATTCCCACCAAGGGACAAATTTTTGTAGGTACGATGATCTGAAAATATTTGTTCTGGGTGTCCTGGATATTTTCTATGTATAGTAAAAAATATCTATCTATGTTATGTATTCAGTATTATTAGTTATCTAGTACCTTTATCACAGCTCTGCTTAGCTTAGGAATAGATGTTGATGTGTTGATTGTATATACGTATATATCCAGCATTACATCAATAGTACCTACCTATTTAGTTGCAATCTATGATCAAATAAATTCTTAAGTAAATTCCTAATTATGCATTTCATACTTAAACTATTCTCTAGATATTTAACTTTATGAAGATTTAAATGTTACTTTTCCAGTCCTGTTCAGATAATAGAGTCCGAAATCTTAGGATTTTAGTAAGTACGATATAAATAACCAAAGTTACCGACATAGCTCTCAGGATTAGCAGGCTGAAGTGGCAGAGGGCAGGCCATATAGTTCGTAGAACTGATAACCGTTGTGAGTAAAGGTTCTCGAGTGGCGACCGCGATGTAATGCGAAAATCACGGAGTGTGGGAAAACCTCCCGCTCGATGGACCGACTTCATTGTAGCGGTCGCAGGGAGTTGATGAATGGAGAAAGCTCAGGACCGCTATTCGTGGCATCGTTTGTGCCTGTGTGAAACAGTGAGCAATGATGATGAAATTTGCTATATACTAACTGGAAACATAATAAATGTCTGAAGCAAACAAGGAATTTCATCCGTTAATAATTGTTTGCTCTCAATCTTTGTCCAATACACTCTAAGAGCTATGACAAACTCACAAACTAGGTTAACTTTGTTATGGAGTTAATACCAAATTGTTTAAATTTGTATTAATTTATTACCAGAACCGATCCAAGCCGCCGAATCCTACGAAGCAGCAGTAAAAGCGAATCCTACCGACATCAAGCTCATCAAGAAGCTGGGTAAATCACTAGTGCAAATGCATGAGTACGACAAGGCGATACAACACTACGAGAATGCTATACGACTGCTGAATGATGATGATCTCAGATTTGAGTATTTGGAACTGCTTATCAAGGTACTTTTTTATATAAATCTGATGGCTCTTATGAGCAAAGCAATACGGAATTATTTCCATTAACATTCACGGCTTCGAACGCGCCTTTTCTTGGAGAAAATACCACTAAATAGTTGATGGCCTTACTCGGGATACAACATCTCCTTTACAAATAATACTAACGATTATTGTAAGATTATATAATATATTATTAGATTATAAGTCGTAAGATTAATTCAGCCGTTAAGTCGTGAAAAGGTAGCACACAGATAGATGGGGGACGAAAGGAAAAGTCTTCCTCTCTGTCCGTCCGTCTGTTACCTTTACACGCCTCTTTGTTTTTCTCTGAGAGACAGAAAGTTATATTATAATACTTGTGAATTTATAATATTAGTATGGATTCTCGAAATCCTCAATTAAATCAGAATCAGAATCAATAACTTTATTTCTTTAGGCTTACAAAATAAGCACTTAGACAAGTCAAATTGTATACTATAAACATAGTTATTATTATCAAATAAGAAATAAGGTGTTATTGATATTCTCTCCAAATCTCATGCCCTTTGTCTCTGTGTTACACCACTCTCAACCTTATTTCGACGCCCTCTGTGGCGCAGCTGGCGAAGCTCTGCTTGCGATGCAGGAGGTTGCGGGTTCGGTTCCCGAATCGGAACAAATGTTTGTACGATGCGAGGTATTTGTACCGGGTGTTCTGGGTGTTTCTATGTTTATTAAAAAATATCTATGTAATATATTGTGTTAAGTATATCAGTCATCTAGTACCTATATCACAAGGTTTGCATAGCCTGGGGTTGATGATGAGGAATGATGCTGTGTGAATTATCCGTAATTATTTATTAGTATTATTTATTATTTCACAGCTCAAACAATACGATAAAGTGGAAGCAATAATATCCTCAGACCTAAACCAGCTGCACAACAAAGATAAAAGCATACCAACACTAACGCGGCGGGTGCGATTGCTGCTGGTCCAGACGAAGAGTCGCGAACTGAAGAATCCCTCAGCTGGAAACACTCATTTAGTGCTGGCTGAGGCTAGGGATCTGCAAAGCGCGCTGGTTAAGAGGATCGAGATTGGTACGTAGGTATCTTGTGGACTTTTTACTGTGAAAGATCAAAGTTCGGCTTATTTTATATTTGCTGGCCCAGGGTGTTCTCTGAAAGATGATTATAAAAAGAGGCCATTTCCATGATATTATATTGACTTGAGTTCTTTGTTTCTGTTCGTTTAACACGACAACCCGGCGCTAAAGCCCGTATGGCCGAACTATTTAGAATCACGCTGCGGCGTCCCATAAGTGTGAAAACAGAGTTCATAAGATGATTTAGTGTACTATTTAGCCTTCAATATGATTTTAACGTAAGATGCCCTTTTTTCAATAATACGTAAGCAAATTTTTTTAAAAACGCCTTTCCTGCTTCGTCAATAAACTTTAATGTATGGAATCTGTAAAAAACGTTTAAATTCGAATCGAAATTTGGACGAAGCACAGCATTTTTGTGACATTTTTAACCATCTTCGAAAAAAAGTAGGTTTTATGTTCGCCTGTATTTATGTTTTGTCAGTACTTTAACTAATAATTCCATATTTATGAACATTCATTGCGATCACGAATGTATCTGCCAATCGTGGTGAGGGGCAATCCCCCCCCCTCCCCCGTTTGAAAAAGCATGGTCAGCATTGGACGTATAGGGGTCGTCCATTAATCACGTCTTGTTTTTTTAGCATTATTTGAACCCCTACTCCCGTCTGGTTATATGTCGTTGGTTTAAGACTTACACGCCCCAAAAGATTTCTTATTATTTCTTAATTCTATAATTTTCTGCAGACTCGAGAGGAGACCTAAATGAAGAGAAGCAGCAGCTGTCCGATATCCTGTGTGCGTTAGCGCGAGTCAAGTCGACGAGGGAGCCCGCGGTGGCTGCCAACCTGTACTCCGAGGCCCTCATGCAATCGCCGAGGAACCCAGAGACTCTGCTGGCTCTGGCTAGGCTGTTTGCGCAGGTAGGAGATTAAGAAAATCTTTATTTCTGTAGCTTGAAACAAAGAAGGACGCTCGCTCTTGAACCCTACAAATCGGAGCACTATCAGATTTCAAAAAAATAAATAAAAATAAATGGATGAAATCAGCTGGCGGACGATAAAACAGTTTATAAATAAAATAAAAAATAAAAATGCTTTAATTCAGACAACAAATGGGCCATAGATTCATGACTTATTTACACATAGAGCACACATAAAAAAAAAAAAATAAAATAGAAAATAATATAACAACAACGCGAGTATAATCAATGAAGGAAATAGCTTCCTTCATTGATAACCCTCCGCACAAAGCACTTCCATAGTTGAGAAGAAAAGCACTCTGCAACAGTGCTTAGGATGCTGTGTTTATGGATGAATTGATTTTTGGATTGGACTTACGTACATTAAAACGTATCAAAAAATGTCATTCCAGATGAACAATGCGGAGAAATGCGAGCAAACTTGTGCTGTTTTACTGAGTGCTGACCCGAACAACGAGTCCGCAGCGGTCATGATGGCGGATCTGGCTTTTAGGAAGGTAAATAACTTATTTAGTCCTATGGCTCAGTGACCCGAAGTGTGTCTTGGCCTCCGATAAAAGAAGACGCCATTTTTCCCTGTCCTGCGCAGTTTCCCGCCAGTAAACAATGCTTCGAGAATTTATTAACGCCCTACAAAAATTTAGTTAGAAGTTTGACGTGTGTATAGTTCTTGTAGATAAAGTTTGGGATTGAAAATGTCATCAATGTCGCGCTTAGATAATATTTCAATCACAATGTTTTTATTCACGACTTCTGTTATGTGTTATCTGTATATGGTACCATAGCTTCCATGACTAATATTACTACCTACAGATTATTATGTTTTCTTTCACAATATGTTTTATTTAAACTGTAATAGATAGATAACTCTTTATTGTACAACACAAACATAAAATACAATACAGAAGGAAATGTTGACAACAATGAAATACTCGTAAAAAAGGCGGCCTTATCGCTGCTGTGATATTAAGCAGAAACTAGATAGAGACAAAGAAAAAAGATAACAGGATTAGTCTAGTGCGGGCGCTATGGGTAACGATGTTCTTCTTTAAAATCTTATGTAAAATCACACTGTGACTCCTATGGGTAACAATAAGTCATGTGTTTGTAAATCCTAATAGGAAATAAATTATTTTGTATAAACTGTAAAAAAGATTGGTTAAAAAGTGTAAAAAGTTTGCAAACTCATTGAAGCAGTGTTGTATTTATTACTATTATTGATTGTGACAGCCTTTCATAGCGCCAATTAGGTGCCTATCAGGGAAGGCCTACGTCCAGGCAGAGGACTGGTGTGTGTGTGTTATTTTCATGTTCATTTATTGGTAAAATAATTGTTACACGTCAACGTGTTTGTGTTACGTGAGACGATATTGGTAATTATGAATCACATCTGGAAATCTGAGAGTAAAAAATGATTTCCTTTTCATTTCATCGCTGCGTGTGTGTCGCATGTCTGAAGATGCAAAATAAATGTGTTATTTTACAGGTAGACTTCGAAACAGCGCAGCGCCATCTGTCTCAGATCCTGTCAGTGAAGCCTTGCAGTTGGGAGGCACTGGCGCAGTTGGTCGAGGTGCAGTGGCGGAGGGGCAAACTCGCCGACGCCGAGCAGGCTCTGGAGCAAGCCAAGCAGGCGCTGGGGGATGCCGAGGATCTAGGTACGTCCATTACTGGGTATAGGCTTCCCCAAACGACGCCACAAATAGCCGTCCTGAGTCAGATTTAACTACTCAGCGACTGCTACAATGTTATCGGTCCATGGAGTGGATGGTCTCGCAATGCTATGCTTCCGACGACCGCATCTTTACGTTGATACTTGTAGAAATATTGTTTAGAGAAAGTAAAGAATTACTGAGATTTTACAAGCTTGATGCTACCAGAGACAGATCAAAGTCGATAGATAAATAGATGATAGCAAAAGAGTCAAGTTTATACTTTGACCGCCGTTCTTTGGGAGTTTCTTGCGCAACGCCCCTTAGGGTGGCATCTGATAAAAAAATCTATGCTGGACATTCCACCGACTAGACCTGCAACAAATACCTTCAGATCATACAAACTTTTGTTCCGCGTGAAATCGAAAGAGCAACCTTCTGCGTCACAGGCAGATCGCCAACCACTGCGCCATTGAAGCAGCATCATAACGGATGTAAGCCATACTCCGGTTCAAAAACCTGGATATTTTTTGTATACAAAAGGGAACCCAAAGAATATTGGTGGAAAATATCGACATTGGTATCATCGAAGCAAAGCACAGAAGCTAGAAACAATATTTGCTTTTGAAAGGTTTCATTCATCATTTAATTGATCTCTCGTTTGTTTTCGAATTCAAATTTAAACATTTTTGCTACACATGTTAGATTATGCGTTGTTGAAGTTTGTGTTTTAGTATTCAGTGATAACTTTGCTGTTACCTTTGTTTTCTGTTATTGTTATAAGTTTGATAAGTTTTCATTCATAAATGTCTTTGTTAACATAAAGTATTTTGGATTCCGAATCGGGGTAAAGTTAACTTCGAACCTTATTTGTTTTGTCCGACGCAGTGGGCTCAGAGAAACGGGGGTACGCGCGCGGCCAGCACAAATTGTTTATTGTTTCAAATATTGTACACTATACTTACAGGCACACCTAATTCGATAGTGTACTATCTATAGTCATAATCTTACTAATCTAGTTATGTATATAAAGCAAAAATCGTCAACATTGGTCACATTTTAACATAATTAAATTCCTGTCTAATAATATTATACAGGACCGCTATTTGTGGCGTCGTACGGGGGAGGCCTATGTCCAGCAGTGGACGTGTATGGGCTGATGATGATGATGATGAATATTATAAAAAAATATTCTAGACGCACAAAATTAAATTACATAATAATATTTAATGAAATAATATATAGGTCATCCAACATTAAAATAACACATAATAAATAATAAAGCCTTTGCCAACTCGTTCAGGGAGAAGTCAAACACGTCTACCCTCTCTGCAAGTAAATTAAGTGTGCGGATGCAGCGCGTCAATGGAGCTTTGTTAAGAAGGTTGGTTCTTCCTCGAGGTAGAGCAAATAGGGGGGGCCGCCTCCTCCGGTGTAAAAAATGAGGTTCGTAGTTAACCAGCTTACATCCGTATAGTAATATAGCCATGACATTGCAAATCAAATTATATCTCTCCAGGTTACAGCTACTGCGCTGGCATTTGCAGCCTATACTCTGGGCAAGCGACGGGCGCGCTAAGACAGTTGAACGCAGCACGCCGCCACGCCGCCTGGCGCGCCGCCGCCGCGCGCCGCGTCGTGCTGCTCTGTCTCATGCAGCATGACTCTAAAGACGCGCGAGCTGACACGTTAGTACTATTAATTAACTAGTTATTATTGATTTCTGTTAGGGAACCATTAGCACATTATACTTAAATGCGCTATTGACATACGTGTACAAATTAGTTATAATTTTCTTACATTTTAGTTTATAGATGATCTTAGTTTTTAGATTGTTAAATATTTATTTTATTTTATTTATTTTGTTTTGTAAAGTAGCTGTAACACTTCGCTTTTATATTTGTTAAACAACGGTTCCATAGGCCCCAACAGAAAACCAGCGCAGGTTGCTAAAACACGCTTAAGCTGAGTTGGGACCATTTTGTAGCTTAACTAATTGTAAGATTAAGACCAATACCATTACACTTTCAATAACTTTACACATTCTTCTGTATTTTTTAAAAATAACGGTTAATTAATTGTATTTATGTATGTTTAGTTACAAATATTTTTTATTTGATTTTGATTTGAATCAGTAATACAGTAGAAATAACTAGGCCATTTACTGGTATCCACTGATGGTAACATGATTGGTATTCTTACAAGGTGTTTATATATCAAATGCAACAATAATATGCTATAGATAGATAGATAGAAAATGCTTAATTGCACACTTAACATAACAACAATTTTACAAACAATTTGAAGGAACATGCACAATTATAAAGGAACATAGGCTCCCAGGATCTTAGTCTATAAACCTCAATCTAAGACATTTAGGCAATATACGCAGGTTTACGCACTGCAAGCAGCTTGTGCGTCGTCCTTTCTCCTGCAACACTAAACACTTTATAAATTAAAATAGCGTAGCAAACAATCGCTTCGCTCGGCGCCTTCTGAAATTCGATATCCTTGCATATCAACTGCTTGTATGATCTGTGGATATTTGTTCCGGGGATGGGTGTATTCATGTATACACGGTGACTTTTTGAGATGGCGTTGATGACAAAATCCGAAACCATGAGAGTAAGAGAAAAATCGTGAAGAGTTATGTATGACCTGGATTTATTAGAAAATAATATGGCGTGTTTTAAAAAACGATAAATCGACTTCAAATTCCCTTACTTTTACACTTATTTAAAGTTTTGCAATAGTGAAAGAATTTTCAAAATCGGCCCATAATTTGGGGAGATATCGCGTAACATACATACAAAAAAAAACACAGACGAATTGATAACCCCCTTCTTTTGAAGTCGATTAATAAAAACGGCATTTTTATTTTTTTAGACGGAATTTTGCTTCCCTCTTTTACTATACCATTTTACGGTACCCAGCTGATGCTGTGTCATAGTGTTCATTCATCAAACCACCCTTGTCCCAACAGAGACACGCGGCTTCTAGCCCTACGAACAGCCGAGAAGTTGCTCGTAGAAGTGGCGCCCTCTGAACGCAAGTCGCTGCAAGCCTTACTGCAGCTCGCCGGTAAACAGAAGGCTCAGGCGGAGCACGTGCTACAGGAAATACTGCCGATGGCTTCTGAGGACGGGGTCGATGACCCATATGTTATACTGGCTATTGCTGAAGCGTGAGTAGATTTTACAACCAAAGTATGATATAATTTCTTTAGGGTTCCTAGACAAGGACCGTTGCCGTATGTTACTGGCTTAGAATTTGTACCATTCTAACTCTTCCCGCGAGGGTCTAGAGAGGCGACTAATAAATCTACCGGGGGGAGGACAGCACCGCCCCCTGCAAAACAGATCACCCACCAAACTGCGCCACCAACTCGCATGCCTGACCCGCCTATCATAAGAGCCGATAAGGCGCTTATCACGTTCCGGGAGGCCTATTTCTAGCAGAGGACTGGCAAACGCCAATTAATGGTTTTCGAAAAACGCCTCATTCCGAAAAGATATAGAAAATTATTTGCTTTTTAAATTCTGTTTTCTTCTTCCAGATATAACATCCTAAAGCAGCCGACGCGAGCTAAGAACATACTGAAGAGAACAATATCAGCTATTCCTTGGACGCCAGAGAAAGCGGATGGATTAGAAAAGTACATATCATATAAGCATATAACAGCTAAATATACTAAAACTTGATCCATAAACCTAATGACAAATTCAATAATCAGAACGAAAAACCACTTTAGCACATAAGTAATAAAGTTAAATGTCAAAGCATATAGGGTGTCCACGCACGGTCGGCAATAAGGCCATAAATCCGCAAGATCGTCCATTTTGCTTAAAACTTCTGGTCCAGCTGTAAAGTGTAGACCATCGAGTGGCTAGATTGACGCAAGCACTGTCCGCTTTTTATGGTGGGTATTTGAAAGTGTATCTTTTGTAAACTCATTTTTGTCCTGTATGGATAAATGTGCTTTGGCTAGCAACATCCTAACTAATATTATAAATACGAAAGTGTGTTTGTTTGTTTGTCCTTCCTTCACGCTCTACCTAAGCCACCAATGGACTTTAGTTTGGCATATAATTAGTTGAAAGGATGGAGAGTAACATAGGCTTCTTTTTGTCCTGGTAAACATCAAAATTCCATGGGAGATTTACGGCTTATACGGCGTACGAACTTAACGCGGGTGAATCCGCGGGGAACAGCTTGTTTCTAATAAAAAAAAAACAAGTAACTAATTGCTTCCCTTTTTAGGTGTTGGCTAGAAGTAGCGGACAACCAAGTGAATGCCGGCAGAAGTGACGCAGCCAAAGAAATCCTCACCAAAATACTGAATCACAACAACTCTTGCGCAGCTGCCTATCAGTATTTAGGTAATTTACCACCTACCTCCTTACCCTTTACTTTATAAACCTCTATTTGTTTTGAGCAATACCTAATACTCGTATTTTTAACCCCCATAAAGTTTTATGGGGTTTTAGCTTTATGGGTGGCGTTTCCACCGGGAGCGGAGCGGACCGTTCTACTCGCAAAATTAAACTGCATACAACCATTTCCCGTTCATTACCCTTTCGCGTTGAAAACCTCGCTTAAGGCTTGTTTGACGTATTCAGCTGGTTAAACAAGTTTAGTGACTTGTCAAACTATAAAGACACGTCTTATTTTGATATGATTAGCGCCTAAATACATCTAGTAATGTTGTTGTGACCTATGGAGTATACACACCAATGTTGGCGACACAGCCAGCATAGGTTGGTACGTAATTTTTAACCGACTTCAAAAAGAGGAGGTTCTCAATTCGTTGTTTTTTATATATTCTTTTTATATGTACATAAGTTACGAAGTGAAAGAATTTTCAAAATCGGTCCATAATTGGACCGATTTTGAAAATTCACTATAGTATAGAAAATGATCCCGAAGAAGTCCGATCAAATTTTTAAAATTCTCCTAAAATCTTAAAATTCACTCAGTTGTCATGTATTTTTATATACTATTTACATTTCTAAGCAGATCTTTACTTCAATTAATATTGCTAAGAATTATATCTGAAACTCGACGCCATGCCAATGATTTTTTTTGGACAAATTTTACAAAAAAAAAAATTACAAATATTTTGCCAAGAATCTGATTAAAGTATAGGCATTTATTTGCTAATATACAAACAGTACTATGGAAGAATCTGAGGGAGGCCTATGCTGAAAAGCGAAACAATCTCAATAACGTCAATTAAATATAATTATTATTGCATTACCGATGTCTAATACATACATATCTATTAAATACTTATGGTGTGAACTAGACGTAAGAATTGTTTAATAAAGCCTTTTTGAAATTGAATTTTGAAATTGAATACAAACAGTACAAAAAAGCTTGGAAGAGAAAATTGAGCTTGTTATAGAAATATAATGTTTTAGAAATGTTTTATTTCGTTCACAAAGTACATGGTTACCTTATATATTATAATATTTTGAACTTATTGAGCTGTGTAAGTCTAAGTATTGAAGCCTCAATACTTAAAACCCGTTTAAACGGCACTTAGTTCGCACAG
Source organism: Eupithecia insigniata (assembly GCA_947859395.1). Lineage (NCBI taxonomy): Eukaryota > Metazoa > Arthropoda > Insecta > Lepidoptera > Geometridae > Eupithecia > Eupithecia insigniata. Next base: position 4,085,542 of record OX402003.1, read on the forward strand.
ATAAATGATAAAGTTAGCTGAGTCCCGATAGTTCAGTCACGGGGTAGTGACACGTGAACTGGTGTCGTCACAGTCACTGGGTAAGTTCGCAGAACCGATGGAAATTTTACTCCCGTATGATTCCGCTTTTACGTAAGCTCGAAGGACCAAATGATAGGGTTCCTATCAATATGCTAAGCTGGGTTAAACGCTAAGGGATGCTAGCTAGCTGAGGGTGGTAAAAACTCCGAAGAGATTAAAATAACCGAACCCGTTGGGTTATGGTAGAACACTGCTTTTATTGTTTCCACATTTGTTAGTAATCGAGGTCAATGCAACCTAAGCTAATTTACATAAAATGTTTGAGTTTGTATGTACCTACTGCATGTACATGCGATAGCTTGTACACCTCCTTTTAAGTATAAAATACTTGTATTATTTCGCTCTGCCTTAGTTACATTAACCAGAATTTTACAAACAATTATTATTATCACGATAAAACATTTTGGTCAGTACAAAAATATAAAAGTAGTGAATAATAAATTGAAAGTCGAGGGTAGATAAATAAATGTCAAAATGTGTTATAACAAAACTATTATATTCTTTCAGGCCAACTAGCGGAAAAGGAACAGAACTACAAAAGCGCAGCACACAACTATGATAACGCCTGGACCTACGGAGGTAAGAACGATCTATCTGTTGGGTATAAGCTCGCCCACGCTTACCTAAAGCTAAAGAAATATCCTGAATGCATTGTCGTGTGTCGACACATTATAAATGTACAGCCAGAGTACCCGAAAATAAGGAAGGATATTATGGAGAAGGCTAAGACGAATTTGAGGACCTAAGGTGTGGACAGAAGGTTCAAATTCGTGTAAGGATAATAAAATCATAGAATGAAAAATTACCAAAATAAGGTTAGCCATATTGTTTAATCAATACGCAAATGATTTTGTTCTTGACTTTTTACCTGATTGTAAAAGTGTACCTCCAGTGAAAAAAATGCTTTCTTCGGATTAGAAATGTGTAAATAATTCAGTGCTGAAATTATTCCTTACTCCAATATAAGTACACATCAAGCACTAAAACAGTGTCATTTTATTTGCCTGTGTATTATTTACATTTAACAAGTGTGATTGATACGATTATAAAATTACTAGCTGCTGCCCGCGCCTTCGCCCGCGTTTTATCGCGATAAAAATGTTATAAATAGCCTATATGTTATTCCAGGTCCCAAACTATACCCAGACCAAATTTCAGCCTAATCGGTTCAGTAGTTTTTGCGTGAAAGAGTAACAAATATCCATACATCCATCCATACAAACTGTCACATTTATAATATTAGTAGGATAGGATTACTCACATAAAAACAAGTACACATCGGGCTTTATTTTCTGTTGCGTAAAGTAAAAGGGAAACTATATTTAATGCTTTTGTAAAATAGTCTTTATGAAAACAAAATAAAACACATTTTTAAACATGCATAAAATATATGTATTTCAATTATTTCGTCTAACATTTGTGACCTTTTGATTAAGTCTGAAAATACTGTCGTATCTAATCTACGCACAAAATTTAAAACGACAAATCTATTGCCATCTCACACAACTTATGGTTGTACGAAAGAGACGGGAAATGGTAGTCTCTATAAAACAGATTTTACAAAAGTTGTAAGCACCGTTTTTATACATGTTGTGGTTCCAACTACATTTTGTGGTTTGTCTGTTCGTCCGTCTCATCATATTATGAGAATGAGGGAATATAGTGGTGCATCTGTGTTTTCGCACACACTTGTGCTCTATAATGTCCATCGCCTGGCTTGTCTCGCTACTGACCACCGTGGTCGAATATCGGCTAAGACCATTACTGACAGAACGGAATAACACAACACTATATAGATTGACAAATCTATTGGATTTAACTACTATAATTTTAAAACTAGCTTGTAGTTTCTACTACGTCGTGTTTACTTTTGTTCTTAAGTCTACATTAAGAGGTCATTTCTAAGTTCTATCGGCTCTGTGAGGTCTTCTAATCCTCTTTCTCTTCCTGCTCCAGAATTGTCTTGAAACAGAACGGCTGGAAGATGTATCCGAGACCCGAGTAGAACTTGCTCATGAACTCCACCCTGGAATTAGAAAAATAGTATTGTTTTTTATTTATTACTAGCTGCTGCCCGCGCCCACGTTTTATCGGGATAAGAAATAGCCTATATGTTATTCCAGGTCCCAAACTATACCCATACCAGTAGTTTATGCGTGAAAGAGTAACAAATATCCATACATCCATCCATACAATCTTTGACATGTATAATATTAGTAGGATAGTAAAAAGAAGTTGAGACTCTCTCTCAACATTGTTGCAGGGGGCGGCGATAAGTTTTAGTTTTATAGCATTTTAAACTATGCCCATTTAAAGTCGACGAGTTTGTCAACAAGACCTAGACGCAATAAGTCTAAGACCAATATGATAGGCACGAATGGGAGGACGTAGCTTTTGGATGAAAATTAAGAAAAAAATGTGAAAGCTATCTATTGTATACAGTACATTAGGTAAGAAGTTTTCGATTAAGATTCTTTAGCCTTAAGGGAACTCAAAAACCTACCGTATTTGAGGCTAAAGAATATTACATCTTAAAGTCATTCGTTGTAGGTCGCCGAAACTTGGTTGCCATTCCTTACGTAAATTCCATTCCAACCAGCCTCATCAATATAAAAAAAAGTTGTAAGCAAGCAAGATTAATGTTAAAAACCGTATCCAAAAAGGTCTAACCGTTTAGAATATTGGATTACACAAACACACAAACTGACAAGCTCTCATACACCGCCTCCGTTAGTCTTGGGTAAATATGAAGCTTAAGAAATAAGAGTTGAGGTCCTTGAGACCGTCATAGATCTTAGAGACCACCTGTCTATACATTTAACTTACCAGTGCAAACGCAGCGTGTGAAGGAAAGCCGACAGACCCTCCATCATGACAAGTATGGCGAGAGTAAAGATTGCCCAGAAACAGAATGCGACGTATAGCTTTATAGAGCCGATGTAGTTGTGGTCTTCCAGACCGAATGTCAGCACCATGCTCCACAGTACTTCCGACAGTTCTGAAAAAAAAAAGTTGAGCTTTATACAGTATTATTAAAAAGTAACGACTAAAGTTTCAAGAGCGGTAAAGATTTGATCATAAACAAAAAATACTTATTTTTATAAGAAATAATACCTAAATACCTACGGAATAGATAATGGACTGGTTGTTGTATGTGCCTATTTGTAATGTCAACATATTCTTGTTTATGATGGAATTTATCTTTAGGGAAAACGTCGCGTTGGTTATTTGTGATTCATTGTTACACATAAGAAAGAAAGAAAGAAAATAAATTTATTTACAACTACAATCATATAATAATACAGACAACAAGTAGTAGCTTAAAACTAAGTATTACTGATTGTAATTATGAATTAGGAAACGGCTCAGCATGAATGCTGCGTGTGCTGGTAAACCAAACGCACACAGCGCTGATCTTCCGCCGTTTCCTACATCTAGCCCCAAGCTAAGCAGAGCCTGTGTTACCTACTAGATGACTGATACATACAGATATATATATGTTTAAAATACCCAGAACACCCGGAATAAATATTTGTAAATCGAAAAAAAAATATTCCAAGGCGGGAACCTGCAATCTCCTGTGTCGCAGGCGGACCTACGCCCGCTGCGCCACATCGGTCGTCTTAGAACAGTTAAAGTTATAGTAGACCAATTTACCTGCGTGAGCGAGCGACAAAGCCCACAATCGTAGATAAGAAGCAGTATGGGAGATAGTACTGAGGACATATTCAATAGTGTGGATAGCCTGGTGGATCATGATCTCGCTAAACGGCTCATCTTCGTGGCTGTGACTCTCGGATTCTGTTTTCGCCGGCGCGGGAGGTGCCTCGATCTCTGTCTGATCTTGGAGCTCGATACCTTGGTTCACGGTGCCGTTTGAGTTTTCAGGCTGGAAAGAGAGGGTAGTTTTGTAGACAATGTAGCAATAAAATTTGATTAACAAAGAAAATTAGAATCAAAGAATAGAAACAAATTAGAACTAATATTTACAATTCATGCAGTTTAACTAATTGCAGCCTCTGTTGCAAACAATCTAGGGGTAGCCCAACTGATCCATATCAATACCAGTCGGAATTTAGGATTATGACACACGCGCGGACGGAGTACAAAAAAAATATATTAATATTTAAAAAAAAAAATACAAGCTTTTATATCATCTACGACCAAAGTGCTTGGGAAGACAAATTTAACGAACCCAACCACGACCTGGTTAAGTCGTTTCGTTTAGGAGTTCCTACCGCCACCTTCGGTTTCCATCACCCATCAGAACAGCTCGATGGCACCATGATATTGCATTGTCACCGGACTTACATAAGTATGCCAAATTACAGCTCAATCGGTTGAGGAAAAATTGAGATGCAAGATTTCACCCGAATAAACATACATTGCAAGTTGAATAAAAGGTCATAAAAAAACTTGACAAATCTAATTTTACGCCACAAACGCCACGGTCGTCGGTTCTGTCATTATATAACAACTAATTACCTTAGCCTCTCCCTTCTTCTTGCTAGCAGCCAACAGATAAAGTGGCTTGCCGAGCAACATAACAGGGATACAGCAGAGTCCAACTAGCACGAACACACGCTGGATAGTGCCTTGTGTATCGAACATGAACTCTTTGCAGCCAGGTTCCGCCTCTTGGCTGGAGAACAGCATCATGTTGATGAAGAGAATCAGGACGGATGGCGCGCAGCCTTGGCGATAGGCCTCGTCTGGAACGGAATTAATGTTTAAACAAAAAATAAGATATTTTTATTTACATTGAAAATACTACACGAGACCCCAAGATAGTATACTTAATAATGCTTCATTAAGGTGCATAATTTGGTGAGAATCAATAGACCTTTCTAAAAGTTTATATAACCAGCTGGTAAGAGAACGCCCACTACTGACACGTCTGACACCTTTTCTTTCGCCATCCCCGGCAATCTTGTGCCAGCCTGATCCCCTGACTCCCCACTGTTCTCAGAAAACGGTTTCCACGTTTAGGTAAACTTTGATAGTGTAGAGTATAAACGCAGTAAAACTAAATAACTAAACAGAATACGTAACGTACCTTCACTGAAAACGCTGTAGTTGACCCACTTGTAGAACATCATGAACACCATGTACAAGAAAAGAAGGCAAAGGAACACAACCTGAGGCAGGAACTCTAGGAAGATACTGTAGCGGCGCTTGAAGAAACTAGAAAAAATCATGAAGTCAGTAAAATTCGAGAACCGTTAAAACATTATTTTTTTGTGATGTACACTAAAATAACTTAGATTAAAAAACCTCAAGTGTAAATAATACACACACACATGTAACTAATATGAAAAGTGCATGTAAATAATATAAAGTTATTGAATGAAGATACTAAAATGCAGGATCGAAGTTTAAAGAAAGTAAAACTCTCACTTGTAGTTGACAACGCTCATGCAGACACCGAAGATCATGTGGACCACACCAAAGATGATGGAAAGCTTCATTTTGTAAGAGTTCAGGAAAATGATCTTGTTGTCAGCAGTCTGTGAAATATCATTCAAGTTTTAGAAATGTTTGGAAAACTTGACAAATAATAAAAGAAGTATTTTGTTTGTTCCGCTAATCGGTACCTAATCTTCCCCTCGCACTAAGCGGTTTTCCTCTACCTTCGTCATTCGCACTGTTAAGGTTTGAAACACGCTGCCTGCTGCCTTTTTCATTAATCACAACCTGGGTCTCTTCAAGATAAGAGTAAATAGGTATCTTCTGGACCATCGTGGTACATTGTCGGGGCCACATTGTCACTTTCCTTTCGGTGAGATTGCGGTCAAATGAAGGTTTATTGGTGACAGGCTACATATTATCTAGGTACCACGTCCAGTCAATGAAACCGCAAACAACAATATAGCGAATAGGAATTTAGAACATGACTCACCTGCCAAATAGGATCAACACCGATGAAGTAAGGCTGGTTGATCTGATAAGCGTCTTTCGGGTCCAACGTAAGGGTAGGGTTCGCAGCCATAGTCTCATTGTCGTAAGGAATAGTCCATGATGACCCGAAGATGTTCATAGACTTCGAGAATATATCGTTGTAGACCAATCCAGTGTACATTGAGAAGCAACCCATGAGGAGGATGATGTAGCGACCAGCAAAGAAGATGTTCCAGATTTCGTTGTTTGATTTCTTCGCGGCGAGCGGTACTTCCTTCCAAACCATCCAGAAGCCAAATGCTGCCATGATGAAGCCGTGGCCGAGATCTCCGAACATCACAGCGAAGAGGAATGGGAATGTTATGATGGTGTAGAGTGCTGGAAAGAGAATAAAATAATGTCACAAAGGAAAAAAATCGATGAGATGGGTGACAAGTATTTAATCGAAGACTATAACGCTTCAAGGTCTTCGCTCATTTTACTTTTTTACAAAATGTGGGGCAAAGGCCTACAAGTTGTAACTAAGTACAATTAAGATTCCTGACGAGTATTTTAAGTGTATCTCATTTATCAAAACCGTTTCAGTGGTTTGCATGTTTAGAGGTAATAAAAAGTAATAGAGCGTAAGTATTAGATAACCACATACTTAGAAATACTCGAAAAACAACCCTCGCTGGCAAAAAAAGATTTGAATTAAACAGATAGTGAAAGGTTCGAAATACTTTGTGTCATGCCTTATTAGATCAAAAGTCAAGAGTTTTTGAAAGGCCGCTAACAAAAGTGCGTAAAACATTAAGTAGGTAGGTATGTTGAATATAACTTTGTGAACTGTATTTTAGTTTGACAAACAGTTGAAGGGACTTACCAGGATTGGCTTCCCTGTAGGAGGCGACTCCGTAAGAGTCGATCAGGTTCTGGAAACCTCGAGTGAATCGGTTGGTGCGGTTGAAAGTCGGTGGCTCTTCGTCGGTCTCGATGCAGTTCAGGAAAGATGGGATGGAGCTTCCGCAAGCGTTCTGAAATAATGAATCCTTTATTAATCAACATTTCCGTAGGGCAGGGGATTTCGTGGATGGATGGAGAAACCAATATGCATGCAACAATCTTGTCATATCTATTTTCATACTGCATCATTATGATAAATTAACTTTTAGTTGAGTTGCAGACGAAAATATCGTGACATTTGGCACAACATTTCCTCTGTTACAAACTACTGTTGAAAGTAAAATAGTATCGGAAGTAGGTACCCAGTTGAATGTCACTTTGTGGAATTGACCCAAATAGACCGGTGTTTTAGCTGTCTAAAGCTCTGTGCACATAAATCAAACAGCATTACCGTCCAGCACTATGGTTAATCTCTGTATCTTTAGATACATTTTACAGTTGCAAAATGGCTTCCCACAAGCTTTTAACGAGTGGCCCGCGAGCTGTCTGTCATCTGATGCCGTCAATATAAAATGCATCTAACTGTTACGGGTTAAAGCCAATATTCGAATGCACATTTTAGGCTGTGCGGTAGCGGTGAGGCCCTGTTCTACGACGACCTTTATGGCTAAGATTCATAGGCACGCAGGTATCTAGTGCATTGATATCTCTAAACCACTTACCGATCCATCAGCTAAAGCCTTCTGCACATTAGGCAGATCAGCTGTCGGCACCCAGCATTCGCCGATCAGGCACTTCTTGGTGACATCCATGTTGAACAGATTCAGGGTATGGTAGATAGCCTTCATCTTGCGCACCATGATAGACCAGGAAGCCAGTTCCTTGGCTACGCTGGCTAACACGCGCTGGCGGTGGTCGCGGGTCTGGTTCAACACCTGCGAAACGAGTAGAGTTTGATAATAGGTATGTTCTTCACATCACACTAGTATTATGAACACGTAACTTTGGATGTTTTTTACTCCTGAACGGATCGGGCTAAAATTTTTCATACTTAGATTTAGTTTTAGACCGGAAAAGTGCGTGTCAAGCCGCGGGCTGAAGCTCATAGTTTATAATTGAACTAGCTGACCCGCCCGCGATTTTAGTAATACCCCAGTTAATGTTGGTTTCCTGTAAACTAAAAACAAAGTTTCAGTCTTTGCTTTTCTAGTTACTGAGATTTCTTAATAAGTCAGCCTAACTTTCCTAACTTTGACTTATTGACCTTTACGGTGCGAATTTCAAAAAACCCTGAAATAATTGAGTCTCCTTCCTAGGGTATAAATTTAGACGGGGCAACAGTTACGGTTCTGAACTTACTATAAAATTTATCTTTGATCCCATTTTAATTAGCTTAGTATACGAATTTCCGAAAACCGTTCTCACCGAACCTACATGCAAAATTTATTTATTTATTTAAATCACGTGGGACTCTATTTTTACAGGATACACCTAATACAATAGAGTACCTATTCCTTACAAGCTAGTTACTTTCAAACACTTTTGAACATTAGTGTGTACGATACAATTAAATTACATATTAAGTCAAATACAACATTATATAAACTAAATATTAATAATTTTATTTCGTCAAAAACCACACAGTTTTCCGATTTAGCATATAATTAAATTAAATTTTTTTTTGTCATTCATTATTATAATTTCAGCTTCGTAGCACTGTTTCATAGATCTCACGATCTCGATTTCGCCCTCGTGCCATAAAATTTCAAATCCTGATCAATATCCTTGCAGTATAATGTCCTACTGCCCTAACCATGATAGTTTCAAAAGTAATTCCCTCACCATGTTAAGATCCTCAAGCCTGGTCCTCACTCCCTTCACCATGTCCTGTCGCTCACTGTTAGACGGCGGACACGGGTACAGGCTCGCGTGGAAGCCCGTGCAGACTTTCTTGATGCGAGACTTCAGTTGTTCACCTTGGAAGAACGCTACGAACACTGTCTTGTAGATTTCGTTACCCTGGAATTAAATTGAGAAGATATAGAATTGAATAGAGAGTATGGTTCCGTATTCTGACTAGTGCTAAGAGCTAGGACTGTTTGTTCTCTAATACATTTTAAAATTTAATTTGTATATATGTAGCTCCCGATGCTTTTTCTGCCTATTTTTTAACTAAGTACGATGGCATAGATAAAATACAAAATTCAATTTATTTATTAATACACATAGGTACACAAACAGTATACATATTAAGCTTATATAATAGATGTTGATATGAGACAAGTTCTTATATACATACATATGTATATACCTATAAGAGGTGGACACAACATTCATCATGCTTATATTTACTAATAATTATAATTAACAATTTGAGATTAGTTTTACTTGAATTTACATTAACTTTAATTGCGGGATTTTACCTAAAAAAACTTTGAATTAAATGATTTCACTTTAATAACGGCAATACACGCTCGGTGAGACACCTCGAGACAAGCTGAGCAATAGAGTCTACATGGTGCCCTCGCCTTGGGGTTCGATAAGTCAGTGAGATGATGCGTGGACAACATGGTGTTTCTAGTTGAATAGGCGGCCGAGAAAACGACTTCCACGCCTAGGTGTACATTGAATGAATGAATGAACACTTTATTGTACTACTTAAATTAAGATTAATACAAAATCTTATATCTAAATGAAAAAATAAACAGTAGAAAGGGCGGCCTTATCGGATCTTGGCGGATTTTTTCCAGGCAACCTAGGGATCGAGAAAAAATATAAGAAAAGATGTTGGTAGTGCACAGATAGTAAATACCAGAACTATTATAATACATTGCCGGCTCTAAAAAGTTTTATCAACTTACGGTAGCAGGATCTTCCAGCGGCTTGTCCAGCTCAGCTCTTCGCAGGAAGACGTTACCGCGGGAGATACGCCACAGCATACGCTCAAAGGCCGGGACCCTCTCGCGGTTGACAACTCCAGCGACGAAGCCGAGGCGACCGCGAGCGGCGGCCTGTTGCCCGGTCTCGTCGGAGATCAACGATCTGAAGATAACAGAATATACTATGTTGATGTTTTTGCTAAACTCTTGTGCTGTGGGCAATAAGGTATACATAAATAGGTACCTTATTTATACATTAATATGTATAAATAAGTGAGTGAATCAGTGAGCGTCAATATAATTATTGTCGCTCACTGAAGACAATGGTATTTGATTTATCACTGTAGGTATACATAAATGATAAAGATATCTTATTTTATTTAAAAAAAATGTGAATAAAGTAGTGAATTTAAACTAGAATATCGCTCTAAGAAGGACATTAATGACTACAGCGTAGAAGGACCAAAATGACTTACGAAAATTTGAGGTCGCTAACAATAAAAAAAAATGTATGGTTCCTATCAATAAAATTCCAGTTAAAACTCACTACATTATTTAAAAAAAAATTATAGGTACCTACAGTGATAAATCAAATACTATTGTCTTCAGATGACATGACAGAGTCTTTCTTAGAGCAATATTCTAGTTTAAACTCACTTGGTAAGAGAATCCATGCCGATCTCCTCCTGTGCTGTGAAGAAAGCCTCAGTCTTCTCCAGAACGTGCTTGAGCTCAGTCAGCTCGAGGAAGTTCTGCTTCAGGTTCACTGCGTTATGGGACAGTTCCAGGATTTCGTTCTCCGTCTTTTCCAGATGTGCCTGAAAGAACAAAGTTTATGTAGGTATAGTTCAGTGATTTTCTGCTTACGTTCTTACTTTAAGCAAATCCTACACAGGAAAATGTCGAGATATTAGGTATAATATTATATCTCTTTTCAATAGTCTAGAATCATCTTATTTTTGATACCTACATCTTGCAAGTCAATTAATCAGCTGATGATACAAACTTAGTGAAAATATCAGTTTAGTTAAATTACCGATAAAAAAAATGTAAACCAAGCTATCTATGTATATTCCATTTAGACAATTCGATGTAGCTAATGGCTATTTCAATTAATTATTAGCTGGTGGATGCAGCACGCTGAAGACAGCGTGTTTAATTAAACTTATATGGATTTTGGGGAGGCCTTTATTCAGCAGACTAACATACATAGACTGTTCAAATAATATTGTTCATAAAAAGAAGTTACCTCAAGATCGATAATCTCCCTGGGGTTAGGCGCGCGTGGAGCCTCCTTGACCTGAGGAATGTGGACCCCATCCTTGTGCACCTCAGCCTCGATGTAGCGCAGCTTGCGTTCCATCTCATCGCAGCGGCGGACTTCATTCACGAACTTGCGTTGGAAAGCGTTCACGTCTGGGTTTAGCTGAAAAGAAACACGACGCATTAAACTCTTCTTTCTGTGAAATAACCTCAGGGAAATGACATAATTTGGCGTGACCATAAACCGACTTCAAATTCCTGAACCTATGTACTTATGTATCTCTTGTTTACGCTCGCTGCCGTGGAATCCGTTTTTAATAGTCATTGTGATAATTCGATTGTCTAAACCAATCGACTTTGAAAACCTTACTTTACACTGTTTTTAAGTTTTGCGGGATAAATGTTAATACCCCGGGGATAAAAGTTAATATCGCGGGGATAAATTGGTAGCCCACCTCGGGATCATTTCCTATATAATAGTGAAATAATTTTCAAAATCGGTCCATAATTGGCGGAAATATCGCGTAACATACGTACATACAAAAAAAAACATTTAGACTGAGAGAGAATTGAGAACCTCCTACTTTTTTTTTGAACTCGGTTATTTATAAAAGCGCCTAAGAATAAGGAACAGTGAAATTAGAAATTAATGCTAGGCATCTGTCGATCAGATTCTGATAAAGATTAAATTCGAGGGCCTTGCTATGTAAACATAATAATTATGGCTAACCAGGATGGGAGTTATTGGATATTTTGGCTACCGGTTATTAGTTGGGTATTTTGTTTCAATACCGCTAGTACCAACTGGTACCCAATAACGTTACAATACTCTATACCTGTTCTGATTTCTACCCAATATATTTCTAACCGATTTGGTTAGAAATACCATCTAACCGATTTGGTTAGAAATACCAAATACTTGTAGCAGCTACATAACTTTACGGGTGAACGGTCCGCTAGTACCTATGCGTAGATGATAGTTAGGTAAGTATAGGTATTGAAGCGTTGGGTAGTTATGGCTCACGGTCGGTTAGGCGCGATGCTCGCTTTGCACAGTTATTCCCTAGCGGTATGCGGATTTTACAATAGCGTTAGATATTTTAGGACCATGCTAACAGGTACTGAGTTAGTTATTGAATACCGGACTCATCTCTACTAACCATCGACTTCATACCCTTTGAAGTCGATGCCTCGTGAGAGGTTTTGTTTCATCTTGCTTGTAGCTACTAGGCTATGTTTTACGTGAATAATGTGCATACTGAAAAGATTAACAAAACACATGGCTGAACAATAGAATAAAAATAAAACATGACTAGGTACCTACTACAGAACCACCGTCGCTCAAAGATTACAAACACTTCGCAAAACCTTTTGTTTCAAATATAAACCATATCAAACACTACACTACGCTTTCCATTATATCTAGAATTTACGGCTAATGACTAGGTAGCTACACATTAGCATAAGAAAGGCGTTCGTCGAGACGAGGCTGTTCTGTTTTTCTTTAGCCTCGGACGCGAATCCTCAGTCCAGGGTCAACCAGAGCAATGATGAGTTGATAGTTGCTACAGAACTGGGGTGACCATAATCTACTGAGTATTGGTGCAACAGTTTTTACCTTGAAGTGAAGTTTGGTTTCTTAGCTAAACATAGGTAGGTTACTAGCTAGGTTCCTCAGAAATGCGTTTTTGGAAATAAAAATATTTTTTTTTTAGATTAATTTTTTTGGCTTTACCTGTCTAAAAAATTTCAGTTAGTAAAAATGTTAGAAATAGGGGGTTATTACTAAGGTAGTTCCATAATTATGCCAAACTTAACTTACTAGCCAATAATCTCGCTACATAACAACGTAACAAGTAGGGGAAAGTCGGGTATTACCGCACCCGTAAGCGAGAATAACTTAGCTTTCAATAGGGTTCAATTTTTTTAAGGTACTTGTATGTACTGGTAAGAAATTTATTAACTAAAGCGTGAAAAAACAGTTTATATAAAATGATCAAAATACCAAGAAATGGAAAAACGGGGTACCGAACTGATACGACAATACCGTGCTCGAAGTTGATAAAAAAAACTAACAACTATATCGGCTACCACAAAGAGCACGTAAAATGATGTCAGCTCCTGCTATTTTCCCATAATGGCCTCATTAGTTGTTTGAGTTGTACGTACAATGTCCTGTCTGCTCATTTAGTAAAGTCAGTCATAATTAGGTAGGTACCTAGTAAGTATTTACAAAATGACTCAATATGGCAAAGATTTCTAAGCGGGTTACCTACTTAAGTAGCTAAGTACATTTGATAAGGATAAGTGATAGTAATTTGTGTCAACCATTTAATTTTTCTATTAAGTTGTTGAACTACATACATTGTTCGCTATTAGTTCGGTAGCTACACACAAAATTTTAAGATATTTAACCACGCTCATAAAGCAGCTTTTATGTCGCTTATTCCGATTAAGAATGAATGAGTGAACATTTTATTGGAAGGTAATATAAATAAAAAACTCGTATTTCTAAAATAAAGATAGTAGATAAGGCGGCCTTATCGCAGAGAGTGATTTCTTTAACATTGGGATGGAGAATATAAATCTCCCCTTACCTTGTTGCTGGCTGCTCAAGCTGCTTGTTTGTTACCTATTCGTAGTACAATTGGGCCGAGTTGATATGTATTAATCAAGCAATATCGGGCCTTTAATTCAAAGAATATGCATACTCGGAACCATTATTACTCATTATAGAATAGCATAATTTAATTACCGACCTACCTAATAAATCTAAGCACCTACATCTCTATGTATATATATATTATCGTCACCTTTTCCCATTTATTCGTAGTCGGTCTAACATGATTATTTTCTTCCATACACTTTCACCACAGCCGTCATCTCAACACACTCTACTTTTTAGGATTCAGTATTTTAAACGACTTCAAAAAGTATCTTTTTTTTTAATGTAACTGTGTTCACCGATTTTTCTGATTTTGAAAATTATTTGGTTTTGTAGTCTACCTATAGAGAATGATCCCAATGCGATAAAAATTTATTTCCAAAGCATTAAACCCGTAAAACATCAAAATTGTGTATAATTATTACCCCGACCCTAATCCGCGCCTCCACCTATTTTATCGTAAGTAACATTAAATTAAACAAAAAAAAAAAATCCCTTGGCGTGTTTATTATACCTATCATATTAGGTAGGTAAGCTTATTTTTAATGCCTCTGTTATAGTTTTATTTTGTATAGCTTAGGAGGAGATGCGAAAACCAAGTTTGGTGGCCAAAAAGTGCAATTTCGCATCTCTACCTAAGCTATACAATATAAAAGTATTACACAGGCATTAAAAAAAAAGCTTATGATAGGTATAACAAACTGGCCAAGGCTTTTTTGTTAATTCCTTTGTATATCGTAATAATACGATAAAATAGGTGGCGGCGCTAGTTTGAGTCAGGGAATCACCGTAAGGTAACAACAATTTAGGAATTAGGTTTTCAAAAAATCTAATTATTTGTCATCACGACTGATGAAATATCATCGTGAAAATTTCAATATACCAATCAAGGATGTAGGACAACGATCTATAACTAAAAGTCCAAGATTCCTTATAGGTTTCTTGGCCATGACAAGATGCGGCCTTCATCAGTCGGGCGGGCATGTAGCATTCAAAGTGATTGCAAAGAAACTTGTATTTTCCTGCACGCACATAAATCAGCGGGAGATATAATAGGAATATGTTAACCGGTCTTGCAGGAACGCTGGCTGTCTTTGGTATGGAATAAAGGGATTTCGTAATTTGATATGGCATAAAAACATCAGCCAAGCTAAAAGCACTTGTTACGTGATGTTATCTACTCGCTGCTGTCCGCGCCTTCGCCCGCGCCCTTAGGCTGCTTTTATTTAAAAAAAGCTACAAAAAATATGAAATTGTGGAATCTACCTACTAAGATTTGTGGAGCTTATATTTCAATAATGGGAGTAAATTTATTGGTATTTATTTTAAATATGTGTTTAAATCAGCTAAAAATTGTTTGGACAGTCTTTATAAATTAAATGCATTATTAGAAGGTAGGTAGATATGTAAAACTAAGAGAAGAAAAAGGTTTCAATCCTTCAGATCCCCTTTCCCTCCACCTGAATTCAGACTTAGTACCTAATCTAGGAAAAAGCTCATTATGTTGAATTTCACCAAAAGCTAGAAAATATATTTTTTAACATAAAGATACATGGACTGCATGCGAAGCGATACGAAAAACAAGGAAACCTCATACTTAATTTTGAACTTACGCGATCAGAACACATTATTTTTATTTCTTATTTAATGGGTATTTATCGAGTTTATTTACCTATTTTACCCGACGTTTCGACAGGCTCACACTGTCATGGTCACGATGATATCATTATCCATCACCATAGATATCGCATTCATCAGTCATCCAGAGTAAATAAATTCTCGCATTTAGATTATCTCTCATAAAGGGCCTCTGTGCTGTTGGCTTCAGCCCCACGCATTTCTCCCAAAGGACCGGGTACCTACATACTACCTATATGGCCCGAGAACATGGAGATTATAAGAAACACAATAATAATTTATTATAAAGTAAATTCCTGCGACCTATCTTTGTTTTAGGTGACGTGGCCTTCCTTGAACGTTTCAGTAGTTACAGCAATAAATACACAATCAGTACTATTATTGGTTTTACTGTGGCTTTATTACACATCATTGGTTTCGCTTTATGACACTCGTGTACAAGGGAACCATTCATCGAGTCATAAAAACCCACATTTGAAACACAATGCTTCTATTGACCACGCTATGTACCTACCTAGCCCATACATTTGAACATCAAATCCTGCAATCCATGAAGCAATAGTAATAATAATCCCACAGGGTATTGACACCATGGGTACTGAGTGCCCCCGAAGAAATTTCTGGTTCTCGTCTCCGCTTGCGGAGTGGTATCCCAAGAGAAACAGATTCCAGATGGTTGTTCCTTTCCAGTATTTACGCCTACATTTTGAGGAATTCATCCAGCAAGCCACGTCTGCTGCTTTTAACAGTTGGAAAGTATACATACTTTCCAACTTTAACTTAGATGTATCTTACTTCCCGTTTTCGCAACAGAAGGATAAAATTTTACTGAAAAACAGCATTAAGTTCTGGGTTTTACAAAGAATAAAATTAACGGAAAAGTAATTTGGCGCAAATCGTGAATGTTTTTCTATGAACCCATCATAAAACCAACTTCGATATAATTTTATTTTTGGAGCATTTGTGAATATGTTGATTTTTAGCCCAAAATCTCTTTTTTTTTATTTTTTATTTTTAAGGGATTTTGAGTCATTGGAATGACTAAGTCAGCCCCGCCCAAAATCTCTTATTCTCTCAAATGTTCCAAAACCACCAATGAGCCGAAGTTCGTTTTTTCATAAGTAAATAGAAAATGGTTTACAATTAATCCGACTTACTTTTCCGCTACATTTATTCCTTGAAGAAAGCAGAATAAATTAAAAACTGCAATAACATTTTAATCTCGCGCCAACCCGCGCGAACCGCCTTAAAAGCATCTTTCGTTCGGCATAAAATGTTGAGGCAACTCTTGACTATTAGATCCATGATCAAACTTACCGGATTCAAAAGCTTTTTCTTATCCCTGTTTATCACGTAATCAAACAACACCGTTTACGTGTTAATGTAAGATGTGATCAGTTAAAAAAAAACTAAAATGTACGTGATAATATGGGACTTAACCCAATTAATGTTGTAGGAAGTTATAGTGATTTTCTACGTGAATTTTAAGTAAAATCCCAACAGCATGACTAATTTTAATTCATGCCGTCATACACTGGAGGTCAGCCTTGCCTTCCACCTTCAGCCCGAATCGCAACCAGCTCACCTTACACTTGGCGTGACTGATCGATCAAGTTCACACGCAACTGAACAGTGCCACTTTATTTCTGTTCAAGTTCTTTAGCAAACAAATTATTTATTGTCCGAGAAAAAAATTAAGGAGGTATATGTACTATACCGTACAAACCGTGGGGCCGCGGCGTACGAATATCGACCCCTCCAACTCAACCCGTGGATGTCGCAAGAGCCAACTAAGGGAACCTACCAGAGGAAGGGCAGCTTTCTTCTGAGTATTTTTCAACACCAACACTGCGATCACCAATCCGCCTGCCAAGCGTGGTGATTATGGCAAAACCCCCCTACATGGGAGACCATCCACTCGATGGACCGACGATATCGTGGCGATCGCAGGGAGTCGATGGATGGAGGCGGCTCGGGACCGCTATTTGTGGCGTCGTCGGTCGTATGTAGGAGGCCTATGTCTAGCAGTGGACGTGTATGGGCTGATATGATGATGATGATGTACTACATACATATAGGATCACGCGTGTGTCTGTCTGTCCGTCCGTCAGATCACAGCTAATTTGTTCAGTCTGCAGCAGCGGCGTTAGCCATGTGTATTTTTATACCCCCGACGCAAACAGGGAAGTGTTAAAAGTCTAAGTGTATCAGTACATGTGTCTGGATCAATTAGTTAATACCTACCGATATTATAAGTTACCAAGAAGGTTACCAAAGTAACCTGTAGCTCCTGCACTGAGCCCGAACAACCACCAGATTTTATTTTATACAAAATACAATACGCCAATGTTTAACAGTTTATTACAGCTTATTTAGTACATTTTCAAATCTATTTTCACTAACTACATCGCATGACAATACTTTTTTGACAAGGTAAATATCAATAACCAACATCAAAGAACGATCATTGAAAATAACGCGGTTGTAGACCTACTACATAATATATGTATGTACATACATATTTCTTGAACGCGGATCATCTTTCTTACTTGATGAAAGAAATGAAATATCTACTTTGATGAAAGCTTTCTAATTAAAATTCTAATGGCTCTTTTGCCAATTTCATTATTTTTCCAGATATCTTAATGCCACCTTAGGTAATCGGGCCCTTTTCTGACGCCTTTGCTTTTGCATCCGCCAACGCCTTCTGCTGTTCTTTGAGTTTTACTTTATGGGGACGTTTATCTAAAACATCATCCAATTCTCTTACGTCCTGTGGGTTGAATTTAAACTAATATTAAGAGTTTATCATTCTGTGAAATCATTGATCAAAATATGCTGTCAACACTAGTTATTGTAAACCATAAACTAACCAAAAAAGTCTCGAAAGAACTACTTACTAAGTGTAGTTGACTGTACTTTGTTAACACTTTCATGGCCTAGAACGCAGATATCGGTCGCGTCCCCGAGGCTGGGCAGTGAATGCATTAAATGCTCAAATCACGACTTTCAATCTAATTGTTTACTTTTTGGTACCTACTATAGATATAGACTTTAGTGTAAATAGATGCTTATTTTTAAACACGGTAATGATGTTAATAGATCGTCTTCGTGAATCATTAATTGTGTGAGGAACTGAAGGGCAACACCTGTTACTAACTGCTAATAGATATTTAGCAGTTTCTACAGTTCGTTCGTAACATACAGCTGAAATATTTTCGGATCTTGTTTCTATGGTTTCGGTATTTTTTAAAGGGAAGACCTTCGTTTATCCACTAAGTATGTATGTATCTATTACACTAGACAGGTATGTTCATAAATGACGATGTGGCTGACGATCTATCTCGAAAGGTCAAGAAGACCTATTCACTTTTGTCTTGAAGAGAGTGTCTAAGTATCAATGGAAAAAAACACTTTGACTTTGAGTCTCTGAACCTGCTGACAAGTTATGATGATGTCATGATCCCAACCTACCTTTTTAGTTCGAATAGAATCTTTTGTTTGAGTAGTAGAAGAAGAATTAACGCCGATTGACTCTTCCCATTTTAACCTACTTCAAAAAAGGAGGAGGTTCTCAATTCGACTATGTTATTTTTGTATGTATATTACGCGATATCTCCGGCAATTATGAGATTCTTTCACTATTGTATACAAAATGATCCCGAGGTGGTCCCATAAAAATGTATCCCCAGGGGATTATTATTGATTTGTTTTGCGGGATTAAGGGAACTTGAAGTCGGTTTATCGTTTTTTAAAACACGCTAAAATAAATTCTACAAGTAGGTACTTTGGACGAGTGGTTTGTGATTGTGACATCTTCGCGCATCATTTTTCTTGGTGTTTCACGGCGCGGCAATCATATTGCAGCGAAATACTCTTTTGTCTCTTCGCTAGACAACTGACGAGATTCTTAGAGGAGATTCTTTATTGAATATATACTTACATCTCTGAACTGCACCGATCCCGCCTCACCAAGCTCCGAAACAGACGTGTAGGCTGCCTCAGGCTGGATGAAGAGTTGGCACAGAGCCATCTCTTCGCTTCGGAACATCGCCCCCATGGTGGTGCTTTTCTATGTTCCTCTGCTTCTGTAACAAAGAGAAATAAGTTGCTGCTACTGTACAATGTCGTTAAATCTTTTGTTGCTTTAAAATAACGTGTTTTGGTATTAAAATCGATTTGAATATAAAACGTGCCATGCACCAATGTAAAAGTTAAAGATAATTTATATTTTCTGATTAATACATACATTATGTATAATTCAATTTAATACTACCTAGTGAAACTGGAAAGTAGAGTAAAGAGTGAAGTAGAGGACGACCACGCAAACGTTGGGAAGACTTGTTTAGAAAAAAAATCGGACCAGAATGGACGAAATAAGCAAGAAACAGAAAAGCATGAAGGGATATGGGGGAGGCCTACGCCAACAGGCGACTTCTACTAAAATGTGACATATGTTTAATAATTACCTACAATTCGGTGAAATAATTATTTTTAATACTGAAATTTTACTGTTATATTTAGTAGTAGAATTTTTCTTTTTTGAAACTGAAAAATGCACGGAATAATTTGATGATATATTCGATAGAGTTCAATACATGGTTTTGTTTGAGGCCACATATACAATTGCCAGTGATAGGTAGGTATGTATATTACGTAGTTAGGCTCAATGATTCCAATAGACGACTAACTCGAAACTATATAATAATATGTAATACGAGCACGTCGTACATCAGTTCATATTCAATATGTACTTATATACATTATCAATTGGAAAGTCATTGAATCATGAAACCTATGCAATTCAATTATTGTTAAGAAGGGTGGCTTTCGATCAAATTGATTGTAACAACAAAGGGATGATCTCGTCTACAAACTGAATTTTCATTAAACAACTAGCTGACCCGTGGCCACTTCGTTGGGCGGTTGAACAATTTTTCCATAATTTCTCACCGTTTAAACCTTCTCTGGACTACTACAAACATTTCAAAACCAAAATCAGGTAAATCGGCCCAGCCGTTCTCGAGTTTAAGCGAGACTAACGAACAGCAATTGATTTTTATATATGTAGATAGTAAAGCCCAAGTCAAAATTTGGGTTAGGTCCTTTCACTTGTATGGATTAATACAATTTAAATTTGAGTCTTTTATGATTAAATAAGTATTTGTTTGAAAACGAGAGAGAAGGATTAAAAAATCTCAACGAAATCGGAAGTGTGTGTGTTTTATGCATAGACCTAGATTTTTTGGAAGGTACCAGCTGTCCCAAAATTAACTTTAATTCCCCTCAAAAGTACCCTACTTTTGTAGCATACAAATGAATAGCTATTATTACATACGGTTCAATTCTCGTTGTTTAAAAACACTTGTGAAGACAATCACGCAACCTTAATTAATTAGTTCCGACTCACGTGCTGCGTTAATGAATATAATGCGTTAACAATGCTTCGAGCGAGGTACAGTACACAAAATAACCCTCCTCAGTTGGTAGTCGGGTAATTATGGAAGTTATGTCTATTCTGTCGTACAGACAGACGAATATGTATCAACAATAAATGACGTTTTAGAATTATCTACGACAAATGAAGATGCATTGTTTTCATTCTATTGTACCTACTCTGCTCTGTATCAAACCGAGGCAATTATTCTTGTTTCAAAATGAGGATAAATTTGAGTTATTTTTACATTTATTATCATTTTCCGCGTAAAATATTCCTAACTACTTATTGTTTATCAAGTACTTACTATACCCATGGTTACTCGAGTATTTACCTACTATCATCGAGTATATATCCTTCCTACTATGCATTTTCAAGGCATGGCATGCTCGCTCACAAATGTCAACTTCACTACAATTTGACACCTGTGCAAGTGTGCCGTTATAAGCATTTCAACGTAACACTTGATTCAATAACGCTTGTAAGCTATTGAGCAATATTCATGTTTATAATGAGTAACTACTTCAGTCAATACTTTTTGATAAGCAAAGAAAAGGTCTAAAATAAATTCCACGCCTATTTTGTCGTTCGGAAATAGTATGCAACCTAAAATGCTACCTTGAGGAACTCCAATATTGATAAAAAAATCTCTTTGTGCTTTGTTTTTTATGGAAACTGAAGGCCTAAAAGTAAAAATCGTTTACCTACCGAAGTTAAAAGTAAATGGTTTGTTACGTTGGTGATGTGTAGGTACAGGGAAAACTGCCTTTGCTTATAGCAGGTAGGTAAAAAAAGCTATAAAAAGAACCAATCAATCGATCTCGGTTGGCTCGATAACAAGGCGATTGTTATGTAACACATATGGCCTGATTGTTGGCTACACTTTTTTTACTAAGGTTAATGCATTTTTTTTTCATAAAGTTTTTTTTACCAAACGAGAAGTTGTGTGTTTATCTTTATATATATAAAAATCTCGTGTCACAGTGTTTGTACGGCTTGACTGATTTTGATGAAATCTTGTATGTATATTTGGTAGGTCTGCGAATAGGACGTTATCTATTTTTTATATCCGTAAATGATAAGGGAGTTTTCAGGGGGTTTTAGGACATTTTTCTAAAATACTTTATGAGTTGCCATAAAAATAATTATACTTAACCATCAATTTTCACTCAACTCTCATTTTTTTTAAACAATCTGTGGCAAAATAACCTTTCCCGGGTCAGGTAGTTATATTTATATCGTTATTTAACAAACCAAGAACATTAGAATTATATAATAGAAACAAATTAGAACTATTATTTACAATTGAAATAGTTGAGCTAACTGCAGACTTGCAAAAAATCTAGCTAGGTCAACTGATTCATATAAATATCAGTCGGAAGAGTTAAGACGCTGGCTGAATTGCACACTTTTATTTTTTACTGGTATGGTTTTTGTCAATAAATACCGAAGCCAGTTAGTTGATATGATAAAATTATTTTTAGCCGACTTCAAAAAGAGGACGTTCTCAATTCGTCTGTATGTTTTTTTGTATGTAGGTATGTTACGCGATATCTCCGCCAATTATCTATCGACCGATTTTGAAAATTCTTTCACTATTGTATAGAAAATGATCCAGTCCTTTGTCCCATAAAACATATATTATAATTTTATCCCCAGGGGATTAGCATTTATCCCGCAAAACTTAAAATGAGTGTAAAAGTAAGGGAATTTGAAGCCGTATATCGTTTTTTAAAACACACCAAATTAAAAAGTGAATAAGTAATCACGTAGGTTGAAAGTGCCACATGATTGAATGAGAGCAGGTTATCAAGACATAGTTCTAGCGCAAGGCTGAACAGCTGTAATTGCATTGCGAAATCATTATCATGCTCGCAAGTAACATTGAGTAGGCAAGGCACCTATACAGCAAGAGTACTGCTACTTAAGACCCAGATATATGTGAATTGACGTCAAATGGGTTACGTTAAAACCTTTTTTCTCCGTAATCTTTATCGAAAAAGCTTAGAAAAAAAAAAACATTATAATGTATGCAATACAAGACAGGTCCCCTTGTTTTCAAAAATGAAAGAAACTGTTTTGTATTTATCAGAAATAATTGAGCAAAGAAACATCTATTTTCTTGACAAAAAAAATAACAATTATATATAAACAAATTAAACTAGTTTTTACAATTGAAACAATTGAGTTAACTGCAGACTGTTGGAAACAACCAAGCACCTCATCAACTGGTCCATGTCAATACCAGTCGGAAGCATCCCATCCCGTCTCTATTTTCTTAGTTAGGTACTACCGTATTTCTATCAATCACAAGATTTTTTACTGTCATCGTATTAAATAATGGAATACCGAGGGAAACTTCGGCTTATTTTTGCATATAACTGTCGTCATTAAAAGATAACAAGCAAAAACATTATTAGAATGAAGAAATATTTAGTAACAATTCCGCGTATAACCTTCTCTGATAGTATTCATAAAAGTAAGTTGTCTACTAGTTTCGTCTCTCCACGAGACATCTTCAGGACACCACAATACTCGACCTTGACATTGAGATTGGTCAGCACAGCAACAACCGCCAGTGCCGGTGTTGCTGTGCTGACCAATCTTTTCCGTAAAGTAACGCCTGAATCTATTATTTATTTAACCAAATCATGATTTTTGCGCTTACGACGCTCTTCTCCGTCCCGCTCCTATGAACGCGAAATCCTATGCCTATCCTTTTCACAAAACGGCGTCATATGGGTCCATCTTAATGTGCTTGACAAGAGCATGTTTTTCCATTTACACACCTACATTATACGTTTTGTACAAGGAGCAAAGTCCATTAGAATATCGGTAGAAACATTGGTACAACAATGAAACAAAGAGAAAATCCTACTAATATTACAAATGTCAAAGTTTGTATGGATGGATGTATGGATATTTGTTACTCTTTCATGCAAAAACTACTGAACCGATTAGGCTGAAATTTGGTATGGGTATAGTTTGGGATGGAATAACATTATAGGCTATTTTTTATCCCGATAAAACGCGGGCGAAGGCGCGGGCAGCAGTTACTACTTAATAAAATGAAACACCATCTCATATTTGATATTTCCAGTTATTAAGATAGGTACCTAATTCATTAAATCATTGAATAAACAACCGATTAATGCGTCCGTTTTATTCAAAACTTTACAAGATGCTGATTAATTGTACTAAAATAAGCATAAATAATCGAGCTTAAATTAGTATTTTTTGAGCATTTGTATTTTTAGTCTGGTAAACGTCGTGTGGTTATGCATAAACACACATTATTTACACAATATCAATACTATATATTCGTATCTGCAGACGCTATAGATAAGGAGATCATATAGTATAGGAGAGGGAGAGTTCGCTATAGGGGAATAGCGACACTAACAAAAGGCATAGCGAGGCGAGCACCACCCGTGTCGGGCATTCATTCGACGCGCGTGCCCATGCGTGCGATATGGCTCAAATTATTGTTTCCAATCTGCACGGTCTCCTAATCAACTGCATCGTTGGTGGCCTGTTACACGTCATACAGTTTGACTGTTTATATGTTGCTAGGCACCTTAGTATCTCATCAATAGACGGAAAGGGTTAAGAGCGGGCATTATTTATTAGTTTGATTTGTGCTTTGTTTGACTCAAAATATAACTATTTTTCATGGTTCATATTCTTCAGTATATTTAATCCTGTTCGTGGCTTTTATCAGAGTAAGTCAGCTAATAACAGCACACGAAAATAGTTTTGTAGCGGTTTATAAGTGCAAATATAGGACTAAATGTACTTGTGGCGAAATTGTCTCGTGTCATGCTAATATAAGCCAAAAGCATGTATCAGGATCATAACAGGAGTATTACAAGTGCAAATCCTACTCCTACTAATGTTATAAACGTCAAAGTTTGTATGGATGGATGTATGGATATTTGTTACTCTTTCACGCAAAAACTACTGAACCGATTAGGCTGAAATTTGGTATGGGTATAGTTTGGGACCTTGAATAACATATGTATAGGCTATTTGTTATCCCAATAAAACGCGGGCCAAAGCGCAGGCTGCAGATAGTAGTCCTATAGAATCAGAATCAATAACTTTATTTCTTTAGGGTTATAAAATAAGCACTTAGACAAGTCAAATTTTAAACTATAAACATAGTTATTATTATCAAATAAGAAATAAGGTGTTATTGATATTCTCTTCACTTCAATTTATAATGTAGGGGGTATAGGATTTTTTCGCTTGGGGTATGTTATTAATGAAAATGCATAGATCTAAATTCTATCTATAGGGCGCACTAAGATAGCTCAGACCTTCATCCATAGTAAAGGAAGTTAAATTCGATCAGACGATTAAGTTTGTGGTCTCGTTTCGTTTTTGTCGTACCTACGTTCCTATCCAGTGAAGCAGGAATTAAAGTTCTTGGTCACGGCAAGGCCAGCGTTTTTCTTCTTTTTTTTTCCTGCTTCGGTTACCGCAGATAGTGTCGACTTTTTGTGTAGCCCACCTGGTCTTTCTCCATAATCATTTGTATTGTTAGTTTACTTCCTAAACAAAACAGCTCAAAGATTTTGAGAATCGTGGTTTTGTTACTTTCAATGAATATAATATTAAATAATAAGGCTTGTTTTAAAAAACAATAAACCGACTTCAAATTCCCTTACTTTTACACTTATTTTAAGTTTTGCGGGTTAAATACTAATCCCCTGGGGATAAAAAAATTATGGTTTCCCTTCAGGATCATTTTCTATACAATAGTTAAAGAATTTTCAAAATCGGTCAATAATTGGCGGATATTTGGCGTAACATATATACAAAAAAAAAAAAACACATACAGACGAATTGAGAACCTCCTTTTTAAGTCGGTTAAAAACCATTGAATGGTATGTAGGTACGTGTTTCAATTTTAACATGAGCTAGTGACTAAAGTTATCTTAGTGTGTTTCACTCTGCACGACAAATATTTGTCGAGAGTCGTTTGCGCAACGATTTTACTTAGTATGCCATAATGTTCGTTTAGATAAGCACATTGTGAAACTGTTTGTTTAGCATGAACAACTTTTTTAGAAACGTATCTTTACTAGAAACAATCAACGTATCTCTAGTAGAAACAATGTACTCTAGTATAAACAATGAACGACACAAATTTCTGATCACTTTAAATAGCTATTTGTTACTGATTTACTAGCTGGAATTAGTCTTGGGTTATACTAGGCAAAATCCGATACCTGTGACTTACGTTACTGTGACTTCAAAATATCTGTTACAAATACCTGTGACAAAATACTAGCTTGTATTTCTACTTATTACGTACCAATTCATTGTTTTACTGATTGAATAATATATATACTGTAGCGATGACTAAGTAGCAGTAGCATGTTGATTAACCGAATAAATTTAAACGGTATTTTCTTCAACAACTTTGTTACATTGCGGTATACATTTCAAATTTCCAAGTATAAAATACTAGGTGTGTCTCATTCTGACTTAGTGATATTATCTAAGAGAGAATATAGAAGCGGTATTATCTAGCTGAAGCGATTTATTGCGTAGGTAGTCACAAATATATTCAGTTTCTGTCACTGTGACATACCGCCATTTTTTTGTATCTGTGACTTTTATCAGTGACGATAAATACGCCTCAAGCCTAGCTGGAATTCATCTTATCGTCATTTAAAGTATCTGTTATCCAGCATAAATACAATCCAAAGCGTTTTTAGTCGTTTTATCGCGCTTTTGGAAAGTAACATTGAAAGATTTTTATATAGGTAGAGTCATATGCGTTGACGTTCAGACATAAATATCAAGGTGAAGTCAACTGTGATAATAAAGTCAAGTATTTGTAACATACAATCATGTTGTTGATATGTTAGGTAGGTGCTTGACTTGCATTGCAGCCTACATGCAAACGGATTATATCCACTTGCACATATCTGTAGATTACGCGAGTCAAGTGCCTGTCTAGCTGATTTTGATATCAGGACTGGTGTTTGGTTGTACCACTTGAATAGTACGTGATATCCCGTTCGTCCCACCAGGTTCGTCCGACGAACTACTATACTTAAATAAAAAGAAAAACTGTCAAAATCGGACTCCACTCAGCATGTGCTATGGTACAGCAGATCATATCATAGCGCTGGTCTTCCGAGGAGACCGTGGTGCTCAAGACAGCCTTATACATTATCTATCTAAAACATCAACTAACAATGTATCGAACAGAAAATGTAAACTGCAGCTTCAAAGGAAACATAATTTAGATTTAGTTGTAAAACAGATTGGCTGCAAAAATACACTTTTGTTATTTCACGTCCGCGGTCTGTACAATATCATGGAACCATGTAGAGATTGAACACAGCACTTCAAAGATATTCCAATATTCAAACAGACTCAAAATTATGAGATCAACTACTAAAATAGAATTATAGGGATCAGGGAGTGCGCTAAAATCATATAACTATCTGGCGCAGCGCATTAGTATTGCTATACAGCAGCGCTGCAGCCAGCGTTTTGGGGACGCTTCCGACTGGTATATGGACCAGTTGAGCTACCTGTAGGTTGCTTGCAACAGTCTGCAGTTAGCTCAATTGTTTCAAATATAAATACTAGTTCTAATTTGTTTCTTTTGATTTTAATTTCCTTTGTTAATAAAGGAGTACCTATTGAAATAAGATAGAGAAATTTCATTAATGTACATTAGATGTAAATTCTGATTTCTGCATATTATTAAATCTATACTCCAGCCATTCTCAATGAACAATGTTTGTAAACAACTCTCAACACAAAAATCCAAAATTCTCTTGGTGTGAAGTTCGAAAAATTATTGATAGCTTTATATATTGTACAAGAAAGGGTCAAATTGACAAATACCTCTTGCAATTCTGCCCCAAAATTAACAACAAGAAAGTGATTTTTAGGTTAAATATGGGGGCAATGTTTGTAAACATTGTATACTCAGTTTGGTCAGAGTATAGATTTATAAATAAATAAAAATAATTTTATGTAAATTTACCGCCTTCTAGATAAAATTAATTTTGTTTTAAAACTTGTTTTACCACTTTATACATAGATATTATGATTACTGTCCTTCCTATTTATGCCATAACTGACCAGATCCGTTGTAATCGTTAGTTTAGGTGTCAAAAGCAGCAATAGTTATTATTAATTCAAAATATTTTGAGAAAATAATGAGTCAGCCCAATAACTAAACGTTAGCGTGTTACCTACCTACTCATCGATACAATCTCAATGTTTATATATAACGTTATAGAAACATTAAATAATTTTGCAGCTGTTACAAAACAAAGTAGACCAATACATAATAACTGTCCGTGTTATTTTTATGAATGAACGTAATTTGCAATCATTTTCAAAAACAAATTCTGTAGGTATTTCATTTGCATAAGATAAAAAGTGTAAATCTAAAAATGGTCTTAAATGAGATCCAACGATGCGTCCAGATAAACATGTTATAAAATATAGTTATTTCACATGTTTTCTAATGTGGACGTTCTAATGTAACATGTTTAATAATTTAACTTTAATTTGTAATATAACGTACGTTATATAATATGTTACTTAATATTAATGCACCTTAAGCCTTTTTTATCAATGGGTAAAAAATTCACTGTAACAATATAACATAAATTTGTTGTATAACATAAGTTATAGAATAATGTTACTTAATCTTGATGCACTGTATTGTGGTGTAGGTAATTTTATGAATTCTACAGAATATCGTCGAGTGATAGTGAAAGTTTTATGAGACCGCCAGAAATAAAAGAAACTGCTCAAACAGTGATTGAGAACCTATTGCCCGAGAAATCCAGAAATAAATACAACAAGACTTATGAAGATTTTGTGTCTTGGAAAAACGAGAAAAACCCAAGTTCTTTTCCTGAAAATGTTATTGTCCTATTTTAGTGAAAAAGCGAAATATATTACATTGAGTTAATATCAATAACTGTAATAATTTTAATATAAATATCAATTAACAATTTATACTGCTTTTTATTTTCCTTCAAGGTTTGTATAAAGCACTATGTATCACTCGGCAGAAAGTGTGATTTGAATTGGGCACTTTATACAAAAAACCTGACTGTTTTGGCTATTTTTGTTATACTTTTCTTGTCAAGACTGTATCTCTTGAACCGTAATAGGTAGACGGTTCAACTTTTGATAGGGTGTGTATAGTGCCGCTATAATCAAAAATATAAAAAATAATATAAATTAATTACATCTACAAGTGAAAACAATTAGGCTTAAGTTAAGCTACTATTTCTACTTATTTAAGTTTAATAAGCTGTTGGTTTTCCAACAAAATAAATAAATAATTGATTTAATATATCATTATATATATAATGATTCATAATGGTCTGCTAACTTAAAGCATTGCTAAATCTCGCTCTGTCTTCTTCTATTGACATAAGTCAGAGTGAGAAATAACACTGCTTAGCAGCTGTTTTTAGTTAGCAAACCATTATGAATAAGGGGGTTAGTCTATAGTCAGTACCAAGTTGACTACCGATCACCGAAGTTAAGCAACGTCGAGCGCGGCCAGTACTTGGATGGGTGACCGCCTCGTGTTAGCTTTTTGCTATTTTTTTCGATCGAAAATAAAAATTTTAGGTTTCCTTTTGCAAAATTGTTATGTACGATGGGACGGCACCCTCTGTGTACGAGTTAAATTGCACTTGGCCGGTTTTATTATACGTATAACTTTGTCGGCACTGAATAAGAATTAAAATTCAAGCAGACGACTGTAATTTATAAATTTTTATTCACAGTTTAATATTAATATTTTATTAATACCTATTCATTACATATTTTATTCAAATGAAGTGAGTTAATTATTTTGCTAATTAAAACAAAATCTTTACACAAATATTATAAAATAAAGTAACTCTCCGCGTCTGTCTGTTTATGCGCTAACTAAACTACCTATGACTATACCTATACACGAGCTAAACTCGATGTGGAATGTTTGTAAACCGACCACGATACAAAAACTAAAACTCACTTGCTTGGCGACTTTCACATACATATAATTGTAAGCAATATTTATCGAAAGAAGGATCACAGATCGACAAGTACGTAATGTAATTATTTTCTATAATATAAAAATGAATCGCAAAATGTGTTGGTAAGCGCATAACTCAACAACGCCTGGACCAATTTGGCCAAATCTTTTTTTAAAATGTTCGTTGAAGTTCAAGGATGGTTTTTACGGCGAGAAAAATTAGAATTATTGCTTGAAAAACCCTAAAAATAGCCCTTTTCTTTTTCCCATACAAATGATTTGTAACTAAAACGTAGTCAATTTGAGCTTTATTGCTATGGTATAAAGTTCATATTAAATTACTGTATATATAAAAATTAATTGCTGTTCGTTAGTCTCACTAAAACTCGAGAACGGCTGAACGGATTTATCTTATCTTAGTCTTGAAATGTTCGTGGAGGTCTAGGGAAGGTTTAAACGGTGAGAAATTATGGAAAAGTTGTTCAACCGCCCAACGAAGTGGGCACGGGTCAGCTAGTACTATATAAAAAGACGTGGCAACGGAGTAAATTTTATGTTAAGGGCGGTTTGTTTACAAACATTATACATCGAGTTTGGCCTGTGTATAAATAATGAATTTTCATTAGGTCGTTTTTCATTCACGGTGAAGGTATGATAATTGGCTCAATTATGACGAAGCTGTTGAAAAATCCTAAAATATTGCAGTCTGGAAGCTTTGCTGGCGTGCATTGCGTAAGCCAAAGGATACACGTGCGAATTCGGGGCGAATTATTAGTTTTTACTTACATACATACATAGGTATAGGTATTGTAACTACCTACCTAAATAAAACAACTTATTTATCAGTTAAACCAAAAACTCAAGATGTTGCTCTAACGTTATCTGAATGTAGTGTTGTAAAACGTTGAAATTCATTATCAGTCCACGTGACCTTATATTGGAAGGTAAGTTGACATTATGTACCTACTACACTTCCGCTAAGCGCTATTTCCGGTAATATAAAACGGACAAACACAAAAAACAAGATTATACAACCTTTGAAGATATACAGAATGGATTTTTTTTAGACGGGGCAGTAAGGTGTTGGCTGCATTAAAATGGTATTAGGAAACTATCCAAAATTTAAGAGAAATGTTCATGCCCATCAGATTAAAGAAACCGTTACCATAAATGGGCATTTTACATGAAAACTATTTTGAAGCCAATCTACTCTATTCTGTTTCTTATACTCATCAAAAACTGCTACCGGACGAACGAAAATAACGTTTGATTCGGCAGCTTACAAATTTAAATTTTCTAGCTCATTTTGGTATGTAGACCCTAAATTCAATGACTTCTATGCTATACTCGGAAATGTTAACTCAAAAGAAAGAAATATAACCAGGCATGTTTCCAATAATAATTGAACAAAAAATAACGTGTATTTATTTTAAAATGGCGTCCAAAACGCTTTTCGCAAATCTTTGAAATTTTTAATGACTGTAAAAAAAGCCTGTACTTACAGATGCATAGCTAGGAAATATTTTATTAGATTGTTTACACATTACTTTAATAAGATAAAACTGTTGATTTGGGTTTTTTTCCTAAAAACCAAAATAATTCGTAAAAAATCATTCTTCTTCGACAACTATGGCTCAAGTGGGTTTAAATGGCATATTCTAGCTTCTACTTCTAGCTTTGCACCCGGATGCCCATCATCCTGTATGTATTCCACTGGAATATTCGGATTCTAATTCTAAAAATATAGGCATTTGAACACCTGGTTAAGTCCGTTAAGTAATACAAAAACCTGAGTACAAAATAGCAAAAATCGATTACAACATCATTAAACAAAATCGATTGTCATAAAAAAATTATCGGTAAAGCAAGGCATGAATATTTGATTGTCCGACAAACTTACAAACAGAAAATAAGAGCGTTGGAATGAATTATAATTTATTTCCGAATCGTCTGAAATAGACGCCAAGGTCAACGATGATGATAATGATCACTGATGTGATGACTCATCAGTGATCATTATCATCATCGTTGGCTTTGGAAGTTAGAATAAGTCAAGAAGTTAGGATAGAAGAAGTTAGAAGGAGTTGATTGACTCATCAGTGATGGGTCAATCAACTCAAAGATGTTCAAGAAGTTTATTCATTGTACAAAAATTTCATCAAAGATATAATAAAATCGGATGCTTAAAAAATATCTGTTCCTCCCATTGTATGAATTGATGCCTTGCTAATTTTAACTAAATTATTTATTAATTGGCATAGCTACAGGGAATAAAGCTTAGGTTCATGATTCAATCCCCTACCATTGTAGAAATTATAAGATATGGAAATAAATACCTAAATAATGCTTGATAATTTCAACATTATTTAGGTATTTGTTTATTAGGTACCAATGTTCGTTCGCGAATGGATGGATGATGACCTTTGGTTCAGGGTACCTAAATGTACCTACTTAGGTAACCTGAACCAAAAGTCTATTTGCCCTGCACACAGGAAGAAACATCGCCTGTTTTCTTAATTTGCTTTGCACACAGGTAAAAACCTAGCCTGTTTTACCTATCAATATAAAATTTTATAATTAATTTACTTCGGGGCTACATATGGATACTGTTTGGATATTCCAGTTTTTTTTTCATTTTGTGTAATTACGTAATAATTAATAATTATTGTTATTGTGGACCGGTAAATAAATTAAATAAGATCCTATTTAGGTAACATATTTTTTCTATTATTTTCTGGATTTTTT
This sequence comes from Eupithecia insigniata, assembly GCA_947859395.1. Taxonomy (NCBI): domain Eukaryota; kingdom Metazoa; phylum Arthropoda; class Insecta; order Lepidoptera; family Geometridae; genus Eupithecia; species Eupithecia insigniata. The sequence continues at coordinate 4,118,055 of OX402003.1, forward strand.
AAGTAAATCGTCCCAAGGAATTAATTGATTTTCTTCTCTGTTGTGGTGTCAGGGGACCTCATTTCGTACCAAGTTTATCGCTATATGATTGGAAACAGTATTATTAAATAAGAACTATTTTTAAACATAGAAATACATTAACACACGATAACATAACTCCACCAACACAAATATGTTAAGCACAATACGACGGCATCAAACGTTATCAGTAGCTAACACATAAAGAAGGTATTTTTACGAAGGCTCATCAAATAGTAAGCCCGTTCGACGAAATCTCACAGTTTAAACTAAACCTTATTTCCTTAAAATAAAGTTTACAAAAGACGCACCCGGTATTTCCTCGTTGACGGAACGTATGACGCGAATGATGCGCGGCTTTGAACTGAAGGCAGTGTTGTTTTGATATGTTGGTAGAACCTTGTGACTAAGTTCGTGGTGGTCGGAGACCGGTTGCGCTCGCGCTTGTAATGACTATGGGATAATGATGACGAAACCTTGATGAGAAGGAATTTTAATATGATCTATCTATTCGGATTGAGTGGGAAAATGTATGGAATGCTAGGTACGTTCGTGTTTATCGCATACGCAGGAATTAAGGAAATTTGTCAGGTTAAGTGTTATATTTATAAAGTAATATAAAATTTAATAGAATAAAATATAAGTAACGAATAAAATTAAGAAAAAGAAAAATAAATATTTAACTAAAGTAAGAAAATAATATTTTTACAAAAAATGCTATATAAGTTAATTTCAGGTTTTACTTACTTATGCCAAATAAATTGGTTTTGAAATCCTTTAGGTCTAATACAAGGTACGTTATGTTCGTAATTTAATTGAATACTAACTGATATTATAAATGTCAAAGTTAGTATGTATGGATGTACCTATAGATGTATGGATATTTGTTACTCTTTCACGCAAAAACTACTGAACCGATTGGGATGAAATTTGATATGGGTATAGTTTGGGACCTGGAATAACATATAGGTTATTTTTTATCCCGATAAAGCGCGGGCGAAGGCGCGGGCAGCAGCTAGTTTATTATAACTTAATATTAGTTCAATGGTTGTTATAGGGACCTAATTCGGTAAGTTCCTACTCATTCTTAAAATTCAAACCAACACCACCAAGAAGTTTTAAAAGCTTCATTCAAGAAGAATACATAACAAGAAAAACAAAAGAAAAGAAATTACAAATAATAATCCTAACATTTAAAAATAGAACTACAAAAGCAAAAACCATATAAAAAAGAAACTTACGAATTGAAATTCGAACTCGATCCTATAACTAACAGCACATAGTCCACACAAACCGGTAGCAACGATCGTGCGTTCGTTATTCTCACATCAGCTGATGATAAGATGAGCTATCTCGTGATCACGCCGCGATGTTGGCAGCATTGCGGCCGCGCAGCCTCCCCGGCCTTGATCATCACTATTATCAACTCTATTGCGACGTCATAAGAAGCTTCAGATAATTCATGACCGTGTATTTATCCACTTAAGTGGCTATCTGTAAGAGTTATGTTTTCGATTGTTTAAACTTATTCAAAACTTGTTAGGTAAACTTTGCAACATAATTATAATATATTAATTGCGAATTGCAATTGAATTTAATAAATAAAATTGGTTTGTATTGTATACAAAATTGGTTTGTATTGTATACAAAATTGGTTTGTATTGTATACGAAATTTAAATCGTTATACCTAACTCCTGTGGTTTTTTTTTCATAAAACAATCTAAGATCCGTCCACGCATTTATTTTCTTTGATCGGATGAAAGAATGCAATATTTCATAGACTACTTCTTTTTAAGGGTACCTAATGCGACACTATCAGCCCGAGAAACATCGGGACTAACGAGAGCCTGCTTCGATATTTATTGAGCTAATAGATTACGTGTGTACAAAAAACCTATTTGTTCATTCATCATCATATCAGCCCATACACGTCCACTGCTAGAGATAGGCCTCCTACATACGACGCCACAAATTGTTGTCCTGAGCCGCCTTCATCCATCGACTCCCTGCGACCGCTAGGCGCATCGAGTGAATGGTCTCCCAACGCTCCGTTTCGCATAGCATCGTGGCCGCCAAACGAGAACCTTTATTCCCCAGTGTTTATCAGTTCTGCGAGCTATATGTGTGACCTGCCCACTGCTATTTCAGCTTAGGTACTAATTTCCTTTCATTCCTTATCACCATTCCAAATCAAAGAAAGAAATGCGTGGAATGGGTACGGTTATTTGGATGCAGTAAAAAAAATGAATCCAGTTACGAAAATAAAGCGACGGGACGGGAACTCTTCATCCATTCTATTCATATTCGATGTATGCATATCGCATAGTGCACGTTAGCTTATAACAAACAACGTGCATTTTTAATTGACATGACACACATGGCAAAAACCTTTTATCGTAATGAAAGGCTATGGGCTTCGCAATTCATGCAGTTATTAATTACTAGCTGCTGCCCGCGCCTTCGTCCACGTTTTATCGGGATAAAAATTGTCTCTATGTTATTCCGGGTCCCAAACTATACCCATACTAAATTTCAGCCCAATCAATTCAGTAGTTTTTGCATGAAAGAGGAACAGACATCCATTCTCACAAACTTTGACATTTTTAATATTAAGGCTAAAACCTTAGGTACGTGCGTACGTTCCTAAATGAAACGGTTTCTATTTTTATCTTCTTTATTTGGAAAATCTTATTTAACAGTTTTATTTGAAACTCGGCTTATGCTTAATTAATATTAACTCTAGGTTCAAATTCCTAGATACATACTCGTATATTTTTTTTGTTCAATGGAATAAACCAAAAAAATATTGGTAGATAATAATATATTTTACGACAGTGATCGACGGTTATAATCGGACCAATTTGCGGAGTTCTAAACGATTTCTGGTGTTCAAGTTCTAATTCTTATCTTCATTTTCGATATTAATATCTTTATTTTCGTCTCTCCTTCGTTTTCGCATTCAAAGGTGTGTTTTGTTTTAAGTGATTACCATTTGGTTTTACGTTATTAATTATTATCAGTGTTTGTTAAATTTTTATATAAAGGCCTTTAATAACATAAAATATCATGGATTTTGGAATCGGTTAGATATAGATCATTCTAGCTCGACGAATTAGCTATGCAACTACCGGCTGATAATGCCGTAAAAAGGCTAGCCCCTATTTTGAAAATATAGCAATCATAGGGATTTGCTCTTAAATATTAATAATTAACATGATAGCAATGAACAATACCTACCTACCGTAATCAAGGACCAGACCAATCCTATTATGAAGTGAATCAACCAAAATTCAGGTTTATTATAACCTATAACCTAAAATGATAACATTTTATCGACACGGAGGGGTTATCAGTCGGTATTGGATATGCGAAAATGCAAAAACACAAACGTTACAAAGAACACATCTACAAATAGGCAGAAAAGTTCAAACTTCTCTGCCTATTTGTAGTGCACGGTTTGAGGTTTATTTATTTCATAATACGCACTAAAATTGACGCTGACTGTACTGTACCTGCTGGACTGTACCTACTTAGGTCAATTCATTACGTGTATCAGAAAAGTGGGTGTGCGTTGAAGTCTTTTATATGATACACCGGTCTATCTAAGTATCGTAGCACATACTACGAAGGTCTACGTGAACATGCATATCGTTATAATCGAGAAGGAACGTGGAGCCAAAGGGTAAGATATATCAGAGAAAGCGAAATTCCCTATGAAATCTGCTACACTCTGCGAGCGACGTCATCTACTTCGAGAGAGTGATGTTAGGTGGGCGGTTCTTCGCGCAAAGCAGTTCAAAAAAAAGAAACAATGTGTTATTGATTATCTTTTCACTTAAATTTTTCGTCCACTAGTGGAAAAAGAAACGACTAGTACATTTGTATATCACTTATGTGTCTAATAGATTATGTACATGTAATCTACTTGCGCTAGTCTCTTATGAATGGAACGGATAGCCTCATTTCCCATAAAAACGTACTTTCTGAAACTATGTCCCCGATCTTATTGAAATTTTCCATACATCGGATGAAAAATAGCTATGTTTGCAACTGTTTAGTTTTTGAAAAAACATAATGATATTTAAATGAGAGCGAAACTAATTTTGACCACCAAATCGAGTCATTTCTAAGCGATTTTTTATGCATGATAGACACCTTTATTCGAAAATCTGTCGCGCTGCAAACATCCTAAATATATTCAACAATATAAATTATCAAAAATATTTCTGAAATCAATCGTTGATTCAAAATAAATAGGAAAGTACGAAAAAAATTCAAATAGTGCCAACACCAAGCACACGCACACAGCCACATGACAGCTTCGTATTAGATGGTTAGACGCGCTTCGCCCCATATTCATTCTACGTGAAACAACAACAAATCCGCATGGGAAAATCCGTTTTTGTTTGGGAGAGGTTCGTAGCATTCTTAAGGTGGTTTTTCAGATTTCTTCAGATTTCAATAACTTTATATCTTCAGCCTTACAAAATAAGCAGTTAGACGAGTCAAATTATATATACTTACTTACTATAAATAGCTATAAAAAATTCGTTTTATACTATAAAAGTAATAATTATCAATTATATAATAAATAAATCATCATCAGCGTGAAAATCAATACGATGTGAGTTCTTATCTGCTCTCTGAATCACTTGTTTAACGTAGAAAATAGTATTAACATATTTTTTTTCATGCGTGAAAAACCACCTTAACTCTTTCTATTAGTAGTTACCTTAAATATTTCCTTATCGTATGAGACTTGAGTCTTACAAGTAAAAGCTTGTTCACAACGTTTCCCAAAAAACCCTAAAAAAACCCTTTCTAATTTTAAACATTCGAAAGACGACAATACGCGATTTGCTGAGCAGAAAATGAACAAGGAAACGTAATTAGTGCTAATCCCCTGAAGGGGGTACCATGCAGACCTCATGCACCCATTAGGGGGATCATAACGTAAGAACCGTGAGAAATAACAACTTTCGCTTATTCTAAGCTCTGTTTTAATGAAAATGGTTTGAGAGCTGTGGATTTCTTTCTGTTGTTTACCTGAAATGTCGGGTAGTTATTGATGTAGAATTTCTCCGGAAGCTCGATATTACACCGAATTAATCGTAAAATTTCGACGCCTTGTAAATTATCAAAATCGTGCACATAAAAATTTTATAATTCAGTAGTTTCATAGTTTAGTTTTTTTCTAATACCTAGTTCTTGAAGTTATTTATACCACACCGGAAATTAGGCTACTAAATCGGAAGTCTGAACATTTTTGCTTCGGTTTAAAATTTCAAATTCACTCATGATTTAGCGGCTTAGCCAAATTGTGATTAAATATTTTTTCCCCAGGATCGTTACTAAGATTCAAGAAACACCTATATAAAAAAAAGAAAAAAACACTTTCAAAAGTTAAATCTGATTGAAACGCTTCTTCATAAATCAGGGGGCCTACTCGGAAAAGGAATATCGAAATTTCCGATTCGTTTTCGAGCAAAACCAACTCTTATGTCGCTTGCATAAGATTACAGTTTGCACGAAAACGAATCGAAAACTTCGATTTCGTTTTTGAAGTATGTAAGTTGAGTATGGGCCCTGATCAAGCCTTTAACCGACAGCTAACATCACATGGAAACTTGAACTCGTTCACTTTGTTTCATGAAATCGGGCCAACAACTTGCACTAGGTTCTACTGCGCAGTATACACCTACCTTATAGGCCTTATAGGCCGTGGGGCCGCGGCATAGAATATCGACCCCTCCAACTCAACCCGTGGATGTCGTAAGAGCCGACTGAGGGAAGCTACCAGAGGAAGGGCAGCAGCTTCCTTCTGAGTATTTTTCAACACCAACACTGCGATCACCAATACGCCTGCCAAGCGTGGTGATTATGGCAAATCCCCCCCTACATGAGAGACCAACCACTCGATGGACCGACGACATCGTAGCGGTCGCAGGGAGTCGATGGATGGAGGCGGCTCAGGACAGCTATTTGTGGCGTCGTACGGGGGAGGCCTATGTCCAGCAGTGGACGTGTATAGGCTGATGATGATGACACCTACCTTATTGCTTGTTAGTGTAGATACCTACAGTATACACCTACCTTAATGCTTGTTAGTATAGATACCAGTCGGTTTGGCAACGAGCCCAATGGAGCGACGAAAATCAAACCTCTGTGAAGTGAAATGATCGCATATGTAGGGAGGGAGTCTTCGATGCAATGTCTTCCTATCACCTTCATAATTTCTATTCGCTCCAGTCTTGCTTTAGTGACATTCTTTTCAACTTTTAGATGATATTCAGGTGATATAAATGATTGAAAAACATGAGCTCTTGCCTGCGGGTTCACATGATAAAAAGGTAGTAGGTACATGCGCAATCTATCTCCTTGTTATTTTTTATATTATGTTCAGTAGGATAGCTATAGACAGAACTAGAGTTACTTATTGTAATGAATGTTGATTATTTTAAAACTAAAACATTTTTTCACTACCTCTGTGGCGCGGTGGGCCAAGGTCCGCCTGCGACGCAGGAGGAGGGGTTCGGTTCCCGCCTCAGGATATATATTTGTACGATCTTCAGATATTTGTTCCGGGTTTTCTGGTCGTTTTCTATGTATAATAAAAATTATCTATATATATATCAGTTATCTAGTAACCATAACAAGCTCTGCTTAGCTTGGGGCTAGATAATGTGTGAATTGTCGACCATTATTTATTTATTTACTAACTGTATTCTAAGCAAATTAGACATAGACACTCATTTATTTGCTGCTGCAGTACAAAACAGACATAAAATACATTTTAAAATAACATAGTAATTTATAGTACGAGAAAAACCATTGCACAAAAAAACATTCATGGTCGAAACCCAGGGAAGTCGATACCAAGGGAAGTCACCACGCAGGGAATTGTTTTAACTTACGATCGTGATGTGATTGTGATATTTTAGATAAATAGAAATAAATAAATAAAACTTTATTGTTTAAAGGTTGCTAATGGCTAATACCTACATACAATCATTGGTGCTTATATCTTGGTGATAAATTCTGTTTCGAAGAGATCTTATCTGATCTGGTGACTCTGGTCATGCATTATCCATCACACGTGTATGTGGGTCGCAATCCACGACTCATCGTCAGATCATGAAGTGCTATCGAATCATCTTATCAGCTTGTCATATCATATTTTAAGCAAATAAATGATTCTTACTTATTCTTAGCTTATATACATATTTGAGGAATATTAGCGCAGACGTTCGAAATTTCTGAAGGGTCAATGTAATAATGTCCGAGTTTTTTGTTAATAAGCTGGTTTTCTATTATGCATGACGCTATACGTTTTCATTGTAGTGCATCTTTGGATGCATAAGGTGACTGGAGTAGGTATAAGTTTGTTTTTCTTCATAGCTAGTTTTCCCATTAACTCGCAATTCCTATCTTTCAATACCTAGGAAGCATTTCCATCGTCGATTGCTAGCAGATAAACTTATCTATGAACGAAGTCAGCAGGTATATAAGATATTACTTAGCTTTAGATCAAACTTAGGCAATATCATTGGAACCTGAGGAGGCTTTGTGTTATCGTCAGAGCTTTGATTACAAACATGAATCGGATAGTTTGTGGAGCGAGTTGCAGTTGTGTAAGTCACAGGGTAGATCGGGGCTAAGCACTTCGAGAAAGGGAAATAAAAATAAAGTGCAATTTATGATCTACATGTAGTATTTTGTGCCTTTTACTTTTACCTCAAACTATGCGAAATATGTAATTTAATTTTTATTTATTTTGGAAACAAAAAGTTTATTTTTAAGTACCAATAGAATTATATCTTATATCTTATTTGATAATAATAATATAAATAAACTATGTTTATAGTATAAAATTTGACTTGTCTAAGTGCTTATTCCGTAAGCCTAAAGAAATAAAGTTATTGATTCTGATTCTGAAATGTTAAATTAGAACAAATGAAGCTAAAGACCGTTTCCACTCATAGTTTGCAAATATACTACTACTACTGGACTAGTACTAATTAATAAAATATAAGTAAATATAAATACAATTAGGTTATCAATATCAAGTTCACTTTACCCACCACCGTAAACAAATTAGACGAATATGTAACCAAACATGTAAATTTTGTATTTTTAAGAGGGAGTAGTAGCTACAGAAGAAGAAGACTTACGACGTGTTAAAAACATGATGTATTCGCATAGTATGAAGCCTAGTGCACCTGTATCTACTTAAAATATATAAGGTTGCGTGCGACCCTTCTCTCCTCAAAGTCTATATTCAGTGGGGCGGAGGTATCTAACTCAACAAAAGTTTGGGAGTGCAGTCGCGAACTGGGATGCGGCACTTGTGGTTTTGTATTTTGTGTTTGGCTTACGACTTTTATACCTCGGTATCTGTTTTGACATAGTCTCCTCTTGACTGTTACACCAGGATTTGCATGCCGGTCTTGTCGGGGTTGAAATTCAGATAGGTAAATTGAGTACCTATACATTGGTTTTCCCGGTCAACTCGCCAACCAACCATTGAATTGAACAAGTAAACTGCTCAATTCCAGTGGAATAATAATGACTTTAAAAGAAACACATTTTGAAGCTTCATGGTTTTATTTTTGTTCAAGTACTGTAGTGGTATATTTAAAAAAATTACTACGTTCTAAACATTACAATTTATTTATTCTTTTCTACATGATGTAGCATTCTTTTTAATAAAGTTAGTTCTCATACTAATTATACCTATCTAGTATGAGAACTAACTTTCGTAAAATCAAATTATGTCCTTTCATACCTACTTAGAAACAAAACTACAAACCATCTTATTATTTTAATCTTATATTTATTGGTAAATCACAGCTTTACATAATAAATAATCATATGATAGTACATCGATAACAAAAAGAAGTCAGAAAAGATTTATACCTTATTAGTAGGTAAATGTAAGGTTTGGGTGAAGTGCATTACATAGTTACTTATGACAAATAATATGTCATACAAATGATAATTATTACTACAGGGCTTAACTAAATAGGTAGGTACAAGATGCTCTCTGCATTATTAAAAACAAATTCCTATTTTACCTGTTCTCCGACAATATTAAACAACTTTTGAGGGCCTCACCTACCATGACAAGAAGAGAGCCTTTGACGACTTAGAGCAAGTGCTTTATGACGGCGTTTTTAAAATGCAACAAAAGACTATTATTCCTCAAACGGGTACTTATATTTTCCGTGGAGGGTTTGTCTAAAGACTAATAGCCCGGCTACACGCTCAAACATTTGTGCAACCATGCATGCACAAACACTGTTTGCGCAAGCAAGATGGAGCGTGTGGACAGGCTCAAACCATTTTGCGCAAGCAAGATGGTGCGTGTGGTCGGGCTCATCTTGCATGCGCAAACTGGTTTGTGTAGTCATGCATGCACAAATGTTTGAGTGTATAGCCGGGCTATAAGACCCTACGTCTCAACCTGTGGCTGTTTTGTTATTAATATTAACAGACACGACCAGACTATTGTCCTCGTTTAGACGCGATCCTTAAAGCCGGGTACTGATCGGTGTTACGAGACCTAATAGCATTTGCAGCGAGCATGAAACGTCAAAAATCCACCTCGTTGCTGCGATCGCCTTCTTTCGCTGTACTGTACACGAACGCTCGCCATGTTACACGTTACATTACGTACCGTAAAGCCGGAAACATAGTATCGACACGCCACGCCACCCGGCGAAACGCGATGTGTGTTGTTGAATCAAATCCTACTATTATATAAATATATTAATGTGATTTTATTTTCATTCTCGCGTGTCGTCGGGTCGCGTAGCGTATCAATAGTATGTTTTCGGCATTACGCCGGTTAGGACCCAGCTCGAGGGATTTTTTCAGAGCACAAATTAAAATATTTGTCCTTCAATGCATCAACAATCGGCCTGCCAAGCGTGGTCAATTGATGATTAATATAGTACAACTCCCTCACGTATTCAAAAATGAAAATTTGCGAGTTGACTAGCTAAACACAGCCTTAAAAACGTAGCTCGTGCGTAGATCATGAATCTACGAAGCCAAAGGCCCGAACCCTGCTGATTCCTCCGTCAGGTGCCATGGTGACCCTGATGTGTGATACCACTTCGGAGCTGCAGTCGAACCAGTGCTCATTGTGTGCAGAAAGCTGTAAGAAAAAAATAGTAACTAACACGGATGAAAAGAAATCACCATCTCTACACATGTGAACAAAAAAATAGACTTACTCGTCATTTTAAAACTCGAGTCATTCGTAATTTTAGCGTCATTTTACAATGACGCTAAAATTCTGCTCTGCTGATGGCTTTCAATAGAACCGAATTGGTTCGCATCGCCTGAGCCATTTTTGAGAAATTGTGCGCACTGCACTACCTTCGAGTTGTCTTTTCTGTTTACATGTATATATTGAGAGACTCTACCTACGGCAATAAGTTAAAAAGGGAAAACAGATCATCATGATAGTCACGTTGGTAAGTAGTATTATTATTAGAAAAAGTTGGGGCTTAGGTACCTGGTTTCTTTAACCCTAAAAATGTTATCAATCAATGATAATAACGAACTGTGGACCATATAATCAATTTCTCCACTATACATACTTAGTTGACTCTTTCTTGGCGAAGCTAAAATAGATAAATATGTTGGTCGTGCAACATATTTATCTACAATATTCACGCCGCCGGTGCGCGCTGTGGGTTGCACTAGCTAGTCAGGGAATGCGTTAAGTTTACTTTAAAGCCAACAGCAACGACCAGGAATCGCTCAGCTTATAACACAGCTAAATAAAGTTATTGATTCTGATTCTTACCTTACTCGGCTGCAATATGGTACTCCAGCCAGCGTGTCCGATATCCGACCAATCAGCGCAGCCCAAATAGGTGCCCTCAATCTTCACCGAGTCAGGGTAGTTTCCTTTGAAGTGTGCTGTGTCTATGCATAGCTGGGTTAACTTGCCAGGGAAGCCTAATTTGAAAACAGCCCATTCTTGACCTAGAAATAAGAGAGGTAGAGTTGAAATTGGCAATCAGCTATTCATTGTGTGCAATGCTTAGGTAGTGGTATAGTTTTTACGGCGGGAATTATAATTAGGTTTTGCTAAGAGCTTTACTAAGAAACTTCTTGCTGGGAATCGCAATAACAGTACAGGGAAAGAATGAATTTCTTAGAATCACCTAACATTCGTGGGCTATTTATTCATCCACGTTGGAGGACGTTAAATGAGAATTTAGATGCCTAATCAGGAACAGCATATTTTCTATTTTTACTTGAACTATTTAACGGGTAATTATCGAGTTTATTGACCTATTTTCCCCGACGTTTCAACGGGTTTGCACACAAAAAAGCGATAAATACCCGTTAACTCTTACTTACTCTATACGACATATCTTGTAAAATTATTTTTAATAATTAATTTGAAATGAAAGGTGGAGCAAAACCGCTAAGTACGAGTGGATGCTATATTCACCAAATAAAGATGGTATTGTGCCGTCTGTCTGCTTGGTAGGCAGCAGGCGATTTCAAAGCCTGTCGAGTGCGCAGCGGGCACGCAGCGACGACGCCGCGGGCATGCAGCGAGCTAGCCGTTATTAGTAATTGCAGCAAGCTCGCTTGTGCACTCGCCTTGAAATCGCTCGCAAATCGCCAGTGTGACAACTGATAAGCTCTTAGATCGACAAATAGAGCAACAAATAGAGATTAAAAATTCTTACCTGGTACTTTAAGAGTGCCATCCTCTTTAGTCTCCAGGACCTCAGGTCTGTCGAGCCTCCGCGCGGTTTCCCAACCGTCGGCCATCGTCGTACTCTTGCAGGGCTTCATCATGTTGCGGGGGTGGCCGTAGTGGGCATTCGAGTAAGCTATTAAAATTTTATAAGGGTATATTTATTATTGAAAAAACTATGTATCGTCCTAAAATAATTATGTAGTTAGGTACCTAAGAGAAAGAAGTGATACAGACGTATTTAGAAAATTAATTTAAGCTGAAGAACGAAGAAAAGCTAGTTTTTCGAGGTGATGACGCATTCAGGCAGGCTCGGTATTAACTAAGGAATTGAACCAATTAAATAATTTGATCCTTTTCTCTTTTGTGATGTTTTTGCGTTCACCTTAGAAATGAAATGAAAGATTTTTATTCACCTTACGAACTACTACAATATAAATCTATAATATTTAATACGCTACATGATTAGCATCATTGATGTATCGATCAAGACGAAATTTTATGCAAAATTGTATTTTCAGACTAACCTTGGCAAGAAGCTCCGTTGAGCAAGGACATCAAGTCAACGATCTGGTGTTTAGGAGGCTCTACGGGCTTCGCTTCTCCGTAGACCCTGAACCGGGCAATGCCTCCGTCTGGGTAGATGTTCAGTCTTATGTGTGTAAAGGCTTCGTCGCAGAGCACCTAAAACAATAAAAAAGCTTGTTTACTTGCCTGTTACGAAATGGTCGTAAGAAGTTTTTCTTTTGGTTTACGCGGTGCAGGCCAGTAAAGCTCCCAGTTAGCATGATTTTTCCGACATCTTCAACAACCGCCGTCATATTTTATTTCAGCCAATTTAGACAAAACCTTTGAATCAAAAGTACCTTTAAAGGTGGGTATCTTGACTAAGACTTGTAACCTCCTTACATGATATTTTTATTTGTAACTAGCTGCTCCCCGCGCCTTCGCCCATGTCCATACCAAATTTCAGTCTAATCGGTTCAGTAATTTTTGCGTGAAAGAGTAATAAGTATCCATACATCCATCCATTCAAACTTTGACATTTATAATATTAGTAGAAATTCCTCCACCGCGTCTATCTGTCTGTTCGCGATAAACTCAAAAACTACTGAACGGATTTTTATACGGATTTCACCAATCGATTGTGATTCAAGAGAAAGTTATACAAATTATATTGTCAAGGTTTTGTGTAAAATAGTTGAAATGTAACGATAATTGTTGGAACTGCCGGAAAAAGTCAAGCCGCCAGGGAGCTTTCATCGTAAAATCTGCCTAATCGCTTTGAGATATACATATGTATGTTCTACTATCCGTGCGTACCTATGAATTTGCCTGATGCTAGATTAGACAGTTAGTTAAAAAGTACAATGCCAGCTATGTATTTTTAGGTATCCAATTTTCATCGAAGTAGAATTTTTCCAATAGACAAGCAATCGTATCTAGACGATGTAATCTGGCCATTGATCTGCAGAGTTGTGTTCAATGAGACAGCACAGAATGGTCGCTCGAATGTGGTAGTTATTCTTAGAAACTTTCAGATTTTTGCAACTTTGATGGAAGGAAGTATAAAATACTTTATTATGTTGACATGAACACACATTATTAGGTACGGGTAATTCAAAAGACTGTTTTGCAGTTCAGCTCAAAAATGTCTGAAGAAGCAAGGCTCTTTTAAGAATAGTACCTATCAAAGAAGAAGACAAATACCCCAACCTTTTAGAGTAGGTACTTAAGAGAATGCATTACTGCTTGTACAACTAAGGGTTCTACATGACAATTATAACCTGCGTACATATTTAAAGAATGGGATTGAGAATGACGTCATTTCTCATGCTGTCACGCTCAGATCGGATTCGAACTGAGCAGGGCAGAATCAGATGATATGGGGTCATTCTAAATCCCATTAAATAAGTACGCAGGTTATACATGACATCATCATATCAGCCCATACACGCCCACTGCTGGACATAGGTCTCCCCCATACGACGCTACAAATAGCGGTCCCGAGCCGCCTCCATCCATCGACTCCCTGCGACCGCTACGTTGTTGTTGGTCCATCGAGTGGATGACATGACATGTTGAACCCGTATTTGTGGAATCGTATGGGGGAGGCCTATGTCCAGCTGTGGACGTATACGGGCTCATATGGTGATGATGAAGTACGCAGCTTATATATGGCAAGAGTACTCTACTTGCTGACACTAACCTTTTTCTTACCATAATTTAATTAATAAACTCTCCTCAAGCAAGTTTTTAAGTAACATTTTACTTCTAATTTTGAAAAAAAAAAAAGAAAATTCGAGAAGAAAAACCAGACTCGTTTAGTATCTAATATAACAACCACCAATAATATGTTTATGTTCTATCGATCATCTGCAGGATAAATTCATCATCCTATCTCAGCTTCGCGTAAATTCTAGGAATATCGGATAATACAGATATCTGTGCTTTATTGCACCCGTTTGAGACTGATGTCTGAGCGAGGTTTACGAAAAGATGCAATTCGGAAACATTGCTATATTTATAGGGGATAGAGAAAATTGCAAGCGGTCTTAGTCGATCAGACGTTTTGCTTTTTATGGAGACCAAAATGCGAATAACGTCTGGGTGCAATAACCGTTTTAAATTAAACGGAATAACTAAATTTGTTCTCACTTTTCTTAATGCAAGTATTTATGAAAATCTTTTTAATTTAGAACGTATTTAATCGTGAAAATCAGTGCACTGAACGGAAATTCATTGCACCCTCAAAGAGGCTTCGAAAGTTTCATCAAAATGCAACACAAAGTAAAAAACTCTCAAACAGGAAACCTTGTCAGTAAGTACAGTAAACCCCGGTTTTAAAGTACATAAGTACCTCCTCTAATACAAGATTAATTTGACTTAGAATTTGTGAAAGACTAAACTATTTTTTTGGGAAGTAGCTCATGGGGTATAAACTTGGCAGTGGCAGTGATAGTCGGCAGTGATATGTAAATTCTCACTGAGCACAAATATAGTTGTAATTTTTGTTGAGATTAAGAAACAACACAAGTAACATCTAAAACATTCGCAGCCTTACCAGCCATTTGACACAAATCATTGTAATAATGGTTCTACGCAAACTTTACACAAGAAAATATATTGTGTCTGAAATGGATAATATCAAGAAGTGCATCAAAATTATCAATATGGTTAATCTGGATTCACTTCTTGATATTATTTCTGTTAAAATGCTAGTGTTTTTATACCTTCTGAAAATTCATTCTGGTTTCTTCATAGCCAGGTCGCAGTGCCGTAACGGGCACTATCTCGGTCCATTTGTGGGAGCTGATCCGCTGGATGCTATCTAACTCACAATCGGTGCATGCTGACCCCATTCTGCCATCCCGTGGAGGGATTAATTCTTCGTCTGTAAGATATTACGTGGATAAGTTTTTTAACACTCTGTTGTTTTTTTTTACCAATTTATGTATAAGACGTTGTTACGAGACCGTCCGTTACCGTACTGAATGGAACGAAGGATTTGGGGAGGCCTTTTGCTCAGCAGTGGGACGCAATGGTTTGAAGAAAATTATAGATATAGGGATTAAACTTTACCCTTAAACTTTCAAGTGGTTCAAAGAAAGGCCGACAAAATCGAAGCTGATAAAAATTTTACTGCAGTTACAATTTTATCGAGGACTATAAAAGTGAAAATATTGCATTTCTTAGAAAGTGATATTGTGAACCTCTTGAGAATTTACTTGGACCACAAATAAATTAATAAGTAGTGCCAAGCCGAGGCATTTAAAATAACTACATAATATATTAGCATGCATCTCATTTAGTTGGTCGCAGGCATTTCGTCTACGAAATCACGCTACGGCGTAGCACTTCTACGAAACATGTTTAAAATAATCAATATCCTACTAATATTAGAAATGTCAAAGTTTGTATGGATGGATGTATATTTGATACTCTTTCACGCAAAAGCTACTGAACAGATTAGGCTGAAATTTGGTATGGGTATAGTTTGGGACCTGGAATAACATATAGGCTATTTTTTATCCTGATAAAACGCGGGCGAAGGCGGGGGCAGCAGCTAGTGTTGGAAATAAATCAACTTTCAAAGAAAATAATTTTAATAGGAATGAAATTAAATAAGAACGTACCTTCTGAGGTTATGCAAGCTGCTTGTATCGAGTACTTTGGTGCGTAGTTTCCAGTGAAGAATGCTGTATCGATCAATAACCCTGAAATAAACAATATAATAATAATATTATTAGATTATACACTGTTGTCGAACAGCTTGGTCATCACGGATTATCGTGTACTAGGGCTGCTGGTCGGATATCTCGCCATGCCAGCCTTAACGACATCATCCGGCGGGCCTTTGTCACCGCTAGCGTACCAGCTATTCTCGAACCGAATAGTCTGTTGCGTGACGATGGTAAGAGGCCCGACGGCATGACTTTAGTCCCTTGGGAGCTGGGGAGGCCTATTGTGTGGGATGCAACATGTGTCGACACACTTGCGCATTCCCATCTTTCAAGGACATCCGTGAGGGCTGGTTCGGCAGCAGATTTGGCTGAGGATATCATGAGGCGCAAATATGCAGGTCTCGATAGAGCCTACGCATTTGCTCCCCTTGGAGTCGAGACCCTCGGTCCGTGGGGTACCGAGGCTCTCCGGGTTTTCAAAAAATTATCTGAGCGCCTGATCGAAGCGACGCGTGACCCGAGAGCTGGTGAGTATCTGGCGCAGCGCATTAGCATTGCCATACAGCGAGGCAATGCAGCCAGCGGTACGCTTCCGACTGGTATTGATATGGACCAATTGAGCTATCTGTAGATTGTTTGCAACAGTCTGCAGTTAGCTCATTTGTTTCAATTGTAAATACTAGTTTAATTTGTTTATATTATTTGAATGTTATTTTCTTTGTCAATAAAGCTTTGATTATATACAGATAATGACATACATATACAGGACCGCTATTTGTGGCGTCGTACGGGGGAGGCCTATGTCCAGCAGTGGACGTGCATGGGCTGATGATGATGATGATGATACAGATATGATTTGAAGATAAAAATGCATATTGAATGTATCTACTGAGGCGAAAGCTGGCTGTTCTACTTCTGTTGCAAAGCAAACTTTCGTTAAATGCTACGTTTGATTTTTAGAAATTGCAGTTTTAAGGTTCTTGTACACAAGTTATTTTGGCGTAAAATCTACGGTTACTTCGCAATGTGTAGTGCCTACGACAAAGTTTATCGACCAAGCTATTGATGGTCGCGTTATCGTTCAGAGAATAAATAATACATAAATAAATAATGTTGGATAATCTACACATTTTACACAGCATCGCCTAGCCCCAAGCTAAGCAGAGCTTGTGATATTAGATGACTGATTAAGACGAGAATCGAATCCGCAACCTCCTGCGTCGCAGGCGGACCTTCGCCCGCCGCGCTAAAACCGTTGTCAACACCGTCTTTATAAAAACTCACCCTTGTTTACACACTTACCTCGAACAACACACTTTGTAGCTAACTTCAGAATGCACCAATCATGCCCCTGGATCCTCTTCCTCCTGGTTTCCCAGCCATCCATCCACTTGCCAAACTCTGTGTACTTGTCAGTGATGAAGACAGGCTCGGTGTCTGACAGCATGCTCTCGCAGGGTGCGAAGAAGTCATCTGTTGCGAAGACTACCTTACCGCCAGCCTGGTGAAAGAAAGCACTATTTAATAACGAGAATAAAACCAGGGGTGATTTGACAGTCAGTTTATCATTATCATAAATATTTACTAGACACGTCCATCAGATTAGGTAATCAAAACTCAGTGCTTTATTTCCTTTAGACCTAAAAGGACTCTTGAACACGTCACAAAATTTAAATTACATAAGTAAAAATGGGAAATAAAGTGATCACTTTGATAATGTTTCTGTTCGTCTGTCCGATCGTTTCTGAGAGTGGGAGAAGAATCTGTGTTTGAAGATCTGTGTTTGTGCACAAAGTTTTGAACTGCGTACATGGCTGGTCTCTGTTGAAACTGGTCGCCGCGCCGCAGCGCCTTGGTCGAAAAATCATTTAGGTGAAACTTTACTATAATACAGTATACCCTCTAAAGTACTAAAGTAGATAATATCTTGTATTTGTATTTATTTATTTATAAAAACTGGTTCTAGGTTTTACATTTTAACATTCTCTAAACCCGACAGGAAAATCTACTTTAGTAATGGTATTTTGGCTGGGTGTAATCTTTAACTCGCTAAGACTAAACAAACAGGGCTTCAATAGTTTATTTCGGATTAAAATCTATTTCTTGTTTTTAGCTTTTTTACCGACTTCAAAAACTTTTTCCTGTCTTCAGAAAAGGAGGAGGTTCTCAATTCATCTGTATGTTATTTAGCTAAGGTATAAGTTATGTTCTTTTATAACGACGGTAGAGTGTTCAATGTAATTTGGATGTTTCAGAAAAGCGTTTAAACCCAAAGTTAATCCAATATGGGGAACAGCATAAAATTTAAATTAAAGGTAGGTTAATTGCCGTCGATGTAAATTACTGAAGTTTTGTAATCTCAATTTTGATTGTCTGCGATCGTAAAACACTTTATACCAATTTTTATTGCCTGCCAAACGCTAAAAGCACCTGGAAATTTATATTTTTAAAGGCATTCCAAAATTGCGTGACATAATCATAATATTTTTACTTATTATGAAATTTATGAAAATTGCAACGGATGAATGATGATATGTAGGTATTTCCATCAAAAGAAAATACTCACACTAATGCCAGCAAACTCACTAAGCTCCGTAAAAGCGGGGGCCTTTGTCTCAATCATTTTTAAAAAAGCAAATTATTATTGAACTAACTTAACCCCAACTGTTAGCAGAACAAAGTTAGAATGAGCAATATCACAAACCGACCATCTTTATATTCTCGGTTCTGATGATAAGGTAACGACTCGCAGTCTGTCTATCATAACCGGTAGTAACGAGTAATTTGTTTGTTTATTTGCAGATATTAATTAGATAAATAAATATTAATTTTTGAAATAAAATTAATAAATAACGGCTTGAAAAGCTAGACCATTAACTATTTACCAGCCAGTTTCTCAAATGCTGGTTACTTTATTTAATCGTATGACAAAAGACTATTAACACTATTTAAAAAGATTGTGCACCACATAATTTTTCTCGTTGGACTCTATGAAAGAGTTTGGTCGATAATTTGAGAGACTGGCCAACGAATAGTCGTTCAAAAATCAACCCTTATGCACTTGAGAGATTTGACCATTGATTATTATAAATTTTAAATGTGAATAATAAGCGTTAAAGGAACTGTTGGTTATTAGAAACTGTAGGTTTAGAAACTTTGATAATTTTCGTTGCAATATCAAATACTAGTAAAACAAGAGTAACAAGATAAGAAATATAAAGACAAAACAATAAAATAAAAATCTCTATTCTTGTGGAAAATCACACGAAAATCATTCGCAACCCAAATGGCAGGCACCTAGATTATGTGGTTCAGAGGACAGGTCAAATAACCGGTTTCAAGTGATTACAAGTCGTGATTGGAGCAGAATGGTCGGTTGCACTGATAGTGTGGCTACTTGGTCATGGACGTTACGAAGATATGTTTAGCTTTAAGCTTATGGCTGCTTATGGTGAGGTTTTTGACCGCATGTAACATTAATGTTCCTCTGAAAGCCTACCAAAATATTATCAGTGCCCTATGCATTAAAACCATTTTGGTCTATCTTGTTCATCCGGATTACGGGGTTATCTAGTTGATTTAGTTTAGTATCTATTTCACAAAAGCAAAGATTGCTGATATACCTTTATCAAGAAAATTATAATTCAAGAATATAATCAATTTTGTACTAGTATTTAGTATTGAAACAGTTGAGGTAACTGTAGGCTGTTGCAAACAATCCTGATGTAGGTAGCTCAACAAACCCATATCAATATAATACGCTACCAAAGCGCCCCAAGTCGCTGGCTGCATTGCCCCGTTGTAGGTACTTGACTTATTTTGATTTATTTTTTATTTGACTGTTTCTTTGGGATTGATTTTTTTTATTGATAATGGTAGAGCGTTTGACCACCATCTCGGGAAAGTGAAGATGTGGCCTAAGATGGAGCACGCTTTCCCAGAAGGAACTTATTCACTCGGGATTTGAAGACTCCTAGATTGTACTCTACTGGAAAAACAGAAGCAGGAAGTTCGTTCCACTCTTTACCGGCACTTATAATGAATTAAATTTAACAATAAGATTGATTTTGTAGTATAAAGTATGCTTGGGGCTAGCTTTGCATTGTATAATGTAAGCAAAAATAAATAAATTATATGAATTAGGTAATGATTCTGTGTGAATTCTCCAGCATTATTTATTATATCTTTATAATTTCGTGATATACCGTTAACACCACTGAGTACCATTAGGTAGTTAGTAAGGTATTTAGTGTTGCTATGCTTACCACCTATCGTTTTCCAAACAATACCTATGGCAATAACGGGAAACGTGAGTCACATCACTTATGACGGAAACCCATTTTTGTAGAAAGCAGGTAGGGACGTGAAAATAGCCGATAGTGGAGTTTGATTCTCTTTGAAGTCGAGCACCAAAAATAACTGGGGTTTAGCTCAAGAACTTGTAGGCTTAAGATTCTCATTTTTCACCAATGGGCAAATTCTTCTAGGTATAAGTCTAGCTGACTTTTCGGCCACAGCAGGCAGTCTCAACAGATACAGCCCATATGCGCGGGGCATGCTAAAGTGTGTGCGCAAACACAGATGCACTCTCTATTCCATAAGGACGAGCTGACAATACCTCTCTTCAACGTTATAAGCTAATTTTGTAGGTACACAATTCCAACCTGCTTCTTCTGTGAATGCGTCACACGTTAATATCCCTTGTGGTGTAATACGGATTGCCACCTGAGGTCGGTACCTATCCAATTTAGGGTTTACGTACCTTTCATTGTTGTGTTACTAAGCTGACAATGTTACAGGCCTGACTGTTACAGTTTAAGGTGGTGTATGTAATGTGCCGTTTAAGGGAGTAGGTACACAATTCAGTTGTATTGTTATTCAGTGGTGTTCTATTCATGAGTGTATCCCTTATAGTATTTTTGCCGAAAAACAATTTTATCTGTTTTTTTTTGGTTATCAAAATGAAGTCGCTGAGATGAGTTATCGTAACTATGATATTGTGTGTTGAAAGCACGGTAGAACTCTACCATACTTTCATCGTTACTGTGATTTTGTGTGTTGAAAGCACGATACTAATATAATGTAATGTACTAATGTATTGGACATTAGTTATACCTAATTTTTATAACTAACTGTTATTGTAATTTGCTTTCAATGCTTTCAACACACAACATCACAGTAACGATGAAAGCATAGAGTTCTACGGTAGAACTCTACCATGCTTTCATCGTTACTGCGATGTTGTGTGTTGAATGCACGGTAGAACTCTACCATGCTTTCATCGTTACTGTGATGTTGTGTGTTGAAAGCACGGTAGAACTATTACAATAACAGTTAGTTATAAAAATTAGGTATACCTAATGTCCAATACATTAGTACATTACATTACATTAGTATTAGATTATTATTATAGTATTATTAGAATAGACTTTATGGAGTTGTGTTGTGATACAAAGTTTTGTATAATGTTTATGTAAGTAAGAACTTGTTAATAGCATATCTCTTCACATAATATGTATCGCTATTATGTATGTATATTGTGCTGAAAGACCCCCTTATATAAATAAATAAATACAAGGTGCAACAAAACGACTATACATAGCTGAAAGGGATCAAGGTTTTGATTTAAATTCTTCGGCTTCGAATTTTATTTTTAAAACTAATACCATTTACTGTTTTAATATATTTTAACAGTAATTAGTTTCTTTGTTTCACAATTATAATCGATATAAATGCCTTTGTATCTCCCAAAAAAACCCTTGAACTGAGGTAAAAAAACCCTGTATGGGGTTTTCCTCTTCTACCGATAACTACCTGTTTAGGCAGAAACTCTGTCTGTCGACCATTTCAGAAACTAGTCCATACCGCAAGACAAGTAGACAACTCAAATGGGCTGGCACCTAATTAGAGCTAGACCAATTATTTCGTAATCAATATTTAGATACAATGACTATATAGTTAATCTGTGACAATGTCTAGAAGAGCTGTTATCTTAGACCAACCAGATATAACCGGTTCAGTATCAGTACCCGTGTCGAACAAAGTTTGATAAAACAGTAGGTGCATGAGTGATACTGGTAGAAGACAATGCTCTAGGGCCAAGTTCTAGAACAAAGTTCCTAATAAGAAGGAGATGGCAACATTTCTAGTCCTGCCAAATTTCTACCAACAGAATAGCTGCCAATATCCCGGTTATTTAAGAAAAGTCCGGAATTCTTTTAAAGAAAGTCCGGACTATGAAATTAAAGATGCGTTTATAAATAACATTCAATTTTATTAAAAGAAGCGAACAGAGAGCCAGAAGGGCTATAATGTTACTCGAATTAAAAATTGAACTAGCTTAGCCAAAGGGGCTAAATGCGTTAGATCCTACAGAACGCTGATTCTACTATTTTCATCATGAGTCATCTCTTTTCTGTTTCTCTGCTTGCTTATCAAAGTCCATTTATAGTAGGACTCTTATTGTTTTACAATAATTTGGGTAACAATTGGGTGCCAAACTTTTATTTTATTTTAACAAATTGAGTACCCACGACTACAAGCCGATTTTCTACGCTGTACCAATGAACCGTGCACGGGTCGTGCAGCAGAGGCTGGGCAGTGAATGCTTTTATCATCAGCCCGTATACGACACTGCTGAACATAGGCCTACCCCAAACGACGCCACGAATAGCGGTCCTGAGCCGCCTCCATCTATGATTGGAAGCTCAATTTCTTCCGGAGATTCTTAGTACCCTATGCCCCGTCGAATGAATGCCTTCATCATCATCATCAGCCCATACACGTCCATTGCTGGATATAGGCCTACCCCAAACGACGCCACAAATATCGGTCCTGAGCCGCCTCCATCCATCGACTCCCTGCGACCGCTACAATGTCGTCGGTCCATCGAGTGGATGGTCTCCCATGTAGGGGGGGATTAGTCATAATCACCACGCTTGGCAGGCTTGAATGCCTGCGAAATAATTTTATGAAATGCGAAACCTTGTCTCAAATATTTATTATAATAATAATAAATATTTTTTTTCAGGCAACATTAGTCTATTACAGGATGTAAAATACTTAAAAACGACGGCCTATATAAAATATATACCTTAGTCTAACATATGTACACATAATAAACTTATTTACTACCACGTATTGTCGGCAACGTATCACACGCAATATTATGCATCTATTCACGATCTGTTTAGCTTGGGGCTAGCTGATGCTGTATGGATTTTAATACCACGTATTGTCGGCAACGTATCACACGCAATATTATGCATTTATTCACGATCTGTTTAGCTTGGGGCTAGCTGACGCTGTGTGGATTGTCTAGCATTATTTATTTATTTATTTTATTTATTCGACCAGTACCCACCTTCATTATTGATGACCTGTACATATGTATTGATCCTACCTGTTCAATAGAGCCCTGCTCTATGAAAAGCAATTGTCTTGCTTGCGGAGAGGATAATCAATCTCTTAATTGCTTGTGGTCAATCCATTCATAAGCACAGTAGATGTGCTTATGAATGGATTGACCACTATCCTGATAAAATAGGATAGTAGGATAGATCCTACTATCCTATTTAATCAATATCTGACAGCCTCAGACCACAGTGAGATTACTACTGGTCAGTATGTGACCATTAACTTATGACATAATATCAAGTTCTCTACATTTGCTCTATTTAGTTTGAATTCACATCTATTCTATCTTGTCCTACTATCCTGTCCTACTAATATCATAAATGTCTAAGTTTGTAAGTATGGATGAATGGATGTATGGATATTTGTTACTCTTTCACGCAGAAACTTCTGAACCGATTAGGCTGAAATTTGATATGGGTATAGTTTGAGATCTGGAATAACATATACGCTATTTTTTATCCCGATAAAACGCGAGCGAAGACGCAGGCAGCAGCTAATGTAGAATTAAAATAAGAAGGCGCAACTACTAGAATATGCGGCCCTAATACAAAATGAAAAGCGGCGCAGACAATAAGAGTTGACGTCGCATCTTTCAGGGTGTGTCTAGAGTATGAGCAGAGTGACGTTTTTCTGGTAGATTTTCTTTGACAAGACTAATACCTACGTATAACATGACAATAAAAATCATACATTGGTAGTTCCAACAGTTTTTAAAGTTTCATTATCACGTTGCCAATATTCACCGAGTTTTGGCAGCTTCCACATACTGCTGCTTGCGGAGCAGCTGCCCCGAGTTCGTTTTGACGATAATGTGGACGTCATCGTGAGGTCATATTTTTCAACAATAACAATACATTATATACAGTCCTGGAATACAGTTTTTATATAATACTAGTTCAGGAGCCTATGGACTTATTTTACATGTAACAAGTATTTTGACAATAAATAAAATAAATCCTTATTTTTACTTTATATCGTTTGGGACAATCGCGCTAAAGGCTAGGCGCGCTGCTGTCCCAAACGATAGTTCGCGCGGACACTACGCCAATTATTCTATAAAAACAAAAATGAGACGACACTATAATGTCTCGATAGTATCATCAAACTGAACTCAGGAAACCGAGCTCACATGCGCGACACTAAATTCGAAATTTAAATTCCTCTGAGCTTTCGTGGTAAGTACTTTTTTCAAATTAGATGATATTCCTACCAGTGCAGTCAGTCAGTCTCATGTATTTTTTTGTTTGTTTTTATTTTTACAAAGTTGGGAAAACTTACAGCTAGATACAGATTAGATACAAAGAATATTTAACTTAAGTCCAATTAGAAGTTTCCACATATAATAAACAAAGCAGCGATTTAGAAAATATTTACAGAAATTAGACGGTCAATATTTTTAAGTTAAACAGAAAAAAGTAACTAAGTCATCTTTTCAACGCTTTTTGGCGGTGACTGTACCTAGATTTCCTAAAACGGAATTGGATAGCGCAGTCTGCACTGGCAACGTACCACGTCCATTACTCGCTGTCTACCTGCTGACGGATCGCCCCGAGTAGCCGGCGAGCGATGTGCTACAATCCGTTTTCATCAGCCGAGAGCCACTGTAATGTTGTTATGAACACCAGCTGTGATATTAATGTTATAAATCTAAGAAAAGTCTTATTTGATCATCTACTCGCTGCCTGCTTCTGTTTTTCCGGCCAATTACAATCTGGGTCTCTTCAATGATAATTTTGTTTGGGGGTGGACATAGGCCTCACCCAAATATCAAAGGTACGTGCGATTACACACATCTGTACTTATTATGAACCTTTTAAATGTTTTGTATACAAGACAGATCAATTCGATCATTGTGAGCGTTGAGTTGAGTGCTTCCGGGAGTTTTTGCACCTGAGTCCGGGAATTGAGAACGATTTTCGAAAAAGGGTTTAGGTGCTATTAACTAGGTACAATCAATGTGTAAAAGCCTTTGTAGAAAATTGAAGAGGCATCGGCTGACAATGGCGTATATTTTATTTCTATACAAACAAACACCCTAAAAATGTTTGCTATGTAAGTGCCAATATTATTTATGTTATTGGTATAAGTACCCAATTCTTTGTTATTAACAAACGGCTGCTAGAATTGAGTGAGGAATAAATTGTAAATAAATTTATTAATAAAGAAAATTACAATCCAATAATAGAAACAAACTAGAACTAGTATTTACAATTGAGCTAACTGTTGACAGTTGCAAACAATCTACACGTAGCTCAACTGGTCCATATCAATACCGGTCGGAAGCGTCCCCATGACGCTGGCTGTATTTCCACGCTGTATGGCAATGCTAATGCGCTGCGCCACTACTTGTAAATTAGTTTCATCTCTTGCCGAATTGCCGATGACAAGAGATTTGGTCATTGACAAGTTAAAAAGATGACCGGGCTGTAACTTTCTCCTTCAAATTTCCTTTTAACGAAATTATTACACTCAATCTTCCATCATCATAACAGATCGCTTGATACCACGCCTGGCCAAAAGCCCATTACCATTAGCCTATATTTTGCAAACATTTCTGTTTGGTTCAATCAGTAAAAATCATTTCATTCCAAACACCTTCCAAAACCCATAAAGAACCAGAGAGTGAAATAAAACAGTTATTTCCAACAGCCCTTCAGTTTATTTCAGCATCCGTGTTCTCAACGATCGGTACTTGGCATCATTGAAGTGTAAATAAGGACCTACTTCAAATAAAACCAAACTGCGACCATCTCTGAAATTCAATTTAACACTCCGTCATCATAAAACTGACTGAATTTACGTTTCGCCATTGGCCATTAACATTGTGACGTAAACAATAGGTCTATTTACAGCATCACGGGGCAACTTGCAGGGAGCACGGGCAGGGAGTCGATGACCGCTGTTCGTGGCGTCATTTGGGGGAGGCCTATGTTCAGCAGTGGATGTATACGGGCTGGTGATGATGAAGATGTTGAGCCGACTTTGTTAGGTAGTATAAGCATCAAGGAAAGAGCAAGGGGAGAAGCAAGCTTTTTACTTTTATAAAGAAAATGATGATCGCTGAATTTCGGCTACGGTGGCCAATCTCAACGGAGACTGGCCCTTTGCGCAGGACATTTACATAATGTTCAAGTATGTGCGCAATCGCGGGTGCACTCTCTATTCTCTCACTCTCATTACATCCAATGAGACGGAGGCAGACCAACAAAACAACTTTTGTTGTAGTAATATTAGAAACCACGTGCTAAACTGTTACAGGAGCGATTTAATAAACATGCTGAGTATAATAATTATGGCGGGTATAATATAAGTTATAGGTTCTGTATATCAACCGACGTAATAGAGAAGTCGTAAGATGAGGACCCGTCGCGGACGCGGCACATTATGTTGCTGACGAGTTAACATCGTGTCTGCGCCCCGTCTTTTCTATCTGTGTTGCGTCGTGAGGCTTCTGTACATTTGTATGAAAGTAAACTAAAGGGACACCACGAACGCGACGCGTCTTACGTCTTTTCTATTTGGCCAGCGCCTTACGGGCCCAGGGTGCAGAATCTTAAAATACGCCACTGCAACTTAATTGGGGGCGGCGGCGGCACTTTCAGCAGTGTAGGTACGTGTGTTGAGCGTCCCTGCACAGCAGTAAGAGAGTTATACCCAACTCGCGTCAGACGGGCCAATTTCCAATGTCTCACTAAAGGTATTCCCGCCATCTCACGAGAGAAGCAACTAATGCCAACGTCGACTACAACGTAGCGGAATATAGTTTAGTGTTTCTGTTGTAGGAACATTTCCCGTGTCCGTTCCGTCACCGTCCCCGGCGATCTTAAGACCAGCCCAGTAATTCAATGAGCGTCCAATTCGTAGGCGCATTCAGGCCCGCTTCTCGGCTGCAGTTTACGGCAGTAGTTAAATCATTTACACGGCTGGCCAGAGACACTGTTAAGCGTGCCGTGTGACTGGAAGCCAATAAATTGGCCATCTTGGTTTGTTGCGATCATCATTCGAAGATTTTAAACTGAAAAACCAAAGAAACACTGTAAAGCTAGAACGTCTAACTTCGAACCTACTATCGGTTTCATGCATGTAGTCTTTACTTGAAACAATTTTTTACTGTGTGTTGTGGTCTGTCGCTGTAACAAATGTGTCTCTACTCTACTAAATGTAAGAAACCGATGCGGCTGTGGCTGGTAGGTAGGTACTAGAGTGTGGATCATCGCATCGTTCCTCCACCAGTAGTGGTCCATCACGGAAGCAGCTTCGCCCGTACGATGTTGCCCTTTTTCTTCCTGCTCTCAGCGTCATGCACTGCATTTGACGTACATATGATGACGTTGATGTTGAGTGTGGTGCGGATTTGATCATACCAGCAGCAGTTACTTTTCCCGTGACGATGAGTTTCTGTAGGTTGTCTCCGGGATTAGGGGTTATGCGACCAAAGAACTCAAGTGTTCTGCGGAGGTTCAACCGAGCACACGGTTGATAAGCGCAGTTTTTGTTAAAGCTCCTTCATTGTTGTTCTATGTGCGGTCCAGGGATTATCCTCAGGACGCAGCATTATCCTCCAGCACCACATTTTGAAGGTGATATTTTGCTTTCAATGTCCACATCTCTGCTCCGTACACGTTATACCTAGTGTCGACTAAGGTGGTTGTCTTGTTGCTTAGATCTTTCCAAATTCTATAGAGCAACTGTTACCTTATTCGTAGTTATACGACGATTTAGCCATTATAATTCGTCTACACTACAATGTGGATAGGTAATCCCTTATATCAAATACATACATTAGCGACAGAATTGAACGAATAAACATTTAATTTCACTAAATTACAACTGCAATTTCACGTTGACGACGCGCGACGCGACGTGCAATGATTCACGCGGCATTACGTTACCTGGGACCCGTAAGGCTACCGTAGTTACGATATGTGTTTACAGTATCTACGGTTACATTTTACTTGGAATTACCTAGCTATATACCTATTTTTCTACGGTACACGAGGTCATTGCAACTATTGCAAAAAATGTAAAATCAGGTTATTAAGTTTCGGCTAAATAGTTCTTTAGAGCATGTGCGAGGTACATATATGTGATAGAGGGTAGAGTGCGGGAATAGAGATTGCACCTGTGTACGCACATACTTGTGCACTATATTATATCCTAATGAACATGGCTACTCTCTGTTGAACCTGGCTTCGCGATGAAAACCTTCCCATTATGTAGGGACAGAAGTTTTTATCGATAGTAACAACCCTAATGTTTTTGCCATTGCACTTGGGGTACTCTTAAAGAATCGCTTAAGTGCTAGTGGTTTCTTTTTCACTTCTTCCACTAGTGGACAAAAAATTGAAGTGAAGAGAATATCAATAACACCTTATTTCTTATTTGATAATAATAACTAATGTTTATAGTATAAAATTTGACTTGTCTAAGTGTTTATTTTGTAAGCCTAAAGAAATAAAGTAATTGATTCTGATTCTGAATCTTAAAAGGATTGGATAACTTCAATGTTTCCTGTGTAGGTGGAGCTAACGGCGCTATAGTCCGTAAGTCCCAAAGATCTTCAATGGGTCGGGCCTCCGTAGCACAGTGGGTAGCGCAACCCCGTATTCAGGGGAAGGTCGCGGGTTCAAGTCCCGCCGGAGTCATAAATTTTTGGGATATTATTAAATTTTTTAAGTAACAGCCCTGACAGGTTCCAGTCTCGTAATTATGTACCATGATTTAAGAAAATATGGTCGGCTCCTCCGGGAGTGGCTCTTGTGACGCCGCTGTCCAGTTGCCACTTTATTTCAACAAAATGTAGAAGTTGCGAAACTAATGTAATAAGGGTCAATAATTGAAAAACCAATAAAGAATCGTCAATTAATGTTCGTTAAATCAGTTAAAACAGCGATGGTTAAAAACTAGTCAATGTAATAAATAATTGGTAAATACAAAACCACATAGTTTTATAAGATTCATACAGGAGCTCGAGGAGTTACGATTTTACCTATCACCAGAAAAAAAAATTGTCTTCTATTAGCCGAATGGCGATGATGACGTCACAAAAGCCAACCATGTGACCATTGTGTCTCGGAAGAGCATACCTTATTTTCTTATACGATATACTAGCCAAACTCCTTCCCTCAATAAATATTTCTAACAATTACATACATCTGAACCCTGACGAGTTTTAGTTTTTTGTGTCGTGGTTTGTTTATAAATATTCCACATCGAGTTTGGCTAGTGAATGTACCTAATACGGGTACTTACATTAGTTTGGGTACATTAGTTTGGGTTTCATTATGAAACCCAAACTAAGGTAAGTCCTCGCTTATTAAATTTATTATTTTTATATTAAACATCTTGCTTTCTTCATTTCGCAGATTAATTTTAGTTTAAAAACACCTGTTTGATTAAATAGAAATTGGCTTTAAACCATTTTTAAGGTTTGCAGGAGGCTATCGACTATAGATAGGTAATCCTACCTACCTTCAGAGTTATTTTGGATATGGTTTTGGAAATTCTTTTGTTTTGTTAGGGATACATACTTAAACAAAGTTCAGTTTTAATGGACCCAAAACTCCGGAATAACTACAGAAAATTTACCGAAAAATCTCGTATTTTCTACAAAACCTACATACATAGTTTTTGCGTCTCTCACAGAGGTCGTTGCCCGTTGGGCTCTACGCCTGTACGTAAATCGAGCCAAATAACATTACAAAGGTCCAACAGAGTTCGTTTCGGAAAAATTTGATTTGTAAATAAAAAACCCTTGGAAAAGGACGAGCGCCTCTAATTTCCAAATCAGATGATTTGATTGTCCTGTCGAGTAAGTCGGGTTCTTTTCGGGTAAAAGGTGGTTTGTACTTTGATATAGTTCTAAATCTATTTGCAATATTATTTGGTTTTCTAGTCAAATATCAAATATTTTGTGAAAGTGCTTTATTTCCTTTAGACCTACAGGACTCTTGGACACGTAACAAAATTAAAATTACATAAGTAAAACAGGGAAATAAAGTGATCACTTTGTTTTTTTGTTCACTTCAACCTTTTTAAGGTAAAGTAAAGAAGCGAACAAGAAACCTTTACCTTGTTAGGTTGTTCGTTTTCGAGTTGGAGCAAAAGTCGTCCCATGTTTTTTTATCCTCTAGATAATCTGATATTTTGTAATAAGCCTTTTTACAAAGGATATGTTTGATAGTTTGTTGGAATTTATTTATTGATAATTTTTGCAACTCACTCTGAGGTTTGTTGTAGAAGCGTATACATTGCTCTTTAAAAGATCTTGTGCAGCCTAGTTTTGGGCAAAGCGAGTTTGTTCTTATTTATAGTATTTACATTATGTATGTTGCAATTTTTAGATCGACAGACGGTTAATGAATTCGGCAAAATGCAAGATGGATTTTCAAAAGCTTAGAGAAATAAGGTTAATGAATGTTGACCGTCATTCTGTCAAAATCAAAGAGAGTTTGCGTCAATACAGTAAAACTCGCTGCTGTGTTGCGTAGTTTGCTGACATATTATGTTACATTTTCCAACATTACATATTTGTGGTGCACAGAACAATTGGACCAAAAGTTGTCCTGTAAAGAACTACTACACAAGACAACTGGGAATAAGCGAACGATTAAAACACAGTAAATTCATGGAATATAGGTAAACTACGTAACACTGATATTAATTTTGAGAAAGCACCGGCGTATTTATCTTTGGATTGGCACTCACGTAATTAGCTACACTTCACTTCGCGCACAATCCTTGCAGGTAATTATTTTATAGGAACAAGTGGATGCTCGCGATTTCACCTGTTTGATATCTAAATGGGTGCGAGCCACTAAAAAGAAAAGAATAGAATAGAATAGAGCAGAGCAGAGCAGAGCAGGGCAGAGCAGAGCAGAGTAGAGTAGTGTAGAGTAGAGTGGAGTAAAATAGAATAGAACAGACAGAACAGTTTAATTATCTTGACACACACATAATCAAGTACCTACCTCATTATGAAGACATTCGCAAACGAATAGAGGAAAAAATAAGTACAACATTTTTTTTTCATTAATTGCTTTATTCATCACCATCATTTAATGATAAAAACACACAATCATGTAAACTTTGAATGACAAAACAAAAAGTCAAACTAACATATTTAAAACTAGTTTCTGCCCATAGCATCGGACGCGTTGTTTCTATGGATGGTGTAATTATCCCATGGGAACTGATTTAGTTCCAGCCCTACAATTACCTGCATGCAATTGCACCCCAATCCGTTAAGTAGTTTTGGCTGGAAGAGGTACCTAACAAACATCCATCCATACTTTCAAACTTTCGCATTTATAATATTAGTGTGATGTTACGTAGAATTCATTTAATTAGCAATCCATTTGCTGAAGCACAAATTAATGTTCTGTTGGTGGTTTTAGTTAGCTCCTTCTCTGCTAGCAACTTTGGTTTAACTAAGTAACACCTTAGGTGATGTTTTTGTAAGTTACTAACATATTAGTTACCATCCAACTTAGAATATATTTTTGGTTATCCAGCAGACATGGCTCTATTATATTAGTGAAACCCGAGTGTTAAAATGACTCAGCTAGGCTAATAACATTTTCCGAGTGATAGATAAGAATAAAAAGACTTCGACGAAAATAATTCTTTTGTTCTCTGCTTTCTAAAAAAAAATTCGCAAATCGTTAACCATTTTATAAGAAAACATGTTCCAAAAAACCTGATTTTCTATACCCCTTGCATAAAAAATAAATAGATTCTGCGATACTTTCCGAAAATACATTACAATGAGGGGTTTACAATGTGAACTTTAAAAAAAAAGTCTTATTACCATAGACTAAGATAGATGGCGCTGTATGAAACTCAGTGTCAAAAATCTACCAAAAATTGTGTAAAATGGCATCTGTTTCGTTATTTATTTTATGACATTGACATTTACTCTTGACTTTTGTGCAGCGCCATCTAGTTTCAAAATAAAAAGCGTGATTGTTTTTTTAATATTGCATTGAAAACCCCTCTTTGTTAATAAATAATTTTCATTCTAATAATGTAATTCCCCTTGCAGGTCAGACAAAATAGGGGATAAAATTAATTATCTATTTTGGCACAAAAACTAATTTTTCGATCACCTTTATAAATACAATTAATTTTTCATCGCACTAAAAAAACCTCGAAACAATTATGGCAATTCTATTCTTGGAAAATATTCTGCTTCTTATAAGTTAATAGACGACTAACTTGTGCCTACGTGCCTATTTCAGTCCCAAAGACATCTTTAAATTCATGAGAAACATATTTTCTGCGAAATTGTTGGTTTATGCCTTGTTCGAATAGCATAGTAGCCCAATACTATTAAAACTATACTCCCAACTATTTTACGGGAACACAACTGTCAACACAAAAATCTAAATTCTTTCTTTTGGCGTGGTGCTCATTAAAATATTATCAGCGCTCTGACTCAAAATCGACAGCAAGAAAGTAATTTTTAGGTTAAGTATTGGGGCTTCTATACAAACGTTGTTTATTCTGTTGAGTATGGATGATTATTTTTTTATACAAAATTAATTTCCTCAGCTTTTTACAGACACATCAATAAAATAGATAACAAAATATATGTCTGATATAGAGGTACATAGATGTCCAACTTAGAATGTTTTTATCGATATATGTATTTGCTAGCCCCACTGTTAAGATTAATACTTTCTTTTGTTCTTCTTGCTTGTCGCTGCTGTGGTCCTCCTTAGATCTCCAATCGTATCTTTTGCGGTCTCCCACCACTCCAAATTTAAAGATACGAGATCATCTTTCTTTATATAATAAATATGTTTCAAAAACTAAAAGCTGACGTCGAATTCTTACCATTTCACACTGTTTCCTAAGTTTTGCGGGACAAACTGTAATCCCTCGGGAATAAAATATATATGTGACCATTCCGGGAACATTATAAGGATAATGTTCCCGGAATCGGTTCTGATAATTATCTGGTTTTGTCCTTACAAAACCAAATAATTATCTGAACCGGTTCACAATTGACGGAGAAATCGGCGTACATACATAGGAAACATACAAACAGCTGAACATAGAACCACTTCCTTTTTGCGGCTGGCTAACAAACGTAATTCTATGCCAGTAGCTTAGTTTAGTAGCTGTCTTCATGTAAACAGGTCTTAATTACTTGCCTACTGTCACGAAGCTTTGGAGTAATTACCGAGATAAACTTGTTAGTCGCGGTGAAGTTTCGTGAGGCAATTATGCAATAATTCTGCCACGTATTTACTTTTCTAACTAAAAAAGTTGGCATGGTAGGTTCGACCCTAAGGTTAATCCACACCACACCTATTACCAGTGGCGGCGTAGGGTGAGCTGATACCCGGGACGGATTTATACTCCCCCAAGATCAAGAAACAGAAAAAAAATGTTGAGCCTTTGGGGTAGCTTGCAAATATAGACCCTTAACTCCTAAGACATGACATCGGCAATCGGCGAGCCGCAGTAATTTTTGAATTTGGTAAGATGGGGTTAGCAACAAATACATAATAAGCTAAGACTACAACGACGGAGATAGCGTAACAAAAACGTAAGAATTACAAAAAAGTTATAAAGTGGACGAGCGAAATTTTTATGATCTGCTTAGGTTCGGGGTGCCAGGGCAGCCCAAGTGGTGCCAGAATGGCACCCCTTAGAGCTTGGTATCCGGGGCGGACCCCCCTTTACGCCGCTAGTGCCTATTACACGCAGTCATCTCATTTTCTGTTGAAGCAGTTTCTTCTAAGAATCAGAATCAATAGGACAGAAATGATTGCAAAGACAATTTTGGTTTTGACGAGGTTCTATCAATGTCCAATGATGGAGAGATGGCTTTGTACCCGAATCAGACCGTAAATCTGACAAACGGAATTTTTAGTCGCCCGAAATTTCTAAATTTTTACATTAGCTCGTAGATTTATCCGAGTGTCCACCTGCCCACCAAAAGCGCCAGAGATATCGAAGGATAAATCCACAAAAAGTAGACAAAAGTTATACAGCTCTCGAATACCTCGAATGCCTCGATTCTTACGTCAAAACGTCACAGCTAGAGCGCTCCTAATATAGGTTGGCCATTGACTCGGCTTGCTCTATTTGCGGCTGACATGGACCGAATGCATCGAGCGATGTATATTCTCGTTGTTTTAGAGCTCGCGTCAATAACTCTGAACTTACTACTAAATATTTTACGTTAGCAACGAGGTTAAAATTGATTATTATTGGTAAGATATTGGTTCTATATAAAAATATTCAAACAACGCAGTTTTTAAAAAGAATCTGAACTGAAAAACCTACCAATGTTTGTAATTTTGTTCTGATGTTAGATAATGCTGTGTCCGATGTGGCGCGTCGGGTGAAGGTCCGCCTGCGACGCAGGATGTTCGATTCCCGCCTTGGGCTAAATGTTTGTACGATCCGGAAATATTTTTCTCAGGTGTTCTCGGCGCTTTTTAGCGCCATCAGCCATTGTTTACCCATCTACGGCCTCTAAAATCTTTTCAACCATTGAACGCACTGTCAGCAACGAGAAAGCGTTGTTTACGACTACATTTCAGGAGTTCTCAAATATTAGCTACAAAAATGAAGTAATCCCCAGATGGATACCGATGCCTCTTTGCTTCCCAGAGTGTTTCAGAAATAATAGATAAATCTCCCGATTGTAGTTCTAGATCCTTGTTTGATCTGAATTTATAGCAGCTATCCTCAAAGAAAGCCTTTTGAGAGAATTTTACCTTTTCACCGAATATTCGACGACCGATGTGGCGCGGCGGGCGAAGGTCCGCCTGCGCCGCAGGAGGTTGTTGCGGGTTCGATTCCCGCCTTGGGACAAATGTTTGTACGATCTGCAAATATTTGCTTCGGGTGTTCTGGGTATTTTCTATGTATAATAAAAAAATATCTATCTATGTAATATATTGTATTATGTATATCAGTCATCTAGTACCTACCCATAACACAAGCTCTGCTTAGCTTGGGGCTAGAAAATGTTGTGTGTATTGTCCAAAATTATTATTTATATTTATTTGAAAACGTGTTGTCTGGTTGAACTTCCTGTACCTACTATAGGTCTGCAGGTTATGATGTATCTTTCCTGAAGTAAATAAAGTTTTATTTTATTTTATTTGTTAGTTTCCATGATCACGGTCCATATACTGACCCGGTCCTTTGGGAGGCATGCGTGGAGCCGAAGCTCACAGCACAGAGGCTCTTTATGAGAATTAATCTAAAGGCGAGAGCTACACATAGCGGGTATCATCCTTGGTTGCACAATATGATACACCCGAAGATGATATCCGCCAGGTGTAGAGACTATTGCAAAGGAAAATGAAAATAACAAAAAACACCATGTTATTGTGGTGAATGGATGGACTGGGTAATTGGGCTATGGGGGAAACTATAGCGCAATTACCCAATTAGTTTATTATTAACCGTCTTCGTCATCATTTTTAGTATTTATATTTACTGTGTGGATTAACTAGTATTATATATTTACTAGATTCTGCCCGCGCCTTCGCCAGTTTTATCGGGATAAAAATAGCCTAAAGGTATTTTATTCTAGTCCCAAACTATAGCCATACCAAATTTCAGCCCAATCAGTTTAGTAGTTTTTACTTGAAAAAGGAACAAAAATCCATAAATCTATCCATACACACTTTGACATTTATAATACTAGCTGCTGCCCGCGCTGATCCCGCGCGGGATAAAAATAGCCTATATGTTATTCGAGGTCCCAAACTATACCCATACTAAATTTCAACCTAATCGGTTCAGTAGTTTTTGCGTGAAAGAGTAACAAATATCCATTCATCCATCCATACAAACTTTAACATTTATAATATTAGTAGGATAAATATAAATAAGTAATATAAAATAGGATTTATATTTACTGTGTAGATTGTCCAGCATTATGTATAGGTATAATGTATTTATTTATTATTAAATGAAACGTTCTAATTATGTTTGAAAACTTTAAAGATACTTTTATACTACGAACAATTTTACAGGCTATTTTTCAACATTTCCGCTTATCATCAGGCAGAATTAGAATCAAGCATGCGAACTGGATGCAGATAATACTTAATGGACATATCGTGTTCCCCGCGCTAATTCCTTTTATGATTGTTGCCAGTTTTGGAATTCTGGATATTTATCACCTTTGAAATATTCGTGCAGAATGGTTTACTCTATTTTAGTTTGTTTAAAGGTGATTATACAGTAGTAATAAATAAATAAATAAAGAAATGATGTTGGACAATGTACACAACATCATCTAGCTCCAAGCTAAGCAGACCTTGTGTTATGGGTACTAGATAACTGATATACTTAATATCGAATTGCTTTATTTCCTTTAGACCTTACAGGACTCTTGGACACGTCAGAAAACAATATATTACATAGATAGATATTTTTTATTATACATAGAAAATACACAGAATGTTGTACGATCTGCAAATATTTGTTTCGGGTGAACAGATATTTGCAGATCGTACAAACATTTGTCCCAAAGCGGGAAACGAACCCGCAACCTTCTGCGTTGCAAGCGGACCTTCGCCCGCGGCGTCACATCGGTCGTCAATAATAGAATAAAGTAAATAATAATGTCTATTATTTACTTCGATCTATTACTACTCTCCTACCGAGTTATTATTGTAATTGTTTATATTTTCCGACTGTTATGTTCCTAGATATAAATAGACTAAGTACCTATCTATCATTAATATTTATGAATAAATTGCTGCGTCCTTACAGGGTATGTCTTACCTCTAACCTAATTACCACCTAAGCTAAAACTATGTAATGTAGGTCTATGTAATAAATAAAATTGAAATCTGAAATATAGATAGAGTATTTACGCGTGACGTACCTATAGTAGGCCTATGTTCAGCAGTGGACGTCTACGGGCTCATGATGTGATGTGATGTGTTCCTATAGTGGAGTTTTCATGCAAAGTCGCGTGTTTTGCCAACTTGTCGCTGGCCGTCTGCTGACCATGCTCAATAACATGGGCGTTGTGAGCCCGAAGATGACGCTGGTTATGATGTCATCTATGACGTATCGCTATCAACTGTAGACGGCTAACGGATATACGGAACAAGGAATTTATATACTGTTAGTATATAAATTCCTTGATACGGACCACTTTGTGAGCGCTCAAATTGATTTTATTTATATACGGACTTCAGCAATAGTAAGTGCTACGGGCCTGTTGTTTTATATACGTAAAATGATTGTGACTAGAATTTTTTTAATATTACCAATCTTACTATCTATCCTACGGTGACAGCTACAAGATCCGTGACCGTCGCCGGTCAACTTTGGTGTATAGACTCCATAACATTGACCTTGTTATTTTTGGACAAATAGCAATGAAAATTACGAAAGAGCAGTGTGGTAGGTCTACGTCGCAGCATTTTGCTACGTCGTAGCATTTTGATACGTCGTAGCATTTTGCTACGTCGAAGCATTTTGCTACGTTGTAGCATTTTGCTACGTCGTAGCATTTTGCTACGTCGTAGCATTTTGCTATGATGTTACCAGGCGTAGCACCACAGCGTAGCACTTATCTACGAGCTAGTAGATTCAAAACATTCATATTTAAAATACCATTTACAGAGATCTTTTTGGCAAAAATCTGTAAGCTTTATTCGAAAAGTATCGAAGTTCAATAGATATTTTGTTTCTGAACATTTTCCGTAAAGTTATCCCTTTGCGTAACATGACGCTTCTTGTTTAGAGAACTGCCCGAAAATATGAGAATGAATGTTGGAACTTTGCTGTTTTGGCTGAAATTAATGTACAGTTGCTTTTATTTTTATTATCACTATTGGGAGCAAACGTCGTCATTATTTGACTAGCTGCCTACATTGGTAGGACGAACGGGACATAACTTTAATTCAGACTATTAATATCCCATTCGTCCCACTGGTGGGACGAAGCTGGTTGGATGAACGGGACATCGCGATCATTTGTGGGTATTTTATGACAACTTTAATAAATTACTTATTATTTATTAGTATTTTAGCTTACCAATAACGTGACACTTGTGAGTATTATTTCGTTAAAGTGTTACTTACTTTATCAAAATAGGTTGATAGGTATGTCATTGCCTGGAAGGGCGCTTCAAAGCGATCATCATCATCATCAGCCCATACACGTCCACAGCTGGACATAGGCCTCCCCCGTACGACGCCACAAATAGCGGTTCGCAGCCGCCTCCATCCATCGACTCCCTGCGACCGCTACGATGTCGTCGGTCCATCGAGTGGATGGTCTCCCATGTAGGGGGGGATTTGCCATAATCACCACGCTTGGCAGGCGGATTGGTGATCGCAGTGTTGGTGTTTAAAAATACTCAGAAGGAAGCTGCTGCCCTTCCTCTGGTAGGTTCCCTTAGTCGGCTTTTACGACATCCACGGGTTGAGTTGGAGGGGTCGACATTCGTACGCCGCGACCCCACGGCCCCACGGCATGTCTTTTATAAAGTCTCTTTTTAGTGTTGATAGTGTTCAGTAAAGTATTTTTTTATCGTTATGCACCATTTTATAAAAACAATATGCCTATTCAATCAATAAGATTATATAAAAAACGTCACTTGATCATACTTGTTTCATTTAAAAATTACCCAAAAAAGAAATTACAAACAAAATAACTTGCGGTGGATGGAAAGAGTTTTGATAAATTGTTCATTAGTAGATTGCAGAAGAGATATTACTTCGGAATAAAGTTTGTAAGATTTTCATGACAAAGAGTATCATTATCTAACTTTCGTTGCTTTGTTTGATTGAAATAATTTGAATCAAGCACAGTCTTATCAAAACAAAAACCGTTAACACATTCTTTGAGAACACACGTCGAGTGGTTAAAAGAGTGCCGTCACAAAAAGCGAATAGTTTCGCTTTTTATGACGGCTCTCTTTTAACCACTCGACGTGTATCGAGGCCCCTTGATTAATTCTGCAGGGACCCAAAAGGCTGGGATATATTTAGATAAAAATACTTATCTCTATCCTTTTTACAGCTTCAGTATCATATCACTGCACCGGCAGGTGCTGCAAAAATGCTGTACAGCAAAAGCCATTGTATTCGTTAACCTGGCAGAATAACTAATTTGACGAAAATAATAATTATGTAACGTAATTAATATAATAATAAT
Source organism: Eupithecia insigniata (assembly GCA_947859395.1). Classification (NCBI taxonomy): domain Eukaryota; kingdom Metazoa; phylum Arthropoda; class Insecta; order Lepidoptera; family Geometridae; genus Eupithecia; species Eupithecia insigniata. Next base: position 4,157,557 of record OX402003.1, read on the forward strand.
TTGCATCAGTTTCAGAGCCGAAAATTTCAGAAAACTTATTAATATATACGAGGCATTGCATTAATTTACGGAATAATTAATTCTGACGTCGTCAGTACCATATCAAGGTGCGATTATATTCAAGCGGAGCGGAGATACGGTAATTTAACCAATGGCAGCGATCGAATGTTACGTGATTATCATGATGAAAGTTTATTGAATGAAGTTCTCAGCTTGAGTGATTTGGTTTTATGGTAACGTAATTTTTTTTTAAGTTATGGTGAAAACATAAATGAAATTAAACGTCAAATAAGAGTCGGAGCCACGCCAGGTTTCCGTAAAAAAATATAAAACCTTGCTTCTTGCCAAATTTCATGATTTTAGGTCAATGGGAAGTACGCTATAGGTTTTCAGTCCATGGCGAGAGTCAAATATAATTTTTTATATGAATAAACTACAAAGCGGTTTTCAGATTTTCCCCTTTACTTGTGCTATAAGACCTTGCTTCTTACCAAATTTCATGATTCTAGGTCATAAGCTATAGGTTTTGTGTGCACGTAATTAACTTAAAAATTTCAAAAAATTTAAGTTAAACGAAAACGGCTGTAACCTTTGGTTGCGTTAACTTAGAAGTTTGATTTACGAGTGTATCACGGCTCCAAGTAGGGTTTTAAACTATGTACCTCCACACGTTCCTAAGAAAAGAGGGTGTCTTCTAGACCTTCGTGATACACCGTTGGCCACATCGTCACTTTCCATCAGGTGAGATTGTGGTCAGACGAATGGCTATTTGGTATATAATAAAAATAAAAATAAATAGTCGCATCGAGCTTTACTATCCAGATAATTTACCTGAAATTTGGGTGTGCTGATAAGACTTGTAGAATTTGCTGGTAGCTTAGTGAAACTAAATCCGTCGAGGGGTTTTTGAGATGAGGGGTTCATAGAGGGGTAACATTAATCAATTAAATAATAATAATTAAAATTCATAACAAATGTGTATTTCAAAATAGTTTTTTTTCTTGCGTATTATCGTTTTTTAAATAATGATCGACCAGGAGGTAAAAGAGCTCTAGAGATTCTATGAAATCGAAGGTCATGCAAAATTAATGAACCGACTATGCACCGAAGTGTTGTTTTATTCTTATACCGCGCTCTTCAACAAACATAGCTAACCTCTTTGACCGTTCCAGAAGGTGAAAGCAAAATAAAAAGATTTTATTTTATTGATTATTCATTCACCATTACGACTAATATGGTCAAAAGACTACCACTTACAAGATGATATGGAAGAAGAAAGCTTGCTAGTGTCGGATATGTTATACTTGTCTGAACAAAATGAAACCGAAGACGATTGGCACGACGCAATCAAAGCTGAAATGAGAGCATATATCAAGAATGAGACGTGGAAAATCACGAAGAAAACCACTGGCATGAAGCTCATTGACTACAAACTTGTTCTTAAAACAAAAACAGGACAAGACAATACGGAAACTAAGAAGGCAAGACTTGTCGCTCGGGGATTCACCCAAAGACCCGAAATAGACTACAATGAGACTTTCGCGCCTGTGGCAAAGTTAAGCTCCATCAGAACCGTCGTGGAATGTCTGTCGAAGAAAGCATGAAATTAAAGCATATGGATGTCGCGACAGCGTATCTGAACGGCGACATAGAAGAAGATATCACTATGAAGGTACCGGAAAACCTGGAAAAGTATGTGACAGAAATAATTATCGATGAGAGCGGAAATAATGACCTGACTGTATACAATAAAGCTAAAAACATGCTAAAATGTATTAGAGAAATCAAAGGAGAAAAAGTCTGCAAACTACAACGATCCTTGTATGGTCTAAAACAATCCGGGAGGCAGTGTTACATCCGATTGGACACGGAATTACGCAATATTGGTTTTGTCCCATCACAAGCAGACCCGTGTGTATACATACTACAGAAAGGAGGAGCTAAAGTAATCACAGCCATCTGGGTAGACGATTTACTTATAGCTTACAACTGTCCTAAGAAAATGCAAGAAATCCAAACAATGCTTGCACACAAATTTTAAATAAAAGATTTGGGAACACCACAGAGAATGCTCGGAATTGATTTTAAATACACTAAAGATACAGTGAAACTTTGCCAAGAAAAGTATATCAGGGATTCTCTAATTAAATTTAAAATGGACGAATGCAAAGCAACGAATACACCTATAGAACCAGGGCTATCGCTTGAAGCTGACAAAAGTCCAAAAGATAAAGAATTGCCATATAAAAACTTGATTGGAACACTTATGTATCTAGCAGTAGCTACGAGACCCGATATTATGTTCGCAGTCAGTTATCTCTCGCAATTCAATGATAGCTACAATGCCGAACACTTTAAGAGTGCCAAGCGTGTGTTATGGTACCTCAAGGGCACATCTAGTATCGGGCTAACTTTTAAAAGAACCGAACAAGAATTGTACGGTATGGCAGACGCAGACTGGGGCGCCTGCAAATTAGACCGTAAGTCTTTCTCCGGATACTGCTTCATATATGCAGGAGGCTGTATCAGTTGGACATCGCGAAAACAAAAGAGTGTAGCGCTTTCAACAGCCGAGGCGGAGTACTGTGCGTGTACTGAGGCAGCAAAAGAAGCCATACACCTGAAAATGGTATTTAATGACCTTGGGATTCATATATTGTAGATTGCGTCCAGATCTCAAATGACAATCAAGCCGCATTGAAGCTCAGTCAAAACCCTATAATTTCATCAAAATCCAAGCACATCGATTTAAAGATGCACTATATCAGGAACTGTATTCAGAATAAACAGATAAGCTTGGAATATTTGGAGACAAGAAAGATGGCGGCTGATCTACTGACGAAGGACCTACCAGGGCCAAGGCTCAAGGAGCTGATGATCCAATTCGGGCTGGCATAGAGTCGCGAGGAGGAGTGATGGTATGGCGCAACCTCTATGGTTGTTACTACTCTGTCAAGCTTGTCTTGTCATGAAGAAAACATAAACATGTCAGTATTGTATTCTCTTTGTTGTAATTTCTATTAAATTATAAATAAAGGGATTTTATTACGAATGGCATATTTATATTCCACGTCCAACACACGTAATGTAACCTATAGACCGTTCAAAGATATTGTCATGGAACTGTTTTCCGCTGATCTAAATTCTATTAAGTGGGAGTATTTTGATACAGACATAAACGTTAATGAAATGGTATCAACCTTAACCAGTACTATTTTAGCACTGTTCGACCTGCACGCACCAATAAAAAATACTAGGTTTAAACATCCTCCCCACCCTTGGATAACCGAGACCATTAAAGATATGATGAAGATAAGAGATAGCTATTTCTCTAAGTACAAGAGCAGTAAGTGTGTGTCACTAAAAACTTGTTACAAGAATATGAAACATATTGTTGATAACGCTCTGGAGAGTGAAAAGGCTGCATTTTTTACTTACAAAATAAATAATAATAAGAATAATGCCAAGAAACTTTGGAAAAATCTAAAAGATAATATCTTACCTAATAATAAATCATATACCGAAATTCCAAGCCATCTCAATGATCTCATCTCAGCCCTTATAAATGTCCACTTCCTAAATATGCCTGGATCGGGCCAAGTTAACTTATCACTCCTCACATATTATGAGCATTTTCGATGTGGCAACGGAATCTTCTCACTTCAACCGGTATCGGGATTCACAGTACTTAAGATTATTCAAAGTCTCAAATCCAATGCTCAAGGCGTTGATGGCATATCATTGGAGATGTTGTTACTGACTCTACCCGAATCACTTCCATCAATCACGGCAGTAATCAACAAGTCCTTGAGCAGTGGTATATTTCCGGACTCATGGAAGGCTGCCGTGGTAAAGCCGATTCCTAAAAATAATCAAGCTTCTACTTTGGGGGACTTGAGGCCAATAAGTCTGCTCCATTGTCTGTCCAAAATATTAGAAAAAGTGGTGAGCATACAAATGGTTAAGTTTATAGAGGAACAGCAAATTTTACCTAAGCTACAATCTGGTTTCCGCAGGAGCCACAGTACATCCACTGCCCTACTTGATGTTGTCGATAATCTTTTAGCGGCTCAAGACCAGGGCTTATGCAGTGTGCTCGTTCTGCTGGATTTTACTAGGGCATTTGATTCCGTAAATGTCACCCTGTTATTATCCAAGCTTGCTTTTTACGGCTTTGACATGAACGCAATCCGGTGGTTCTGTAGTTACCTAGTTAATAGAAGTCAATGTGTTGAGCTCAAAGGTTCTGACGGTGGCCCTCTGAGATCATCTTTTGAGCCAGTTATCAGGGGAGTACCGCAGGGTTCCATCCTCGGCCCAATCCTTTACACCCTGTATAGTGCTGATATAGTCGATTGCATCTCTTCATGTCGCTATCATTTGTATGCTGTTCCGCTTATTTAAGCCCTCAGATACTTCTGGTGCTGCAAATGAAATAAACCTTGACTTAGCTAAAATTTTTAAATGGTCGACATGCAATTCCCTGGTCTTGAACTCTAAAAAGTCAAAGTATCTAATAATAGGTACAAAAGCTAAACTAAAGAAATTGGATAGTTTAAGCTTGAATATAATCGGGAGCCAGTTCAGTGTGTCAGGGAGGCACAGAACCTTGGACTTAAGTTTGATAGAAACCTTCGGTTTAAGAGCCATGTTGCTCATAATGTGCAACAATGTTTCTACAGGTTGAAAATGCTTTATAAGATCTGGCCATACCTTTGTGAAACTATACGTATTACTCTCTGTGAGTCTTTAATCTTTAAGGATGGGAGTTATTGGATATTTTGGCTACCGGTTATTAGTTGGGTATTTTGTTTCAATACCGCTAGTACCAACTGGTACGCAATAACGTTACAATACTCTATACCTGTTCTGATTTCTACCCAATATATTTCTAACCGATTTGGTTAGAAATACCATCTAACCGATTTGGTTAGAAATACCATCTAACCGTTTTGGTTAGAAATACCAAATACTTGTTGCAGCTACATAACTTTACGGGTGAACGGTCCGCTAGTACCTATGCGTAGATGATAGGTAAGTATAGGTATTGAAGCGTTGGGTAGTTATGGCTCACGGTCGGTTAGGCGCGATGCTCGCTTTGCACAGTTATTCCCTAGCGGTATGCGGATTTTACAATAGCGTTAGATATTTTAGGACCATGCTAACAGGTACTGAGTTAGTTATTGAATACCGGACTCATCTCTATTAATCTTATCCAAGTTAAAAATATGTTGATGTGGTCTATGGCCCATGCCTGCTTGGTAGAAGTGAAAAGCTTATTCAGCGCGTGCAGAATGCCGTGCGCGCTTCTGTTTTTATATGCCTCCACGTAATCATGTCACCCCTTACCTAAACTCAGCGAACATGCTCAAAATGAAAGCCCGCAGGAGACATCTTGCTATATTGCTCTTTGGCCTTACCAAAAATATGATGCCCCAATACGTACACGCCGAGCTTACCTGGGCCAAAAGTAGCTCCCGCTACACAAGACGTGAGTGCACATACTATGTATTCGAAACGCCCAAACACAGAATGGCCGTTCCGATTCGCATCTTCGAAATGTTGGAATGATTTGCCACCACCATTTAGAGCTTTGAATAGCGTTTTTTCGTTTCGACATAAAGTAAGAGATTATCTTTTCGAGATTCAAAAATGTATACAATAGTATCACTCTTTCTTACCTTTCCTTATCTAGCCTTTTCGTACTCATGTTAGACCTTTTATCAACACATTATTTACTCCGCACGAAAAACGATAATTTGCAGTGGTCAGCACCTATTCAGGTATCCTTCGGCCTTGATAAGGCTGCGTAACACACGACCAGAGGCTTCCTCACGTTACAATCACGTTTACTCATATCAAAGAGAATACAATACTACTCATATTCTTTAGCTGCACATAAAGAGATAAATGGATATGGCAGGCGAGGCGACAAACTCTAATTTGTTAAGTGAAAATCTTACATTACTGCTTTTTCCTGTCACTTGACTTGACTTCTTTGTTATTGGCAATATGTGTCTGGTTTGCCACAGTCTTTTCTGCCAGTGTCCAGTTCATGGAAATTTCAACTTCAACTTCTTCTTTTATAGCGCCATGTAAATTTCATATGTGAATGTTTTGCTCTTCACTTCTTGTCAGTTCCAAGGGATTGTCTAGTGCGGTCAAATGCATATGTAAATGTCAATGATCGTCACGGCGGCGGTCAACTGTCACGGCTGCCTAACAGAGGGCGCGTTTCGTCTGCCAATAGCAAAAAGTAAGGTCTTGCGCTGCGTTCACCGTTATTTTGTTTTATTGTTTGTAGATTCTTTTTCTGTAAGCTTTATTTGTATGTTTTTTATTTTTATATTTGCTCTTTGTTCTATTTTAGTGATATTTTTAGTATCAAATTTGTATATTATCCTAATGTATTATATATATATATATATTGTTAGTTATGGTCAGTCTTGAGGTCACCTCAAATATTCCTTCTGTTGTTCCATGTTCCTTCTGAAAACCAGCGCTATCTTGCATTATGTAAGGTAGCTTTAGCTGAGATGGAACCCTTTGATCTGCACACCACCGTCACAGCGTGGAGCACACTCCGGTAGCTCGCATACCTATTTATTGGAAAGAACAATGTTGTACCTACCTGCAATAATATAATCACAGTACCTACCTACCTATACATAGTACCCTTTTGCTATTTATTAGCTTTACTGTGTTGTCAATTTGTTCTTCTCGTAATGTCTTTTTTTTCAGATATTTTCTTCCGTTTTCTTAATCATATAAGTTGGTAGGTGGGTAGCTACTGCTTTATTATTGAATTTATAATTAAATTTTCCTCTTCGTAATTTTTTATTGCATCTTTCATTTATTATTTCTAATTAAGTTCTATTTCTGTTCTGTGATGTATCAGGGTTGTGTTTGTCAATATTTTTTTCTTTATCTCTATTTCTCTCTAGCTATCTATGTATTGTTTTTTAAATAAATATGATGTTTATAAAACTCAAATGTCGAAGTCTTTGTTGGGTCTCTAAGAAATCAGAAGAATTAAACTAAAACGGTCACGACGAATATTGTTAGGCGATAACTACTAGTTACTAACTAGACATGTATTTGCAGTGCTATTGTTCGATTCGCTCCGCTCCATCATTGCAAACACACCCTTATCCCTTTGCCGTTTATACTATTTGATATGGCACCTGTGAGATAGCTCCAGGGCAATGAACTCTGTAAATTGGATGAAGCAAACGTTTTTTGAGAGAAAAGGGAATCGGTTATGAATGGGTCTAATAACTTGAGTGTTAGATGTCTGGGGGATAAGTTCTGTTTATGTCTAATGGAAAAGTATTTTACAAAAGCTTCTATCATTTACAATTATGAGAGCTTACATATTTTAGACGCGAATATTATAATTTTAATAAAAAAGTACTATACAAATAGAAAATAAAAATAAAATAAAACAAATATAAGATAATGTACCTACTCGTAGCTTTGACGGAAGTACCTATGTGGTTTCCAAGAGTTGTGAAATGTTTCGTCTGGGGAAATACTACGAAAGAAAAGAAACAAATTGTAAAAAATAACAATTAAAATCACAATCAAAGTATCGAAACAAATTAGAACTAGTATTTACAATTGAAGTAGATTAGCTAACTGCAGACTGTGCAAACAAACTAGATGTATTTCAACTATCACCACACCTTTACCATCTTAGCGCTAAGCAGCATTGTTGGAGAAACACGGCAATGCTGAAGCAAAACGGTAGGCTAAGGTTAAATTGAAAGGTTTGAAGAATGAGGGTTGTTGGTCACCACAGCTACCAGTAGTGTTTTGTACTCAACATGAAGTATATTGTCATTGTGTGTGTTTGTGTGACATGTAATTTCCTTCAGATTGACTCTAAGAACGGTAGAGGGCATTTGTAGGTACCCTGTGTGACTAGCGAGCTATGTAAGTATAAATTGCTCTCACCTTGAGTGATGTAATCATGGGATATTTATGGAATCCAATGTGTCCAATCCAATTAACCTTCGGCAGCATTATTATGAGATACCTATCTTGACTTTTACTTCATACATGAGATACCTATCTTGACCCTATTGTAAAAGTTTTTTTTTACTTTTATGTATCATCGTCATCATCTGCCCATACACGTCCACTGCTGGACATAGGCCTCCCCCGTACGACGCCACAAATAGCGGTTCTGAGCCGCCTCCATCCATCGACTCCCTGCGACCGCTACGATGTCGTCGGTCCATCGAGTGGATGGCCTCCCATGTAGGGGGGGATTTGCCATAATCACCACGCTTGAAAATTTACAGCTAAGATTTCATAAAAGTAAAATAAATAACTGATTACAACACACCAAGAAGGCTATTTGTTTCTGTATTTTTACATAAATAGTTAAATTAAAACACTCATAACATAATATCTGTTTAGACGGTGGCCTGGACGAAACTTGAGGCCGCTGGAAAAGCAAGGCAGCTAAGCAAGCACATTCCTAATTCGTAACAGCAAAAATGCAAACGGTATTTTCCAATTATTCTTGCACCTGAATAAAGAGCAAAATTCACTCCCTCAAAAATGCAAATGCTGTAAAAAACTGCTCTTTATTTGGCCCTAGGTGTTGAGGTTAAGGCAGAATAATCGCATCAGAAGTACAATTCATAGCATGGCCTAACCGTAGGTACGACATGATGACGCGACGTCCTATATGCTCCTTACACTCTGACGTCATGTGACGTCACACATGCGTCGTGAATTCATCATACCCACTATTTTTTTATTCAATAGACCCACTATAATTGACACCATTGGCAGGGAAAGCGGGAAAAGCTGTCACTCGTGAAAAATCTGTCTACCTTTTGGAACACTATGTTGGCTTAGTGTTTGATTGCAATATTTTCCTTCCAAAAATAGGGACATTGTCCGTGATTGCTTACTATAAGAAAATCTTTAAGAAGGAAAAAAAAAATGAAAACTAAAGAAGAATGGAGGAAGACAGGAATAAGAAAGGAAGAGAAAAATATCTAAATTGTTGGCCTCAATGATTAGCCTACAACTCAAAACTTCTTTATTGACAAAGAAAATAACAATCAAATAATTAAAAAAAAATTAAACTTGTATTTACAATTGAAACATTTGAGCTAACTGGAGACTTTTGCAAACAACCTACAGATAGCTCAACTCAAAACTATAATAGCAATACAGGCACAAGATTTAAACCTTACAGTTACAAGTGTCATGTGGACCAAAAGGCCTTCGACTAAGGTGAATGCTCCGACTGATTCTCTTACCCTATGCCCTTATTTTCCCACTGCACGTGCATAATTTGCCTAAATGAGCTCTCGAGGCTCTTTTATTCTGCTCACTGATATTAAAAGTTGGTCAAATGCACCCCATTGTAACCCGGTCTTTTGTTCTATTCTCTTCTAACGGGGCTTAGTTTTATCTCGGGCTTTATGACAGCTAATATATCTATTGTTACATTATTTTCTGTTGTGGTCTTTGATTTAGAACATGTTAGAGGTAACGAGCGACTAGATGGAAATTGTTCTTGTTCAAAGGTATTAGGATTGAAAACTTGGGGTGAATGAAACTGGAGTATTGGAACCCTTTCGACGGACAATACCATAAACGGAAAATGCCAACTGAACGTAAAATACCAAATTCTGATATTACCACTTCCGTAAAACGCCAACCTCCTTAAACTCCACAGTCAATATACGTAAAATACCAACTATTCTAACTGAACGCTTAATACTATTTACGAAGAATACCAACTATCATACGCAGAATTTTCCCGATAATGGATAAGTTGGGAATATACGTTTATAAAATTTTAAAGTAACAAATTTGGCAGTTGGTATTTTCCGTTTATGGTCTTGTCCGTCGAAATGATTGGAACGGATACCAAAAGCAAAAAAGGTCGCTGAAATTTTAATGAGATAAGAGTAATTAACAGAAAGAAATAAAAAATATTCTATACTTTATTGTTTCAAAATTGCGTAAGTAGCAAAAACGACCGTCGCTTGACGATTCGAAAAAAAAGTCTATTAAAAACTTATTATGGGAGTTTCTTTTTACCAAAACTTACGCATAGAACAAAATCAGATTAAACTTTATCTTATTTATTAACATCATTCATTAATCATATATCAAATCAAAAACTTGTTAAACCCAGCCCTTGTCATGTTCATCAAGATTTAGTTAAAATTCCAGTCATAAAATCAGAAAGTTATATTCCCTAACAAAGCCAAATTAGTAACAAAGGACTGAATTGCCTAGAAATAATTTCAGCAGCATGACCTTACTCTATCAGGTGACACCTAGCGACCTCAGCAAAATAAGAAGTAAAAGGACACAGTGTATTCAGTAAAATACGAGAGACTGCGAATCTTGGCCATAGAGCTTCGTCCCCACTCCCTTCTCAGTATTCCTACCACTATGGTAACTGCATTGTTAGGAAATGAGGCGCTTGCTTCGGCGGTCGGCAATATACTTGATGAGAATATATTTTTTGGTATGTTTTCATAGTCATCTTTTTTTTAGAAATGTGTTTTACAGATGATCCGTGAGCTGGGTGGAACTAAAGAGAATATTATACGAATATGTGAGAGTATTTACCATTTAGCACAGATTAGATAATGCTACTTGTTAGGGTAATAATCCTTACGAGATCACTCGTACTTTGTAATTCGAATTTAGAATCCGCGGATTCTAAATTTGATTTTATTCCGGCGATATCGCGATATCGACCTCACATCATACAATTACAAAACCCTTTATTGTACACCACATAGATAATTAAAACATATAGACTTGAACATAAACAAGTACAATAGGCGGCCTTATCGCTTCGAAGCGATTTATTCCAGGCAACCTTTGTATGGTTAGAAAATTTAAGAAAGGCAAGGGTGTAAACACCATAAATACATAAAATAAAATCATAATAACTCAACAAAAGCTGTGCAAGGAGGTTCGCAAGATTGAAGCAAACAGTTTGATTTCATTACACTGTGCCTTCTTGGCCCATCTGAGCCGTATTACTTTTAATTGGCCCATGTAAAGTTCCGCCGAGGCACGGCACTCCGGGGCCTAGTAACTGAGTTATCGGCCCCGTTGGAGACAAGATGGCCACCGAACTTTGTATTGAGACAAATATTTATGGCGGGAACCACTAGAGGTTTGCTTGTTTTGATTCGGAAGTAAGTTATGCGGATAAACTTGTCATTTGATATGTGCAATGCTACGAAATATAAAATATGTACTTTTATATTTCGTAAATAAGGATAAATAATAATACATCATCATCATCATCAGCCTTATACGTCCACTGCTGGACATAGGCCTCCCCCGTACGACGCCACAAATAGCGGTCCTGAGCCGCCTCCATCCATCGACTCCCTGCGACCGCTACGATGTCGTCGGTCCATCGGGTGGATGGTCTCCCATATAGGGGGGATTTGCCATAATCACCACGCTTGGCAGGCGGATTGGTGATCGCAGTGTTGGTGTTTAAAAATACTCAGAAGGAAGCTGCTGCCCTTCTTCTGGTAGGTTCCCTTAGTCGGCACTTACGACATCCACGGGTTGAGATGGACGGGTCGATATTCGTACGCCGCGGCCTCACGGCCCATGTAAATAATAATACATAGCAAACCAAATAGCAACACACTGTCTCATTGCTGAGTAAAATAAGTGATAAAATACTAACTACGTAAGCCGAGTTTTAAGTATATTATCTTAATTTTGTAGTATTAGATAACTAGCTACTGCCAGTGCCTTCGACCGCTTTTTATCGGGATAAAAAATAGCCTATATGTTATTCCAGGTCCCACTATACCCACACCATTTCAGCCTAATCGGTTCAGTAGTTTTTGTGTGAAAGACTAACAAATATCCATACATCCATTCATACAAACTTTGACATTTATAATATTAGTAGGTAAAAAAACTTAAGATAGTAATGAAAGAGCATTAGTATTAATATAACTCTTATAGAGGATCACTAGCATACTTAAAAAATATCCCTTTAAGTACTATAGTAGTAATTTGTAATTTCGTTTTTTTTTTTTAATTTGTAATTTCGTTTATTGATAAAAATATTACATGATTTTGGTACATAGTGTCTTAAATCCTAAGTTAGGTTTAACTAGACACTAGGGTTCTCTTAAAATAGCAATAATAATGTAAACACGGTAGGCAGATAGGCATATAAACACAGCGGTACCACAGTCATGTTCTCGAGTCGTGTAAGGCGAGGCGCGGTGTGAAGTTGTACACAAGTGATCCACCAATCACGCGCATCGGGCCAGCGAACAATGAGTGACAACGCTGCGCTTGAGCTTAGCTATAGGATGCTCCATTTCATAGCAAAGTAAAATATTTAAAAAATGTATTAATGTAAATAGTTAAGCTCTAAAGTTAAAATAAGCTAAGTTATTATAAATAATGTTTTGTTAATATGGCTTTGATATTCTTTTGTGTTATTTTATTTTTAATATCGAGTGGCAATTTATTTATAAGGTATGGTATTAAGTATTGGGAGGTTCGCTTGCCATATACGTTATTAAATGAGGGGACGTTAAACTTTTTGTGTGTAATGCTTCTAGTAACTTTGGCGTGACTTTTAGGAACTTGGATCTCTGTACGAAAATATTGTTCTATTAGTAAATTCAATTCAATTTTTTTATGAATAGGCAATACTCCACAGTAATTAAATAGCCCTTCAGGATCACCTGAGTATTTAGTTTTAACTTTATGGGGTACTATTAATTTCAGTAGTCTACATTGAATATTATAAATTTGATCTAGGTAGGTTTTAAAAGTTCGACCATAACTAGTGAGTCCATATGACAATATACTTTCCACTAGTGTCTTGTATAGGGTCAATAGAATATGATATGGAATTTTACATTTTATTATACAAAACTTTGCCATAATGGCTCTCAGCTTATTACAGGTTTTATCAATGTGCTTCGCCCAATTGAATCTATCGTCTATTATTAGCCCAAGGTATGTATACTGAGTCATTTGCTCAATTTGGTGACAATCTTTGGAACATTTGTTTGAAGAGTGAAGGCAATCGTGACCATGTGACACGATTTTCAGGCTTTCTCTACCAGGATAATAATTATGACTAGAACGGACATGAATGAGCTTAGTTTTATCTCCATTGATGACTAAGCCTGAATCATGTGACCACTTGCAAATTGCTGTGAAGTCTTCTTGGATCTGATTTTGCGCAATCAGAGGATCCTTATCAGCAGCCATAATACAGGTGTCGTCAGCAAATTGGTATACCGTGCATTGCTTTATCACATTGTTTAGGTCATTCACATAAGTTAAGTAATGCAGAGGACCTAGTACTGATCCCTGTGCTGTTCCTTCAGTGATGTTGATGCTGTCACTATATGCGTCTCCTACTCGGACTTGGTAGCTACGGTTTCTTAGGTAGTCTTTACACCATTCCAGCAAATTTCCTCTTAATCCGCTACTTTCTAGCCTTTCAGTTAGAAGGTCATGCCTTAGCGTGTCAAACGCTTTTCCGTAGTCTATAAATACTAGGATGACATGTCTTTTTGCATTAAGGTGGTAATTAACATCATCTGTAAAGCGAGATAATAACAGTGTGGTGCTTTTTTTCGGCTGAAAGCCATACTGTTGAGACGACAACACATCGTTTAAAGAATAAAATTGCTGAACTTTACCACAAATGTATTTTTCTACAATTTTATCTATAACCGGCAAAATCGTAATCGGACGGTATTTTCCATAATCATGCGTGCTGCCTCCTTTATGGATTGGGCGAACAATCCCAGTTTTTAGCTTTGTAGGGTATCTACCAGTGGAGATGCTAGTGTTTATAAGGTGAACTAACGTGCCAACTATCCGGTCAGCTATTCTTACAACGTCCACTGCTCGAATCCCGTCGACGCCTGGAGCTTTATGCGGATTGGTAAGTTTTATTATTTTGTGTATTTCGCTTTCAGTAGCTTTCGGAAGGAACAATGATTTATCAACTGACCTAGAGTAATCTTTTTTATCGAGTAGGTTATATTTGCAATTGGGTACAATTGATTTAACATTATATTGGAATTGTTTAGCGAAGTTATTACATATATTTTTTAGACTTTTTTCGTCGCTAAATGCTTTTGTTATGATTTTATCCAATGAGTTATTTATTTTTCCTGTAATATTATTTATTATTTGCCACAGTTTTTTTGTGTCATTTTTAGCATTGTGTATTTCTTTTTTAATATAACTATTTTTATTTTTGTAAATTATTTTATTAGTTTTATTTCTTATTTTATTATACCTTAACCTTAGTTCTTTATTACTAGTATCTTTAATCCATTCTGAAAATAAGCGATCTCTTTCTTTAGTAAGTTTTATTACGTTTTTATCAACCCATTTGTAATGAATGCGATTTGAGTTACTTATCTTTTTCATATATTTCGCTTCATTGTAACAGTCACTAAAACTTCTATTGATAAAATTGTATATTTTATCGGGGCAATTCATATTAGACGTGGAGTCCCAGTCAATATTATCTAAAAAGTCTTTGATTCTACCATTATTCAATAAAGTTGCATAAATAGGAGCATTCTGTACATGAGAGTCACCAACTAAGGTTGCAGTGATAATTCTGTGATCGGCCAGTACAGTACAGAGCGCAGCGGCATATACATCTCTCATGCGGGATCGGACAAAGATATGGTCAATGCAGCTTTTAGTTACCAATTCATTCAGTGTTTCAATCCGTGTATAGTCAGAGATCCCACATGATAGACCATGCCCGCTCATAATGCCAAAGTATGATTTTTTTAATGGATTATCAGTTTTTAAGTTGATATTTATATCGCCTAAGAATATCAGGTCAGTATTTCCAATCTGGTCAAGCAAACGGTCTAATTCTGCAGTGAAAAGTTGTTTGTTGTGTTTTGGCGGTCTATAAATAGCGCAAAGAGTTATAGAATAGGCCTTATCGGTGATTGTACCTATAAGACATTCACAATGCAAGGTAGTGATTTTCTTTTGCTTAAACCTAAATTTATTTCTTATGTAGATAATGATTCCACCGCCTTTGCGATGCTTTCTCAGCTCAGTGTGCATTGTATATCCTTGTAAATTATATAGTGACTTGATATTCTCAGACACATTCACCTCAGTCAGAACAATGACATCAATAGACGTTTCATAATTTAACAATTGCTCAATTTTAGTAAAGTTTTTAATTAGCGATCTTATATTTACATGTAGGAAGGTAACGTTGTTATGAAAATGGGGTACTAGGCTTTTATAATTTGAATATCCTTGACAATCAAAAAGTTCAATGATATTAGTATCGTCTATGAAATCCATTATAATTTAGACTTAAGAGAGATAAGTAGTAAGTATGTACTAATATAAGTTAAGTTAGATTAGATATGTAAATAAGCGTTAGTTAGTTGGCGTTACTCAATAGGTTTTGGATATCGTGTTTGGTTCGAATTTTAAATACCTTTGCGTTTTCATTTTTACGTACAAGAACTTTTCCTTCCTTTATCCAAATGAATTTAAAGGTATCCTTAAGTTCCTGTTTAGCTTGCCACAGAAGATTTTTCAGATATGAGGTTAGCGCTTCCCTTACGTAGATCTTCTCAGCAGCTGGAGCTCCAGACAGGTTCGGCATGAGTTGCTTTGCAGTAATGGTGGTATTTCGGGCGGCAGACATTAAGAGTTGGCGGGTTGACTCCTGGCGAACACGGAGGTGGACGGCCCCAAATCCAGTTCGGCGAGATGGCAGCCGTTTGACAGATAAGATGTCTCCTATCGGTCCTCCTAGTTTGTCGACTACTTTCTCCACCATCTTAGGCAGGTCCATGTCATTGGAGTCCGGTATCCCTGAGATTTCAACGTGATCCCCCAGCAGCTGCTGTTCAAGTTCTACACTGCGTTGCTCCAGAAATTCTATTTTCAGCAGGCAAGATCTATTCTGACTGTCGAGGTGGGTTATCTTTTTCTCCATATCTTTCATTTTATTAGTTAGGGCATCGATACACTCCGCGAATTCATCCACTTTCTCACTGCAGTACTGTAAGGAAGTGGTAACTGCGCGGATCTCCTGCGTTACGATGTTCCTAACTTCCTTCCTCAGATCTTGCATAACCTGCTTCATATCAAATGAAGCTCCTGCGGTAATAACCTCGTCATCGTCTTCGTCATCATAGTCAGTGAGTGTGACAAACGACTTCCTCCGAGACGAATTTTGATTGCATTCACTGCACGTCCATTCCAGGTTTTCTGCTGCTTTAAGGGCTGCTAGTTGCTTGGTACTTAGTCCGGAACAGATGGTAGTAGCGTGTACTGATTTTTGACAGCGGCTACATTCCAAAACGGTGGATTTTTTATTTAAAACTTTGCTGCAGCTGTGACACTTTGCCATATTGAGGGTAGTTGTAAAAAATTCTTAAACGAGCCAGCGCGTGCTTACTCTGAGACGTTCGAGCGAGAACTGAGTGTATCCATAAAAACGTTCTGGATAAAGACCTTTCGTTCGTGAGATAATGGTGCTTTATTTTCGAATTCGCAACAGTGCGCTGGAGCTCAAAGCACAAATACACGGTGGAATAAGATTGCCCGGCTAAGTAAAGTAAATCTGTCTGTAAAGTATCAACTCTACAGATCTGATATTTTTGTTAGTGTGGGACAAAACTTTCAACTGAATTTAAGAACAGTTGTCCACAACAGATTGAGCTGAAAGGCATACTTGTGTAGGTTTTTGATGGCAATGCAATGTCATTGTACCATCGAGCTGGTTTGATGGTGGAGTAAGAAGGTTCCAAGACCATAGAAACTCCCAAAAAAACGACTTAATTACGTCGAGTTTGGGTTCGTTGGATTTGTCTTCCGAAGCACTTTAGTCCTAGATTTGTTCTAAATAATAAGCTCGTTGTTTAAAGTTTTTTTAGATATTAAAAATTTATTTCTTTTACATACAAGTACCCAGATAAAATTACTTTGAATCCTTAAATTTATTTGAAGCATTTGTTACTCAGTATCGCTAATGATTTCATTACAACGCCGCCGATTGCTAGAATAACGAAATACACACATTTTTTATAACAATACAAAAAACAAAACACAAGGGTGCTCTGGTCTTGCGTTTAAGTCCTTACGTGATCAAGAAATACTCAGTACGATCATAATGGAAGTTCTTCAAAATGTAATGTAGTCTAACCTGTGAGCTGTGTGAGCACATTGTCAGTGTGTTTGCTACCTACTGCTGTATGCCGGAAACGGCGGAAGATCAGCGCTGTGTGCGCTTGGTTTACCAGCACAAGCAGCATTCATGCTGAGCCGTTTACTAATTCATAATTACAATCAGTAATACTTAGTTTTAAGCTAGTACTTTTTGTCTGTCTTAGTAGGTATATGATTATCGTTGTAAATAAATATATTTTCTTTCTTTCTTTTCTTCCTTTAATGCTAAATGCTACCTGACACCCGCTTGTCCTGTCTATCATCAATCATCATACATAATATACAACGGGTGTACGTTGGGCGTTGCCAACGCTTTACTGTGTGTGTACTGTGTGTGGGTGTGTATTGGTTGGATCGGAAAAACCATGTAGCAGGATATTGTTACGGGTATCTAAAAAATGAGGACAATGAATTCTTGAAGCGTATTTCACTGATTCGTTGAGTTTTATTCTACGATTATATTATATATTCTACTACTTTTAAAATTTCTGCGTTTTGAATTCGATTACCGTATTTAACCCTTAAAAGTATATCTTCAATGGGTCTCATAAATCTAAATTATGCATAGCAGACGCATATTCAACCGCTGAAGCGGCCCCAGGTTCAAATCCTGGGTCGGGCCAACGATGTTATTGAGATTTTACTTGCAAGAAAAATTATAGTAACCTCCCGGAGTCAGGAAGTAGGCGCTGTTATACCCCCGTGCCTGGAAAAAGCACGTTAAGCTGTTGGTCCTGCGCCTGACCTCTGACCGGGCGGGTCAGTCTACCGTTCCTTTGGATTATGAGACTGAGGGAATAGAGAGTGCACCTGTATTTGCGTATATACTTGGGCACTAAAATATGCCCTGCGCACCTGGCTAGTCTCTCTCTGTTGAGACTGGCCGCCGCCGTCGTCTGCTTCGTCTGGGAGAATCACCATCAAAAGTAAAGTGTTACTACCGACAGCGGATTTGTAAAAAACCCTAGTATCTTATCTAGAAGTAACCATGATAAATTCATAATAACCATGTTTCTCATAAAATATGTATGCCGTGAAATTCAAATGTTGTATTTGAATACATAATTCCGCTGAGTTCTAAAAGTTATTTTTCCTTCAATCCGCGTTTCCTTTAGTAAAACATTTTCCGTTATAAATTATTTATTACTTGTGTGTATAACTCAGACTTCGGAACAGACTGATTGACAAAGGTGTATCTAATTGTATTGCCCGCATAACATGGATTTATCGTTAAAACTTTTTGACACAGGCGTTTTTTGTCATTGCTGAATTGAATTAGACATATAACATCAACTTACTTAACAAAAATGACTGACTTGCTTACTCTGTAACAGTTCCAATATTAATGTTTCATTAATGTTATTAATGTTTCTAATGTTTCCTAATTAATAAAAATAAATAATGCTGGACCAAACACACGACATTATATAGCCCCAAGCTAAGCAGAGCTAGTGCTAAGGATACTAGATATAATACTAGCTGCTGTCCGCGGGTTCGCACGTGCTTTACATGTAAGTCTTTACTCTATGTCCGTCCCGGGGATACCATCTACCTCCCTGCTAAATTTCATTAAAATCCGTTCAGCCGTTTAGGCGTGAAAAGATAACAGAGAGACAGATAGACAGAGTTATTTACAAATTTATAATATTACTAACTGCTGCTCGCGCCTTCTCCCGGGGAAGCCCCTATCGGGATAAATAATTGTCTATATGTTATTCCAGGTTCCAAACTAAACCCATACCAAATTTAAGCCTAATCGGTTCAGTAGTTTTTGCGTGAAAGAGTAACAAATATCCAATCATCCATGGTATAAGAAAACAGGTATGCTCTTCCGAGACACGATGGTCACGTGGGTGTCGCCAGGTTACGTCATCGTCGCCATCGGCGAATGAGAAGAAGACTCTGTTTCCAGGTGTTACCACCAGCGTACAATCGTAACTCCCCGAACTCCTGTATGAATCTGATAAAACTACCTATGTGGTTTTGTATTTACCAATTATTTATTACATTGACTCGTGAGAACTAACGCTGTTTTGACTGATCTAACAAATGTAATTGACGATTAATTTTTTTTATTGTTTTTTCAATTGACTCTTATCACATTTGTTTCCCAACTTCTACATTTTGTTGAAATGAAGTGGCAACTGGACAGTGACGTCACCTGGCAACACTCCCGGAAGAGCATACCTTGTTTTCTTATACCATGCATACCTCCATCCATAAAAACTTTGACATTTTTAATATTAGTAGGATTATATAGCAGGATAGGAAGTAGGACAGTAGGAAGTAGGATAGGATATAGACATTACTTATAGGAAGTATAGGATTGACGGCATCAATGACAGATAGCTCGCGAGCCACTCGTTTTATTTGAAGCCTGTGAGAAGTTATTTTGCCACTATAAAAATAATCTAAAGTTTGAACTCATATTTAAATGAACATTTTTGTACTGTCCGGTCGCAGTGTTGGATTAATGTACGCAGACCGATGAAGATCATCTAAAAAGTCTCGTTTTAATGGCCATCTTAATGGCCACGATTTTCCAGCATATCAGCTGTCAAGCCTAGTTCCCAGTTGTGATAGAATAACGTCTGGCTACACTAATATCGGGATCCTTTCACCGCCGGCCTGTTGATTGGTTGCCATCGAAGCGGCGCGTTGATGGTATGGCTACTGTTCTGGTGGTTAGATTGGATATTTTTTAATTTTAAGATCTATTTTTCTTTCTTTCTTTTATGGAAAATAGACCTTCGTAGTTTGATAAATTCATTATGAATGTAAGCGTGTTAACTACCAACCTAGTTTGTGTTGGAAGAACACCAACGTTTCATCCCTTAAGTGTGTGCGCCGCGACGCTGAACGAGCGCGACGCGAATCGCACTCACCCTGAAGAAGTCCCTCGTTATGGGATGAAACGTTGGTGTTCTTCCAACACAAACTAGGTTGGTAGTTAACCCGCTTACATTCATAATGAATAGACCTTCGTTTGGCCACAATCTCACCCTGGAAACTTACTAACTAAAAACATAATTAACGCGTAAACGGCTGATCGAATCTTAGAGCGCTCGCCCAAGACGAATCTTTGTAGTGATGCTGTCGCGATGCAGACGTACGTTCACATCGATACAGTCGCGATTCTATCGCCGGCTGTGTACCTTCCATGCTGTGGCACTTCAGTCGCGATTCAGAAATGCCTGTCACAGCCATTTCTTTCCCACTCTTCGTTCCTCCGATGTCGTGTGAGACGGTTGCGATCGATACAGCCGCGATGTTGTCGCGAGTTTTATTCGATGCAGACATCCGTTTGCACATCTGTCGCGCGTTGCAAACGCTACTGACACGCGATAGTAGTGCTACAAAAAGTCGCCATGGGCGCGCGCTCTTAATGGAATTTGGCAGGGAGGTAGTAGGTATTCCAGGGAAGAAATTTAGGCTACTCTTTATCCCAACAAAGCGCGTGTGAAGCCACGGGCGGAAAATAGTTTGTTTGGTTGTTTTTTTTTGTGTTTCAAACACTAATAGTTTAAAACAATTCTCTAAAAAACAGCATCGAATGGACTACTCCGTGGACAGTTTATTTTAGTGGATTGGGCGGACAATACTCCCTAACTGTTCCATCGTCTTGCTATAAAATCAAGGTAGCAACACCTGGGCTTGATTGTTAGACTGTATTCTTTCCGAAGTTTGTGCTTTCCATGAAGCTAGTTTAAAATAGTCCTCTAAAAACAGCACTTAAGTATCGAATACCGTGTCATCAATAGACTACCCCGTTGATAGTTCAATTTAGTGGATTGGACGGACAATACGCGCTAACTGTTCCATCATCCTGCTATAACAACAAAGGTGTTGTGTTGTACCCACACCTGGGTTTGATTGTTAGACTGTATTTGAAGGGTTTATTATAACTCGCTCCTGTTAGTGGCTATCCACGGAATATTTTTGTACTTAACAAATAATTGCTACTTAACTATCAGCCTTACCGCACTGGCGAGTTTCAAGCGATTTAAAAGTGAAGCGATTGCACAGCGAGTAAGTTCTCCACGACGACGATGACATCGCGGCCGCGCAGGTTTTGAACATGGTATAAGAAAATAAGGTATGCTCTTACGAGACACGATGGTTACGTGGGTGACTCATGCTTACGTCATCGACACCATCGGCGAATGAGAAGACGTATCTGGTTTTCTGGTGTTACCAGTAGCGTACCATCGTAACTCCCAGAACTCCTTGAAAGTATTACCTGTATAAATCTGATAAAACTATTTGGTTTTGTATTTACCTATTATTTATCACATTCACTCGTGTTTAACTAACGCTGTTTTGACTCATCTAACAAACATAATTGACGATTGTAATTTTTTATTGATTTTGCAATTGACCCTTGTCACATTTGTTTCCCGAATTCTAGGTACATTTTGTTGAAATAAACAGGCAACTTGACAGTGACGTCACCTTGAGCCACTCCCGGAAGAACAGAACTTGTTTTCTTGGATCATGGTTTTGAACACTGGCGTTTATGGCGCTAATCGCGGCGAGCTCACTGGGTGCCCGCGGCATCGCGGCGTGCCCGCAGCGTTCTTGCTGCGTCAAAGTGGCGTGCTCGCCGCGTCGACACGGCGTGCTCGCTGAGCAATTCCATCACTTTGAAATCGCTCAAAATTCGCCAGTGTGATAAACCTTACTGTGTTAATTACTATGTTAATTAATTAATATTTAGAAACCACCACGTTGCAAAGTAGGCCTAATTTATGAGGAATGGAAGATAGAAAAGTTCTATCTAGGTAATTCCAACAGATAGGGTAACTATTAAGGATGGGAGTTATTGGATATTTTGGCTACCGGTTATTATTTGGGTATTTGGTTTCAATACCGCTAGTACCAACTGGTAACCCATAACGTTACAAAACTCTATACCTGTCCTGATTTCTACCCAATATATTTCTAACCGATTTGGTTAAAAATACCAAATACTTGTTGCAGCTACATAACTTTACGGGTGAACGGTCCGCTAGTATCTATGCGTAGATGATAGTTACGTAAGTATAGGTATTGAAGCGTTGGGTAGTTATGGCTCACGGTCGGTTAGGCGCGATGCTCGCTTTGCACAGTTATTCCCTAGCGGTATGCGGATTTTACAATAGCGTTAGATATTTTAGGACCGTGCTAATAGGTACCGAGTTAGTTATTGAATACCGGACTCATCTCTAGTAACTATAAGCTCCTGTAGTTCCCTCGTTCCACGGGTTTATCTAATGAAGTGTTATCAGGTTCAGATAATCAGAATAATGTTGGTAACGAGCAACTGTAGAAAGTATCTACTCCGGGTTATCAATAAACAAGATAATCTCGTCATACGGTGGAATTAAACCAAGTACATACATATATAATCCGCGTGTGAACTGAATATGAATAGGTACCATAGAACACTGTAAAAATTAAGTTTAAAGTCATATTTCGCGTTCTTAACACGCGAATGTGACTTAGAACTAACACACTACAAAATTGGTCCTTTTCTTGTCAAGGTTAATAAGAATAAGAATGCATATTAGTATTATCCCATTCTGAGCACGTGCAGATTGTATAATACAATTATTAATGTTATAACTTTATCAGAAAGTGCATTACGGGTGTAAGCGGGTTAACAACGAACCTTATAGGTAAATTATTAGAATGAAAAATATTTAGTAACAATTCCGCGTACAACTTTCTTTAATAAGATACAACAAAATGCATTCGCATGCATCGACTTCCTTCCACAAATTGACATGCCGTGCAATCAGAGAACGTAAAAACACAGAATTACGCAATATAAAATTGCCACGTCACTTACCCTTCAACTTTAAGCACACACACAACTTAATTTGTAGAAGAAAACTCCACACCAACTGCACAGTGAAAAAACCCATCCAAGTCGTCATAGTGGTACTAAATACTTTTTATTTCTAATATTTTGCAATGGACTTCCGCAAAGTAACGCCAGAATCTATTAAATATTTTACGACCCTTATTTTGTACTGGAAAAAAAGGATGAAACGTCACCTACTTTTCAATGTTGAACAAATAAGGTGCTTGCGTATGCGTACCTACATCTACTTATAATGAATTCGTCTAAATCTGATAGTTTTTATAGTAAAGTATCAGAAAATATCAGGAAATATCTTCTGATACAATAAGTATTGTAAAACAGGTGGCTTTTGCACTGCAAGTCTGAAATAAAATAGTATGAACGAGGAAGGTATGGCTCAAGTTAAAATAATCTGTTTATTTTTAGACATTTTGCTAGTTGTAGCAGCTTTACAGAAAAACTTTTGAGCTACAAGAACTAACTTATTTTAGCCTAAGATTAGGCGTGTACCAAAAATATTTTTATTGATAACGTTCACCTACTAACGAGGAGTGAAAATCGTGGGAAAAGCTCAGGTGTTCAATATAGTAAGGGTTTACTGTTTACCGCATAGAAATATCTAGGTGGGCATCAGATACTACCTATGCAAACGAGTCATGATTTTGTGCATGAAAGATAAAAAAAATGCAAAAAGGTAAAATAGCTCTCAGGTTAGCGCTAAGGTTCAGCTACCATTGATAAAAGTGGCCAATGATCTTTTGGAGTTAATCGCTACAAATGTTCAGGCTAACAAAAATCTGTCCATAAAATAAAACTATTTTGAAACCTCGTTGCTCTGAAACTAAATATTTTTCAACGATACAATCTAAATGAAAGAAAAACATTTACGTTCTCACTATGTCTATTTGTTAAACATTTCAATTCAATCTATTTCTTTGGTTGCTGTCGTTTGAGCTAAACTCGGGTACCTAGCTAGTCTTGGAAATATTGCTAGATCTATTTGAACACCTTTGAATCAAAATCAACAAAATGACAATAGAGAATATCAACATAGTATCTAAGCAATATGGTAGTCTAAGCTGGGCCGGGCCTTACATACCATTACCAAACAACCTTTCCAAGCGACAACGAAGAAGCGAATTTTAATATTCTTTGTTCGACACTATACGAAACCGTCATTGTTTTGTTCGCACCGTATGTTTCAATTTAATTTCTTCGGTTTTATGGGCGTTAGGCACGTTGCTCATTGATAAGTCGAGGCTAGGTCAAGGCGACGTCGTCATATAGTGGTCGAGGCGTAATCTCTATGTCTATGCCTATGTTGAATGAATTTGTATGAAGGAAGCATAGTCAAGGTGCGGGCTATGCTTCCTTCATACAAATTCATTCAAAATGGCTGTGATGTCGAGCGCGGAGAAAACGTTTCCGTCTCAACATCACGATGATCCCGCCGCGCATTCGCCTTGACTCCGCCGCGCCAACACACTGCCATTTATTTCTCCTCATATCTATGAAGTGCGCCGATTTTGCCTCGATTGCCCACACGTGCCTTGCCTTGGCTCTGGGTGCAGTGAGCGACACCCTTAAGGTCAGATAAAATATGCGTTCAGATACACGAACTAAAACGGTTTCTATACTAGATCTGGCAAACTTAAAGCTACCGATCCATTTGAAATTCAATTTTATTCATCCCAAAAGTTTATGAAAATCTCTTGACCGTTACGAGAAAACTTGTAATTTATTGCAAGTAAAAGTCGATCGGCTTTTAAACGCCACCGTCACCCTTCGTTTAGAGTATTTAGAAAGTTTTCCAACAAACCGTCAAACTTTGAAGGAAAAACTTTTACGTAACAGAGAATCGAGTATTTTTTTGGGATAATTCCTTGGTTTGAGTAGGGAAAATAACGCTTCATTCAAAAAATTTGCAATTAGAGATCTATTCAAATAAACATAAATGAAAGATATGATTAGGAAACAGAAAGCTTCCGGCTTCTATGTGTAATGTCCTAACCTCTACGACCTTTGTGGCGCAACGGGCGAAAGTCCGCCTGCGATGCAGGAGGTTGCGGGTTCAATTCCCACCTCGGTACAAATGTTCGTAGGATGCAAATATAGTCCAGGTGTTCTGGATGTTTCTATCCATAGTAAAATACCTATCTATAACTATGTAGGTTTTCAGTTGCCTGTTTTCTAGTATATAACCCAAGTTGTGCTTAGCCTGGGCTAGACGATGCTGTGAGAACATTCAAGTAAAAAAAAAAGATAAAGTAAAAAAGAGATAAAGTCTTAAACTTATCTCTTTGGGATTTTTCATACAAATACTATATACTTTAACCCCTTAACACGAAGGTTTTTAAATTACAAAGCAGTTGGCCTTTGTCACCTGAAACTACTTTTCCTACCCCTAATAGGGTTGAAATATAAAACGGAGGAATGTTTTACTTTGCCGTTCTTGAATGTAGCGTTGTGCTCTCTATTTTTCCTACAAACCTGAACGGGTAATCTTAAGATCCACGCAAACTGGCTACTAATATGAACCACAATCAGTTACACTTAGCAATGCAGTGTGCTGTATTTATACCAAAAAATATAAAGTCACAAAGTTTTAAGTGTTTATTTCACTCTGATGTTTTTTTCTTTTCTTGGAAACATCTGGCTCGTTTGTATCGACCTGCACCCATAGCACGGGGATTGTTCGTAGAATAGACAATAATGACATCGCATCGCCATTAATTGCGTACATTATCGAAGTTGAAGGAATTAATTACAAAAAAATTACGCATTCGATGACAAAGTGACGTAGTTTTTCTCTATTCTACCCTAGACAACAATCCCCGTGCTAGGGGGGCAGGTAGTATCATAAGATAGCAGGCCATGGAAGGCTTTTCTTTAAAGCCTGCTTAGTGACCGAAGTGAGGTTCCTGAAAAATTTTACTTACTGAATAATTACTCTTCTCCCCAAGAAACTGCTACAAATAAACAGACTGCATTATCACAGGCACTCAGTAATTAAGTATGATGTACACAAATAGAATCGTTTAAAAATACTGTTTACGGAGTTTTAATCATTTATTGAAATAGCGTCTCGAATCTTTTAGAATTAATTATACTTGTTAAATCTATGTAATTAGTTTTAAATGTCTGATTTTCGTAAAAATGATTTATTTTAGGTATCTATTTTAATTAATTTAGTTACCTATATTATAGGAACTATGTGATTATACAATATTGTCATCATTTCAGTCCAAAGACATCCACTGCTAGATATGGGTCCACATATAAAAAAAATATCATTGTACTTCGTCAAAAAGCGTATACGCAGTAAACATTTTTGAAAAGAAAATTACTAAATTCAGTGTTAATTACACAGTTAAAATCGACTTACTAAAACGTCAGTCAAAAAGTATAAAATAACAGGTTAATTATAGAGTTTTCCGGCAAAACCTTGCTCATTTAGTAGTAAGTTTTAAACGATCCGAGCCGCCATATCGGGTAAATAACAGTGCTTTTTACTGGGCGCTAACACGCGATATTTGCTAAGCGAGACTCAAAGGTAAAAATCATGTTTAACCCTCTGATGGTTATGGTCTAGAAAGCTTAGTTTTTTTTAAACGTGGCATCTATGACATCGTTAAAACAGAATTTTATAGATTTGTACTCGTAAAACATTCATTCAGTTGAGTAATCGTAAACCATTCATTCAGTTGAGTATTCGTAAACCATTCATTCAATGAGTAATCTTAACACATACATTCAGTTGAGTCATCACTCATCACTCATCAATATAATTTATTTTAATACATGATTGTTAAAAAAAACACAAAACCGACTTTGAATTCCTGTAGATAGGTATACATCTTTTTTTTATATTTGTGGGACAATATTACGACAATATTTTTTATGGGACCATAACAAAACTAAAAAGAATATTCAAATCTGTTC
Source organism: Eupithecia insigniata (assembly GCA_947859395.1). Lineage (NCBI taxonomy): Eukaryota > Metazoa > Arthropoda > Insecta > Lepidoptera > Geometridae > Eupithecia > Eupithecia insigniata. The sequence continues at coordinate 4,184,576 of OX402003.1, forward strand.
ACAATTGACGGAGAAATCTCTTAAAAGAAGAAATCAATTAAGGTATTTGGTATACTTTTTACCGAGTTAAAAACAAGGACCTCCTCCTTTATATTTAGCTGTATGCAAAGATCCTAGGAGCCTACCTTCGTTCCGGCTGTATGTCTTTGTAGTAGTTAGTAGTCAAAGACTACTAGGATCTTTGCATACAGCCAAATTTAAAAGGAGGAGTTCCTTATTTTTAAAGGAGTACCTAAAACTAATTATGACTTGAATGTACTTGTAACTGTCAAAATATCGAGTGATAAGCTTATTCTCAAAATCTGCAATTCGATATTTATCCAGGGTTTCTCTTTGATGAGTTGCTCGGTCGCACGAGAATGCAGTTTTGGGCGGTACTCGATATTTATCACATACTCGTAATAATGAGTATTACTCGATAAAGTATCACGTGATATGCAGAATTGGCCCCCTAAGTTGCAAGGTGAAGGCTTGATGTTACATTGTAGTTATAGTTACTTATGAGTAGGATACGAACATGAAAACTTGACTCGCTCACTGCTTCATAAAATGTATTTGGACTGTGGAGGGTTAAGTTCAATATTTCTACATGGAATGAACGTTGTAGATAGGAATAGAAAAGCATTTTTCATTTTAAATTTAAACATAGCCCGTATGTTTTGAAAAAAGATTCATAGGGTAAAATCTATCAAGTCTCTACAATTTAATTAGAATGTTTGACTCAACAAGTGATATATTTTTAGATGTCATGGGCCAGTCCAAAACGTCTGCCTGCCATCTCCATCGTAGTCTGCCGCACGGATGCCGTGCATTTGGGACCAATCAGTGGTGATTTTGACCCAAAGGTTATCCGGCATGCGGCAGATGTGGCCAGCCCAGTCTCGTTTCAGCTGAGCTGATTTCATGCCATTATCTTTATTAACAAAGAAAATTACAATAACAGAATCAAACAGTTACTTTAATTTATATCTATTTCATAAAATCTAAGAATGAAGATCCAGAATACTGGCAGCTTTGCCACGTTGAATTCGTTGACCGAAATAGAAGCCAGCATTCCGATCAGTGGATACTGGAACCTTCAAAATTTTCCTATTATTGCGTAAATCGCCTCTAGGTGTTTCTATAAAGAAAAAAAAACACAGATTCTTCGTTATAATATCTCATAAAACTTCACGCAAAAATGAAGTTACTCGGATAGGAAATATGGTAACTTCTTCATTGTCGAGAGATTTTTTGTAAACATGTTTACGGGCTAAGGCTTATTGTGCAAATGAGGGTACTTTTTTATTTTATTATTCGTTAGTACCAGTCGACATAATTGCAATATGAGATGAGATTACTGCTCTCTACGTAATAGCTTTGGAATTAACGTAAAGTGTATGTGTATAATGGTTTTTTAACGTTCGTGGTTTACACGATATAATTTTCTAATTTTTCGTGAGCAATTGTAAGGTACAAAAGGAAACATTTTATTGTTTCAACGAATCAACAGACCTGAGAGCCCTTATTAAATCTTTAAGTACCGGAAATTCAGTACCTATACCTTGCTTGGCTCATAGTAACATAAACTAAACTAACTTAACAAATATTTAATTGGTAAAATTAATTAAATAAATAAATAATGCTGGACAATTATTCACATAGCATTATATAGACCCAAGATAAGCAGAGCTTGCGTTATGGGTACTAGATAACTCATATACTTAATATTTTATAATACACTACACTGACAGATACTTTTTATTATACATAGAAAACGTCCAGAACACCCTGAACAAATAATTGCAGATTGTAAAAATATTTGTCCCGAGGCGGGAATCGAACCTGAAACCTGTGTCGCAGGCAGACCTTCGCCCACCGCGCCGCAGAGGTCGTCAAATTATTTAATTCGTTTTTCAGAATACATATTGAATACGTAGAGTCCTAAACTAGCCTTGGCTTTATCTGGATCCAGGAATTCTCCTTTTAATGTTTTACACATCTATCAAAGTAAGAAATTAAACCAATAACGAAAAATAAACGTGAAAATAAAAATGAAAACGAAGAAACCCACTCAGATTGTTAGCAAAGTGTTGGAAACACAAAACGAGTAAATTTAAGTATTTGAATTCTCAATAAGAAAAAAGAACGATAATATTAGAATGAAAAAATATTTAGTAACAATTCCGCCTATAACTGCTCTGATAGTATTCATCAAAGTAAGTTGTCTACTAGTTTCGTCTCTCCACGAGACATCTTCAGGACACCACAATACTCGACCTTGACATTGAGATTGGTCAGCACAGCAACACCGACAGAGTCCATGTGTCAGTGATGTTGCCTCTCCTCGCTCCTCGCGCCAAGTCATGACTTGGCAATGGATTTCCGCAAGTAACGCCTGAATCTATTATAAAAAAAACCGATTATAAAATTATCCTATCCAACTCCTACTATATCCTACTTCCTACTAATATAATAAATGTCATAGTTTGTAAGGATGGATGTATGGATATTTGGATATTTGTTACTCTTTCACGCAAAAACTACTGAACCGATTAGGCTGGAATTTGGTATGGGTATAGTTTGGGACCTGGAATAACATATAGGCTATTTTTTATCCCGATAAAACGCGGGCGAAGTCGCGGGCAGCAGCTAGTATAAATATCGCATCTATATTTTATTGAAATTACACATATCACATGAGCTTAACTGCGGGCAGAAACAAGTAGGTGACGAGGTAACCAACGGTAAGCACACCTTACTCTCTTTGATACAAACGATTTTCGTACACATTCCTACAAAGCCTGACTTTACAGTCCAACAAATAACCATCCCTTTGTGGCATCATGTAGACACGTTCACTGGATCTAAATTTCCAACCATCCAGCAAGCCACTCAGCAAGATTTCAACGAGTCTGTATAAAGCAGAATATTCAAGCTGCTATTTATTAAAATCGTGACATTCCGATCAATAAGCACGCGCTTCTACTATAACTTTATCTCGTGTTTGCTATGTCGTTGTCGACTGGTCGTAATCAGGAGGTGTGGGACAGAAATGGCGATGGCATACAAAGACACTTTGCTGCCAATCATAATACGGTTGTTTACATTTCGGTGGTCTATCAATAATCCCGCATAAGAATCATGATACGCTAAGTAATTAGCTAGATTGTGACACTTGTGCAATTTTCATCCCATAAGAAAAGTAAAAATTATAGGTTAATACCTAATATATCTTTATATATATATAAATCTCGTGTCGCAGTGTTTGTAACCAAACTCCTCCGAAACGGCTTTTTTGTATATATTCGGTAGGTCTGAGAATAGGTCGTTTTTCGAACTATTTTTTATACACTAACCTGACCTAGCCCCCTAAGTGATAATTGATAATTGAAAAAAAAATATAACCCCAATTTTTCTTTACAATTTTTTTATTTTTATTTTATATGAATTGCCATTACAAACAAAATACATTATAACCCTCAATTTTCACCTTTCGGACACCAACTCCCATTTTTTAATAGCGATATTAGTTAGTAATGTAATAATTTTCAATCCTCAGTGGTTGATGGCAAAACAACGTTTGTCGGGTCAGCTATTTATCTATATATATAAAAATCAATTGCTGTTCGTTAGACTCGCTAAAATTCTAGAACGGCTGGGCCGATTTAGCTGATTTTTGTTTTGAAATGTTTGTCGTAGTCCAGGAAAGGTTTAAACGGTGAGAAAATATGGAAAAATTGCGAGGAAGATAGTAAAAACAATAATGTTTACCGCACAACGAAGTGGGCACGGGTCAGCTAGTGATATATACATTTTTGAAGGATACATTTTACATTACAAGCATAGTTTACATGTGATTTTTAACTCAGTAACTGTTAGCATGGTCCTAAAATATCTAACGCTATTGTAAAATCCGCTAGGGAATAACTGTGCAAAGCGAGCATCGCGCCTAACCGACCGTGAGCCATAACTACCCAACGCTTCAATACCTATACTTACCTAACTATCATCTACGTATAGGTACTAGCGGATCGTTCACCCGTAAAGTTATGTAGCTGCAACAAGTATTTGGTATTTCTAACCAAATCGGTTAGAAATATATTGGGCAGATATCAGGACAGGTATAGAGTATTGTAACGTCATTGGGTACCAGTTGGTACTAGCGGTATTGAAACAAAATACCCAACTAATAACCGGTAGCCGAAATATCCAATAACCATCCATAAAAATGATCTGTGGGTATAATTTTTGCTGAGTAATTTTTGGATCCTTAATTGAGTGTCCTCTGAAAACACACATACCTAAAAAACTACATTGATTAAATAACTATCATCAACATCTACGCGCCGACAATCACCTGCTATGTATTGGAGGCCTGGAGCATACTATGGCCCCAGGTGGCATCCTCCAATACATCTCTGTCCCCAGTCATTTATTTTTCTTAAACACCGAGCTGCCCGCCTCATGAAGATTGATCACCGTGACGCAGCAACTGATTGACGTTGCAATTTACTCTATTGGCATTTTTAATTTAACCATCCCCTCATCTGGTGCCTCAATTGATTCTCGAATGTGCTTTGTCTTTTGGGACTTCTAAATACAGATTTCGAGTTTAAATGTTACGGTGAAATAGCTCTTTTATGGGAGATTTATGCTGTGGAGTAAAAAATAGAGAGGGTGTGTGCATTTGGTAGTTCGTAATTTATTTCTACTGGTTTTTTGTGGTTTCTTTGTGCAATAGCTATAAAAGTGCACTTGATTTTATTCATACAATAAAATTGTCTGTCTTGGAATTTAAGATCAATCTTGTTTTCAGTGAAAATTATTGGGTGGCCTTCATGATATTTATTTTATTTTATCTTTGTTTTTTTTTTTAATAAACTAACTTTTTGTTTTTATTTATTTATTGTTTTAGTGAATTATGTAAGTTATTATGAAAGCATCCAATAACTGAAGGATCACATCATATAAAACAAGGATATAATGTAAGTCGAATAATGAGTTCTTTCATTTATTTTTACATTGTTTTATTTTTTAATTCTTTATTCTTTATTGCACAATAAAAATATACTAGGTACATAAAAACATTTAAAAAAAATACATGGCAAAGGCAAGCCTAACCCTAAAAAGAGTTATCTTCCAGCAAACCTTATTGAGAGAGAAAAATAATGTTATAAAGGTGGGTTTAAGTGCATGAGTATAGGACAAAAGATTTAGTTTTTAAGCGATTGATTTTGACTTAATTTATTATTTGTAAACATTCCAACACAAAATTTATTTAATTGCGAATAAAGAAACTGAAACTTCTACAGATAATCGCTTTTCAGGTACCTAGGACACATTCTCTACCCTCAAAATGGTTGCAAATCTTTCAACTGAACATCAATCAAGCGGCAAATACAGGCTACCTGCAGAATTAATGGTTCTAGAATAGATTGCAATATGAGACTAGCAGATGCCGGTGCTCTAATAAATTGAAGGAATTTGTGACGAATTTTGGGCTGGGTGCCGGAATTCACGGTCTCACTGACGGGAACGAACGGGAAAATGAATAGAAATACATATGTGAATACATGGTGGTGAATCTTGCTTTCTCCCTGTTAGAAGAGATGGACTAGAGAAATATACCTTACGTTGTTCCGATACTGCAAAGCTTAGTGTTTTAGTTACTACTAGCCGACCACCCCGGCTTCGCACGGGTATTTAATAAAAATTTCTAGATCCCTAATTAAAAAAATATATAATATAACCTATGTCACCCGGGGATAGTTTAGCTTTCCAACAGTGAAAGAATTTTTCAAATCGGTTCAGTAGTTTCGGAGCCTATTCAATGCAAACAAACAAACAAATCTTTCCTCTTTACAATATTAGTATAGATAAAAATGCATGGCCGTGGATATAGTATTTATTATATTATCTGTGACCGAAATAACCCGTTTTATCATAACTGCACACTAATATAATTTGTCTAATAGTGTACCTGTACCTACTACAGTGTATTAAATAAGTCTCCAATAAAACAAAAAATAAGTCTAACAATAAAATAACACATGAAAAGCAGAATTCTTTTGTCGGTCGCTTCGTCGACCAAAATCTTCAAGTGGACCTCCTTCCAGAGGTATATAAAACCGTAAACTTTAATCCTTGACTGAACTTTCAAATGGCCGTTCGAAATTAGCTGAGGAAGTTAAAGACAGCTCAACTAGCGAACAATTTGACTTCTTCAAGCGGAAATAGTTCTGTGCAACAAATGAGAGAATCAGTCAACTTGACTGGGTAATCTCCGGGAATTCTATCAATGAGATTTATGTGGCGAGACTGAGTTGCGAAGTCTTATAAGTTAGCATAACCATGCTGAATCTATTTGTACTTAGATAATAACTAGCTGACCCGTCAAACGTCGTTTTGCCATCGACCACTGAGGGTTTTAAAAAATGAGGGTTGATGTTAGAAAGGTGAAAAAAATACCTGCATTCCTCAACTAATTTGGTTTTCTGGAATGCAGGTATTTTTATTGCCAACTCATAAAAAAATTAAATCTAAATTTTTGCCCATAAAATAAAAAAAAATCGCGTGGGCCACCCTTATTACTAATATAAAAAATAGATAACATTTACTACAACTATTCTCAGATCTACCAAATATACACACAAAATTTCATAAAAATCGGTCAAGCCGTTTCGGAGGAGTTGGGTTACAAACAATGTGGCACGAGATATTTCTATATAATATTTCTTGTTTTCTTTGTGATTATGACTGAAGCATTCACGTTAATACCCTAGCTGCGGCAGTGAATTTTGCTTCTTTCGATATGATACGAGGCTGATAGGCTCGAAAATAAAATTACATGGAAATTTGTAATTAGCACTCAGTATCATAATGACATAAACATCCAATATGCATGTTAACAAAGATCTTATTGTGAAATCATAGCTGTAAGTTTTCTTCATCAGTCAGTCAGTTCAGTCATCCAACTGTGCAAGAAGGATGATTATGTTTTTATACAACCATCAAAATAATATGGCCCAGGAAAATATGGAAAGGTTAATCACTTAATTTAGTTAATGTAGTTATTTAGTTTAAATTAACTTAATTAAATTTTGTCTAAACTTATTCATTACATATCTCATTTTTCTGTAACTTCAAGTGTGATTGCAGCTTAATTTATCGTTAGCTTTTATAATGATTGTTTCTTTTGAAGTAATTATCGTTTTAGTTGATTTTGTTTCTAGGTTAGCTAGTAGTATAGTATTGTAATGTATGTGGTGTAAGTGGGCCGTGGGGCCGCGGCGTACGAATATCGACCCCACCAACTCAACCCGTGGATGTCGTAAGAGCCGACTAAGGGAACCTTCCAGAGGAAGGGCAGCAGCTTCCTTCTGAGTATTTTTCAACGTTAACACTGCGATCACCAATCCGCCTGCCAAGCGTGGTGTTTATGGCAAAACCCCCCTACATGGGAGACCATCCACTCGATGGACCGACGACATCGTAGCGGTCGCAGGGAGTCGATGGATGGTGGCGGCTCAGGACCGCTATTTGTGGCGTCGTATGGGGGACGTATGTCCAGCAGTGGACGTGTATGGGCTGATATGATGATGATAGTATTGTAAATAATGTACATATGTATTATAATAGTTCTGTTATTTACTGTCTGTGCATTACCAACACCCCTTTTTCTTATATATTTTCTGGATCCCTAGGTTGCCTGGAAGAAATCGCTCTCAGCGATAAGGCCGCTTAATGTACTGTTTATTTTATTATTAAGATATTTTTTTTTATTATTGTTAGTTTTAGTACAATAAAGTGTTCATTCATTCATTCATTCATTAAAATTACAACTATGTTTTTATTTTGTGTCATCAAACAAGGGTAAATTAAAAAATAAACACCTACCCACCTTTTTGCAGAACCTTTAATATTAGCATATCGAGGTATAAATGCAAGACTGAAAAATTGTAACCATGTATTTGATTTTTCTGTCATCAAAAAGAGATAAAATAAAATACCAACCCACCTTTTTGCAGAACAGACCTCCCTCTCATAAGATTTGCATTTAGAGTTTTGTAAAATGAATTTAACTGCTGGAATATAAATGCAAGGCTGTAAATTTAATAATACAGTTAATTTCGTTCATTATGTTGGGCTTAACAGGGAATGGACCAACTCTTAAACAAGCCAAGTTGTTGTAACCAATAATTAAACTCGAAATTCAGGCGTTTTACTGATACAGCCATAAAAGCTACGAACAGCGACTTAATGTTTTAGTAAAGTGAAAAGTGTGTTGCACTTTTTAAGTGTAGGTAGTTGCACAACTTCACAGAATTTAGGCAGGATTTCAGGGAGGTCGTTGACCAGCAGTTTGACAATAAGTTCTTGGACAAAAATACAAAAATAACTCTGACGTAGCTAATGTCGTGGCTACTTACCATTACATCCAAACCTATTGTTACCTATTCATCATCATCATCATCATCATCAGCCCATACACGTCCACTGCTGGACATAGGCCTCCTCCGTACGACGCCACAAATAGCGGTCCCGAGCCGCCTCCATCCATCGACTCCCTGCGACCGCTATGATGTCGTCGGTCCATCGTGTGGATGGTCTTCCATGTAGGGGGGATTTGCCATAATCACCAAGCTTGGCAGGCGGATTGGTGATCGCAGTGTTGGTGTTTAAAAAATACTCAGAAGGAAGCTGCTGCCCTTCCTCTGGTAGGTTCCCTTAGTCGGCTCTTACGACATCCACGGTTTCCATATCCAGTGGTCGATATTCGTACGCCGCGCATTTAGTCTACATCAATAGGCTTGTTACCTATTGATGTAGACTAATTGTAGATTTTATGATTAATTAATAAATTTAATTTAAATTTTTTAAAACAATAACTAATAAATATTATACAAAATAAATAAATATAAATTTAATATAAGTTATGAATTTGGAAATATGATAGGTTTTCTTTTTTGCCCAAGTGTCTATTTCGCAATTGTTTATATAACTACCTAATATTTTCTGTACACAACAATACACACACAGCAATAATTATTTGTACGTACCAACAACGTATGTGCTTTGTGGTAACTCTGAATTTTGATTACATTACAGAGGATTTTGAACGATGGATTTTGTTTGATCTATGCCTAACGTACCTACTCAAAGGGTTTCGACGCTAACCGAAATCATAAACCTAGGTACCTATCACCTTAGGTATAGGTCCTCACGTTGTCCTTGTTATGTTGGTAGATTTATACTGTAAGTACTTTGTGCGAACAATTTTTAGATAATGTGCTGATGGTAAAGTCCAATTTTTTTTTGAGAAATTAGAAAAGTAAAATAATGTAAGAGAATGGTGAAGATATAACTATTCTGCTAATTTTGAGGAAGCTAACACCACCTATTGACTGTCCAGGCGACAGGACCAACAAATCGGGACATCTGGTATTCGTTCCAGCTGGATGGTTGGCTGTTAGGGAGGCACACACAACACTCGAGGGCCCTACACACTACACAGCAAAAGTTCACAGCTATTAGATATAACGTTATTCTCGACACTTGTAATACATCTGAGCACGGTTAATAAGAGAGCAAATAACGTCTCCACTCATCGGCGCGCAGAGCGTTTGTATCAAGCCATTCGTAGTGTGCGATGGCTGAAATGTAAAACTACCCTCAAACTATCAGCGGAATTGAACAGTACTTATACTACATTCATAATTTACTATTAAAATCTAGGCTGCAATAAACGAGATCTGTAACCATGCTAATGCTAAATCGAAAAAAAAAAAAAAAATTTTTAACGAGCACGAATAACGCTACCCCATCGAGTCTTGTCTGTTTCCTTTGATATAAACTGCGTCGTTCCCCATAATATAGAAATACTTTTATGGGCTGTTTGAATGCAGGAATTCCTACGTTTTTAGCGGGTCAAAGGCCAGACTTGCAAGTTGAACTGATTTAGCTGTTGTCTTACTTTCTACGTTTTTGGTTTTCCTTTCACTGCGGGTCTACAACTTCAGGTAAATTGTATTGTAGGTATTCATTTATTTAAGATAATTAAATACATATCACATATATACAAAATTAAATAAAATTATAAATTACACGGTCACTTAACTAAAATTAGGTAACCTGTTATTAGAATATAATTAATTAAGTTAGTTTAAATTAAATTACATGAGATTAAATAAAATAATAAAGAGAAAAAATACATTCGATTAAATTATAGATGGCTTACATTCAAATTCAATCAGGTAAAGTGTCAGTGAAAATGTTTATCGATCGCTGTAAATTTTTCATTAAATATTCTACCATGTTACTTCCTTATTATACCAAAAAAATTATGTAATTTCCCCCAGAGTCTGAGGGTCTAGGGGTCAGTATCTAGGTAGCACTTTTAAGTAATTATTTTTCCCCAAAAATCCTATGAGAGTTGGTTTGGTACTAATCGCTCTTCTAATGGCCCTGTTGTAGGTTTGATTAGAGCAAAGAAACAAAAGACAGGCAATTTATTAAAGGCACGAGAATCAAGAGTAAAGGATTTTCTAATTTCAGTGCTCGGTATTTATGAGAGCTTCTAAGAGATTTTGTTTGGTTTCAGATTTTGTTACGTAGGTTTATTTACCTTACTTTTGAAGGAAAAATAAATGTTATCTTAATTTGAAATATAAACTAGCTGAAATCGTTATGATAAAATGCTCATTATCCTAAAATTTGATTTTTACTCAAGAAAAATTTACAAAAAGTTACTTAGCTAAACTAGTTAGCTTGACTTATCTTCCCTCGCAATTATTTTATAAGGTTTAAAATTAAGTAATTAAATCTTTAAAAAATCGCCGAGAAAATTTTAAAAACGGTTACCTACTACACACATACAAAAATGCTTTTATTGAAGACCCTGTTCAGTGATTTTTTTGTTGGCTTTACTCAAGTAATGGTAAAAACCTATTTTAGTTACTTCCTAAAACGGTTAACATAGGTAATAAAAAGCAGGAAAGGTACCACTATTCTGTGAATTCAGTACATAAGATTTAAAGGAAAGTAGCGACTATCGTGAACACTACACGCTTGATATTACTTTATTTTTAGCAGTACTAACTCTTATGACAAGTTGCCAGTTTGGCGCCCGGAACCGAAGTATCTCCTTTCAGATAGCGATTTTACATCATAGCTCGAAGGCGGGAAACTTCCACGGTTGGACCCGCCATGAATGCATGTTTACGCGGGCTTACGCGTCTCGACCAATCGTGTGTCCCAATTATAATGTTGCCAAAAGCTGTCGGTGTTACCATACCAAGTGAAGTAATACTTCAAAAACGATGACAAATGATTAGTAATATTCTACCAGATACCAAAAATAACGACACGACCGTATTTTATATTTAAAACTACTGAAATAAAACTCTCATGTGTATCCAGGCTTTTTATTTGAAAACCACCAGAGACTTGCTGATATGGTAGATTCGTTTTACTGAAACTATTTTGGCTTTCTTCCAACTCAGGCAGTAAATAAATTATGATGTAAAATGCACGGGTGGGAATCTAACAGGCCATAGTAAGTGGACCTTGGATAAATGTGCTGCAGTGGTAGGTTTGTGAATTTGTTTGACTGATGGACTGGGATGATGGAGTGTTTTCTGTAATAAAACTTTTGAAACTATCATGATTATTTACAACACTAAAGTTACTAACGGGATATTTACCATGAGTTACTAACGGGATATTTCACAACTTTATAATAAACTACCCGAAACTTTGAAAAATGTTAGCTCAATTCATACCTTCAAAACTGAACTTGCTAGTTTTGTTAAATAAAATTGGCCAATTATATAACATTGCTAATTTATAGTTTAACTAATTTGTAATGTGTTTAAAACTTTCACCTTTTGTTTTCTACCTACCTACATATCTTTTAACTTCAAACTGTAATAACTACCTACAGACCGAACAAAAACTTCTGTTTACTTTTATTAATTGTTTACACTAAGCTAAACTACTATTGTCATGTAAGTGACTATGTCTTTTTTGAGAATAAATATCTTTAAACCTATATTTACCATGAGTTACAAACGGGATATTTACCATGATTTGAGTTTTCCAATATTTCCGCATGCTTATCTGTGCCGAAATATTGGAAAACTCAAAACTCAAATCTTGGTAAATATCCTGTTAGTAAGTTTAGTATTGTTTTCTGTAATAATATAAAAAGTAAATAACCTTGTTTATTTACTTATAACATAACTTTTTATTTCGAAAAATATCAAAAATTTTACATCGGGTTTTTTCTGTTTTTACCTAAGATCCAATCTGATCTAAATTAAATCTGACCATAGACTTACAAAACGAGATCCTAAGAATACGAAAGAAACTCAGACGAGTAATTTGATATATAACTCATTTATGAAAACCGCTGTGGCCGTTTTGATACTTGATCTAACATGCACGCCTAAACATGCCTAATAAGGATGGGAGTTATTGGATATTTTGACTACCGGTTATTCGTTGGGTATTTTGTTTCAATACCGCTAGTACCAACTGGTACCCAATAACGTTACAATACTCTATACCTGTCCTGATTTCTACCCAATATATTTCTAACCGATTTGGTTAGAAATACCAAATACTTGTTGCAGCTACATAACTTTACGGGTGAATGGTCCGCTAGTACCTATGCGTAGATGATAGTTAGGTAAGTATAGGTATTGAAGCGTTTGGTAGTTATGGCTCACGGTCAGTTAGGCGCGATGCTCGCTTTGCACAGTTATTCCCTAGCGGTATGCGGATTTTATAATAGCGTTAGATATTTTAGGACCATGCTAAGAGGTACTGAGTTAGTTATTGAATACCAGACTCATCTCTAATGCCTAATCTACCTATTTAATTTCGCCGAATTATCCAGTTGTGCTTACAAAAAGGTTGTTGAATAATGAAGTCTTCATTATAACTGCTGTATGCAGCTTGTTGAAAAATTAATAAAGTTGGTCCACATGGATATTCACTCGAGTGTCAACGCGGCTTTAGTCATCATCGCTTAGAAACCTAACGCCGCTGTCCCACCGCTGCTCACGGAGAAGCTACGCACGTATGTCTAGCGTCACTTTGCAAGAAAATGGATGACGTCCACTGCAACCCACGAACACCCTACGCACGAACACGAGATTAATGACGTCATTGCTACACCCGTGGTTTGCTTGAATATGGCGCCCACGCAGCTTAACGCTGTCAACATATATGCACGCGGTACACGATATGAACGTGGTACAAGAGCGCGACCCACATTGTCAAAGAAACGAATCCACGTTGGTAAAATGCGACGCGTGGCAGTGTACAGAGTCCGTACATAGTGTGTGCTGCAATGGAAATGTAGACCCACGTTGTACAACAAACTAACCCACGCAGCTAAATTGCGTGCGATGGGAAAGTGGCTTAATGCTTGTAAAAAGCATTTTCTTACACTCTAAATAGAAGTAGAAAGTTCAACAATTCGTCGCGATCGCTAAAGCCGTCGACGCGATGCGACGCGGCTTTGCCAAAGATCTGAATGTAAAAGTTTTGAATAGCTGACTCTGAATTTTGAATGAACTTTCGAAGCTAAGATTACAAAGAGCTATGTACTTGTAACTACTTCCATTGATATCGAGCGAGGAAATAGATTTGTGCTGGTAATTGGTATGTATTTTAATTTTGATCGTAGAACGGTTAAAATTAACATCCATAAAATCAATAAGACTGAAAAGACCTGGAAAAATGTACGTAGACGTTCGTTTCTGGGATGATATTATGTACTTTATCCGTTAGCTCGCCAAACTGTTTAGAATATTTACGTTGGATATTTTTCGAAACATCTAAAACTGCGTTGACAAGATCAAAGACTGCTTGGTCCGAGTGAATCGGATACCTAGTGTATCTGCTCGGACACAACTCGTATTATGGCAAAAGCTAATCCGAGCGCAATCGGACGACGGCATTCGATCTAAGTAGACTCGGACCGCGTTCATCTTTTCCGTTCTATCTTCTATAGTATACGAGTAGGAAAACAAAATGATGTCTATTAACAACAACCAAGCGTCTCATAACTTTTTTAGAAGAACAAACACAAACAAAATTCATTTATTTTCTCTTCACAAAAGGACTTTTTTAAAAGAATTTTTATAGTTATGTTTAGTATAGCAAATACAGATAACAAATAAAATAAAGAAGCCTTCTATTTCTTTGCAGTGAATTGATTGACAGATTAACAAAAGTTTTTTTAAGTCTATGGTAGTAGTATCTATTTATATTTTTTGTTATTAATTAAGTAATTTAAGTATTATTACAGAAGTTTAACTTTTATACTATTATTGTTTATTTAGTTATTTGCAAATACAAGCAAGCAAATACAGATATCTGTTTGTAAAGGAAGATTATGATTGGAGTGAAATATGCTAACATCAACAGCTATTCTAGTACTCTCATATGAAGTTAGTCATACGAGTCCGCTGCTCGGTCCTAACTTTGTCCGAGTCTGATCGTGTCAACGCGGCTTAAGAAGAAAACTAATGCTTGTAAAAAAGCATTTCATTGCTGTCGCGAAAAAGAAAATAAAGTTACTTCATATACCTATATAAATATGCTTAATATACATATATAGAGATAATTAAGCTTGTCTTTAAACTTTAACTCGCTCGTTTCCCTTTTACAACTGGCAGAAACAGGTAGGTATTTGTTATACGAATTCCAAATTTTTCTCATGACATCATTTTTATTTTGTTCTTTAGATCTTCAAGTGTGTAGACACTTTTCTACCAAAATACTCTTCTAGTGTTACTTTATTAGTAAAAGGACCCTTTTAGCGTCAACTCCTTTGAAATATCTTGTTAAAAATTCTCTTTATATTTTGATAACAAACGCTCACTTTTAATTCTTTTTTTGTTGACGAATGCAGAGGAAATTTTAATTTGAGTGGTAGCCAATTGAATGTTCAAAGGGCCTTCGTAAATTGTTAAGTACTAAGGATGGGAGTTATTGGATATTTTGGATACCGGTTATTAGTTGGGTATTTTGTTTTAATACCGCTAGTACCAACTGGTACACAATAACGTTACAACACTCTATATGTTGAGAATAACTCACAATGTTTTTATATTTATGTAGAGGTCGAGGAGATGTGCTGCTGCGAATATTCTCCTTTTTTTTTATTGATTGTATTCGTGGATCTTGATCTTGTCCATCTTGATTTTTTGTGTAGAATTGAATGAAATGAATGAGTGAGTGAAGGCAAGAGTGAATGGCGATCCATCCAGCAAATATTCGGATATTACTTGTGTTGTTTGCCTAAACAATCTCCGCCTCCTTGAAAAGTGAAATGTTGGTTGATTAGTTGGAAAGATCCATCAGCGGGCAAATTCTGTCAATGGCCCGCCTGATTATTCCCTTATAGCTGGTTTTGATGTCTGCTACACGGCATGCCCCATCGGATCCATTGAATACTGTTAGGATTCTACCCAATGGCCACTTCATGGGTGGGCTGCTTTCATCTCTTATAAGAACCAGTTGGTTTGGCTTGATGTTAGGCTGCCTGTTCTGCCACTTAGTTCGTTGTTGAAGTTCACAAATGTACTCGCGGCTCCATCGGCTCCACAAATGCTGCCTTGCTTGTTCTATGAGAGCGTATCTATGGAGACGGCTGGGGTTTACTTCTTGTAGATCTGGGGCAGGCAGTGAGGTAAGAGGTCTTCCGATTAGGAAATGCCCGGGGGTTAGAGGATCATCTGATTGGGAAGATAAAGGAACGAGCGGCCTGGAATTTAAAATAGCTTCGACTTGGCAAAATAGAGTAGTGAGCTCTTCAAAAGTAAAATGAGCGTTCCCTGCTACCCTTTTCAAATGAAATTTGGCTGACTTCACAGCTGCTTCGTAGAGACCACCAAAATGTGGTGAATATACTGGAGAAAATTTGAATTTAATGCCTTCATCGCTTAGGTTTGTGACCGCCTCAGAACAATTTTGAACTAGAGCAGCAATTTCTCGGCTGGCGCCGACAAAATTGGTGCCGTTATCGCAGAAAATCTCGCGAGGCTTTCCTCGTCGAGATATAAAACGTCGCAAAGCCAATATAAATGCTTCTGTGGTCAAATCGCTGACTACTTCTAAATGTACGGCCTTAACCTTGAAACAAATGAACACACAGAGATAACATTTTATTAGCTGAGCGCCACGCCCCTTTTTGTTTAAAATTAGAAATGGCCCTGCAAAATCGGTACCTGTGATTTCAAATACAGACCCTGGCGAAGTTCTTACTGTTGGCAAATTTCCTAAAATTTGTTTCGCAACTTCGCCTTTCATTCTCCTACATCTTAGACAGTTTTTACAAACTCGTCTAGCTAAGCATCGCCCTCCAATTGGCCAGTACCGTTCTCGTACGGTTGAAAGTAACAATTGCGGCCCTGCATGCATTAATTTGAAATGAAAGTATCTCATTATAAGTTCTGTATACCAATGCTTGCTGCATAGTATAATGGGATGTTTTTTATCAAAGTTGTAAATAGAATTCTCTAATCTTCCGCCAACGCGGATCAATCCTGTCTCCTCCTCAAGCATAGGCGTTAGGTTATGCAATGCAGGTACTGATTTAAAGTTACCTTTGTATACAGAGAAAGTTTCCAATTGCGAAAACTGAGCCAGCTTCAGCTCAGCTAGCTCTAATTCTTCCACTGTCAAAGGTCCTATAATTTTCGCCTTGTTTTTTAGTGCAGTAATGAATCTATAAACATATGCCATAGTGCGACGCAATTTAATGAAACTTGAAAGTCGCTTGAACTCAATGATTGATTTCGGATTATTATCAATATTTGAAATGTGAACCCTTATTTCCGGAAGCTGTTCCTGCTTATGAACACTTTGCTGGTTAGGCCATTGATCTTGTGAACCGTGTAAGTACGTAGGACCCTCCCACCACAAGGAAAGGTTCGGTACCTCTTCGGGGTACACACCTCGTGAAGCGAGGTCCGCAGGATTAGATTCCGAGGGTACATACATCCATGTACATTGAGACGCACACAAATCATTCACCTCCGCTACGCGATGTGAAACAAATGCACTCAACTTGTGTGGAGGAGTACTCAACCAGCCTAGTACGACCTTTGAGTCGCACCAGAAATATTTGTGTTGTATTGAACAACGAAGTGACTCTATTGCCTTATTGGACAAGCGGGCGGCCAATACCGCCCCACACAACTCAAGTCTCGGGATCGTAGACGTTTTGAGGGGTGCTACCTTAGATTTCGCACATAAAAGACGAACGGATGAGTGCCCCAACGCGTCAGTAGAACTAACATAAATACATGCTGCGTAAGCGCACATGGATGCATCTGAAAATGTGTGTATTTCTATTTTGTTTGGGTTTGGACAGACCGCTTGGCGTGGGATGGAGAGGTGCTCGATATGCTTTAAATTTTGAATCACCTTGTTCCACATGTCTGAAATATCTTGGGGCACTTCTTCATCCCACCCAATTTGCTGTAACCACAGTTTTTGCAAAATAATTTTACAAGTTATAACGCATAAGCACAATAGCCCCAGTGGATCATAGATGGATGAAGACACTGATAAGACCAGACGCTTGGTTATTTTTGTATTTTTAAGTTGTTCATGTCTTTGTGAAGATTTGCCTACAGCGATAATGATTGAATCACTGTTAGGATCCCATTCAATACCTAATGTGTTTGTTACATTTGATAATTTTAAATTTTTTTGTTTGTTTTCATCGCCGCTATTCGATACAAGACCTAATAAGGCTTGTGAATTGCTTTTAATTTTTCTTAAATTAAACCCAGCTGATGCAAGTTGCTTTGATATGGATTTATAAATATAATTAAGTTCTGTTTCGCTTGAAGAACCTGTTATGACATCATCTATGTATACATCATGATTCATGATGTCACTTATTATCGGGTCGTTGCATTCATTTGCTAGTTGAATGATACATCTAGTACTAAGATACGGAGCTGCTGATGTTCCAAATGTCAATGTATTTAATACTAAATAACAAAGTGGTTCATATTCATTTTTCCGCCATAATATTGATTGCAAGTGTCTTTGTGATTGTTCTACCATCACTTGCCTATACATTTTTTCTATATCTCCTGTCAATATGTATGTATGTTGCCTAAGCCTGATCAATATTGAGAAAATATCATCTTGAAGAGTAGGTCCTACCATCATAATATCATTAAGTGAGAAGCCTGAACTTGTTTTGCATGATGCATCAAATACAACCCGACATTTAGTGCTTTCACTTTGTTCCTTTAGCACAGGGTGATGCGGTAAAAACAATGCGCTTTCAGGTTTCTCAGTCCTTGACAAATGACCAAGAGCTTCATACTCATTGATGAAATCAACATACTGCGCCTTTACATCAGGTTGCCTTCGAAAACGTCGTTCTAATGACTCGAATCTTTTTCGTGCAATATAATGCGAATCACCTAATACACTTGGATCCGCTTTCAAAGGCAACGTGACGCAAAACCTGCCGTCCTCAAACCGCCGGGTGTGCTGCTCGAAATGTTTTTCACACTCTATCTCTTCGTGAGACATAACGGGCTTTTGAGGCACTTCTTCTAGTTGCCAAAATTTGTCTAACTGATTCCTAATTTCCTGACTGAAATTACATACATATGACATTTGATTGTTATTGTTGTTTTGTTTGCTAGTGATTGGCCCTGAAATTAACCAACCAAACATTGAATTTTGTAAAACAGGCAACTTGTTACCTAATTTGATTTGTTCTGTGCATAATATATCCCAGAATAAGTCTGCTCCTAACAATAAATCAATCTTCGCGGGAATGTTATAGTTGAAATCCGCTAGCGCCAGATTTTTAGGAAGCTTGATTTTTGAAACATCAACTGCCTGACTTGGGAGCGAACCTGTGATGTTTTTGATGACAAACGCATTGACCGAAGTACTAAATGTGTTTGTGCGCGACTGTACTTTGATGCTACAGCGCTGTAAAGCGTCAAATGAAATGCTATTGATTCCTGTGACACATACTGATTCAATGTTTTCAGTTTGAATGTTTAGTTTGTTTTTTAGTTCTTCACTGATAAAGCATGACTGACTTGCACAATCGAGAAGGCAACGTGCCTCAACACACTCTTTAGAAGTTGTGCTGAAAACTTTGACAATTGCAGTTGAAAGTAAAACCTGTTCTGTAGTGTTACTTGTTGATAGTGAAATTGGACTTGAAAGCAACTGGCTCTCATTAGTCGATGTTGGCTTGTCAAAATGTAAAAGTGTATTGTGTTTGCTGTTGCACACCTTGCAAGATCTACCTTTACACTGTGGAGCTACATGTCCGCTACGAAGACAGTTGATACACCATTTTTTCTTAGTAATGAAATTGTACCTATCTTTCGGTGACATGGCCAAAAACTTTTCACAATAATATATTATGTGATCACCCTCACACATAGAACACTTTGTTGTGTTATTTTTATTTGTTTCACTAGCTGCAGCCACAAATGATTTTTGTTGTTTATTCATACGCCTATATTCCTGTGACTGCTGCTTTGCTTGCTGTGGCTCTGAGTGCCGTTCGCTGCTACTCTCGGCTGTTGCCTCGAGGACGTTAGCTCTCATACGCAAAAATGTATAAAAGTTTTCTAATTTTGGAATCTCAATCAAAGACCCTTTATATTCTTCCCATTTTCTACTTGTAATGCTATCTAACTTTGCTGCAAATAAATATATTACTATTGTATCCCAGTTGTTTGTTTTTTCACCCAATGTGCTTAATGCCCTTAGATGTTTTGCAATATGATCTGCAAGTGCGCGCAGATAGCTTTCTGACATGGTGTTGGTTGTATCTATGGATGTATCTAACAAGGTCTTAAGGTGGGTTTGGACCAATTTGCGCTTATCATTATAACGTTCACATAATAGTTTCCATGCAACTTCATAGTTACTACTTGAGAGTTCTAAAGATGCTATAACAGAAGCAGCTGAACCGGTTAGAGCACTTTTCAAATATTGATACTTGTTTATACTTGCAATAGAATCATTACTATGAATCATTGAAGTAAAGGTGTCGTGAAATTCTAACCATTTTGTTCCATCACCATCAAAATTAGGAATTTTAATTTGAGGTAACTTTATGTTTGCTTTTTGGACAGAAGTGGTTGAGCATAAACTCAATGCATCACTTTCTATTTTATGAACCTGTTCTATGACCTCATGAGCGTTTGCAATAGCTTCATAAAACCTTTTTTCAGTAGTTTCCCTTTCAGTTTGATTGTCCTGACTATCTATCTTTATTTCAATGGCAGTTTGAATTAAATCATATTCTCTAAAAATATCTTCCAGTTTTTTTAACCTTGTTTTTGTTTCATGACATTTTAGCTTACTGATAGACTCTGATGAATTTGTTTCCTCTATGTATTTTTCAAAGGTAGTTAGACGTCCTTTTATAGAAGATCTTTTTGACTTAAGTTCTTTCAAATCATCTGAGGTGGACATGTTGCAAAGAAGACAAAAATATCAAATTTATAAATACCTTTTATCTTGCAAACCGAAACAACTGTGAATCCTTCCGAAAAATAGGAACTGCAGGTACTTGTGCCTCAATGAGGTCACTTCCTTGCTTGTATGCACTGATTAGCTTAGATTGCCACTTTTCATTTGTCGTTGAAAATGGTCTGGAATTGATAAAAACTTGTTATAATATTGGTGTTTTCTTGCTGATTTTACTGCATCTAATGGGGGAAACACTGTTTAGAAGCTGCTTGTGAAGTCTATTTCATTTGCTTTTAGCAAAATGCAAAGAAATTAAATAATTTTGAAGTTGAAAAATGTTAGTACGGGGAAGAAAGTTTGTTGGGTTTTGATAGGCAAAATGTTACCCAAATTGTAGCTCACGCTGTAATTGACGCACGTATATTGCTAGTGCTGTGGATACAAAGACAAATTAGCATAGAAAATGCAAGATTGAAGTTTTGACAGGCGGCAATGTGGCACTAACCTCAAAGCTGGGACTTGGGAAAATTTTGGGAAAACTTGTTGGAAGGACCGGGCAAGCCCTATAAAACACACTTTTGCACGTTCTCCCTTTGTTCTTCGCTACAAACCCACTTTGCAGTTGCCGACGATGATATTTATCTTTGGTTGCCGATTGCCGATGCAAATACCACGCTGTGAAAATGGCCGCGCCGCCGCCGCCGCCGTGTAGGAAATTGCAGATTCTTGATTGATTGTCACGGTCGCCAACTTGTTGAGAATAACTCACAATGTTTTTATATTTATGTAGAGGTCGAGGAGATGTGCTGCTGCGAATATTCTCCTTTTTTTTTATTGATTGTATTCGTGGATCTTGATCTTGTCCATCTTGATTTTTTGTGTAGAATTGAATGAAATGAATGAGTGAGTGAAGGCAAGAGTGAATGGCGATCCATCCAGCAAATATTCGGATATTACTTGTGTTGTTTGCCTAAACACTATACCTGTCTTGATTTCTACCCAATATATTTCTAACCGATTTGGTTTGAAATACCAAATAGTTGTTGCAGCTACATAACTTTACGGGTGAACGGTCCGCTAGTACCTATGCGTAGATGATAGTTAGGTAAGTATAGGTATTGAAGCGTTGGGTAGTTATGGCTCACGGTCGGTTAGGCGCGATGCTCGCTTTGCACAGTTATTCCCTAGCGGTATGCGGATTTTACAATAGCGTTAGATATTTTAGGACCATGCTAATAGATACTGAGTTAGTTATTGAATACCGGACTCATCTCTAATAAGTACGTATTCAGATTGTAGAACTCGAGACGAATCCCATTTTATCGATAATCCTATGAACTTTTCTTTGGAAAGAACTGTGACGTGATTTTGTTCAGTTATTAAAGTAGTCATCATCATCATCAGCCCATACACGTCCACTGCTGGACATAGGCCTCCCCCGTACGACGCCACAAATAGCGGTCCTGAGCCGCCTACATCCATCGACTCCCTGCAACCGCTACGATGTCTTCGGTACATCGAGTGGATGGTCTCCCATGTAGAGGGGGGTTTACCATAATCACCGCTTGGCAGGCAGATTGGTGATCCCAGTGTTGGTGATGAAAAATACCCAGAAGGAAGCTGCTGCCCTTCCTCTGGTAGGTTTGACTAGTCGGCTCTTACGACATTCACGGGTAGAGTTGGAGGGGTCGATATTCGTACACCGCGGCCCCATGGCCTTAAAGTAGTATAGATACTATATATACTTCAGCTAAATTAGATGTGAATTTTGAAACACAACTCAGAAGCTAAAATTCACGTGCTAGTCGTAGAGGTTCATTTATAATTTGTTAGCATTATTTACTGAAAGAAAGATCTCAAATTGAGAATGTACATTGCGTGAAAAAATACACGGCAACACATTGCATTTTAGATTAATTATTTATTAATTTTATTCGGAGATCACACAGTTTTACACACTTTATAAATAAACTTAAATAATTACTTATAACCATTTATGTGTCCTCGCATATAAAAGCTAAAAGACTGCTTGAAAAATGTTAATTAATAATGAAGTGGATTAATATTAATATAATGTTAATTTTTATGGGCGCTTCTTTACAAGTATAGTATAGTGTAGATCGGCCGAGATATTGCCATGCCACCCTTTTTTTGGCATGTACAGGCTGTCAAACAGATTATTGGACTTAGTTCATTTTTAATGGGTTCCAGCGGCCTTATACTGGATTAGATAAATGGTAAAAAATACCGTGTCGAGATTTATTCACAAAATTTAAAAATCATTTGCTGATATAACGGGACAATCCCCAGCGATGCAATCATCATTGGCAGTGGGTTTTATCAGCTACTTATCATATTTATAATCCTTATTCAGGTAGGTATGTAGCGAAACTAAAAAAATGGTGGTTTAGAAAATAATTACTGTGAGGTTATAAAATAATACTTAGGTATTCTAACGATGCTCTGACTCGCTTGAGACGTTGCAGCACGGCGGCGTTGGGAATAGGTGCCTATCTCTCGTGAGTCGTTGGGAATAACTGAATACTCGTATCTATAATAATATTATAAACAGGTAAAATTTGCGAGGTTGTAAGGGTTAATCTCTGGAGCTACTGAAATAATTTAGTAAAATATTCTTTTAACAAAAGGAAGCCACGTTATTTGTGAGTGTTATAATAGGCTATAATATTAACTAGTAAAACTGTTTTCCGCCCAACGAAGTGGGCACGGCTAGTGTACTTATAAATATTACTCGAAATAAAAGAGTTATTCCGTGTTCGTCCCACTTTGTTCCCAAGCGAGTGGCTTCGGACCAAAGTGAGACGTAGGCGGAAAATCAAATTCTGAGGAGATTTCACTCCGCATTCGTCCCACTTTTATAATACAGGCTTTAGTCATCGCGTCGCAGCGCACTGCGTCTGTCACTCACCTTGGAAAGGGGTAAGAGAAGTTTCAGATTCACATGTACACACGAATATCATTCATCATCATATCAGCCCATACACGTCCACCGCAGGACATAGGCTTCCCCTCTACGACGCCACAAATAGCCACGAATATCATTGTCAAGGGCCAAAGCCATTCCAATAGTATCTTTTAGGTAGTATATTCCCTACGAGTAGCTTCGTTTTATGATCGCCTTTATGGTGTCAAGTTCCAGATTTATTGCAGAAGAAACGTGAATACTCGCGGATGTAAATGTGATGTCTTTATGGAAATGTTTGATGCATGCGTTGATGAAACATTTTGTATGGTGTGCGGTGGCCTTTATCTCTTTGTGAGATTTTACGATGTCAATATTGTATTTATTTCCTTTTTATTGAGTTTGCAAAGTTGATTGTGGATTTTATGGTAAATTGTGTTTTAAGGATTTTCTAGTAGGTGTTATACAAGCTTCGGTATCTATGTATGTTATGGATTTCCTGTATATCCTAATATCCTATATATACATATATATATATATCCTAATATTATAAATGTCAAAGTTTGTAAGGATGGATGAATGGATGGATATTTGTTACTCTTTCAAGCAAAAACTACTGAACCGATTAGGCTGATTTGGTATGGGTATAGTTTGGGACCTGGAATAACATATAGGCAATTTTTTTATCCCGATAAAATGCGGGCGAAGGCGCGGGCAGCAGCTAGTCCTAACTATAATAATATTATAAATGCGAAAGTGTGTTTGTTTGCCCTTCCTTCACACCCTAACTAAGCAAATAATCGACTTGATTTTTGATATAGAGTTAGTTAAAAGGATAGAGAGTAAGTAACATAAGCTACTTTTAGTCCTCATCAAACATTCAATTTAACGCGTGTGAAACCGCAGGGAACAGCTAGTCTACCATATTGATACATTTTCTATTACCAAAACACATTATGTTGACCAATTCTAACGTTTCATCAATATAACCTTCATTAAATTCGCTTTGTTATTAAAACCTAATGATTCCCAAGCGTAAAATTTTAACTGACATAATTTATCCCAAAAGCTGACTTCGAAACTCATAATTTCGGAGGTTTAAGCGGAAAAACGGCAAAATAATCTTTTGAAAAGGTAAAAATGTTATTATGGACTAACGAGATGGCCCTTGCTGGTTCGATGCGTACGTGGGACAGCCTATCACAAATTTCTGTGTTTGCTATTTGATTACGAACGTATTTGAATGGTTCTTAAGCTAAAGTGAATTTGGAGACAAGATGTTGGCTTCACTGCTCTTGGAATTAGCTATTTTAAATGTGAACGAGGAATTTGAAACAACATGATGCATCCTACTAATATTATAAATGTCAAAGTTTGTAAGGATGGATATTTGTTACTCTTTCACGCAAAAACTACTGAACCGATTGGGCTGAAATTTGGTGTGGGTATAGTTTGCAACCTGGAATAACATATAGGCTATTTTTATCCCGATAAAAAGCGAGCGAATGCGTGGGCAGCAGCTAGTAAACAATATGGGAGGGATGAAACGTTAGTGTTCTTCCAACACAAACAAGGTTCGTAGTTAACCCGCTTACATTGATAATGAATATGGTATTGGCTTACAACCGGTTGTTCGTATCTCTGTTACTGTAACTGTACTGACCGGTGTTACGGGGCGTAATGTACCATTCGCAGCGAGCATGATACGTTACGCCATGTGCTAAAATCCTTCTCGTTACTCATTGTGAGCGCTTTCTTTTACCCCGTACAGACAGCACGAACATTCGCTGTGTCGCTGTGTTCACTCATAAACACGAGGAAGATTCGTTTTTTTGGACGATTCGTCTTTTTTCACGATTCGTAATTTTTTTGACGCCGGCAATGCTTTTTATATGCCCGTCTTTACATATATTACGAATCATGAAAAATTACGGACACTTCTTAAATCACGTATTGTCTTTTAAAAATCACGAATCGTTATTTTTTGTGACGGATTCGCTGATGCATGTTTTGCCGAATCGTGTTAGAACACGATTCCGTATGCAATGTGAACGGACATCCGTCATCATGACGTATCGTGTTTTTTCACGAAGTGTGAATGACGGATCTAACATGTTACATTATGCCTCATAACTGCGATCATACCCAGCTTAAGAGGTACTAGAATCTTTGCTGTACATAACTAATCAATTATTAAAATTCTTGTCAATGTCGATTCAGCAAAGGAAATAACTATTTGACAAGAAATTTGATCATTGATAAGTAAATTAGCTTTGAACTCTAGCTTGTTGTTCTTGGAGTTATTATATTTATTCCAGACTTTTATATTATTTTTCGTTAGAAATCTCATATTATGCAAGTGG
This sequence comes from Eupithecia insigniata, assembly GCA_947859395.1. Classification (NCBI taxonomy): domain Eukaryota; kingdom Metazoa; phylum Arthropoda; class Insecta; order Lepidoptera; family Geometridae; genus Eupithecia; species Eupithecia insigniata. The sequence continues at coordinate 4,210,334 of OX402003.1, forward strand.
GCGGTTATTACACCCACGTTAGCAATTACCATCGTGCGCGTTGTTATTCGAGGTTGCCTGACGCAGACTACAATATTTGATAAGACCAAGATATAATTAAATTCTACAATATTCCTTCTGAATTATCAATTACTTCGATGATCACGAGGCATATGCCGTGGGGCCGCGGCGTACGAATATCGACCCCTCCAACTCAACCCGTGGATGTCGTAAGAGCCGACTAAGGGAACCTACCCGAGGAAGGGCAGCAGCTTCCTTCTGAGTATTTTTAAACACCAACACTGCGATCACCAATCCGCCTGCCAAACGTTGTGGTTATGGCAAATCCCCCACTACATGGGAGACCATCCACTCGATGGACCGAAGACATCGTAGCGGTCGCAGGGAGTCGAAGGATGGAGGCGGCTCAGGACCGCTATTTGTGGCGTCGTACGGGGAGGCCTATATCCAGCAGTGGACGTGTATGGGCTGATGATAAATGGAAACCATCCATGTTTCGCAGATATTATATTATACAATATAAATATAGATTCAATAACTTTATTCTATTCTATTCTTATTTTCTAGGCCTCTATTAAAATTAAATATAGGAACTCGGGCTTTTTGACAGTGGGGCATCAATCCGGACGGATCCGCACTTTGAAATCTAGTTAGCAATTTCTTTTTTTTTTTAGTTTAAAAGTAAGTTTGTTAAAGTATCTTAGCAAATGGCTTACAATGGTCGCAATATTTCGTATTTGCTAGCTAAATACCTTGTAGAGGTAGAATGTATAAATTATTATCAGAATGGGTCATAAAATATGTTTTTGACCCTATTTTTTTAGGGTAAAAAAATCATCATAAGTTATGTAGTAAGTAATGAAAAAATAAAGCGGCAGATAAACATGCCAACAAAATAGAAGCTTCTGACTAGGAAAAGTACACTTCAGCGCCATACCTCTTCAGGTACTAAGTAATCTTTATCAGTTTTTCTGTAACCAATTATTTTGCTCTCTCGGCAGCAAAATTTTATATATTCGATATTATATTTATTCTTGTACTGTTGGGTAGTAAAATAAAATATTATCTGTCTACATAAAGGGCGAACCTGTTTGGGATTGGTGTGTGGGATTGAACAAAAATTTTGAGGCCAATAACTAGTAATGGGTGAAAACAGGTTACAGATGATGATGATGATCTATCTATCATAAAAGAACATTAAGCTAGATTCGCCATTGCTACCCTGAAAGAGGCCAAGATATTGTGAACTTAGTTTGTACGAAAACCGCCTCAAGCATAATCTAGAGAACCTAATTACGCCAATAGTAACCTGAGCCTGTATATAATGAAAGAACAAAGAACAATTTAACTAAAGCCCTTTGTAGTCCATTATTAAACGGAGTCCACCTGCAGGAATAAATTCCGTTTAACGACCATAGGAAGCTGCTAATAATGATGTAATTTAAATTCTTTGCGGACATTAGAAAATAAATAATTTTGGTTATATAATCACCAGAATTTATTTATGCACGGAAAAAATGCACGGCAATTTTGTGACTGATCTTATAAAAGTAGCTAAGTACGAGTACTTATTGTTTTATATTATCACGGCCTGTTATAATCTACGCGGTATTCGCTACCCAGGGCGGTACCGGTAAGTTTCGTTCGGAATTTCACGTGGTTCGCGGTATTCAGCCCCAGTATATACGTGATAGCAGAATTGCGGCATACCCAATCGGATTTCGTTGCTGTTTGGTTAGCGAATACGGCGTTTGTCTGATCAGTAGGTAAAGGCCTGTTACACACATACTTTGGAAAGACGCTCACCTCTCGGTGACCAGCTACCCGAGAGGAGTAAATTGAAACAGCGCTACATGCATATTAATATATATAATGCATGTAGCAAAAGCTGAATTTACTCCTTTTGCCTTAGTTTTTATAGTTTTTATGTCATTATAGTAAGTCGCACTGTAGGTAATAAGTATTTATAAGGCAATAAATTATTTTTCTATTCTATTTCTATAAAAAAAAATTAAAGAGTTTGTCACTATTTTCGCTCAATTCGCACCCAGTGAGTCCACATTTTTGGATCTGAGTTGACGAACGCAGTACCTTACCCGTATGCATCACACACGACTAAAATAAATAGAGCAAAGTCAATATCAGAACCGGAATAAAAATAAAGATCGCTGAAAATAAACCTCACAGAGTGTTTTCCATTCCATTCTGTTATAACGGAGCTCACTCGAAACTGTCTGCTTCTATTTCTTATTTGTTCCTTTGCGAGTGCCGATGCATATTTGGTGAGTTTGTTCGTTATTTGTAAGTTCGAGCCAGTGGTTTTTCATTTAGCAGAGTGAAGATAAGGTTATAAGGCTGAGAGAGAGGGTGCAATGCGCACGCTTATCGCTTCAATTTTGGCTGCGTGGCTGGCTACTTTGATGTTGTCACTTGATTGTCAGGCAGGACAGATTGACGGTTTTTGCGTGAATGAATAGAACAGGTCGTGCGGTAAAATTTTGTATTTCTAATACTTTGTGTCAGGAAGGTGTATGAGGGAAAACCATCGGGGCGTTGAACAGCCGGCCGCCGCCGCCAGCGAGACCTATCGCTGGATCGACGAAGTTGAAGCCGATAAAATGAAGTTCCACTCAATAAGATCTGTACACACAATCTCCCGCGAAACAGGCCTAGCCTAGTGCCGCCGGGACCATGGGTAACAATGTTATTTAAAATTGAATGTAAAATCACACAACTGTAACTAACATTAAGTCATGTGTTTTTTAATCCTAATGGCAAATATATTATCTTGTATTTTTTGTACGAAATTGCAAAATTTATAAACAATTTACTGAAAAAGAAAAAGGGTATGGTTTTTTCCCAATTTCTCAAAAACTAATTAAAATTTTGAAATCTAAACAAAGATTCATAAAGAGGTGTTGTATTCTTGCAAATAAACAATTGATTATGATTATGAGATCTTAAAAAAAACTCAACTCCCGGAACTGTAGGACCAAAATAATAAATAGGTACCTATTATTTATAAATTTCCCAGAAGTATGGAAATACGGCTGAAAACGGGTACTCTGGCTTGTACACACTTATAATATATGTACGTACAAACTTTTGCCTTCCAAAATGAGTGTGATGTGACCATTATAATCTACACAGCTTACAGTTAATTTTTATTTAATTTTACTTCCTGGGTCAGGCGAAGCGACTCAATAGCTTCAAAACCAATTGCTTTCAGCATTATCTTCTTTTTGCTACAGTAATATTCCTGCTAGGTAGGTCAATCTCTCCAAGATTGGAATTGAAATTCTCAGAACACAGGCTGAATATAATATTCAAAGGGAATCTTGCAATCTTCTTACAATCAGTGGATGACAACAAGCGCAGTACAAAGACTGCAATCCAGTCTACGTTACAAGGGAATGAATTTTTCATTCTTCCTGCCCTGTCTTCAGTATACAACTTATGCAAGGAGTTAAACGATTTTTAAGTACTTCGTAGGTGTAGATAGATAAATAAATATGTATATAAATATACATTTTATAATGACAACTCGTTTAGAGTTAGTTTGTATCCTAACTAATATTATAAATGTAAAAGTGTGTTTGTTTGTTTGTTTGTCCTTCCTTCACGCCCCAAATAAGCAACCAATCGACTTGATTTTTGGCATAGAGTTAGTCGAAAGGATGCAGAGTAACATAGGAAAAAATACCTTTTTAGCCGCCTGGAAATGTAAAATTAGAATTTAACGCGGGTAAAACCACGGGGAACAGCTAGTTTAAAATATAATTAAAAAAATGTATCCATATGGTTGGCCAAGTCAGGACGATATTTGGACAGGCTGTGTCTTCCGAATTTGTTTCGGTATTTGAGTGAGGGATGTTCTATAAGTTTAAAATATCTAGTGTGGGTAAGTAACCCACTATGCTGGAGCATAACCCCTGAGTCGGTCTTGGCTACAATAAAAATAAAGTCGATAAGTGCGAGTTCACTCACTTACGGAGGGTTCCGTATCATCGTTCGTAACTATTTCGGACAAGGAACCTTAATACGGATATTAAAAATAATCGAAAAAAGCTTAAATCCTATAAGACGCTTGAAAGCAAAATATAAAAAATATGAATGGGAGTCCCCTTTAATTTGGATACCTATTTATTATTTGTTGTTGTAGTGGCAAAAGAAATACACATTCTGAAAAATTCAACTGACTACATTTTACGGTTCATGAGACCAGCTGAAGGACGAACGGTCAGACGGACAGACAAAGCGGAGGCTTGGTAATAGGATTCCGGTTTCACCCTTTTGGTACGGAACCCTAAAAACTAAAGACATCAGACCAGATTCCTTAGTATCAGTTTTATATAGTTTGCGAAAACTATGAAAGTCTATACTTTTCCTTCTATACCATACTAAGCACCTGCAGCGTACACCTTTGCTTTTAGACGGTGACAGCGACCCATTTTGTAAGTACTCGTAGTTTCATACAAACTGGATTATAGTTTTCGAATACTTCATTTGCGTGATTTATTCCCTTAAGGCAGTTCTAGTGCCAATCTTTTTCTAGTGTCAAGTTTTTAAGCGCCAGTAAACTGTCACAATGTCCAAAACTTCTTCCGTTTTGGTATTTTGCAAACTCATGCTAGACATAGCTATAAAATGCATCACCTGCCAACAACCGACGTATCCATAGTTCACAAATCAGTTTTATCGCGAGGCCGGTGCAGGAACCTATGCATCATAAGTGGTCATCGATCCAGCGCCGAGTGGTACTTATGATATAACACACTTGCGTGTCATATCACATGGACGGATCGCTACTGCAATGACGTCATTTTAAATGGATTTTGGCGTAAAAAGCTTGCATGAGATATAATCCGATTAAAAAACCTGGATATTTTTTGTATACAAAGGGTTATAGGAATATTGTTGGAAAATATTTTACAACATTGATATCATCGAAGCAAAGCACAGAAGCTCGAAAACATTTTTCGTTTGAAAGTTTTCATTCACCATTAAATTGATCTCTTGTTCATTTTCGAACCCATATTTAATTTTTTTACTACTCATGCGAGATTGATTAAGCTTTGTTGAAGTTTGTGTTTTAAATTTTAGTGATTGTTGTTTTCTATTATTATTATTAGTTTTTGTTAAGTTTTATTTATTTCTTAAGAAAGGAACGCCAACAGCGTATACATTGAGCATTATACAGGCAGGTTCTAATATATACACTTATCACAGGCGGACACAACATTGTAAGTTTTCATTCATAAATGTCTTTTGCCATAAAATATCTTGAATCCTAAACCGGAGTATACCGGTAGTAGTTACTTTATTAACATAGGTAAGTACTCGCATGCAAAAGTATTAAAGTATTACAGTAGGTAGGTATGTCCTTTTGGTTGCAACTTTTTCTTGACTAATACAATACAATATATTTATTGATAACACCCAGTTATAAATCGGGTGGTACTAAAGAACAATATCAGATTATTTTTAAATAACAATACTTTATATCACAATTCAGTATAAAATATTTAAAAATTTTGTAACTATAATTAATTTAATATTGATTTCATTATACATTTCAACACAATTTTGAACAAATTAGTAGTTATTAGAACTCATTTATCGAGTAGAACGATTTTTCGAGGAGAAATTTGAGTAGGCTCGTTTTGAAGGCGGTCGTCGTGGAGGTTGCATCTTCTCGGATTTTGTCCGTCAGCCTGTTAGTGCTTAAAGCATAGTTGATTGGTGGCTGGAAAAGGATGTTTTGCTCCAATATTTTGTCCACCCAGGAGTCTCTCCATTCACCCCCTTTTACGGTACTTATCGTTCTATAAAATGCGTGCGAAGCCGCGGGCTGAAGCTAGTAAGCATAAATACCTAAGTTGTGTGTCAAAACGTTATAAATCCTCTGATATTGGCAACACCGCGCCGTTAGATCTCAATAAAAGAACGCTAAACGCCCTCACGCGCGTGCTATCTACATAATGCGCTGGCTATTTACACGTGCGTAACCGTTGATACTTTACGATAACGACGTTTTTTTGCTCATCGATGCTTGTTCCCGGATAAAGAAATTAGGAGAAACATTTGTTGTTGATGGTGAGTCTGTCGAAGTTATACTTTTTGACAGCTCCGTCACTGACTAATTTGTGTGATGTGACCTATAAGGGCGAACCGCAGCTACACGGAGGTAAAGAAACCCCATAATTTTCTTGCACTTTTGCCACTTAAGTGAGGTCGGCACAACAGGTCTTCTTCTTCCTCTCGCTTTTATAAGTCGTCATCTCCACACTCTCCTTTTTTCTCAAGTATTTTTCACACACATACATCCATCTACCTTCATATCTAACACTTTCCTCGTAAAAGAAACTCTTCTCTCCTCATAACATGACCATACCATGCTAACCTATTGCTTCTTCAATCAATCAATTAATCATTTATTCATAAAAGACATGGTACAATATTATATAGGTGATAAATACAAGTAAATCCTCATGACTCGTCACATACCTTGGCATATGAATATTGAACTTACATATATTTAGTGTCTAATTTACTAATAACTAGCTGCTGCCCGTAGTTTTTGCGTGAAAGAGTAACAAATATCCATAAATCCATACATCTATACATCCATCCATACAAACTTCTATCTATAAAAGCAAAAATCATCTCAAAATTATTAGGTATGTCAAATTAGTTTATATATTAATTATTCTGTTGTGTGTAAACAAAATAGAATTTAAAATTTACAATAAATTAAGTTAAAAATTAATATTTTTCTTATCCATCACTGACGCAACTTTCAAACTTCCTCACTAATTTCTTCCCTTAAGCAGTCAAAGGTAAGTACATACAAAACAAACAGAAACATAGATCATGGAAGTTAGTGCTAGTGTGCAGCATTAATCTCTACTCATAGATTGTTTTCCTTCTGTGCTTGATATTTTGTAGATAGCTGCTAAACTACACCGTTCACGTGATACAGGTATTTACGAAAACCCATTGCAAAAAATTAGGATCTAAAATATTTTGTATCTAACAATTCCACGCATGAAAAACCCTCTCAACAAAAAAAAATTCGTGTGCACCGCCCGCCCTTCCATAAATTGACATAGAGGGAGGGTGGACGCGAATTGCATTTAGTTGGCTTTGTTGTGTTTCACATCCTAATTTTTTGATAACTGCATTGTAACTGGGATGATGATGCCAGTTTGCCACAAGCGTATACGCGTTAACTTCCTGGAAACCTAACAGAACGACGAGATTGGGGTCAATGGTTCCTTTATGGGACGCTGGGCGGGATGTCTGCTGTCCGTCATTGTCCACAGTCCTCTAGTGTTGGCATTTGGTGTCTTGGAGTTTATCGATATCGATAGTGGGGTACAGTGGTAACCCGTCAGAAGGATAAACTGGGGTCAGTATCCTTTCAGTTCCTTTATGGAACGCGGGACGGGATATCTGCTGTCCGTCATGGTCCACAGTCTTTTAGTTTTGGGTATCATGGAGTTTATCGATATTGAAAGTAAGCTGTAGAAAGCTGTAACGTGAAAATATCCAATGTAATAAGGGAATGTGTAGTATTTTTATTAAGTGACTTTATACTGAGGAATTTTCGGATGTACAGATTCATTAATAATATTTTTTGTGTAGTTACCTATATAATGCCTTTTATATTTGCACAATTTGGTTGATTTAAGTTTGACCACCATTTTGAAAAGAGTTTATCGATAATTTCAAGTCTATCCCCTCCCTAATCAAAAGTACAGCTGTTTGTCTATCCGAAGGCACACTCCAGCCCTTATTACATTGATTAAACATGCTCCCCTAGGAATCTCGACCATAATCCTAGAAGCTACGGTTTAATTTCGCATGTTTCTAAATGACAACACAAATCCTTGTATTGTCCTAGCTAAGTCAATTAATAATAACAGTGTAGCGGCTATCTTGATATAAGGGACCATTTACATTAGGTATATGAAGCAGTCTTGCTTATGTCTAAATTGTAATTAATTCTCATGTCTCTTCCTTAATACATCTGTACACAAATTAATTTCAAGCTCAATCTAATGAAACAGAGGGCGGTGTAATGAGTTTTATTTTAAGAATTACAGAGTAGTAATATATGTAATACAGGTTTCTAAATCTTTTTCCCGGACCAGTCTCTCACAAAGTCTCACTAGTCTCTCACAAAGCAGATTCATCAAGATCTTGTGAACTTGTTTATAGGAACTGCGTGAACTACAAGCGGAGGACTGGTAAGAAACTGCAGAGGACAAGAAAAATTGAAACTTTTTTGGAGAAGTCGCTGCGCCATACTTTGAAATTCAACCCATACAGCCATTTTAGTCGACTTATGTCGTAACCGCGACTAAAATGGCAGTATGGGAAGGAACAACATTTGGCCCGACCCGGGATTTGAAACCAGGACCTCATTATCAGCGGTTAAATAAGGTGACTGCTAGACCAACAAGGCTGTCAGAGCAAACAGAATAATAAATAATAATCAAGTATAAGAAAATATAACAAAAAAAATTCTCATAAATTTATCGTATGCACGCCATCCTAAGGCCTGATTCTAATAGCCCGGCTACACGCTCAAACATTTGTGCATGCATGATTGCACAAATATTTGAGCGTGCACCCTAGACCTGGCTAGGTCTAGGGTACACGGTCTAGGGTAAGGCGGAACGAGAAGTTTACGGGGTCAGCTAGTTTATGTATATAAATCGATAAGTTTGGGGTCAAATCATAGATATCCCACTAAACTCACAAGGTCAAGTGCGTGATCAGAATATTCTGAGCTGTAAATACAACGATTTGTATTTCCATATTTTATCGTTGGATAAATGTTTATTTCATAACGGGATTCGGTGAAATTATTTTTCGGTTACGTGTCTGTTTACCTTTTCTATCTAAATCTGCCCAAAAAAGGAGAAAGTAGGTATACAGGTTGTGTAGGGTAAACCCAGGATACATGCCTCACTAAGATAGATGCCTCGTTTTCAAAAAAACTAACTTCCCAATGTCGTAAAATAAAACGAATTGGTTAAATAAGGAGCGTATTCACCACACACCTTTTCCCCTGCAGGTCATTCTGTGGATCAAACGCGTCTCGCTCCGACGTGCGATCATCTTCGTGGCCAACGCAAAAAACGTGTCACAATTTTGTACACGACTATTTACTCTTTCATAACTTTTAATGTTGTGATAAATTCCTTTTTATTTTTATTATATCGATACACTGGTTCATTAAATACACACATAGGTCTCAATAATCATAAAAACGAATTCCGTTTATTTTAAAAATAAAAGGGCATCTATCCATATCGAAAAGGATAGACGCCTCTATTTTCCGCGGTATAGATGCCCTTAGGGGTCTTTAAGGGCATCTATCCTCCATACATAATAGCGTGTTTTTTGTGTTCTGTCACTATATTTACTGGTTTTCAGCTTGACCTTAATTAAGTAGGATATCATTATTTTAAGAATGTTGATTTTTAATATTCCAAATAATTACGTATTTTTCATCATGATAGTGACGGACGGGTGTTGATTTTTTTGTGAGGCAATTACTTTAAAAAAAATATTCTTATGTTATTAGAAATGGCATATATCCTCGTTCGCATTTTCACGGTGGGGCATCTAGGTTAGGCGTCTATCCCCAAAAAAAGGGTCTACAAAAACTCAATTCCTGAACAATCAGTAATCGTAAGGTCAATAAAACCAGTTAGTAATGTGTGATAAAACATCAAACTATCTATATTCATTGAAATTATTCACGACAAATTAATAATTTTAAAACTACAAGGCCTTTTCAAAAAGTGTGGCACCTATCCTGGGTTTACCCTAAACATAAAAATAAACAATACGAATCATCTGGCCCAAGAGCAAGCAGAGCTTTATTATAATAATAATTTAATATACATATATTTTAATCCCACATTTTGTATTTGTATTTAATTTTATAACTCTATACAGGTACCACATTTCTGTTAAACATTATACGTAGAAAAGAACTTAGTCCAAAAGCTATTTAAAAATAATTTTAAGACATACAATTATTTGTATTAAATTTACCAAGAAAACTCCAGTTCAATTAAGTTTTAATAAAAGCAGTGAACTCCTTACAGTTTATACTCCGCCTTTTGTTGTGTCGACACGACAACCTCTGAGTTTTGTTAATTAACTTCCTTGGTAGGACGTAGTAAAGGTTTGAACAGCAATACTATTTCAGTACTTATTGATACCTATTGGAATCTAGAATTTAATATATTTTTTGTAAACAGAGACTTATGATTGAATAAAAACCGAATGAAAGTTGCCAAGCCAAATGTTGTTTCGAACTCTAAAGAATGACTTCGATGATACCAGTGTCGTAAGATACTTTCACCAATATATCTTTGATGTTTAACCCACCGTTTAAAAAAAAAGATAGTTTCGAGTATAATTTAAATGAGTATACCTATGATACGTTTTTTTTTAGAAACATATTAATGCACTCACTTCCTAGCTATACGAGCCTGATGAAAGTCCCACATGAAAGTGTTCGTTAATGTCTACTTGAAATTTATGCTGTTTAATTGATGTATTGTATATATTATACGTATATCTTATCTACGTATATAAAGTGTTAGTCAAATTAGTGCACAATATCGCGGGGGGATATTTTGTTGGTGCCACAGTATAATATAAAATTAACAAACGGGGTCCAAGGTCAATATTATACCTGCCCAAAATTATACAAACCCTTATTTTCCAAGCTCCGTATTACGCTATACTACAGTCCCTCCAAACAGATGATTGGCATACATTATGGAGGGCATTGACCGTGCGGCGCGGTCCACTGTCTGCCGCGCGGAATCACGTATAGCTCTATCACTTTCGCATGGGGGGCGGCGGCGGCGGGGCCAGTGACGCGACAATGACCGCAGCGCATGAAAGAGCCGTCGCCCTATTTTGGGATGGCTAAGTACTTAGTATAAGGCTTTATTTGAGACAAATTAAAAAACAGCAAAAATAATAAATCGTTTGCGGCTTACTTTGTTTAGTGAAAGTTCATCTGTACTTATTTTTCAAAATGATAATTATGTAAATCCTTTGGATAAGTTTATGTGGATTTTGTTAATAAGTAAACGAAAATAAAAAATAAATGTTGGGAATATTATTCACACCGTAATTACAACTGCAGGCGGCTGGTACATACCCTTTTTTTGTAAATAAATTGTAGGTTTGATAACTATTTGATCTTTGAAGTTATAAGAACTCTTTTAATATAAAAACTGTCATAGTAGGACAACTTCATTATGAATCTACAATGAACATACATATAAGTACATTCCAAGGAATTTATATACTACGTTAGTATATAAATTCCTTGGTAGACTAGACAAGGTTCGTAGTTGTGCGTGAATTAATAATGAGAACTCATTTTCTAGTTTTCTTTCTTATACTTACTGGTACCCATAAGCTTCTATTAAATCGATTGTACGATGCCTTTCCAATCTTGACCCCCGCCGCCGCCTCTTTCTTGGAAATGCTCCGATGTATAAGGTTTTGCTGTTCTACGTCGATAAAGGTAAACAGATACAACAACTAACATCAGTATGAAAGAATAAGAAGCAGATAGAAAGGTTTCCTCCTCAATAGGATATTCTTCCCCCTGATAAGCGCTCTACTGACTTTTGTCTCATGAGTGTGTTAGTGCCCATAATTCCCATGCTGGGCATTCGGGTTGGCATGGTATAATAATAAAAGGTATGGTCTTCCGAGACACGATGGTCACGTGGGTGACACTTGCCCACGAAGACGAATCTGTGTTCTGGTGTTCCCATTAGCGTAAAATCTCCCCGAACTCGAATTATTATATTTGTTAGAATCTGTTAAAACTAGTTATGTGGTTTTGTATTTACCATTTTTTATCACATTAACTGGTGTTTATTAACTAAGTAACGATGTTTTGACTGATCTAACAAACATATTATAATTGATTGATTTTTCAATTGACCCTATCACATTTGGTTTCAAACTTCTACGTTTTGTTGAAATAAAGTAGCAACTGGACAGTGACGTGGGCACGTGTCACTCCCGGAGGAGCAGACCTTGTTCTTGGATCAGGCGGGTTGGGGTCAACAGTTCTACCACCGAACTGCTATAGTTCGGTGGTAGAACTGTTCTAAGGAGGCGTTGCTGCCCACCCCCCGGTGTAAATCCCTTAGTCGCCTCTTACGACACCCGCGGAAAGAGTTGGGATGGTGAAAATTCTAAGCCGGCACAGGGCAAAGAATAGGAAGACTTCCACTGCTTTAATTAGTGCTTAGACCTTGTAAAATTACTAAAACTAAAAGTTTCAAAAGAAGGCAAGTAAATAAGGTTAATTTGTTTTTTATTTTTCTAGTATTTTTTCTGTGCCCGTTCTGCTATAGTTTTTGTTTGGGTAGACTTCCAAGTCGATGCCAATTAAATTAAAAAAAAACACGGCCGACGTCAACGAACTCCGAGAAATCGGCCCTTACCTCTAAAAAGGCTATTTTATCCATAAACAACCATACATTTTAAAACCTAGCGAAATGTAATTTTAGCTAAATGTAATTTGTAATACTTTTAATTGAACGAGGTTGAATCTAAAATCATCTAAAATATATTACATATTCGTCCTACAAAAACATCCTTTCAAAATTTTCATCTCATATCTCTCTTCCTGAAATGGGATAAGTACCTGCTCAAGCTAGTGGAAATAAACTTCTAATGACCACATATGGGCCCATAGGATGGATTTACATATTTTCCGAACATGTTTTATGCAATTCATCCTTTGTATTCATTCTTCGCTGTGCTAGGTCGGATTAGTGGGCTATGAATTTGTATGGACGTTATTGCAAAGTTATAGTCGAAAGTAATATATTTTGATAGTTATGGAGGCTTCGGGGTTTTTTTTATTCATGTTGTTCATACCTTGTTAGAGTAAACCACAACCATCGGTGAACTAAAAATTACCTATTTTCTTTTTTATTAACCGACGCAATCAAAAGATTGTTTTCGGTTGTATGTATGTACGTTAGTCGATTTCTCCGTCAATTATAAACCGATTTCAAAATTCTTTCGCTATTGTATGAATGATCTCGAGATGGTTCCATAATTTTATTTCCCCTATTTTTCAGAGGGATAAGTATTTGTCCCGAAAACTTAAACAGTAGGCTTTCGTTTTATCATAATTTTACCTGATGGAAAGTGGTATATGCCTACTTACTCGTGGTTTTAACTAAATTAACATCTCCTTAGGCAAAAGTAAAAATTTGTATTGTTGTGTGTGATTAACTGTTTATGAAAAAACAAAAAATATTCTATATTTTCCTCTAGAAATATCTACCCACCTTTTTGAGACAAAACTGTTATTGCTTCTATGAAAAAGGGGGTGCGAATTTAAAAGACTTTGGATTTTAAATATGATATATTGAGCGATTTATATACTTGTTCACCGGTTCGTGTCCGAACGTACAATGCCTAGCCGTTTCTCGAGCAACTTCCCACGCCATGCGGCGACCGCGCCGCCGGGGCGGCGCCAGGGCGACGCCCGTCGTTCGTAGTCTGCCTGACCACTGACGTCATGGCAAATTCCTGGCTACATGAATGTTTTTATAAACGGAAGTTGCTCGAGAACATAAACATTTTTAATTTCATACTTAATTTTAATTATCTTATTTAAATCTAATTTATAACTAGAATTATAATAATAAACTGATAAACCATAGGCTTATTACCTTATGTTTGAATAAAATAATAGTTTCTAACAGTCGGCCTTTCCTGATAAATTAGTTTCACGTCTCGTGAAAATCAATGTATAACATTACATACTTGGCGAAAATATTACATCAAGGCTTCAATTATATATATTGTTTAGGTTTGAATTATACAGCCAAAGCACATAATTATTAAGTACTGCGACTACATCGTCTGTGCAAAATAATATTACATTATGTAAATTACTGGGGCTCTATGCCCAAAATTCGTCTCAGCATAGATAATACAGCTAAGTTGTTTAGTCTAAAATACTGGGGCTGTATCCCTAGTATTTGTCTCAGCATAGATAATACAGCCAAGCCAGTTAATCTAAAATACTGGGGCTGTATCCCCAGTATTTGTCTCAGCATAGATAATACAGCCAAGCCAGTTAATCTAAAATACTGGGGCTGTATCCCCAGTATTTGTCTCAGCATAGATAATACAGCCAAGCCAGTTAATCTAAAATACTGGGGCTGTATCCCTAGTATTTGTCTTAGCATACGTAATACAACTAAGCCATTTATTATAAGACACTGAGACTGTAAGCCCAATGTTTGCTTATCGATAAGGCTAAATTTAATTTCTATTATACAGGATGTAATCATACTGAACTAGGTTCATTGATATTAGTAGCTTAATAATCACATTATGATATCACATAATTCACTTTTCAAGATTTAAAAAAAAAAATTACCAATATAATCAAATTTTCTCATCATTATATATATATATATATAAATTCACTAAAAATACATTTAAATAATTGAACATTATAACGTTACAATCATATATAAAATTGCGAATCATTTACAACTCCATATCAGCTACTGAAGCACCCGTTTCTTCATCATCTTCATCATTATTAGCGTTAGATGATTCTGAATCAGATTCTGTTCTAGTAAAGACCATCCAAGGATGTATTTTATCTACAGAAAAAACACCTGTAAATTTTCTATTACCTTTTCTCGACAATGGTGTATCTTCGATAACATAACGATCATTCTCTAGGATTTCTATTATTCTATATGGACCCCGTAGTTTAGATTCTAATTTTCGACTTTTCCCCGTTGAAGGAATTTCTCTTTCCACTCTTACTAACTCTCCTATCTGATACCTAACTTCCTTCCTACTTTTATCGAACCTTTCTTTCTGTTTCTCTTGATTTTCTTTTATATGATTTGTCATTTCTTGTCGAGTCTCATCTAAAGTTATATTTACATCAGTAGCATTGTCGGAAACACTAAGTTGTAACAATGAACCAGCAGTTCCTACCATATTCAAGCCAAATAGAGCTTGTGCTGGGCTTTTACCCGTCCCTTTATTAATGGTATTATTTAGCCCCCATTGTATTTCAGATACGCGCTCATCCCATAAGTTCTCAGGTTTATTGTAATTAGAAGCCGTTAATGCGGCTAAAACAGTCCTGTTATACCTTTCGACCTGTCCATTGGCTCTAGGGGTCGCAACAGCGTTTAATATATGCTTTACACCCAAAGAGTTAACATAGTCTTCAAAATTCTTCGCCGTGAATGAAGTTCCCCTATCAGAAATCAGACGTTTTGGGACACTGAATGTGTGAAAATAATGTTTCATTGCCCTAATAGAGTTAACAGATTTCGTACTTCTGACAGGTGTTAAAACGACAAACTTAGTGAAAGCATCGACTATGACAAGTAAGTAAACGTTATTTCGTTTACTTCGAACGAACGGACCTAGGTGGTCTATATGCAATGTATGGAACGGTTGATTGATTTTATCGATGGGATGTAATTTTCCTGCCTTTTTACCAGCTGGTACCTTAGCGTGAGCACATTCTAGACATGACATTACATATTTTTTTATGAAGCGTCTCATCTTGGCGAACCAATAATGATTTTTTATAATCTCATAAGTTTTGTCAAAACCGAAATGCCCTATATCGTCGTGTTTCGACTTCAGTACTTGCCATCGAACACCTTTTGGTACAACCCAACGATCACCATCTTCAGTTTTTCTGTACAATAATCCTTTCTTAATTATAAAATTATTTTTAATCTCAATAATATTGTCATTCTCTTTGTCATCTAAAATTTGTATAATACGTTGTAATTCTAGATCGTTCTGTTGTACCGTAGCTATCCATTCGGTATCTATTTGGCGTACCTGAAATTCATTCGTAGAGAGAATGGGGTTTCGGCTCAAAGCATCCACGTGACACATCGCAGTACCCGGTTTGTAAGCGATTTGGAAATCGTATTCTTGCATAATATTCCACCACCTGGCTACTCTAGATAACGTGTCTTTCTTCTCAAACGTAGCACGTAAGGAATTACAGTCAGTCAATATTGTGAAAGGTACTCCAATCAGATAAACTCTAAATCGTTGCAAGGAACATACTACTGCCAGCGTTTCCAAATCATAAGATGTAAACTTAGCCTCTTCTGGAGAAGTTTGTCGACTGTAATACGCTACTGCACTGAATGGAGAGTCTTTATTAGGTCTTTGCATCAGTATCCCAGCAATACCCACCTTTGATGCATCTGTGTGTACTTGGGTTTCGTAAACAGGATTATAGAATGAAAGTGTAGGTCGTGTAATGAGCAATTCTTTTAATGCCACAAACGCTTTTTCTTCTTCAATACCCCACTGCCATTTAACATCTTTTTTTAAGAGGTGAGTAAGTGGTTTCGCGATTAAAGAAAATCCCCTTATGAATCTGCGAAAGAAACTAGCAAGCCCCACAAATTGTCTCACTCTATGTTGATCCGTAGGACGTGGAAATTTGTCTACTGCTTCAATTTTCTTTTTCCCTGGTTTGACTCCTGCTTCACTTACTTCGAACCCTAAATAATCTACTGACTGTCTTAAAAAGTTGCATTTTGAGAGATTAAGGGTTATACCCGTATCTCTGAACAAACCCAATATATCCCTCAATATTTGGAGTCCTTCATCTATAGTTTTCGATGGAATAATTACGTCATCCATGTAGGCATATGCTTCTTTAAATCTAGCATTCCCTAATATTTTATTAATAGCTCTCTGAAATGTTGACGGAGCATTAACGAGGCCAAACGGCATCCGATTAAACTCGTAATGTCCATCTGGGGTTACAAAAGCTGTCAAATGCTTTGAAGACTCTGCAACTGGGATTTGGTAATAACCAGAAGCCAGATCCAAAGAAGTATAATACCTGTGCCCTGAAAGGTTATCTAGCTGATCATCTATTCGAGGAAGCGGATAGTGTTCCTTGATTGTTTTCTTGTTCAATGCCCGGAAATCGATACAAAGACGATAGTCACCTGTTTTCTTTCGTACTAGAATGATTGGCGAAGCATAATCAGAACTAGATTCTTTAATAATTCCCGAATGTTCTAACTCCTGTATCATGTCACGGACAGTTTGTCTTTCTACGTGGGCTAAGCGATATGGTCTATATACAACTGGAGTAGTATCATTGAGCTTTATGTTCATTTCGATGTCATTTATACAACCCAATTCCATGACTGAAAAGGCGAAACAGTCTCTGAATTCATTTAACATTTCTGTTAATCTCTCTACTTGCGCGGGACCGGTGTTTTCATCAACGTTAACCATGCTGGCATCAATTTTCGTAACTGTAGTATTTTTTGGACACTGTTCAATCCTATTTATATCTAGCGTCTGAATTTCTTTCAATGGGCAACCTCGAACTAGCAAAACATCCTGCATTATCTTGCAATGTGCTTGAATGTTTTTTACGATAACCTTCCCTAGCCCGTTGGATATCCTAACTACACTCTGTAGAACTTCATATTGTTTCTGTGGACCATGGCATAGACTCGGCTCAATAAACAAATCCCCACTGTATTCGGGCTTGGTGTAAACGTCAATCTCTGTATATCCATAAACATTCATAGAACTTTTGGAATATAATGAAATATTTTTCGTAGAGTTCATTGAAATATTTAATTGATCATTTGTCTTGAATACAACTACATGATCCTGTTCTGTGAATGTTTGCCCAAGTAGCAAAGGGACTTGTAACAAATGATCAGGTACAACAAAAGCCTCTACAGTAGCTCTTGCTGAATCGACATTTATGTCAACTGTACATTTTCCCAAACAATTTATACAACTCTCTCCAAAACCTCTTAATACAGGAAGATCTGTCATAGACCAAGAATCCACCAAAGTTTTTGCTACAGATTCCCGTAGCAAAGTACATTGGCTACCAAAATCCACAAAGCAATTGAGATCCTGTCCATTTAATTTTGCGTGTTTGAAATATTTAGAGTCGTTGTCAGGTTCCATCGATATACGTAAAACAGTTTTGCTTAAGTTAGACTTATCTTTCTTATCAGAGCAGTTAGGACTCTCATGACCTATCTTGTGACATTTGTCACATCGTTTTATAAGTTGTGTACACTTGAAGTAAGTGTGCCCAACTTCCCCACAGTTATAGCATTTCGGAGTATTAGTATTACCCTTGGATGACCTTGTTTCAGTTTTATTAGAATTAGCTTTATTATAAGTCCTTAATTGTCTATTTTCGGGCTTACCTGGTTGCATGGCTGAGTTGGAGGACTCTTGCCTTTTAGTTATCCGAACATTTCTAAGAAACACAAGAAGTTTATCAGCTTCGGTAAACTGAGCTGCTTCAGCACTTGTTCTTACTGACCTATCTTCTATACCAAATAAAATGCAATCAATTGCATTTTTACCGAATATATTGCATCGATTTAGTAAGATCGTTTTCTGATAATAATATTCTTCAAGAGACTCTCCATACTTTGCCTTGCAAGCAAGCATGTCCGTTAACAATTGGCCAAAATTTTCATCACTAGGAAAAGCTAATCTTAATTTATTTTGCCATTCAGTCCATGAGAACAACAGACTGGGTAACCCTTGATACCATTTTTGAGCCAACCCCATCAGTTTGGGTAAAGCGTAATGAATTGTCTGGCGTTCAGTCCATTTATAAATCAAAGCGCATTCATTAACTTTACTTATCCACATGTCAATAGTTTGTTCTCGTTTAGTGGGGTCAAACTCCGGCAAAATATTTAGAACTGGAAAGTGCTCGCCACCCCTGTCTGCTGTTTTCATGTTCTGAACGAGCTCCTTAAAAGCTGTGAGAATTATATTTGAATCTAAGTCTTTACTTGGCTGTGCAACTGTAGCACTAATGGATGCCTTAGAATTAGCCGGGATATCATCTGGGCTGGTTTCCTGGATGGTTTCAGGAATATGAGGGTCAGGTGGAAGATTATCAGGTCTTATATCACAATACCTTGGTTGAGAATTACGCGGTGTATATGAGTCATCATTGCGGCTCCGTGACTTATGACGCCTTTCCTTCTTCCTTTTGGAGTGACGTCTACTTCTATCAACGGAAGAGTCAGTCTCACTCTGCGTAGAATCATCTGAACCTCTTTTACGTTTGCGAGATCTGTGTCCCATTATAGATCTTTGTATCGGCGTAAGCCGTGCAAAGATCGAGATTTAGTACTCAAATCACGACCAAGATCTTCTTTCCTTGGTCTGGGCGCAAGTCCTTTGTTGAGTGTGATTCAAATCTCCGATCACCAACTCAACTTTATCCCACCTTTCTGAATTATGAGAAAGGGGGTGCGAATTTAAAAGACTTTGGATTTTAAATATGATATATTGAGCGATTTATATACTTGTTCACCGGTTCGTGTCCGAACAATGCCTAGCCGTTTCTCGAGCAACTTCCCACGCCATGCGGCGACCGCGCCGCCGGGGCGGCGCCAGGGCGACGCCCGTCGTTCGTAGTCTGCCTGACCACTGACGTCATGGCAAATTCCTGGCTACATGAATGTTTTTATAAACGGAAGTTGCTCGAGAACATAAACATTTTTAATTTCATACTTAATTTTAATTATCTTATTTAAATCTAATTTATAACTAGAATTATAATAATAAACTGATAAACCATAGGCTTATTACCTTATGTTTGAATAAAATAATAGTTTCTAACACTTCGTTACATAATACATATTTATTAGGCACCTGTACAGAGAAGCTAAAATCTAATATGAAGCAATCAACTCCTCCCACACTTTATTAACCCATATTTACAAGACTGCTACGACTGCTATATCACGTGATATTAAAACGTGGAACCAAATTAGGTGAAACTTTGTGACGTGGGTACTATTTGCTGTTATGTAGCTTATGAGGATAACAGCTTAGCCATGGTTTAGGGAGCTATTTATGGAACGAAAGCAAACTAATTTCGAGATATTAAAAAGTTTTCGATTACGTATTAAATTTAAACATTCTGAACATAAACACATTAAGCAAGTTAACTTTGAATTTAGTTTGTGTTGGAAGAATATGAAAATAGTCAAACTGAAATAGTTTTTAAAGTAAAATGCTTCATCTTATACACGTCTTATCATTCGCTTTTTTTAGAGTTTACAGAAATAAATAAGAGGTGGCGATTGATTTGCTCCTTATTAGACAAGAGTGAATAGGTGTCTTCTAGACCTTCGTGATACAACATCGGCCACATCATCATTTTCCATGAGATGAGATTGTGATCAAACAAAGGTCTATATACTATAAAAAAAAATGCTCTTATTTAAAAAAAAATGCGAGCACCACATAAAACATAGAATCGTAGTGGGATTACATAATTTTGAGGACTTCGAGTTTCTAATCAGTCTCTACTATTAAATCTAGTACTACGTTACATTGAATCACGCAATTTTTATTAAATTTTGTTAGCTATGCAATAACTACGTGGTTAAAAAACTTACACAACAATCATGAGTTTCTAATCAACTACGTTACATTAGAAACACGTCAGTTTTGTGTAAGTTTGTAAGCTGGGTAATAACTAGCAAAAAAATTTTTACATAAAAATTGTATGTTCTTATTTCTACTACATCTAGAAGTACATTTGAAACACGCACTGTGTAAGTTTGTTAGCTAGGCGATAACTACCTAGCTAATAAACGTACACAAAATTTGCAAGTTTCTAATCTGTATTACTACATCTAGTACTACGTTACATTAGAAACACGCAATTTTTGTGTTAGTTTGTTAGCTAGGCACTAACTAGCTAAAAAACTTAGCCACCAATTGTGTGGTTCAAGTCTCTATACTTCTGGAACTACCTTACATTAAAAACACGCGATTTTTGTGTAAGTTCGTTAGCTAGTCATTATCTAGCTAACCAAAATTGCGATTTCTTTTCATTTATTCAGAGTTTTATTTCCATTTTCTGTGCCATTGTGTTTTACTTGAACTAGTTATTTTGAAATGAGCTGCGAGATAAGGCAGAGTCCCTCTATTAATAATGTAAACACCCGTAGAGATCTGATTTATTTGTTTTGTTCAACTAATATTGCATTATTTAGGGTAACGTCTGTAACTAAATTAAAGACAAGCTTCTAAAATATGAAAAACAAGGGAACATTTTAGCTTTACTCGTTCGCGAATCAACTAATAAGTCTGCTATAGGACTCACCTTTTATCTTTTTCTGGGTCTCTTTAAGGCAAGAGTTATATATGTAGGTCTTCTAGATCTTCGCGGTACACCGTCGGCCACATCATCTCTTTCCATCAAGTGAGATTGTGGTCTAATGAAGATCTATCGACTTTAAAAAATTAAAATTAAAAGAACTTTTCTTATTTTAAACTAGTTTCTGCAAGGTGCTTCGCTCGCATTGTTATTATGGAAATGTAAAAAAAAAACGTTTACTGATATAATCTAGGCCAACAACGGTGTTCAGTAATTTTGGAGTGAAGAAGTACATACTTCAACCAAAGAAGGTAACAGACAGACATATAGATTTCAGGTTTTTTTTTTCAATAAACAATTTTATTTGTAAATGTTTTATACAAAAATAAAACCTTGTGCATAGGTACTACTTATCTCCTTTACAGAACAAATATGAACTCAAGATTTAACAATTGCTAAAGTCAAGATCTACGCAGGCATTCATAATGCTTATTCTAGAATTTTCATAATCACCGACAAAATGAGTACAATCCGAAGTTGCGAGTGCGATTCCCGCCTCGGGTCAAATGTTTGAACGATCTGCAGATTGTTGCGAGTGTTCTGAGGGTTTTCTATATATATAAAAAAAAAAAACTATCTACGTATTGTATCGTAATAATTATATAAGTTCTCTAGTACCCATAACATACTCTGCTTACAATTAGCTCAGGGATGCTATGTGATATATGTGAATCGTCTAGCATAAAAAAAAATGTTACCTCTACACTACTCTTGCAAAAGCCTTGTCAAAATTAAAGGGCTTAGTAAGAGCAAAATAGGCTCTTATCGGTATCTATTTTCAGCAAAATCCCTATAACAACCCCTCTCAAGCCACTTTATCCCTTCAAGTAAATGCAGATGAAAGCAGGATTAACCGGGCAGATGGTTTATACAAGTAACATGATTTTGCTATAATATTCTAAAGCTTATGAGCTTTGGCTTTGAGTTGAGATTTGAGTAATATTTCTGGCCAATTAATTTAAGTTTGTGTTCCTTGGTGAAACTTATAGCTTTAATGGTGTGTTAATGGTTCAAACCTTACAATATGTAAGAAGTTCGTCTCTTTTCAACCGACGAAAAACAAAATCATTGTATTTTTTTAAGAGCCGATAATACTGGAAATCGCTTAGCGTCAGGGATCATATTATATCTTCCATAATACTGAAGCATTTACTTTGAGATTAATATATGTTATAGTTCAGGATTGATGCTAAAACACTAGTGTTTCGAAAACACGTTTAAATAAAAATTTCTGGGAAAAATATCCAAATTGCGCTCTAAACTGTCCAATAAATCGTCGCTATTCAATAAATACTTTAAAAACGCCCTGATACTTTGTGCAGTAAGCAAAAAAAATTTAAAGCAGACGGTGCGTTTTTTAGATTTTCAAAATTAATAATTATTTTTATGATCACGACGCTCTGACTTTCGTGAGAAGTTGGGAATACTTTTCGTGAGACGTTAAGAATGAGCACGTCACTCGTGTGACGTCGGGAATATCTCACATTTTTCACATATTTATCTTTACTGAGAAAATGATCCAAGTGAACTATCCAACACCTATCCTAGTAAACTCGGATGAAGCTACTCCTACAAGTACACTAGGGCCCGAGACTTGTCACATCTAAGCCATTTTATTCTCATCTAATGGTGAAGTCTGCTTTTCATAGCCATACACTTCATTATCATCATACAGGCCGATAGACGTCCACTGCTGGATATAGGCCTTCCCTAAGGATATCCACAATGATCGATTTTGCGCCGTCCGCATTCAGCGATTTCCCGCGACCTTCACTAGGTCGTCTCGGTTCATCATGTGGGGGGCCTACCCACACTGCGCCTTCCGATACGTGGTCGCCACTCTAGAGCCATCCACTTCGCTCTACTTTTTTTTCATTTATCTTTGAGGAGTTTTTCGTTATTATAATTAGTTTTCTGTGTAGTTTTTGGCTCCATTTTGTAATCTAACAATGTTTTCCTAGCCAAGGTTACGCAATGGAACCTTAGATGCACGTCACAAAACCAAAGTGCTCTCACGTTCCTCGAAAATTTTGCGGTCGTATCTTAGAATGCTTTCTTCAGTTATTTTTTCAAGAATATTGAGACCTTTCTCCAGTGCTCAGATAATCCAATTAGTTTATACACGTAAACCCTTCAAGACCTACAATTTCCCTGAGTAGGTGACATATTACCAGGTAACTTATCATCATCATCATCAGCCCATATACGTCCACTGCTAAAAATAGACCTCCCCAAACGACGCCACAAATAGCAGTCCTGAGTCAAATACAGGTAACTTATATCACCTAATATATTTTGCAATTGCAGTCGAAACGACCTTTATGATGATAATAATAACTATATTTATTATATAGCTTTTTATAGTATAAAATTTTACTAAGTGCTTATTTTGTAAGTCCAAAGAAATAAAGTTATTGAAATCTTAAATCCTATGCACAGAAAATTCTTAATTATCTTTACTTAGAAAATTCAGAATAATTTTGAAGTTACTAATAGTAAAGTTGCTAATAGCTACAGAATTATTCTGTCTAAAAATGATAAGCTGTTACTCCTTAGCGATTTCGTTTGCGAGGTGGGACCTATGGCAATTAAGTAACACATATCAAAGCTGTAAACAAATTAATTACAAAAATATTAAAGATATTATTCTTGGAGGTTTTACCTCCAAGAATAATATCTTCACGAACCTGTTATTGATGATGTGTGAAGCCTTGGTACTGTTCACTGCGTCAGTGAATTACCAATAATCCTGTCTGTATACAAATTTCTACCTGCTTATATTTTTTACGATAATTTACCATAAATACATTTCCGACGTTTCAGCAAGTTCAAATCCAGGCTTGTGGAAACTTAACTTTTTTGATGGGAGAAGTTGAAAAAGGTTAAAAACTTTATCACATTTATCTCCTACTTACTTATTTATCTGCTGAAAGCGTCCTCTTTTATTTCAGTGGGAGATTGCATTTCCTAGTCACGTGCCTTCAATCGGCGAATTTGCTCAACGGTGAGATTTCGAGAGGTCATCTAAACTGTGAACGTGGAGCTCTAACGTAATCGAAGTTATCCAAGTTACTTCCTCGAAGTGTAAAAATTAGTCAAACTCTTTTGAGGAAATAGGTTAGTTTCTTCAGGAAAATTGCATATAACATTGATTTTCAATCCGTTTTTGGCAAAAACACGTATTTTGACAAGCTTTGCTTAAAAATAGCCTTTTGATAATTATGTAATTGGGTTTCCTTTTTATTTTCTATTTTTTACTAGCTGCTGCCCGCGGCTTCGCCCCCGTCGAATTATTTTTTTCGCGCGGAACCCTAATTTTTTTGTATCTTATGTCCTTTTCCTGGTTCCAAGCTACCTGCACACCAAATTTCAGCCAAATCGGTTCAGCCGTTCTTGAGTTATAAATAGTGTAACTAACACAACTTTCTTTTATATATATAGATTTATTTTCCCTAATCTAGCTCAATAAAAATGAATACCTAAAGAGAATCAAAGACATTCAGCAAAACCCAATTAATTAATAATTTTTTACCTATTTTTATTTAAGTTACTACCATAGACTAACAAAGAGGTAATTAGTCTATGCTACTACTTAACTAAAGCTGCTGCCCGCGCCTTCGCCCGCGTTCTATTGGGATGAAAAATAGCCTATATGTTAATCCAGGTCTTAAACTATACCCATACCAAATTTCAGCCTAATCGGTTTAGTAGTTTTTGAGTAACAAATATCCATACATCCATCCATACAAACTTTCACATTTATAATATAAGTAGGATTTGAACTTTTTAAAAATACTTAGATACCTTTAATGGTCGGCAACGTTCTATTGCTTCAGATACTATTGCTGGCATCTAGCTTTTTTAGATTCATATTTTATTTGACCTACCGAGACACCTTCCAGCTAATGAAATTTTATTTATTTCTCCTAAATCACAATAAGTTAACCCCAGGTTTTCTGGTAGAGATCGCTCGTGAGCGATAAGACCGCCAATTATAACATTTCTTTTTTGTATTAAATTGTTTGTAAACTGTTTTGTTATGTGTGCAATAAAGCATTTTCTATCTATCTATCTATCTAAGTACAAAATTATGTTGATGCTGTCCTACTAAGCAAGGTTGATGAACATCCCTATAGATCCTAGAACTGATTGAGCATAACGGAAAGTACACATTTCGAATATCTAACGTATATGTACGTGAGGTAGCTACACATCAATATTAAGTATAGGTATTATATTTATATAAAAGACTATTGATAAAGAAAATAATATAAAGAAATTAAACTAATATTTACAATTGAAACAATTGAGCTAACTGCAGCCTGTTGCAAACAATCTACAGATAGCTCAACTGGTCCATATCAATACCAGTCGGAAGCGTCCCCAAGACGCTGGCTGCATTGCCCGCTTTATGGCAATGCGCTGCGCCAGCTCTCGGGTCACGCGTCGCTTCGATCAGGCATTCAGATAATTTTTTGAAAACCCGGAGAGCTTCGGTACCCCACGGACCCAGGCTCTCGACTCCAAGGGGAGCAAATGCGGAGGATCTGTCGAGACCTGCATATTTGCGCCTCTTGAGATCCTCGGCCAAATCTGCCGCCGAATCAACGCTCACTGATGTCCTTGAAAGATGGGAAGGCGCAAGTGTATCGACACATGTAGCGTCCCACACAATAGGCCTCCCCAGCTCCCAAGGGACTATAGTTATCCCGTCGGGCCTTTCGGTTCGAGATACTTAATATTGACATGTAGATACTCCTATACAAAATGTCAGTGCAGATCCCAGTTCCCCCACTTGGAATTAGATTAAAATTATAGGTATTATAAAGGAGTAACTGACTCACTGACATAAAACGCACAGCCTAAGCCACTTATCCTAGAGCAGCGAGTATATGTACGTACTCTCTGTCATAGAGACTTGAAACTTGCAGTGTGTGTAGGTATTGGTGCGAAAGTGATCACTAACAGTAATTTTGCCAATTTGCAATCTATAACGTTCAAAATAGGGAATAAAATTAAAAAATGCTCTGTATTTCAGCATCCACATTAAATCTATACATAGATTTGTAATTGTGAAATCAAAAGTATGGAAATATGACATCAAGGATGAAGTCGCGGGTAACAGCTAGTAGTATATATACAGATAGCCTATTCAGTTTAACAGAACTTTGAGGAAATGAATTGAAATTTGAATGGAACTTCTGATTTATGGGGACTTTTCAAGCGCTTTTGAACAGGAAAAGTTAGTCTTGGGTGAGTCCATTACATTTTTAACGGGACGTGGTGTGTTTTGTGGTTCTAACCGAACTTCAAAAAAGGAAGAGATACTTCCTTATCGAAGGATTATAATGATTAGTTTTCTGTTGTCTGAAGAATGATTCCGAAATGGAATCAAAAAAGTTCGGCTAAGTTTTGTTGGTAGTTTCTAATTTTTTTTTTTTTTAGTTTTTAATTTGGAGGTCTGTCGCCACCAATGGACGTTTATGGTCTTATAATGATGATGATGATGATCGACAATAGTGTAAAGTTAGATTGAGTATTTAGTTGGTTTCTTGAGTCAATATGTAGGTAAAAATTATTATGATTGATATTTTTTGATAATTATTTATTATAACTTAACTTTCAGCGCATCTTAGGTCTGTATTAAAATGTAGATAAAATAAGATAGATAAATTTCATCATCATCATCATCATCAGCCCATACACGTCCACGGCTGGACATAGGCCTCCCCCGTACGACGCCACAAATAGCGGTCCCGAGCCGCCTCCATCCATCGACTCTCTGCGACCGCTACGATGTCGTCAGTCCATCGAGTGGATGGTCTCCCATGTAGGGGGGGATTTGCCATAATCACCACGCTTGGCAGGCGGAGATAAATGTATAATATAAAATTATATAATTAACCGAACCAATATAATAAACGAAGAGTTTTTCAAACAAAAACAACTGGTAAACCACAATAAAACAAGCAATTATTTAAAAAGCCTGTTCAAGATTCACAACGTGTAAGCAAGGTGTAAGCAGTTGATTAAAATGGACGTTGAAGGTTCAGCAATAAAAAACAAATGCTAACACCAATCCCAAACTGATTTAGGAACGAATTTCATTAGTAGAGTGACGACCGCACTGTAAGGTGCCTAGACGGTTGATGGTAGATGAGATAATATGGCGTGTTTTAAAAAACGATAAACCGATTTCAAATTCCCTTTTACACTTATTTTAAGTTTTGCGGGATAAATACTAATCCCCTGGGGATAAAAATGATATGGGACCCCACCCCTTCGGGATCGTTTTCTATACAATATTCAAAATCGGTCCATAATTGACGGAGATATCGCGTAACATATATACAAAAAAAACATACAAAGAATTGATAACCTCCTTCTTTTGAAGTCGGTTAAAAACAAGCATTTACAACTGAAACAATGGCGTTAACTGCAGACTATTTACAGGTAGTCCAGCTGTTTTATACCTTGTTAATTTTTGAGTTGAGCAACTTGCGTTGAGGAATGGGGAACAAAATTAGTCAAGGAGGGATTCCATTGCTGAATTTACTCAAACTGAGTTGCGTAATTGAGTTGCACAAAAGGGAAATCGCGGAAAATCGTGCGGCAACACAGCAAGTGACTAGCTTAGCTAGCCGCCTTGATGTAGAAGGTCTGTTTTGGTCCATAAAAAAATCTTGCGAAACTTGCTTTTAAGCGTGTGTTTCATCTCCCTGCAAGTATTTCACACTCTAGTTGGAGTAAATACAACCTGATTTTTACATGAAATCGATGAAAATCGTCTAATCACTCTAGCAAGGGGTCTGTCTCATGTCAAACAAGAAATTAATAAAAATTGATGTATGTTTTTTTTAAACTATGGTTTTTTTTGTCTATAAACTAAACAACCTAATACAGCTATAGCGTAATCAGGTACTTACAAAAGGGAATTCCACTTTCCCCTCATTCACCATCTCCTTAGTCCTTAGTCACATCTTTCTTACCCTAAAGAAAACAATGGAGAAGACGGCCTTCGCTGGCCTATTAACTCCGAATATAGACAATGTCAGCTATTATCACCATCACAGTAGGTATCTGAGATAAGATTAGATAGAAGTCTTGCAAGAATAGTAAAGAACAATGTAAAGTTATTCGTTCGAGAGCGTGCCAAATCTTTTAACCGCGTTCAGACATACAAGTGTCGATTGCAGTAGTTCTTAGGGATCCGTACTCAAAGGCACGAAACTTATAACTAAACTCAGGGACGAGTTTACCTCATCCCTCACGAAACTTTACAGATTGTAAGTTAACTTACATAAAAGTTGTTAATTATTATGTTGCAATGAAAAATAAAGATAATGAAGTGCACGGATCGTTTTTCTTATAATATAAAGGAAGATCAAGACTTCCTTGTGCAATTAATAACAACAGGAATTTAACACCTACAATCTGTAAAGTCATTTTTTTATTATTATTGACAAGATGAAATGTCATCAACCACATTTAAAAAAAGTGAATACAAAACTGAACTGAACGCGCGAAAGAAAATGAATCCCGTTCTAGAATCGATGTTTATGAGGTCGTAGAAATCTTCAGGTGTTTGCGCCGAAGTAGCGCGCCGTAGTATATTCGTCTAAGTCTAGGAAATCTGGGCGTGTATCTTTCAGTAGCAAAAATAATAGGAAAGACTACAAAATTTTGCTTAATAAATTAGTTTTTTAGCTATAAGTAAACAACTACTGTCGCGCTATGCAACTACGGAACCCATGTTCTATTTCAACTTACAATTA
Source organism: Eupithecia insigniata (assembly GCA_947859395.1). Taxonomy (NCBI): domain Eukaryota; kingdom Metazoa; phylum Arthropoda; class Insecta; order Lepidoptera; family Geometridae; genus Eupithecia; species Eupithecia insigniata. The sequence continues at coordinate 4,239,395 of OX402003.1, forward strand.
CCTAGTTTTTATGTCTCCTTCCATGTAGCAAGATCTCGTTTGTTTTCATGTGTCACCGCATCACATGCAAATGCGAGCAAACAATGAAATAGCTATCGAATTTCACTTGAGAGAATTTATCGGAGATCGTGCATCCTCGGGGGGGTAGGGCTGCAGCTACACTGCTAGAGTGTGCTACTAAAAAACATAGGTAAACCAATAAATTGTGCAAACTTTATATTTTTGCTGCACAGAACTAATACACTAGACAAATGGGAATAAGCGGTGGTTATGCTGAGATAAGATAATTTTTATTGGTTCACAAGACACAAGAAAATTCAATGAAAAAATCAATTAATGAGAAAAAACTGTGTGGAACTAAAAGGCTGCCACTCATTGTCAGTGTGTGCACCAGGAGCTCTAGGAGCAACTGCAGTGCTGGTCTTCCGTGGTACCTTAGCGTAGAGCACGTCACTGCTATGAACACACTTATGGCTTAAACCGCTAAGGAATGGAACTCGCTGCCTGCTACTGTTTTTCCGGTGAATTACAATGTTCTCTTCGAGACAAGTGTGAATAGTTGTCCATCGTCACTTTCTACTAGGAGATTGCGGTAAAACGAAAGTCTATTTAAAAAAAAAAAACCCTTATTTGGCGAAGGGCATGTTCAACACGAGATGACGCAGGTACGAGTACCACCAAGCAAGCGGAAAACATAAATTTTCAGTATTTGCTTACAAAATATGTTCTACCAATGAGGGCTTTTCAATGCAAAATTTAAAAAAAAAACAATCACGCTTTTCATTTTGACACTAGAAGGCACTGTACAAAAGTCAAGAGTCATAAAATTGACAATCTTCAATAAATTATCAATTGTCATAAAATAAAAAACGAAACGGGTGCCATTTTACACAATTTTTGGCAGATTTTTGACACTGAGTTTCATACAGCGCCATCTATCTTAGTCTATGGCAACCACTTTTTTTTAAAAGTTGCTTGTAAAAGCTGGCATGGCACGAATAGAAATATATACCAACATTGATTACAAACATGATAACCAGACCATTAATTGATAACTAATGGCACAGTATAAAAACACTAATAGATACCAGTTATCTGACGACTGATGTGGTGTAGCGGGCGAAGATCCGCCTGCGACGCAGGAGGTTGCGGGTTCGCTTTCCGCCTTGGACAAATGTTTGTACGATTTGCAAATATTTGTTCCGGGTGTTCGAGGTATTTAATATGTATACTAACAAATATGTATCTATCTACATAATGTAAAGTCTCGATCACCGCCGCAAGGTTACTTGTCTCTCGATCTTTTATAGGATACATTTCGGAGAATGCTCCCAGGAACTTCATGACCTTATTCCACCATCTCCCTTCCACTCCAGGACAAGCAGACGGACGGGACAATACCATCCTTATCAGGTGGATATACCATCCACTCGTACAAAGCGGTTTTCGTCCTTCATCATTCGCACCGCTAAGGAATGGAACTCGCTGCCAGCTTCAGTTTTTCCGGAGAATTACAATCTGGGTCTCTTCAAGATAAGAGTGAACAGGTGTCTTCTAGACCTTCGTGATACAACATCGGCCACATCATCACTTTCCATCAGGTGAGATTGTTATCAAACGAAGGTCTATATACCATAAAAAAAAGGTATTGGATTATGTTTATCAATCATCTAGCCCATAACACAAGCTCTGCTTAGCTTGGGGCTAGATGAAGCTGTGCGGGTTGTCCAACATTATTTATGTGTGCGCCGCCGTGACGCTGAACGAGCGCGACGCGAACCGCACTCACCCTGAAGTCCCTCGTTAAGGGATGAAACGTTGGTGTTCTTCCAACACAAACTAGGTTCGTAGTTAACCCGCTTACATTCATAATGAATTATTTATGTATTATTTATTATCTACTAGCGACCCGCCTTGGCTTCGCACGGGTACAATACTGATACTAAATTATACTTATAAACCTTCCTATTGAATAAATCTATCAAAAAGAACCACATCAAAATCCGTTGCGCAGTTTTAAGGATCTAAGACTACATAGGGACAGACAGACAGACAGCGGGAAGTGACTTTGTCTTATACTATGCAATTCCGATAGCTGATCCTACTGTTCGAAGTAGTACCATCCCTTAAAGAAACTCTTTCTGATCGCAGGACAGAACGCTGCCTTAGGAAGCACAATATCTTTGTCAAAGGCAGTATCTCACGGATATAGCCTGTGGATCGCCTTGCCATCAGAAAAATTGAGATAAATATGTTGTTGACACTGGTTTAGAACTACTACGGATCTCCTATGAGATATGATGCAGAATGCATACTGTAATTCTTTATTGTACACAGTAATACATTGTATCAACTTATCTAATAAGATTATGTAAATAGGCGAGCTTAACCCTGAAAAACAGTTTTCTCCTAGCAAACCTTAGCCTTATTTATAAGGTTTAGTTATAATTGTATGCTGGTGTTTTATTCAAGTTGAACTAAAGCATTTTCTACGAGATTTCTTGAAAGCTGTCGAAGTCTTCGATGTGTTAGATTGAGGTTCATAGGCAAATATTCTAGGAGTGTATGTTCCTTATTAACTAGTTGCATTTGATACATATGTACTATGTAAGAATACATAAAATAAATAAATACATATATAAAAACACAAAAAAAATTATACATTAAATAATAAATAAACACATAAAATAAATAAATAATGCTGAACAATTCACACAGCATTATCTAGCCTCAAGCTAAGCAGAGCTTGTATTATGGGTAGATAATTGATATACGTAATGTAATACACTACATTAGATAGTTTTTTTTATTATACATAGTAAACGTCCAGAACACCCTGAACAAATATTTGCAGATCGTACAAACATTTATCCCGAAGCGGGAATCGAACCCGCAACCTCCTGCGTCGCAGGCATATTACATATCATGTTACTATCAGTGGATACCTGCAAATGGCCTAGTAATTTCTACTGTATTACTCATGTATAGTGTGCTGATGGTTTCCCTATAAGAAAGAAAGGCTAAAATTAGACATTTTATTTATTTCTGTATATAAAATGTCTAATTTTAGCCCTTTGTAAAGATTTTGATGGGTGTACGAAGTTAATAATAATAATAATGTGTAGCTCTCGCCTTTAGATTAATTCTCATAAAGGGCCTCTGTGCTGTTGGCTTCGGCTCCACGCATGCCTCCCAAAGGACCGGGTCACTATATGGCCCGTGATCATGGAAATAATAATAATAAATAAGTACACACCGGCGCCAGTTCTCGAAAACGGTCGTGCCACGCTCTATTGGGACCGATCTATCATTACAGACAGGACTATTCTCGCGAATAAGCCTGATATTGTACTGATAGATCGGTTAGAATCGAGGGCGGTGCTCGCTGATGTCACCATACCACATGATGCTAACCTCGTTAAAGCTGAGAAAGATAAACTTAGTAAATATCTTGACTTGGCTAACGAAGTTGTCAGCATGTGGGATGTTGATTCAGCGACCATCGTTCCGATAGTCGTTTCAGTTAATGGCGTAATAGCGAAGAGCCTCGATCAACATCTTATGAGACTCTCGCTAGGAAGTTGGATCAAGGGTCAGATTCAAAAGGCGGTACTCCTGGACTCGGCGCGTGTCGTCAGGAAGTTCCTCTCTCTGCAGCCCTAGTCACCGGCCGCTTGAGCCTAGCTTCGCGGCCGGTGATCCACCGGTTTGATATATTTTTTACTGTAGATTAGTTTTATATGTTACCTATTGTATTTTCTATAGTAAAAAAAATATTTTAATGAGATTTAAAATAAATGAAGTGAAATAATAATAAAAAGGCTTTATTGCAGGAAAAATTACAGTATAGTATAGTAGGTACAGGGAGTTCTTAAAATCTAATTACCGTATCCTGCAATTGGCGGTCTTATCCCTTGCAGAGACTTCTACCAGACAACCAAAACTTCTCAAGGCACCTTATTATTTAAGGCTACCTATGAGCTAGCTAGTTGTAGCTAGCTGTGTGTAGAAGTTAGGCCAGGCCACTGTCTGTGAGTCGGACGGCATTGGTTGTTCACCATCCAATCAAACAACTTTAGAACTAAGTTACGAGTGGCGATCTTATCACTCAAGAGCGATCTCTACTAGACAACCGTGGATGGATAGGATCGTTGGACTGACACTATCTGTAACTGACAGTCAAAAAATTATCCACCCCTTTAAATAAAAAGTAAAAATCAGCGGAACCTAACACTAGCTCCATAGTCTGACACGCCCCAAGCTAGCTTAAATATTAGTATAACCATTCTAGATACTTACTCTTAAGGATATATAAATAATCTTTATTCAAAATGTGCCTAGTAATATAGATGTGTAATTTATTTATGAGTGTGAATGATCCCTAGCGATAGTAGATATTAATTTATCTTACATAGTGCCTACCTTTGTTTTCCTGTATTATTCTTAATATGGAGCTATATGTGGGAACCTATTAATGGTCACCTTAATACTAAACTGGGTTTAATAAGACAATAATGTACCGATGTTTCCCTAAAATAAATAAATAAATAATCATAATTATCTTTTCATAATCGTATAGTAGGCCGTGGGGCCGCGCCGTAAGAACATCGACCCCTCCAACTCAACCCGTGGATGTCGTGCCGACTAAGGAAACCTACCAGAGGAAGGGCAGCAGCTGCCTTCTGAGTATTTTTCAACACCAACACTGCGATCACCAATCCGCCTGCCAAGCGTGGTGATTATGGCAAAACCCCCCTTGGGAGATGGACCGACGACATCGTAGCGGTCGCAGGGAGTCGATGGATGGAGGTGGCTCAGGACCGCTATTTGTGGCGTCGTTTGAGGAGGCGGCTCGGATAAATGGAGCAAAACCATTATAAACTGGTATACGAGAGACAAGAAGAGGAAACGCGGGAGACAATATAAAAGATGGGAGGACGAAATAAGAGAGACTGCAGGACAGACTTGGTCTAGAACTGCACGAGAAAGGGAGGAATGGAAGCAGTTAGAAGAGGCCTTTGCCAAAACAGGGCAAACAGATACAATAGAGGTTGTCGACGTCTAAGTTTAAGCATAAATTGTTAACTTAGTTTAAGTATCTGAATAAAGGCTTTTATTATTTATTATTAGTATGGGGAGGCCTATGTCCAGCAGTGGACGTATATTGGCTGATATGATGATGATGAATCGTATATGTCCGAGCTAAAAGTAAATGGATGTAGCTAGTAACCGCCCGAAGTGTTAAATTGAATTTACGATATGATGCGGCCTGGGAGCTGCGCTCTGTTTCACTGTTGTTGAGACGTAGAGTTGGGTTTAAGGCCAAATAGGTAAATATGTAAATAGATATTAAATAATGCTGGACAACCCACACAGCATCATCTAGCTCCAAGTTAAGTAGAGCTTGTTATGGTATGGTACTAGGTACACATAATACAATATATTACATGGATATATATTTTTAATACATGTACATATATAGAAAATATCCAGAACACCCGAGACAAATATTTGCAGATCGTATAAACATTTGTCCCGACGCAGGAATCAAATCCGCAATCTCCTGCGTCGCAGACGGAACTTCACTCGATTCTCCACATCGGTCGTTAGTTAGCTTATTGGACAACCGGTTGGCTTGTTGCCGAAAAAAAAACGCGTGCGATCTTTAGGTACTATGTAGATAAAAATTATCTGGCATCTTCAGAAATACTTCGTAGATTTAGAGGTAGATTTTGGACATAGTTAAAAACTGATTCGATATTTTTGTCACTATTTATAATTAATATAGAATTATTGAGTCATTCAGTGTTCGTCCCACTGGCTTCGGCCTAAAGTAGTCCGAACACGGAAAATCTAATTCAGTGGTAATTTCTTTCCACATTCGTCCCACTTTTCGTCACACATTTCTCATGTGAGAGGCGGGCCCAATTATTTTTCTACTTTACTTGCTACGACGTAGAAAGCTGAGTCGTAGCAAGCTGCGATGGCTACACTTGGCGCGGTTGGCTGAAGAAAATACCAACCATTTATATAGCCAACGCTTGCCAACGTGCGCCGGCCCCTCACTACCACGATGGGAATACACCGAAGTGCTAACGGTCCCCGTTCCATATGACATAACATTGGCATAACGTCTTGCGAGCTAGTTTTATAGAGATGGGAGCTCCGGCGTCTTTATTATTTGCAGCACGCTGATGGAATATGTGATGGAATCGGTTTCTTGATGCATAATATGGAGTGTTTTAAAAAACGATAAACCGACTTCAAATTCCCTTATTTTAAGTTTTGCGGGAAAAATACTAATAATAAAAAATATCTATGTATGTCATATATTGTATTATGTATGTATATCAGTAATCTTGTACCCATAACACAAGCTCTGCTTAGCTAAGCGTTGGATGATGTTGCGTGTATTATCCAACATTATTTATTTATTTAATTTATTGCATTTTGATGTAGAAATATTTACATTGCATTTAAGTAAATAATCTTGGTTTTAAAAATTATGGGACCACCCCGGGATCATTTTCAATACAATAGCGAAAGAATTTCCAAAATCGTTCCATAATTCACGGAGAATCGACGAACCTATATAAAAAAACATACATACAGCCGATCATAGAACCTCTTACTTTTCTCGAAGTCAGTTAAAAACATTACCCATCTAATGGATCGATTGCTTTAGCGTTATTGACCCACCGTTTAGTAGTTTTTACGTCAAGAAGTAGCACAACATCCATCCATCCAAACTTTTGCATTCGTAATATTAGTGTGATGAGATTTTTTACATACAAAGTATTTATTTTACTCGCTTCTGCTCCCAGCTTTGCGTGTGGTACGTAGATAGCCTATAGGGCTTAGTTAAAAATAATGTAATTTTTTTTATCCTAATTAATATTAAAAATGCGAAAGTGTTTTGTTTGTTTCTCCTTCCTTCACGCCCTAACTAAGCAAATAATCGACTTGTTTTGTGGCATAGATTTAGTTGAAAACATAAAGAGTAATATAGGCAAATTTTTGTCCTGGTAAAACATCAAATTCCCTTGGGAGAAATACGGGAAAAAATACTTTTTATCCCCAAGAAATACTGAATAATATGCAATATATATAAAACTAAGCTTTATTGTGATACTTAAAATTAGCTACCTCTCAAGTTGCATGGCGCCCTAACAGGGCTCCTAATACCTAGCCTCTAAGTGAAATATTTAAGACCTCTCACATTGTATGTTATGGATTGCAAAATATACTTGAATACTTGAAATATGAAATTCGAATTTAACGCGAGTAAAACCCCGGGGAGGAGCTAGTAGTTAAAAAAAACAGAATAGGATCTGTAGTTCCGGAAATAACTTATTACAAACAAACTTACAAGTTACTTAGAGAAAAGGCAACTTAATATTGAACTTGCCTAAGGCCATGAAAACCGAAACAAAATACTGTTAAACAAACTCATGGGAGTATTTCTTCCAAGCCTACTAATTCAACCTTTATTTTTACTGCTACAAGCATGTTGTTCGTATCTTTCAACTGCCCTATAAAACCTTCATTTACTTTGTACATTACAAAGTTACTAACGCACACGTATCTAAGCCCATAACATGCTTGTATTTTATCGTATGACGGGTTATGTTCCCTTTTTAGCACATTATACAGCTTTCTAGAGTTGTAGCTTCATCGTATAGCTATTTGATTGCCATTGTTTATGTACTTGAAGTACAAAAGGTGATATACCTAAATAAAAAATATTGGAGAATCCATATATCATCATCTAGCCCCAAGCTAAGCAAAGCTTGTGTTAAGGGTACTGCACATAATAAAGTACATTATATACATAGATAGATATTTTTTTATTATAATAAAAAAATACCGAGAGCACCCAGAAAAAATATGGGCACATTGTACACACACATTTGTCCCAAGGCGGTATTCGAACCCGCAACCTGCTAAGTCACAGGTGGACCTTCGCCTGCCGTACCACATCGATCGGCACAATGTGACAATTACATACGTACCCGATAATAAAATTCTGTAATGTTTGACCACAGAATTATATTATTGCAAACATTATATTGTTAGAGATTCTAATTCACTGGTTAAGTTTACAAAGCGTGGCATTAAAGCAATGTTAAGAATGGTAGGTAGGCCTAGCTTAAAAACAACATTTGAAAGTTTTACCTAACTGTTTTAATTAAATTTCAAACAATATAGCAGCCCCCGTCTCTAAAACAAAGATTAAAACCAATCTCCGCTAATTCAAAGGAAACAGACCAACGAAAATAGGAAACGTGGGAAGCAAAATAGGAAAAGTGGAAATGAAAATAGGAAAAGTGTATTGAACATTTCTCAATCCGAATTTCATTCCCCTGACATAACAATGGCGAAGTTTGGCAGCGGAAGCTAATTGTTCTTTGTACAAATATCTGCCAAGAGCTTATCATGTCTGTAACCTCGATAAATATACTGAGATATTTTAAAAAATAGGTTACTTTTTTAGGTTAAAAGAAATGCTAATAATAATTAATTAAAGTTGTTTACAGGAAATTACAAAAGTCGTTGATTGTACGGCAAGTAGGTACTGCGGGACAACCGTCATGATCCAAGAAAACAAGGTCTGCTCCTCCGGTAGTGGCTCTGGCTTACGTCACTGTCCAGTTGCCACTTTATTTCAACAAAATGTTGAAGTTGGGTAACAAATGTGATAAGGGTTAATTGACAAATCAATAAAAAATATGAATCGTCAATTGTTTTGCTTCTATTTCAGCTGGTCAATTCGGGTTCCACCGCTCTTTGGCTACTTTTTCTGCCAACTATAATATCCTACTAATATTATAAATTTCTAAGTTTGTATGCATATTTGTTACTCTTTCACGCAATAACTACAGAACCGATTAGGCTGAAATTTGATATGGATATATGTAGTTTGGGACCTGGAATAATATAAAGGCTATTTTTTATCCCGATAAAACGCGGGCGAAGACGCGGGCAGCAGCTAGTTACAAATAATAAATAAAAACAAAAGAAAACGAATCATGATCGGTGAAAATAGTATACATCAGCTGGCGAAACTCATCTGAATTGACCAGCTGGGGACGAATTCTGCTAACCAATTGCTATACTATGTACTAAAGTATCGTTGGAGAATCGTCTATAGATGAAAAAACTCTAGATAGTGCGTGCGTTGCTATTTGCATGGAGAGATTGATGGATTAATTTCAACCTTAAGACATTTCCCTTCATCTCTAGTTTCGTTAATCAAAGGTAAATTGCCACAATTCCATTCTCTACTATTGTTATAGTGTAATTTATCGATTAAATTTAGTGGAACAATGACCTGTTCAATTACGCGTTTTGTTGACATTAAGAAAGGCCTTACAGTATCTACATATGGATCCATATCGGCGAATGCTCCCAGGAACTTCATGACCTGATCCCACCAATGTCCCTTCTACTCCAGGTCAAACAGACAGATGGCAGAATCAGAATAAATTTTTCTTCTCTCAAACTTTATTTCTTTAAGCTTACAGAATAAGCACTTAGACAAGTAAAATTGTATACTATAGGTAAACAGTTATTAATATAGTTACTACTATCAAAAAAAGAAACAAGGTGTTATTGATTAACTCTTCGCTTAAATTTTTTTGTCCACTTGTGGAAGAATATCACATATCCAGATAAGGATGACCTGGTGGATATACCATCCTCTCGTACTAAGCGGTTTCCCTCTATCTTCATCATTCGGACCGCTAAGGATTGGAACTTGGAACTCACTGCCTGGTTTTGTTTTTCCTGCCAATTACAATCTGGGTCTATTCAAGACAAGAATAAATAGGTATCTTCTAGACCTTCGTGATATACCGTCGGCCACTTCGTCACTTTCCATCAGGTGAGATTGTGGTCAAACGAAGGTCTATTGTCCATAAAAAATAGTAGTTTATGCAACTCTGCATAATGGAGGGCATTACAACACAAGTGTGGGTTTAAGAAACGAGCCGAAGGCGAGTTTCTTAATAGCATCACACGAGTGCTGTAATGCCTAATTATGTACAGTTGCATACACTACTTTATCTACCCAAATATCATAAGGGCTCTATGATGGGTTCAGGAACCATAGGGAAATGACCAGCATTATTACCAGTGTAATGCAATAGAAAATAAATTGAACACATACAGAAGCAAATTATTTATTATTGTAATGGTAGTTAACATTGACAGTTGTGCAATGAGATATGGTTAACGGTCCTGGTTGAATTGCATTTGAAATGAGGTCTTGTTTTGGAGCTGCAGAGCTTGATGGTGATGATGGCATATTAATATTTATTATTTCTCTATTTTGAATTGAGTTCATTATTTGATTTGAGACACATTTTTTTCAATTCAAATAGACAAACGAACAAAATCACTATTCTTGTGTCACTCGAGATCAAAATGTCGTGCGATTTATAGTTAGAATGTAGATACTATAATAGCACACTCACTTGAATTTGACACCTGTTCCAAATTAAAACGCTATAACCTACGGTTTTCAGTAGGTTATGAGTTCATTACAGTTCCGTTTATTTCTGTTGGTTGGTAATGCTCGTCATTGCCTATGGTTTTTGAATGCATTAGAGAGGGTTTATGATATTTGGGTAGATTAACTACATTATTTCTGTTATATCGGATACAGTAGGTATTGTAGGAGCTCTGAAAAGCTTTATAAGTATTTAACATAAGTATTTCAGTGTATCACATTAAATCCGTGCTTGCTGGCGTGCATCCAATAAACGTAACACGCTGCACATGTTATTAGTTCATAATTGTTACGCCATCGAAGTTTTCTCATATGCATCTTGGGTTGTTGTTTACTCGAGTAATATTGCATGGTTAAGGTGCGGAAAAAAGAAATGTAACAGGGAAAAACAGTGTACTCATTTTAAAACAACTTGTTGCGAGAGTTGCTCAAATACATACAGACAAATCGTTTCTATGAGTGTTTATCTCACGAGAAGTACTTAATTTTAATTTTGGGGCATGAAGAGGACATGAGGGCAACACTATCTCTATATCAGATGCGGTGGCTCTTAAAAATTGTACCTAATTTAGAACCAGTATAATTTTTTTTTAAGTATCCGTACAGGCTGTTCTGAAACTTCCTGTGGTCATAAATAAATAATTTGATGTTTTTTACTAAAACTAAAAACCCATTTGGAATTCCTATCAACCTACACAGTTAAAAAGACAAATATTTAGTGGTAAAATATCATGGTCATAATTAATTTATATTTTAACATAATGGCATGGTCACACCATGTTATTACTCATGTTTTAAGCAAATAAATGATTTTTATTATATTTTTTATGTTTTGCGGGACAAACAGTAATCGCTTGGGAATTAAACTATTATGGACCTCCCCGGGATCATTCTCTGTACAAGAATGATCAAAATCGTGCCCCAATTGATGGAGAAATCGGCGAGCATACATACAGATGAACAGAGAACCTCATCCTTTTTCAAAGCTGGTTCATAATGACGTCATGCATCGATGGATCAAGCCAGTTATCGTTTGTTTATTTTTTTGAACTTTGTTTTAGGGGTATTATTAGTTTCGTGGCCGTGGGGCCGCGGAATAGAATATCGACCCCTCCAACTCAACCCGTTGATGTCGTAAGAGCCGACTAAGGGAACCTACCAGAGGAAGGGCAGCAGCTTCCGTCTGAGTATTTTTAAACACCAACACTGCGATCACCAATGCGCCTGCCAAGCGTGGTGATTATGGCAAATCCCCCCTACATGGGAGACCATCCACTCGATGGACCGACGACATCGTGGCGGTCGCAGGGAGTCGATGGATGGAGGCGGCTCAGGACCGCTATTTGTGCTGTCGTACGGGGGGAGGCCTATGTCCAGCAGTGGACGTGTATGGGCTGATGATGATGATGATGATGATTAGTTTCGTAGTACCTAACATTATTTCTATCTATTCTGTGCTCATAACGTGACTATTGCAGAACTGTTACTGTTAGCTGAAATTGGTGTGGAATTATGTAATAGATTACCTTTTTATAGGTAAAATCTAAATCTTATCTATATCTATAAATCTCAAAAAGAGTCTCAAATCAATATTAGATATCGTTTAATCGCCATCACAAACGAATATCGCAAACTGTTGCCCTAGGTTTTATTTCCAGTAAAAGTAAGCAAGGCTTGGACACTTTCCAAGCGGATCACATCGCGTAGCGCTCACTTGGATTGCCCTTTTGAAAGGAAATACTGATGACAGTCCAGATAAAATGGATTTTATGAGAATATTCTGATTTTTCAAAAACTTCTGTTTGAGTATAGTTATAATAAATTAATGGTAGATAAAACAAGAACAGCAACCATAGATACGCAAGTAAAAATTACTAGATATAAGCCAGCAACAATGATTTCTGTAAAGTTTTGTTTTATTTTGACCTCTATTTCAAGCTGTAGGTTATTTTACGAATTTGTGACAAAAATTGTGGTGTAGGAACTGTCGTACGGGCTACAATAACGGGTTTTCAAAAAATTATCTGAGCGCCTGGTCGAAACGACGCGTGACCCGAGGAGCTGGTGAGTATCTGGCGCAACGAAATTATTTCACGAATTATTTCAAAAAATAAAAGTAGTATAGTTTTGCATGAACAAACCTTCATGCAAAGCAATACTTCTTTTATTTATACCTTCTTTACCAATCAAATATGTTTTACTAGTTTTTACCCGTAACTTCGTTTGCGTGTTGATTCTACTCTATACTTTCATTGTTAAAATTTGTACCCAAAAATCTGACTTAGCTTGTTAGGTTCACCGTATCATTAATTAGCGATGTTATAACTCGTACTTTGTGTATATTAAGCTATTTTATATTGCCCATGACACTCATACCCTTCAAAAGCTCCAGGTCCTGGCCCAGGTTGCATCGCCAAGGCAGGTCAGTTTAAAGCAAAGATATTGTTATAATACTAAAAGAGACGAATCGTTAAATCAAAAAAATATAGAAAACGCTACGTTGGCGGTCGAGAAAACAAAATCTGATACTTGGAGACCTTTTCTGATAAAGTTACGATTCTCCTAGTTGAGAGAAAATATTCCATTTTAGAAAAAATGGTTTTAAAAGTGATACCTACACTAGCTACTCTGTAAGTAGGGTTTTGTCGCTTAAAAATAATAATTGTAAAAACTGACAGCCAAACTTAAAACCTTGGAACATAATCTAAACCAGAATCTTCATTCTTAACAAAATCCGCACTATATTCAACATTATTATGTAACTACAGCGCAAATTGAATTTGTTTAATATTTGCTTAGCATGCCAACTGGAGGAGGTGATAACTATTTCACGCGGTAGAAGGAGCACTATGTAAATTTTGCGTGAACGTGAAAACCGGCGTGGACAAACTACACCGAAGTCATCAAAAACCTAACTCGAACAGGGAAAGAAAATCAAATTAATTCTTGAGTTCAAAATGAGAGCGAGATAATTATTATTTCAAAAGATCTGAAAATACGTCAATTCATATCGGAATGGGGAACGATCAACTTAAAATTACATTATTGTGTCAGAGTAGGTTTTACATTTGACATAACCACCTGAAAATAACTCTTCACTACATAATTTGTTTTTTCTTTATACAATCACAGTTACACTAAATATGTACATGTTGCTCGTAAATAAATCAAAGGATGTACTTAAGCCTAATGATGGCTACATTTCCTTCTATCCAGATTTTCTATGAAGAGTGCAAATCTAAATCCGAGTAGTACCAGTACCGCAAATACCATAGCGCCACTGTTCACAATGTGCTGCGTCGCAAAATTTGCGGTAGCACCACCACATATTCCTTTATTTAGCTTGCGTTTTGGAAGTAAAAGATCGAGAGTAAATTTAGATAGTGTGAACGAAATTTGATTTTTGCCCACCGTAATTTTTAACTACTTCTTTTAAAACTTCAAAAACCGATCACTCTGTCAACTGAAAATCTATCTACAACTACAAACACAAAATGTCAAGAAAATCTCGGCCAAGGTCTATTTAAGTTGGGGCTAGATGATGCTGTATGGATTTTCCAGCATTATTCACTCTCTTTATTTTGGTTAAACAAGTTTTTTTTTATATTTTAAATATGTCGCCCGAACACACGTCTTTCATGCGCAACGCGACCCTCTTTCATGCTCTCTTTTCTGTTTAAAAGTATTTTATAAAGAATGAATGAATGAACACGTTATTGTACTTAAATTAACATTAATATAAAATCTTATATCTAAATGAAAAAATAAACAGTACAAAATGCGGCCTTATCGCTGAGAGCGATTTCTTCCATGCAACCTAGAGGATAAATGTATGTCTCCATGATCATTCGTTGGATAATTGCGCCCAGTCTCAATAAAAGTCTGCTTATACGACTGCTTCAGCAATCCAAGCTGTTTCCCCAAATTAAACACGCACGAATAACGTATTAAATAAAACTTTTACAATCCTTAATAAAGGGTAAATAAAAAGGCCGTTTCAGATTAGGGCCCTAAACCCACAACTATAAAGTCGCACGCCTAAATAAAATTTACGTCTGCACTTTTATTTCTCTGCTACAGGTTTCATGGGCATTTTTTAAGCTGATCGCATATTTAAGGTTCCTCTACAGTACCCACCCACACGCCTCCACTTCAAGTCAAGTTCGCACGCTGTCCACACGGCTACAGCAGCAAGCTTGCTATCCACGCACGCTCGGTAAAAAGCAAACGTATGTACTATATGATTCAAGCGAGCATCACTCGCGGCTATAGCATGCAGGCACTCACTTGAAGCTTGCGGTAAGCAAGGAGGTAAACAAAAAGTGGATTGCGGCAAGCTCCCTAACTGCTTTTTACTGTCATCGCATATCTAACAAGCATTACTTCCACACCGCTCCCGTACGCTTCTATCTCAAATCGTACCACACGCTGATTAGAGTGAAGCGATAGCTAGCACTATTGTTAGCGAATACCGCGTAGATCTGAACAGGCCTTAATGCACGCGAATTATACAGCAGCCCTGCATAAACATTGACCAATATTATGTCTTCGTACATATATGAAGGAAAATTTAATTGTGCAGAGAGCTTTTAAGGATAATCGTTATTCAATTGAAAAGTGTTGTTCAGCAGTATTTACTATTTTCTTTTGGAGCATTTAATTTAAATTTACATTATGCTAACATGGTAGTAAGTTTTGTAGACGGTATTCAAATTGATAATAATTTTTAATTAATAATAAAGACTGGTATTGATATGGACCAATTGACCTACCTGTATATTGTTTGCAACAGTCTGCAGTTAGTTCAATTGTTAATTTTGCTAATTTTCTTTGATAGTAAAGATGTTGTTTTTAGACGAAGATATTACCGATATGTAATAAAATAAAAGATAAGCTGAACGATCATGTTATGTTTGAAAATATCCCTAAACAGCTTAGAATAAACTTCTTGGCTTAGCAACTCTGGTTCAGGTTTACCATAGGGAATTTCCTTTCCCTTTATTTAGTAACATAGTACATCTAAAGAAAAAACAAAGACGTAGGACAGAGATATAAACAAAATAAATAAATAAAAATCGTTTATTGGAGGCAAATACTCAATACAAAATTAAGAATCCATATTAATGAACTAAAAAAAACAATTTTTTTTAAAAAATACGCGTACTAAAATTTAAAACACAGTATTTAAAGTCCAGCGGGCTATGGAGAGAGCTATACTCGGAGTTTCTCTACGCGATAGGCTCCGGAATACGGAAATCCGTAGAAGAACCAAAGTTATTTAGCTGAAGTGGCGATGGGCAGGCCATATAGCTCTTAGAACCCGTTAATAACCGTTGGGGGTAAAGGTTCTCGAGTGACGATCGCGATGCAATGCGAAACGGAGTGTGGGAAGACCTACCGCTCGATGGACTGACGACATCGTAGCGGTCGTAGGGAGACGTTGGATGGAGGCGGCTCAGGACCGCTATTCGTGGCGTCGTTTGGGGGAGGCCTATGTTCAGCAGTGGACGTGTACAGGCTGATGATGATGCTGATTTAAAGTCCGTGTCCAACGCATAACGCTATCGGGCCGTCATTTCTTGTTGCCGTAATAGTCTAGGAAAAAAGGCTCAACAACTCTAATTTAGGTTTACCGTAGGGATTTTCCTCGGTGATTAGCAACGTAGAACATACATCTGTGGAAAGGCCCCCTTATAATTATCTCGTCAAGCATGCACGATACAAATTAACTTGATGCTTATCAAAGTGTTTGCACATAGAGATATTCCGCATTCAGTCAGTTGCTATTGTTGAAGTCCGTTGGACTGGCATTAATTAGTATCGTATGATACTACCTACCGGAGACTGGTAGTCGGATAATTACATATGATAATTACTAGCTGTTCTCCGCGGTTTCACCTGCATTAAATTCGAATTACACATTTCTAAGGGGATAAAAAGGTATTTTTTCCCGTTCAGTAGTTTAGAAGGACGAATTTTCGTTTAAAAATATGAATATTCCCGTAAATCTGCCATAGAATTTTGACCTTTCCTTTCAACTAACTCTATGTCGAAAATCAAGTCTATTGGTTGCTTAGTTAGGGTGTGAAGGAAGGACAAACAAACACAGTAACGCATTTTTAATATTATTTAGGATATATGTGTGCATTGAAATCTTCATACAAATATAGTAGGAAACCTTCGAACATTTATTTTCATTCTTTGTGCTAATATTTTATTTTGAACCCTAAAAAAACTAAACACTTGCGGAAAACCGCTTTTGTTATCCACCGAAAATACAGCCAAAGCATTAGCAAAAGCGAAACTTTTCAAGTACCTATAACTTCTGCCATCTGCCAGACTGTCTCCTAACTAACGAATAAATTACTAGACACCAAGATAAGCTGGGATTTTTACAACAGACACAATACTTTATCAAAACTTTCATAAGTATAGTCAACGCGATAAGTTTCTTCGAAAGTTGTCAGCTGACTTAATTCCTTAGCTAAAAAAACAATAAATTGTCGCCGAGATGATGCACGCACACGTAGAGTCCTTATTTATTTATTTTACTGTGGTAAACCACAGCGATATTTTTTTTATTAAAATACAAAAAAAATATGTCACAGTAAGGCCAAATAAGATTACATAGATAATATAGAACAACGAGAGAAACAGCAAATGTATAATAAACTTCAAGCTCTCTAAAAAATTTACAAGTTTTAATTCAGTTCCTCGGAAAAACTGGACCAAAAAAAGGCGAGGGGAATTCTGGACATAGTAAAATAAAATTTCCAAGTTTCCACCCTAAGGGGGATTTATCAAGGGAGAAAACTGGAATAGCCCGAACAATCAAGGAGTAACATTCAAAATGATTTTATGAAGGGGGATTGGCAGGCTGATTGGGGATGAGATCAAAAATGAGGTGATATATGTATATACACAACAGGAAGTTGCAGCCCTTTTAGTTTTTGCTTATAAAGCCCATCACAGACTTAGCTATAACATATAGTAATATGAATCATAGCAAGGCATAGCGCGGTATATTTTTTATATAAATTTTAGAGTGACTACACACGTACAACTATAATTTATATTTCTATGACGTCACCAAGCTATACTGTAATTGCTTCTATTGCTTGCTATAATAAATAAATAAATATATAAATAATGCTGGTTAATTCACACAACATTATTTAGCCCCAAGCTAAGCATAGCTTGTGTTATGGGTACTAGATAACTGATATACATAATACAATATATTACATATCATCATCATCATATCAGCCCATACACGTCCACTGCTGGACATAGGCCTCCAACATAGGACGCCACCAATTGCGGATTTTATTATTATTATTTAATTATCCCACATATTACATATGTATGTATATAGATATTTTTTACTATACATAGAAAACGACCAGAACACGCTGAACAAATATTTGCAGATCGTACAAACATTTGTCTCGAGGCGGGAATCGAAACCGCAACCTCCTGCATCCCAGGCGGACCTTCGCCCAACGCACCACAGAGGTCGTCATAATGTACATAATATATCTACATTATGGCACGGTATATTACTCTAAATTATACCACGTCTATGATGGGCTTAAAAAAGCATTTTCCACCTGACTGTACCTTTCTCGTCCTAATCCAAGCAGCTGTACAATGTAGTTATTCACAGAACACATTAATCAAACAGATTACTTGAAATTATATTGCGCGCTGGCATTATTTGCTAATGAAACTGGCGTTGCATGCGGGTGTATCACAGGCAAACAGCTTGTACTTAGTGTAAACCTTGACGCTTTGGAATAAGATACATTGTCCTGAACACGGCCAGATTTAGAAAGGTGTTTGCGATTTGATGGTTTGCACGGTAGAATGAGAATCAGTTACTTTTAATACATATTCGTTAAGACATGTTCGTTGATCGGCTCAATAGCTTATAACTCTCATTTGCCAGACTCGATGCTACAGCAAATTATAATATTTTCCTACTAGCTTTTGCCCGCGGCTTTGCCAATACTTTACTGGGATAAAAGTAGCATATGCCCGTCCCTGGGATACCATCAACCTCCCTGCGACATTTCATGAAGATCCGCTCAGCCGTTCAGGCATGTAAAGGTCGTTTGTTTGGTGTAGGACATATTCTAGATTGAATATGTCTCTTGCCCGAATATGTTTCGAGAAACAAACCCTAGAAAACAGTTTCTTCGTAGAGAAGCGCTTTCTATAGCAACGGGAACGAAACCACAGAAAAAATATAAACGCTATAAAAAGTTCGTTCATTACCAAGAAAATTAACAGAAAACCAGCCGTATCGCTAATAAGAAAACTGAGCCCGTAAAACGAAACGTTTTTTGATTACACAAAAATTTCACTTTATTGTATTTTTCAATGTCAATTACAATGCTTTAAAGGGTAATTTCTTTCGTTCAAAGATATATTTTTCTTCTTTTTCTTATATTGGACGAAAGAAATACCGAAATCTTTTCACAAAATGTTTCGGTGAAATACTTTTAAAAAAAAAAAAACTTTGCAAAAGCGGCAACTGAAGATTATTGAACTCATAGCTTAAACAATATAGAATAACGGAGATTAATTTGGTTTTGGAGAAAACAAATAAATTATTCTCCGATTTTTTATGTGGCATTTGATTGTAATGACTGCGGGGCCATTAACTAGACACAAAAACCCCAAAAATCAAAGAGTATTATAATAATATAACTAAACATCCAAATAGTGAGAGATGCGAGGGAAGAAAGACCTCTAGGTCTGGAGAGGTGTAGACAATTTTAGAAGAAATTTTTCTATTCTCAAATGTCAAGAAACGAGTAAATTGATCCCCATGTTCGCATCGGTAGACTCATCTCTAGGGTAGAATAGAAAACATTTCTACCGCGTATTCTTCCGAACGCCGTGTTCTCGAACGAAGAAAACTTCCTGCTCTCTACACCTAAATGTCATTTTTACGTAATTTTTTAATCTATTCTACCTAGACAAGAAAGCCTGTGCTAGCTACTGGAAACGTTACGCCGCCTCCCCGTGTGCTAAAATCTGTCTGGTGTTCATTGCGAGCGCCTTCTTTCCCCGTAACAGACGGACAGAATATACTTTCACTTAATACTTTCGAATTTTAGTATAAGTATGGATTCCAAGAATTCAGAATCTAGAGAGAAGCATAATCTAGATTGTTAACCAAAATCAGCGCAACATAGAATTTCAAACCGCAAATTTGTACAATTTGTAGAACTTTAGAAGCCGTTTGGAAATCAGCCAAAGAGAGATTATCATTTGTGATATTATTTAGCGCTAGGTATGGTACGTCTACTTAGAAATCTACACTCTGCCAATGCAGCCCAGCGGGTTATTGCCGGTTGCTTTTTTATAAATTTATCTCGACGACTTTGCTACCTGGCGATTGTTGGCAACATTTCGGTAAGTGAATATTGTAGGACACAGAGAGCGTTTTGTCAAGTTAAAGCTACGGACATGCCCGCCAGACTGTGTCGGCAAGTTATATTTGGTATTTGGATTATGGTGTGCACACCATAATCACCAACTTGCCGACACAGTCTGGCGGGCACTAATGAAATACAAGTTGATTGAAAGTTAAACAGATCACATTATATGAAAAAATAAACAGTTTTTCATTGTCATAACATTCACAGTGTCTACTCAAATATTACTTAATGAAATTATGTGTTTCATTAAGTAATATTGGGAATAAGCAACTTTTATCCCTTGATTCATTTACAAAAAGCACATTTTTCATGGTTGTTTTCTGGTCGACCAGCCCAATCCCGCCCGACCTCCTCCGCCCGAGAAAGCAAAATCTTCTCAAATCGCCGCAGTGACACAAAAGTCACCTTGAACAAATAAAAAAATCTACAGCCTTTCAGAGGTTTCAAGGAGTGTCTTCGACTCCTGGGTCAATAAAATTACTTAGACTCCTGTGCCAATAAAATTACCTAGACTCCTGCATGAATAAAAATATATATTAACAATAGATGATTCATGCATTGAATTTTCTAACTTCTATTTTTGTCCTGGCAGCTTAGTGAGCGAATAGATTAGCGACAGTAGAAAGTCCCAAATATTTAAAACTGGTTTGTCCCAAAAATTTCAACCAATTTCAACAGTGAGTGATCCTTCTGGGATCACTTAGGCCACACATTTCTGTGCATAGTAGAAAGGTTACGCGTTAATGGTCCCGCCTGAGTTGCGTCGTTAATTTTTGGATTATTATTAATTCGTTTACCTTAATTATATAGCTGACTGTACAAGCGCAAGCAATGTAGATAATCGGATTGCATCCTTATAAAAGAAAAATCAGAATGCCAGAATTCTCCTAAAATCTTACGTATTAGACAATACAACGAATAAACAGAGTATTGCTAGAGCCATAGAAGTCCGAGATCCGTCTAGCAGCTTGTAATCTATAGCTATTGTTGTGAACACGGTCCAGTGACGTCAAGACTCGGATTTGCATTCCAGATTCACCAATTGACAGAATACGAGACGGCACTGGTAGAATTTTGTTACATTTACACCGATTTGTAACCTTTATTTTGTAACATAACTAACAACAATAACACTAACACAACAAGTAACTAAAAAAGTTAAAAGAGGAGCTGAGTAGTACCATAAATGAGAGATTAGGAGAGAGAGAGATAAATAATGAAATAATGCGTTTGACGGCCTCTCGGACGGCCTCGGACAAATATTTGTACGATCTGCAGAAATTTGTTCAGGGTGTTCTGGGTGTTTTGTATGTATAATAAATACAAAGCTATTATGTGTTTAAATATATCAGTCATCTAGTACCCATAACACAATCTCTGCTTAGCTTGGGGCTAGATGATGCCGGATATGAGACTGGACACTAAAAAGTTTCTGCAATGCAATTCTACGCCTAGATACATTTTACCAATAAGAGAAGGTTGCATTGCTCACCTACAAAGGTTTCGAGGTTTGTTTTACCGGTGGTTCTGGTGGACACTTACGCCAAAATTAAAATGGCCGGTGGAAACTTACGCCAAAATTAAAACGAAGCGTTTGGTATACATCAGAACAGAACTAATGAGAGAAGACGGCGCGCTGAGAATTATTTAGATCTGCGAGACGCCATGAATCAAGATAGAAATTGGGAAGATTTAGGACGACTGGTGATTCTTCCTTCCAGTTTTAGAACTGGACAATAGATGTGTAGTGCCCTATTCTCCAGTAGGTACTATCAAAAGCTTTTGAAGCGCATAATATACCTAGGTAAATGTGGAGCTGTGTGACGGCCAGTCAATAAAATCTAGGTATATTTAAATCTACACTATACTACACTAATAAAAATAAGTAAGGTTTGTGTGGTTGTAGGGGGTAATCTTTGAATCTACTGAGCCAATTTTGAAAATTCTTTTATCTATTGAATTTGTTTAAACACGCATCGTTTAAACCACGTTATTTGCGAGTTTAAATGTTTACCGCCCAACGAAGTGGGCACGGGTCAGCTAGTTTATTAATATTTATTATATAGCGCCAAAAACAGTTACAGGAAAGTTATTGAAAACTAACATGACGAGACGGGTAAACTTGAAACATTTTGGTGCTACCTACTAATCCTACTATATGTATATATAATATTATAAATGTCAAAGTTTGTACGGATGGATGTATGGGTATTTGTTACTTTTTCACGCATAAACTACTGAACTAATTGGGCTGAAATTTCATATGGGTATAGTTTGGGACCTGGAATAACATAAAGGCTATTTTTATCCCGATAAAACGCGGGAGAAGGCGCGGGCAGCAGCTAGTAATATATAAATGCGAAAATAGCTCTGTCTGTTTGGAAGCTCTTCACGCCTTAACGTCTGAACGGACTCTAAAATTTCAAAGATGTAGTTGGTAACCCGAGGTAGGACATAGGTTTACTTTTATGCTGGAAGAAACAGTATGCAGACAAAGGCTTTAAATCTTTAATCCCGCTAGTGTGACTGAGTCCTCGATTCCCCACTTAGAAACAGCGCTCAATAAATTTCTATTCCTTACAATAGTTACAGGTTTGCACCTGGGAGCTGTCTTAGCGCGGCCCAAGTTGGACGTTGTATAAATCCCTGGGAAGCTGCACCCGTGCCGGACAGATTGAGTTATAAACTCGAAATGCTGCTGCATTATTTTACAGATGCCCGTGACCTACTCTGTAGTTTGTCATAACTCATTACTAGCTGACCCGCCCGCGGCTACACCCGCATAGACTTAAAAGAACTAGTCATTGTATTGTTATTTCTAAAAGGGATTAGGCAGCGTTTTTTCCGACACTTCCAACAATGTATCGTTTAGGTACCATAAATAATTTATAAGGATTAATAAAACCTCCGACAAATTTCCATCGTGGACTTTTTGTAGTAGAACGTAGTGAAAAAATCCTAAGTGGATGCAGACTGATAGATCAAGGAACTTATATTGTGATAGACAGAGATGGGTAATCCATAATTGAAAAAAACTTTAAGTAGGTACTTTATTAAACTTAAACTAAGGCATTGAAATCGGCGGCCTTATCGCTTAAAGCGATAAAGTACTGATGAAGTCTATGGAGCGAAAGCGACATGACTTTATCCCGATGCTTTCAAAAATGTATCGTTATATTTCAATCAATTTACACAAAACGTATAAGACCTCCTGTGGGCTCCTGTGGGCTCTCTCAAAAAGCTTTTAATGACTGCTTATTGTACCTAGGTACCTACTTCACTGCACGTGATCGAAATGCTGTCTTCTATATCGGTTAACGAGCATTATCCTCATATTCATTTATTCGGCATCGGCGGCGGCGGAGCACTAGGAACACTTGGATATGTCGATTTACAATAGTATTACAATCAAAGAATAGTAACAAATTAGAACTAGTATTTACAACTGAAATAATTGACCTAACTGCAGACAGTTGCAAACAGTCTATAGGTAGCTCAACTGATCCATATCAATACCAGTCGGAAACGTCCCCAAGACGCTGGCTGAATTGCCCCGCTGTATGGCAATGATAAAGCGCTGCGCTTGCGCCAGATACTCACCTGCTCTCGAGTCACGCGTCGCGTTCATTATGATTAATTCAAAGCCATAAAACAGAACAACAGAAATACAATAAAAGAAAATAGAAATTTTGCTAAATATGTTAATTAAATTAAACTTTTGCCATTTAAGCGGCAACCACTTACATTCTGAGAGGGCCCAGGTGCCTTTCGGTGACCGCTTAAATTTTCATTATGTATATTATTTTCAAAACTTTTGAAACTATCGTAGTTGTTAACAATACTAAAGTAATTTATAACGAGATATTTACTATGATTTGCGTTTTCAGCCCTCCAATATTCAGTTTCATGCGCCATGATCATGGAACAGATTATTTTAGTGAATATAATATTACCAATATTATTTTTAGTGTCATCATCATCATCATCAGCCCATACACGTCCACTGCTGGACATAGGCCTTCCCCGTACGACGCCACAAATAGCGGTCCTGAGCCGCCTCCATCCATCGTCTCCCTTCGACCGCTAAGATGTCGTCGGTCCATCGAGTGGATGATTTTTAGTGTACATATTAGTTATTTAAGTTCATTATATGTTATTAATTAGTGAATTCTATACATTATTGAACAAACTGATGTCCGGTAAATAAAGTAGCTTATGTTAATCTTTATCTAGAACTACATATAGCCAAAATGTTAGCTCAATCAATTAAGGAGTTTTGGCGTGAAGAAGTAACAAACATCTCATTGTTATCAAGTGGGCATCGAAGACAAATAGTGTAATTGCACTACGTTCAAGAATACGGATCCTCATTATGAATCTAAGTGGGTTAACTACGAACCTATTTTGTGTTCGAAGAACACCAACGTTTTATCCCTTAACGAGGGACTTCATCAGGGTGAGTGCGGTTCGCGTCGCGCTCGTTCACCTCTCGCGGACTGTGCGCTGTTAAGGGATGAAATGTTGGTGTTCTTCCAACACAAACTAGGTTTATAGTTAACCCGCTTAGGTTCATAATTAATTCATCAAACTACGAAAGTGTTTATAGTAAAATACGTATCTTGTTCTGATGAACAAAGGCACGTGGCAAGCTACGAGCTCTGCAAAATAGAAGCCCTCAAGTAATTTGTTAATTTCAAATTGTGTGGCGAGCTGTCTATTACAGCAAACAAACGTAAATAGATGTCTCGAGAAATTCATTGTTTGTAAGTAATTTTGTTTTGGCTTTGAGTATTTTGTTGAAAAAATTGGAAGTATTTGCTCAGAGCTAAGGTGTAATGTTTTTCTTCTTGGGATAAATCTTTTATTTCTGTCCATTACAATTACAATATATTTTTGGAAACCGTTATTATTCTTTGTATTGGTTCAATCTTAAGCCACGTGCTAAAATTCTGCTACGACCAGTTTGTTACACTGCTACGCCGTAGCAGTCTACGGTGCTACGGCTGTAGCAATCTACGGTGCTAAGTACTGTAGCAGTAGATACTTAGTACAAGAAAAAGTATTTCTATGACCATTGACGTACGAGGATTGGAGACCGAAAGCTAAGCCAACATTCTATTATTTTGACTTTCTTTGTTAATTAGACAACTTAGTTTCTTTTATCTCGCGTAACTGGCGTAGTTTTTAATACCATAGCATAGAATTATTAGGCTGCAGCGAGTTTTTACTCTAAGCCACATAGCTTAGTTTTTGACGAGAATGGTCTAAAACTAGACTCAAGATTATTTATTACGAGAATTGCTGTAGATATAGAATAGCATAGATCTTAAAATTACATGGCATCAAGCATGCACCCTGCTAGCTGTGCATTGTAACATTTGTGCTAGGTAGCAGAATAATACGTTCTAATTATTATGAAACATACGCACTTAGATAACGTATTTACTAAGCTATGTGATGTGTCTAAAATGGTCTAAGCTTAGGGTACATAGTTTGCAGTCTGCTTTTATTGATAAAAAATCATGTCAGCTATGCTAGCTAAGCTAAAGTTGAATTTTCTTGTCTTTTGGTCTGCATCTATCCTATTTACCCTACCAGTTTCAAAGTTGATGACACTGCATCTAACGAAAAGTCATGGCGTTGTTAGCAGAAAGCGGTAAATAAAGAACAAACATTAACATATGCATACTTCAGAACCCTTCTTCCCCGTATTGTAATTAATATTACAGCTAAGCAAACCAGAAATTTGGAATCCTTTTGTAATTTAACATGAAACCCAAAAGTTTGAAGGTTGTAGTAGCGTAAATAAAGTTACCGTAACGCTTTTGATAGACCGCTTTGAAATACCTACTCCGTGGAATAGGCCTAATTTATTTCAATTTTCTCCTTTCAAGTCG
The DNA here is from genome assembly GCA_947859395.1 of Eupithecia insigniata. NCBI lineage: Eukaryota > Metazoa > Arthropoda > Insecta > Lepidoptera > Geometridae > Eupithecia > Eupithecia insigniata. The sequence goes on from OX402003.1 coordinate 4,265,251, forward strand.
TATTATCGTTCTCAATTATCCGCTAAACAAAGGGTACTTTAATTATTAAACGTTATTTACCGACTTCATCCTTTGTCATATTTCAAGTTTGAATTAAAGTGGAATCACTTTGAAAAGCTTAATTTTATTCATCCTCGTGATTAGATTGAACAACTTGTAAAACAAAGCTTGCTTGTGTTGGCAAGGAAATGTTTTTACTTTCTCATTTACTTAGACTTCTTCTTGAACTTTGACGAACTTTTGAATTGAATTTTATCATTGTTTTTGTTTATAAGTGGCTGAAATTTGTCTGATTATTTTCAGAAGAACGCCACCTAAACCACCATTCAAGAATAATGTCGAGTCTCTTACTCCTTTTTGGACTCTATTTTGGAATGCATTATACCAACCGCTAAATGCATTAAATTCATGTTACCTAATGTAAGAGAATTTCCAACTAAGAAAATGCTAAAGAATGAGATTCTTCATTTTGTAGACTCTACTGTTTTCTTAGGGTTACATATTGATTCCACTCTTCAATGGAAACCGCAAATTGATGCTCTCGCAGGTAGACTTAGTTCAGCAGTCTATGCAGTTCAAACAATTAGATATATTACCGATGAAGATACAGCTAGGTTAGTTTATTTCAGTTACTTTCATAGTATTATGTCTTATGGTATGTTGCTTTGGGGACAGGCAGCTGACATCCAGACTACTTTGTTCTCCAAAAAAGGGCGATACGCGCAATTTACAAATTAAAGCCACGTGACTCTGAGGGAATTATTTAAAGAAATAAATATCAAAATATTTATTTCTTTAATTCGCAGTAATATCGCAATACATCTATGAAAATCTAATTTGTGTGAATTTTGTGACGTGTCCAAGAGTCGTGTAGGGGATATTTGATTTGTCGATCAGAAACTAGGTAAGTAAAATCACGTGCGATCAACGCGAAATGTTATAGTTGGAAGCGCGTCGGACATTCGATCTTCATAAGGTTCTATCTGATCGTACCAGAAATGTGGCATAAATATTGAGTTTGACGAGGTTCCCTTCTATTCTGATAGCCCGAGGATTCTAACGCAATTTAACATCAACAAAAACTTCTGAAAATTCAACCCAACATACGCAGGAAGTGTCAGAATTCAAATCACGATTTCATTTCGTAACCGCGAGCGTCAGCGCGCGTAAATAAAGGGTCATAAATAGAAATCTCAAGGGAGTAGGGAGGACGGCGTTACAAAAAAACAGGCCGCGTTCTGCGTAATTCAATAAGAAAGGCTGGCCGAGATCCCCGGGGTGGGAACGAATGATTGGTGTCTTTTCCGTTCATTCATCTTACAATCTGTGGTTTGTAAATGTTTAGTTTACTTTTTGACTATTTTTGGAATAGTCTCAACATGTTTGATTGGAGGCATTGACGGATAAAAGGGCGCTTGTCTTTAAAAATACTAATTCTTTATTTATTTATAAACCCGACTTATAGGCATCTGATTTCTTTCGATTTAACTTTTGTTTGAAAAATAACATTACGTAGATTGGCCAAAAAATTACTGCTGCCGTTTTTATCAAGATTTTTACGATATGTTTATTTGACTGGGTTTAAAAAAAAGAAGAACGTGAAAATGAAGCATAAACTCATTCCTAAACTTCTTAGTCAAATATAGATGTTAATACGGAATATCATAATAAAATGTGAATGATGTGTTTATTGATTCATGAAAATTGCAAAAAGGTTCGATAGCCAGTCGTATTTCACAGCCAAGATTCCAAGAACTTACCCGAATTACACGAAGGGAAATTAAGTTTCTAACTTTTTACTTGCTCAGACAGCTCTTATTGTGAGATTTTTTTTTATTTCTGACGGTTGATAAATCAGTAGCCACTCAGGCGATGGCCCCCGGCAACAAACAGGGCCTAAAGCGCTGCTGAGCGGTAGTAATTTACCAACCGCAAATAGCGCGTTCTGGGTTTGCACTTTTACAGTTATTATAAAAAAATTATGCAATGCATTTCATTTTTAAAACTAGTTTCATAACAGAGATTAGTTAGGCGTTATATCCACATGCATTACTAAATGAAAATTAAGTGCTAAATTTAAGTAAATCACGTTTAAAAAAAGTTTTGTAAATTTTTCATTCACTTGCAGAAAATAATGTATATTTCCGAAAACAAACAATAAAATTTGCGGGTTTTGTATTATTTCAGACCGCAGATAATCAACAAAATCAAATAATGATAAAAAAACTAATCGCCAGAAGAGAAAATAAAAAAAATATCCTCCTAAAATCAGGCTATCAAATTAGAATTTCCAACTGAACATTGCGGCGCGCAACGTAAACATAAACCTATGTAGCTTTTAAACTACTCATTTTATGACTGCCAAATGTGGATGAAAAACGTAGAAAAGTTTATATTCTTTGATTTTACATAACATTTCTTAAAATTGAATCTGTAAATACCTTGATAAAAATCGTTGAAGGCTCCAGCTGCCTCATTAGGTCACTGTTCACAAATTTTTATATCATACCACTATTATAATATTATATAGAAATATTAGTATCACACAAGAAACTACATAATATTGTCAACGAGTTAAATTATTGCACTTTTTAAAATAACAAAAGAAACCTATCCAACTTAGCTCGCAAAATACACTGACTGGGGCATGGATTCGCGCCCGGAGCGTTTTAAAAGGTCACACGGTAAAGGTGGTTTCACAGTGATATTTTTTCTGAACCAGACAGACAGGCAGGTTGAACGTTGCAAGTAAAAACCTACATTTCTGATCCGGGGCGCTGTTCGATACATGACGTCATGCGTGAAATGTATCGCACGCATTTTATATAGGTACTTAGATAAAAGGCAAATAAAAACCATGGACATTCAGTCATTTTACTTTAATATAAATAACTAGGAATGGTATTTTCCTTTCCAAGCAAAGTGCAACTTCGCATTGCTCGCACTTATATGCGGTCCTTTTTTTATTGTTCTGTATACGGCACCACACGTCAATATCTGTAAGCCAACCAATTGCACAGCTTGATGAGCTTTGATTTACACTTAAAAGATAACACAAACAAACGACCCAACTCAAGTCAATGGCCAGCGAACAGTCGAATACACCTGAACACACCTTTACATTTTAAACGGCCGGCTTGGGCAGCATTTGCAGCCCGCAGCGGTATAGATTTATATTATTGCACCTAAAATGAATTATTAATTACATTTACTCCTATTTTCTGAAAGAAAACAATAATCTGCAGGATTTAATTTATGTCTATAAATATCTAAAAGTAGTTAACATGCACTTTTTAACATTCTGGATAATTTAACGTACAAATCATGCATTTACTGACCATATAAATATGGCTAAAAAACACCAACAATTTTCAAAAAATATTTTCTACCACAATTTGAACGGATTCTTCTTTACAAAGAGATTATATCCACATAGCTTAAATATTAAATTTCTTACATATTATTATTTGAAAATACTTGCTTCATTGTAAAAACACTAAAAGAAAACGCATGCTCACAACAAACTTTTTCAAAACTTCACGGCAATAGTGTGGCTAATTTCTTGTCTATGACCATAGAGTTTATGTTTTTAAGCAACAGTGATGTCCAACGAGAATCAATTTCAATTGACTAAACGCTAGTGTCACGTCTTAAAATCCAATGAGTAACATTTTTCAACCACTAGTAACCGAATCAGCTGGCGGCACGGATCCTAGCCCGCATCGCTTTGGCACGTGCGCGTCGGGTATCAAAGTACAGCCCGCAGCGCCTCAGTGGCTATCATTTAGAACGAAGGGCATTTCTAATCTGATCGCTGAAACTACTCCACTAACTGATTTTTTTTTCAGAAAGCATAGAGGCATGATGCTCAAATTGATTATGTCTTAGTTTGACCTGAATTCATAACGTATTAATAATAGCAATTTAGACTCCGAGATTGTTTTTATTCTACGAAGTGCCTAGGTATAAAATCTAACAGCAAGCTTAAAAAAGGTTAAATAAGTTTCACTCGAGTATATTCGAAATGTATTGAATATACCGATTCTTCTTTATTTTACACAATTGGAATTAGGGGTAGAAATATTTAATACTACCTTACCTTAGAAAAAATAAAAGAAGATGCAATATGGTAGGTACTTACTATTTTATACATATGCGGCCATTGCCCAACAGTACGGCACTCCAGGCTGATATAATTGCACCTAACTAAAAGCTGGTAATAATAATAAATAAATTTAAAAAAAAAATTGTTAATTCGATCACTAATAAAATAAATTATTACTAATTACAGGGTTTGGAGTCAGCAAAATTTGTATTATATTACAGGAAACTCTACTTACCAGAAATATTAAAAGTTTATAAGTTACTAGTTGCGGCCCCCGCTTTATCGGAATAAAAATTAGCTTATATGTTATTCCAAGTCTCAAATTCTACCCATACCAAATTTCAGTCCAATCAGTTTGGTAGTTTTTGCGTGAAATAGGAACAAACATCCACACATCTATCCTCACAAACTTTAACATTTATAATATAAGTAGCATATGCACAACGGATATTTATGTAAAAAGTGATACAACCCTTAGGAATCTACTGAAAGAAGAAATTACTAACAAACAACAAAATATCCTTCAAAACACGTGACTTCTGCAATTGACAACAACAGAGCAGACCCTCTCAAAAAGATGAATAATTCTATTTAAAATCAGTCTATTACTTGCAGGAATTCACAGCGATATCGACGCTGTCTCTGTGAGGAAATATCTCATTTATTTAGCTTATCATTGCCTCGGAACTGGTATCGTCAACACGACGGCCATTTCTTTTCACGGGGCTGTGAAATAGGCGGGTTGATTTCAAAGCAGATTTTTTGATAATCATAATCATGATACTTGCTGAAATGTAGGTACAGTAGGTCTTAGATATAAAATTTGCTCACTATATTCTGCATCAAAGTGCGTGCAATATCACATTCGTTCATGTCCATTATACAATAATAATTAACTTATAAATTTAACACACATACTACTTACATAGATCATCAGGAAAAATTTTGAGCCTTCTTGCTATTTATTATCTTCAGTTTATGAGAGACCGATTTTATCTTTTATAGATACCTTTCGATGAACATCTCTAAAAACCTTTCTTATGTATAAATAAAATGAAGTGAGGTCTTACTAACTCATAGAGTCCACCGGTGATCGGAATGATGGCTTCTATTTCGGTCAAAGTATTAGCATTGCCGTTCAATGTGGTAATGCTGCTAGCATTCTGGGCACTCTGCCTTCTGATGACGGCTTAGATTTTAGAAGCTAGATGTAGGTAATTAAATACTAGTTGTAATTTGTCTCTATGACTTTCAACTTTATAGAAATAAATAACTTGGTAATGACCAATGGTAACTAAGTCTCATCGGCAGCTACGGTCAATTAATTAAAGAGCTAACATTCTTCTGCCATAATTTTAATATTTGTATAGTTAATTTACGTTCGGAAAGCCAGAAGCAAGAGCAGAACAGTCTACTTTAAAAATATTATTGGTTTGATAAATTCGGATTTTCTCGCCAGTTTCGTAGCCCAGCTGCCCGCTCCCAGCTCCAGGAATGGCGAGATGCAATGAGAAATAAAAAATGCAGAATGAACAAGACTTGCTGTTGACATTGTCATCTGTATCGTTGTTCAACTCTGGTACAGTTTTATCTGAAAAAACCCAGATTTTATAGTTATGCTATTTCGGTTTGGAATGAGCGACATATTTTTTGTCTATAAGTTTTGCATTCTTGTTTTTGTTTTTGTAGTTTCAGGGCTTCACTGAACTACGACTCAGTTCAGTTTAAAGTCATGGGCAATCGTTATTGTACCTATTCGCCGGATCAAGCCGTATTTTGTCCTTTATAAAATGCCTTTGATTATATAAAAACTATCGTAGTTTGAATAATTCGTAGTAAATGAAAGTGGGTTAACTACGAACCTTGTTTTCATTGAAAGAACACTATCGTTTCATCCCTTAACGAGAGACTTCATCAGGGTGAGTGCGGATCGAATTGCGTTTCGCAAGGATAAAATGCTGCTCAATGTAAACCTTTGATTATTTAAAAACTATCGTAGTTTGAATAATTCGTAGTAAATGAAAGTGGGTTAACTACGAACCTTGTTTTCATTGAAAGAACACTATCGTTTCATCCCTTAACGAGAGACTTCATCAGGGTGATTGCGAATCGAATTGCGTTTCGCAAGGACTAAAAACGAGTGCCTGCGTGGCATCTCATTTTCATCTGTTTGTGTAAAAAGCGCTAAAACTATACTTTTAATCATAATTAAGTAAATTTGAATAAAATATTCGTTGTCATTTACATCTCCAATTCAAGTCGTTATGTTGCTAACCTAATATCTAACCTTAATGCAAGCAAAATAAAAAAGTTAAAACATATATCAGTGCAAGAACCTCAAAAGATAATCACTAAAGTACTGGTACAGCGTTCCCTAGACCTCTCCTCACGAAACAAGCAGATGTAAATTCAATTTCCACCTAGTGCTAACAAAGAGAAAATACATTTTGGAACGGACTCTTGCTTAAAACAGAGATAGTATTAATGAATTCAATTTTGTAGAAGGTATGGTATATACTCGTAGTTTGTGGTAGAATGTGTATTAAACGACAAAAAATCATGAACGGAATCAACCATTAAATAAAATTTTCAGGGTATGCAAGGTGATTGTGCTGTTCGTGCTATCTATAACATGGGTCCTAGAGAATCCCTGCGTGATAAATTCAAAGAAATAAATATAATGTCTGTACCATGTCAATATATTTATGAAAACTTATTGTACACTCATAGAAATATCGATCGATTCCCTAAAAATTGCGACATACATAATGTAAATACTAGAAATAAGAACAAACTCGCTTTGCCCAAAACTCGGCTGCACGAGATTAGTGTATCTTTTAAAGGGCAATGTATACGCTTCTACAACAAAACTCCGAGTGAGTTGCAAAAATTATCAATAAATAAATTCAAACAAACTATCAAACATATCCTTTGTAAAAAGGCTTATTACAAAATATCAGATTATCTAGAGGATAAAAAAGCATGGGACGACTTTTGCTCCAACTCGAAAACTAACAACCTAACAAGGTAAAGGTTTCTTGTTCGCTTCTTTACTTTACCTTAAAAAGATTGAAGTGAACAAAAAATCAAAGTGATCACTTTATTTCCCTGTTTTACTTATGTAATTTTAATTTTGTGACGTGTCCAAGGGTCCTGTAAGGTCTAAAGGAAATAAAGCACTTTGATATTTGATATTTGATATTACGACTAAAAATCCAATATACAGATTTTTCAATAGATCTATTCTATCTACGTTATCTATTTCAGTAAGTTCAGCGTTTAATTCAGTTAATTCATAGGTTAAGGTTTATTTATGAACTAAGAAACTCACTATCAATAATAGAAACAAATTAGAACTAGTATTTACAATTAAAACTAATTAAATAACTGCAGACTGTTACAAAGAATCTATAGATAATTATTTTGAGGTTGAAATATGATATAATGATGAGACTGCTAATTTTGCACTCTCAAATTCTCTCAAATTGTTCAATTTACTGCGTTGTTTTTAAATTAAAGTGTTTTACTTTGAAACTTATACGGATTTATGGTCTAGTAAGATCAATATTTATAAATAATTTTTGTCACTTTCAAAGTTTTCGTGCATCATGCGAGTATTTTATATATATATATTTTGAGTTGGGTTAAAACTTTATTGCGAATTGTATATTGGCGTTGGTATATTGATTAAATGACATCTGAATGAGTGCAAATTGAACCATACAATTACTTCGAATAATAGGTACCTATAGATTAATCACGGACGTGATAATGTACCTCAGCAGCACTTCCGATAGTCATATATGTATATATTATTAGGTCTAACTATGAAAATATATTTTTCTTGTGTTTTTTTTTTGGAATAACAAATCCTAGTCCTTTGAAACCTTTTCTGTATAATTAGACAACATTGTGAAAAGTATGCATAGCCTTAATAAAAAAACGAAGGAATAAAACTTGAATATTTATGCACAAAAGCGACAACGATGAAATGTGTTGTTTTTAAGTATTAGTTTTAGGGGACGAACCTGCCCGACAAATGGATTTATTAAATTTTAAATCATTTTGAATGATATTAGGGTCAATATTTATATAATTGTTGAATGTTCTTTTTTTTTGTATGGGACTCCCCTCTAATTTTTTTTTGGGATTATTGAATAAAAAAAATATGGACGACATAAATTGAATAAAAAATGGCAATTTTAAACCCCTATAAGTAATTATTAGACAGCTACCTACTTATAATAGATAACAATCACAGATGTGGACGAACCTTTATTGTATAACGAGTACGCACGGGTTAAGAGTAGTGATTATTTGAATGTACAAAAGCATGTCATAGCAATCTATTTTGCGGTAACTTATTTCTTGACTTGCTCTTAAAAGACAATAAACCTTATAAATACCTGCAAACTTCAAACTCTAATGACTTTTTTCGGACTGAGTGTTTCTACACTTATATTCTACATTATATTTCTATATCAGGTGTTAGTTACGCATGTAATTCGATTTCATCTAAACATAAGAAAATGGCTTTTATTATATCATCATCATCATCATCATCATCAGCCTATACACGTCCACTGCTGGACATAGGCCTCCCCCATACGACGCCAGAAATAGCGGTCCTGAGCCGCCTCCATCCATCGACTCCCTGCGACCGCTACGATGTCGTCGGTCCATCCGAGTGGATGGTCTCCCATGTAGGGGGGGATTTGCCATAATCACCACGCTTGGCAAGCGAATTGGTGATCGCAGTGTTGGTGTTTAAAAATACTCAGAAGGAAGCTGCTGCCCATCCTCTGGTAAGTTCCCTTAGTCGGCTCTTACGACATCCACGGGTTGAGTTGGAGGGGTCGATATTCGTAAGCCGCGGCCCCACAACCCACCTTTATTATATCAAACAGCAAAACTTCTTTGAATTCAAAACAATACATTGGAAAGTTAAAAGAATAAAATTTCTAAAACCCTAGAGTAGTGTTGGCTAGAAACTTCTACCTGCAAATACTCCGAGCACGTCTGTATTCACGCCTCTGCTCTGAGAGCAGAAATTGTTGAACGTGTTAACAGGAAAAGTTAAAGGTATGTGAATGCAGTTTTTAGAATGGGAATAGTTGCATTGTACAGTATCGTAAAATTCTTACGTAGGTACAAGGATTTATATTTAAGTCTTTTATATAAAAAATATAAAAGACTTAAATTTTGTTCTTGCTTAGTCTTTCGTGGTTTAACTGGTGTGCAATATAGAAATAGATAGAAATAGAAAATATTTATTTGTGCCACAAAAAACATAACATAAATTGCTTATTAACTAATATAAAAGTTTAAAAAGGTAACCGGTTCATCTCTTGCTGCACTTATGTCATAGCAGCGCTCGTTTTCAGCGGTGCCCAGGTATAATCTATATCGATATTATAATATCACATAACAACATTAGTATAATATCACAACACAACATTAGTATAATATCATAACACAACATTAATAGTAATATTACCATTAAACGTTTCCATAGAAACAAAGCGTGTGGAGCCGCGGGCAGAAAGTAGGATATAAATGTGAATGTTTTGATGGATGTTTGTTACTTAACGCCAAAACTACTGAAGGGATCGGACTGAAAATTTGCATAGATATGGGTAGATCTAGACCTGGATTACTTTTATCACTCACATAAATCAGTTCATCATCATCATCATCATCATCAGCCCATACACGTCCACTGCTGGACACAGGCCTCCCCCATACGACGCCACGAATAGCGGTCCTGAGCCGCCTCTATCCAACGACTCCTTGCGACCGCTACGATGTCGTCGGTCCATCGAGTGGGTGGTCTCCCATGTAGGGGGGGATTTGCCATAATCACCACGCTTGGCAGGCGGATTGATGATCGCAGTTTTGGTGTTTAAAAATACTCAGAGAATAAATCAGTTACCATTTATTTATTTTATTTTTAGCCACAGCTGTTCCACAGCTGAGCTAATCCCTCCTTTTTCTCTTTTCACTACAGTTCCCATGGGATATAAATAACCTAAAAAAAGTATGAAGCGAATTTTTTTTTTTCCTTTGACGTCAGCATTTTCGATTAAAAACCGTAAATTTAAAATTGACCTACTATTTTTCCGTAAATTTACTAATTAAGCAGTTAAAATACAATAAATTTGCTCAACAAAATAATAACTGTTGCTACTAATTTCATTGTCCAAGCCAAATCGCATTTAGAATAAATGCACACTTTGTTGTAGTAAAAAGATATAAATAAAAACTCTTGTATCTAAAATATAAATAAAATCAGTACAAAAGGCAGCATTTAGATTACCTGCTTCAATCGCAAAGCAAGTCTAATGTTCTACTAAGTTGCCCTTGTAGCAACAGATAGATGTAGTAGCTGTCGAGTACCCCGAACAAAGGTAATCCGATCTAAACAATACGCTCAGTCGTTTGTGAACTAATGTTTCCAAGCCGATTGTTAAGCTGGCCATAGTAAGACGAGAACAGCTGGGTCACGTCTTGCTGCAGGCACACCGGATACTCATCGAGCGCGCTGTACAAAAACCTAAACGTGCAACTGTCGTTTGTGACGTCTAATAGTCATAATGAATTTGATGTGCGAGTTACACACAGTTGCGAAATAATTGTGTTATAGCCAGTATCGCAATATCACAAAGTTTTCATGAACATGTGCCATGCCACCGTTGCCATTCGACCCTAGTTGGACCTTGATAAGTGGCGGCAGAATAAGAAATTCCTAACTGGTGGGGTTTAAGAGTGTCCACTATTTACTAAGGTTTCTATTTTTCTTTGAAATAACTATTTTCATTTATTTTATCATAATCTCACGTTAGTATTATTTGATATTATCTTCTACAGGTTTTGCTCGAATCAACAAAATGTAGGAAAATTATAGTGACGACCGTGTTTTAATTAAAATTTACATGAAAAAGTTTTGTGAAATCATTGAACTCTATTAAGTGAAATTCGAATACTACTATGTTTCCATGGTGCAGTAAAATAGACTTGTATAAAAATATTAAAGCCGCAAAAATGTGTTTATTTACTTTTTACGAAGTATGCATTTAAAAGAATGCGACATCGATTATTTAAAAGAAAAATAGCTATAAATATAGATGGTTCGATATAACAAATAAACTGTTTTATCATTTTGACCAAGTCATGCCTTAGCAGATAAATGCTCGACCCTATTTAGTACCTGCTATAGTTTGTCAGGACCCTCAAATGTCACCATAAAAATAGGAATCGCAAAAATTAAATAATAACTAATAAGTAACATAGCTGCCCCTAACCCAGTCTGTGACCCGGCTTTTATTCATGTCAGTGCTTTCTTTAAAGCTCACTGGAACTGTTTTAGAATTCTATCAAGTGCATACTGAGAGAAGGTGAGCGTTAGTAGAGCGTGCATCGAGGCGGCAAAGATTGTGGGATGTGATCGTTCTCTTAAAATTTAAACACGAGCTGTAAAAAAAGAAATAAAACTTCTAGCACCTTTTCAACCGATAAAACTTGTGTTTACTCTACACCATGCCTCGATTATTTCATACTTCATATGAAAGGATAAGTTTGAGTTAAAAATTGGACTAAATTCGTACTAAAAAACTTGTTCACTTTAAAAATCAGCTTACCGATATATTCTATTCGAACATTTCCACCCAAATATTGCTGTATTTTTTCGTCAAGGGGAAAAAAATACAAAACTAGCTACAAAAGTTTTTACGCGTACAATAAATAACCGAACTATTCCGAACAAAACGAATAAATATTTGACTGCATTAACCACTTTTATTTCCCCGGGGTAGATCGAGGTGTGAATATAACCGAGCCTTGGCCACGGAAAAACAGGAGGTAAATCAATGAATGGACATTAATATTTTTTACTTAGAGGCTATGGAGTACCAAATAATACAAAATAATTTCTTTGCCATTAGGATTAACAATTACATGACTTAATGTTACCTATAGTAGTTACAGTTACACGATTTAACATAAGATTTTAAATAAGAACATTGTTACCCATGGTCCTCGCACTAGTCTAGGCCTGTTTCGGGGGAGACCCGGACTTTTTGCGTTGATGCTGCTGATAAGACTCGAAAGAGGCATGAATGTGACGCTGCAGAACTCGGCTGTAAGGCTTAGATATGATTTTATTATAGATCTTCCTTTGTCCATACTTTTACCTGATGATTCTCTCTACAAAAATAGCTGATTGACTTTCAATTGTTTATGAAAGCTTATAGATTCTTGAACCAAACACGCTAACTCAATAAGTCTTGTTTTACCTAAAATATTTTTTTTAAGTTGTAATACCTTTGCAGTCGAGTAGGCTTCAAACTGAAGTCGCAATGTTGTTTTCTAAGTCATTAGTCACACAAGTTGTGACATACGGCTGTCTCATGCTCGGTAAAAACAACTTTATTTGATTATTTCTGTGCAAGTTTAGCATATTAATGATATGGGTTTTTAAGCTCGACTAAATTTGAAGTGAGGCTTCTCCAAAAAAACACACCTGCGTGTCCTTTGATGAGAAGTAGATACTGCAAAATATTATTTTGAAAATACATCAACGTTTGCGAATTCAAATTAATTATTATTACGCTGATAAATAACTATGTTTTTGACTATGGGTTTGAAAGTGGTTCGTTTTAGATTATTTTTGTCATTTTCGCTGTCTCATGCGAGGTAAAAACAACTTTATTTGATTATATCTGTGTAAATTTAGCACATTAATGATATGGCTTTTTATGCTCGGATGAATGTGAAGAGAAGGTTGTAGGTGTGCTTTTGTGGAGATGTAGATATTCCAAAATATTAGTTTTGAAAAACACCACGATTTCAAATTCAAATTATTTATTATATTATGTCGATAAATAAATATGTTTTAACATAAATAGTTTTGAAAGTGGTTCTGATTAGATTATTGATTTTTTTATTTATCAGCTGACGTAAAAACAACTTTATTTGTTTATTTCTGGGTAAGTATAGCATATTAAATGGGTTTTTAAACTCGAAAAAATGTAAAGATTGGCTTTGCGGTAGGCTTTTATGGAGACGTTACCTACGTCTTTCGTCGTCGTTTTATGGAGACGTAGGTATTCTTAAATAACAAAATATTACAGTATTATTACCACGTTTACGAATCAAAACTACTTATTATCATTTTGTTGACAATGATAATTATGTTTATACACGAACAGGGTTGGAAGTGGTTCTGATTGGATTATATTTGGCTTTCTCACTCGCCTCCGATAAGTTTTTTTTGAGCATTGAGTAAGGCATAAATCTTATCTACAGTGTGTCCCAAGTTCGGGATCTCTTGACGGGAGAGAGACGAGTTCTCACTCGACTCACACTCATCCGTTTCAAGACACTCCGCACCTTCACATTAATAACAGGAACATTCACTTACTGATGTTTTGTTGTCCCAAGAGTTCCAACAACGGCCAGGGCACTTCAAACAAATTCAACGTTTTCTGTCACTACACATCACTACATAAGATTATTATAAAACAAAGTCTTCCGCCGCGTCTGTCTGTCTGTTCGCGATAAACTCAAAAACTTCTAAACAGATTTTCATGCGGTTTTCACCAGTTGATAGAATGATTCATGACAAAGTTTTAAGTATATAGTTTGTCAAGGTTTTGAGTAAATTGGTTAAAATATAATGATAATTGTTTTAAATGTCAGAAAAAGTCAAGCCGCCGCCCAGGGAGTTTTCATCGAAAACGCTGTCTTAATCCTTTTGAGATATAACAAAACCACTCAAAGTGGAATATTCCTCTTTTATAGATTAACAAAAAAATCCGCAATGCCATACATGGCATCTATATTTTAAGGATAGCTAACAATACACATTCTATCTTGGGTTATAAAACATGCAGGCATAATATGCGCTGCTACCCGTGCAAAGCCGGGGCGGGTTGCTAGTCTACGTATATTATTCTTCAAGGAATTGCACATGGCAGCGCAAACCGCAAGCAGAATGTTGCTTTATTCCGCTTCACCCACATTCGAAACTAAGGTTCGAAACCGGTTTCTAAATAAGAATACATATTCTGCTTTCGAAATTGGTTTCATTATAGTCGCAGTTGCCGCACTCATGCCTCACTAGTGGGGTAATTTTCCCCACGTATATACGCTACGTCACGTCGCCGCGTCGTGCCGAAGATTGCTGCGACTGACTTAGGAATGGGGCAGTATAACACCAAACTTTTAGTTGGTGAAACACGCTTAAAAATCCATTAGTACCTATTTGTATTTGAAACATAATAATGTAAAGTAAACTTCTAAGCTAAAACTTTTCAAATAGTCATCTATTTAAGTGCAGCTTAAGTCCAAGTAGAGTTCTAGAAAAAAACAAATGGAAACTTACATCTTCTAACTGTTATTTTTATTGTTACGGTGAATCGAACTGGTCTTTCTATACGTAAAAGTGTCTGGGACTACCTTTGGCTTCAAAAAACTTCCCCACTCACATATTCATGAACATTTTGAAGGGAACTAAAAGTATTTCCTAAGTAGTTTCCTACAAAATATTTTGTGTCATGAAATTTACGTTATTTGTTTACGTCTGTTATTTTTATTACTGATGGTGTTGTTTTGTAACTTATACCTTGGCATAAGTTGTACCTACGAGTAATAATTCAGGAAGGAGAAGAAATATATCATGAGAATTAAATTATGCCTGATAAAGGGCCGTGTCTGAATACACTTTATTTCCCTGTTTTACTTATTTAATTTTAATTTTGTGACGTGTCCAAGAGTCCTGTGAGGTCTAAAGGAAATAAAGCACTTTAATATTTGATATTTAAAATGTGTCAGTAGAAGAATGGAAATTATATACTAACCAAACTCAATGTAGAATGTTTGTAAACAAACCGCCCATACTTAACCTAAAATTCACTCCGTTGCCGCGTCTTTTTATATGAATTTTACATTGTGTATTTATAGATTTGATTTGATTCCTATAATAAATATTGCTTTCTTTAAAAGTCAATGGACCTTCTTTTGACCACAATCTCACCTGGTGGAAAGTGACGCACTTCATTGAGGTATACCTTTGATTAATTACTAGCGCTCAATACCACTAACTTTACTTGCGAACCCTATTTTATGTATAAATGATGAACTTTAATTAACTGTGACGAATTACCACATAGTTTTTATGCATGTGACAAATTTACTTTCAATGTATGGAGTTTTCAAAAATGTGACGAATTTACTTTGTGGCAAATTTACAACAACCCATCACGAAGGTCTAGAAGACACCTTACAATTTTATCTGAAACTGGACGCAAATCAAGTGAGTTTAAGTTTTTTGTGTCGTGGTTTGTTTACAAACATTCCACATAGAGTTAGGTTAGTGTATAGATAACTTATGCGAGTTTTGCATTATAAAATAGTCGCCTCTAAAAATTATTAAGATTGTTTAGTAAAGTAGTTACGCTATTCTGCCTTTTATATGAAATTACGTATTATTATAGTTACATACTAAAGTTTACATGCAATTTAATTGCATGAACATTCAAGCCATCAAACACATACAGCTTGAATACAGCTGTTGAATGCATACAGCTTGTAAGGTTCCAAGCTATTACAAGCACGTGAGGTCAATAAAGGCGAACGATCCGTTTACGTCCAAGTTAACGGACGTGCGGCGTGTACTACCTACGTCGTAAATGTACTTTGTGTTTAGAGGCTTTGAGATACAAGGCTTATAGGAAAGTCTTGGGATTTATATCCAATGCTGGTTATAAAATTTTAATGTAAACTGTGTTTATTATCAGCACACAAACTTTCACGGAACGTGGCTCTCCTTAACAAATGGGTTTTGCCATAACAATTACGCTTGGCAAGCGGATCGCAGTGATCGGGTGTTAAAATTACAAAACATGAACTTGCTGCCCTTCCTTGCTGCCGTTCCTTCCTTTGGTAGGTTCAACATTAAAAAAATATATTATGTATGTATTTCAATAGATTTAGATGAGTACCTACATAAGTTTCAATGTTGGTTAATATAATCTATTGTCAATATTTTGTTTGAAATAACTAAGTTTGTGTCAATGACTGAATAAATAAAATTAAATAAATTCGGGCTGAATTTTAATGTTTTTTAAATAAATGTTTAAAAAACGTTGATTTTCTGTCAATCCTCAATTCGATACGATTTCGAATTTACGAGATCTCCCAGCAGCAGCGTTTATAGACTACACAGAGAATGGGCCCATAAATATCGTGATTACATTATCATTTTGGGTTTTGGCCTTTGTTTTATTTTACCAGGCATTATTGTGCTTTAGGTAATCAAACATTTTAACCACCTCAATTTTGTACCTCTACAGTTTTATAATTTTATTACTTTTTATCCGAAGCGTATAGGTAAGTTTTTAAAAGCGATCCTTTTTGTATTTCGTATACTGGGGGCCTTTTTTTTAATTATCCTGTGGGAAATACACACGTATATTGTACTGGCATGGGGAGATTGTACGATTATGTGGAACTTTAACCCGCTAAAACCCTCAGGATGCTCCGCTTATGCCGCTTGTGGTGGGAACGCGGGAACGATTTTTCGTCCGCGAACCCACTGCGGCTGCCCGCATTTGGGCCCCCCTTCGCAACGCGCTAGAAATACATAATGCGCCGCGACCACCTCGGGGATCTGCTAATGGGCCAAATGGGCGCCCCCGTGTCCAAATGCCCCTAGGTCCTGTTGCGACGGGTCAGTCGAATGGCCCTGCCGCCTGACGCACGGTCACAGAAGATAGGGAGAGTGGTCTTCGTAATACCTACACTCCTCCTCTGCGACTCCAGCACGTCCGCCATCAAACGGTGGTGACCCCGCCAAGGCAACGGAAGGCAGGGAGAGCGGCGCAACTCAATACTGGCACTCCTCTCCCGTTGCGGCCTTCACCTCCCTGCGGCCTTGCCACCCATACGGCATAGGGTGGCTATGCCGTATGGGTGGCAAGGCCTCAGTTGAGGTGCCTCCCATAAGACACCACAACCTGCTGTGTCGCCGTCTGCGTTGGCAGGGCCCCATGGGTTCCTCTTAGCTTCATCACGGGTAACCAGGCCGCGATTACTAAGCCTCCCCGCCACGGCAAGGCGGGAACTCTTTGGTAAGGATACTGGAGGCCTGGATTTATGACGTCAGCGTTGATAATTTGTATGAAAAAACAAAAGACAAAAGCGCCAGCTTACCTAAACGTAACGGTGCTGGTACATGATAATAGAGTTATATCAAAATCAACGTTTGTTATGATAGGTTTGACAACCTTTGTAAGGATAAAAGAATGAGGGTGATTTCGTTTCGTCCGAGTCTAAGATCAAGCAGCCTACTACCTACTTCTCTTTGATCCAACTATAAAAGCGAGTCAAGGCTTGTACAACCTCCGGCGACTCAATATGACATGTAGTTGACTGAACCATAAAAGAATATTTATATGGGTTATTCCCAACGTCTCACGAAAAGTATTCCCAACGGCTCACGTGAAAGCGTCTCACGAAAAGTCAGAGAGCTTCTTATTACAAAGGCTATCACAACACAATGCTGAGGCGGACGCCATTTTATAGCATCATTATATAGCTAGAAGTTATGTAGTTCTTATGTTCTTGTAAATACTATAAATAATGTTAATCCTATAAATAAATATTTTCTTATTCTTCATTCTTATTTTAAGGCGGAATAATATTATTTACAGTCTCATGTTTGAAAGCGAAGCGTTGCGGAAAATATATAAATAAATTGGGCTAGATGATGCTGTGTGGATTGGACAATTCACACAGCATCATCTAGCCTCATTTATTTTCCACACGTGGAAGCGCTGATAGATAAGTAACTGATTGTCAGCCAGTAAATTTGCCACCGCCGAAGCCGTGGGGTCGCGGCGTACGAATATCGACCCCTCCAACTCAACCCGTGGATGTCGTAAAAGCCGACTAAGGAACCTACCAGAGGAAGGGCAGCAGCTTCCTTCTGAGTATTTTTAAACACCAACACTGCGATCACCAATCCGCCTGCCAAGCGTGATGATTATGGCAAATCCCCCCCCCTACATGGGAGACCATCCACTCGATGGACCGACGACATCGTAGCGGTCGCAGGGAGTCGATGGATGGAGGCGGCTCAGGACCGCTATTTGTGGCGTCGTACGGGGGAGGCCTATGTCCAGTAGTGGACGTGTATGGGCTGATGATGATGATGAAATTTGCCACGCGCCTTTTCAAACCTATTTTTAAACGACTGATGTGGCGCAGTGAGCTAAGGTCCACCTGCGATGCAGGTAGTAGAGGGTACGATTGCGGCCTTGGAACAAATGTTTGTACGATATGTAAGTACATATTTGTTCCGGGTGTTCTGGGTATTTTCTATGTATAAACCAATATCTATCTATTATATTATAATGTATTTAATTAATTTTATCCTTTATCTACCATCGAATCCGTTTATGCGTCATTCTCCGTATTATTAAGTTTATCCGTCATCCTCCCATAACACAAGCTCTGGTTAGCTTGGGGCTTGATGATGTGTGGACTATCCAGCCTTTTTTTATATGTCTACGAGTATATCCACTTTTGTAGACAAAGTTGTAAATGGGAAAATTTTACTTATATAATCAGAATTTCAACAAAACGCATCAAAAGCCCTGAAGAAGCTAGACTAGATAACATAAACTTTTCCATTTAATTTCCATTATAACGACATGAACCCAGCTCTTAAATTAAAATCTCAGTGACAAATGGGTACTTTGCACAAGCTGTTTCTTAATTCCAAAGAAGTGAATAACGTACCGAATGTGTCTCGGGAGCTTTATATTTTACAGGTGTGTTGAGGCCCTTATTGCATTGCTAGATGTTCCTCGTGGGAGCGTTTCTATGAATCACCTATTAAAAAGTTCAAGAATACATATATAAAAAGACTAGCTGCTGCCCGCGCCTTCGCCCGCGTTTTATCGGGATAAAAAAGCCTATATGTTATTCTAGGTCCCAAACTATACCCATACCAAATTTCAGCCTAATCGGTTCAGTAGTTTTTACGTGAAAGAGGAACAAACATCCATACATCCAAAATAAAAAAACATTTATAATATTAAGTATATGTACGTTTCAGGTCAAAGTCAATAAAAATAGTAATGGGGCCACTTGCAAACCTTTGTGGAAAAATAGGAGTCACCTATTTCCTTGAATAACTTGCGTTCACTTTGCTGTGTGGATTGTCCAGCATATTAGGAAATAATAAATAAATAAATAAAATAAAATCATTTATTTCAGGTCATAAAAAGGAACCCATATACATATATGTATATGTTATTTACAAATAAATTAAAATTAAAATACATGTTATTTACAGTTCCCACTCTGGTGCACAGAGAGCCAGAGCCTATACATACATAGGGCTACAGATGTTGTTAGTCATAAAACTTAGGATGCTGTTGTTATATCGTCTAATATTGGCCCAGAATGACGCAATACGAGATAGATAGATAGATAGATAGAAATTCTTTATTGCACACTTATTGATATATACAGAAATAGAAAAAAAATCAATTTTAAAACTAAGTTACAAGTGGCGGTCTTATCGCTCGAGAGCGATCTCTACCAGACCAACCGTGGATGGATAGGATTGTTGGATGGTACTAGGGGATCTGTGTGCTAGTATAGACTTAATAAATAAAAATACTCATAATAAATATTATGCCTAAAATAAACTACATATATAAATTTATATATATATATATATTACTTATATAGGGACACAGGTATGCGTTCAATGACAACAGCCTAAATAGTGCTCCTTCACCATGGTTTTGAATAGTGGTAGCGACTTTGCTCGCCTCACTGAGACTGGCTATGCGTTCCATAGTTGTACAGCCCGGGCAGTAAAGGAATGGGCGAAGAAAGAAGTAGAGTGAACAGGTACTTGAAGTATAAAAGTTTCAGAAGAGCGCAGAGAAAGAGCGTGCGAATGATGGAGAAAGGTAAAAAGCTCTTTGAGATAAGGGGGTGCAAAGGCGTAAAACAAGATATTAAAGAGAAGAGAGAGAATATGAGAATTTCGGCGAAGCCGTATAGGTAACCACTTGAGCTTCCTGCGAAATTCCGAAACATGGTCATACTTGCGCAAGCCAAATATGAACCTTATCCCGACATTCTACAGGCGCTCAAGTTTGTCTAACTGTTGCTCAGTTAGATCAAGAAAGGCCGAATCGGCGTAATCAAGAACTGGAAGGAGAAGAGATTGTGCAAGAGAGATTTTAGTGGCAATAGGTAGAAAGTTACGCAGCCTTCGAAGGGAACCTGCTGAAGCAAACATCCTACGGCTGATTTCAGATATCTGCGGTCCCCACGACAGATTTCTATCGATGAGGATACCTAAATTTTTCACCCAACAGGGGTCCCATCAAAGACCACAGTTGGTAGAGTATCCCAATTTATCCGACCTATCATTCGAGAGCTTCCTACTGTGATCACTTGCGTTTTTGAAGGGTTGACTTTTAGCCCAAAGCTGTTGCTCCAGTCCAGGATACGACCTAGGTCTTCGTTAATGGTGGCAATAGCACACGATAGCTGATCTACCGTAGCCTGCGTGTATATGATTATGGCGAAAAAATCCGGAAGCCGTGCATCAGCGAACATGCCTGACGCGTTGCAGAAACGTAACTTCTTCATAAGGATGCGAAAAGCGTCATTGTATTGCACCCTTATGGTACTGTAGGATTTTCTTTTGTATTTGAACCAGAGCTGGCATGTATACATACAGAGGCAGTATGCCTTAAACAATGTTATTTTTACTTCGTTACTGCATCTGGCAAATCTTCGAGCAAGCATGTTACACCTGATCGACAGGTTCCGTCTTTCACGCTCAATGTCTTGTTCATCACTTAGGTCTTCAGTGATGATGTGCCCAAGGTATTTGAACTGCTTCACAACCTTCACTGCTGAACCCTTCAAATATACATCAGGTACTCTCTCCGGACCCTTTCCTGCTCTAATTACTAGCATTTCGGTTTTAAGGACGAATAAATAATGCTGAACAATTCACAAAACATCATCTAGCCCCAAGCTAAGCAGAGCTTGTGTTAAGGGTACTAGATGACTGATATAACATAAAACAACATTACAAAGAGATGTTACAAAGGACAATTACAATGGGCGGCCTTTGAAGCGATCTCTTCCAGGCAACCTTTGGATGGAAATAAGTGTGAATTTAAGAAATGTAGGTGGTGTACCAAAGATTATTTAAGATAATTATTAACATAACATTCTAAATACCTAATAATAATAAATAAATAAATACAGGTTGTTAGTCAAATTAGTGTACAATACCGCTGGAGGTCACTCACCTGCTGCTACAGATTAACTTTCACTAAACAAAGTAAGCCGCAAACGATTTTTTACTTTTGCCGAATTTTTTATTTGTCTCAAATATTTGTCTCATATAATAATCATATCACCGCTCTTTCATACCTGGCGGTCATTGTTGCCGCACTGGCCCCGCCCCCAAGCGAAATTGACAGAGCTATACATTATCACTAAACAGACTGACAATGAGTTCATTCCGCGCGAGTGGACCGCGCCGCACGGCCCTCAATGCCCTCCATAATGTATGCCAATCATCTGTTTGGAGGGACTGTAGTATAACGTAATACAGAACTTGCAAAATAAGGGTTTGAATAATTTTGTGTAGGTAATAATAATATGGTAGGTAATATTGACCTTGGACCCCGTTTGGTAATTTTATATTATACTGTGGCACCAACAGAATATCCCCCCGCGATATTGTGCACTAATTTGACTTACACCTTATATAATCAATTGAAATATAAACGAACTAAAATATAGATTCAAAAATAAATAAATAGTCTAAGTAAAGTACCAATATTAACTTTTCTGAAAAGAAAAACTGTTTGACACGACTTTTAAAAACTGGCAAGGATAGTGCTTTTCTCGTCGACTCTGGTAGTGCCTTCTACAACTTTAAGGTGTGGATGGCAAAAGATTTGTCGTTGAACTCGTCTATAAATATCGATCGATTCCCTAAAAATTGCGACATACATAATGTAAATACTAGAAATAAGAACAATCTCGCTTTGCACAAAACTCGGCTGCACAAGATTAGTGTATCTTTTAAAGGGCAATGTATACGCTTCTACAACAAAACTCCGAGTGAGTTGCAAAAATTATCAATAAATAAATTCAAACAAACTATCAAACATATCCTTTGTAAAAACGCTTATTACAAAATATCAGATTATCTAGAGGATAAAAAAGCATGGGACGACTTTTGCTCCAACTCGAAAACTAACAACCTAACAAGGTAAAGGTTTCTTGTTCGCTTCTTTACTTTACCTTAAAAAGATTGAAGTGAACAAAAAATCAAAGTGATCACTTTATTTCCCTGTTTTACTTATGTAATTTTAATTTTGTGACGTGTCCAAGAGTCCTGTAAGGTCTAAAGGAAATAAAGCACTTTGATATTTGATATAGAAACGTTATTATGAAATTGTAAAATCAACTAATTGGTAGAGTTATTCCGTATTCGTCCCACTGGTTTCGGCCCAAAGTAGTCCGAACACGGAAAATACTACTTACATGCTGTTATGTTTGATCTTACTTACCTAATTAAAAAACTCAGTATAAAATACCTACATGTATTTGTTTTCAGGTATTTACGGAGCTTTTGTGTAGGAATGCCTAAATTCAATTAAGTCGTGTGTTAGGCTCAAGTTATTACGTAAAAGCGATTTTGATTTTTAAGTTTTAGATATAATCATCTACCAAGGTTGTCTGGTAGAGATCGCTCGGAAGCGATACGACCACGCATTGTCACATTTCGTTTTTGTTTCAAATTGTTTGTAAACTGTTTTGTTATATTGTGTGCAATAAAACATTTCTATCTCTATCCATCTATCTATGACATGTTTACAATCAAATAATAGAAACAAATTAGAACGAGTATTTGCAATTGAATTAATTGAGCTAAATGCAGATTGATATAAACAATGTACAGGTCATTCAACTGGGGATTAGATGCTTTTTACAATTTATGTAATATTTGTTTCATAACCAAGGCAACAACGATCATACTTATCTAATCCTAACTAATATTATAAATGCGAAAAGGTGTATGTTTGTCCTTCCTTCACGTCCTAACTAAGCATCCAATCGACTTGATTTTTGGCATAGAGTTATTCGAAAGGATGGAGAGTAACCTTTTGACCAGGCACAATATAAAATTTCCATCGCATCATCATGCGGTTTTTTTACGCACTCACGCGCGTAGTTACGTTTTGTGGTTTCACGGTAGCTCTGACTCATTTCATTCAAAGCCTTTCCAAAATGCCGCACGGTACTGCGGGACGCGGTATACCTTGCGTCTCGCCCCGCTCCTACGCACGTGAGTGCATGTTTCTCCGCGCTTGAGCGCGTGATGCGCATGAATGCGCGTGGACGCGTTTTCTGTGTGTTGGAGTGTGCGTGTTTTCAATACAAACGGAGATACTTACAAACAACGTTAGAAGACGCATTCACGCAACACGCAGCGTGGTGCGAGGCGGTGTGTTGATCGCCTAAGACATCAGTTTACACCTTGCACCGACACTTATGGAGGGCGCCATTCGCGTGCCCCGCTAACATAAATCGAACTCTAAATCAGAGCTCGCGAATTCACACGGGATGGTTAAAATTTACTCTTGGAAATAAAGACATAAATAAAGACTTTAAATATATATGTATACTTGTTCACAGTACTGATAAACAACCTACCTACATCAGCATCATTTTCGACCGAGAAAAGGTTTACAGATGGACTAAGGCCTCCCGAGGACGCAACAATCTGGGTCTCTTCAAGACAAGAGTGAGTAGGTATCTTCTAGACCTTCATGATACACCGTCGGCCACATCGTCACTTTCCATCAGGTGAGACTGTGGTCAACGAAGGTCTAACGTCAGTAAAAAAAAATACCAAACCGGTCTGGAGCCCCCTCCCTGCTATCCTTAGAATATTGACTTCATAGAGGATTGTCTCACAACACTCCGTTTCGCGTTGTATCGCGTTATCCATTCCATTATCTTAATAACAGTTCATTATGTATCTACCGGCTAATCGGAAATTGAAATTACTTTTATTTTTTGAAAACTGCCTCAGTTAGATTTGTAAGTCTCAAGATTAAGCTGAGCTATTTAGATATTAAATGAGATTTTTCGAGTGCTGATTTAAGATTATCCTTCGTTATCTTGCTTTGTTTCAGAACTTTTCTGAAGAAAACAATTTAGCATTTTAAATGGAATGAAATCCATTTCATTTCTTAAAAAATAGCTCAAACAAATATTATTCTGACGAAGATTGACTAACACTTTATTGCAATGAAAAACCTTCATCATTCGCAACGCTGGATTGGATTTCGCTGCCTTGTTATTAAAAAGAAAAACCTAATACTAGATAGCAATCTCTAACTACTAACTTTTGGGTCTTGTGGACAACAATAGTAGTAGTAGTTATGTAGGTAGTAATAGTTATTATTAGGTTTCTGAAATAAAGGTAAACAATTCGTGTGGCTTAGAATTTGCACCACCTCAACTCTTCCGGCGGGTGTCGTAAGAGGCGAATAAAGGATATCCTCCGAGGGACGGGCAGCAGCGTCTCCTGCAGGACAATACTACCACTGAACTGCGATCCTCAACTTGCATGCTCAACGTGCGGATTATTGAGCTATTCGGAACGTCTCACGTGAGAGGTTCTCAGTCGCAACGTCTTATGAAAAGTATTCCCAACTTCTCACGAAAAGTCTGAGAGTATCTTATTAAAATCTACAACATCTATTGATTATGTTTCTCAGTAATGGCTATTAACAAAGGTCGGTAGCTACCTCTAGATTATTTTCAAAATTCTGCAGTTAGCTCAACTGTTTCAGTTCTAAATTCTGGTTTATAAAATACTTATAAAATAAATAGGATTTACTTTTATATGACAGCTGTCAAACTGACAGTTCCTGTCGTATGTGACAAAACTCGTATGATGAGCCCGTGTTCTAATCAGGGTGAGGCCTGCATCCATCAGTGAACCAGTACTTATAGGCTGTAGATGAACAATTCGTGTCTTGTATTTATGTACCTTCTGCTTATCAATGAAAATGTGACATCAGATTTTTTTCGTTTTGAATGTGGTTAACCAATCCGCCACCCAAGCGTGGTGATTATGGCAAATCCCCCCTACATCCACTCGATAGACTGAGGACATCGTAGCGGTCGCAGGGAGTCGATGGATGGAGGCGGCTCAGGACCGCTATTTGTGGCGTCGAATGGGGGAGGCCTACGTCTATCTGCTGGACATAGACCTCCCCACTGCTGCAGTGGACGTGCATGGGCTGATGATGATGATGATGATGAATGTGGTATGTATTATAGATTTATTTATCAGGTATTTATAACGTATCCTCTATATTTTCCCCCCGATAAATAATCTTTAATAGCCAATCGCGAAAGTTTAAAAAGTTCCGGTAAATACATAATATGGTAGTTTCAAACCTAGGCGTTCAGTTCACCATTTTAAAATATACACAGGTAAGCAAAGCATGTAAGCATGGTAGAATAATTACGCATTTTGTTTCAAAGCTTTTCCATTACTCGTATGATGAAATTGTTCAGAAATTCGATACGGAGCATTATGTCTAAAATAATGGCTAATGGATAAACAATTCCATGGAAAAGTGAATTAAGGAGATGGATGACTTCAGTATTGTAGCATTTGTTTATTATGAGAAGAAATATGAAACTCGTCTATTGTTTTTAACGTTGGTATATTTAATGACATAAGCAGGTTTCTCAATTTCAAAAAGCCTTTATTTTCATCCTTCAGTATTCGAGCAGTATTATTATTATCCCTAAGTTACGGAATACGGAAATCCGTAGAAGAACCAAAGTTACCGACATAGCTCTTAGAATTAGCTGGATGAAGTGGCGATGGGCAGGCCATATACCTTGTAAAACCGATAACCGTTGGGGAGTAAAGGTTCTCGAGTGGCGACCGCGATGCAATGCGAAACGGAGTGTGGGAAGACCGCTAGCGGTCGCACGGAGTCGTTATATGGAGGCTCAGGACCGCTATTCGTGGCGTCATTTGGGGGAGGCCTATGTTCAGCAGAGGACGTGTACGGGCTGATAATGATGATGATAATGAGCTCAAACAATAAACCCTAAAATTCCAATTGCTATTATTGCATAAATTATTCCTAGACATCCAAAAGTTTCCTTTTTTCCTCTTTCTTATCCCTAAGTTCTAAAGGCTAAGTTTTATCCATTTAGCACTTTAATAAATAAATAGGTAAATCGTTTATTAAGTGGCAAAAACAATGATTAAATATTAAATAAATGGAAAACTGCAGAACTGCAGAAGTTTACAAAACTGAAGGAGATGACAACGCCCTACACCGAAATTAAAGTGGATAGAGTTCCTAAAGATTACTAATTATATCTAGTTTTTATAAAAAAGATACAATTAAAGATATTCAATCTAGTTTTAAGAAACGTTAAAAAATAAACAAAACAAACCGAAAATCACAGACAAATTAATATTTAAAGTTTTTAGAATCTATGTACATGTGTCAGCCAGCCTGTGTTGGGAAAAATGTATTTAACTAATTATCAATTCTCTTGCCAACGTCAATTCGGCAGGAGAAAGAACTAATTGACACTTTCTGTAAGAAGAAAACCCTTTACAATAATATTTTAAAGTCAGAATAGAATAGAATAATTTATTCAGGCAAAAAAAACATTTTTGTTAGAAGTGCCTTTAAAGCCTATGTTAGGTTTAACTAGACACAGAGTGGTGGGAGGAACGGGAGATAACTTTAATTCAGTCTATTGTTATCCCATTCGTCCCACTGGTGGGATGAAGCTAGTGGGACGAACGGGACATCACGTTAAATTCACTAGGCTACGTTCATGTAAAACCAGATAAAACCAGTTTAGTAGGCGCATCACAGACTTACCAACCGGATATTACAGTCGCAAGCTGACTGGCTAGCACGTACACGTACCTTCTGAAGATATGACACACACTTCACTGATTTCTAGTTAATTCCAGTTATAAGACTAGACAAAAGATATAAATAAAGTAATTTTGATTATTCATTTATTTGCGTGCTCGTGCTTGGCTGATGCTCAAACGCGCGTCTAGAAACAGTATCGAAAGATTAGCGTATAAGTTCATTGTCGTGTGATTGTCACAATGGGGAAGTCATCTTCCTAAGTGTGCGATTATTATCCTAACTATTATTATAAATGCTAAAGTGTGTTTGTTTGTCCTTCCTGTTCGCCATAACTAAGCAACAAATAGACACTTTTTAGCATAAAATTAGTTGAAAGGATGAATAGTAACAAAGGCTACTTTTTATCCTGATAAAACATCAAATTTCCATTGGAGATTTACGAGAAAAAATACCTTTTTATCCCAGTAAAACTAACAATCTTTACCAGCAACAGCTTAGATGTTTAAAGAAACAAATGATAGTGTTAGTATTATATAATTATACTACTATAATTAATTTAAAAATATATATAAGTAATTTTTCGTGTTAGTAACACTGAAGACTTATAGGAAGTCTTATAAATTTCACATTCCATATTCAAAAAACCAAAAATCCTGAAATTTAATAGGTGAGCGCCGCGTCTCGTTACAAAGTTTGAGCACGAATACGGAATATGGAATGGATACGACCGGAAGTGTCACATTGATGAGAAAATTGGAACGGAATTTGTGGAAAATGATAAAACGAGTCGCGAAGTCGTGTCACAGATAATAAATTTCATTTCGCGAGCTGGTGGTTTGATACTTTGATGATAGAGGTATGTATGTATTATGGCACAACGCCGTGGCGGTCACGGCGTAAAAATCGACCCCTCGAACTCTTCCAGTTATGTAGAGGAATGTTTTCTCCTGCGTCAACCTGGTTCTGCGTCGACTACAAGAGGCAGGGCAGCAGCTTCCTTCTGTGTATGCTTAACACCTCTACTGCAATCATTAATCCGCCTGCCTAGCGTGGTGATTATGGCAAAACCCTTATGTAATGTATTAAGCATGATAGTTCAATAAATAATTAATAAATAATGTTAGATAATCCACACAGCACCATCCAGCCCCAAGCTAGATATACATAATACAATATATAAATATATATTTTTACTATACATAGAAAATACTCAGAATACCCGGGACAAATATATGCAGATCATACAAACATTTGTCCCAAGGCAGGAATCGAACATGCAACCTCATGCGTTGCAGCAGACCTTCGTCGCCGCGCCACATCAGTCATCGTGAGTCATTTCGTAACCCATAACACAAGCTTTGCTCAGTATTACAATCCATGAAAATCCTACTTAATATTATAAATGTCAAAGTTTGTATGGATGGATGTATGGATATTTGTTACTCTTCCACGCAAAAACTACTAAACCGATTGGGCTCAAATTTGGTGCTGAGTTTGGGACCTGGAATAACATATAGGCTATTTTTAATCCCGATAAAACGCGGGCGAAGGCGCGGGCACCAGCTAGTTAGTCTAAAATAATATTTATTGAAGTCTTTAAATACTATAAATTAGTCTCACTATATCTTAAGAACTCAATGAATGAAAAAACTGAATAAATGATTACAGTGAAGTAGAAAAAAAACTCGGAAATTAAATTAAGTAATTAGGTAAAGCAACCAAGTAATCGTAACGAATGGTAGATTTGTCACAAAGGGCAGGAAAGCTGGGAGGAAGCTTAAGTTCAGAAAGCTAAAGTTCTGAAGTAAGCTAACCAAAGATTGGTTCGAAAGCTCACTTGATCTGATTAGAGTTTCAATCAAAAGTTGACCTGCGTCTTTCCTTTGAGTTTTTCTTGGCCAGTTTTCTGCTTGAGTATTTAATCTTTTAAGTATCTTTTGAAATTGAAGTTAGATTATCTTTGCAGTGCTGTGTAGACTGGGGTTAGATTTAGATAATTTGGGCTCAGAAACCAAACAGGTATTTAATTTTATTCTTTAGCTGAGTAGGTAGTAGAGATTATTATTATAATAATAATAAAAGAGACTAACGGGAACACAAATTCAAATTGGGTATCCAGCAAATCAGAGACATGCGTAAAAAAAGCTTATAGAAAGTTATAAGAATTCATACAAGATCTGTGCCCTCGTCACTAACAGGGGGGCAAAAAGAACTTTCCAATTAATAAAAGTTTCACCTGTCTTACCTTTGCAAAAAGGGGATAGATCGAACTTTCTTCCAACTGTCGCTCTAGGGGGACAAAGCAGGGAGACAGATGGAAGTAAACATAAGTACGTAAACACTATTGGTAGAGTTCACTTATTTCCTCCTCAAGTTATTGGACACTCAATTGCAACATGAGGCGCATCAAAAATACATGGAGAAAGAGAAGTATTGGAAGAAGAACAGAAGAAAGAAAACCTGATACGCTACCGCCTAGTAATTTTTCTGTTCAGTGTGTAGACCAAACTTGATAATAAAACATTAATTTATGTTCGTCCAAAAGCATATTGTTCATAATTTAGAAACAGTTAACCAACGAAATTCCTGTCGTAAAATAAATTTCTATTTCAGACATTTAAACACAAAAATAATTTCACTCCAAACGTAAATTGAGAAATATTTACTCCCTAATAAATATACTTTAAACAGTAAAATATTACGGAATAACGCTTTGCATCGTCGTAAATAACCTCCGTAAATAGAAAATAAAACTCCCCTAGCCTTAGATGTACAGTCGACTAGAGTTTTAGACGATTCGTTGTTCGATTAAGCGTTGCATTTAAATTGGATAAAAAAGTATGGTATCGCTATACCATAAATATAAATATTTTTTTAAGTACATACCTACCTTCTTTTTATGCGTTATAAAACTTTCTTGATGTGACTTTCTTGGTTTGGCTTTGAAGAGCGTAGTTACTCGTTGTATTGCAGATAACATAATATTACCGCTAAGTCATTAAATAACGAGATATTTCCCATTATTTGTATTTTTCTGCTTTAACATACTAACGATTTCAAAAAAATATTGCCATTTGCGTTAAATTATGTAACGAAGGAATAAAATTATTTCTAAAAATTCAGCAAGGATTTTTCTGAAACGCATTTTTCATTATCATAACTTGAAGGCTTTTCTAAAGCGCAAACTTGTGTGCGTTCAAATACCAAAATATGATAATTCAGTGTTCATCGAACGAGCACTCCCGTGGAAATGAGCTAGGGTTGCTTGGGATGAAGGTAATTTTTTTAAAATAATAATAATGAAAAAAACTGTCACTTTGCTAATTGATTTTTGCTTGTATTTTTTCAGAAAGAGTTTTCTACCGCCTTTGGGGAGCTTTAGAGCTCTGGGGCCGGCAGTCCACCATCTAGCGCGCATCAGGTATTGTTTTCCAGGCCCGGGACAACCTTAGCGCAACATAAATTGAAAAGGTGGATTCTCTCTTTGTAGTTTGTTTCCGTTGATTTTGACAGAAGTTTCGTCTTTGTTATTTTTCTGTTCACAGTAAGGAGGGCGTTTGCCGTGGAGCCCGGCGCCGCCGGGCTACCACGCGTGCGCCAGCCGCTGTCATCCCGTTAGGTTATTTAGATTTGTAAAATTTTTTATTTACGTTCGTAAGTTCATATTGTGATGATACAATGCACGCAATCGTTAGATGCAATTAGGAATGCTACGGGAATCAATCCCATCGTGTCTGTGCAGCCTCTCTTAGAGTGCACACAATGTCCCCAGGCTCGTTTTTTCAAGGGACAGAGAGGCCTCAAAATTCACCAAACAAGAATTCATAAGGATCCCATTATCCCGCTGTCTGTTCCGGTTGCAGGAGCGGTAGATATTTCGATGATGAAAAATTCTAATAGTGTGGCCGACACATCCCCGTTTTGGAAAGTTCTGAGTGAGTACAAAGCTACAACCCCTGTTTTTAAACGTATTCCTAGAGGTGCCCGCATCTCTGTCGCTTCTGCTCTCTCAGAGGCCATTAGGAATACTGTATCAAAACACACCAAACGAGCTTGGGAGCATTTACTAGTTTTCCCTTACAGAGTACTACATGTAAAAAAAGATTTGGCCAACAAAGCTTCTATCACGGTTAGAATCAAACAAAATTGCGTTAGGTACACTGCGTGCGAAGGGCAGCCTATTTCAATTGTTGATCAGGGTGAACCATTGTCTGAGTCTACTATCTATAGACTTGTAGAGAGTAAACTCAGTGATGGTGACATAAAAGGTGCCTCTCGCATACTTTTTTCAAATGACACAATGGCGCCAAATAACGATGATACTCTCATATCTCTTGAGAGTAAGCATCCAGCTGCAAGGGCCAATATCCAACTCCCCGATCCACCGCAAGAGAGTGATGTCGCTGTGGACACGATCAGCCAGGATGTGTTTAAAGCTGTCATGTCTTTCCAGAGTGGCTCCGCCGGCGGCCTGGATGCTGTGACTCCACAGCATCTAAAAGATCTTCTTTCTGGTGGGTCTGGCCATGCAGGTGAAGTCCTTCTCGAAAACTTGACATCTTTAATCAACCTGATGTTGTCAGGTCGAGTCAACAGCGAGATCACAGAACTCTTGTACGGTGCGAATCTTTGCGCACTAAAAAAGAAGGATGGCGGAATAAGACCCATAGCCGTGGGCACCACCTACCGCCGCCTCGCGTCTAAAGTCTGCTGTCGGAAAGAAGCCGACTACCTAGGCGATTATTTTCGACCAATTCAGCTAGGCTTTGGTTCGCGAGGCGGATGTGAGGCCGCAGTACATTCCCTTCGTACATTTTTGGACAAAAATGACGGGGAGGTAATTCTGAAGGTAGACGTCAAAAACGCCTTCAATTCCGTAGACAGGGGCGCCTTGCTAAAAGAAATTAAAGACAAAATTCCAGAAATTTATCCCTATCTCTGGCAATGCTACGGTTCACCGTCAAAATTAATTTACAGAAACAATGTCATTTCGTCCGCGGTTGGTTGTCAGCAGGGCGACCCTCTTGGTCCGGCCATTTTTAGCCTTGCTATCCAACCAGTAATTCAACGTCTTAAATCCAAACTTAATGTTTGGTATTTAGATGATGGAACGATAGGGGGAGACGTGGACACAGTTTTTAATGACCTAAAAATCATCACAGATGAATTTCGGAAAATAGGTTTAAAACTAAATTTTTCAAAGTGCGAGCTTTTTATTTCGGACTCTTGTGTAGACAAAAACAATATCATAATAAAATTCAATAGTTTGGCTCCCAACATTACAGTTGTAGATAAATGTTCACTTCGCCTCCTTGGTTCACCAATTTTTGATGAGTCTTTTCAGTCATTTGTAGATGAGAAAATTCAAAATTTCAACAAAACCTCGAACAGACTTCTCAAAATGAATAGCCTAGGCTTTTACAATTATTCGGTTTTGCTTGTTTGTACCTAAATTTACGTATTCTTTGAGATGTTGTCAACTGTGGAAACACAGCGAGCTCTTGGAAGGCTTAGACAACATAATAAAGAATACTTTATCATCGGTTTTGAATATCTGTTTCGATGACAAGGCATGGTCGCAGGCCTCCCTGCCTGTCAAATTGGGAGGCTTAGGTATCCGCAAAATTTCAAGTGTAGCCCTGCCAGCGTTCTTGTCTTCCGTCTACAGCACTAGTTCTTTAGTGGAAAAAATTTTTAATCCGTCTTTGGTCTCACCTGGAAATTCATTTGAAATTTCGTTCTTAGACGAGGCTCGAATGGCTTGGCATAGTGCTTGCCCTGATGCTGCTCCCCCAAAATCTCTTTTGTCCCAACGGCAATGGGACGGGCCTCTGTGTGAGTTGACACGGAATTGTTTGTTACAAACGTGCTCCAGCTCTGCAGATCGTGCCCGTCTCCTGGCCGTTTCTAAATTGGAGTCAGGACATTGGTTGCAAGCACTTCCTTCATATAATACTGGCACTCTATTGGATCCCGTAACTTTCCGTATAGCAACATGTCTTCGGTTGGGTGCAAGGTGTTGCGCGCCTCATCAATGCCAGTGCGGTACTGTTGTCGAACAGCTTGGTCATCACGGATTATCGTGTACTAGGGCTGCCGGTCGGATATCTCGCCATGCCAGCCTTAACGACATCATCCGGCGGGCCTTTGTCACCGCTAACGTACCAGCTATTCTCGAACCGAATGGTCTGTTGCGTGACGATGGTAAGAGGCCCGATGGCATGACTTTAGTCCCTTGGGAGCTGGGCAGGCCTATTGTGTGGGACGCTACATGTGTCGACACACTTGCGCCTTCCCATCTTTCAAGGACATCCGTGAGGGCTGGTTCGGCGGCAGATTTGGCCGAGGATCTCAAGAGGCGCAAATATGCAGGTCTCGACAGAGCCTACGCATTTGCTCCCCTTGGAGTCGAGACCCTAGGTCCGTGGGGTACCGAGGCTCTCCGGGTTTTCAAAAAATTATCTGAGCGCCTGGTCGAAGCGACGCGTGACCCGAGAGCTGGTGAGTATCTGGCGCAGCGCATTAGCATTGCCATACAGCAGGGCAATGCAGCCAGCGTCTTGGGGACGCTTCCGACTGGTATTGATATGGACCAGTTGAGCTATCTGTAGATTGTTTGCAACAGTCTGCAGTTAGCTCAATTGTTTCAATTGTAAATACTAGAATAATAATTGATTATAATATAAACTCGCCATAAACCTGCAGGGCAGCTTTATAGTGAGCTGTTGGTGAGTAGCGACACCACAGGTATACCGAGTGCTCCCGGGGAAGTTACTGGTTCTCGTCTCCGCTTGCGGAGTGGTATCCCAAGAGAACCAGATCCCCACCTCTTGCTTGTCTTCATTGGCCGGTCTGAGTGGAGTCGCGAGAGACGCATCTTAGGATGTAGACTTGGGGGTGGAAGTGTCTAATGGCGTAATAACGAGAAAGCCCGCTCACGTGTCTTCGTGATGGTGAAATCGGGGCCGCACCTTTCGACACTCCTTAGTCGTTTGCACCGATGTTGTTCCTTTCCGGAATTTACGCCAACATTTTAAGGAACTCATCCAGCATTCGGCAAGCAACCGTCTACCGCTTGTAACAGTATTGAGAGTATGTTTATGGCAGGCGTCCATAGTCTCACCCATAGCCCAATTACCCAGTCCATCCATTCATCATAATAACATAATTTTTTTTTGTTACTCTCATTTTCCTTTGCAATAGTCTCTACACCTGGCGAGTATCACCTTTAGATGTATCATATTGTGCAACCAAGGATGATGCTCGCTATGTGTAGCTCTCGCCTTTAGATTAATTCTCATATAGGCAGAGCCCTTTATGAGAATTAATCTAAAGGCTGTTGGCTTCGGCTCCACGCATGCCTCCCAAAGGACCCGGTCACTATATGGCCCGTGATCATGGAATTAATCATAATTTTGATTCAAACTAAAGCTAACAAGAACGTTTGACAATACACTCGCGTCACGCCGCCAGCATTGCACTTTAATATTAGTACATAGAACTAAATGACAATTAAATAAAAAAAAAATTATATAAAAAAATTAAATTAAATCAAATTTAATAAATATTAATTAATTTTATTTTATTGAAATTATCCAGAAATCCAAAATCTATCAAAAAGCGCGACTTGAGTAGTCAATTTTATAGTCGTTTTCGTTTTTATATTATATGTAGATCTTCGTTTGAGAGAGTTGCACCCCCGCAGGGGGCGAGTAAAAAAATTATGTGTCGACCAAATCATAATCATTTTTTAAATAGATAGAATGTTTTAAGAGGAAGGTTTATAATTATGTATAATTTAGTATCAGCATTGCGCCCGTATGAAGCCAGGACGGGTCGCTAGTATTTTATAATAATAACTTTAAAAATCTGTTTATAAAACTTTTATAGTGTAAAATTTGACTTTTCTAAGTGATTATTTCGTAAAACTAAAGAAATAAGGTTATTGAAATAAGAAGTCCTAACAATACAATTGCACATGGCAACCCTAGTTACGGTAGACGCGTGGATAACAGTTAACATTTTTCACGGAGCCACTCAAAAGCGGACCAGAAAAATGAAAAAGAGAAAAAATGAGTGGACCCCGTTTCGCAAAAGCCTATTAATCTACTTATATGAAGTGAGTGCCGGCCGATTCAGCGATCTGACTTGTGATAAAAGCTTTGTAGCAACCCTATTTTACCTTACCTGCTATATTCAAATAGAAATGCAAAAGATTTTCATATTTATTTGAAGTTTAAACGTGGAAGTTCTCTTTAGGGCATTGTTATCCTTTGACGTAAGTAGGTGAGTATCAACTATTATAAGAAAACATGGGATTCTAAAATAGGAATAAATTTAAGTTTAAAACCGTGTAGGATTTTAAAATTTAATTATTGTGATAGTGAAACACGTCTCGTCACGGTTTAATAGCGCTCGGTGAAAGTGGAGGGGGGTTCTGTTCAGGTGTAAAACGGTGTAAAAATCTACAGACCATTCACTATAAGATGTACCCTGCCTGCCATAGTTCCAAGGCAACACCACGTCAGGGGACATCTTATGGTGAACGGTCTGTAAAAATCGACTTCTGCGCATTAAGGTCAGCGCTATTAAACCGTGATGCGACCAATACCACCACCGCGAATATGCCCTCTCATTATAACCCTATAGTAAGTCTTGGATTGCATTCAAGGAAATAGTGTTTACATTGGGAACTAAAGCTATGTTCAGATAGCAAAATTTTGATGCGCGTTTACAAATATCCCAGCATCACATCCACGCGCCTTGCGCGCGTCAGCGAGCAGCGCGTTGAATTTTCAAACCGAATCGTATGTCGACATAGACAGACATAGACATATCATTTATTTGCCACTACTTTAACACACAGGGCAATTAACATCTTTGAAATAAAAATATATTACTTAATCATTAATAAATAACACAACCAAGAATAATACGTAGAAAAAACTAATTAACAATAGGTAAACGTATGTATATCCATATTTGATGGGCTTATCTATCCATCCACCTACCTAAAATATATATTCACTCTATTCCTCGGTGAGACCGAAAATTTTATTTTGCACAAAGGCTCTCTTTCAAATTCAGGTCGCCTAAGCTATAGGTAGCTAGTTATTTGGGCTAGCTGTTTGCAAACTTTAAAACAAAGAAAACTGTATTTATAAGCATGAAACCTATGGCATAAAAAGCAGGTGCTAAAGGATCCTGCCCAAAGACTATAGAAAGATACGACATCTATCTACTGGTCTCAGTAGAAACTTTCTATTTCTTCTGTAGGAATAGCCGATACATGAAAGAAACACGAGTGAGAAATTAATATTTAAATTATTTTACTTAATAAATAATATCACCCGTTTGTTAATACGCTTTTCGCTGATCATGTTTAAAATTAATACTGAATGATCAAATCTCTTATCAATGTCAATTCGGAAAGAGAAGAAGCTATATAAAATTAATGATCATTGATTAACTGATACTTACAAAGGGCTTTCTTAAAACGAAAAACTTTGATTCATGATAAAGATTCAGGTCTTTAGTATATCGCATGGTTATCTATTGTTCTCGTTCCACTTCAACGTTTAAGTTATCATTTAAAGGCTCTAGAGAGTTATTTGTATTTACAAAGTTTGACTGTTTTTACAAAGTTTATGTACATACGATTGTCGTGTATGTACGAGTATGTCTGTATTTACAAAGTTTGTCTGTTTTCCTTGTAAAAGCGTCCATTGAAGGCGTTGGGTTGTAATATCCGGTCCAATCCCACTGAAACAAAACAGCCGCTAGCGTCCAAACACACGCTTATTGGGATCCTATATGCCAAACTCGGAAGTCTTACGTATATATTTTGTAGAAGATAGGTAATATTGGGCTTAGAATAGAATTTAGAGTAACATTACAGCTTTAGTGTAAAAACACAACATTAATATTCATTATTATTTATTATATTTATTTCTTGTAAAATCTGTAATTTTCCTGTTTATAGTCAAATAAATGTAATCCTACTAATATTATAAAAGTCAAAATTTGTAAAAATGGATGTATGGATGTTTGTTCATCATTCACGCAAAAACTACTGAGCTGATTAGGCTGAAATTTTCTATGGATATAATAGTTTAGTAGTTTATAATCTGCTGTACGGGTATATTTTGGGACCTAAAATAACATATAGGCTACTTTTCATTCCGTTAAATCGGCGGCGAAGGCGCGGGCAGCAGCTAGTCGTTTATAAATATTTATTCCAATGTCAAATCTGTATGTTCGTGTTTATGGCGAAATAAATGTTTCTTTATCTTAAGCTTCGAGCATCAAAGGAACTACTAACTTTTTTTTTAAGTTGTCATCATCATCATCATATCGGCCCGTACACGTCAACTGCTGGACATAGGCCTCCCCCATACGATGCCACAAATAGCGATCCTGAGCCGCCTCCATCCATCGACTCCCTGCGACCGCTACGATGTCGTCGGTCCATCGAGTCGATGGTGTCCCATGTAGGGGGGTTTTGCCATAATCACCACGCTTGGCAGGCGGATTTGTGATCGCAGTGTTGGTGTTGAAAAATACTCAGAAGGAAGCTGCTGCCCTTTCTCTGGTAGGTTCCCTCAGTTTATGTTGTCACTTGTGCTTTATTTACGCGGACAGCGCGCGGTAAGTGAGCTTGTCGCATCCTACCCCTGTTAGGTTTACGCCTAGCTTACCGTAAGCTTCAAGCAAGTGGCCCAGGCGTTGTAGCCAGGTGAGTGCTCGCTGGAAGCAAGTTACACGATCATAGCATTCTTTTCCAAACGTGCGTGGACATCAAGCTTGCTGCTAGCCGAAGCGGCGTGGACTGCGTGCGGTTCCTAAAATTTGGCCACGCAGTCAGTCTCAACGGAGTCTAACCAAACAAACAAAAGTATTTATTTTCCGAAAAATAGGACTCTAATTATAAACTTACTTTCTATCGTTCTACGTTATTTGTTAATAACATAGAACAATAGAAAATAAGTTAAGTTAAGCAAGACTAATGATCCTGTTACAGAAGTAAGTTAGAAACCTCGCTCTAACTAAGAAAATCTTGTATCTAGATGCGAGGGATTCCAGCTTCAACTTATTTACAAGTTATTAGTGTAACCATGTGCAATGGACATATTCCAATGCACAAGTGTGTGCGCAATCACAGTTGCACCGTCTATTCCGTCACTCTCATTATCAGATAGGACGGCAAACCGACACGACCAGGAAGAGTTCAGATGCAGGACCAACTATTTGTAACTCAGCCAACTTCCTGACTCCGAGCTGCTACTGATTTGTTATTGGTGGGGGCTAGGTACTACGCAGTCAGCTGTAGGGCCCACCTCGTTACTTTTGAGGCTGCTTTGGACTACCGTAGTAGGTAATAAGACACATTTACCATGGACTGCCACCATAGCCACATAGCTGCAGGCCACGCTAGTCGATAAGAAGCTTTGAATACCTTACCACTACAGTTGTTTTTATCTCATCAGTAGCAAAACAACAATGCGATTCCCTTGAGGTTCTCAACTTGACTTCGGCATCAAAATGTGACACGTGAACAAAACCTTTTACTTTCGAAAAGGTCACTAACACACGTAACAATTTTTCCTTAGAAATCTCAAAGGGCGTACGCGAAAGCATACTGTAAGTGAAGCAGAAGGACAACAATTTTTACTTGTAACAGTTAGATGGATAGAAAATCTGGAAAATAAGTACTTTTATCGCACACTTAAAACTAAGATACAATTTAAAAAGGAAACAACAACAAGTGACAGTAGGCGGTCTTATAGCTCAAGAGCGATCTCTACCAGACAACAGTTGGTCGTACGAAACGAACTATTATCGTAGTGCATCGTGTTTTTACCCGACACAAAGGGCAGGAAGAGAAGTGTTTTTAACCGACTTCGAAAAAAGGATATAGGATGTATGTATGTTCGGCTGTATGTACATATGTTTTTTATGTATGTCAAATTCCCCGTCAGTTATGGAACTTTTTTGAAAATTCTTGTAGATACTCAGAGACCTACGTCAAACTTACCCCTTTCCTTTCTCGTGAAAAATTTACGGAGACATTTTGTATTACAGTTGGCCTAGCAGAACGATCAGAAGATAGAATAGACCAAAATGACATCGCATTGTCATACATTGCCTAAATTATTGACTTTAATGGACTGAAATCAATACTTCCATACTTATCATCGACAAATTAACCAGGTTTAGATTGTATAAGATACTAAAAAGTCTCAGGCGCGGGTCACATAGAGGCAGCCGGCGTGGCGCGGCGCACTGCCGCCGCCGCCGCCGCCGCCGCCGCGCCGCGCCGGTTACATGGTTACCAGCATGTAACCGGCGCGGCGGCGCTTCAAGTTTTTGATTTTAATCTCCGCCATAGTGAATAGCACTTAATTTATTATATATACAAATATAATAAATTATATTACATACAAACATGTATGTAGATATTTGCAGTAAATTGTACCTAGTATCACATTTTATTTTGATTTAAGGTATACATACCTATATACCTACCAATCCGCCTGCCAAGCGTGGTGATTATGGCAAATCCTCCCCTACATGGGAGACCATCCACTCGATGGACCGACGACATCGTAGAGGTCGCAAGGAGTCGATGGATGGAGGCGGCTCAGGACCGCTATTTGTGGCGTCGTACGGGGGAGGCCTATGTCCAGCAGTGGACGTGTATGGGCTGATGATGATGATACATACCTACATTATAATTTATTTTTGGAAGGATTTACAAGCATAAAATAGCTACTTTTGCATGTTTTTTTTTGTTACTTGTTATCATTTTGTTTTGACATAATTTACTGGTATCATAAGATGGAGAAACCACAGTGGACTCACTACTGTCTGTGTAACTATAACATGTCAATAAAACTATTTTATTTTTACTTTTACTTTACTTGAATACCACCAAGGTAACTGGCAGCGCGCCGCTTCTATGTGGCCTGCGCCTAAGATTTACAAAAGCAACGTCATTCTGTCTCTACCTATTCACTAGGGTTTTCGTATTCGTCCCACTGGCTTCGGTCCAAAGTAGTCCGAAAACGGAAAACCAAATTCATTTGTGATTTTATTCCGCTTAAATCCCATTCTAAGATTTCTCACAGAGACGTGGCCAAAGTACTGTCAACCACATACTTCTAGTGCAGTAGTCTTGATTTACCATTATTGTTTCCGTAGGTTTTTTTTTTGTCTACGTTTATGGATCCTAATGAAAGAAGACAGGGAGGTAAATGGTACCCAGGGGACGAACATACTCTATTTTTATCCCAAAAAGCGCGTGACAAGCAACGGGCAGAAGTTAGATTATTTTTTTTTACAAACACATTCAATGACAATGAGATAAAAAAAATCTATTCTACCCTAGATAAAAATAGCTGTGTTTGACCTACAAGTTCACAAAATAAAGGAACTTCTGTTGTCATTGTTATTGTGCAAGACAGTGATAGGGGACCAGGCTTGGTTCCATTAATCTAATAAGGAGACGAACGTCACGTCGGCAGAGGCGACAAGTTATCTCTTGCGATATCTCAGCGACTTTCTGTACTTAGAACCTTTTTTGACCGACCTCGAAAATGAAGATAAATCAATAATAGACTAAGGATTTAAATTCAAGGTCGACTTTACGACCTTGAATTTGAATCCTTAGTCTATTATTGATTTTTCCACAAAAATATTCTTAGCAAATTTACCCAAAAAAAAACAGAACTCTCAAATTTTTTTGTCTGCCTGTTTTGTTTCATTGCTGATGGGCATAGTCCTCTCCCAAATTGTTCCATTCGAGACGATCACGCGAAAAACTAAATTAAGGTATTAATTATCTGAACCAAGGTTACAAAAATAATTATAAGCTTATTTTATACCGTTTTGTGGGATAAAAACGAATTTCTCGGGAATAAATTTTTATGGAATCATTTCGGAATAATCCTTCCTACTATCCTATCCTACTTCCTACTAATATTATAAAGGTCAAAATTTGTATGGATGGATGTATGGATATTTGTTGCTCTTTCACGCAAAAACTACCGAACCGATTAGGCTTAAATTTGGTATGGGTATAGTTTGGAACATGGAATAACATATTATAGGCTATTTTTATCACGATAAAACGCGGGCTAAGGCGCGGGCAGCAGCTAATTCTCTATACAACTACAAAACGTCATCCAAATCACTCCTTAAATTACGGAGAACGACGAACATACATACAAGAAAGTACATAGCCGAGAATCCTTTTTTCTAAGGTGGTCAATAAAGTAGCCGCTCAATTTCGAGTCAAACTAATACTCAATAGAATGAGTTCCTTTCCATTCCGAAATTGCCACAAAAACCCTAACATTGTGCACGTGTTTCAATAGAGCATCCGTACATTTAGCTGGAATCCGGCTACCAAAATGTTACAGTGTTGGATTTAAATAATGATTAAAATTGCCCCTAATACTCTAATAGTGAGCAGGTCTTTAAATAAAGAATCTACATCTTACTGAAATATGACTACCGCAATATTAAAGTGTTGGATTGAATATAATAATAATAATAAATAATGCTGGACACACAACATTATCTAGCCCCAAGCTAAGCAGAGCTTGTGTTATGGGTACTAGATAACTGATATACTTAATATAATACACTACATAGATAGATATTTTTTATTATACATAGAAAACATCCAGAACACTCTGAACAAATATCTGCAGATCGTACAAACATTTGTCCCGAGGCGGCAATCGCACCCGCAACCTCCCGCGTCGCAGGCAGACCTTCGCCCACCGTGCCACAGAGGTCGAATATGTAATGATTAAGCTGTCCCAAAAACCCTAACGTGTTTAAAAGGAGTAAGTATCTCTACATTTTGCTGGAATACATCTACAGCAATATTACAATGTTGGATTGAAATAATTATTAAAATAATAGCTCAGCGGGTGTTATTGGAGCGCGGGCAGCTCCATATGGCTTCACTGAAATTAACTTTCCTTGTTTATGGAAGCTACGTAGTGCGGTGAAGATGTTTTGATTAATATTTTACTAATTGGTAGGTATTATTTACCTTCAAACAATTGGGGGAGGCCTATGTCCAGCTGTGGACGTGTATGGGCTGATGATGATGATGATGATTCACCTACAATAATAAACTTTAAAAATTAATTGCAAGTCTAGGCACATGGCTTTGTAATAATTAAGTTACTTCAACCAACTGTTATATTTTATTATTTTCTATAATTTCTATTGTATTATATTTTTTATTTACTTAATTAAAAGGAGGCTCCAATCACGGATACAATTTACTGTAAAACAATTGATAGTGAAAAAAACATTTTTGTATTTTGTATATTTACGTACGTACCTAGTCTCACAAAAGAAGAGATCTTTATTAATAACGAAAATTACAATCAAATAATAGAAACAAATTAGAACTAGTATTTTCAAGAGAAACAATTGAGATAACTGCTGACTGTTGGAAACAACGTTCCTAGTCGTAATTTTCGGCATCTCAAATAGTAATTTCAGGAATTCTACGAGTATAATTTTGCATGGGAGACCGTACACTCGATGGACCGACGACATCGTAGCAGTCGCAGTGAGTCGATGGATGGAGGCGGCTTGGGACCGCTATTTGTGGCGTCGTATGGGGGAGGCCTATGTCCAGCAGTGGATGTGTATAGGCTGATATGATAATGATAATCTTGCA
The DNA here is from genome assembly GCA_947859395.1 of Eupithecia insigniata. NCBI lineage: Eukaryota > Metazoa > Arthropoda > Insecta > Lepidoptera > Geometridae > Eupithecia > Eupithecia insigniata. Next base: position 4,308,059 of record OX402003.1, read on the forward strand.
TTAGAGGGCGTTAATGCTCGCAACACAGTTTTAGGTATAACTGTTGCGCGTAGTATTATTTTTTTACAATTTAATGTTCCTTTGTACATTGTTCCAATAAAGATAATAAAGATAACAATACAATATAATACAAAACTCTTTATTGTACACCACAAAGACAAATAAAACACATAGACATTAACATAAACAAGTACAATGGGCGGCCTTATCGCTTAGAAGCGATTTCTTCCAGGCAACCTTAACAATATATGTATATGATACTTAGGCGCTCATTAGGGGAGCCCATTGTCCAGCTGTGGGCTAAGGCTATAGGATGATTATCAAATGTATACTTATTCTACAAAAAACTACAAAAAAGAAAGTTAAAGTCAATTTGTGCTAAAGTTATATGTATATATCGTGTCAACTTCTAAATTGTTTTTGTTTTTTTTTGTTGTTCAAAGATCTTTATTTAACATAAAAGTTTTACATAACCTAGATTAACTAAACACTGACTGTTTAGAACCAAACTAAGTACGAGATCAATTATTAATAAATAACTCAACAGGCTACGGACGCCTTTCAAAGTTTTTGTAACAAAATTACTATTTATAATAACTAATACTTAATTAATAAAATCATTAATTAATAAAATTATAAAACATTTTTAGCAGAACTTATAAAAACTAGTTGTAGTATGAGCACTTTGTAAAGCGCGCATTTTTATAGTTGTTCAAGCTTCATAAACATTTTTATTTATTTTTTTATTGACGATTATAGTTAATAAACGACAAATATTTGGATAATTCATTCATTCTATTCAATTCAACTTAATTGTTAAAAAAAAACAACAAGTAATGTTACAATTTTTATTAAATAACCGTTATTACCCTTTCCAACGATATGTATGCTACATATGTCACAAGAAATCACTTATAAGGTGAGCAAACTGATAGAGAGATACTCAATCGTGACCCTAGTAGCTAAGTACTAGGGTCACGATTGAGTAGACACTTTTTTATGTTTTGTTCTTCGAATCTTGAAATTCATTTGGAATTTCAAATACAAATTCCAACCAATGGATATTGAATTTATTAGAGAATTTATTAATCTTCCCCCAAAAATCCTCAAAAATGTATGTCGGTTCCAATATCAAACAACCTGTATAGGTATTTTAATACTCAATATATTTATTGTTGTCATCACATTAGCATAATAGGTAGGTAATTTAGTAAAGTAAGAATCACAATGTGAACCCTGTTGGGCGTAAACAACAAGTGGAAGGCAGGCCGAGGTTGTTTATATTAAAAAACAAAATTTATGTAGGTACCGAGGTAAATAGTACCTACTTGTCTAGTCTAATATAATCATTAAAGAAAATAAAAATTACAAGAATGTTGTTATGTAGGTACGCAAATTGAATGCATGCAATTTTATAAAATCATCAGCATCAGATAATGTCCCAGCACTATCTAAGACGCGGGAGGCACCAAGTCGAATAATAAATGTTTTAACCCAAAAACGATAAGGCCTCATTTGCATATAAAGTTCGTTAACTTTAATTACGACCCCCGCGGACACACTTGTAATATCTTAAACTTCCTTCGCACTTTCTTCGGGGTTAGCAGGGGGTGTAAATGACATAGTTTATGGAACAATAGCTGTTCCCCACGATTTCTCCTGCGTTAAATTAGAATTTCTAGGGGAATAAAAGGTCTCTTTTCCCATAAATCTCCCAGTAGGTACCTAGATGACCGAGCTTTGCTCGGTATTTTTTTTGTGGTATATGCTGGAGTAGCTTTAGTGTTGTTGTGTCGTTAGAGAATTTAGCTGCTACCAATAAAAAAATAGTATTATTATTAGCCAATAGATGTCAGGATGAGTCATATGTTTCAGTTTATGTCACGGCCTTGACATAATTATGTCTATGGCCTTGTCTATGGGTTCATCTATCTTAGCTAACAACTTTCCTCCCTTATTGTGACGTCATATCTGAGTATATGAAGTAAATTAAAAAAAAGCTGTCATACATGATAGATGAGGGCATTGTAGCGTCGAAATTTTGTCTATGGGAGTGCCCTATCGATAAAGTTGATTGTTGAAAATACGAATATAACGACATTGATGAATCTTAGTTAGTTCGATTTATCGCCCCCGACACCCCCTGTATACTAAATTTCATGAAAATCGTTAATCTATTGTCTCCATACTTTCAACTAACTCTACGCCAAAAATCAAGTCCATTAGTTGATTAGTTATGGCGTGGAGGAAGGATAAACAAACAAACATACTTTCGCATTAAAAATATCAGTTAGGATTAAAGATACATACAGGGTTGTTTTATGAAACGCCCTTATAATACGCTTGTTAAGCTAGGTCAGTTATTAACATAATATAAAAGATATTAAGAAGTTCCAACTATCACCCAACCAATTTTTCAAGACAAATTTTTCTTACTCTTGGTCTCTACAACACGATGCCTACATTATGTTAAATTTAAATCTCAAAGGTTGTTAAATTATATTTATTCTTTTTTACGTATATTTTTAGATTTCCCTTTTTGTATACCGTGTGTTTTTTTTGTATAAATTCTTTATTCTTATCCATTCTCTATAACTTAGGTTCTAACTTGAAGCAGACCTAATTAAAGCTCTCCATTATTGCCTTACGTACGAATATCGACCCCTCCAACTCAACTCGTGGATGTCGTAAAAGCCGAATAAGGGAACCTACCAGAGGAAGGGCAGCAGCTTCCTTCTGAGTATTTTTTAAACACCAACACTGCGATCACCAATCCGCCTGCCAAGCGTGGTGATTATGGCAAATCCCCCCCTACATGGGAGACCATCCACTCGATGGACCGACGACATCGTAGCGGTCGCAGGGAGTCGATGGATGGAGGCGGCTCAGGACCGCTATTTGTGACGTCGTATGGGGGAGGTCTATGTCCAGCAGTGGACGTGTATGGGCTGATGATGATGATGATGATTATTGCCTTGTCCTAGAAAATACTTTCAAAGATTATGATTTAGATTATGGTTTACTGCCCATAATCCCTACGCTGGGAATGCGGGTTGGGGATCGCAGTGCTGTGGTAGAATTGTAGTACAGGGGGCGCTGCTGCCCGCCCCCTTGTAGATATCCCTTAGTAGGCTCTTACAAAACCCGCTTCTTTCTCTTAAAAACGAATGGCAAATGCAAGAAATTTCTTGAATGAAATTCTAAACGCAAAGAAGTAAACGAATTCCAAATACAAGAAGTTTCTAGAAATATTTTTTCTAGAAAAATATCTGTGCTCCACCATGGACCAGGGTTATTTAACAGTACCACCGAATTTGAATTGAATTAAGAAGTTGGTGCAAGCACCTCGTAAGTATTTTGCGTGTAATTATTCCACAGCACACTCCCTCATTCCCTTTGTCCCACTCAGAAACAAAGCCCCAAAGAATAATTAGTGCTCGGACCAAACTTGCCTCTTCTTAATTATTTCGCTGCATTTAAACTTGGCATACAGCATACAACCTCGCTCAATGAATATTCAGAAACAAGTTTCCTCATCAGCTGGCATTTGTTTTTATGATTGTTCTGCTATGGCTGCTGTTCCACCGCTGCGCACGGAGAGGCTACACACGTGTGTTTAGCTTCGCTTTCCCAGAAAATGTATGCGATAACGTCCACTACAACACACGAACACGCTACGCTAGAGTATAAGATTAATGACGTTTTTGCTACACGCGTGGTTTTCTCTAAGAACGCTATGCACGCTGTACATGTTATGCACGCGGTACACGCATACGACCCACGTAGTTAAACAACCGAACCCACGCAGGTAAAATGCGCCGCGTGGCCGTGCTCAGCGTGCGCGTATAGTGAGCGCTGCAGTGGAAACGTAGACCCATGTTGTCAAACAAATGAACCCACGCAACTAAATATGTCTAATTGTTTAATTTTTACCCGACTACCGAAGGACGAGGGTTATGAGATTGACACCCTATGTATGTATGTAGCCGATTTTTATGTTCCCACGTAGCGCTGAAACTACTAGTCCGATTTCAATAAATGAGGTGTCGTATGATTCGTCTTTATAGTCAGATGGTTATAGGCTATGTGACGTCACATTAAAATAGGGGTCTAACGAGATAGCGGAGGTCAAAGTAAAAATCTCAATGTTAGTAAATATACACGTGTGTGGTATCGTTGCAAAGGTCTTTGTTTGTACTTTCCGAAACCGTTTTTCTAACTTTTGTGAGGTTAACGATTCTCAAACTGTTAGCAAAAAGGTGTAAAAAAATATGTTAAAAACTTAAATCCGACTACATATCATAAAGGTGAACGCTTGTTTAAGACTTTTATGTAGTCGGGTTTTAGTTTTTAACTATATTTTTTTAGACTTACATTAGTGTAACGTTGTTGTAAATGTGGTAGTTTAAAAATAAAGTATATACTTATTCATTATTAATTTTTTTTTTGCCATTGAGCTTAATTTATATAAAGTACCTACGCTGGAGGTTATTTATCGATGACAGATAAAGGCAATTTGATTTTAGCCATTTGGGCGCTGAGCGTTTGCGTGACTCTCAATGGAACTAATATTTTTGTCGTCGTTTTGTTTACATAGGCTTCAACAAATGTAAATTTTTAAACTACAGACGGTCGAGAGACGCTTTGAATCAGCACATTAAAACAATTGTCATTGCTTAGGTACAGAATATTCCCTCCATCATTTTTGTTCTTGTTCTTGCGTTTTTATTTAGACAACCAAAATACTGAAGCAATTATTTTTATGAATGAGGTAGGTATCTAACACTCGTCGTAATTCAGGAGTTAATTTACGAAGAATTATTTTTTTAAGAAAATTTAATTAGATCTGTCATAATTATTCCAATCTTTTTCGTACATTTTATGAAAACGAAAGGTCCTTTACTTTGTTGTCTAATGTCATACTGCATAAGTATATTAAGGTGAAAACAGCCGTCCTAGTTCACGCAAAACATGTTCGTAAAGAAATTTTAAGGTTTTTTTATTTTTGTTTGTCCATCCCAATCATGCAAAAAAGAATTTTATTCCCATGCCTTGCATATTAATCCACATATGTATATTCAATTTATGGGACCTATTAAAGACATTCGAGTGTGTCCATATCGTCATTCAGAGCACGTAGTCAACTCGTGTTGGAACGTAGAATATTAACAATCTGGGGTCTTATTCTCTTTGACCAATCGCTATACGTAGCGAGTGGCTTTGGACTGTCATAATGACAAACAAGAATTTATATATGATAAACTAGATACATTAATTTATTGCGTAGGCTGAGTAGCTACGATTTATTGATATTCTTTCCAATTACTGACATTATCAATCCTACTAATATTCGTATTATAAACGTCAAAGTTTGTATGGATTCCATCCTTACTAACTTTGTATGGATATTTGTTACTCTTTCACGCAAAAACTACTGAACCGATTAGGCTGAAATTTGGTATGGATATAGTTTGGGACCTGGAATAACATAAAGGCTATTTTTTGTCACGATAAAACGCGGGCGAAGGCGCAGGCAGCAGCTAACATATTTTTTAAACTTTTTGACATTGAATTTTGACATCTAGTATTTCATGTTCATGAGTTATAATGGAATATATTTATGTTATACGGTGAAATAACCATCTATAATTGCGAATTTAATGTTTTTTCATAGTAATGTTTTTTGAGTAGGTTTTTAGAATAGAATAGAATCATTTATTCACAGAAAACATGTCAAATATTACAATGCTGTCAATGTATCAGTGGTATCAATGTAATACTACCAGTAGTTTGGACTGGTGGGTAAATATTAATATACCTACATACCTACTACATGCAAAACGAATTTCTGTCAAAAAGTTCGGAATGGTGATTTGGCATATAGATCTTATTTTTATGTCTAGTATGTCTAGATAAAACTTCTTCTTTAGTTTTGAAATAGTGTGGGTATTGTCTAACAAATACGCACATTAAATGGCAAGGGAAGAACTTTAGTTTTTTTAAATAGTGGTTTGCAGCTATCAAGAAACCAGGCTCCGCAAACCGCACGCATACACTTTTTTTGAACTTTAAAGGCTCTGAGTACCTGCACAGAATTACCCCACAATGGTAACCCGTATAGCAACACAGATGACACATAACCGTGGTAGGCAGCAAGTGCTGCTTTTTGTGACACAGTTTTCCTAATTCTTTTCAAAGCAAAAACAAACCTATTAGTTCTACTACAAACATAGTCAACATGCGACTTCCAATTAAGATGTTCGTCAAGTTTAATACCTAAGAAAGTACATGATTCAACACTTTCTACTGTAGTTGATTGATATTTAATGTCCAAATTTATAGATTTATTCTTGTAATTTCTGAATTGTATAAGTTTAGTCTTGTCAATATTAATTATTAATTTATTCCATTTTAACCAATTCCCTATGTCATTAATTGTATTTTTTATTTCATTTTGATACGAGTCAATATTTGTACATTTAATTACTACTGTTGTGTCATCGGCAAACAGTAGACATTTATTGTTAGTGACGTTTGGCAGGTCGTTTATAAAAAGTAGAAACAGCAAGGGACCTAGGATGCTACCCTGGGGAACACCACGATTATTAATTCGAAATTTTGATTTAAACTGCTTATTAACAAAGATTTTATGGTTATTTGTATCAGAGACCAGTCTTCTGATTTCGGTGCATTGACTTCGGTCTTGTAGATAACTACTGAGCCAATCTTGTTACTAGTTAGCTGTTTTTTCCAGAGTATAATAATATCAATCAGATTCCTACTGATATGTGTGTTGTGTGTAAGACTGCATGTAAATTTTCATGCACTTTGAGGCAGAATGTTGTGAGTTAATTTAAAAACTAAGATCAGACCTACGTTTCAGCAAATAAATGATTATGAAATTTTTATCGCAAAGTAGAGCGTATGCCTATCATTAAGCAAATAACTTTCCTATGGGACGGAATCAAAGAATTCTTTTCGAGCAATTGTATTTAAACCCTAATTTGTCCACGGCAATTAGCATGCATCGTCATTTATTTCAATTCAATTTAGGCGTCCGGCTGAGAAAAAAGTTTCAGTTTGAAAATTTCTAAACGGAAAGTAGTCATAGGGCTTAGTGTGTAATGATATGACGCACTCTCAACTTGATCGGTGGCTGACGGTCTCTCTACCTTGTGCATAAAGATTAATTGCAAAAAACCAACGAAATTTTTGCGATATCTATCAGAGCAGACCGAATTCAACTTTCACAAAATATGATAGCGAATAAGGGCTCTGAACAGTTGGTGACTGTAACATGGGGCTGTAGCCGGCATGTTCAGGGTAAAAATGTATTGATTTCCGCACGGAAATGCATATTTTGTCGTTTGCTTTCTACTCAGATACCATTGAGTCGCTTTTGCTGATTAGCATTGCACAGTCTGAAGATGTTTGCAAGTCAACCTGATGTTGAGTGATAACCATGACGTACCGTGACAAAGACCTACGAAAGGAAGGTCGTAGGCTATCGACTTTCCGTCACATATTTCAGGTATTTTGAGGCCAATAATGTTCTCGGCCTCACAATGATCGTTGTCTGAGGATTTATACAGTTGTTTAATGTAACCTTGGCAATGGTCTGATTCACTGACTTAGTTCCTTCAGGTTAAAAAGCTTAAGGGCAACCCAACATTGTGTACAAGCCAAGCCTTAAATATGCCAACATACTTTATTAAACTTATGTGTGAGTATGTTGTTTTAGTAAATGTAAACTCTACTATCAATAAGCTTTTTAATCTATATTTTGCTTGCTTTTATTAAAAAACTTGCTAAAACTACGTTTTTCTGGGATAAAAGTAGCCTATACATGTATAATGTATAAGTTAGTCCAGGTCTAGAATGACATTTTATTCAAAACCAACCCGATTTTGTCAGTAGTCTTGTTGTGAAGAGGTAACTAACATCAAAACATTCAAAGATCAAATCTTTCGCATTTACAATATACTAGTTTCTGCCTGCGGCTTTGCACGCGTTGTTTCTATGGAAATGTTTAAAATGGGAACTGATTTACAGGATATAATGTTTTACTTGGCTTAAAACTACATCTATACAAAATTTCAGACCGATCTGTTCAGTAGTTTTGGCTTGAAGAAGCAACAAATATTCATCCATTAATCTAACATCCAAACTGTCGCATTTATAATATTAGTGTAAAGTGTAATATCATATAATTTATTTGTCAATACTTTCACGGTCCATTCTATGGCTATGAAATTTCCATGAACTGGACACTGGCAGAAAAGTGGCAACCCAGACACATTATTTTTGTGCATTTAAATAATCATTAGTACTTAAATGTTATTTTCAAACTTAAATAAACAAAATAAAAATAAAATAAAATTGGCCTTTATTTTTCTACTAATTTATGTTACTTATATAATTACATATTTTCCTTGAGAATTATGAATATATTCTTACTATTACATTTATTATTATTACATTACATTATTATTATATCATTATAACTTATATTATTATTATTCCATTACAATGTCCAATACAAAAAGGCGACTACTAGTCGCCTTTTTTGGCGTAGGCTTCCCCCAGTTCCTTCCACATTTTACTGTCTCTGGCCTTCGTCATCCAGTTAGGAGCAACTTTCTCCGTAAATATGTCTTGCCATCTCTTCTCCGGTCCACCTCTAGATTTTTTCTTATTCAATGGGATCCATTCTGTGATTTTTTGGCCCAACGGAGTGTAGAATCAGGGAGATTATTTTCCTTCCTGCACATGTGTCCAGCCCAATTCCATTTTAGTGATCTTATGACCTCTACAATGTCCCTCAGTTTTGTTTCACCTTTGATTTTTTTGTTTTTTATCCTATCTTTGAGTTTTATTCCCAGCATGCTTCTTTCCATTTTTCTTTGGCACACTGATAGCTTGTTTTCATCTTCTTTCTTCAGTGCCCAGCTTTGGCAGCCATATGACAATGACGGTAGGATGGAGATTTCGTAAAGTTTCTTCTTGATGTTAATCTCTACTTCGTTGTTTTTCATAATTTCCTTGAGACTCCAATATTTCTTCCAAGCAATTGCTATTCTCCTTTGTACCTCATTGCTTGTGAATTTTTGAAAATACACCATTTGTCCTAAGTATATGTAGTCATTTACATATTCAATTGTTTGATTCCCAACTAATACAATGTCTTGGTTTCCATTCGTAATTATTTTAGTTTTAGAAGTATTAAGAGTTAATCCTACTTTCTTGCTTTCGTTTGCTATTTCATTTATCATCTTTTCTAGTTTTGTAGAGCTTTCAGCGAATATAGCTATATTATCTGCAAACCTTAGATGACTCAGGTATTCCCCATTGATCTTACGGATCAATGGGGAATACCTGAGTCATCTAAGGTTTTATATACGACTTTTTCTTCCCAATCCAGGTTTCTAAATATGGATTCTAACACGGCGGAGAAGATTTTGGGTGACAGGGGGTCACCTTGGCGTACTCCTTTCTCAATGGGAAAAGGTGAGCCTTCACTCTCCAATCGTACCTTTGCAATGATGTCACATCAACAACAACAACATAACATCATTTTCAAATTTAATCGTAAATAATTAATTTATTGTTAGTTTATTTGTTCAATCCATGTATTGTATGGAAGAGCAGGACATCCTGGCACAAGTATTTTTACATACTTATATGTAAGGATGTCCTAACAACTGTCTAGCATGTAACAAACATATTTTCATACAAATAAACAATTTTCAATTTTCAATAATGCCATTAACAAAGAAGTAAAGTCAATTCAAGTCATCTTTCACGGCAAGTAACTATGCAACTTTTGTTTCAGTACCCCCAAATTAAGGCAGCAGCGAACCTTTCAGCAATGCTGAAAATGAAGCCTGGTTCAGTATGCGCGCGGCGGCTGTGAGGTACGAAAAGAGTTTGCCGATAGTTTTGCATGGTAAAGTTCAGGTTTACGTGAAATTAAAATGTTGAATGCAGTTTTGATGACCGCCAATTTTAATGCTATTCTAATAAATGAGGAATTAATTACTTATGCGCGACGGCTGTGAGGTACGAAAAGAGTTTGCCGATAGTTTTGCATGGTAAAGAGTTTTGTGCTTTTTGAAAATGTATTCTGGCTACAGCAGAAATTCCAATTACTTACAGTGGTTTTAATTCAGGTTTACGTGAAATTAAAATGTTGAATGCAGTTTTGATGACCGCCAATTTTACTGCTATTCTAATAAATGAGGAATTAATTACTTATGCCGTCAGAAACTTGTACCGTATGTATAGTTATTCTGTCCTTGAACCCATAATAAGTTAAGGCAAGCCCTTGTAGGTATTGTTTTAGAGCTTAAGGTAGGCATGTTTAAATCTAAACCTAACTTATACAAAAATTAGTAAAAAACTGTAGATAAAGAATTTGTTATTTAACATTCACCACGAGTACTTTCACAATCATTAGGTGTACAATTGGAGAGTGAGATTGACAGCAAGGAAATATTGCGCGTGTTTTCGAGTTATTCCCTGTTCATCTCACTGGTTGCGGCCTAAAGTACCTAGTCCGAACACGGAAGTCCAAATTCAGTGGTGATTTCATTCCGTATTCGTCTCATTTTAAGATTTCTAATAGAAAAGTACTATCAACCACTTACTTTTAGTGCAGTAGTCTTGATTTAGAATTATTATTTCTGAAAGTGTTTTGTTCGATCTAGGTGATGCGGTGATGCTTGCCTATGATCCAAGCGCGCGTTAGAGAAGGATCTAAAAAGGCTCATTATAAATGACATGCTTAGATGAACAATATTAAATACTTGCTCCCGATTTCCATCGAATATACACCCAGAAATGCTGACACGAAATAGTTATCTGAAAATACTAGGTACTACTGCCCAAATTCACAGCAGTATTATACGAGCTTTGCAAAACTCCAGTATTTTACCAGCCACACTAAAGGCTCTCATTCACGTACCATGTTTTGTAACTCAGTATAACTTTCGTATCAGTTTGATTTATTCAAGCCAGAGTCACAGATGCCTGTAAACTACACGTAGATACTGTTGGTACCGTTTATATGTGCGGGGAAATTTTACATAGAAAGAGGAATACCGGTTATGGTATCACTTTCGCGTCAGTGCTAGGGACGAGATAATGCCTGGGCTTCGTTAACGTGACTGTGCGCCAGCTACACAATTACAATTTCTTTACAAAGCTGTTAGCAAAGGCTGTTGATGAATTTAAAACATTTGAAATTATTTCAGGCAAATCAGAATCAGAAGTTATTGATTCTGATTCTGATTTACCTGAAATAATTTCAAATGTTTTAAATAGAGCTAGAAGACATCTCTTAAAGCGATAAGGCCGCCCTTTGTACTTCATTGATTGTCAACATCCTCTTCTGTATTGTGTTTTGTGTTTGTGTGGTACAAGAAAGAGTTAAGACACCTGTGTGAAGAGTTGGGGAGGTACAAATTCAAACCCAGCACCACACGGATATTGGCTGGAGAAGCTGAGTAACCAGAATATCAGCTTTAGCTCGAGACTACCTTAAAATTTATAATGTCAAGTTTCTAATTATAAGTTTTTTTTTTAAGCATATTCTAATCGTAAACCGAGTAAAATTCTCTTAATTTTTCAGAAATTTCAATGCGGGAGGAAGTTTCCATCTTTTCAGTTACCTGCTTTATGCCGAAACGGTGTCTCAGCCAAACTTTCCGGGTTCATAATTCCACTAGCATAGCGCCGAGCCATCAGCGTTCCACGGGGGAGTTTCTTTACGTTTTGTTCGCACGCCATATGTTGTTCCTTATTCTATCTAGGCTTTTCTTCAATTTGTTGGCATATTCATTGATAAATATCAAGTTTGTTCTATGATCAGATTATGAGATATTATTAGATTATGAGGAGAGATATAAAACGCGTAGTTTTCATATTATCTTAAATCGCCTGCAAAAATTGAGTTCTTGACTATTGGCAATATTTGTTTGGTTTGCCACTTTTCGGATAGTGTCAAGTTCATGGAAAATACAAAATATCACATTAAATTCATCGCTTATGACAACATCTTATTACAAGCTTGGCAAGCTTAATGGTTATCATTATTTTTCATATTATTGTCCGGAAAACTTTTGCGATCATGTCGTACTTAAAACATAAAAAAAAATTGAAGTGAAGAGAATATCAATAACACCTTATTTCTTATTTGATAATAATAACTATGTTTATAGTATAAAATTTAACTGGTCTAAGTGCTTATTTTGTAAGCCTAAAGAAATAAAGTTATTGATTCTGATTCTTAACATAATCATGTGGAAATTATTGTAAATCTCCAGTTCTGATTAGTGATTTACAATTCGAAAAGGTTTACTGAATTTAATTTTTCGTCGACAATTTTATGAAAATTCTTATCAATCTGACCTAAACATAAACAAATAAGCTGTTTATTTGCTTGACCATGTACCAAACAAAAGCTATTCATACCGCTATGTCACAGCTGCGGGCGACCACATTTTGTTTGCAAAGTGGCCACAGAAGACTCGTGGAGGTAAAACAATTGGCCGGCCTGGCGGGCTCCCAATAGTACCGTTTGTGTGTTGTATGTAACTACATACGGACCTAAGTAAATTTGGTCTGGGGAACTTGGGAGGAAAAGTTTAGTGTTTGTTTAAGAATAGAGTAATTACCGAGAAGAACTGTAATGGACTGTGATCATCCATCATAAAATTGTAAAGGACGTAAGATTAAAAACCAATTCCGTAAAGTTACCCATAAATATGACGATAAGGGCCAGTTTCCATCACAATTGAATTAAGTAGAAATGTGTTAAATATGGTGTCAAAATGCGTTGTGGGGTTACTCCACAGAAATCGGAAAAATAAGGTACTATTATTCCGATTTCTGTGGACTGCTCGCAACATTCAGCAGAGCATCGACCTTTTCTATATTTCGATAGGTAGCGTAGGAACATGGCACTGATCAGCGCACAAGGCCTAATCTAAACAATATTAAGACGCCACTTTGTGAAAAGGATACGCTTAAGATTTCACGTTCATAGGAACGGGACAGAGCAGAGCGTTCTAAGCGCAAAAATCATGTTTTTGAATATTATCTATTATGAAAACATTTATATGTGAAAATAAGCTGAAGGTTCTGTCGATATTCTATTATTTAATATCATCACCAGTATGATGATGATGATATTAAAACAAATATTGTAAATGATAGTTTAGGAGAAATACGGTAGTAACTAAGAAAATAAATGATAATTTGCTCAATTATTTCTGATAATTAAAACAGATATTTTTCATATTTGAAAAAGTCTTGTGTAGCATAGATTATGTTTTTTTATGATGGTTTTTCTACATATATTACGGAGAAAAAAGGTGTCAACGTAACCCAATTGACGTCAATTCACATAATATCTGCCTTAATCTTAGGCATGTCAATTTTTAAGTAATTTATACTTGCACCTGCGTCTTATATCTTTTTAACTCGTGTGTAGTGTTCCTTGTCCTAACTAGATACTTCAATTTTCTTTTATAATTTCTTATATATGTGTAGTGTACCTATCAGAATAAATATATTTTTTCATTTCAACGTGCATACGAGATTCAAATTTGTAAATGACACCACATCTCTGCTCTGATTTGGTATATTGAACACATATTGAAGTTGATTTTCTTTAAAAAATTTCTAAAGGAGTGTTATATTCTTTTACTTGATTCCTTCCAGAACTACGCATAATTTTTTGGACACAGTTACACTTTTAAATTTATAAACTATGGATACCTAGATATACACGGTAACTTTATATCAGAGACAAATTATAATACCGGAATACATTGCATACCTTTTTTAGGGTTCTTATGACCTATTATTTTTTACGTTTCTTTATTTTATACTTCATACTCTTACCTTTACTGCTATGACACAAGTGCCAGCAGCAAAGAGCTGAACCGGTGACCGCTTTTGTGTTATTTTAAATTCTATATTAGTTAATAAACAATTTATGTTAAGTTTTTTGTGACACAAATTAATATTTTCTATTTCTATTACCTTGAATATACCACAAACATGATGACAACTAAGCTATAGTTCTACCTTTTTGCCACTCTCAACTTTTCCGCAGACCGTTCTGCACGGATTTATCACCGCTCACGACCTCTTTCTTACATCTAAAGACATTAGTATTCTCCCTACAATCTCGAAAACCTCATTTATTTAAATAGCAAAAACTCTGAGCAGGAATCATGCTTTGACTTAATATTCCCAAGAAGTTTATCTGCCTGATTAGTACTATGGAAGATCAAAGAAATGTAATTATATTCTTACTCAGAAATTGAAAAGTAGGTTCACCTTGATATATTGTATCGTATAATCGATAGTATTGTATGAGATATTTTCTTTTAATTTGATCACCTTTTTTTCGTCTGTCTTTCATTTGACGTAAGTATTCACGAGGAATTTATATACTAAGTTACGTTAGTATATAAATTCCTTGAGTATTCATTGCTGTGCTGATGGACGAATTTTGAAAATGGGGCACAGGTTACATACCAAAGTGTCAATTCCTTTTGGATGCTAAGAGTAAAAAAATCTCCAAAGCGACAAAGTGAAAATAACCTAATCTGGTTATAAGTATATATAATAATAATCAAACTTTAACTAAAAGAACTTATATATTAGAACGAGATCCTACTGATATTATAAATGTCAAAATTTGTGAGTATGGATTTTGTTCCTCTTTCACGCAAAAACTACTGAACTTATTGGGCTGAAATTTGGTATGGGTATAGTTTGGGACCTGTAATAACATACTTTGAGGCTATTTTTTATCCCGATAAAACGCGGGCATCAGCTAGTTTTGAATAAATGAATTGAAATAATAATCAATTATTTCTAATTTAATCCTGTATCAATTTCAGTGTAAAATAAATTTCATACTTTGGTTTTATTCTCAAAAGATAAATAATGGTCAATTATTTCTAATTTAATCCTATACAAATTACAGTGTACAATAAATTACCTACTGACTTTGATTTTAACCACAATTTTTTTTAAAGTTGTTCTTGTTACGTAGTAGTTTTTTCCCTACAAAGTAAGATTTCATAAATAGACCAATATGTACCTACCTATTGTACAGGACGGTGACCCTTCCACGTCACTTATCATTTTCACAAGAAAACCAGTGTACTGTTTAAAAATACAATGAACGCATTACAAACAGCGATAATGTTCACGGGGCCAATTCTGCGTATCACGTGATACTTTATCGAGCGACATTATCACGGGATAAAAATATCATGTGACGAATATCGAGTACCGCCAAAAACTGCATTCTCGTGCGACTTATCGAGCAACTCATCAAAGAAAAACCCTCGATAAATATCGAATTGCAGATTTTGAGAATACGTTTGTTTATCAACCGTCACCGATATTTTAACAGATATAGAGTAGATAAATTGCCAGAATTGCGCAGGCAACTACAAGGCGACTACACGACCTAAACGACATCAAGAAATATTCAATATACTGAACGATACAGGTTATGTTTGAGCTAGCTTTGGTACGATGTTTTTCGTTTCGTATTTATAAAAAAATGTTGTCGCGGAGTCGGGGCACCTGTTCAGTGAATTTTGTCATACCTACGTGCGTTGATGTGTAGTGTAGCTTTGGAATTATCGTTTTGTAAATCACTTCGACGTTACGGTCTCTATAAACGCATAATTAATTCAAAATTCCAGGAAAAATTCTTGCATTTATTGTAGAGTCCTTTAGTTCTGGTTATGTAAAAGGATGTCAACATAAACACGAAAATTTAACCCTTCTCCCCCGGACCCCTGCACAGTGCAGACGTGTCAACACAAAACCCGTATTGAATTATTTTAAATTTATTTAAGTAAAATCAAAAATTTATTCGATCGAAATACCAGGAGCTCATAAAGTGACAAGTAGTACACGTAGCATCCGCTACGTATAGCTGCCCCACCGCGCGCCGCTGCCCGCTGCGACCACGTTACTCCTACGTGTGCATCGGTGAGTGCTAACCAAACCCGCTTACGCACACTAGGCTACTGCTTGCTCACTGCCTACAAGCGCTTACTGGCCTTATCAACACATGCAAGCGACGCCTGAGTGCAAGGAGAATAGCACGCTGTGGCTGCGCTTACGCTGCTTGATACGACGATAGCGCGTAGCGCTTGCTCTCTGCCTGTCGTGTTCTGCGACCCTGGTACTCACTGCCATACTACAGTATGCCGCTGGAACGCTCTCCTCCCCGTGATCTGCCCCCGCCCGTAATACTAACTCATTCAACTTCCGAGACGGACATAACCAGCCCGCATGCAACAAAATCGACAACTAGTATTACTCTACCTCGTTTAATGCGCGAGCATGCGACGAGCGAGCCTAATATAAACCGGCCGATGAAACGCCCCTTGGACGAAATTAGTAAAACGGAGGTTAGTGATATGTTTGAACAACTGGTGAAAGAGCAGGAAAAGCGATTCACTGCGATTATTAATGATGTCCGGGATGGAATACGTATCCACACGGAGCAAAATAAGGACATATCTGGTTCGATTGATTTCTTAGGACAAAAGTACGATGCTATGTTGGCTAGAATTGACGCGCTTGAAAAAGAGAAGTTAGCGGACCGGAAGTATATCCAGTCCCTAGAGTCTCGCCTGGAACAAACTGAACGTAGCCTCCGTAGTTCAAGTATAGAAGTACGTAATGTACCCAAAAAGTCTGGCGAGACTAAGGCCGACTTGGTGGACCTGGTCAAGAATATTGGAAGCGCCTTAAATGTGCCGGTCCAAAAAACAGAAATACGCGATGTGTACCGCATTAATAATAAGTCTGAGAACCAGCCTATTATTGCGGAATTCACAAGTGTAATCCTAAAGGAAAGTATTGTTGGATCCACGAAGGCATATAACAGGACATATAAGACCAGTAAATTTAGCACGGCTAATCTTAAACTACAAGGTCCAACCAAACCGGTATTTATATCGGAATGCCTTTCGGCACAAACTAAAAAGCTTTTCTTCCTGGCGCGGGAATTCGCCAAAGAAAACGGGTACAAATACTGCTGGACCACGCGTGGCCAAGTATACCTACGAAGAGCAGATGGATCTTCGCTAGTGAAGATCAACAGTGAGAGCGACCTCGAAGCCCTAACGATTAAGTGACTAGTTATAAATACTTTTGTGTACTTCTATTTTGTATTTTGCATGTTACTTAAAATGTACTACATTATAGCAAATACCTACTTAGGTCAAAGTAATTTCCTACTTTATAGTTTAAAGATAATGTTAAACCACAGAAAATCTTATACTCTTATAGCATATCTACTTTACATTATTATACACTTTATACATTTTTACAATATTTATACAATAACTAAACACAAATTTACTATTTGTAAATACACCTTTACGCAATACTTGCATGCAAAGTTGCCAACCAAGCACACCTTTACTTTTATCAAACAAAATGGATGATAATTCTTTCTTAATTACAGAAGTTGATAGGTCTTTCTTACCTGACTGTCACCTAGTAGCCGAGACTAATGGATGTCTTAGGGCTTTAGGTCAAATGCCATGCGTGAACTCTACTTTATGTATATTGACACTAAACATACGTAGTATACACCGTAATTTTGATCTATTCCTTGCTCTTGTATCAAGTCTAGACATAAAGGTTGATATTTTTGTTTTAACCGAATGTTGGACAAGTAGCCATAAACCCCCGCCTACATTGGAAAACTACGACATGTATTGGACCAAAAATAAACTTAACCAAAATGATGGTGTGGTGGCTTACGTACGTCGTGAAATTAAATCTTCTTCTACTGAACCATCCTTTTCTGACGGAAACTGTCTTATATTAAATATTTCACCAGACTATACTGTCATATGCACATACCGACCACCTAGCTTCCGCAATACTGATAGATATCTAGAATCGGTTGACAGAGTGTTAGAAAATATAAATACCAAGAACATAATATTCACTGGCGACATCAATCTGGACATCTTAACAGAAGATTTGACACCATCATTGGAAAACTATCTTAACTTGATGGCCACTCACGAACTTAAACAAGGCATTAACCTACCCACTAGAATTACGACATGCATTGATCATTTTATGGTAAAAGTAGCTGGATCATGGAAAACGCTAGTATTTGAACAACAGTTGACCGATCATTCTCCAATATTACTATATATAAATAATGCTAGAATTTCTAGATCATCGATCACACATAAAAAAATTACAGTGGATTATGAAGGAATTGGAAAAGTATTGGAAAATGAATCCTGGTTCGACCTATATACAATCGATGACGCGAATATTGCTACTGATATATTTACCACAAAACTGCTGTCTATAATTAATGACAATACACAAACCAAAGTTCTTTCTAAGAGGAATCAACCTCTCAAGCCCTGGATATCAGTCAGTATAGTACGTTCGATAAAAAAAAGAGATAAGTTACATATGAAACTTAAAAAGACACCACTAAACAAAGAACTAAGGGATAAATATAATAATTACAGGAATACATGCAACAAATTAATAAAAGATCTAAAAGCTTCATATTATAAAAATAAATTAGAAAAAGAAAAAGGTAATATTAAAGAAACTTGGAAAATTGTAAAAGAAGTGTGTAACTTTAGTCAGGTTAAAATGCCTCCTCTAGATCTTCTGAACGTCTGTAATAGCCCCACGGCTTCACTTAATAAAGTCAACCAGTTTTTTACGTCTATCGGTGACAAACTTGCTAGTGAAACTCTGGTTAAACTTGATACAACAGAAATTGATCTGGCTTCTAGGATACCTGTATCTTCTGCTCCTTTAAAATCTATGTCATTATTACCAACGGATCCGTCAGAGGTTAGATCTATAGTTTTACAACTAAGGTCACATAGTGCGCCTGGGTGGGACAAAATTACAGCAACTCTACTGAAAAAATTCTTACCTTCTCTAGCGGAACCTATTGCTTTCATATGTAATCTTGGTTTCAACACCGGTACATTCCCAGCTTCTTTCAAGAAAGCAATGGTTAGCCCTGTATTTAAGGCAGGTGATAAGAAAAACCCGTCTAACTATAGACCGATCTCACTGTTATCTACACTCTCCAAAATTATGGAAAAACTCATTAATAAAAGACTTATGGTATACCTTGAGAAAAATAACCTCCTTAGTGTCAACCAATATGGTTTCAGACATGGACGCTCCACTGAAGACGCTGTACTAACTCTGACCACACTGATAAAAAAGTACCTAGATAATGGCGACAAGTGTATTGGCGTCTTCTTGGACCTACAGAAGGCGTTTGATACTGTGTCAATCCCTATTCTTTTGTCTAGATTGGAGAGTGTGGGTATTAGAGGGATCGTGCATGACTGGTTTACTGACTACCTATCAGGAAGATCGCAAAGAGTTCGAGTCGATGGACATGTGAGTGAGAGTACTGCGTGTACATTTGGTGTACCTCAGGGTAGTATACTAGGTCCAACACTATTCCTTTTATACATCAATGAACTATGACCCTGACGGGATTAGACCTTCTTATGTTTGCAGATGACACTGTTCTTCTTATACATGACAAAACATGGCCAAAGACTACGCTCTTAGCAGAGAATAATCTTGCAGTTGTAACACATTGGCTAGAAAAAAGTCTCCTAACTTTAAATACCAGCAAAACAAAGTACATGTGTTTTAGTAAAACAAGTTATGGATCTCCTGCTACTGATATAAATCTAAAAATACACACCTATCCCTGCAACATCAACACTGCACGAGAGACGCCATGTCCATGCTCTACTCTTTCCCAGGTTGAGTCAATTAAGTATCTTGGCGTGCTTATTGACGATAAATTGAACTGGAAACAGCACATTACGGCACTTACATCTCGAACAAGGAAGTTGATTTATATCTTTAAAACCTTAAGATCTGTAGCCGATAAAAAACTATGTATCCAAATATATAAGGCATTGTGTGAATGTATTTGTAGATACTGCATCTGTTCCTGGGGTACTGCCGCCAAAACTCACCTCATTGCGGCTGAACGGGCCCAACGGTCTGTCCTAAAGGTCCTCCTGCATCTTCCTTACAGACATTCTACTACAGACGTATACAATACAGCCGATGTGTTTAGTATTAGGAAATTATTTATTTTTGAAACACTTAAGCGCTACCATAAAAAAGTAGTACCCTATTTGCCTGTATCTTCAAAAAGAATATTTCGATGTCCTGTTCCGAAGGTTAAGTCCCGTTTTGCCAATAAACAATATAACTTCATTGCTCCCCAACTCTACAACAAATTAAATAAAGACCTTAAATTAAAATCTATAAAATCGCTAAAATCATTTGAATTTAAAAAAACACTTTTAGATTGGCTTAAAATCTATGATTATGAGGGCATTGAAAAAATGCTCACCGACCTATATTTCTAATTTATACACGCACACTACTTATTTTTCATATTATCTATATCAATTTTATTAGTATTGTTGTCTAAAAATTAATTATCTAATAATTAGAATTATCTTAAGTTATGTATATGTTTTTTTTAAAGTATATCTTATTTTATAGTTCATTTTCTGAAGTTAATGCAAATTTTTAGTTTTTCATTATTATTGTAATTCCACATTAAATTTCTTACATTTTCCTGATTATCTATAAGTAGGTTTTTCATTTTTATTTGTATTTTTAATTTCATTTTTACTTTAGTTATTGTTTTCTTATTTTCTATTCAAAGGCACATTGTATAAACTTTTTTAAGGAGAAGCCTTGGATCCTGAAATACAGCCTAGGCTAGTTCAGGACCCTACGGATTCAATATTGTACTGAAACCCTGTAATTGTGTCCAATAAATGATTATTTTATTTATTTTTTATTTTATTTAACCAACACAGATTGTTGAGTGAAATAATCCAATTTTTTTTCCATCAAAACAAAATCTCACTCGAATTCTCACGTCATCCGGCTTGCAAAAATAATTTAAAGTACAAACATCGCAGTAAAAATCCGAACTAATTAGAGTGAGAGGCGAGACGAGTGCGGGAAACCGAAAGAATTGGATTAAATCATAGATTCACAGAGGCAGTTTACACGACCATGCAGTATGGCAATATGGCCAGAATCTTTAAAGATAAAGTATTGGCTGAAACTGCACCGAGCGGATAGGTCCGCTAAACCAAGAAAATTTTGTTAGCACCACGTTTGGTGACTACTGTATTGTGACACTTTTCCGCAGCATTCAGAGACCCAGTTGGAGGTCTCGTTGGTTCATCATTATCGGTCACTAGGCATCTCCTAATGAGTACCATAGCGCCCTTTCTTCAGACTTTCCGCTACATCATCTGCCTGCTATCTTTCTATTTACTTATTTTATTGGGACGACCAACAAGATACAACATAAAAAAATTCAATAACAATGACAATGAGGTCCAGTGTTCTTGAATTTATTGACGGCAGTAGCAACACCGTTTGCAGGTCATCATTCCAACAGGAGGGCGTACATTTCGTTTAATGGGTTAGAAAACCGGTGACCATGGTCAGTATCACTGTTTTGTAACACGGGCGTTCAACGCACATCCTTATGTCGAGCGCTCCGATTCTCTCTCCGATCCCAACCACAACATTAGGTTATTTTGTTCAACTGTTAGTAGATACATTTATACGGCCTACGACTGTAGCCCTCAAAAGGTTAAATTTAGTAGATGCGATGCTGTTTTCTCTGTCGACACTGTTCTTGCACATTTCGCTCTGTGCAAATCTCGTAAATTGAATATCGGCATTAGTATGCGCGACGAACGCCTTTGTTTCTTCGGAATTAACTGCATTGCAACTGTATTATTTTGTTTTTTTTTTAAATTAAAAATTGTCTTTGCATACGGAAATTATGTTATTCCGTTCTGCTTCGGCTTGGTTTTTAGTAAATAAAGGATCAAAAAATTAATATTGAAAAATAATTCCCAATATATTAAAATATTCTGCTACATACTCGTAGTAAAAATGTCCTTAACTTTCGATGTTATTTATATATTTTGGTTACTGAGCGATAAATTATCAAATGATATTTTTTGTGTATAAAGCGATATTTAGTGCACTGCAGCATTCCACAGGATGTTAAATATTCCGTTTGCAACCTGCATTAAGGGTCTGTCTCGTTCAAACTGTATGTTAGGGGCAGACAGCAAAATTGATGATGGTAAAAAAGTCGTTGGATAAAGATCATCAAAGCCTCACAAATCTAGGCTACAGTGCCATGCAAACGCAGTTTGACAATACGTGCCATTTGTTTACCGGCGATATAGGGAGCGGGTCGAACTAAACCGCTACTCTGTTCAGTTAGGTTTATATAGCTAGTTCACTCAGAGCCAAAGCAAATGATGGTGTTTATTCACCTTATACAAAGACGTAAGCAGGAACTCTACAATTAAACTACATAACGCTATGTGTCCGTCGACTGTAAATGTGTATGTAGGTGTATAAACACCTATACATCATGTCTTGTAGCATAGGATTTCGCATTCATAGGAGCGGGACAGAGCATATGTTTTTGGAACGGCGTAAACGCAAAAAATCACACAACTTATGAAAAAACTGATTTAGAGGAACCAAATAATTAGCAATAACCTACGAATCAAAACAAAATTCATTTCAATAAACCGCAGGGTTCCTGAGATCTAAACTTAGAGTGTACTTTCAAGATTTTTTTCTAATGTATTTTTTTTCTAAATCTTTTTTTCACCAAAGAAAAATATTATAATTTTATGTAATTTGAGATTTTCACCACGAGGATCCCGTGAGTACTGAGACCTAGGCCTAGTTTGACAAGCATACCCGTTGGGTTCGGTTCTTGTATACATAATCCGCACCTCTCCAGCACAGCACCAGCACGCCTCCGACTCAAATCGTGTTTACCGCACGCTGAACACGCGATGCCCGCTGCAACTGCTAGCAGCAACTTCGCTGTCCACGCGCACTCGACACAAAGCCGTATGATCGTACAACTTGCTTCAAGCGAGCGATCCACGCGGCTACGCGCGCTTGATGCTTGCCGTAAGAATGGCGTGAACAAACGAGTAAATTGGTTGCGGCAAGCACGCTTACTGCGCGCTGCTATTTTATACTGTCCTGTAAAATGTATCTAAGCATTACGAATATTCAATGCCCATGTCCTTTATACGCAAAACTAATTATTATATATTATTATACACGTAATCGTAAGATTTTTTTTTATTTCTTGAATGTGCGTTGTTAAAATTCCATTACCATTACCATTATACGGTATTTTTCTATCCTATATACTTGCATGGTAGAGAGCTACCATCCAAGTAGATAACAATACAAGCGGTTCTAACATTTCAACATTTCCAACTAAACGCCGTTATTTTGTACAAAAGCCCGCTGCAATCATTCATGCTCTTCGGTAGTGTATACATTTGAACAACGAAAATATTCTCTATGCATTGATGAAAAAATGAAAAAAAAAGGAATTCTAAAAATTTTTGACATATTTTTTTGATTTTTTTGAGAAATCCTAATATTATAAATGCGAAAGTGCGTTTGTTTGTTTTTTTTTTGTCCTTCCTTCACGTCCTGTTTACGCAACCAATCGACTTGACTTTTGGCATAGACTTAGTTGAAATGATGGAGAGTAACATAGGCTTTTGGTCGTGGAAAAATTCAAACTCTCTCATTTACAGGAATATCCGTAAAATTATTCTTCCCTCACGTCTTATCAAACCAACCAAACGACTTGATTTTTGGCATAGATATAGCTGTTAAGACGGAAAATGGCTCAATGGCTAGTGGCTACATTTGGTCCGGCAAAAACATCAAGTTCCCAATAGACATTTACGGGAATATTTAAGAATTTAACGCAGTTAGTAGGAAACTTTCATTCGTGTGTGTGCAACAGCGAGTACGTGTGCAATGAACTGACTGACGCAATAAAACCCTAATTTGTACCTTCTCTTTGCAGCAACAATCAACCATAGCTATGGTTTTTGTTATTATAGTGCTTGAGCTCTCGCACTCGGGGTTTTCACTACAAAATACAAATACAAAAATATTTATTTCTTTAATTTAAAGTAAAATAGGATAACAGTATTTGAGATTCTGTTTTAAGTAAAGAAAATACTTGTATTAGGGAATCTAGCTCTTCCAAAACTAATTATATTAGTAGAGTAGATTAAGTTATTTTAACGTATCTAGTAAGTATTGATAGAACTATGCTAAGTTAGAACGAAATCTGTAATTAGATTTTAAATGCACAAAACTACTTTGATAGCGTGGGCTTTCACTATTATCGTCTAGTAATAATAATCGTAAATTTTTGGGATATATTTATTTTCTTTGAGATTAACCATAGCTATACCTATTCCAATCAAAAACCTCGATATTTATTGTTTACAAACGTTACAAAACCGAAGGAATATATGTGGAAAATATTTAGTGAGATTGGTATCATCGAAGCAATACACAGAAGCTCGAAATAATTTTTGGTTTCGAAAACTTTCATTCACCATTTAATTGACCTTTCGTTCGTTTTCGAATTCAAAAAACATATTTTGCTACAGTAGTGAGATTATGCATTGTTTAAGTTTCTGTTTTCGTTTTTAGTGATAACTTTGCTATTACCTCGTTGCTTTCTGTTATTGTTATCAGTTTTTGTAAAGTTTTCATTCAGAAATTGTTATTAGTTTTTGTAGTCTTTGTTGACATAAAATATCTTGGATTCGAAATCGGAGTAAAAGTACTACGTACCTTAAAAAGTCTAAGTCGATTTTTCGCCCGCTGCGTCACAATAATCAGAAAAACAAATCTAACAAGCTCTTTTTCCAAGAAAATAGCAAATAATATTCCATTATATTTTTCCCCTTTGTTTGTGATAGCAAAAAATGATTTATTGTATAAATAACATTCAATAGGGGACCGTTTATAAGCTACGAAAAACAAAGCGTTGATTATTATTTAGGGAGTCATAGACCTATTATTTATTGATTGCACCAGACCTCTCCCCGGTCGTGTCAGTCTGCCGCCCAATCGGATTATGAGAGCGGGGGAAAAGAGAGTGCACCTGTGTTCCGCACAGATATGTGCCTCACAAAAAAAAGAAAAAACTGTAATTGCGCAAAAGAGCTCAACCCAAGGACCGAGGACTCGAGTTGAAGCCGGGGTAAAGAGGCACAACCTCGAGGCCTCCCCTCCGTGCCCCCGACAAGGGCCGGAATGAAGTTCAGTAGTAGATTTGTGCATTATAATAATGTCCTGCGCATCTGGCTAGTCTCCGTTGAGACTTGCCTTTGTTAGAGGCACGTTCACCCGTAGACATGCGTGTTGATAATTCATTTATTTATTTAATTCATAATTCATTTATGTAATTACAAGTTGATTTACAGTTAAAACCAAAACGCCCAGGAATCAAGTACATAAGAATAACAATATAAAGTAATAGCCCGGCTACACGCTCAAACATTTCTGCAAACATGCATGCACAAACACTGTTTGCGCAAGCAAGATGGAGCGTGTGGCCGGGCTCAAACCAGTTTGCGCAAGCAAGATGGAGCGTGTGGCCGGGCTCATCTTGCTTGCGCAAACTGGTTTGTGCAATCATCCATGTACAAATGTTTGAGCGTGTAGCCGGGCTATAAGTCAAATCTTAATAACAAGACAATACATACAATACAAATATTACAGCTGTTGACAACATAAAGAAACAATTTTGGAAATGTTAATAACGGGATAATTACCATGATTTTTGAAAGAAAGAAAGAAAATTAATTTTTTGATACACAAAGGCAAACACTTCAATACACAAAGGCTTTCAGATATGATTTAAAATCTAGCTTAAAAATACCAAGTGCCCGGTGAACCAATAAGTCCCGCCTCAGCTTAATGTTGCTCCACAAAAAGATTGAGCAACGCTGGTTTTCAGGAAGGACCTTCGGTGTGTGTGGACACGGACAACAAACGACAAAAAGAGGATTATACCTAACATAACGTATATTAGGTATATAATTAGTCATACATACACACTACTACTACTTTTAGTATAAAAAAACAAATTAAAACTAAGTTAGAAACCATACAATAGAGATATATTTAAACTACTTGTTCAACACGGGATCAATTCAGACCGCCAAGCGAAGCGACCGGACTAGATCAGTAACAAGACGAAAGACAGTAATCTCATTGGATTTGTTGCTTAGACCGAGGGTATGAGCTTATCCGATTTGTTGACACAATTTGCATCAGATTGATAAAAAAAAGTAAAAAAAAAATTGAGTTCTCCAATATTTCGGCACAGTTACATGCGCCATGAAAACTAGCTCGCAGTGACTTCAGTTGTTCCATTAGCTTAATAACTGACTCAAAACTCAAATAATGGTAAATATATCGTTATTACCTTATGTGTTGTCAATAACAATGGTATTATGAAAAGTTTGAATTTTGATTATATTTACTTTTTTATAGATAAGTATGAGTATGTTTAAATGTCTAGAAAACAAAGTTCAGATATCAAAGTATATAATTTTTCAAGCTTGCAAAAGAAAATATTCAACGACTCCCTGCGCCCGCTATGTCGGGCGCAGGGCAATGTCGTCGGTCTATCGAGTGGGAGATCTTCCCACACTCAGTTCGCATGCAGTAGATTCGAGTCGTTGCGCGTTGGATGGAGCGGGCTCAGAACCGCTTTCGTTTGGAGGAGGCCTATGTTCAGCTGTGGACGTATATGGGCTGATGATGATGATAAGAAAATATCTCTTAATTATTTAAAACAATATTACAAAAGTATTATAAGCAAGTGTAGGTAGGTAGGTTCAGTGCCTGAATTATTATAAACCAAACGGAAGGATAACTCCAATTTGGCAGAGCTCCAGAAACGTCAGTTCCTAGAAAATTACTCACAAACGTTTTCTCAGAAAGCGTGAAATTAAATTAATACAGTGATTGATTGGATCCGGAATTGTAGAGAGGTATATGACATAAATACAGTAATAAAATTACATGACATTCAGAATCAGAATCAGAATCATTTATTTGCAAAACATGAGTATTAACATGGTGTTGGCATGTAATGATGTTACAATATAAGTTAGTTATGGCCTACATGTTTTGCCATTACTGGCATGCAAATAGGAGAGGGCACACTGCATTTGTCACTAATTAAGGTGATATGTCTTTTCTAATTATAATACAAACATATTCAAAAATTATCAGATGACATTATTAACCGACTTCAATAGGAGGAGGTTCTTCACTCGTCTGTATGTTTTTTTTTTGTATGTATGTAACGCGATATCACCGCCAATTATGGACCGATTTTGAAAATTCTTTCACTATTGTACTTATAGAAAATTATCCCGAAGGGGTCCCATAAGAATGTCATCCCCAGGGGATTAGTATTTATCCCGCAAAATTTTAAATAAGTGTAAAAGTAATGGAATTTGAAATCGGTTTATCGTTTTTTAAACACGCAATATTATTTTATGTGATATCCTCATGAAGGCAGGAGATATACTGCATAAGTGTGTGCGCCACACAAATGCACTATTTATTCCCTTACTCTCATAATCCGATGGGACGGCAGACCGACACAACCGGAGAGAGGTCAGGCGCAGGACAAAACGATTGTTTATGTGTGTAAATCAAACATAAGGTTTAAGTTGGTGGTGAGTCCAATTCTAGACAATAAGCTCTAAATGTGTATTGAAAACATTAAGCTCAAATTAACTTAGTGACGAATTAACAGATCCATTCTTGAACAATTGAAGATCAAAACCAGATTGTCCACGACCTGCTATCAAAGAGTTCTCAGCTATTTTTTATATAGAGGGGGAGATACTTTTAATAGAGGGAAAAATACCAAGAGGGCGCTCACCAACCCGCTGGTCTGACCAAATCAAGGCAATAACCGGATTCGCCTTGTCTGCAACCCTGAGACAGGGCGAAAATACGGCAGTGTGGAAGCGATTCATCAGTGTCTCCATGAAAGCTTTCCAGGACGGACACGACCTTCAGCAATGAAGAACACGATAGAAGAAAGAAGAAGCTTAATGAGCTGATATTGACATGAACTGAGTACGTATTCATAGATTTATTAACAAAGAAACTTACAATCAATTAATAGAAACAAATTAGTACTAGTATTTAATTGCAAACAGTCTAAAGGTAGCTAAACTGGTCAATACATAACATATTCTTATATTTAAAAGCTGTGATTTACCAATAAACAAATTATAAAATATAGGAATACTTTTATGTTAATCACATCATTGGAAAGTGGATTTTGCGTGAGTTCGCTTTTAATAGGTATAGGACGAGTACACTCAAGAGTATTGACGACAAAATATACTTTTTTAACTTTAACTTTGCAAAATTTATTCAAAATGCATCTTGTAAAATTTACGCGAAAACGATAAAAAACGCCAAGAGTCTGAAGTCAAAGTTGTGTAACAACTTAACGCCTACGTCTGCGAGACGTCGCACCTGGCCGGAAAGTTCTGCTTGCTTGTCTTTACTGGCTTTTCACCCTGCTTTGGCTGTGAGGTGGTAGTGTTCAAAATATCATCAGAATCAGCCGCAGCAGTTTTTAAAGTGTATTTTGTGGATTTAAGTTGTGTTTTTTTTTATAATTAAAAATATGCGTTTACTATCACAGTAAAATTTAGGTAAGTATTTTGTACTGGCTCTCCTCGCTATGTCAATGAAAGAGAATATATTAATGGAAGGATTCTCAAGTGAAAGTCCTATAAAAAAATCATCTAATGACGTAGATGGTTTCCCATTTGACTCTCATTTATGGCACTGACTGACTAGGCCAATCATTTGCATCATCACCATCATCTCTACTGCTACCCACTGCTGGATAACCTAAAGATCGCCATAACTACCAACTAGGTTTGGTACGCAGGCAATTACAGCATCCAGATTAATATGAATTTACCATATAAAAATTATTTCCCAACCTTGAATAATTTCAAACCGACAGACTGACCATTTTATTTAATACTATCTAGTTTGAAATAGGCAAAATACCGTGCTCTGAGTAAAATGCAAAGGTTGCAACAGCAGTTCGTTATTAAGTACAATTTGCGAATGTATTATTAGAACGTCTTATCAAAACGTTTTGTTAAGTTTTCTGAGGAAAAGTTGTTTTTTTTTCTTCTAAGTATATTATATTCTAACTTATAATTAAGATCATTCATTCATTAGGTTATTAGGTGCCTAGGTTGATGGAAAATTATGGATAGTGGGTTTTCTTTAAGCAGGGACAAATACCGAAAGAGTTTTGTTCCTACATCTGTTAGATACGCTTGCCGGCGAATGGGACCGCGGTCCCTTTACCTACTATCCCAATCGACGGAAGCCTCGATCCTTTGTCAATGTTGTTTTTTTATTCTTTGGTTTTTACTAAGTAGGTACGCTATGTGTTTAGGTGGGTAAGCACACTCGTGCTCAAATATAACATTAAATTAGATACTTATAACTAGGTACCTATTAATTTAGTTTTTCTCATTTAAGTGACCTTATTGTTAGGATAAATGTTTGTACGATCTGCAAATATTTGGTTCTGGGTATTTTCTATGTATAATAAAAAATATCTATCTACATATGTAATATATTGTATTATGTACTATATCAGTTATCTAGTACCCATAATACAAGTTCTGCGTAGCTTGGGGCTTGATGAGGCTGTGTGGATTGTCAGGCACGATTTATTTATTATTATTTATTATATTGTACCTAAGTATGTTCTTTGAGAAAATAAATAATCTTTAAACCGAACTTTGCACAGGGGAGTTAAATGAAATTTGTTACCTACTATTTTTAACCAATGAAAGATACAACAAATACTGTTTTTTATTCAGCTAGGGTGTTCTAGGCCCGACTATAGCAAAAGAAAAAGGTCCTGTTTCTTAGGATTCGACGTTAATCCGACATAAAACGTCAAGTGCGAGTCGGACTAGCGCACCGAGGTTTCCGTATAATTATAAGACCTTCCTTGAAGTCGGTTAAAATATATAGAACCGCATGCAGCCACAAAAAAAATGAATTCTAAGCAGAAAAGAGCATTCTGCTTTACAACCCAAGGACCGAGGGGTCGTCACCCCTCGAGTTGAAGCCGGGGCAAAGAGGCATAGCCTCGAGGCCTCCCTCCGTGGCCCCAACCAGGGCCGGAAAGAAGACTGCAATATTGCAAAAGCAAAATTCCCTGTTTCTTCGGATTCGACGTTAATCCGACATAAAACGTCAAATGCGAGTCGGACTAGCGCATCGAGGTTTCCGTATAGTTATAAGACCTTATTTGAAGTCGGTTAAACAAGAAATGTGCCAGTCGGTATCCGAGATAAAATGAACCACTCCATAAAACCTTTATGGAAAAAATTTAGTTATAAAAAAACTATGAAATACTGTCACAATCCATACCAACATTGTATAAAAGTTCCGCCTTTCAAATAAATCAAATTTTATTGGCTGAGTTTATTGCTCTTCACCTACTGTCTGCTTTATGAATGGTTGGGTACCTAGTGCCACTAGGCACAATGTAACTTAATTTTAAACTTTAGCAGGTGGAATTTTTATACTGCAATAGACACATTTTTAAAATTGAACTGAAGAGAATATCATCATCATCAGCCCATACACGTCCACTGCTGGACATAGGCCTCCCCGTACGACGCCACAAATAGCGGTCCTGAGCCGCCTCCATCCATCGACTCCCTGCGACCGCTACGATGTCGTCGGTCCATCGAGTGGATGGTCTCCCATGTAGGGGGGGATTTGCCATAATCACCACGCTTGACAGGCGGGTTGGTGATCGCAGTGTTGGTGTTTAAAAATACTCGGAAGGAAGCTGCTGCCCTTCCTCTGGTAGGTTCCCTTAGTCGGCTTTTTATGATTGAGCCTTTTGATCGGTATCGTAAAATTACGAGTGTTTATTTTTATAATTAAGCGGGTTCGATTCCCGGTTTTGTCAGTCGATTATTCAATTTTTTTTTTAATAATCTTTGTTTGCAGTTTAAATTGTTTTTAAAAACAAAAGACTTCATTTTGTTTTTAACAACAATTTGATTCTTCTTTCACAAAAAAATTGTATCTACAATATTTAAGATACATTCCCTTCATGTGGCATGGCCGTAAGACATCCTGTATATAAGAAAGGCCATATAACTATGAGGATGAGAAGAGAGGCCGGCCACCTTCGGTCTTCATCATCAGACTAGCTCGATGGTACCATGACATTGCATTGTCATGTATGTATGGCAAATTTCAGCTCAATCGGTTGAGGATAACTGGTCTAAAATTCAGTTGTAAGATTATTCCTACACCAATTAACGGGTTAACTAAAAGCTTTTAAAAATGAGAATAATTTTTGAGACAAATTAAACGCGCTTTTAAGTTCCAAACTAGAACAATAATAAAGCAGAAAATGACTGGCTAATTAAAATAACAGCAAAACATTAAATATCAACTGTTAATTTTTACTTTGATATAAATTGTTGCGCTTATCTCGCGTTCGTAATTAAATAAAACAAGGCGGTATTATAAGAAGCGTGTGAAGCTAGCTATAGATAGAGCTTGAAATTTTAAATTACCATGACATTGCATTGTCATGTATGTATGGCAAATTTCAGCTCAATCGGTTGAGGATAACTGGTCTAAAATTCAGTTGTAAGATTATTCCTACACCAATTAACGGGTTAACTAAAAGCTTTTAAAAATGAGAATAATTTTTGAGACAAATTAAACGCGCTTTTAAGTTCCAAACTAGAACAATAATAAAGCAGAAAATGACTGGCTAATTAAAATAACAGCAAAACATTAAATATCAACTGTTAATTTTTACTTTGATATAAATTGTTGCGCTTATCTCGCGTTCGTAATTAAATAAAACAAGGCGGTATTATAAGAAGCGTGTGAAGCTAGCTATAGATAGAGCTTGAAATTTTAAATTAAATTGAATAGATTATTCCGCTAATCCCCCGAAGAAATGATGTTTGTGTTCTATAAATAAATAATTAAAGCCGTCCCCCACGCGGGGGATTTGCGATTTTTTTTTCCGCTAATCCCCCAAATGAAATCGAGCCATCGCGTGGAGCGGGAACGTGGTAAAGGTTTTTACAAACTAATTACTTTTGCTCGAGCTATGGGGGGATTTCCGGAATATGTTTTCCGGAAATCCCCCTCATAGCTCGAGCAAAAGTAATTAGTTTGTAAAAACCTTTACCACGTTCCCGCTGCTGGGTTAGTAGCGCCCCGTTTAACTCTACAAATGGGAGGTTTTTCAATGGGCAATTAAAAAAAAATAGATGATGTTGACGAGAACATGTATCTAATGATTTTACAAAACAACAACTCGACAAGCGTATAATTGTCGGTCATGCTTGTATTTGTTATTTTATTCTGATTTGATGTGTGAACATAGTTTTGTACTAAACCTCTAGGTCGGTTCACGCTTCTGAAATGGACCTACGAATTAGCCGCCAACCGCTTTACTTTCGGCGGGTTACGATGCGCGATTGTTGCCGATACGATTCTCAAAAATAATGCCGCAAAAGTTTTGACTACTGGCAATGAGTTCGTGCCTACATAAAATGTACACTGCAGTGGGACAGGGGCTACAGCTGCAGCGTGCTGAGCGTGCACAGCGTGGGCAACGTGAACAGCATACAGACCGTGCATAGCGTGCACAGCGTGCGCCGCAGTGCGACAACGGATAAATTCTTTTGTTTGAATCATGCGGTCTATAGCCTGCTCTTCGGCTCTGAAGCAGTGACCGATTTATAGCCCTCGACGGTGCTGTAGTGAGCTCTCACGTGAAAAGGTAGATATTTACTTTTGCACCTTCCATTTTGTTTTTAATTTAACTTTTTATAATAGAGTTCTCTCTGTTTGTAATGAAGATAATATTACGGCAGAAAAACAACTCTATGGTTTGGTTTATTGTTTTGGTTACCAAAACTACTGCTATGATATTAGATAAGTGTTTTATTTGATAGTTTCGTATGTTGTCTTTGTTTCTTACATATTCACAGATCCTTTTACAATAAAGAAATCCAAGTATCTAAGTATTTTGATTCCCAGATGACGAGTAGAAATAAGAATTTTCTTTAATTACTCGTTGAAATCTTAGTAAAATTTTATTTCTTTTTTCTTCACATTTGTACTCGGATTTACGATCCAAGATATTTTATGTCAACAAAACATTTATGAATGAAAACTTAAAAAAGCTGAAAACAATAACTTAAAACAAAAAGGTTACAGTAAAGTTATCACTAAAAACTTATACATAAACTTCATCAATGCATAATCTCACATGTGTAGCTAAAAGTGAAATAAAAATTTGTCACCCCTTTTAATACAATATATATCCTAAAAAGATGACTCTTCATAGTGAAAACAGGCCAAGTACGAGCACCAGGGACAATAAGTAGAACAGCGAAAAAAAAACAAAGTACAACGAAAAAAGAAATATTACTTACACAATACCTGATGACATTGAAGAGATAAAATAACACACAAAAATAGCAATAAATGCCGCTGCCCCCCCCGAAACCTAAAAAAGCTAATTACTTAAAATAAATAAATACAAACATCCCAATACGGCTGGTCACCGCGGGAGAGCTCGACCACAACCCTCCAGCTAAGAAAAAATACCAGAGAGTGGAGAGACAGAAGAATATTACATTATGAAATGAGAATTAAGAAGAGTATTTTATTATGAACTGGAGGAGGTCTGTACTTGAACGGGGTCCTAGCTATTTAAAAAAAAAAACCTATTTATTAACTATATAAAATAAAATTGTAATATATTCAAATTGTAATATATTATAATATAATACGTTTATTGACAAAGAAAATAACAATCAAATAATATAAAGAAATTAAACTAGTATTTACAATTGAAACAATTGAGCTAACTGCAGACTGTTGCAAACAATCTACAGATAGCTCAACTGGTCCATATCAATACCAGTCGGAAGCGTCCCCAAGACGCTGGCTGCATTGCCCCGCTGTATGGCAATGCTAATGCGCTGCGCCAGATACTCACCAGCTCTCGGGTCACGCGTCGCTTCGACCAGGCGCTCAGATAATTCTTTGAAAACCCGGAGAGCCTCGGTACCCCACGGACCTAGGGTCTCGACTCCAAGGGGAGCAAATGCGTAGGCTCTGTCGAGACCTGCATATTTGCGCCTCTTGAGATCCTCGGCCAAATCTGCCGCCGAACCAGCCCTCACGGATGTCCTTGAAATATGGGAAGGCGCAAGTGTGTCGACACATATAGCGTCCCACACAATAGGCCTGCCCAGCTCCCAAGGGACTAAAGTCATGCCGTCGGGCCTCTTACCATCGTCACGCAACAGACCATTCGGTTCGAGAATAGCTGGTACGTTAGCGGTGACAAAGGCCCGCCGGATGATGTCGTTAAGGCTGGCATGGCGAGATATCCGACCGGCAGCCCTAGTACACGATAATCCGTGATGACCAAGCTGTTCGACAACAGTACCGCACTGGCATTGATGAGGCGCGCAACACCTTGCACCCAACCGAAGACATGTTGCTATACGGAAAGCTACGGGATCCAATAGAGTGCCAGTATTATATGAAGGAAGTGCTTGCAACCAATGTCCTGACTCCCATTTAGAAACGGCCAGGAGACGGGCACGATCTGCAGAGCTGGAGCACGTTTGTAACAAACAATTCCGTGTAGATATTCAAATTTAATTTAATATCTAGGTACCTATTATGCATGCAATTTTAAATATCTTTAACACAAACTAAATATTTGATAATTATTCAATTTAATTTATTATTGTCATATGTCACTCAATTTCAATTCAGTTTAATTAAATATTTTATTATTATAAGCACAAGAATTATTTTTAAGCATGAATATTGTTAAAGCAACGGAATAAAGTTTTTTTTTATATATATCAGATATTCGTAGTTCAAAGTCAAACTTCGTTTGGAAAAAGTACCCATCTAAAAACTTTAACCACATGACTTGCTTCTAGATAATACTGAACGCAATTTAGACTTTGTTTCACATTGGCTTACAAGATTATCAGCTTGTTCAAAACACGAACACATTCTTAACCCTAGAAGACATAATTAACTGGCATGTCACACAAGAGGGCTGCTCTGTAAGTCAGCGGAGTCATTCAAGAGACTCATTTATCAGAGGTCAGGCCTCGGGGGGCTTACGCGGAGTGACGCGTGACGCTAACATCTCGCACACGCAATGCGTAGAAATCCTACTATGTATTACTATATGTGTATAGTATAGTAAGGCAATGTTTTACCTACTAATATAATAAACAAGCTGCTGCCCGCGCCTTCGCCCGCGTTTTATCGGGATAAAAAATAGCCTTTATGTTATTTCAGGTCCTTAACTATACCCATACCAAATTTCACCCTAATCGGTTTAGTAGTGAAAGAGTAACAAATACCCATACATCCATCCATACAAACTTTGACATTTATAATATTAGTAGCATGTGAAACTTTGTGTGAATGTTTGTTACAAACTATTTTTGTTGAAATGTGGTATATAGATAGCTTTAGTTGTTTATTAACACATAAGCTAATCAAATTTGAAAAATTTACCTCTGAGGGGCTTAAAAATGGAGTAAAGTCTGTATGGAAAATTATTATTCCTTGGTTCGATTCAAAACTCGATATAAATAAACTAAAAAGTAAATAGTTAATAAAGTTTTTTAATTTTTTCCAAAATCTCCCTTTGAACAGGGTCGTAAAGTTATTATCATAGGTTTTATTCCTTGGTTCGATTCGCTCAAAACTCGATACGCGGGCGAAGTTGCGGGACGCAGCTAGTAATATAGGTATATATTTACTTCTGATGGCAAAAATCCTATTTTACTGATATAAGACTCGTTACGGTGAAAGTTTGTGCCATTCTAATATGTTTGGGCCAAGTTCTTGTCTTCGTAAGAAAATCAATAAATTCCCAAAAAAAAAACGACTTCGACGGGGCTTGAACCCGCAACCCTCCCTCAGTACGGGATGTGCTTTCCAATTGCGCAAACTTCATCTCCCCTACTGAGGTGCGGAAGGCCGTCCTCCGCCTACCCAGGCGGAAACCGCCAGGCTACGACGGAGTCCCCAACATGGCCCTTGCACAGCTGCCCCGTCGTGGTGTAACCGCACTCGCCCGACTCTTCTACGGGATCCTCCGGACGGGCCATTTCCCGGACACCTGGAAGACCGGGCGGGTCATAGTTCTGCCCAAGCCGGGAAAGGACCTCCGATACCCAGCCAGCTACCGCCCCATCACCCTCCTACCAACAGTGGCCAAGCCCCTAGAACGCCTGCTTCTGGGGCGCCTGGCTCCAACCATCGAGCCTCGCCCGGAGCAATTCGGCTTCAGGAGTGGCCACTCCACCACGGTACAGATCACCAGGGTACTGCACCGCCTCGCAGTCGAGCTAAACGCCGGGCGCTGCACCGTCGGGGTCTTTTTGTGGAGAAGGCCTTCGACCGTGTCTGGCATCCCGGCGTTCTGTTTAAGCTCCTGCAAACCCCAACGCTGCCAGCCCTCGTCAGAATCGTGGCTTCTTTCCTGGACAACCGACGGTTCTTTGTCGCAGTCGAGGGAGCCACATCCACAACCCGGACCATCTCTGCTGGTGTATCGCAGGGTAACTGCCTGTCGCCGGCCTTATACGCGCTCTATACTGACGACATCCCCACCCTGGAGGGCTACCTACGCCCCGGGATGAGGGATGTGTCACTAGCGCTGTTCGCCGACGACAGCGCGTACTTCGCGTTATCCACCAGCCCCACCATTGCAGCCCGCAGGATGCAGCGGCTGCTAGACATCCTGCCGCCATGGCTGGACAAATGGCGCATGGCCGTCAATGTGGGAAAGACGGCCGCGCTGTTTGTCTCCCGCCACATACGCCACCCTCCGCAACTGCAGCTTTGGGGCCAGAGCGTGGCTTGGAGCTCGCACACGAGGTACCTCGGAATCGAGATAGACAGGCCGTTTAGGATGCAGCCACAGGATGACCGCGCGCTACAACAAGCGCGCGTCGCCAGAGCGCTCCTCCGTCCTGTCCTGGGATCTACACTGCCTCTGAGAACCAAAGTGCGGGTTTATAAGAGCTACGTCCGGTCCCGCCTCACATATGCAGCGCCGGCCTGGTACGCGCTCCTCTCGCAGACCAAGGGCCGGGTCCAGGCGCTGCAAAATGTGTCCCTGAGGATCTGCACGGGCGCGGGCCGTTACGTCAGGAATGACGTTATCGCCCGCGACCTACAGATCCAAAGCATTGAAGACTTCACCGTGCAGGCGGCGCGTCGGATGTACGACCGCGCCGACAACGGCCCCCACGCCCATCTCCTCAACCTCGCGCCTCACCAGCCCGGCCCCCGGACAACGACTGCCCATGACGACCCCTGCCGCGGGACCTCATCCCAGTGGAACCACCTTGAGTCCTTGGGTTGTATATTAAAAATAAAAAACAAACAAAAAAAAACAACCACATGCAGCCCCAAAAAAAAAAAAAAATTATTTCAAAAAGACGACCAAGGTGGCGAGCGAAGGTCCGCCTGCGAAGCAGAAGGTTGCGGGTTCGATTCCGGCCTTGGGACAAATGTAAATGCAAATATTTGTCTCGGGTGTTTTAGGTGTTTTCTATGAACAATAAAAAATATATATCTATGTAATATATTATATTATGTATATCAGTCATCTAGTACCCATAACAGCTCTGCTTAGCTTGGGGCTAGATGATGTTGTGTGAACTGTCCAAAAACAAACACCATTTTGATATTT
Organism: Eupithecia insigniata; assembly: GCA_947859395.1. Classification (NCBI taxonomy): domain Eukaryota; kingdom Metazoa; phylum Arthropoda; class Insecta; order Lepidoptera; family Geometridae; genus Eupithecia; species Eupithecia insigniata. The sequence continues at coordinate 4,345,878 of OX402003.1, forward strand.
GATATAAGTTTTAGACCTGAGATAACAATAAAGGCTACTGTTTATACTCGTACAAGAAAAACGCGAGAAAAACCGCTGACTAAAACTATTATAAGAAGGAATATCTAACGAATGTCTCTAATACCTTGCGCAAGAATTCGTTTTCTTCTATGATGCGTGTAAATACATATTTGCAGTAGTTAATACAGTTTTAAGAAGAAATAAACACAAAAACGCAGCGCCAGCCCATATCGAGACACAATAGAATGAAAAGTTCAGTTTCCAACTCAATAAGTAACTTCAAAATCCTCTAATTAATAACTTCGTCTATAATAAAGGAAAAATAAAGGTTCCAGCGAATGAATGAGTCCCAATGGTGGCAAGTTAAATGAGTGCAGGCTGACTTTATCAGAAAGCTTTTTGCTGCAACTATCATCGAGCCAGTGAAAAATGGAAACGGCTTGACAATTAAGTTTGAAAATTGTTTATTTGTAAATAGTACATTGTACACCTAGGCGAGAACATGCCTAATTTCTATCGAGTGTGTCATTTGAGGCCCGAGGCGCAACCGAGGGCCTTAAAACACACGAGGTAGGAATCGCACTTTCTGCCGAGTGTTACATAGTGCTTTATACTACACCTTCGAGGAAAATAAAAAGCAGAATAAATATTTTGCACACATTTGTGTAAAAGATTGTTTCGTTTATGCCAGGTCACTTCTATTTCTCCCACAATCTAGGTTCCCATTCCCAATAGATTTCTTCGAGATCCGTCGGCTTAAAGTTTAATTAAAGATGTAACCAGATGAGCGTTCGGCTTAATTCGCTAATACTTTCGACCTGAAATGATAAAAATAAATTAGTTTTATCTTTTTATTCAGGGTTTTTGTTACAGGATTTTGGATGGAGAATAACTCTAACACGTCCTGGCAATGATAGCCGAGTGGACTGCCCGTACATAAGGCACTGCTGTGAGCGACACTTGCCCCATCAACTCAATTAGTTTCTAAGTTATTTCAATTAATTTTACCTTTATATGGTTTATGTGCTCGAAATAAATTATTTTTATTTTATTATTTATTTATAGCTTTGGCCTGACTACTTGAACCTTAGAGTCTAATATGATAATGTATATACAGGGTGGCACAAAATAGGTCGGTGACTAACCCGAAAAGGGATGATTCTGGAGACCTCGAGGGAGTCTGCTTTAGTTATACGATTTTTTTAAATATTTTAATTTTAATTATATCAATTATCGTCGTGAGCCTCACGCTGGGGATAAATTCTAAGAAATTTTAATAAGATCCCAAATTTTTTCGACTTCGACGGGACTTGAACCCGCAACCCTCCCTCAGTACGGGATGCGCTGCCAATTGCGCCACGAGGTCATGTGACGTAGAATTCGAAAAACTCTGGGACTTCCTTCGGTCTTAAGCGCCATTTTATATCAAAACAATCGTATAACAAAAGTTCCCCAACCCAGTCGGGGTCCAGAATCATACTTTTTCGGGTTAGCACACCCATTACGTGGCATTTTAAATAGATAGAAAATACTTTATTGCACACTTTAGAAAAAAAATTACAGACATCATCATCATCATCAGCCCATACACGTCCACTGCTGGACATAGGCCTCCCCCGTACGACGCCACAAATAGCGGTCCCGAGCCGCCTCCATCCATCGACTCTCTGCGAACGCTACGATGTTGTCAGTCCATCGAGTGGATGGTCTCCCATGTACGGGGGGATTTGCCATAATCACCACGCTTGGCAGGCGGATTGGTGATCGCAGTGTTGGTGTTTAAAAATACTCAGACGGAAGCTGCTGCCCTTCCTCTGGTAGGTTCTCTTAGTCGGCTCTTACGACATCCACGGATTGAGTTGGAGGGGTCGATATTCGTACGCCGCGGCCCCACGGCAAATTTACAGATAATTTCATACATCTTATCGCTCACGAGCGATGTCTACCAGAAAACATTGGATGGATAAGATCATTGGATTGAACACGGGGATCTGTGTGCATTATTATATTAAGCTTAAGCAGATTACAAAAATATAATCATTTAAGAAATCTTACATACGAATGCCTACATAAATTACAAAAATACCAAATACATACTACCAGCACATAGTGGGTTTTTTGAGAATTTAACACGGTCTGTCCCATTCTAATAGCGAGCGGGTAATACTCTAATGGCTTTTAAAAGCTCTTGCACCCCGCATAACTTTAAAATCTGATTCCATGAAAAACAGTTTACCAACTAAAACTTAAATCTTTACAAGATCGAGCACACTACTGTTTACGAATCTCATTAGATACGGGCTGATTCGCGATCAGTTGCTGTCGTATGTGACGGTCGCGAAAACTGTGTTTTTTATATGGTGTCTTCTATGGGTGTCTTGAAATGAAATGAAAATGAAATATATCATTATCAGCCCGTATACATCCACTGCTGAGCATAGGCCTCCCCCAAACGATGACGTCACGAATAGCGGCCCTGAGTCGCCTCCATCCAACGAATCCCTGTGACCGCTACAATGTCGTCGGTTCATCGAGTGGAAGGTCTTCCCTCACTCTGTTTCGCATTGCATCGCGGTCATCACTCGAGAACTTTTACTCCCTAACGGTTATCGGTTCTACGAGCTATATATTCTGCCCATCGCCACTTCAACCTGCTAATTCTTAGAGCTATGTCGGTAATGAAATATATTTTTTATTGAAACTGTCTACAAAAGATCGTATTAATTGAATACGATCTTTTGCCCATCGCCACTTCAGCCTGTTAATTCTTAGAGCTATGTCGGTAATGAAATATATTTATTGTTGAAACTGTGTACAAAAGATCATATTAAACTATGTAGAAACAACAAAAACAATGAAAATCCATAATCACATAGAAACTGCATTGATTATGGACTTACAACAAATTAATTGAATTTAAATTTAGATTTAGACAAAATAAGTCTTAAATTTCGAATACCTAAATATTTCTCTATGCGTCAAAGACACATTTGTTTTGCATTTTGTTTGTCTAAATATAATAATGAAGTACCTAATAACCGTAAGATACAGTTATACAATAACGCAAGTTGTAGTTTACGTTTGTTGGTTACGACGACATCTGTAGATAAATAAGATTTTTTTGACGAGAAACGATAAAATAGACGTTTATTTATAGTGACAGCAAATGTACAACAACCCCAAATACCATAACGATAGCAATAGACTGTAGATCAGTTTACTGGTACGGTAGTTCAGAGCATATCAAACAAACGTTTAAGGGAAATTTCAATCTGAATAATTAGCTCAAATTGTTTCAGATTGTGTTTGTTCTATCCACTCGTGCAAGCGTTGGCATTTGAGGTGTTCAACTGCATTATTTTGCAGCCAATTTGTATATGCTGGTGGCAGAGACTTAGTAAAATATAAGTGTCATTCCAAAATATTTAAAATGCGAAAGTTAATAGAAAATAATAAGAAGTAAATTATGGTGCAGTGTGTGATGCTTAATACAAGCTGTTTACCTACAAATCATTCACTCTACCTACTTTCACTAAAGAAAACTAAGTACCTATATATTTTTTAAAGCTGGTGCAATCTTCTTTTGTTTTTGTACACTGGAGATCTGCAGAGAGATTCGTGACGTCAGCAGGGATATGACATAAATATGAAAAAAAAACTCGCTTTTAAGAATTTCCCTGTAAACATTTTAAGTTGTAAAAACGGAGTTGAGTGTACATCATCGAATAAGTGATTCACTTCTTGACTATTATCTTTTAAACATGACAATACCACCTCACGCCTAGGTACCATGAATTTTCCCTACAACGCATAGTCACAACTCAGCGCTTCTCGAAAGTTCCAGAAAGCCAACCTTTTCACCAATCTCAAGATCCACCAGTCTGAAGTAAATCCAAGATGGCGGACCATTAATCACGTGACCAAGCGACGCTGAGCTCGCGTGACTGATTGACGCACAACGGTGATGTTTTAATATGGATACTTTTGTGCCAACTTTTGTGATAAACCCAGGATATTTAATATTTTATCAAAATACAAAATTGTTATATACTTTTAAATATAATAATATACCTGGTACTTACTACGGACTAGCAAATTTTAAAAACAAAGTTTTAGCTTAGGTATTTTGGCACGTGGAGGTGTAGACGGAAAAAGTGGTTTCACGTATTTTTTCTCGATAGTATCGTCTCGACATCGAGAGCTTTCATGTTTATATGAGATTTGGTACAGTGCCTCTAACGTGCGGACTTGGATATACGCAAACCCTTTAAAAATGTAACGCTTAGGCAACGAATCCATGCTCTGGTTAGCCAAAGCTCTGAGTTTGGACACTCGAATCATTTTTCGTTCACGGAAACCAGAAATACGTAATTATTAAATGCGTACCTGCTTAATCCTAGTCTCTGATAGAAACAAACGCTACTTTAACTGAAATGTCTCAAGAAGGAAATAGAACTTACATCGGCCCGTATCGGCTTATCACGCACTGCACCATAAACGCCGATGATTGAAATGACTATTCCTCACCTTAGCAATTTTTGTCACTTTACTTATTAGTTAGGTACGTCAAATTATGACGTCGTCACTTTGTCCATCTCTCACCAGTCTCTTATAGGAACTCGTTCACTCCAAAAAACGCCAAATCAGACCATGTTTACACTACAATTTTTGTCGTAAAACACTCGTAAAACGTATCTTTATGACGTCACGGATTCATGTATGAATGGGGCATAAGCGAAGTTTAATCGGTCAGTGAGTTGATCGTTTACACTTAGCGAGTGTTGGGACACCATCCACTCGATGACGGACCGACGACATCGTAGCGGTCGCAGAGAGTCGATGGATCGAGGCAGCCCAGGACCGCTAATTGTGGCATCGTATGGGGGAAGCCTATGTCTTGCGGTGGACGTGTACGGGCTGATATGATGATGATGACTTAGCGAGTACTACGGGTGCGGAAAAAATCCAAGGGGCCAAACTCAGCGGAGACTAGCAATGTGCGTAGGAAATTATAGAGTTCACAAGTGTGCGCAAACATAAGTGCACTCTCTATTCTCTCACTCTCTCCGAAAGGAAGGCAGGCGGACACGACCGGTGAGAGGTCTGCTGCCAGACCAGGTCCGAACCAACGGCTTAACGTGCTTTCCGAGGCACGGGGCTGTTACAGCTACCGCTAATTTTCTTACTCCAGGCTGTTACTGCAAATTTTTCTTACCAGACAAAGCCGGTGGCGTGGTGATCTAATGTGAGGCGCCCTAGTTCAGTGATTTAGTGTGTAGGTACTGGTAGGTACCTACCTATAACAAGGGTTCATATCCCTTATAAGGTGATAAAATACTTTATAGGCTGACTCCGTAAGCTAGAAATTGGGCCCTTCAATTAGAGCGCATTCAGACATAGCGAAATCGGCACGGATGAATACAACCTGGTTTCAAACCGCGAGGATTGAAAGTATTCAGACAGGCACGGAGAGTGTGCGGGGTGAGGTAGGGTGCCAGCCGCTTCATTTCAATAATGGAAGTCGAAGTGGTCGAAAAAACAATGTTTGTACGCGATATGCACCGATTCCACGAAGCAACTAAACACTCCGAAGGCATAGTAACAGATCAGCGCGGCGACTGGGAAGTGGCCGTTTAGAGAACTAGTCGCTCATAGGACGTGGCCATACAAAGAACTGGCCTTTTATTATGAAGTGGCCGTTCAAGACATGTGGCCGTAGCTGACCGGATCCAATAAATTTTCTAGCGGTCGAGTGGTGACTACCGCACGGATGCATGGTCCACGCGGTGTAGTATGAACATTTGCATCCTAATTCCTAAGTAAAGCCGCTGTCCCACTGTTGCGCATGGAGAGGCTACGCACGTCTATGTCTAGCTTTGCTTTGCAAGAAAATGTATGTGATAACGTGTGCGAGCGCTGGGACAGTAGCTTCATTGAATTCAGTTAGTTCCATCATTTTGATAAGTAAACTGAGATTATTAATTTAGATCCCGTTAGCGTTAGAATATTAACACGCTCAGCGCCATGTGTAGTTTAACCTTTAAGCCACACAGTGTCTGAAGTACTATGTTTTCACATTCCTTTAATTGGTTAGAATTAGAACACTGTGTATCCTTTGGGCGCACGCCTTCTACACATTTTCTATCCAAAAATAAAATATTGTTTTAATGATGTTTCCAACAACATAGAAAGTTTTGAAAAAAAAAAATCAAAAATAATCACGTTGAAGAGTGAAATCTAGCTGTATTAATTTTAAGCTCGTAAAACAAGAATCCCTTTTATTTTTTTCAGCAGAATGCAATTTAGGTTTCTGGTATTGTTTACTTGGCCATAGAAAACCTATATTTTTCGATTTCCTATCGTAAAAGCTGTGAGTCACAAACCATACTGCAATAACTAGCTTAATGAGCTTTGATATTAAAGCTTTCCGTTTTAATAGGACCAACAGATGCTACAGCTTAGAGTTCCACAGTCTCATATTCAATCCATTTTCGGAGTCTATAAGAATAGAATAGAATAGAAACGTTTATTTGTAAATCAGACACATACAATTATAAAGAAATTAACATAAAAAAGAAAACAGTTTGCTAGAGTCACAAAACGGTCCCTGTCTCAGCATGGGTTAGTTGTATACGTATGTGTGTACAACCAACGCTGGTCTTCCGACAGAGCCGTTTCGTGACGTCACGGAATATAGAAGACAGGTATAAATAAAGATAAACAGTTAAAGGAAATACATTGACAACGGTGTTGATATCTATGATTTCACCTACCAGAATAGAAGTATATAATATACTATTAAGCTTAAGTTATACCACTATTTCTACTCATTTGAGTTTAATAAGCTGTTTGTTTTCCAATTAAATAAATAAATAATGCATATAAATCTACATGGTGTTTACCTGTGTTTTAAATTGGTAGGTTTTCATATTGTTATCTTTTCAGTTCTCCCGAACGGAACGGAAACGGTATTATACATACAGCCTTGGCCAAAAGTATAACACCTTAAAATTTAATGACTTTTTTGTGTTTAAGGTGGAAAATAAAACTTATTTGTTTTCCAAATTAATTATTAACATAAAATTTTATAAATCACTTGTATTTTGTTGGCCCACCCTTTGCATCGATCACAGCAGGAATTCTTTGGGGGATGCTGCTTACAAGCTTATTACATTCGGCTGCACTTATGGCGTCCCACTCTTGAAATAAAGCATTTCTAGCGTGTTTTGGATGTAATACTATGCTATCTGACTTTAAAAATGTGTTTTGAGATATGTAAGTTTTAGAGTGGTGCTTTATACAATACTTTTGGCCAGGCTGTACGTTTAGGATGAGATGTTTGTGCAGAATTTTTGACAATAATTTCTAGGGCCCTAAGTGTATTAATTTGTTAAGTTATTAAAACATTTTAAAATCATATCTATTTAGAAATCGATGATAGCTGAAGTGGTACTGAGCCGGCCATATCTCGCGAAGAACCGACAACCGCTGGGGTAAACGTGTTTTTGAGTGGAGACCGGTATTCGGCAAACGTAGTGTAGGACGCCCTGCGTCCAGGTGGGATGACGCTCTGCGAAAGACTGCAGGCTGATGCTGCATACAGCAAGCTGAAGACAGGCACTATGGTGCTCATAAGGGGAGGCTATGTCCAACATTGGACTAATATAGGCTGATGGTGATGATAGATAGATAATCTTTATTGCAACTTATAAAATAAAGAAATAAACAGTAACTACTAATTAAATCTAGTGTGGCACAATCGGCGGCCTTATCGTTGAAAGCGATCTGTTTCAGGCAAACTGATGATGATGATAGGTAAATAAAAAAGATTTTTGACGACGGAACCATTATTTTTCATACTCCTACACTCCCTTAACCCAATTATTTTATTAAATCCCGTACCTTGCCATTAACTTTACCTTTATTGTGAGTCGTTTCTACAATGTACAGTTATTGAAGGTGCTAATTAACCTTTGCAAGTCTCACAGGTATTAACACTTGGGGTCTATAGGTACGACCCTGATTACGAGATCCGTTTTACACCTTATTTATTAAATTAATTAATGTCCAGGACATTTCACACTGTATCATCTCGTCAAATCATAAATTATTTTAACTATAACTAACAAACTAAAGGTAAAGGTTTCTTGTTCATTTCTTTATTTTACCATAAAAGATTGAAGGGAACAAAAAATCGTAGGATCACTTTATTTCCTAGTTTTACTTATTAATTCGTCTACAGCTAAATAAAGGCCTCCCCCGACGCAACACAAGCGGTCCTGAGCCGACTCCATCCAACGACTCCCTGGACGTTTACGGGTTGATGATGATGGCTTATGTAATTTCAATTTTGTGACGTATCCAAGAGTCCTGATCATCATCATCATCATCATCAGCCCGTACACGTCCACTGCTGAACATAGGCCTCCCCCAAACGACGCCACGAATACCGGTCCTGAGCCACCTCCATCCAACGACTCCCTGCGACCGCTACGATGTCGTCGGTCCATCGAGTGGGAGGATCTAAAGGAAATAAATACAAATATTTATCATGACTAAAAAATGGCCACTCTGTGAGTTATATGCACGTAAATAAACATCTGGTTCGCATTGGCTGTTTACTTTACACTATACTTTGCTCTAAAATAGTAATAGGCCTTGAAAATAATCCAATAATCCTGAAAAGCTTGAGAAATAGATAAAATACAGCAATGTCATACTAGATTACATAATTATTAATGCTTAGGTACCCGCATAATTATTATTCCACTTCGCAAGACGTTCGGCTGAATCATCTCAATCAATCAAGTGATGTACCTACACTGAGGGGGAAGTAGGTTGACCATGTTTCGATTTTTAATGAGACAAAACAGACATGTAATATACGTGATATTTTGTTCTAACTAGGTAGTGGTTTCGTTTTCACTTCTTCTGCTAGTGTAAAGATTGAAGTTTTGAGAATAAAAATTAACACTTTATTAGTTGAAATTTTCACTTTATTGTCATAATATAAAGAGGGTTTTCATGCCTGGAAGAAGATTAAAATCCTCTAAATTTGATTTCATTTTAAAATAATTGTGACTGATATCACCGCGGTAGGCCATGCACCATGCTCTTCAAAATTGATTCTATATCACCGTTTAGTCCCATATTTTTAGTTACACGTCTTTGGGTAGCAAACACGGAGATGTGTACCTTTCAAATTAATCGGTCTGGTAATAAATTCGAAGAAAATTGGCTGAGACAGACGGACACACGACAAGTGATCATATTCCGCATATCGTTCGGTCGAACGGAAGTACGTTGACTCGTCCTGCATGGGGACGGACCATGATAAACTAAAGCCATGGTCACCCCAGTCAAGTCGCGTGCCTGCAGCTTAGCCCATAAACACCCCTATTCTTAGCGTACCATCGGCTGCAGGCAGTCACGATTACTAGGGTTACTTGCTTGTTACTTTATTTTACAGAAATTATTCTTCATTTTCTATTTTCACCCGACTGCGGAGGCTTATGTTTTTCTAGTGTATGTTTGTATGTATAAGGTTTCTTTGACACGCTCTACAGCCTAAACGGGTGGATAAATTTTTGCGCTCGCGTTCTATCGGATAAAAAATATCTTATGTTATTCCAGGTCCCAAACTTTGCCTTTTCGGTTCAGTATTTGCGTGAAAGAGTAACAAATATCCATACAAACTTTGACATTTTTAATATTAGTAGGTTGGCAATACCCAAATATTCTTTTTTGCGAATAAGGACTGTTACTTCAACAGCTCAGTGACTTGCTGAATAGGTAGATTATGATTATCCTGAAGACAAGGCGTTATGGACCTCATTTGTGGAGCCCTGTGTCCAGCTGTGACCTAATATAGGCTGATGATGAAGCGATTACTGTGATTTTCCCCTTGGCTCTTTATTATAATAAAATCTATAGATTCTTATTCTCATAATGGTTTCACAACAAGGCTTATTTAGGCCTTCGAAGTTCATGTGGTAGGTGATACTAACAATCTTAGTTTTGACGACCGATATGGCGCGGCGGGCGAAGGTCCGCCTGCGACGAAGGAGGTTGCGGGTTCGATTCCCGCCTTGGAACAAATGTTTGTACGATCTGTAAATGTTTGTTCCGGGTATTCTGCGTGTTTTCTATGTATGATAAATAAAACTATCCATGTATTTATTGTATTATGTATATCAGTAATTGAGTAGGTACCCATAACAAGCACTGCTTAGCTTCAGGCTAGATGATGCTCTGTGTTATATCCAGCATTATTTATTTTATTTATTATTTGTGTATAAGATCTTGACAAAATAATGTCTGGAAAGGCTAATGTCTAAAAAATAATGTCTTCTAAAGGAAAACAACCGATTAAAAATTGAGGCATTTGAGGCAGTCTACCTACAAACTATATTTAATCTAGAATATAAAGTTAGTAAAACTAAAAAATATAAACCCTATACCAATTTCAAAACGACAAGGTAATTCATACGGAGCGGTCAAACTTTACCTTGAACCTTTAACGCGCGGCAAGGGAACTAGTAATAGACCTGTCAAGAACAGCCACCTGTATTACATTACTGCTTTTCCAGAAACTTGTAGAAATTAAACGAAATGGGAGATTAAAAACTTAAATGAAGTTAACCTGGGAGTAGTTGAACGTACGCTTAATGCATTTACTGCCCATCAAGGAACTGTAGATGGACCATGAATCGGTGGGCCATGAACGTGTTAAAGAAGACAGACTATAGAATAGATGATGTGCAGGGGATAGGTCAGACGCACGACCAACGGCTTAAGAGGGAGCCATAAGACAATGGCGTCATATGGCACTCTTAAGTTATGTGAAAAGGATGGGCATAGGATTTCGTGTTCATAGGAGCGCGAGCACGACAAGGCAGAGCGTCGTAAGCGCAAAAATCATGTTTTTGCTTATTATCTATTAATGAGGACATGTATATGCAAAAAATAAGCCAAAGGCTTCGGTATTCCATTATTTAATACGGTAATGACAATAAAAAAATCGTGTGATTGATAGTTGAGAACCTCCCACTCGATGGACCGACGACATTGTAGCGGTCGCAGGGAGTCGTTGCATGGAGGCGACTCAGGACCGTTATCCGTGGCGTCATCGTTTGGGGGAGGCTTATGTTCAGCAGTGTACGTGTACGTACTGATGATGATAGTTTAGGAGAAATACGGTAGTAACTAAGAAAATAGTTGGTACTTTGTAAACGCTGTTTTAACTGATTTAATAATCATAATCGACGATTGTAATTTTTATTGATTTTTCAATTGACCCTTATTACATTTGTTTCCAACTTCCATTTTCCAACTTTACATTTTGTTGAAATAAAGTGGCAACTTGACAGTGACGTCACAAGAGCCACTCCCAGAGGAGCAGACTTTATTGGATCATGGCGGTCCGAAGTGTGACTAACTCAAAGAAACTTGTTGGGATACAAAAACCTTGCCCGGTCCGCTGATGAGCGAAATCAGTAAAGCTGTTCTCAAGATATAGCCGGACCAGGAGAAATAGGGGTTAATTTTTATATATGTACATAATATATGTATGTATGTGTAGATTATAACACAGCATTGCTGTATTAGTTAAATGATATTTCGCTCACTTAAGATAAACTAACATTATTATTAAGACAATTGTTACTAACTTTTATATGGATTTGTGATTATCTGAAATAAATGACTATACTATACTATAACCCACTTCAAAGAATTTTCGCACTATATTCGTGGGCATTAAAACGGCAGTAACCTTTAGCAGCACACTGCGTCAATTTCAATGATTCTGCTGTTGATAGTGATAGGCACCGACTGTCCACCTGGTGCTACTACTGCTGCCAACCTCAGAATCACACCTTTAAGTCGATAATCCATTGATCCTATTGAGCCAGAAGGTTTGACGGGTATGAAGGCTTCGGTCTGGTTTATTTCAGTAGAATGGCAGAGGCATTCTGATACTGGGATAGATCAGACACCATTTGATTGATACCATTTTGAATTATCTTTGTTATGTGCTCAAGATAGGTTTAATCCACTAAAGTCAAAGTAAGAATGGAATGGAACGGAACGGAATGTAATAGAATGGAATGGAATGGAAATACTCTTTATTGCACACCAAGATAGAGAAAAACAAAACAGGAAAACACAAACACAGAGATAGTTGCACAATGGGCGGCCTTATCGCTAAGAGCGATTTCTTCCAGGAAACCTTTGGACGGACACGTAATTATTGTACAGGTATAGACGGTGGCGTATTATAGACTTATAATAGTTATAATGTAAGTAAGGTTCAATTTCATTCTTTTATTTAGTTTTTGCTGAAAAAGTGAAACATATTTTTGCTTGCAAACGGAGGAAAATTGGTTATAGAAATAGAGTAAAAACTCGCTGCTGTCTCGATATAGACAATTTTGTTTTAATTATGTTGTCTAGTTGTGATGATAATGTGATGTGCACTCACCTATACTCGAGCCAAATTCGATATGCAATATTTGTAAGCAAGGCATAGCGAATAAACTCAAATTCACATGCTCGGAGCTGAGTCACAGACATAAAGATTTACAATCGACAGCGTATTGTGCGTGAATTTTAGATTAAGTATGGGTGGTTTGTTTACAAACATTTCACATTGTATTTGACTTTCGTCGCTAAATACGAGAGAATATAAATTCTCCAGTAATAATTCCTCATTGCTATATGCTCATGAATTTTCATAATACGAAAATTCAAATGACATAGCAGAAATCCAAGATTCCGCCCCATCATAATTTAAAACCAACCATAAAAATTCTTACCTTCCATTCAGTCGCAGTCACAAAAAGGTGTCTACGACAAAGAAAGATGGCACGAATTAATCTCCTGTAATCTGAAATCTGATCGAGTGCCTCTTTCAGCCAATCACAGGGTTTTATTACCGACGACGTCTGTTCCCAATGACTTGCGCGCTTTGAAGCGTTCAAAGACTGTATTTGTTACACTGTAACGCATAAAAATAAATTTCAGACCGGATTTTTTTTACCTATTTTAGCTCCGAGAGCTAGTGAGTATCTGGCGCAACGCATTAGCACTGCCACACAAAGGGGCAATGCAGCCAGCGTTTTAGGCACGCTTCCGACTGGTATTGATATGAACCAATTGAGCTGAACCAATTGAGCTACCTATAGATTGTTTGTAGCAGTCTGCAGTTAGTTCAATTATTTCAATTATAAATGCTAGTTCTAATTTGTTTCTATTATTTCATAGTAATTTTCTTTGTTGTTAAAGATAATGATAAACATACGTTTGCAAAGCTTCGTTACACTAAAAAGTCACATAGGTTGCCTACTAAAACATAGTGAGGTTATTATGCTGACGTTACGACAATAATAATTTGTCTTTGGTTTGATGGTTTACGCAAATTTCGGCCATGACAGACAGTCTCATCGAAGAATAGAACGCAGGACATTATTTTATTGCAAACACGCTCATGTGCAGTCTCTATTCCCACAGTCTCATAATTTGGTGGGATGGCAGATCAACTCGACCAGGCGCAGGCAACACCAACGGTGGATCTTGACCGATGAATGGGGTTGGCGAGTGTATGGAACGGTGGGCTTGACGGCCATCATGGGAGGAATAGGGGACACCAGTCGGGCCGCGGTAGGTTTTAATATTCCCGTGGTACGGCGAAAATGACGAGAGAGGGTCACCGGAAAGGTTTTAGAGGGTATTGCGTCCTTGTCAGGGCGTTGATTCCCACATAATTCTGGTCCACCCCGACCAGAAATTCCTCCGAATAAAAAAATAAAAGGCAACAACAACGGCGTAGCGTGCTTCCCGATGGACTGCGTTACACTGAATAAGATTGCACAACAATTTGTGTGTATAGGATTTACTTAATGTGTGTATAGTAACAAGATACGTAAGTTTATATATAAGCATTACATATCATTTATGTATCTTCATTAATGTCTAGACTATCTTATCTCTATACCACCTACTCAAGTTATTTGTTATATTCTGTTGACACGCCACCGTCTATTCTTTTTCGATCACCTCTTGTCCATCCTAAGGTTGCCTGGAGGAGATCGCTTTTAGCGATAAGGCCACCCATTCTACATTATCTGTATTTGTTTTTATGTTCTCTATTTATTGTTTTTATTATATGTTGAGCAATAAAGAATATTTTTATTATTTTCCATAATAATTCCTGTCAAGTCCGTATCGAGGCCGGAAAATAATATAAGTATTGTACTAAATGTTCCCCGCGGTTTCACCCGCGTTAAATTCGAATTTCACATTTCTAGGGGGATAAAAAGGTATGTTTTCCCGTAAATCTCCATGTAACCCATGGAAATTGAATGTTTTACCAGGACAAAAAGTCTGTCCAAAAGTAGCCTAGATGTTACTTTCCATCTTTTCACGTAACTCTATGCCCAAAATCAAGTCACTAAGAAACCAATAGGTTTCTTGGTTAGGGCGTTAAGGAAGGACAAACAAACAAACACACTTTCGCATTTATAATATTAAGTTAGAAAATCCTTCCACCATACGTTCTGTAAACAGCAATAATCTCCTAGGACTCTGGACTGGCTTGTATCGTCTCGAAACTTTTCAAGGGGATTTGCAAGGATCCCACATTTATCTGTTTTTCGCACCGCCTCGACGCGATAAACCTGTGAGGTAAGCTTTAATATTTATCGTTTTCTCTTAGCAATTGCTATTTTATTGCTCTGGAGATGAATACGTCTTAGTAACAGAGATTCTTTTTTTTTTTATTCAGATTGGTATTATATCTCTGAGAAAAAATATAGTTATTAAAAACTAAAACCTGACTACATAAAAGTCTTAAACAAGCGTTCACCTACTGTTCATAGCATTTTCTTTTGATACTTAGGTAGTCGGAGGCCTTTGATACTAATTGTAGGTACCCTAGGTATATAAATAATAAATAAAATAAAATAAAATCTGTTTATTGCAGGCACAAAAACGACCCATATCACAAAAATACAAAAATACAGTGCACAAAATAGAATTAAACATAAGATTAACTAGATTTAAAAAGATTAGAATTTACATATGTAGGTACGATAGGTTACCTATTTTCTATTTCCGTCCATATGGACAGAAATCCAGTGTCTGTAAATGGGATTGGCCAGATAGTCAGAAACAGCCCTCAGAATGGTGTTATTGGAGCGACTCAGTCGATTCCAGAAGGCTGCTATCCTCGTCCGTCTTATAGCAAAGAAGTCGGGAACTCCCGCGTCAGAAAACATGGTTGACGCACTGCAGTGTCTTGGTAGCCTCATAAGGGCCCGGTATGCATTATTATACTGTACCCTTATGGTGCTGAAAGATTTCCTAGTGAAGTTGTACCAGAGTTGACATGTGTACATACCTAGGCAGTATGCCTTAAACAGGGTGTTCTTCACATCGGAACTACAGTTGGCAAATCGGCGTGCAAGCATGTTGCCTCTGACGGCGAGAGCTCTTCTCTCCCGCTCTATGTCCACATCATCTTTTGATGACTCTGTCAGTAGGTGACCAAGGTACCTGAACTGTTTGACCATTTTAATGGTCGCACTGCCCAAGTGTACCTCGGGCACCTTATCAGGACCTCGCCCCGACCTGAATACCATCAACTCGGTTTTGGTAACATTATATTTTAATCCATGAGCAATAGCATATTGCTCACAGATTAAAAGTAGCTTTTGCAACCCTTTGACCGAGGGGCTAAGGAGCACCATATCGTCTGCATAGCTTAGATTGTTTACATATATAGGGTGGGTGCCTCCGACTATCTAAGTATCAAAAGAAAATGCTATGAACAATAGGTGAACGCTTGTTTAAGACTTTTATGTAGTCGGGTTTTAGTTTTAACTATATTTTTTACACCTTTTTGCTAATAGTTTGAGAATCGTTAACATCACAAAAGTTTGAGAAACGGTTTCGAAAAGTACAACCAAAGACCTTTGCAAAGATACCACACACGAGCATACTAACATTGAGATTTTCGACCCTTACTTAGACCCCCGCTATCTCGTTAGACCCCCATTTTTATCTAACGTTACATATCCTATAACCATTGGGCTATTAAGACGAATCATACGACACCTCATTTGTTGCAATCGGACCAGTAGTTTCAGCGCTACGTGGGAACATAAAAATTGGCTACATACATACATAGGGTGTCAAAATCATAACCCTCGTCCTTCGGTAGTCGGGTAAAAATAGAAAAGACAGCAGTTGAAATCGTAAATCATTTGTTTTATTCAAAAATAGAATGCATACTGAATTCGAATACCTACGCACTATCGGTTGACCGGAACACGGTCAGCTGTCCGGATGTCCCTAGGATGCGGTTGCGATTACGGTTATACCTTTTCAAACGTCCAGGTTGCCGGGTAGTCGGTGCCCCGGCAGCGAATGTATGCAAATTATGACCGTAATACCCATGGTGACTTTTTGTAGTTATGCAAACGTGCGACTGAAAACGTGCGACGTCATCGCGACTGTATCGATGCAAGCGCGTGACCGTCTCAGACGATATCGGTGAAAACGAAGAGTGGAGAGGCCCACATATAGTCGCGATACAGTCGCGTTGCCGCCGCCGTAGCGCGTTTTCAATCGCACGTTTGCATCGCTACAAAAGGCGGGACGTGTGAAAAGGTACTTATGGTGGGCCTCGATAGACCAGAGCGGTAGGTCGGCAGCCACATCGCAGCAATATCTTGAACATAATCCGCTTATTTCAATCAAAGTCTATCTTAGTAATCTGCATCTAATCATTTTTTAGTTACCTACCTACCTAATTACTGAAATACCAATGACTAATTAATATTATTGGTTACATAGGTACCTACTGCAGTCGGTCAGATTCGATAACTTATTTAGGCTTACTATACAGTATGATATAGCATAAAACAGAAGATAATAGGATATACATATACCTATAGACGATCATACAGTAACTATAGATGATCCTAAAGCATACCTATAGATATCTATCTAACTCTATCTATCTAGATAACTCTTTATTGTACCACAAAGTACATACAGAAGGAAAAAAATTCAACAATAAAGTAACAAAGGCCGGCGTTATCGCTTTGAGCGATCTCTTCTAGGCAACCTTGGGATGGACTGGACATAAAAGAACAATATAGACAGTGGTGTTTGAGTTACTTAGAAAATAATACAATAATAACCTACACTATGTACTATAATACCTACTACTATAGATCATACAGTGTTGACCTCATCAATGTTCAGAAATTCCGTCTCGATGTTTCCCAGAGGAGACGGCTACAGCCAATATAGCGCCCATGTCTAAAGAATACCCAAGGGCCCCCTAATAGGCAGCTGAGTCTCTTATTAAAACGTGGTCTTTACCTATTCGTTTAACAAGAGAGGCAAGTTGTTATTGTTGAACGTGTTGTTATTAAATTCCGATTGCTCCACGGCTCTCTCCGTACAGATAGCTACATATAATGGAGCGCAGCATAATTTGAGTCAGGCTCATATCACATAAGGATCTCTACGCGCGTTTCAAAACTCAGATACAAGACGTACTAGTTTGCAAATGTGCTAAATTAAACGGGCACTGAGCTTGAAATGTGTGGTGTTGCTGGAGGAATGAGGGGCAAAAGTCGTCACAGGGGCTCCAAATAAGTGCAAGCTGCGTGGATGGCGACTTTGTAGGAAAGGAGCTGAATGCGTAGCTCAAAGAGTGACTAACCGGGAAACAATAGATATAAATATAATGAGCAAAGGCAAACTCGTGCCCTATAGTGGAACTCTACATGCTGCTAATGAAAAAAACAGACTGTGACTGACATTTTTTGCAACACTGTTTAAATTGTATTTAAAATTTATGTCATTTACTTATTTAGGTACTACTTTATTTATATTCTTCTTCAGTTACATTTTTTTGTCATTTTTTATTACAAAAGTATTGTTTTTTTATAGTATATAGACATTCGTTTGACCATAATCTCACCTGATGGAAAGTGACGATGTGGCCGACATTGTGTCACGAAGGTCTAGAAGATCATTCACTCTTCTCTTGAAGATTGTTAAAATCGAAATAAACCATAATATCACTATTTTCACCATAACACTAAACGAAAATCACTGATCGTCCTAAACGTTTGCCCATACATACTGCTTAAGCAAGTAACGCAGACACATGCTTGTACCACCATAACAAGACAAAATCGTTGGGCGACTTCTCGATTTGTTGCCGTCTCCGTAACAAATGGATGGAAATTGGTACAATAAACTAAGTTCCCTGCTCCCCAAATGGCTATTACCCGTTGACCGCGTCGGGTCACCACGGACATAGCTGCTCCCGAAAAAGTCGTGTTACTACATTCTACGTCGTTTCCATCAGATTATCAAAGTAAATTCGGAGTCGGAGTGTCATAGGATAAATAGATAAAGTGCATCTGTATTTGTGCTCACATTTATGCATTATCATTACTAGCTACTAGTCTTCGTTGGGACTGGCCGCTATGATTGAAAATTTGGCTACGACTTTTGGCGTAGCTAGTATCATGTTTGTGGGCCGTAGCCCACATTATGTATATCATGTCTAAAATAGCCTCAGCCTCTTTGTCTTAAATAATAATAGCCTCGTTAAGACATTATTGTTTAAATTTTTGTGCAAAGAGAATACAATGCTACGTCGGGTTGGTGTGTTCTTAAAGACTGGATCAGTACATTTTTCTTGTTGCGAACATTCATTGGGTTGAAATGTCTAAGGACATTCCTTTGAAAATATAAGTCGTTACCACAGCTATTATCCCCTCAGGACGACCTTGTCCACATCCTAACTTGACCACTTCCTAACTCCCTCTGTCTTGTTCTTTGTTTTTCTCTGCATTTGCACTCCCTAAATTCAATTGTTGTCTACTTCCTAAACAGGCCATTCCCCAACTCGTCATTTCCTATAAAGTCTCTTTCTAACTTGTCCATTTCACGTTTATTCGTGATGTCTCGTTCGTCCCACCAGCCTCGTCCCACTAGTGGGACGAATGGGATTTTAATCATCATCATCTTATCAGCCCATACAAGTCCACTGCTCGACATAGGCCTCCCCCGTACAACGACACAAATGGCGGTCCTGAGCTGCCTCCATCCATCGACTCCCTGCTACCGCTACGATTTTAATAAGCTGAATTAAAAGTAGGTACCTATATCCCGTTTGTCCCACCAATCGTCATTGATGTGTGTTTGTGTAAATATTTTAAATTATTTTATGTCATGTCTGTGGTTGCCACAATTGAGTTTTTATAAAAACTCTTTTCATCATTCTAACATTATATTATGCCAATGCAATCCGGAAAGTGGAAAGGTTGATTTCTGTTCTCTATGATCCTTTATGCGCAGCAGAACATGTCTGTACCACAAAGAATTTGTAGGCGTAGCCTCCGGCCTACGTTAGTACTTACTAAATCCATGCTGTGCCAAGATCCTAACAAAAACATTTTCGCTTCTAGCCTTTTTGGCTATTTATAAAACATAGCAAGTGAAATACCAGTTGTCAATAAGTATAATACGTCATTTACGCGTCAAAAGCTTGTTTAGGGAAATACAAAGAAGTCAAGTCAAGTCAAGTCAGTATTGTATTCTCTTTGGTCAAGTCAAGTCAAATCCCATCAAATCCATGGTCAAAGAAGAATCTTCTTATTGTTTCTTCGTATTTAATTTATTGTACTATTTGATATGGTTTCTAAAGTTTCTCATATACTGTGTTTGCCATGGGAATGCTTAGGTTGGCTCAACAGCTGTAGTTGGGCAGATCAACAGCACTGATATTATGAACAATGCGAATACAAGCGAACACAAATCACAGGAGACGGAAAGTGTGAGTTTTTACCGTCTATACAACTTCTGCTGGCTAAAATAACCTTGCTCTGATCGTTGCAACCAAGGTTTCGCCTGCGCTGCGGTGGTTGCATGTTCGTTTCTCGCTGCAGGACAAATATTTGTATGATCTGTCGGTATATATTCCGCGTTGGATTAAATATTATGTACATTGTACATATTGTATATATCAGTTATTTATCATAACTATAACACATGCTCTGCTTACTTTGTGGTCAGATTATGCTGCGTGTAAATATTCAGTAATAATTATAGTTTACTAATTTACTTAGTGCCGAGCTTCGTCAATATAGTATTTTTTATGTACTAATTATTTACTCAATGTCGCCGGTAGCACTGTCAGCTATAGTGCATGTAGCCATGCTGATTTACAATGAAGCGTTTGATGTGGATCTATTATCTATGACGACCTCTGTGGCGCGGTGGGCGAAGGTCCGCCTGCGACGCAGGAGGTTGCGGGTTCGATTCCCGCCTCGGAATAAATATTTGTACGATCTGCAGTTATTTGTTCAGGATGTTCTGGTCGTTTTCTATGTATAATAAAAAAAATATATATATGTAATATATTGTATTATGTATATCAGTTATCTAGTACCCATAACACAAGCTCTGCTTAGCTTGGGGCTAGATAATGCTGTGTGAATTGTCCAGTATTATTTATTATTTATTTATTTATTTAGTGAGCGCTGAAAATTTGCTGACACGGCGCACATTGGCGTCACGGGGCGTCAATAGATGCGGCTAGCACAGGCCTGTGGTGGATAGTACAAAGATTGGGAGGCCTATCCAGCAGCGGATGCTGATGAAGAACATTTTCTGACCAGCATCGGTGCTGATGCCATCATGGATAAAAGAAATTCAAGCGTCTTTAAAACCAGTCAAGCTGTTCTACCACAGCTGTAAGACGACCCTGGTTTTCCACATTAATTATTTAAATGGACACCACACCAATCCCTTTGAGGCATTGTTGCTAATTTTGTTGCTGATGTCTGGCTTGACACTATATTGCTGTGATACGGAGTCTTCATGTAATATTAATGCAAAGTTTAGTTATAATTTTCGACTTTCCGGCAGAAAAGGGCTTGGTGGCTATAATTTAAGCCTTTGTAATCCGCAAATGCTGAATCTCAGCTGTTTCGGCTGCTGAGATTCAGCAGATTTCTAAGAGTATCAAATTCTGGTAAGTAATAACAAATATGAACTAAGATTCAAAAAACGGCCAAACTAAAAGTCTTTTATCACTTATATATTCATTAATAAACAAAAAATCCACATCTGTCTGTTTATCCGCTTACTTCTGCTAAAACATGCATGAATTTTGATGCAGTTTTCACCGTCCACATTTTACACTGAAAATGTATAATAATGAAGTATTATAAATAAATTCTTGCGTATGTAGAAAAAACTATATTTTGTAATAAAGTCGCTCGACACTAAATGAAGATGTGGGCAGATAAGGCATTCACTACCCAGCCTCATAATTGCGACAAAAAGTAGCGCTGATCGCTTTAAGTCTTCCTTGTGCGTTATGGGCACTGAAAGTATTTACCCTGAATCGGGTCGGTGGAATATAAGAAAGTTTAATGAAAGGTTGTAGCAGAATCTGATATGATGGAAGACAAAAGTGAATGACCCCTGTGATACATCGTCATTTACTGGTGAGATTGTAGTCAAACGAAGGTCTGTTAACGATAAAAATATTTTCTACTAGATCTAAAATGCTAATTTCATATTTCTAAATACTTAATTTCATAACACTAAATACCACACGGTACATTGCCAATATAATTTTTCATAACAAAAAACCTTTTCCCCTGTAACTTTCAAAATTTTCATATTATGAAATAGCCATTTTAAAATCTGAAGAACCGAGGTTGTCTGTACATTATCTACTAATGAACTCGAAAGACGAAACGTCCGTGTACTATCTTTTTATTATCCTCATGAATTACAGTTCTGGCAACTGAATAGTGCTGTGAAACAGCGATTTTAAAATCCGTATCGCAAAAATTTAGATTTGATTTTGCTATGTAAATAAATGTTAATAAAAAACTGAACAATCCACACAATAATAACCAGCCCGATATAGGCAGAGCTTGTGTTATGTGAATGTGGTAAAACAAAATAACTGACATACATTACAAAAATACAATAATTTATTCATGTTTAGTAGTAGTAGTGGTTTAAGTAAGAGCGAGGAGTTGAAACTAAAACTGAGTAATTAGGTCTAAAACACCTAGATAGTAGGTATTTTGAGAAGGTAAATATTCCGTTTTTATATTGATTTGAGTATGATATGACCTCTAGAAAATAAATATTACAATACAAAGCATAACGAGTTCGCTTTGTACTTAGAGCTAAAACATTTTAGCAAAAATACGGAGATGATTTCCTATTTAGCCGAATTTCGACTACACTACGAGGTGGTGCCACGGGCGGCGGTCAGTCTCAACGGAGACTAATCATGTGCGCAGGACATCCTACTTATCTATCATCATCATCATCATCATCATCATCAGCCCATACACGTCCACTGCTGGACATAGGCCTCCCCCGTACGATGCCACAAATAGCACTTATCTATTAGCAACTTATCTATACTTCTATGCTAATATTATGAAGAGGAAAGAATTGATTGTTTGTGTGTTTGCATTGAATAGGCTCCGAAACAACTGAACTGATTTGAAAAATTATTTCACTGTTGGAAAGCTATACTTATAAGACGGCTAAATTATATTTCCAAAAAAAATTGTGATCTTGAAATTTTTGTTAAATACACGTGCGAAGCCGGGGCGGCCCACCAGTAATTTTATAAATGTCAAAGTTTGAGAAAAGTGATGTATGGATGTTTGTTTCTCTTTCAAGCAAAAACTTCTGAGCTGATTGGGCTAAAATTTGGTATGTATAGTTTGGGACCTGATATAACAAATAAATTACTTTTTATTCCAATAAAACGCGGGCAAAGGCGCGGGCAGCAACTAGTATAAAACAATGTCACTGTCTTAAAACTGTATCTATGTACTTCAAAATAAATTTTCTTTCATTCTTTCATATAATATTTCAAATAATAATAGTTCGCAACGCTTCACCTAATATTTAAGTTCAATTTTTTTACGACTCCTGGAAGCGCAACTTTCCTGCTCATGTACATTAAATTAAATGAACTACCATTAAATTTTAGCTATCATAAAAATATTGCGTAAACCGAAAACAACGAAAACTTCATAGCCATCGCAGAACTACTCCCGTAAAACTGGTAACAGAAATAGCTAAGTTGGTGAAAGTTGAGTTTAGAAACTTTGAAATGCGGCTGTAAACTACGCTCCATAAGTATCGATGAACTGAGAACTATCGACGTTTGGGGGCACATCACTAGAACAAAAGCAAGCTAGCTAGCTCGCTGGGAGGCGTTATTACTGTGCAAGGTAAACGCGACTTTCATCGGAATCGTTTAAATTCGTAAAAAAGAGTTTAATACGTTAAGTTTTGCAATACCCTGTTGATCTTCTTTGTTAAATCAATCATCAAATTGATTAATAACTGAAAAAAATACGCTATCGAATAAAAAATACCTAAAACATGTCATAGTCTTTGAAACATTTAAAAGCCGATCTAATCACTTTAAAATTAATTATGATCCTAAGGAATTTAAAGTTTTCCATCTTCGTTGAACAAAATTATCGACCAGCCGCTGCCGCTGTAAGAATAGCACCCCTAGCTCTCAATGCTCAAAGTTGGCGGCCGATAGCTCAGACAATGATATGGGAAAATAATGACGTACCACAATGACGCTTGAACTGCTTCTGGCTATTCGATATTGGCTTATTTGTTGGGAAATAGCTTGATATGTCTGGAATGCCTGGCCGTTGTAGTGGTCTTAGCTTAAGATTCGACTCCTCCAACTCAGCCCCTTGATGTTGTAAGGGAATCTACCAGAGTATGGGTAGCAACTTCATTCTATACATATTATAAAACACACACACAAATATCTTTTACGAAAAAATTACATATTATCTCCATTAAACGCTCACTCAGTCGACCAAATGATCTAGTCCTCCGGGCATTGAGAACAATTATATTATGTGTTTTGGTAAATTTATTGTGAAGATCAGCTCCCGATCTTTACGAAAACACATCAAAGAAACGAAAATGACACTTAAGAACTACTATCAAAATATATTTATAAATTTAATTAGTGCCTTTTTGAATCATACATTGGCAGCCATTATTATTTTGAGCCGCTTCCGGACTGCACCGCTCAGCTTAGCAGAGCGTTTGCCTGGAGACGTTGCCGTAGCAGGGTCCGCAGCTTTGGAGCCACCGACCTCTGGTCATGTGCCAAGCAAGGCTTGTGTGTGTTGGCTGTGCGCATAGGCTCCAGAGATGGCCAGTAGGCTTTTCGAGCCTGTTGCTTGCTGTTTTCTCCCGAAAGGGGAGAAGACGGTTCTTCAGAAGGAGAAGAAGATTTGTATGGTAAGTTATTTAAATTCATACAAATCCCACGAGAAGCTAGGGAACTAAAGCAATCCGCCTGCAGAGCCCCGTGTGCCAGGGCTAAATACTGCTCTGTTGTACCTGATACCGGCCTGCTATCAGGGACGAATCCGGGAAAGGTAGTAGAACGGACTCACCAGGAGGTTAGCCGAACACGACGTCCCCAAAAAATTTCAAGTGTTACCTCAGTCTTTGTTTTCAAGTCCTAGTAGGTCCTATTCAGTGTCGATACTTGGACAGCTAAGTCCTATCGACACTGAAATTTCATAACATAACAGAAGTTTTGCTAATTGCGGCGCAAACCATTCCGAGAAAGGTTTCGTCAAAATCCCTTGCCTTAGTTATGACACCGTAAATCTATCAGTTACCGCTGTTTCAAAGCAATTTAAATGTTTTACAAGTTAGACTCAGGTGCAGTGTCATGCGTTCATAGAAATCAGAACAAAGTTTTGAGTAACCAGTCGCATAGCAAAGTCTGGGAAGATTTTTGAACATGTAAAGTTTAGTAAAATTTCATGCTAAGTATACTACTTTTATTTCAGGAACTTCGTGACTACGGCTAGTTCTGGAATTTGCTTTGACGACAATTTACTTATTTACCTGAATTTATCTACTTTCATACGCATTCTTGCATTATTACACCAGTATTTGACCAATTAATAGGCCATCGGGCCAGCAAGCAATAATTTTTAAAACCCTGCTTCAGGCTTTACCACGTGCGCAATGTATTTAAGATCCCGCTAGGGTAAAGGTTCGCACGTCACATTTCTGCCTCTATATTTGCGTATAATAATTGAAACTTGCGAAATAGCTGTAAGATTTGGCGTAACAAAAACCAAACCCCTACTTACAGTTTTCCGCAACTAAACTCAAAAAGGTAAAGTATGTTGGTAAGAAGTTGTAAGGCAAACTCCAGCATAACATTATTTGGAATTCAAATCGGACGAATGCCATCCGGCTCCATTCGTCTCGTCTAAAAATTTCCATTATAATAGGGACGATTATTCCCTTGTTCGAAGGGATAGCTCGGAGCAGACCGCTCAACCATTCCCTAATTAACTTGTTGGTACAAAACTGAGACACCTCAAAGTGATCCAAAAGTCCAAATCTGTCTCCCTGAATACATTATTAGATTACCGCTGTAGAGGAAAGTTATATAATGTAGGCAAATGGCGCTTAAATGATGTTCCTTTTTGTGGGAGCCGACGTTTTACGATCTCTTGCTAATTGGAAGACGTATTGTAAGATTTATTTGGTTTTATGCAATATTTGGTCTATAGTACTACTTAATTGTTAAACTTTGCAAGTAGCCCAATTATGCACAAAAAAGGGGCAAACACGGATTTTTTTTTAAAACCTAGCAATTTTCCTTCGAGTTCGTTAGGAGGATCACTGGCAGTCTAAATTTTGTTTTGCGTGGTATTCAATTCGCGTAATCCAATGATAAGATTTTCGGGTATAAATTGAAATATCCTACGAAAAAAAATATTTGAACAAAAATTTTAGTAAATTTGATTTTAAACAACTTTATAATAATTGTTGCGTAAAAATTAAAATAAACGAGTTATAAAGCAAACAAAAATTCACTACCCCAAAAAAAAAATATGCAAACCTAAGTTGTAGGAAATTTAAATCCGAATAACTTTTGTTAATACTATTATTCGTGTGAAATTTATAATTAACGAGTTATTCAATAAACATTGACCCTTTAAATCAAAATGGCGGATGACGCAACGGATCGCGTACCACGCAAAACTAAATTTAGACTGCCAGTGACCCCCCTCCCTAACGAATTCAGAAGGAAAATTGCTACTTATATATTTTCCAGGTCAAATCCTAATTCGACTAGGCTAAAGACCTAATTTATATTCGGTGGGAATGTAGCTATAAACAAAGTCTAAGTTTCTTTCATCATCATCATCATCATCAGCCGTCAAAAATATTTAGAAAAGTTTGTCAAGTAGCAAAATCAAATTATATTAGCTCAAAAATAGAAACAGTGAAAATGTAATAAAATCAACGTGGAAAATAATAAACAGTGAGACTGGAAAGGTCAGTACCTACATTAATGATTACAATTTAAAGATTAATGACTGCTCCGTCAAAAATTACGTTGAAGTAGCCCAAGCATTTGAAAACTTTTTTACTGACATTCCAATCTCTACTACACAAAGTGTCTGAACTCTTCTCAATTAATCGCTGAGTCTTTACTAAAAGAAAATGTACCTGCATGCGAAAATAAATTTAACTTCCATCATGTCGATGAAGAAGATATTAAAAAAGCATTTAAACTTTTAAATATAAAGAAAACTGCAGATCTCTGGGGCATTTCCGTTAGAATTATTAAACCATTGATTGATACTATTGCACCAAATCTAGCTTTTATTTTCAATGAATCTATTGATTGTGGCGTTTTTCCTGATCTGATGAAACATAGTAAGATAATCCCACTATTTAAATCGGGTAGTAGGTCTGACCCCACTAACTTAAGACCGATATCAGTACTGCCTTCATTCAGCAAAGTTTTTGAAAAACTTATTTTACATCAATTGCTTAGGCATTTCAATGGCAATGACCTGCTACATCGTAAGCAATTCGGGTTTACTCGCGGCAGGTCAACTACTGATGCCGGTGTAGAGTTGGTATCGCATATTTTTGATGCTTGGGAGAAGTCGCAAGATGCTTTAGGTGTTTTTTGCGACTTGTCAAAAGCATTCGATTGTGTACACCATGGAACATTAATCAGGAAACTACATCACTATGGAATAAATGACACCTCTTTGGATCTTCTTACTTGAGTGACAGGATACAAAGAGTTGACATTAATGGGAAACGGTCTTCAGGATCTGTAGTTTGCTCATGATACTTCTTTAATTTTCAAGATGATTAGACAAAACACAAATTATGACGATGTAAACAATGCAATATCAAAAATAGTCCATTATTTTAGTGTCAATAATCTTTTACTTAACGAAAACAAAACTAAATGTATTAGATTTATTCTACCAAATGTAAAACAAGTAAAGGCTGATATAAACGTAAAAGCAGAAACTTTAGACATTGTAGACAGTACCGTATTCTTAGGAATAACTTTAAACAGTAAACTTCAATGGGGCTCACACATAGATAAACTATCGAAGACGAGAGAGACTTAGTTCTGCAGCATATGCAGTCAAAAAAATCGTCATCTTACAGACGTTGATACTTCTAGACTTGTCTATTTCAGCTACTTCCATAGTATTATGTCTTATGGCATAGTACTGTGGGGGAACGCTGCAGATATTAATACCGTATTTGTGCTGCAGAAGAGGGCTGTTCGTGCTATCTATAACATGGGTCCTAGAGAATCCTTGCGTGATAAATTCAAAGAAATAAATATAATGACTGTACCATGTCAATATATTTATGAAAAATTATTGTACACTCATAGAAATATCGATCGATTCCCTAAAAATTGCGACATACATAATGTAAATACTAGAAATAAGAACAAACTCGCTTTGCCCAAAACTCGGCTGCACAAGATTAGTGTATCTTTTAAAGGGCAATGTATACGCTTCTACAACAAAACTCCGAGTGAGTTGCAAAAATTATCAATAAATAAATTCAAACAAACTATCAAACATATCCTTTGTAAAAACGCTTATTAAAAAATATCAGATTATCTAGAGAATAAACAAGCATGGGACGACTTTTGCTCCAACTCGAAAACTAACAACCTAACAAGGTAAAGGTTTCTTGTTCGCTTCTTTACTTTACCTTAAAAAGATTGAAGTGAACAAAAAATCAAAGTGATCACTTTATTTCCCTGTTTTACTTATGTAATTTTAATTTTGTGACGTGTCCAAGAGTCCTGTAAGGTCTAAAGGAAATAAAGCACTTTGATATTTGATATCATTTTTATGACTGTCTTAGTTTTTTAGTGAAAGTTTAATTTGTTTGTGGTATGTGAATTTGTTTTTGTTAACAGACAGAAAACGGGGACGAAAAATCTCATGACACAGAGTCCAAAACATCAAGCGCCTATACGCCATCGCGAGCCACATGGGGTAGCCCACTGGAGTTCATCCTAGCATGCTTGGGGTATGCTGTCGGCTTGGGGAACGTATGGAGGTTCCCCTACCTTTGCTACAGAAATGGAGGGGGTAAGACAGCTTTCTCTTGAACATTGAGGCCTCCGACTATCAAAAGAAAATGCTATGGACAATAGGTGAACGCTTGTTTAAGACTTTTATGTAGTCGGGTTTTAGTTTTTAACTATATTTTTTTACACTTTTTTGCTAATAGTTTGAGAATCGTTAACTTCACAAAAGTTTGAGAAACGGTTTCGGAAAGTACAAACAAAGACCTTTGCAACGATACACGAGCATATTTACTTACATTGAGATTTTCGACCCCCCGCTATCTCTTTAGACCCCCATATTTATTCGACGTCACATAGCCTATAACCATCGGGCTATTAAGACGAATCATACGACACCTCATTTTCAAATCGGACCAGTAGTTTTAGCACTACGTGGGAACATAAAAATCGGCTACATACATACGTAGAGTGTTAAAATCATAACCCTCGTCGTAGTCGGGTAAAAATATCGATATATCGATATTTTTTACAAAACATAATATATCAAGACAATATAGTATATCGATACAGTTTTTCATTTGCCCATCCCTAGATGACCCGTTGCCATGATAACAAATAAATAGTTTCCATGCCAACAGCTGTAAACATGAGGTCTCCATGGCAACGGGTGTGTCATTCTTCACTCATCACATCAAATTAAATTAGACTCGAACTGTAACTAGATGTCGCCTCTTGCAAAATTTTATCGTGATATCGAAGTGTTCCAGGTGTAATTTAGACCCAGCTATCTCTTAAGACCCACAATTTCGTCGAACATCATATAACCACCGTGGTATTGAGACGAATCAATCGATACCTCACTTGTTCAAATTGAAGCAGTAGTTTCAGCGCTACGTGGGAAAAAAGAAATCGGCTACATACATACATAGGGTGCCAAAATCATAACCCTCGCCCTTCGATAGTCGGGTAGAAAAAAAGAGGGAACTGTCCCATGGGACAGAGACCTCTGATTCGGATTCAGCGCACCAAAAACCTATAAAAAAGTATACTCTAGTTTCTGGGTCTCAGGGTTGTCGGCCTGTGTTATTTACCACCTCCACTGCGATCATCAATTCGCCTGCTAAGCGTGGAGATAATGGCAAACCCCCGCCCCTTCGTTGGAGTGAGGCATGTTCATAAGTGGACTGAGCAGATGAAGAAGATTTGACAATTTCGTTCGTTAGTTGATAGCAATAAATTATAATTACTCTCTGATTTATTATAACCAACTATCACAGATAATATGAGAAGATAACCCTTACCGTCGATTTAACACTAGCATGGCCCACGACACGCAAGTATACTGCGTATAGCGCTGCTTGGAGGACCATATCCAGGCAGCACTCCAGCGAGACGCATAGCTGAAGCTGGGCAGTGAATGCGTTAAGCCTAGAATCATTATGCTAACTCCGTCTTTCTGAGGTCTACCCCAGAAAGGAATAGGTACTGATGTCATAAAAATATTTACAATTTTTTTTTTGTTGCAGGCGCGTTCCTCATTCCTTTTTTCATCATGTTGGTATTCATCGGCTTCCCCCTATTCTTCCTCGAGCTCTACATCGGCCAGTACACCGGTTTAGGTATAATTTAGAAAAACATTTATTTACCGTAAATTCACAAGGAAAACCTTGGTCAATTCAATTCTATAAATAATAAAATCATTAGTCATCTAATTAAAATTGGTACTTATTAACAAATTATAAGAATTTACATAATAAATGTACAATGTACCCAATATTAAAAATTAATACATTCATAACACAGTCAAATAATAATTAAAACAATAGGTAAATTAATAAATAAAAATTTCATGCCACAACACAATTATTTGTCGAGAAAATCCTCGATCTTATAAATAAAATAAAATAAAAATATAGTTAAAAACTAAAACCCGACTACATAAAAGTCTTAAACAAGCGTTCACCTATTGTCTATAGCATTTTCTTTTGATACTTAGGTAGTCGGAGGCCTTTGTTACTAATTGTACCCTAGGTATATGGGGTGGGTGCCTCCGACTACCTAAGTATCAAAAGAAAATGCTATGGACAAAAGAAAGTGCTATGGGTGAACGCTTGTTTAAGACTTTTATGTAGTCGGGTTTTAGTTTTTCACTATATATTTTTTTACCATACATATATCGATACAATATATGTCTATCGATACATTTTTTCATTTGCCCATCCCTAGATGATCCGTTGCCATGGTAACAAATAAAAAGAGGTCTCCATGGCAACGGGTGTGTCATCCTTCACTCATCACATCAAACTAAATTAGACTCGAACTGTAACTAGATGTCGTCTCTTGCAAAATTTTATCGCGCTATCGAAGTTTTCCAGGTGTAATTTAGACCAAGCTATTTCTTAAGACCCTCAATTTTGTCGGACACCATATAGCCTATAACCATTGGGGTAATGAGACGAATCAATCGATACCTCACTTGTTGAAATCGAAGTAGTAGTTTCAGCGCTACGTGGGAACAAAGAAATCGGCTACATACATACATACATATGTACATACATACATACATACATAGGGTGCTAAAATCATAACCTCCGGTAGTCGGATAAAAAAGACTTTTATTCCATAACCTTAAATAACATTAATCAAGCATGCTTGTATTAATTTAAAATTCATGTCAATTGTAGAATTCATGTAGATACATTTATTGTTTCTTCTACCTTAGCTTGTTTTAAGGCTTTCCAGATATACTTATGCTGAGTCAAAAGCTCAAAAGCCTCGATCATATAGATGAGAAATATCATAGATGATCATCTAGATGAGCCATACCTTTAGTTTGTTTTTGAATGATGCTCAGCTGGGTGCGGTGATAACATGCTCCGGTAGTCTAGCAAGTGAGTGAACCTGTCCGATTTCGCCAACCTGTGCCCCACTGAGGCGAGCCTCCGTGGCATAACTCCATGGGTCTTGTACCGGTGGGCGTGTACGTCCCCGCGTGTTGCGAATGCTCCATGATTTGCTCGCACGTACATCGCAACCTATAAGATCAAGAAGACGATACCTGGTAGTGTGGGTATTCCCAGGACATTAACAGCGTTTTTGCCGGGGTGTCCCAAGTCATGCCCGCAACGGCCCTCACAGGACGTTTCTGCCATTATTATATAAGTATTTACTGCTGTACTGTGTGTTCCACCTCGCCTTTCAAAAAGATTTCTTTCTCTAGGTCCACTCGAATCCTTCGGGTACATCGCGCCTTTCTTCACTGGCCTCGGATACTGTACCATTGTGGTCATTACCATCATCTCTATATACTACATGGTGGTTGTCGCTTGGACATTATTCTACACTATTATCTCTCTGACCGGAGATCTGCAGTGGGGGTCGTGCTATAACAAATATAATACAGATTGTAAGTTACAATAGTAGTTGTGTAAACATCGCATTTAAAAAAGCAACATGAATAAGTTACACATTTAAGCTATTTGATTACAACGAACAATTTTCTAGAGGTACTGAAATCCTTGAGGGTTAGATTTTTGATTATTTTTCGGCATGAGCGAATTGAATGAAGATCTCAGTGGCGGCTTGAGTGATCCTACTAATATTATAGATGTCAAAGTTTGTAAGGATGGATGTATGGATATTTGTTACTCTTTCACGCAAAAACTACAGAACAGATTAGGCGGCAATTTGGTATGGATACCTATAGTATGGGACTGGAATAACATATAACGCGGCAAAGGCGCGGGCAGCAGCTGAGTGATGATTTTTGGCATTAAGCCAAAAACTTGTCAACGAGAAAGTAGGTAGAGTACGCGCAAATCTTTATGAGCTCTGTGAAGTTGGCTTCAATGGCTGCGCATTGATCCGTAAATAAGGCGTTGAGGGGAAAGGGGGTGAGAGGGGATCTGTCTGTCAAGCCAGGGTTGCCAGCAAGAATTCTGGCGTATTTTTATTTGGTCTAGCACATATTGTTCAGCAATTTTTTTTTCCAATTCAATATTTAAAGAATATATAATAACATCTTACACTCAATGACGGGCTAATTTAAACCCTAAATGTTAGAATAAATTAAACTTTTTATCTAACGCTTAACCCAAGTTTGAAAATAAAATAATATCTATGTAGCAAATATATTTTTATAATCTAGTGGGCAATACTGTCAAATGAATGCTTTTGAGTACAATGACGCAGCAAAATCTTTGACGCTTGTCCAGTGTTTGTTTCGTTGATTTCATAGTTTGTTCTTGCGATTTTGTTTTGTATTCCCTGTTAATAGCTGTTTCTCTTAAACGTTGAATATGCCTCGCATGCGGTTTAACGTGCTGCGTCGTCAAACATGGAAAATTGAGTTTGATGTCATGAGTTTCATAACAAAAGAAGACAATGAAGGTCTTAATTTAACCTCAAAATGGTACTTCAGCGGACTGCAGCTGCAACAGGTGTGTCTATCAGCACCACAAAAAGGATTTCTAGCCGCCCGGGTGCGTCGCTAGTTGATAAATATCACTTTTCTATTTGATTGTACTTGCGCAGTTTTGCTTCCGTGCCTAAGTTCACAGAGCTCATTAAGTTTTGCGATCACTCTACTAAGGGTACTTAACTATTTTATTTTAATCGTTTACATATATTTTTTTAAACTACTGGGGACTGTACTGCTTATTTAAGTCACTTAGTGACATTTCGCGTACAACTACATACATATATTTGACACGATCCCAATAGCACACGATCACACGTGTCTATTTTGCGTGCCAAATTAATCGGTGAATTATGGGGAACAATTTTTATATATATATATTACCTACCATTTTTAATGCAATAAATGATCATGATTATTTTACTAGCTGAAGGTACCATTAAAATATTACTGTTACCTTTTGTAAGTAAACCCATGAAACCCCTCAGTTTGTTACAGCGGTGAATACGACACACATTGCCGTGAGAACAATACTGGGGAAGCCTCGGACTTGACGTTTTTCCTTCGCACCTGCATCAGTATCGGTGATATCTGTACAGTGTCTGGTTTCCAGCCCAATGATGGAAAAACCTGTTTGAATGGCACTAAACCGATCCCCTGGTACACCAATATCACCAGGACGCTTGCATCGGAGGAGTATTACAAGTAAGTGTTCGAGAAGTTGCTGTTGTTGAAGTTGGTTTGTTTGATACCGACAGCGCTTCGATGGCCGTGTCGCGTAGCACCGGTGCACGTGTACGTAACGTACGTGTTTTTAGGGCAAAATGCGATCATGATTTATGAGCATTGTTTTTTCTAAAATAAGTTTTAATTACCTTAATTTTTTTCACCCGTTTTGGACTCTTCTCATTATACTAAGCCTCCGGCTTCAAGACTACTGTTTACACTAACATTCTGTATAATTATCGTGGTAATTATTGCATCATATATTTTTATTGGTAACCCGGATGAAAATTTATTCGAGTAAGACCCCTCATTTCATAACACATTATAGACCAAAGTCCCGCGCCCCATTGTATCCACCCTGGATTTAAAGACTCCAAGATTGTACTCTCACAGGAAAATAGACGTAAAAAGCACATTGGTTGCAATAGTTTTATTGTAAAAAAATGGATCTAATCATATTCTGATCAAAATGATCAAATACATACATACATCCGATACATCAATTAACTCTCTACAACAAAATAGGTACGTACCAGACCTACAACCTACCGGAGGAAGGGCAGCAGCTTCCGTCTGAGTATTTTTAAACACCAACATTGCGATCACCAATCCGCCTGCCAAGCGTGGTGATTATGGCAAATCCCCCGCTACATGGGGGACCATCCACTCGATGGACCGACGACATCGTAGCGGTCGTAGGGAGTCGATGGATGGAGGCGGCTCAAGACCGCTATTTGTGGCGTCGTATGGGGGAGGCCTATGTCCAGCAGTGGACGTGTATGGGCTGATGATGATGATGATGAACATAATAGGTACATTGGAAAACCGACCAATGTACGGTACTGAAAGAGATTGCCACTATTTGGCATCATAATTTGCTTAGTATTTCGAAATACACTGTTATCTGATAACCAATAATACCGTGTTTTCTATGTACATATGTATGTATATTAAGAAAAACATCTATGTTATGTATTGTGTTATATATATCAGTTATCAAGTACGCATAACACAAGCACTGCTTGGCTTGGGGCTACAGGAAGCCGTCTGAATTGTCCAGTATTATTTAAAGATTGTAAAATATTTTGTTCACAGCGAGAGAGTTTTGGGCATCAGTGGCGCTACGTGGGAAAACTGGGGCACGATCCAATGGCATTTGGTCGGGTGCCTCTTCGCTTCTTGGTTCATTGCTTTCTTATGCGTGATAAAGGTACGTTCTCAATCACTTATTTCTCTCAATATAATCGTATGTATAGATTGTTATTCAAATTAGTGCGCTATACCGCGGGGGGACGTTTTGACACAGAATAATATATTAACAAACGAAGTCCAAGGTCAAAATTCTACCCAAAAATGTTCCATTAAATTATTTTGCAAGCTCTTTATTACATCCATTCCTGTAGAGATTGCGAATGTCTTCAAGGATAATTTTTATATACAGTCACCGTTAGGAGCACCATGCCCAACGGATTAAAACAATAATTCTCGCAAAATCTCAAAAGGGCGTTAGAGCCGCGATTAATAAAATGACAGGTGGTAAATCGCCTGGGCACGATGGGCTGCATAGAGCACTTGAAGCTGGTGTCCACCTCCCTCGATTACTTTGCTGTACTATAATGTGTGCATAAGTCATTTGTACTTGCCGGCCGAACTGATGCAGACTCTGGTGGTGCCAGTCGCTAAAAACAAGACTAGAGATATGTCAAAAAAGTCTAACTATAGACCTATATCGTTGGCTTTGATTGAGGCCAAGGTACTTGACATTGTGTTAAATTCTCACTTACACAGGCAATTGAAGTTGCACGATGCTCAATTTGGGTTTCGTTCTGGACTCTCAACAGAAACAGCTATTCTTAGCTTGCAGCACACTGTTAAGTCCTACACGGACTGGCAGACTCCTGTACATATATGCCTGTTTCCTGGATCTCTCGAACGCCTTTGATATGGTGTCGTAGGATGTACTCTGGCACAAGTTGAGCGACACGGGGCTTCCACCCAAGCTGGTATCTCTGTTCAGGTATTGAGTACCTCCACCAGTAGAACCAATTGAGATGGGTGGGTGAGCTCTTGGATGCAAATGTAAGGAGTGCGGGGTGCGGCAGGGGGGTTTAGTTCACCCTTTATGTCGCTATTACGTTATCACGACCCAAAAAGGGTCCACTTTATACGAATCAATGTCGAAATAGAGCCATGCAGCAGTCGTATTAATCACTAATATGGTCGTGTAGTGGTCGTACAAAGGTCGAGTGATTCACTTTTAGTCGCGTTATGATGTTTATTACCCCTGGTTTTGAATTTTTATCTTGTAAGGTACAGCCATTTTATTTAATCATTACGTATTACGTACATATGTATGTACATCATCAAAATTCATGTTCAAATAAATAATTCTGTTGGGAAATTAATTTTATCGGGAAATATGGGCTAGAAATCTCAATATACTAAAGAACGCGCCTTATAAATTATTTAAAATTAAGCAATATTTTTACACAAATTTGACGAACGTCGTAACTATCACCTGTATACGACCAAGAGTTGTAGACACGACCGTATTAAAATTTCTTAACGACTTTTCACTAGTGCGCTCCTTTTGTTTTCAGTCATATTAACGAAATTGGGGTTCAGTTCAAATAAATCTAATGCGAAAAACTATTTTATATACACACGTAATTAAGCTAGTGATTTATGTTAATGATTGCTGTGTATTAGTGCTCTCGGTTACAATAAAAATTATATGTTATTTAATGGACATTAATGAATTGCCGCCTTTTACCTCAATTTCCTTCAATAAATCACTACAACATTCATTCACCTGTGACGCAGGCATTGCGGGTTCGATTCCTTAGCTTTGGAGAAGTATTTTAATGATCTACAGATATTTGTTCCGGCTAAGAAATACATACTTTTTTTACTAGGAACATATTAAAAATCGGGCTACTTATGTTATGCCATGATTGTGAACTGACCCTTGTTCCTCCAGGGTGTCCAATCAGCTGGCAAAGTGGTATATTTTACTGCACTCTTCCCCTACGTAATGTTGACTGCACTCCTCCTTAGAGGAGTCACACTTGAGGGTGCTGGTGAAGGAATCCTGTTTTACCTGACACCGAATTGGGAAAAACTGCTATCAGCAGGTGTTTGGGGTGACGCAGCTTCTCAGGTAGGTTTTTTGTGCTCACGATAATAATCACAACTGAAATATCTAATTAAGTATAAATTATAAGAATAATTTAAATCCCATTAACGCGTTTTTAAAGATTGACCCAATTAGCTAATTGGGAT
Source organism: Eupithecia insigniata (assembly GCA_947859395.1). NCBI lineage: Eukaryota > Metazoa > Arthropoda > Insecta > Lepidoptera > Geometridae > Eupithecia > Eupithecia insigniata. The sequence continues at coordinate 4,382,765 of OX402003.1, forward strand.
AGTTTACATTTTTAATGGTATTTTACATAAAATAATGCAAAGCTTCTTAGTTGTTTACTAAAATTGCTTTAGTGCAAGTTTAAGCCTAAACTAAACTTGTGTATTTACAGTTAGTAAAATTAGGAACACCTAGGGTGCTTTTGTTACTTGGAAGAGATTGTAGGTTAGTGCTAATGTTATTAGTTTTCCTCGAACTTTAAACGTGCTAAAGAGGTAACTTTTTATACTAAAGTCATTAATAATGGGATCTTCACTATGATTTTAAAAACGAAGAATTAAAGAAGATCAGTATTCCTGTCACGTTGAAAATATTTCCTGAACCCATAACATAAGCTCTCCTGAGCTTGGGGCTAGATGATACTGCGTGGATTGTCCAAAACGATTTATTCATCTTTACACCTTTTTTTTTCTCCTGAAAGCGGGTGGATCACTAGTACCTAAAGTCCTTCAGAGGCAGTTCAACTCCATCATTCTTGAGGGACAAACGCCAGAGGAGTAAAACAGTAGCGTGGTGGTACTGATTCATAAGAAGGGTGACAACGCCCTTCTAAAGAACTATAGGCCCATCTCACTGCTGAGCCACGTCTATATGCTGTTTTCGAGAGTTATCACCAACCGTCTCTCTCAAAGATTTGACGACTTCCGGCCTCCCAAATAAGCCGGGTTTCATAATGATGATGAAGTAGAACAAAAGCTTGTAATAAACTTTATCAAGCATGATTTTTCGCCGGCTTTTGTCATAGTTTCCTTTTTCATTTTGACGATTACCATTTACAACGAAATTAAGTCTTCCGCGGCCGCGATATACCTAACAATTGGTTTGTGGCAACTATACAATTTCACCACCGGCTTTAACACTTGCGTTGACCCAAGAATTTACTTTCATCAGATCTTCTACTCCTTCGGTGTGGGATGTGGCTCCCTCGTTACCCTTGCTTCGTACAACGACTTTCAGAACAACTGCCATTATGACGCTGTGCTCATCAGCCTCACTAATTTTGGCACATCGATCTACGCTGGTTTTGCTGTGTTCACTGTTCTCGGATTTCAAGCACTGCATATGGGCGTTAGTGTTGATGGTAAGTCTGGTGTTTATTTGCTAATCAGAATAACTGAAATACTGACCGGATCAAAAGAAAATTTAACAAAATTCTACTTTTATTTGCATTGCTCCGAATATTATCTAGTGATTGTAGTTGGTGTGAATTAAAATAAATCATTCTGGATAATCCACATAGCATCATCTAGCCCCAAGATAAGTAGAGTTTGATGTTATGAGTACTAGATCACTGATATACTCGTACATAATACAATACATAGATATTTTTACTTTACTGTACTATACGCCTGCCACATCGGCCGAATTGGTTTTAACTAGGAGTCTAATTTTCAATTTTTTACGCTTGAATTGATTGAATTTATGATTAATTTGAATTTACAAGGACAGTTTTACAGAGGAACGCTAAATAACGACCAATCCTCTTCTGGTTCAAAATAATCTTTTCAACAGCCGTAGTTTTTTGTGAATCATGGCTTCCAAAGCCTTATCCCCAAGTTTGTGTGCCCTTACAGGTGACACAAGCGACTCAGTATATAATCTGAGAGTAACCTTTGCCTATTTACGAGTCTGCAATATTATGAGTCGCAGAAGAACGAAACAATAAATTTTTCTCTCCCGTGCCCAGAACAATCAATTACTAACCACAGATTCTATCTCGCTCGCCACAACCCACAATGAAATATTTACAGTTTAATCATTTTATCTTTGCGAGGCATACAAACAAGCCTGTATTGGTAGCACAGGAATGGTGGAGTGTTCTAGAACAAATCAGAGTAGGTTGATTGTAGTATTATAGGGAACATGGTAATATCCAAGGAATAGACGTTAAACGGCGTGGTTTAGTTTCGTTTCGGAGTTTACTCGTAGCTGGCATGTTTTAAAAAGGCAATAATTTGATTGTTTAAAAAAAACCTATTCCGTATTCCTGAATTTTTTGCTATTTTTACATTTTGCGGGACAAACACTAATGCCTCGAGAATAATTTTTTAGGGGACCAACACGGGATCAATTTCAAGCGAAAGAACCATCAAAATCGGTTTACAATTGACAGAGAAATCGGCAAAGATACAAAAAACCTACACACATAGGTACAGCAGAACATAGAACCTCTTTTTTTCAAAGTGGTTAAATACTCTGTACACTGACACTCTTGTATTAAATGCATATAGACACATATTATCTCAATGTAACCTAAATTTAAATTACATATGTGTCTACATTGTTGCATTGCAGTCATGGAAATAGATTGATAATACATTATTTCCACGTTACCGTTTACCAATTTAATTTCGTTTCATTAAATTTGCGAGACGTGTTTTGGATTGTAATCTATCAAAATCTTGCTCTTATTATTTATACAAGGTTGTCTGGAAGAGATCGCTCTAAGCGATAAAGCTCATCCTTTGTATTTCATTAATTGCCAACATTTCCTTCTGGATTGTATAATGTGTTAGTGTGGTGCAATAATGTTGTGTGGTGCAAAAAAGTTATCTATCTATCTATACTTTAATATAAAATACACATACTCTTCTTTTTTGTCATAAGAATGATACTGAGTCTTATTATTTAGCATCATTGTTTATTTGCAGTGTGTGTATATTTACGAGTATAATAGGATGTTTGTTTATTTCAAAAAGTTGGGGCCGCGGCGTACGAATATCGACCCCTCCAACTCAACCCGTGGATGTCGTAAGAGCCGACTAAGGGAATCTACCAGAGGAAGGGCAGCAGCTTCCGTCTGAGTATTTTTAAACACCAACACTGCGATCACCAATCCGTCTGCCAAGCGTGGTGATTATGGCAAATTCCCCCCTACATGGGAGACCATCCACTCGATGGACCGACGACATCCTAGCGGTCGCAGGGAGTCGATGGATGGAGGCGGCTCAGGACCGCTATTTGTGGAGTCGTACGGGGGAGGCCTATGTCCAGCAGTGGACGTGAATGGGTTGATGATGATGATGGTATCGCAATACATCTATGAAAATCTAATGAATGTATACGCACTAAAATAGAGATAGCTTTTTGAAAAAGTTCATGTTCACAATAGAAATACAAGAAGAAACAATAATAAATTACATATCACAGAATACAGGTTACGGTCGGGAAATCATTTATGGGCAATGGCATACGATTTTATAATAAGCTTCCATCTAAAGCAACTGAACCCCCTATTCGTAAAACAATACATTAAAAAAAAACTTATCAGGAACGCCTTTTACTCCATAGATTACATGTTGTATGATTTTTGATGGTTGATTAATGATGTTAATGCTTAGCCAGATTTCGCTCCGTTCCGTAGTTACAATAGTATGTAAGAAATTTAACCTTAGCTTTATATAAATATTGAGTAGGTATGTATATGTATCCAAATTGCATTAAATCTAGTTTTAGAAAAAAAAATCTCTAATGTGTCGCAACACATTTGTTTGATAAAGCAATATGCTGTTCTGTGTGTGTAATAGGCAGTTCTGGTAGAAAAGTATGTGTCAATTAAACATTTTTATAACCTTATTTTTTGATTCACAGACGTTGCGTCACAGCAGCAAGGGCTAGCCTTCGTCGCATACCCAGAAGCCCTCCTCCAAATGCCAATTCCGCAACTCTGGTCAATCCTGTTCTTCTTGATGTTGTTTATCCTCGGGCTCGGTACTCAGTTCGCAGGAATAGAGGCTATCAACACGTCGATTGTTGATCGTTGGCCTCATTTGAGGAAACATTATTGGATGGTAAGTACCCTGTGAAAAGATAGCAAGGGAAGGTGAGCCAGCATATGCCCCAAACATAGGTAGGAACGATCCTCGATTATGAAGTATGGATCATTGTGGCTTAGGCAGATATCAACTACCAAAATAGCGAAATTTGTACCAAAAATTCGTTATAGTATAGGTACATTATATAAGGTCTAGTTTTTGATATTTTGTTTGGGATATTATAAGAAATCTAGTACTTCCACTGCCAGACACTTTCCATAGTGGCTTTGGGCTCCCAGACAACTTAATATTCAAAAAAAATAAGGAAAACTATCGTTATTTTATAAAGCTGAATTTTATATACATATGTACTTGGGGAACAACCAAAACGTGTTTTACAGAACGCCAGACACTTTGCATAGGGGCTTTGCCCTGCCAGACTATTTAAAGTTCTAGCGAAGGTACTAGAACTAGCTCATAAATCTTAAATTCTTTATTGTACAAGGCTCAATTTTTTTGGTATTTTCTTCGGCATTATATAAGAAATCCAGTACTTCCATTACCAGACATTTTGCATAGCGGCTTTTCCCCGCTAGACGATTTTGAAACTTGAATAAAAAGTAAGTGAACTATCGTCATATTAGAAAGCTTAATTTTATATATGTTACTTGGGGAAGTACCGAAAGGTGTTTTCTAGATTGCCAGACACTTTGATTGTTCCTACGCACAGCCAGATACTTTGAAATTCTGCCGATGGTGTGAGGTTTTAACCTCACACCATCGGCAGAATTTCATGACTTCATTATGAAGTCTTGCCTTTTATCTTGAAGTCTCCTTTTCTCCTCTTTCCGTTTGGGCCTTTCCAGATAGTCTTGTGTGTCCATCTCTCATTTAGAGAGCGATTGAGTGATCGCGAAAGTATCTCCATTTGAGGGCTTGTGCGTGTTGGAAAGCGTCTAGTACTTTTGTTTTTTCTCTTATGACCAACGAACAAAACAGTGAGCAAAATAAAGTGATCACTTGATTTCCAATTGTTTCTTATGTAATTTGAAATTCTATGCAAGGGTCTAAAGGACCTTATAGGACTGAATCACTGAGTTTTTTGAATTTTACTAAGTTATATCTCGTAAGTAATTAAATAATTATTAATGTTTGCAGGAGGCCTTTGTTCAGCAATGTGACGAAACAGGATGAATAAAAAATAATAACAAAATTATGCTTCAGGTAACCGCCTGCACATGTTTCACTTGTTTCATCCTCGGGATCCCGATGTGCTTCAGCGGAGGCGTCTACCTCTTCACATTGCTAGACTGGAATACTGCATCATGGGCCATCCTCTTCATCGGCATGGCTGAGGTAATTTCATATTTAGCATGAACACTTGAGTTCGTTGTCCGCTTGCTTATAATTATTGATTAGGTCAAGTAAGTTGGTAAGATACTATTAAAACAATATACTGTAATATAGTAATTTTTAATATAGTCTCCCTACATGGGAGACCATCCACTCGATGGACCGACGACATCGTAGCGGTCGCAGGGAGTCGATGGATAGAGGCAGCTCAGGACCGCTATTTGTGGCGTCGTACGGGGGAGGCCGTAGGCTATGTCCAGCAGTGGACGTGTATGGGCTGATGATGATGATAGTAATTTTTAAGATCCAATGTTTGTAATCAACTCAAAACACAATTTTTTTGGCGCAGACTTTGATATTTAATGGTCAGTAATATGAGTTGTAGGAAAATGCTCAAATGAAAAATGTAAATAAATCAACATCAAAAAAATAGAGCCAATGTTGACCAACATTGTATATTGAGATCAGCCAGGCTAATTTAATGAGTTCATAAGTTCAAGGACCTATGAACTCATTAATGTCTAAAATACTATCACTTATTCATCATCATCATATCAGCCGATCGACGTCCGCTGCTGCACATAGGCTTCCCCTAAGGATCTCCACAATGACCGATTTATATATATGTATGAATATATGTTTCTCTTTTATAAATATAGATTGTATTTCTTATATTCGATAGTAGATAGTACAAACGATAGTAGTAAGAACAGGCTGACTCATCTAGAGATCTCTGAAACTACAAGAGCTACGAAGCTTGCATGGAGGTTCCTTTTATTGTAGGACGTAGGTGACTACTAAGAACAGATTTTTTTTAATTCGTTTACTAAGTTAATTCAAATGGGCTCAATGGGTAATTTATAATAAATATAGAACCGTACCTGTTGGCCAGTCAAATTATGTAGCGTAGAAAGAGCACACCATATAAACAGACACATATTTCAGGGTTTTTTTTTAAATTCGCACTCGTATGGTTAATCGTGTGGAATCAAAGGCTGAGTGAGTGACTGACTGATCAAGAAATCTCGGAACTAGAAAAGCTATGAGGCTGAAATTTTGTTTTTAGTTTGCATGAATACCAACATTACTTGTGGTATTAATAAATTCCACAAGAATGAAATTGCGGGCAGATCAGGGGGGTAAAACAGGGTAGTAAAGTTTCTAAAAAAATATTCCTTGATTCGATTCACTCAAAACTCGGTCCAAATAAACTTTGAATTACATTTTAGAGTAACTTATGTTCCACAAACGTCGTCAAAATATGTATTTCGTAATTATTTTTATAAATACTTATATATGTATACTTATATATACCTTAACAGGCAATAGCAGTATCCTGGTGCTACGGCATCAACCGTGCTATGAAGGACCTTGAAGACATGAAGATGAAGCTGACTGGAGTATTGCTCTGGTACTGGAAGATCGTGTGGACTGTTGTTGTTCCTTTTGGGAGCCTTGTAAGTTTGCTCACCGAAATCCGACCCGTGTGATTACAGCCTAAAATTGTCGCTCACACCAACCCACTGCCGCATAATAAAAAAAAAAAATAGTTAAAACCTAAAACCCGACTACATAAAAGTCTTAAACAAGCGTTCACCTATTGTCCTTATCATTTTCTTTTGATACTTAGGTAGTCGGAGGCCTTTGTTATTAATTGTACCGTAGGTTTATGGGGTGGGTGCCGACTACCTAAGTATCAAAAGAAAATGATAAGGAAAATAGGTGAACGCTTGTTTAAGACTTTTATGTAGTCGGGTTTTAGTTTTTAACTATATTTTTTTGCCACTGTTAGTCCTGTAATACCTCCGCCCCAGAGACATCCACATTCTTTTTTTTTTTGGATCATTTATAGTAAAATACATGAAGCTTTACCCCGAGTATAAATAAATAACGCTAGGCAATTCATACAAAATGACCTAGTCCCAACCTAAGCATGTTTAAACACTTTTATAACAAAAAATACCTCTGATTTATCCAAGTAAAAAAATGTGAGCATAAAAAATGTATATTCTAGTAATTAAAAAATATATAAAATATTGAATTCCTTGTTTTCAGGCAATCGTAATATTTATTTTCTCTGACTGGCGAGCTCCCGCGTATGATGACTATGTATTCCCACTCGTCGCTGACTTGCTAGGATGGGCTGTGGGCCTTTCAACGCTCGTTCTCTTCCCAGTGGGTGTCGTTTGGGCTTTGTTCAAAGGTTATGTAAGTATTTTACAAGCATTTTATGTTTACTACGATCGAATCTCACTGCTAAGCCAGGTATTGACCTGTATTACGGGGCGTAATATACCTTTCGCAGCGAACATCATACGTTACGCCATGTGCTAAAATCCCTCTCGTTGCTCCTTACGAGTGCCTTCTTCCCCCTTACAGAATGCACAAATGCTCGCCGTGTAATTTTGTTACATTACGCCCCGTAACGCAGGCAGTATCCACCTTTATGATAAAAGACGAAAGGTTTGGATGTTTGTTTAAATGACCAAAATTCCAAAACTTTTTACCGTACAATCATTCAAGGTTGCCTGGGAGAAATCGCTCTAGCGAGAAGGCCGCCTTTTGTACTGTCTTTATTTGTATTTTAGATATAAGGATATTTTTGGGTAAATTTTAGTAGGTACAATAAAGTGTTCATTCAGTCATGCGATGATAAGTGACCATGAGACCGACTATGTTGAACGAAGGTTTAGAAAACATATTATATTTCCTCTTCTCTTGAAGAGACCCAGGCTGTAGTTGTTCGTCGATTTCTCAGTCAATTATGGACCGATTTAAAAATATCTGTATGGATTGTTTGGACAATAGACTCATTTGGTCTCAAAAAAAAAAGAAAAAAAGGAGAGGGATTAGATAAACCAAAAATCTTCAAAATTTTATTTTGAAGGCGATTATTTGATTTTTCAAAACAATCCAATTATTACATAGCATATACCTATCGTCTAACAAATGTTTGCTTGATAAAGCGTCCGATTACTTAGTTGAGGTAGTAGTTGATTCAAGGAGTTCAAAGATGCTAAAGAACTTCCTACTTTATTCCAGCGTGGTAAGGAGCTGTTCCTGGCGACACCATCATGGAAGCCTGCAGTGCGAGTGATCGGCACCAGGTCAGATTCCGTCATGACAGTTGATTCGGTTAACACAGGGCCGTTTGACAATGTAGGCTTCATTATGTGAAGGCTGCAACTTATAGGTGCCTCTGTGAAAGTTCTGCTACATTCAAAGCAAAATATCCAGCTGTTCGAGCAATAGCTAACAGTTATTCGTTTTGTTCTATCGACATGAGTCAGAGTGAAGAAAACAGGGCTTAGCAAGTAATGTATGGGTTAGTTTCTATTTTAACCAACATCCATGAGGGGGTGTTAGTTTTTACCACAGAATTGGGAATTGAAAATGTTTATGTGTGCGTGGCTGTGCGTTTCAATATACATGTATGCATATGTATGTGGTAGTGACAAGATGGGTGAGAGAAATCTGACGACAGCCGTTTGCAAACATTTCTAGTAACTTATTATTCCCAATTCTGTGGATTTACAAAATCGCTTTTGAACCTGGATAACGCTTATCACATGTTTGATACCTATTTGTATTTAAAATAGAAATAAATGACTATGTAGGACTAAGACTGGGAACCTCATTCTTTACAAATTCAACTACTCACAATTATAATCCAGCGTGCATACTAATAAAACAAAATGATATTCAGTTATGAGAAGCCCGAAAAATACATATACTTACTATAGGGATAATTTTTAATCCAGTCAATTAGGATAATATGGAAAAGTTACAAAAGTATTTCTTTAACTTTTCACCATGTATTTGTAATTTCTAAAATTGTATACCGACTTATTCCATTTTCGGCAGTTAAATGTATAAAACTGCTGGCTGCTCAAAGCGTGTCATGCGCGATCAATCTAAGGTTGAATTTTC